>CM029555.1:4423707-5721207 GCA_017141385.1 Sogatella furcifera | reverse complement strand
GATTAAAGTCAGAATGCAACAAAAAATGAAGTCAAAGTTAGCTGAGTTGAGGTAGCCTAATTATCCTGAAATATAAGCCGTTCTGCAGCAAAGACAGATCTAGCCTAATTATTTCAATTATGACTTTTTTAACAAAATAAAAGGAAAAAATGAATTCTGGAATAATATCCAGCAGAAATTTCAGATGAAATGAACTTAAACAAATAGCAATATAATAATTATGATCTTCTAGATTGATCTTAATATGATCTTAATACATTTCCTTGCCTTTGAAAATATGAAAGTACACTAGACATATTAGTGAATCTTATTGAAGATTTTACACTATTATTGAACTTATTAATTTGCTCTGTTGATTTGATAGATCCAATTTCAAATGTGATCTCAAAGATCACATATATTTTTCAGTTTGGATGCTGTTTCGAGTGATATATCTATAGAATGGATCTATATCTATAAATAAATCTATATCTTAAAATATCTATATGTGGGAAGCGGTTTGTCCCAGTGGTAGAGAGCGTCTAATCGGTGAGATTAGATAAGCGACGTGCCTCTACCACCACTGTAGTAACGGTGACCGGTTCCTCTGAATTCAATTCATGAGCCTTAAAAATCGCTTCCCGGTGGTTCGGAACCCACCTAAAGCAGTAGGTCCATTCATCTCTCATCATCATCCTTCCCATAACCCACGCACAGGCCAAAGAGCCCATGTGGGCATCACCCTCAAAAAAAAATGAATACTCAAAGCACAGTTATTGAATTTTATAGAATCAGGTAGAAGCTAAGAGTGTAGATGTAGACTATCTACACTAGAAAGGCAACCTATGAATTTAATTTGTAAAAATATCTACAAAAATCAGTTTTTATTAATATCCTATAACAATGAATTGTTTTTACACGCTTCCTTGTAATATATTTTTAAAAATCAAGAACTTTAAATGCACCACACTTTCAATGTATCGTATTGATATATTTTTTCTCACGCGATCCTTTGTTGGAGAATTGAACAACTTAGAAAAAAAACTTTCTTTATCATAGAAACGTTTTGCTACAATAAATTACATTTATTAAATATATGTAAGTTATTAGATGTATAAATGTTATACATTTATGTACTATGTACTACGAATCTATGTACTAGAACTAACTCACCGTCCACTTCAGATTCTATCGTATCCATGGTTTGATATAAAACTAATAACTATTCACTCTGATCAAACCCCACAGATTTAAAAAAAAAATTTGAGCTAAACTTGATTATCTGAGCCCCAAAGCCCCACCACTTAGATAAAATTTTCAATTTGATTCAAATATCTGATCCCTGAACCCCCACTTTGATCAATGTTTTGAGCCCGACTGAATCCAGATTCACTCGAAACTGATAAAAACCAACTGAAGTTGACTTGCAAGTTCAAGTCAAAAGCTGGCAACAATTATTACTACTGATAAGGAGGCTTAAAACGTCTGCTAGTAGTCTATTAGTAGGTAAAAAGGTGATGTTACTATAAATTTACTTATTTTGACCTTCCCATTGGCTTGCGAGGAACAGCAACTGTTTACTGTACTGATAAGAGTGTTGGTGTTGAATAATTCACAGTGAAAATATATATATCTGTCCAAGCAAAGAAGACATTCTGACAAAATGGGAAAATGTCTGCAGCTCGGTCAATAATGGTTCAAAAATTATAAATTTGGTCTTAAATTGTAGGAAACATTCTGCTCCACAATCCAGTCTCAAATTTATAATTTTTCAACAAATACTGACCGAGCTGCAGTCATTTTCCCATCTTGCCAAAATGTCTTCTCTGCTTGGACAGACTCTACGTAATTGGGGGAGTTTTGAAAGAAACAAATTCAGCCTACATATTATTGCATAACACTGTTTCATGGAAGGTGAAGAAGCTATTTCAAACATAAAATTTATTAATAAATATTTTTAAAAAATCAATCAGAAAATTGAATTACTTTGTAACACAAGTAATAATAATAATTATAAGGGTAATTTCTCAGGTAAAGACAATAGGAAACACTTCGCTTGATATTTTTACTGTACAATGTACAGGAGTGTACAATCAATTTGGGGAAAATTATACTATAGCTGATCATATATCTTATTGAGATAATTATCAGTCCTGCATACATCATCAAAATTATTGAAGGAACGCCTATAAGTAAGTTAATGGTAAGATAACGTTTACGATAGAGTTCTACTTTAAGACCCAAGAGAAAAAGATACTACTGAAAATCATTTTAGATTGTTATTAAAAGTGGGCTACTGCAGCCTTATAATATTGTAGAATCGATAGATGGTTATGGTTATAGGTTTTCATAAATATCGATACATGGGATTCTTCTATCAATAATCTTCCAATAGCCATTAGGCTGAGGCCGCACTGCCGGTGAGTAGAGCCTGGAGGGTGGAGGGTAGTTGGTAAATCTATAGAACATAGAATGGAATGTGTTCAGCCGCCATCTTGAAATTCTTAAATATGGACAACATAACCTCAAAAAACAGTATGACGTCATACCATTCACTATTCTATAATAACGCAATAATAAATAATCACAGTAGAATTAAATAATTTCAAAGGGTACTGTGATTATTTATTTTATAAGAAAAATGATAAAATAAAACTTATTTATTGCGTTAGTATATTTAATAGTGATTTATAATAGAGTGTACCAAGCTATTGCCCTACAGAAATAAGTAATCTATTCATGAACAATAAAAAATGGTATAAGAAATAAGTGATTGCCAATCTTTTGAATTCAGAAATCTGTTTCGTTGACGTCATACCATCAATACGATGTATCACTGTGGATGGTGTGTATGTTCTATAGATTTACCAACTACCCTCCACCCTCCAGGCTCTACCCACCGGCAGTGCGGACTCAGCCATTAGGCCTACTGTATAACATAAATCAGCAGAAATATTCATGTATTATAATACATGAGCTATACATACTGTATAATTATGTAGCTTTCGTTATAGAAAATCTAGTATGAAAATTGAAGAGATATTATTATTATTGTAGAGATATAAAAAAGGCAGATTATCATCACAAAACCTTGTCAACACACCAACTCGATCAACAGAAAAAACTGTGTAATATCTCAATAAATTATGTACACATAGAGTTATGTACAAGTAATAAAGCTTGAAAATAGACCAAAACTTGAAAAAGCTTGAAAAAACATGTTATAAGACTACAAAATCACAAAAACCAAGTGTATGTGAACTGATGAGAAGCATTCAAACAAACGTGAAAAACAATTGATTAGTGTTAAATCTCAATTATCAGTTATTACCCTTCCTTTTCTGTAGCCTTTTGGCAAACATCTTGAATATCTGTAATTATAAAATAATTATTATCAACGTTAAGTACTCACTTTTGAAAAATATAATCCGAGAATTATGATAGATGATGCTATTTTCAATTTATTGATCTACACTTTAGTTTAAAAACGAATTTGAAGTTGTCAAAAATGGCGAACAAATAAACCACTTTTTTGTACCGTGATGAACACTTCTTAGGCTACTTGATGAGTATTAATAGAATGAATTGACTGCAATATCATGATTATGATCCAGACTGATTTGAAAGAGCACTGTTGGTATCGATCTCATTCGAGTTTGATTCAAAATACAGTGCATGACAAGAATATTAATCGAATGATGAAATTAATATTCATGATGACCTATTTCCAACTCCAGTAATCATATTTCACAAAATTAGACTTAGAATTCATTGATCATGATGAGATTACAAAAAAGTGTGTTTTCTCTCTCACTAACTTCAAAAATTTAGAATAGGTAATTTACTTCATATCCCAGATCATTAAAATGTAAGTAAAACAACGTATAAGTAGACTAACTCAATATTATCATCAATGATATTCGTGATAGTCCAAGCAGAGAAGGCATTCTGGCAAGATGGGAGAACGACTCCAGCTCGGTCAATAATGGTTCAAAAATTATAAATTTGGTCTCAATTTGTAGGAAACATTATAATCTATAGTTTAAGACCAAATTGACAATTTTTAAATCGATATTGACCGGGTTGGAGTCATTTTCCCATCTTGCCAGAATGCCTTCTTTGCTTGGACAGACTATAGAAAGGTTGAATTCTCTTCAAATCTTCAAAATCCCTATCATTGGCTTCAAAAACCAACATAAAAAGGTAGTTTCTCTTCAATAGGCTGCTCCAAATCTATATTATTGTAAATCAACGTTTATGAATATTGATGACAGTCTAAATTTATTTATGACAGCCTTGTCCTACACGTGAAAATATCACCAGTTAAGTCATAAAAGCCAACTCATGAAAACTACTTTTCTAAATCGATTATGTCAGCAATTTAGAAGTACGACATGACACCCGCTATGTTCCTCCATAGTTTATGTAATTGAGTTCGACTTCAAAATGAGCAAAATCGTAAAACAGAAATATTGCACAAGTCAATCAACGTACAGTCTGTCCAAGTAAAGAAGACATTCTGTCAGATGAGAAAATAACTCCAGCTCGGTCAATATTTGTTCAAAAACTATAAATTTGATCTCAAATTGTAGATGAAAATTTTTACTACGATTTGAGATCAAATTTATAATTTTTGAACAAATATCAACCGAGCTTGAGTTATTTTCTCATCTTGCCAGAATGTCTTCTTTGCTTGGACAGACTACACAAAACATCGATTAGGTACTTTTTATGGAGGTTTCTGAGCAATAAATAAAGAATAAAAAACATGGAAATTGAGGCAGTGGGTCTTGTAAATGATCTAGATGTGTTAATAAGATTGGACTGTGCACCTTTCACGTCAATTTGATTAAGTTTTTGCTGAATTATTTGACAATCATATACTTCTTAATCAATATTAGACTAGTTTAATTAGAAATCGCAAAGACAATCTACTTAAAGTAGTTAGTTTATGGTGATAGTCAATATCAGACTATTCGGATATGAAATTTTGATTGTAATACGTACATAGTACAGTTCAGGCATATTAAAATTTAGGTACCTATAAGCACAGAGGACTTGAAATCTTTAGGACTTTAAATAGGATTTACGTCCTCGATCTGTGGTATAAGCTACTGTATAAGAAAGGCAATAAAATGAAAAGCAATAATTGACGCTGTACTTTATAATGAACTCTGGAGAGTTCCAATTCTTGAGAGTAGGCTTCTTTGAAAATGTGATTTATTGTTAGTTAGCAAGGCCTACTCGATATCGACTCTCAGAGCTCACAACTCAGAACTAATATAAAGCTCAAGAATAAAATGATAGCGATTGGTCCTCTACGTCGGTGACTTTAGATAATTAAGATTCAGACAATAATCTATCAATTTTTTTCCAAACAACCATAATAATAATAGGTAATAATTTTCATATTACTCTCACAAAAAAGTAACAAATCTAATCATAAAACATTTCAGCTCAGTTTCTCAATACATATCATCTATCCATTCAATCAATTGGATGAAAAGAATGTATATTGTTATAACTTATTTATTTATTAAAAATAAATACTGATTTATTAAAAATCGAGATACCGGTTACGGGTGTTACACCATTATCATTCTCTTGTAAACTTCAAATTTCTGATAATATCTGGTGTTATTTCTATTGAGGCATTATTATTATTATTATTTTTTTTTTGTTATTATTATTATTATTATTATTAGGCATGTGTTATTTCTATGTTTCTATTGAGGCATAGAAAATTTTCTGTATTATCACAGCGAAAAAATTGAAACAGTACAACCGTTTGATAAACGTACTAATGAGGGAAGCGGGAAATGATTAATAAACGGTTAGTGGCTCTATTTTAGAAATGACAACCCTATTATCTAGGTGGCATTGGACTGACACTGGCAGTGACAGTGAAGTGACTACTTGGTTACTTTTTAAACGATTCTATTCTTGTAGTAAAACCTACAGCTAATAATTCATCAGTCTGAAAATAAACGGTGCCGTTTATCAATGAGAAACCCGCTAACTATAGTCTGTCCAAGCAAAGAAGAGATTCTTGCAAGATGGAAAAATGACTCCAGCTCGGCCAATATTGGTTCAAAAATTGTCAATTTCGTGTTAAAATTTAGATTAGAACGTTTCCTCCAATTTGAGAACAAACTTATCATTTTTGAACGAATATTGACCGAGCTGGAGTCATTCTCCCATCTGGCCAGAATGTCTTCTCTGCTTGGACTATCTCGAATATCATTGATGATAATATTGAAAGTGTTGAGACACTACTTATTTAACGGAAAATGGTATTAATAAATAATTTAAAGGAATGGTATGTGATCTATTAGGGTGAAAAACTGAATAATTTGATAAGTATAATGGAGAGTTTAAAAAGTTATTTTGTCGTCTTTCAATGGAAAATGCTGAACTAAGTTGAGATGAATAATTGAGTAATTTAGAATATGACTTCTTTATTTTGATGACGTGGTGAAGTTTGGACAGTAATGTTCACACTAACACTCAACCACGAATTTGGGTATTGTAACTTGTAAAACTTATTGCCAATGGAAATAAAAAAGGCCTTGTATTGATGAAAATGAAAAGAGAGGACTCATATTACATGAAACACAGAATAGCTACAACTTAATTATTGGAATGGAACTCAGCAGACTAATAGAATAATTTCATCATAATAGAATAAATATTTGATAATGTTCACTCTGTTATTAATTAGGCTGAGGCCGCACTGCCGGTGGGTAGAGCCTGGTGGGTGGAGGGTAGTTGGTAAATCTATAGAACATACACACCATTCACAGTAATACATTGTATGAATAGTATATGTTCAGCCGCCATCTTGAAATTCTTAAATATGGACAACATAACCTCAAAAAACAGTATGACGTTATACCATTCATACGATGTATTACTGTGGATGGTGTGTATGTTCTATAGATTTACCAACTACCCTCCACCCTCCAGGCTCTACCCACCGGCAGTGCGGCCTCGGCCTTAGGGCTACTATTCTATACTAACGCAATAATAAATAATCACAGTAGAATTAAATAATTTCAAAGGGTACTGTAATTATTTATTTTATAAAGAAAAATAATAAAATTAAACTTATTTATTGCATTAGTATATTCAATAGTGATTTATAATAGAGTGTACCAAGCTATTGCCCTACAGAAATAAGTAATCTATTCATGAACAATAAAAAATGGTATAAGAAATAAGTGATTGCCAATCTTTTGAATTCAGAAACCTGATGTTGCTTTCCATGACGAAATACTTATTAACACTTATATAGTAAAAAACGACATGTATTTCAAAGTTAATTTTGGTAAATCACTTACTTATGGCTTAGTGAAGTGGGATGCATTTCACTCCTGAAGAGGAGCTTCATCAGCCTGCCACCAGGGGGGACAAGTTCTTAGGGGTTGGACTGTGTGGCCAACCCCTAAGAACTTGTCCCCCCTGGTGGCAGGCTGATGAAGCTCCTCTTCAGGAGTGAAATACATCCCACTTCACTAAGCCATAAGTAAGTGATTTAACAAAATTAACTTTGAAATACATGTCGTTTTTTACTATATAAGTCAGAAATCTGTTTCGTTTTAAAAGAATTGTGCGAGCGTATTATACACGGTATCACTTTGTCCAAAACGAAATACCTACTGTAATAATTGGATTAAGAGATTTGTGATTGGAATCCGATTATGCTATACTCTTCGTTTTCCTTTAGTTCACGTGTGGTAGACTATTCCATTTCCACTTTGCATCAGTTTGCTTTTATCGTTATCCAAGCGAGTCACTTTTGTTTACAAGTAGTCAATTATCAGGTGACAGAATACGTCAAAGCTGGACAGACCAAAGTTAATAATTTGTGAAAATGCATACGAACTAATCTACTACTACTTCCTTCTACTACCCCTAGTATTCATCTCACTCTCAACAACTGTGGGCTATTTTGTTCTCAATATGAGCAATGTAACTGAATACAGTTTGTATGAATGGAATATAAATTTCCGATATTATGTTATGGTACAATCCATCTCATGTTATGTGACAATATTCTATTAATAAAATATATAACTAACATTCCCTATAGGCTCCAATAGCTGACGACAAAAAGCGTAACTTTTTGTCTGTCTTTTTGGCTTCGTCTGTCTCTCGTACGTGATGTAACCTACTAATTAGCAGCTGATGTAAAGTATGCATTGTCTCTTTTGATTTCAGAAACATCATCCAGGCAAAGCAAAAGACAACTCCAATTGACAACATCAGCTGTTGAAGCGCACAAGGAGCAGTCGAAACTTGTTGTGTCAGCTACACTTCCCAACACATCCTACAATACTTACGGCCAGTTGCACAAGAAGCAACTGTATTTAAACGGCCGTAAAATGACGTCATCCAACTGAACCAATGTAACGATATAAATATTAAGCTCCGTAAAAGAGGCCTAATTTAATTTGCTTTTATGAAATCAGCCTCAATACTTTATTTGTGCCCCATAATTATTTTATTGTCGATTCTTTTAAAGCAATCATTTGTGACTATAGCCAACAAGTCAACTTACAGATATAGTCTGTCCAAGCAAAGAAGACATTCTGGCAAGATTGGAAAATGGCTTCAACTCTGTCAATATTTGTTCAAAAACTTAAAATTCAGTCTCAAATTGTAGGAAATAGTCTGATCTACAATTTGAGATCAAATTAATACTTTTTGAACCAATATTGACCGGGCTGGAGTAATTTATCCATCTTGCCAGAATGTCTTCTTTGCCTGGACAGACTATAGCATTTTTTCCCTCAGTTACTGTCTGTATTCTTATTCATTCAATGCGCGAAATGTTTTTCAGTTCTTGATTTCAATCAATTGAACAATTTAGTCTTCTTTGCTATACCAGATTATAGAGATATTCTTTATCAGTATATCGATATCGCACTTAATTCGAAAGTGAAATCTCGCTCCAAATTCCCTATCGATTCAATAATATCGATCACAACAATCGAAACATTTTGCTTCCTGTAATGTGACGCGTTATTGCTATGAAATCGTTTATTGATTGGACATTGTTGCAGAAGAATACCGTACAACAATTTTCTTATCCGGAAGGCTTTAGTGATAAAAATTCTTGCGATAAAATGCTATCACATAGCCTACACGATATTTTGCTATTCTCTAGCCTCCACTCACTTCACTTTCTCAATAGGATTTTTGACGTTTTTCAAGTAATAAACTAAATAGAGACTGAAAATAAGTGAATCGATATAGATAGTTACAGAATTATTGTGAATGACATACAACGAATATTTGGGCTCCACATCATGAGAATCCTATAGTAATAGTACAATTAAATCTCTACAAATTACACATGAATGTATGTAGCAATAGGTAGATATGGATAAATAAATAACACCCGTACATTTCAGGGTGTAAAATGTAACTTACGCCGAGAAAAAAATTCTGTGAGCTTATAAAATCTAGTTTGACCAACTATTGATTTTCGAGACTTTTCTCTACTGATCAAGAATTCAGGAAAACAGGAATAATAAAAATATTTGATAATAATGTTAATAGTTGTATGGCACAGCAGTAGTCTATTTGTTGACTGATGTAATATTGCAATATATATGCTATATATTGATAGTTACAGAATTATTGTAAATGACATATAACGAATATTTGGGCTTCACATCATAAGATTCCTATATTAATAGTAGGCTACAATAGAATCTCTACAAATGACATATATATATGTATGTAGCAATAGGTAGATATAGATAAATAAATAAATAACCGTACAGTTCAGGGTGTAAAAAGTAAGCCGCGAAAATTTTAGTACTCTTTTTCTCAAACTCTTAATGAGTCGCTCACTAAAGTTTCAGTTTCAAACAGAGTCTGAGTTTCTAATTGACCAGAGTTTGGGTTCTCAAACTCTGATGAACGGATTCTTGAGAGTTACATTATTGGAAGCAATCTTCGGAAAGTTGGGAATATTATTGAAAATAACAGGATTTCCAATTACAACAGGAAAAAAGCTGAACTTGACGTGATAGAAAACACTTCAACTAATCGATTTCAATAATTATGGCTTTCTGATAAGAGATAACAGGAGCAGGCAAGGTCAATTGCAATAGTTATATCACTTAGAATGTGACATTTACACGATTTTTCATGTAAAAAATTGTGTGATGTGTACTTTAAAACTTCATCATGCAAATATCATGTAAAATATTTCAATCAACTGTCAAGGAAGTAAGTTAGTCTGCTCCAACAGCTATCATAAATCAGATTTATGGATATGGAATTCATATTACAAAAGTAGTGATTCATTTCTCGTTATTGGTCATGATCAGAAAATAAGCAGTGAATCATTATGAAAAAATGTTCCAGTGGAAAGGAGAAATTATGATCGATCCCCAGCTAGGTTCTAAATTAATAAGTAATAGTTTTTTTAAATTCTGAATGGAAATTTCTCAAAGTTTGGAGAATAGGCGTTTTGGACTTGCTGATTGCCTGTGCTTTTTATCCAATAAGTAGGCCTATATTTATTAACTTGCTTGTTGAATATTCATATTTTTAGCAGCATATGCTATGCTTGTTTCGATGATGTATTTATTTATTTAGCAGTGACTATGGCCGATGTTTATGTAATGTGAATCTAATGGCAATGAATATATTTCTATTTCTATTTCTTTCTATCTCTATATATTGCTTTCTTAAAAAATATAGTTGTTAGTTTCTCATATTATAAAAATATTCAAAACCGTAACAAAAATAATTACCGATTCATCGAAACATAATTCCAATAAATGTTATTTTGATAAAATTCTAATTGTATGCTATGATAGTGATAAACTAATCAATCTTCCTTTTTGAAATGGAATTTCAAACATGGAAGGCTGTACGTTCAATTCAAGGTGAAATTTAAACTACTGTCAAGATAAAATGAAATATACATCAAGATAAAATGGTATACATCCAGGAATTGTGCTTGTTAGCCGGTACCGAGCTGACACGGTCACCCATCGAAGCGCAAAAGCAAGCGTGCGTGACTCAACAAGTCACACTCTAGCTTTACTATATAATATTTTAAATTTAAATTAACCGTCTACAAAAAGCAGACAGTTTCAATGACTAATTCAAGAACATTGACTCTGAATCTTCATCAAGTTTAGTCTGTCCAAACAAAGAAGACATTCTGGCAAGATGGGAAAATGTCTTCAGCTCGGTCAATAATGGTTCAAAAATTATAGATTCGGTCTCAAATTGTAGGAGACATTCTAATCTACTATTTGAGACCTAATTTATAGTTTTTGAACGAATATTGACCGAGCTGGAGTCATTTCCCCATCTGGCCAGAATTCTTCTTTGGTTGCACAGACTACAACAAAACGTTTTCCTACAGTCCTAAAATAGAGGTTAAGGAAAATCAAATTAATGTGAAAGCAGAGGTTTTCCGCCAAAATCAAACAATATTATCAATGATGATTATTTCATTATAAGTTCATGATGATCGAAACTGAGTGTGTATATGACATAGCTTTCTATAAATACTATAGATATAGATACACACGAACATATATTTGACTCCGGATGTTGAAGTAGCTAGAGAAATCATTCATTATTAATGTCAAGGGAAAATATTATTAGTTATTTTCGAACATCCTCTCTAGTTTGAAATTTGGGAAGTTCCAACATATGTAGGCTGTTTCGCTTCAACTTTCGTTTAAAATTGATAGACAAAAGCAAGAATTCGAATAATAAAAAATTAACTGAGATCCTCGTACCCCTTCTTGTAACAACTTTATGCTGAACATAAAATCTGTGGAAAATTTGTAAAAAATCTTGAAAAAAGTGTTTGCTAAGTATAGTCTTTCCAAGCAAAGAAGACCCTCTGGCAAGATGAGGAAATTACTCAAGCTCGGTTAATATTGGTTCAAAAATCATCAATTTGATATCAAATTGCGTAGAAAACAATTTTATCTACTATTAATTCTTGAACAAATATTGACAAAGCTGGAGTCATTTTCCCATCTTGCCAGAGGGTCTTCTTTACTTGGACAGACTATACCTACGGTTTATTAAATTGCATTGAATACTTTCAATCACAGCTATGACTCATAATAAAATTAAGGGCATTAACTTGCACTATCCCAAATGTATGTTTTAATAAATGAAATGATAATTATTTATTATTAGAATAGGAGTTATCTTCAAAACCCTCATTAAATTATGTACAACAAAGTTGCAGTATAAATCAAAGCTAACAAATCTGTGATATTTTTCAATAGAAATAGCCTTACAAACTTTGCACCAAAACTATGAATCCAACAAATGAGGTTTGTTGCAATTCTTCAAATTTAATAATACATTCACCAGATAAAGTGAACATCACATATTTTATAGCAGTTTTCTAGATACAACAACAAGAAAACATGATTAGAAATCACTTGAAGCTTGTCTTTTCAAACGCTATATTACGTTTTTATAATAAAGGTGACAATGAAGTGTTCAAGGTAAAACAGTTACGGAAATAAAGTGATAATACGATTCAATATCTAACCGCATTTTGAATCAAATGAGCAGATAATAAACCACAAAGTGCTCCTAATGTTACAAAGAAATCTTTGCAAAGTCTGATTTATGAGAATGAGAATATAACTTACATATTTTAAATATGATATTATTTTGTCTTAAATAACTCAATGTCGTTGTGTAATGAAAACATGATTTGTTTTTGAGCCATATTCAAAATATTGTGTTGTGAATAAGTTATTATAATTTCAATTTCGACCAACCCACAATCAGAAATACTTATTAAAACCTCTTATCAGCTCCATAGTCTATAACTCCTATTGCCAGATCAATAATGACATAGTAGGCTAATCTAAGTACTTTATACAATCACTATCAAACAAATCTAATCATTCAAGTTATTAAATATATTCATGAATTCAGTTATTCTACTTAAAATCTCTCAACTTTGATAAGAGAAATAACTTTGATAAAATAAATAATTGATCTCGATATTGTTTTTGTATCACTATTGTTGTTTTCAATAATTCTTTGTATTTATTTAATCAATGATTCCTCTCAATCCAACGCTTCAGATGAATAATTACTTGGAGTTCGATACTACACTGTACTGCTTATCGTGGTCAAGTGGTAGTCGAGTGGACATTACTGTCCAAACTTCGCCACATCATTAAAATGAAGAAGTCATTCTATTCTATTCCTATAGAAGGCTTCTATACAAGATCATTCCTATATAATTCCTATACAAAATCAGTCCAATTGATAATTCCTATTCTCAAACTCCCACAAATCTTCAAGTTCATTTTATTTATTTATTCTACTGATTTCACAACTAGACAATCGTTACAGTTGAAATTTCATTCTTCCACTTTTCTAGTACATTTTGTGTAGACTAAGAATAGTAGAATTGCATTCAAAGATCAATAATGTGATTTGAGAGATCTTTTTATGGAATTAGCAATAACAAAATAACACCACAAAAGGAATTTGATAGCACAGAGAGTATTTCGATTGCTTTAGTGACTAGAGACCCATCTAAACTTGATTTTATGTAACTTCCTCCTTATTTTAATACATTATATTACCTTTCTTATACTTGCTACAAAGGTACGGAAGTTATATCTATTCACGTGTATAGGTATCAAATTTCATGCACGATTTGATAAAAGCTTTGCGCAATCAAGTGCATTAGGTCAAGAATGTGATCATGTTTTGGTGTCTTCTTTGTTTGGTATTAGTATTAGAAAAGCGAGTTTCACAACTATGCAAATTGTTCAAATAGGCTATTTGTTAATCAACTTAATTTGAAGTAAGGTTTCAGTGCTTCAACCTTTTTGTGGGAAACCAGAAAAGGAATGCTTTAATGGAGGTGGAGTTACTATAAGCAATGGAGAAGAGAAAAAAATACAGTTGAATTGACAACTAAAAAAATAGAAGATGGAATCTTTTTATTCCATTTACAATATCTTCATTCTAACTCCATGATTGATAAGAGCAAGGGCGTACGCAGGATTTTTTCCAGGGGGGGGGGGGGGCAAGCCATTTTCCCCGTTCACGGCGATCACCCCCGCACCCCTCTCTTCCTAGGCCCCCCCTCATAGAAAGAGGGGGGGGGGGGTCAGTCATAATATTGTTCAGTTCAATACATTCTATCATGAAAATTGAGGATAAAAATAAATTAAACATAATATTGCAAATAATTTGGATGACTTGTGATTTAAGTGATTAAATTTCCATGAAGTTAAGTGAGATTAGGTCTTTTGTACTAACAAGCCCCACATTTTGTTTCAAATAATTTCATCACAAAGTTTGATTGTGATTCAATTTCTATGTTCACTGAGTGTTTAAAGCAAGTTCAATCTTTCAGGTGTTTGTAATTCCTGAAACAGTATTTCCCTTCTTAGAAAGCACTGCATATTAAGAGTCTTTCCTCGAAATTGTTCAAGAATTGTTCAAATACCAAAATCTATAAGCATGGTACAAAGTTATAATAGGTAGTCTATCTAAAATATTGAATAATAATCTGCTCCAAACACTTTGGATACAAATAGAAGTACCCTAACTAATTTAAAAACTAGTTTTAGATAAATAAATTTATCAACATTTTATAACTAGGCTATAAAGAGTGCTTCAAAACTCCCTATCAATAATCTAATGCATTGTTCCTGGGTAAGAAACATATCTAAATATTATTTTGAAACTGTCCCAAAATTCTCAATTGCTCACACATCCAAATGCCCGATCTATGTTTTCACATCTGCCCCCCCCCCTGCCCCTGCCTGCATACGCCCATGGATAAGAGCAAATATTCCTCTTTGGTGTAGGTGGAGTTACTAAGCAATGAAGGGAGAGAAAAATTACAGTTAGTTAACAACTACTAGAAATAGAAGATGGAATCTTTTCATTTCATTCGCGGGTATCTCTATTCTAATTCAATGATTGATAAGAGCAATTATTTTCGAAAATTATATAAAATATTATGATAAGTTTAAGATAAGAATATGACTGATGATTTGACAAGAAAGATTGGAAAATCCATCTGATATAAGTTTTTATGTAACAATTAATGATTGTATCAATCGATTGGTATAATTGAAATTGGAAAAATATATATATCTGGGTCTAGGCTAATTGATAACAATCTCACACGAATATTGAAGGTTGAAGTTGATAATTTAATTAAGTAACCGGTAGCCTACTTGACAGAACAAATTAATAATATATATAAAGATATTAATCCATGAGGGAAGCTCAAAATTTTCTAGTCAATTTTGATTATTGCAAAATGAAATTTCCGCCAGGAAGTGTTTGATAAATCAGTATTATTGGTACAATAATAAGTTCGTCTCTATATGAATTTTAGAATATAGACAGTTATTTCTTATCAGTTTTCCAATATTTCACACTTTTTCAGTTATCGGGAGGAAGTAATAGACAATAAAATGAATACATAGAGGAAAAAGTTCAATATTTTATCAGTATTTCAATGAATCATATCTAAGGAACTATAAAAAATAAAGTGAAATAAAAAAAGTGACCTTATCATATCGACTATGGATTGCTTGAAATATAATTCTACATAAATTAAGCATTAAAATATTTCAAAATCTAAGTTCGAATTGTAAATTTTCCTACACAATATAATCAACTTCCCGAATTATAGTCTTGATTGATATTAGGATGTTTCGAAAGTTGGAATACAAGAACTTGATACAAGTGGAAAATGAATGAGTTTCAATTCAGTAATAATCCTTAATATGATTTGGCAACCAGCTGGCAGGCCTACGCCCTTCATGGGCTGTAGAGCAATTGACAAAAACCCCTTACCGTAATCCTAGTGTAGGCCTAATGTTATTGACTTTTTAAAATCTATTCAACATTGTTTTTTCATTTATTATTATTATTATTTTGTTTACTGATATGAGAGTGCATTCTATCCATAAAGTATCCAACAAGGAGCAGGATTTCTTCTTCTGTCAGTATATTTGTATATTTTGAAAAGTTCTGTATATTGTTGTATCTGATAGTGTTGCGTCCAAATATACTCGTAAATTATAAAAAACGCATTTTTGACAACCCCAATTCGTCTCAACTCCATGAGCCTTGATTCCAACATCCAACTGAAGTAACTATAGGCTACAAATAATTGAAATCATTCCAAACAGTATCAAGGAAACGGCAAGGTCGCATTCCAGAACAATAGTGAACAATTCCAATCCAAACAACAGTTTTGTTCCTGTAAACATTCTCAGATGAGAGGTAAGGAGAATACAAACAAGCATTTATTTGATAACACAGGCCAAGTCCACCTCACTCGTGACATGAAAATCAATCCAGTCCGGAAGGGCTGGGTTCGATGCTAGCCAAGTTTTGATATTTTTCCACAGAAGCACGGTTTGATTGTATAGTCTGTTCAAACAAAGAAGACATTCTGACAAGATGTGAAACGACTCCAGATCAGCCAATATTAGTTCAAAAATTATAAATTTGGTCTTAAATTGTAGATTGGAATGTCTCCTACAATTTAAGACCAAATTTATATTTTTGAACAGATATTGAACGAGATGGAGTCATTTTTGCATCTTGACAGAATGTCTTCTTTACTTGGATAGATTGTATCTTGTGGTCTGAGAGGTGTGGATGATGCTTCCTGAGGGTTTTTGGGGTGTTTTGTTGAGTGAAGGTGGGGTCCCCCCAGTCACTCCAACCCGATTGGTAAACACGAGAGTGGAGTGACTTTTGATCGATGAACGATAAGCTGAAACAACTTATCAGTCGAAAAGATTGTTTCAATGTTGTAATCCCAACATCATTCTTTCAAGTGTGGGACAAAATTTAATTGAATAAATTTAATAGTAATTATTATTTAGAGTAAGATGGCTTTAAATATCGGGGAAGTTGAGAATACTAAACATTACATTATTACGAAAAAAGAGTGTTCAATTGATATGAGTTAATTGAATTTGTTGAACAGTAGTGCTCCCAATGTTCCAGCTTCCAATGTTTGAATGAAAAGTTGTAAACTCAGAAATATTAATGGAATAAAATAATATTATTCACTAAAGTATTATAATAACTTACACGAGTTTTTGAAAAAATTAAAATATGGCTGTGGACTCAAAATGATATTAATAATCTAAGACTTAACCCAGTTTGAAAGGCAATTACCAAATAGAATAATAAAAATAAAATAATTGTTATGGCTTATTTACAGTTTATATGCGTTGAACAGAATGATATAATCCAGTCATAATTTGGTCTATATATTGTTTTTGGATGAAGTATTTATTGTAGTAATTTTCATCTATGTATAAGTATAAATGTCTTGTAGAGCTCTACCGAGTACCTTGACTGTGTTTCTATTGTTGCTGTTTGTGTAGACTTGGTTCTTTGTTCAAAATTGAAAAGTTGTTTTAAATTAGAATGCTACAGACGTCATGCGCAAAAATGTCTTCGAATTGATGAACTGAACTCATAAAAAAAGAAAACGTAACATATTTTATTAACAATTTAGGCTATTAAATAAATACCGTATACAATAATTGAACTCAATACTAACAATGACCACATAACTTGCTAAAGTGGTCATTTAATTTCCAGTGTTTTGAAAATTACTGTTATTCTTGTTATTTATGATGGAATAAAATATTATTTATGATGGAAATAAAATAAGGGTAAGTCATAAAAATTGCAAAAATGATGATATTAGTTACACGTAATTCAGATGTAGAAAAAATTAATTCATGAGGACAAGTAAAACATTCATCAATTAGCGTTTGCGTTTGGTTGTACACTTTAGTTTAACAAAAACTCCAAAGAACTTGACCCTCCCAATCATTTTATTCCACTCCACTTCATCAAGTCATTTATGGAGACAAAAATGGTGATTTAATGAATTTTTGTCTTACTTTGACGTACTGATCAATTGGACTCTCAAGAGCTTCCTTGAGTCTTTATTTTATTCATTTCAATTTATTTTTATCAATCCATTGAAGAACACCAATATCGCCAGATGCAATTGAGCTGGTTCTTATCTAATTGATAACAGAACGTCAAGTGAGAGTGAGTGGAGTGAAATATTGATGTGGAACCAATTGTAATTTGATGTATAGTTGCAAATTGAGAAGAACCACTCCAATCTATCAATAGCTGTTGCGATAAACTCAACCAACTAATCTGTGAATTGTGAAGTACGGTACTTCTCAAAGATAACAAAAATGTTGCAAAAATTCAGACGAATTCGATTACTCTGAAGTGAGCATTCGGCGCCTATTAGATTTCTTAAAAGAGAGTAATATTTAAAATGCGTGAATGTTAATGAATTATTATTATATGGTTTAATATATAGTTTTTCCTGTGGGTTTTTCAATTTTTTTGCAACCATTGCAAATGGTTTTGCCAAATTCTACATGAGATTGAATCTAATAAACCTACTCTTCAGAAAACTCTATCATTATTCAATACAATTACAGTTCTCTCATCTATGTTATCCTATTTCCTTCTTTTACCTTTTTATCTTCTTCCTCTTCTAACTTCTTTTCTCTCCTTCTTCCCTTCTCCAAGTCCTTATATTCTCTCTCAAAGTACTTATTCTCTCGGGACTTCTTCTTCTTCTTCTTCTTCTTCTTCTTCTTCTTCTTCTTCTTCTTCTTCTTCTTCTTCTTCTTCTTCTACTTCTACTTCTTCTTCTTCTTCTCCTCCTCCTCTCATTACTCTCAATCTTCATCTTTATCACCCCCATTGTTCTCCAACTTCGCACCTATTCTTCTTCTTTTTTTCTCATTTTTTGTTGTTCTTCTTCTTCTTCCACCAACTCCCTTTTTCTCTCTCCAGTTTCTTCATTTTTTAAATTTGCGCGTTCAAAATGCGTTTGAAACTTGAAAGGTTTCCTTAGGAAGGACTCGGCAGGTGATGTGTTAGTTGAAAAGGCAGGTGTTGGTGGTCCGTGCTACGGTAGACCGCACTACCACAAAAAACTACATGTCTTTTTTACTTTTTTAATGTTCATACACTCATGAGTTTCGTGTCCCTTATATGATAAGTAGATTACATCCAATTCAACATTTTTTTTCTACCACAGTACTGTACTATCGGAGAGAATCTCCTCTTACATTGTCTTTACAATGGTACATTGTCTTACTATACTCTATTCACGATCACTTGATACGGAATAAACAAACTTTTTGACTGTGAATGCGTGTAAATGGAAGGTCTTCTTCTATGCGAAACTTTCGGCCTCAGACCAACAGCTGTAGCCAAGACAACAGTCTTGAGACAATACAAGTCGGACTGTAGCCAATCACAGCTACAGAAAAGAGTCAGCTGTTCGACTGCAGCCAATTTTTTCGCATAGAAGAAAACCTTCCAATACACGCACACACACGCAAAAGGTTTGTTTATTTCGTCTCAAGTGATCGTGAATGGACTTTAGTTATGTATTGTAAACATTGTCCATGGTAAAGAAGAGATTCTGAGAAAATAATGCTGGAAAAGACAAGATGGGAAAACGACTCCAGCTCGGTCAATATTGCTTCAAAAATTACAAATTTGATCTCATATTGTAGAGCAGAATGTATTCTACAATTTGAGACTAAACTTATAATTTTTGAACCCATATTGACCGGGCTGGAGACATTTTCCCATCTTGCCAGAATGTTTTCTTTGCTTGGACAGACTATACCAAAGACAATCTACTCTTACATTGTCATGCATAAACTTACTCCTCTTACATATTGTATACATTGTCTATGGTACTACACAGTGCTTTATTAAAAATATTATCAATGTTTTATTGCATTAATATCTCAATATTTCAAATAAGATCACTGACTTTCAACATTCTTAGCCACTATTCAGTTCAATTGAGTCTTTCAGGAGATCTCAAATCTAGAAGATTAAATCAAACCACAAACATTTCGAAAATTAGAATCTCTTTAGACTAGGAAGTAAGAATCTTCTAAGACACCCGATCTAATAAGAGACCAGGAAGCTATTAGTTCAATAGATACAAATAGAACTGTTCTTATCACACTCTATTCCTACTTTGTTTATCTGTTCTCTCTATTTCTTTTAATTCTCCCAGCAGTGATCGTATTACATTGATCGACAAAAATTTTTTATTCAGAAATCCGCAATAAATTAATCGAGCTTTATTTTCCTGATTTGTAGCCATTATAGTATGCACCTTCAAATAGAATTCTTTATTTTAATGACGTGGTGAAGTTTGGACAGTAATGTCCACTCTACTACAATGATTTGTAAAGAATACTGATCTTAGTCCCACCTTTCCAATTCAATAGAATCTATAATATTTTTTACTGTAGGTATATATGTTGAATGTTTTTCCAAGAAATATACACATAACTTATATTTTTTAACGGGGTTTTCGGGTACATCCGATCTGCAAATTCACTTACTAGGGTAAGTTGACGTTTCATCGCCATCGCAGGCGACATCCTCGGAGCAGACTGACTGTTGCTGATGTTGAAAACGTCAGCTCACCCTAGTAAGTAAATTTACAGATTGGATGTACCCGGAAAACCCGTTAAAATTTTCATCCATCCGAGAAAATTTAAAAGTAAATATAACTTATATATGTTTATATTTACCAACTGTAACTTACGTATACTGTATTCCACCAACTCTATTGATTGCATACATTTTGAATTCTATCATTAAATATTGTCACACCAACCATACAAACCATGTGACAACGACCAACCAAAATTGACAAATTATGTTCCTCTAATTATGATGAATATAACAACAATATTATTCCAAAACAAAATTTAAAATTCAAATTACCTCGTCCAAAGTATTCCTTGCACAATATCACAGGTGAATCAACACTAATGAGTTGATAAATATCGGCTATTTCAAAAACAACACACCACACATTATCACAGAGTTTACAAATTTCAAACGGTTTGCATTGTAAATCTGTTACTGAACCAGCATGCGAGCACGTTTCTATTTCTGTTCACTGTTGATGAAAACCGGCGTTTTGAAAAAAGTTTCGTGGAGTGGAGGTTGTACGTGCTAGAGAGCTGAGAGCTAACTGAGAGCAGAGAGTTACTGAACGGAGAGGAGAGCCAACTGAGAACTGAGAGACAGAGAGCAGACTGGCGTCTGGCGATGAGAGAAAAGAAACATTTTCTGTACTATGAACTCTACCCCCTCTACAGCTGTGAACGGCCCACCACCTTTCAGACGTCTGCTTCTGGCTTTAAGAACTACACCGGGTTCTGAGAAGTAGTGAGATTTAAATTACAGTGTATTACAGTAAATTATTAAGTAAGTAGTCTATAATATATGTACAGTCTAGTCTATCCAAGCAAAGAAGGCCCTCTGGCAAGATACGAAAATTACTCCAGCTCGGTCAATATTGGTTCAAAAATTATTGATCTGGTCTCAAATTGTAGGAAAAAATCTTCTCTACAATTTAGAATCAAAATAAATTTTTTTGAACCAATATTGGCCATGCTGAGGACATTTTCTTATCTTGCCAGAGGGTCTTCTTTGCTTGGACAGTCTATAGATAGGGCAGACACAAATCACTGGTTTTCACTGAGACGGGCTGAGATTGAAATTACAGTAAAATTATCAAATTAGTATAGATGGAGAATACGCAATATATATTGGAACAATATAAAGGGATGAAATAATGTAAAAAGTCATCTCCCAAAAACACAGTGTATAAGCAGTAAAGAGGAACACCTAGTCTTTCCAAGCAAAGAATACATTCTAAAATTATAAATTAATTCTAAATCAGAATGTTTTCAACAATTTCAGACCAAATTTATAATTTTTGAACGAGTATTGACCGAGCTGGAGCCATTTTCCTATCTTGACAGAATGCTTGATCCTGTATTCTTTGCTTGGACTGACTATGCCTTTTATACTCCATCTATATTGATGAGTGTTTCACTTTTTACATTAAAATTTAGATGTATTTTAATACGTATAGTCCTTATTAGTAGTGAAACACAAAGAAATCTATACCAGTGAATACAAAGGTAGATAGAATATAATATAGGTAGAATAAAAAATAAATTGGGCCGATTAAATAGCTTAAATATATAAATATTTTTTATTCTACCTATATTATAATCCATCTACCTTTGCATTCACTGGTATAGATTTCTTTGTTTCACTTTTAATAAGGACTATACGTATTAAAAGACATCTAAATTTTCATGTAAAAGGTGAAAAACTCATTCAGATCAAAAAATCATTCAGATAAAAAATTCATTCAGATCATAAGATCTGAATGAATTTATTAATAAATCAAATAGTTTAGACACGGATACAAACTGGAGGACATTTGGATAAAATATGATGTAAATTATTTTTCATTCAGTAAGAGAGGAAATGTCGTAATTTTGATTTAAGTGGAATTTCATGTACAATTTTTATAATAGGGTAAACATTTTTTTAACAATATAATTTATTCAATAGAAATTAGGAGAAATAAATTTTTACAGAGTGTGAGAAGGGAACTATTGAAGGATGAATGACTACAAATGCAAGGATGGTTGAAATTTGAAATTACCGAAAAGGTAAAAAAATATTTAAATCATAATTCTGCTTAATTTCATGTCAAAAATCATACAAAAATAAATATTTAACTAATGCTTTGAAACTTTGTGCCCAATAGCACACAAACTTGTGATTTTATTAGTGGCTGCCAATATTAATTTTTTACTATCCGCTTCACAGTTTCATGCTTGATATTTCCGTATTAAAACCTACTTGTTTTTTTTCTAAAATTCAATGTTAGAAATAATTGGAGAAGAGCATAAATCAACATTAAATTTCAAATTATATATCAAATAAAAAATTCAAATACTTTGTAAATAATATTATTGAACTCAGTTTATATTAGAAGGGACAAAAAATTTTGGCCCATGGGGGGATCGAACCCACGACCTTCGCGTTATTAGCACGACGCTCTAACCAACTGAGCTAATGGGCCAGATGAGAAATCAGGAAGTGACAAACACTACTCAAGCTGACGCCGGAAATTTAGGTGGTTTCATCTGTTCATTCTGCGCTCTTCCTCTCTAACAGCTGCTGTTGTTATTTAGTAATGCCAAGGTGTTGTTTTTGAAATCAAAAGATACTAAACATCAGCGGTTAGTATGTAACATCATGTACAAGAGATGGACGAAAGCACGTAAATTTTTGCCTAGGAGTTCTCATTTTATGAAAAATATTCTACAATAATAATTGTTATCTTTTTTTGGTGATAAATGTTCTATGGAAATTTTGTAATTACTATGGTTTAAGGAATTAGCCGGAGAGGTTGGACACATTTCCCAGAAACACTCTATATGGCCTATATGCGTACATGGAATATTACGTAATTAACTTACCATAAATCTAAATTTATCCAAAAATTAAGGTCCATTCTGAAAATGTTACAGTAGAGCACTAAGCACAAGAGCTCATGTATGAATATTAATGATTGTTAGTTTTCCATATAAATTCTTGTATTCAACTTGTAATACCCTCCAGGGCCGCCCACGGGGGGGATTGATGGCGCAACTTGCGCCATCAGCCCGAAATTTGGGGGGGATTATTATTATATTATTGAAATTTTGGGGGGGAATCGGTAAATTAATTCAATAACAGTAGAATGAAGTCATTATTTTTGATGTTTCACTTAAATGTAAACGTGTTCTACATTTGAATAATCCAACTTATATCTATAGAATAACTGTATAATAGAATAATATATGACAGTTGTAGGCCTATAGAACCATTAAGTTATTCTTATTATGGATCAAAAATGTCTAACGATTCTTTCTGTTTACAAAAAACGGCTGCCAAGCTAAACGGAGCCATGCTTCAGCAATATTTGCCAAATCATTTCTCAGAATGCACGCAAAACTTTCAATAGAATTCAGACCTAAACAAAATCGATTTTAATCGGTACATGTAATCTGTAATTATTCCTTCTCTGTACATAGAATATAGTTGACGACTTGACGTAAAAATAGTTGGTTCTTCAATTCTACACAATGCTCATATTCAGTCGTTGTTCCAGTGTGGAATTGAGCAGTTGTGTTCGGTGTACGTGATACTACGTGGTTTTGAAGATTTTAGTACTGTAGTGTTATTAGTAATTTTCGCAGTTTCTAGTGTTATATATTTTTTCTTTCAACTTTAATGTGGACGTACTAAATTTTAATGTCTTAAATGTTCGAAAAATCTTTCAAATACAAATATGCAGAGCTTTTTGTTAAATACGTAACATAGGGATGACAAGTAGCTAGAGCACTCTAAGAGAAAACTCTTGTAAGCTATAAGGTGAAAAACAATCTTCCGGTGGAATATAAAATAATCGTAGTGAAAGAAGGACGGTTCATCAAAACCAGCGAGAATGGAATATTCCATTCTCGCTGATCAAAACCTTATGAGGAAAAAACAAGCCGAAGAACGACAGAAGCTTCAACCGAAAACTTCGTCGGGCGAGGAAAGGTAAAATGAAAACATTATTCCTCAAGTATCAAGAGGTAGACTAATTTCTGCTTTGCATGAATTGACTATAGAATACAGTGCCTGCTGCCTGGGCACAAGATCCCAGGGGATGCACGGCTGAAAGAAATAGTGAAAAATCTGGAAATGGAAATAAATAAAAAGGCCTTCAAATTGACAAGTTTTCCAACTTATTTAAAATCAGGATATTTGAGCTTTCTGATTTGAAATTGAATGCTATATTGAATAGTTTGCACATGGCGGGGTCCGGAAACTCTAAAACCCTACCTAATCGTACGTTCATGGGCGGAGATTCTTAAAACAGTTTTTTGTCTGTTAGTTATAATATCATTACAATTATTAATGTGATAATAATAATTATTATTATTAGCCTATAATAATCTGAATAATCAATTCTCAAATGAAAACCCCTCCATTTTCTTGAAATGGAAAAACTTTGACTTACTCCAAGTTTAAATGATTTCAATTTATTTCACGAGATTTTGACTTATGATATTCATAATTTATATTACAGTATTAACATGGTATGTTGATATATTATATTATTTTCTTCACTAACAAATATATATATTATCATAATTCCATCGTGATGATGTAATATTCTATTGATTATCGATTCATATGAATTTCATAATCCGGTATCCATTCATTCGTTCAATTAAGCTTTGTTAGAGAAATACTGATTCATAATAATTATATTCAGTACCGGATACAAGGGCAGGCCAACTAGGCGCGCGCTTAGGGGCCCGCACCACAAAAAAATTGAGAAATTTTTTTAATATTTTATTTCTTAGAACTTCAATAAATGGCCACACAACAAACTGTGTAATATAATCTGTATATGTTGAATGTAATGTATCTGTTTAATAATATAACAAGTTGAACCTATTTTAAACCTTCTTGAATTAAATTTCTGTCTTTGGCAATAGGATTGCGATTAGCTGTTCACCTACCTGGTTAAAGAATTGGATTCAAATGAATTTTATTTGCTCAAAATGCGGATTTAAGCTTACAATTATTTAAAATCACATATTATACAACATACTTGATAATTGAGAAATTGATACACTATTAATAACAGTAACAAATGATGAAACTAATAATAAGGCTTGAAACTTTTGAAAATATAGTTTTAGACTACTTTTTCTGTAAAAACTTTTCCCTAGCGGGAGAAATACTTCTTCAGTCCACCATCATTGGTAGCTATTTTTATCAATCTATGACCGTGGCAATAAGTATGAAATTGTAGATATTGCTAAGCTGTTCTGTATCTGATAGGACTGATAGTGAATAAAAATTATTGTAATAAGTAATTATGCTTTGGCAGGTCGCTCTACATAACTACCAAAATTGGTAGTTTGGCACTTATTTATTTTATGGAAGTTCAATTCAACTTTGAATAAATAAAATGAAAAGTTCAGCTTGAAAATCGAAACAAACAGTGGTTCTATCGGGATCAATTTTGCAAAGTAAGCAAGTGAAGATTTGCTAGTAAAGACTGCAACAAGAATGAGTTGTTTAATTTTAAATTTTATCCCAATCTGAAAGTGAACGAGTTTTCAATAACTCATAATAAATTTTTCTTGGATTTTTTTTTGTTTTTGAATCTTAAACTTAGTATTGAATTGGTCTTGACAGTCTACAGTAGCCTATAAGCTATCATTATCAATATTTCATGCTCAAAAAATAGGGATTTCCTCATTCAATAGACCAAAAAATGGCCTTCTCAAAAGCAATTTTGAAGTAAATTTTTACAAAATTTCCCGGGGGAGGGCCCCCGGACCCCCTGCTTAGCTGCGATGGTACACCCCCCAGTTCCTGAAAGAGGGTTATAAGAAGAAGCATTCAAGGGTTTAGTAAGTTATGGAATGAATATAAAAATATCTGTCTTTTCATTTGAATAAGTTATATTTTATTCTTTATTTTTAAAAAATTACGTAAAATGAAGTATCAACTTTCATTGAATTATTTCAATACTTTCAAACAAGTTCATGATCCTACTGGTAACTTTTGTTTCTCACGTCTTGTTAGTGGTTGGGGGGGGGGGGTGAGTGGGGTTTTTCGTGGAACTATTGGACAAGCAATGGATTTTGGGGGGGATTTTGCGCCATCAGCCATGGGGGGGATGGGCACCCCTGATACCCTCTACCTAATTTTTTTAGCTATTCTAATGGACAATGGTGAAAAACTTTATTTTTATTTTGTTTCATGAGAAAAAAGCTACCGTTTACCAAGTCAAATATGAAAAATGGGATTACGAAACCGTAAAAAATTAATAGAATGGACAATCTCAAGTTATGTAAGCTTACATAAACATAAATATAAATTGAAATAGGTACAAGCCGACAGGCTCGCCTTCTTCGCCTAAACCAAGGGGCTCCGCCCCCTGGACCCCCGACAGTATCAGCAGTGTCGGTTAGTCAAACAGGCTCGCTTCGCTCGCCTGCAATTTCGAAAGGATTTGCTTTGATCATCATATCACTAAACAGGGTTCTTTCCAGTAATCGTTATGAATGCTATTACCTCAGCTTTACCTGAGTAGGTATATAATTTGATCGTATTAAGTTCAGTAGTTTCCATGAAGTAAACAAAAGTGCAGATTCCGAACATTGGAAAACCTTATTACAGAAGTAACCTCAGAAGTAATTCGAAATTTATTGAACACAGCATTACTAGACCTAATCTGGACCTGTTTACCAAATTTCAACATATTCTGCCAATTTGTTCTCGAAAAATCTAAGAAAAACTCCGAAAATAGTAAAATGCTAATATTGAGCGTAACCTTGGGAAGTATATCGGACACAGTTTGAAACTTGATCTCTCAAATTGGTTTATCCACAATCTCCCTAACCCATTGAATTTACAGTAAAGATTGGTCGTATCAAGGTGGAAGATATGCAACCCGCAATACATCTACAATTTTGAAAACTGATTACTGGCATAATCTTGAACGGATTTCAAAAATATTTCAACACAAATTTTTTAGACCTTATCTGAACCTGCCCACCAAATATCAACAATTTCTACCGATTGGTTCTCGAAAAAATTGAGAAAATGCCAAAAAACTATAGAAAAACTCAAATATTTGGCGTATCCTTATGAAGTTTTGAAAATCCTTTTTTAGTACGTGTCTAACGGTCCAACTGAACGTGCCTGTCAAATTTGAACGCATTCGGTTCGGTAGATTTTTAGTTCTGCTGATGAGTGAATGAATGAATGAATGAATCAGTGACATTTTGCTTTTATATTAGAGAGATTACTCACATTGTTTAATTTATGAACCATCACAAACACATGATGGTTCTCCAAAAGTATTTTTTGACTTTGTACATTACTATTACTTATAATATTACAACGAAAAACCGAAATTTTACACTTGATGAGCACAAATTCTTTCTTGGAAACAGCGAGATGTAACAACTAGAAAATCGATTACCATAAATAATACTGAATCTTATCGCATTCAAATAATCATAGGACGTTATCTGCAAATCAAAAATTATTATTCAATGATCGCTTCTTGAATTTTCTTGAAATATACTCCTCCAATTCTCTGAAAACAAGTGACAATTGTAGGAATTTGACAACGGAAAAGCTTAGTGTAGTTTAGTTTTTAAGCACTAGATGGCGATGAGCAACAGTGACTAGATAAAAACCTGTTTGATACAAATGTGACACTGTATCATTTCACTGAGCAACGCAACCGTTCCATTTGCTAAAATTGCCATACCTAAGGTACTTGAATGTTCAGAGATTTTTTAGGCTAGCTCGTTGATATTAATTATTGGACAATTATTATGGATTAATAATTGATCAATAATGATTAATAAATGATCAATTATGATTGGATTATTGTACATGTTGAATTGAAATGAATTTCATATTCATTAATGATAGCTGGGTAATTGGAGTTCTATTGAGACTAACTCCCTCCTGGATAAAAGTGTTTACATTGAAGATCTATGGCCTACCAGTCCAGTCTATATATTAATTGATTTGATACGACTCTTTATAGAATTGACGCAATACGGCAATCAATAATGAAATTTACATCAAAAAATCACAGAACAAGAGAACGAATAAAGCTGACAAGATTTTTGTCTGATTTTATTGGACATGAAATGAATTTATTGGACAAAAACAAAACAAATTACAATAAGAAACAAAGTAAATTACACAAAAAATTTCAAGAGAATAGTGTTGAAATACAGATGAAAATATCATCACAATCAAGTTTTACAAGGTACAAAAAAAGTAGGCTACTAATTGTATTAGACAGAGAATGGTAAAAATGTGACAATGGAGAAACATTGAGAGGAAAGTTTTCTAAATTTTTTAAACTAAAATATCGGATTAATAAAATTAACTCATTGGCTTTAGACGTTTCAAAGTAATTGGATGAAATTTTATCATAATCTAATCGGGGAATAATGAAATATATTTGATTAAATAATGAATTCTATTCATTTGCTATCCGGACCCATCTCAATCTCAGGAACACAAATTATTTATACAATATCAACCTATTAAAACCAATCTAACAAGGGTCCTGTTTCATAAAATTTATCAAATCATGTGAAACAAGAATAAGGCGGAAATACGCTGAATTTTTCAAGTTACAGTGGAACCTCAATAATTCGTAATTCTCTAAAATATTGCGTGGTGGAAGCTTAGTCCCTTGTAATAATTTTCCATTATTAATAGCTTCGATAATTCGTAATCTTCCCTAATTCGTACAAAAGCTTTGGTCCCATGAACTAAACGAATTATCGAGGTACCACTGTACTTCATACTTTAAAATTTCCTATTCACTCAGTATTACAGGACTTTCAATTTTAATTGAAACAGGCCCAATAGAGATACAAGATGACGGAAACTTGTTTCATTTCATACTGGATTTTTAAAACAGTCTCTCCACAGAGAAGAAAACCTTGGTTACATAAAGCCAAGTTTCTAAGCTTATTTTAGTTGAAAACAGATTTCAGTATTCCATTCATTAACGCCCAGACATCCATTATCCAGTAGAGCCAATCGCAACCGAATTGGGTGGAAAGAGACAAAAGATAAAGGAAAAGAATCCATGAAAAAAGAGAAAGAGTATAAAAGTAAAACATGAAAAAAGAGTTTCCATAAATTACTCTCTTCCTCAAGCACAGACACTTTTGTCCATCGACCTAAATTTAAAAATAGGTGATTAACCTCTTCAAACAAAATTCATTTAAAAAATAGAATACTGTACGCTATAGTCAGTCCAAGCAAAGAAGACATTCTGGCAAGATAGGAAAATGACTCCAGCTCGGTCAACATTGGCTCAAAAAATGATAAATTTGGTCTTAAATTGTAGGAAACATTCTGATCTACAATTATTTGAGACAAAATTAATGATTTCAGAATTAATATTGACCGAGCTGGAGTCGTTTCCCCATCTTGCCAGAATGTCTTCTTTGCTTGGACAGACTATAGCAATTTTTCCCTCAGTTACTGTATCTTATTCTATTCATTCAATGCGTGAAATAGGAATGTTGCGGGTATTATGAAACCGTTTTTCAGTTCCTGATTTCAATCAATAGCACAATTTAGTAACGAGGCAATTGACTGTGAATTTTGATTGAAATATATTTAGAATTGAGTCATATTTAGAAAATTGAGTCACTAGAGACGATTATTCAGCAGCAATACAGTTCATTTTGCGAGTCCTAATAAATATGCTAATTTTACAATTATTTTGATAGTTCAGCACAATATTATACCTACAAAAAGTATTTCAGATTCCAATTTATAACTGTGATAATATTTTTCAATAATTTTAATAATATTTCAATAATTTTTCATTGATATCTTCTCAGAATTAAATCATTAATAAAATTCACAGCTTTCAAGTCATAATCTTATATTTTATAAGGTTTTTATATTTGAACCCAAGCATCCAGTGAACTGGTATAGGATTTGTCATGTCAATTTCAGAGTTGATAAGTCATTTAATTAATGAAAGCGTTAGAAAATTGCTGGTGGATTATTATTCCATAATTTGTAAATCGATCACACGAACTTAATCTGGATTTTTCAAATAGAGCATGCATAACAATATTACTTTGAACAATGTTCATTTGCACAATTGAGTGTATTGTACAGTGAATTATTCTTATGACCGATCACACAAAAACAAAGGAAAAATTAACTTAATTGATTAAAAAATACATCTAAGATCTCTCATTTATTCAGATGCTGTCATTTCATTAAATTAATTTAAACTTGAGAATTCGGCAATGTTCATGAAATTAGATTGAGCTCTAATTTGATCATGCAATAAAACGGTTGACTCTGAAAGGAAATCGTGGTTTGGAACCAATAAGTTCATAGGTTTAATAATCAGTTTAATTTATATTAAATTGATTCAATAGGTACCGTATATTATTATTTCAAGATTTAGATCTGATCAAGGTTTATGACTATGAGTGAAAACTAAGAAATCAATGAAGAGTCTAGAGAAGAAAGGAACCAGAAATAACCTAAACACACCCATATATACTAATACAATTAGAAAAAATGTAATAAACACTTTAATGACTAATTTAATTATTGCAACTGCAGTATCTTTACAACACATACAACTTCTTACAATACTTCAACTTCTTCAATACTTCAATACTTACATACTACAACACAAATAGTAAAATTATAATGCACTACCATACCACAGACAATAAAATTGATTATATTTGAGATGCTTGAATACGGAATAGCAATACTGATATTGATAATAGCAATAAAAATTCAGCTTATATTTTTGGAATTCTGTCTACTATGTTTACATGCAACCAATAATTCTACTGCAACACATACAAAACTACCAAGTACTACAAAATATGGAAAAAATGAATTTCACCACTAATATACTTGCCACCAGTAATACTATTGCAACATGCAACAAATACAAAACTAAAAAGGACTACAGATAATACAACAAAATACTGAATTTAAATCTGACAAATACGAATTTCAAGTACTCAATAGATTCTTCAAGAACTATCAATAGGTCTACTGAAGCCTGAAGGCAAATATACATGCAGACTAAATCCGTAGAACATTTTTATTCTGCTATTGTGACTTGCCATCAAGCTGGAAAAAATTCTCTGCTATCCTATAGCTACCGGTACAACAGAAGAAACAAGAGAGTTTTTCTGTTGAGCATCTTCCTTTTCAAGATGTGTTTCAAATTGCTGGCTATCATGTCACAGCGAAGAAAGATGATCCCCGTCTCTAGAAAAAAACAGAAAAGTAATTCATAATTTGGAAGGTAGTAGAAGATGAAATAAATTCCAACATTATTGAACTTTAAACTTAGGGCTATTTAAAATAGTTGATAAATAAAATGGAAAAATCAAATACCTTTTTTAAATAAAAAAAAGATAAATAAAATGGAAAAATCAAATACCTTTTTTAAAAAAGGGTATTTGATTTTTTCATTTCATTAATCAATTCCAACATTATATGCAAAATGAGATAAAATTAACAGCTCTTTTGGTGATTGTGGTCACTGCCAACACTGAATTTCTCTTTTGTTGACAGATCAAAAAAATGTTTCTTCTACATGCAGTATCATAATTGATGATACTTGTTTTCACTATTAATTAATTTTGATCAACTTTCATTTTGTTATTATTAATAATAGTATACCTTTGACAATAAATAGATTTTAATTTGATTATAATTTGAACTTGTGATTGAAATATAAACTTGTATGAAATGATGTGTATGGAATGAATGGTGTACTGTGACTATTAATGAATTATTTGAACAATATTATTGTGAGTTGTAATGATTGTAGTCTATAAATTAGAAAAGTTGAACTCGATTTCAATCAGGCTCATAAGATGAAAAAACCAATATTTATTAATCTATTGGCAAAAACACATTGGTAAGAAGGAACAGGCATAGCCCTTGGTATTTCCAACACTATTGTCTTTTAAATTGATATAGTCGAAAATTTTAGATTATAAGTCTTAACTTCTTTTCCAGCCAGATGGTTTCTCACTCAAAGAAATGATCAAAAAATGATAATAATTGGAAAATTTTGAGTTTTGAAGGGTTGATCATAAAAAATTATGATTGAATAAACAGTGTGAGGTGTGATGATGTGATATTCATGCGATTTTATACAATACATCAATCACTGATGATAAATCAACTGTCGAAACAATTGTATAAATTTTTCAAATAAGTCGTAGTGATACTTGACAACACACGTGTGTTTCCCCAATATTATGATTTTTTTCCTAAAAATAGGTAATAAACTATAGTTGTCCTGACTTTAAATCAGACTTATAATATAAAATATAATACAGTATAGCCTATCTATTATAATAATAATATATAATAATTAAAGACTTATATATAAAAATTTAAAGACTCTTCGAAAAGTTACGGTACATAATTTTTTAGAATAATCTGCATTATAAACAAATTAAATAAGACTATTTTATTAAAAAAAAACAAAAGGTACAACGGTACAAGTACAAAGAAGTTTTGATTATTTGCACATCCTTCCATCACATTCCCAAATAATTATCCAAAGTGACAAGGGCACATGCGAAAAACAAAGACACCGCCCATCAATATCGCATCGCTATTGGCTGATTAAATCGATAATAGAGACCATCAGATATAGTCTGTCCAAGCAAAGAAGACATTCTGGCAAGATGAGAAAACGATTCCAGCTCGGTCAATATTGGTTCAAAAAATATGAATTTAGTCTCAAATTGTAGGAACCATTCTGATCTAAAATTTGAGACTGAATTTAAATAATCTCAGAACCAATATTGAAAAAGCTGGAGTAATTTTCCCCATCTTGCCAGAATGTCTTCTTCGCTTGTACAGACTATATCGCTGGGTAGTTTCGTGACTAAGTAGGCGCAAAATTGAATTTCACTGCCACTTTTTCATCATCACCAGCAATCAGCGTTAGCTTAGCTTAGTCCAAAGGTATGCATCACAAAGGACAGACGGTCTGCAGACGCTGGACAGAGCAAGCTCTTTGGTTCGGATAGGATCGAGGATTGACTGAGTTGCGCTTGGAAATGAATTGGCTTGTAATCAGAATAACTTCGGTTACTTTCATGGTAGCACACCCTAATATAATAGGAATGAATGCTGTAATAATAATAAGTCTGGATGAATAGATCTGAATTACTAAAAAAACTATTAAGTTGCCTAGCCTACCTACTTGTAGGTAGGCCTACATCACTTATGTATTGTACAAAGTGGAAAATAAAGACATTTTATTATCTATCTTTTTGAGTAATAGACTATTTTTCACTATTTTTGAGATTAGACTATTATCATGATTAGTGAGTATTTTTCCCAAGTTCAATTACAACTTCAGAGAATAGGGATTGCTTCGTACGAGAGTTATGATAACTTACATTCATCTGTTTGAATTTAGAATGATCTTGCTCCAATATAGCCTATAGGATGATAATTTGATACGCTGCAGATGATGTTTGCAGTACCGTACTGCAGATGTAATGCAGTTAAAACATCCTGATTTTTGGTAGAGTTCAAATCACAGAGAAGTGATGACCATGACCGAACTCATTCTACAAGTAAACAGTGCTAAAACCCCTGATAGATACATATTTTTTAATAAAGCTTCATAATCCATTACACACTATCAACAATTAACATTTAAATTTATATTAATAAAGTTTTCTTTCTCGAAATTCTGAAAATACAGTGTCATATTGTCGACCATCTTTCAATTTATTTATACCTTATTATTTTCTTATGATTTGTTAAGTCTCTTCAAGTTCAATACAATACGTGTGAAATTGAAATGATAGTTTATTAAATGAATAGGCCTACACATTTTGAAGAAAAAAAACATAATGTTGAAGACACAGTGTTAGGTGAGATGTTGTGATACTTGAACATGATTGAATAACACAAAATTGTCTATATCACTGAAAGATATTTCAGTGATACAGACAATTTTGTGTTATTCAATCAAACATAATGTTATTTTCAGTGGCCCATATTTTGTTATACTCATCATATTTTCAATGTAAAATTTCAACGAAAAATATATTTTACTATTTTTTCAATATTCACAAATCAAAGTGTTCAAGGCGGATACAAGATTAAATACGGTACTGTTACAAACAGGATGAACTGGCCTAGTGTAACAGACATTTGTGATATAGTGTTTGTAGACTATTTTACAATAATTTTACTGAACTGCTTGAGCCATTACGAATGAACTGGAGTTTATTTTGTAGTTTCGATGTAGTTTAGGAAGTGAACTGGAAATAGAACTGTTTGTCACTAAGGGCCGGTTTCTCCAAATACGTTTGACTGAAATTTCAGTTTAAACTATCAGTTGTCAGTGTATGGCCACTTTTATTAACTTGTGTTTCAATTGAGCCAGCAGATGGTTCAATACCAAAATTCAGATTAATGTTTTTGGAGAAACCGGCCCTTAGACAACTAAAATATATTTAGTTAAAACTTATGTGAAAAATATTTTGAAAATTGTACCGTAATGCAAACTTTCATCATCTTTCATTCACCATGCAAACATCATCATTCACTCACTTATATTATCACATTGCTTAAAATACTTGCTATTAAGTCGCAATTGTAACAATTAATAATAAAAATGATATTGATGGAAAGAGTTATGAACAGTTAACATATAGGCTACAGTATATCAAATTTCAACAGGAAAACTATACAAATTATACATGTATATTATATATGTATATATAGAAATTATGTATATGCTTTGAACCCGAGACTGGAGTGCTAAAGTAGTGTGCTTAACCACGTAGCCTACTAGATAACAAATTTATATTTCTAGGTATTTGGTACAGTGTTTCTAGGGGTTTATTTTCGGTACAAATCACAATCACAATTTTGACCCGTCTGTGACAGCAAAGCCATTCTGTTTCTTTGCAACAACACACGCAGCTTCATCAACACATGTTCTGCGTCCGGTCTGCCGCTTTTGCGCAATTGTTCCCATGGTGTGAGTGGACAGTGGACTCGAGTGCGCAAACCCGCCGTAACCATGGCAACCTGGCGAGCGTCATTCAAACAGCGGTTCGCCTCGTGCTTCTCTGCCAAAACCGCAAACTTCGCATGACAGACGAGTCAAGTCCGCTCCAAGCGCGCGCCCCTAAGCACACTGTCAAGCCTCAATTAAGTTACTCACGCAAGTGTCAGAGCCTGGAAACTTTTTTCGCGCGAATTGGTGGTGACAATATTGGTGAATTCTGAATTTCGCTAATTCCTGAATTGGGAATTGTTGTGATTTAGTGGGTCCTGTGGTTAGTGGAGGATATATTTTGAAACGAAATAATAAGGTAACTATAATTTTTTCTTATAAATGTAGGGATATAGCTAGGCCTATACAAATTTTTCTTCTTTTAGATGTTGAGTACAGAGAATAATAAAGCCCATGCGAGTACTAATTTGGCTCAAACTAACCAAACGATAAAAACTCTTCAATAACTAATTGAATTAAACTACATTTTTCTTATAAATGTTGGGATATACAAAACTTTTCCTTCTTCATTTTAGATGTTTGGTAGCCTGAATAATAAAGTCCATATGAGCAACCTATAGGTACTATTTTGGCTCAAACTAAGCAAACGATAAATCGCTTTTCAATAAAAAAATCAAATTAAAATAAATTTAATAAATTAAACTACATTTTTCTCAAGAATGCTGGTTCTCTTAAGTCTTTTTTCTTAAGTCTGGTTCTCTAAAATCTTTTAGGTCTTGAGTGCGCAAGTATAGCCCTATACTGATAATAATAAAACTCACGCAAGAACTTTTTGACCCAACTTAACGAAACCATTGAACACTTTTCGATTGAATTCAATTTCTCTATTCCCAATAAAATATGTACAAAATAAATGAAAGAATATATGGAAAAATTAATTCCCTGCATGGTCTACTGCTGATCAGTGCGTGGAGAAAGAGCTCATAATCTCTATACAGGAACCAAAAATATTATTTGTAAAAATTACCTACACAATAGATAACATAATTAAGGTGAGAAATGAAAGATAATAATAATTTAAGTTTAGCTTGATCTAAAGTTGATTGAATCAGATCACATCAACGAGGATTCTCACAGCACAAGTACTTCAATAACTAATAATTTTGAAAGTATTTTATATCATAAAACTACAAAACTTGTGCCGGAATTGTGCTCGCATAGGCTTTATTATTTCCAGTTGAATTTGAAACAAAATTCAATTTTCAATTCAATGAACATAGTGCATAGGCTACAGAACTAATGAAAAATAGGGTTTTTTGCTTGGATTTATTCAAATTATTGTCTGTGTTTTATTCATTGAGTAATGTATTTTGTCAAATAAATAAATGAATAAAAAATAAATAAATAAATTATTGTGGTTGCATTCTTACAAAAACGATTGGATAATGTCATCACAATCTCAATTCTTATTTAGACCTATATGCTATATTTGATGAAGTAATTATCTTTGTTATATAATTATCACACATTGAAAGATAATAATACAGTAATTATATCTTTGTTATATAATTATCACACGTTGAAAGATAATACTACAGTAATTATCTTAGTTATATAATTATCACACGTTGAAAGATACAATAGAATCATATGATATGAAGGATCATTCAAGGAAACATGACTTTTTTGGATTGAAATTCATTATTTTTAATCTTACATGAAGCTAGAAAATGAATAATTCATCATTTAAAACAACCGATGTAAGGAGGGAGCCACAGATTTCATAGAATCTTCTCACTAATAAAAAGACATTCCAATTCAATATTCATATAATTTTATAGTTCCAGCACAGAATCTAGAGATTTTGAATTAATTATTGATCAAATATAGAATAAGATTTACTAATTCATTTATCATACTGTCAAAATAGCTGTAATACGATAACGCATATGTAACCAAATTCCTGAATTTATTCTTATTAATGTCTGTGTTTTACCCTTCATTGTAATTTCTCAAATGAATAAATACATAAATTCTGCTCAATATTCAAGTAAAAAAATCCTTTCGGAAATAATAAATTCTACAGTTGAAGTCTGACCAAACTGACAAAACTGTATCAATCAGTCCAAACAGAACAGAGAATCATAGACGTTTATCTAGATCGATTTATGACCAAAATCACTTGAATAATTGAACATATAACTCGTGAAATGACTAGCGTGAATCGTCAAAATAGCTGACAGACAGGAAAAATGTTTATTTCAGCCGTTGTAACGTTATTAGACACTCATGGACACTATTTGTGCGTTTTTTTCATTTTGGTGATCTATTTTTGTTACCACAAAGTATTTTCAAACACACTTCGATGGGTTTTCAGTGGTGTAAGGGCGTAAAAAACTTAGACTAAAGTGGTACTGAACAGGAAACACGTTCAAATCACTCTCAATTCCTAAAAAAATGTTTGAAATCTTCAAAAAGATATTTTCTTCCTTATCTATTTAAGGTAATCTGTCTGAACTGGCATTTTCCTTGCATGGAATTTCAAAGGAAATGTTGATTCAAATGAGTTCAAGATCAAATTTATCTCTAGTGAAAAAATATAAATTGAACAAACTTAATAAAGAGTCTATATTTTTTATCATTTACTTTTATAGTCTATTCAATATAATTTATAGTTTCTCCGAATTTTGACAAGTTAATAGAAAATGATTTTGAAGATATGGAGATGGACTCATCCATGAAAATATGAATTTCCCGAACTTATCAAGGATCGATATTTTGGAAAAATTATAAGAATGGATTCAACGATACTTTGCTTTTGTATTCATGCTGTATTGTTTCATTGTTATAATTATATTACTTAAAATTAAAATTATGATTGCATTACATATCAGGCCTAAATGACTATGATCATAAATAAATTTAAACGTGGATTCTTGATTCATTCATTCATTCATCACCAGAACTAAGAATCCACTGAACCGAATGCGTTCCAATTTGGCAGGCATGTTCAGTTGGGCGTTTAGACGCGCGCTTTTCAAGGATACGCCAAATATTTAAGTTTTTCTATAGTTTTTCGGCGTTTTCTCAATTTTTTCGAGAACCAATCGGTAGAAAATGTTGATATTTGGTAGGTAGGTTCAGATAAGGTCTAGAAATGTTGTGTTGAAATATTTTTGAATTCCGTTCAAGATTACGCCAGTAATCAGGTTTTTCAAAATTGTACATGTATTGCGGGTTGCATATCTTCCGCCTTGATACGACCAATCCTTACTGTAAATTGAATGGTTCAGCGAGATTATAGATAAACTAATTTGGAAGATAAGAATCATGTTGATATTTGGTGAACAGGTCCAGATTAGGTCTAGAAATGCTGTGTTCAATAAGTTTTGAATCCCTTCTGAACGGAATTTGCTGGCGAGCGAAGCGAGCCTGTTTGTCTCAGCTTACACTGACAGAGGTTATGCAGGCGAGCGAAGCGAGCCTGTTTGACTCACTGACACTGAGTGATACTGAAGGGGGTCCAGGGGGCGGAGCCCCCTGGCTAGACGGAGAAAACGAGCGAAGCGAGCCTGCCGGCTAGTATTAATTACTTTTAATACACCATACTCTAATTCTTGTTGTTTTGAAGATTTATCTCAATCTCACTCTTTAACAAACAAACCAATTCAATATTTCTACTCCAAAACATTGAAATATTAATTTAAAAAATAATCATTTGGTGGTGGGAAAACCCCCTATGAATAGTCTCCTCCTCACCAATACGTACTTTATTTGTTAAATACAGCTGATCACCCATCCAAGACCAGACCACTGGGTTCTTAACTCAATAATAAGATTACTAAGCAACCACCCTCACTTGTGACCAATACCCTAGAGACGTTTTGGACTTCATTGTCTGTGTTTTTATCCAATAAGTATATTTTGTATTCTTTCAAATAAATAAAATACCCAATAAAATAGTATAATAACTTAACTTTAATCATTAATGATTTATTAAAGTGTTCCCACTCACGATATCTAATAGGAAACACATATTTGATAACAATAATTTGATTTGTCTATGTAATTGCTGATTTCTTCTGTTGATTAATAAATTTGATTTTGAATCTCAAATAGCCTTATTTTCTTTCTGTTCTCAGGTACATGAAACTCAACCATGACTTCTTCTGTCGGAGACACAGTTAGGACACAAATAAGAGACGAAATCTGACGACTTTAATAATAAATTTTATCCAAAAATCGATTCAATCCATCATCAACAGATCCAACAAGTAGTTGCCTCATCAAAATCAAGTGACATTAACTTTTTATTGTATCGAACAGTGACAGTGTTTCTACCAGTAAGAATCCAGTCAAATTACATTGTTTATTAAGTCGAACATGGTTTTACCAGTAAGAATCTAGTGTAATAATCCAAATTGTTAACTTAGTCGAACATGATCCTACCAGTGGCGAAATTCAAGTGATGACAAACAAGTGATGAAAGCCGGGACAAAACCAGTGACAAAAAAGGCGCCAAAACTTGCCGCCAAAAATGGCAGCAACCAGAACATCAACAACATCAACAACAACCACAACAACATCAACAACAACCACAACAACAACAGCAATGGAAACGGGAATTACCTGAGTAGCGGAAGTAGTTCCGACTCCAGGAGGGGGATCAGCCCCAGTCCCCCCTCCGTACCCCGGTCGAGGGGAAGCGATGAGTAAGTAATAAATACTTTTTCAAATTTTCAAGATATTTTTAATTGAAATAAATTTGAAAAGAAAATATACAAGATATTGACAAACCACAGATTTATTAAATATCAATCTCTGGTAAACTTATAAAACTAGAGAGCAGCATAGTAGTTTTGTTTAGTTTGTTAGTTTAAGAGTTTACCAGAAATTGATAATGGTGTAGGAACCAAAACATGGAACTAGATTTGATAATAAATCAGTGGTTTGACAACATCTTGCCTTTTACTGTCTGTTGTATTTATTTTTGTATTTTATTGATTGAATAAGTTGAATTTGAAAATCTAATTCACTATTTTGTTGTGTTAATATTCTATGTATTCATTGATTCATTTATTTTATCGTAATAATTAATTGAAGTACCGTAACTTATATTATTGGATGAATGGAAAAGCGAGAGCTAGAAAAATGGAAAGACTAAATGCTTTTGTTTCTCATTCCCCGTACAAAACGAAATTCATTGCGAAAATATTCGTGTGTTAGATTTCCGGTCTCTTTTGATCAACAATTCAATTGATTTCGTCTTTCAACAGTTGAACATGCGATGTCATTCTTAATTTGTGAAATTAGTTTGAGTAAATTCAATTAGCCTATTATTATGGTTTCGTATAGAATCATTATTTGCGAAATATGGTAACTAAAAATAATTTGCAAACAAATAACTGATTACAAAAGACGAAAATTTGGCGTTCTATTATTATACACTAAATTTATCAAACAGCTGACAATATGAGAGTCACGATACTAGCTTATTAGAGCAAAGCTTGAAACAACATTGTTTCAAGTATTCAGGTATTACTCGAGTATTTTCAAGTGACCAGGAAGTAGTTAACAAGCATCGGTAGACTACAAAGAGCTTGCCAAGTTTGGGATCTCAAATTATTTTGCGAATGAGGTCTTCTCAATTTACATAGAGAATCAAGGTGGAACTTCAAATATTCTTTCAGTTCATCCTGAGTGAGAGACAAAACAGAATACTATTCAGGCTGGAGTTTTCATCAAATATATATTTCGCTTACAAATAGCCTACTCCTTCAAGGAATAATGAACATAAAGAACAATGCACAATGAAAACTTGTTGAATAGAATAAATTAAATCAAATGAATAGTAAAATATTAATTTCAATTTGAATAAGGGAAATATTATTAAGAATTTGAATTCTAGACTGATTCATCTATGAAGACCAGCTAAGAAAATAAGCTTAGAATCATATGAACGAACTACAGAATTTTTCACTTTTTATTCTATTCTATTTTTGAACTAAAACCGAACTCATTTGTTCTTTATAGTATGATCTGAAGGAAAGAAAACAAATAAAAAGGTACATTCAAATAATTCAATTATCATTGTCGAATAAATTAGTAATTATATTTTTCTTAAGAAATGTTACAAACATTCTAGACTTATTAGAAACTTCAAATATTCTAAACAAATTAAGCTTTTACCTCCTTATTTTTTAATAATACAATCTCAATGATTTTAGATCATAGAATAATATACTATGTGATCTTAAAGAAACTTAAATTAAAAAATATAAGTAGCCTATTTAAAAGAAAACTCAAGAAATTATTCCTTGTATTTCAAATATTTAAGGTTGTATTTCAAAGTATTCTAAGGTTCAGTGGTAGAAAGGATATCCTAGTCCTACTTCCGCCTAGTAAAGAACATTTTCATTCTATTTATTTAAAAATAAATTTATAATTCCTGTTTTTTATAATTCCATGCATGTTTATCATGGGTTGAATAAATATATAATGATTTTCAAGCTAGAACATGTTGTATTTAAATCTTCCTATAGCTTGATTTTCAAGTTAGTAGGCCATGTTTCACCTCGTCACCAAAATCAGGCCAATTCCCTGGACACTTCCCAATGTCTTTCTTTACTTGCTACACATCATGCATATTTTAGATGGGTGTATCGATTAGTATCAGTATGTCTTGTCAATCTGATCAGGTGTGGCATAAGGGGTGAGAGGGTTGTGGGTCATTGACCCCCACGGATCAACCAGGATGTCATTACGAACCTGACATACTATTTTACACCCCTTTTGCATTCGTTTACACCCTTATTTTTACATCCAGTGGCGGTTCCAGCCCTGTGCTGGATCCTCCCAGCCCTGAACTGTCCCTCCCAGTTCTTAAATACATTTTCCTAATGCAGGGTTCAACATAATAACAAATGAAAAGACAAGATGTTGTCAAACCACTGATTTATTCGAAAATCGAGATACCGGTTTCGGTTGTTGCACTATTATCAATCTCTGGTAAACTGAAACTTATCCTACAGAGCAGCGGTATTTATACTATCGGTGAAGCACTGCTATTGGTAGACGCTTGAGCCAATGACCGAGAACGTCTGCCATTGGCCAGGACAAGCTCCTCCCCGATTAGCGGTTCATTCAAACATTACAGAATGGTGATTTAAACAGGATTCAATTGAAGACCAATAAAAAGCTACAATAACTTACGAAATAAATGGAACAATTTCACGGAAGGATGATAAAAACAACGGGATAAACTAATACAGTAAAATCTGACTAACAAATTACGATGAAATTAGATTTGTGCGGTGTTGTATTGATTGAAATGAATCTGGTCGTTCAAACTTTTGTTATCTTAATAGGATTATATTTGTTATCCTATTTATTTCGTTCTAATGCTTCCAGAATGTTGAAAATTCTGCCCTTATTATTAGAATGCAGATACTCAACATTCTCCTCGGCTTTGAACTTGTGATTATTTACAAGTTCTAAATAATTATCAAGTTCTTGTAAGACGTTGTTCTCCGTAGTTCACAAAATCTCCAGTCTACAATAAAGTGTACATTTACATATGAATAGAGAGTAACAATAAATGAGAAGAATATAATTAGAATGAAGTGCACCTTTCTATAAATCCAGTATTAAGCTATTGAAATTAATTCAATAAGGAATAAGTATTGTGAAATAACTATTGAAACAAACATTTTGATAATATTTTCTACAGATAATATTTCTTCCATACTCCTCCCTTCTTGGAAATCACTCTTTGATATGAGTCATTGTTCCCCCCCCCTCAGTTATGCGGGTCTGGTACCACTACTGTTTACATCTCTTACAACATTTCAACATCCATTTTATAAAACCTTCAAAGATCGAGTTGAACGAAAATGTGGCGATTTCAGTAGGTAGTTGATTACATTTCGGGATGATATCAGTGGTGAGAAAGGGGAACACCACAACACGCAACTGAATAGACCAATGGGAAATGTGTTCAATGAAATGACCACCAACATCGGTTATCCAAAATGATTGGGGCGAGTTCAATACGGAAATGGAAATGGGTAACACGTGTACCCGCGTGAGCTCATTTACAGTTGTTTTTTGATTCGAAGCTCCAACTACTATTTCTCCATGTTCACTTCACTTCACTCGTCATTCCATTACTCTGTGGAAGGGGAAATCTGTAACCCTACGTCCATGTTGCAAGTAAAATTTTGTGGACTTTAGAAATTCAGATGTATTCCTTGTGAAATTTGAAATAGATACTGTAAGTAAAATGGTTTCGTTTAAACCTCCTGTACACGGGGTTTGTAGTGGCGGCCAGTCGAATAGCTGTAGCCAACCACAGCTCTTGTTGTTCAACTCAATGACAAGACAAAGGCTGTGTTTGGCCGCCACTATACTTACCCCATGTACAGGAGATATTACGGTTAAGTTATGGAGTTATGTTACGTGACGTTACGTTATGTTACGTGACGTTACGTTATGTTACGGTTACGGAGTTATGTCTCGGTTATTTACGAGTTAAGTCGACCTGTCGACTAGATTAGATGTGTTGATTTTGTTACCTGGAGCTTTAATGTTATTGAGAGAAAACATATAAATACAACTTTTTGAATAAAGAATATTTAATTTGATGCAGGTCAGACCAGAAATTTTTCCCAGGCCACTTCCCAAGTTTCGGATGGACACGTTAAGCCGTTGGTTCCGGCTGCCTAAAAACAGTCGTTAAGTCATGTCAGAGGCCCTTAAATTGATCAGGAGCAACCTGAAAACTCTGACACCAGACTTGAGCCAGCCAGGTTATACGAATATTATTATTACTGTATTATTTGATGCAATGGAGAAGTTGGTATGGATTTGATAAAGTACAAGATTGAGGTTTCAATTTGGCAAAGATATGAAAGAATTAAATGGATATTGTCAAATATTACAAACTAATAAGTTGATTCTAATTATTCATCGAAACTGTGTATAAGCCAAAGACAATAATTTACTCTCGGTTTTAATTCATAGTGAAAGGTCATCCTGCAACCAGCATAGTTTTTATACCTATCGGGACTTTCATACTCCACACTTTTTGGACGTCGAATTTTCTGCCGTCCCTATTAATTTCACTAGATTCAACAGTACTTAGTAAACACTACATGATATGATTGCCAAGCGTCATTCAATCTAGTTAAATTAATAGGGACAGGAAATAACCGGTAGAGCAGAGAAAACATTCTGGCAAAACGGGAAAATGACTCCAGCTCGGTCAAAATTGGTACAAAAATGACAAATTTTGCCTCAAATTGTAGAGCAGAATGTTTCCTACAATTTAAGACTAAATTTATGATTTTTGTACAGAGCTGGAATCATTTTTCCATCTTGCCATAATGTTTTCTTTGCTATACCAGACTATAAAGCTATGCTGATTGACCTTCCACTATGAATATTGCAACAATCCGACAGATATTAACAAAATAATACCAACTATCACCTACCAATGACCAATTATTTTGTTAGAAATAAATCCAGCATGAATTATTCAAAATCAGCAAACATATATAAGGAACCTTGACTTTTGTCAGCCAAGTACAGTATTTTGAAGAAACAATCATGAGCAAGTGAAAACTATTTTAATTTATTCATGAAAACAGTGAAGGTCTAGGGCTAGGCTATAATCTTTACCTACAATTTATCAAGGGAGAAAAGTGTGTGGGTGTACGAAAAGTAGATGAGAGAGAAGAAATAGAAAAAGAAGAAAAATGGAGAGAGAAAATGGCTGAGAATGAAGAAAATATAGTTGATTTTCAGGTAGGGGATGTATGGTGGAGAGAGAAATAGTTTGATGGAAGGATGAAGATAGAAAGAAAAAAGGGAGGGAGAGAGAGAGAGAGAGCGATAGAGAGGTAAAGATTGAGAGCGGAAGAAATTGGCGGGAAATTAAGGAGTTGCGTGATATGATGTTACCAAATTACAAAATATCACGGAATGGTTTCTCAGTTCTCACCAATGGATTAGCAATAAGTCACCATAATTTCAAAACTGAAACCTCATAATGCACACACTCCAATCAAGTAGACGAAATAATATTTGTTTTATTGACCATTTTCAATTAATAAACATATATAAACTACTCTTTTATTATTGCTACAACTACTGTCAGAGGAAAATTAACACATTTCTAAATGTCAAACAAAAAAATTCCCAGTGTGAACGAATTTATTTATTTATCGCAAGTTTTCAATAGTGTGAACGCAATTTGAAACGCTATAATGAAATTTTCAATTCCGATTTCATGTGTATAGTGACGGATTAATGTAGAGTATTGAATTTTGCGAGTCTCATTGAAAGAACTTATATGGTTTCATTGAAATATGTTTTAATAGAATCCGGTAAGCATTTCAATATGACTTATCGGTTTCACTAAAGTTGGAATACAAAATAATGGTAGATACTGAATTCATGAAAATGCGTTTTCTCAATGTGCAATTTAGAATCAAGCTTATTCATAGGTAAGTTACATACAAAGTATTATGACGGACCATAACAACTCACGTGAAAATTTAAAAAATATTGTCACTGGATAACCTGAAATAGATTACCTGGAAAATAGATCAACTGGATTACCCAACGGACCCCATTTCAAAATAAAGTGAAAGACGCAAAGAATATAATTGAATTACAAGCCATTCAACAAAAAAAAAAAAACTAAGCAAACTATATGACAGTAACCCAATTATCAAATTACTATACTAGCCAATCAGTTTGAAAAACATAACACGATAATTCACCAACACCAATAGGAATAATTGAGATAAGAAATGGTTGTTGATTGAAGAGTCGCGAAAGAAGAATGGCGAAAAAGAGGTAGGTCTATTTGTACAAGAAAAAGAAAAATGAAAAGAAGACTAAATGAGGGGCACTGTCACAAAACAACCCTAAATACAACTTTGACCTTGACCTTGATTTGACCCTGGGTCATCCGACTTGTCAATAAGGGCAGATGATAACTTCGGCAGCTAAATAATTTACCAGCCAATTCGAATGGGTTCGATCAGAGGGAAAAATTGAGACAGGAGAAGGTTGAAGAAAGAAAAAGGTAGATTACAGACTATGGAGGATGGACAAAGAAGAAAGAAAGGAGAAAGAAGAAATAAGGGAGGAAGAATAAAGAAGGGAGAAAGAAGAAAGGAAGGAGGAAGGAGGAATTAATAATTGAAGAAATATTGGGGAGAGATTGAGGGATCAAATTATCGTTGTATGAAAGAGTGTAGGTGGCCAAATGCATCAGGTCAGATGAAAACCTCATTGGAGACTAGATATATAGTCTGTCCAGAAGACAAAGAAGACATTCTGACAAGATGGGAAATGACTCCAGCTCGGTCAATATTGGATCAAAAATCATAAATCTGGTCTCAAATTGTAGATCAGAATGTTTTCTATAATTTGAGGCCAAATTTATTAATTTTTAACCAGCATTAACCGAGCTGGTATAATTTTTTCATCTTGTCAGAATGTCTTCTTTGCTCGGACAGACTATATTATTAAGCTCAGAAGGAAATTGATACAATAAGAAAATTGAGAAATAATGAAAATAAATTATTGTGTCAAACTGGATTGGAAGGAACGAAAACGTTGAAGAAAACAGGAAAAACAGTAGTAGTTGATACTTCTCCGCAATTCCGTATTTAATTATTCATAAAGTTTTCTTAATTGTTTTCCATTGTCAGCTTTGCAAATGTATACAAGAAGCAATCACATGAATTATTCAATAGAAAATAGCTGAGTCTGGTGATACTTTTATTATAGACTAAACGTTTATTTTCAGAGCGGAAATAAAGTTCTCAGGTTCGAAGCTAGGTGAACTTGAAATTTCATTCAGGAACGTTTCAAAGCCAGAAAAATCAATATGGCTACGAGAAAATTATCCCGAATGTAAAATCCTCTTATCAATATCGGCAATTATTAATTCACAATAAGTGAAGAGCATCTCCAGTAAAAATTTATTTGGAATAGAACGATTGAGAGAATAAGTTTATGAATATTTTGATTGAATTTGGGTTGGTGTAGATAAAATATTAAAATAACTGAGGAAATGTGTGATTGAAAAAGGTTTCATCTCACAAATGCACAAAAATGGAAATTTCTTAAATACCAAGTGAGTTGGTTTTAGAAATGCGTTCTGAAATAGTATTATTTTTTAAAGAATACATTAAAGAGTATTTTTAAAATAAATTTAAGTTAAACGAGTATTCCCAATAGAAGATTTGCATTTAACTCAATGGGGATCATAAAAGGAAGATTATTGGATTGATTACTGTACTTCATAAAGAATATTATTGCTTATATATTGTATTGATTGAGACAATGACAGGATCTGAAAAAATCAGCGAAGTTTGGGGAGACGAATTAATAAAAATAATAAGAAATGGAATTAACAAATATTATGATAGGGAATAAATCTTTATAACATCAATAAATATTTATGTTGGTTGAGTAGTAGTGGAGGTGATATCCATGGACCCATGGATATTATGGTAGTTATCCATATTAAAAGTTCAATATATTTTTTTAATATGCTGTGTAACTGATATCATAGAATAATGAATAATGTATTTTTATTTCCATCAGAAAAACAAAACACATTTTAGATTTGAATAGAACTAACTGGCCACTACATCCAGTAAATGTGGCTAGTGTTCAGGAAAAATTATTAAAAATGGAGAAACGAATTGTTAGTCTATTCATAGCATTATATCATTATTGAGTCTATTCATATTACAAAGTAGGAATACTGCCTGCAGCAAAGTTTTTCAAGTCTTTGCAGCTTTGTACTAAGATTCTCTTTGTTGATATCTTCGGATAAATAAGATAAATCTTTGATCATGTTGATCACAATGTGTCATTGATTAACAATTATCTACACGACGTCTTGTGATGGGATTGTAGGGTAGATTGCACAACATTGTTCAAAGCATATTCCTGAAATTTATGTGTTCTACCCTTCCACTGAACCTTGACCCTGTGCAGGTGTATGGAAATCACTTCAGAGAATGTTCGTGCTAAACTGAACCGTAAAGTCCGTGAAGATCCCAATCTCGGAAATACAAAAGTCTAACTCGTTTAGTGTTGAGAGCGAATGCGAGCTTGTAACCCGATAATATAGTCTGATCGAGCTGAGAAGACACTCTGGCAAGATGAAAAAATGACTCCTGCTCGGTCACTATTGGTTCAAGAATATGAATTATAAATTTTGTCTCAAATTGCAGAAAACATGTTTATAATGATGAGAGATGGAGATAATGAGAATGATGATTATGTTTATAATTTGAGACCAAATTTATAATTATTTTCAACTAATATTGACCAAGCTGGATTTATTTCTACATCTTGCCAGAATTTCTTCTTTGCTCGATACCTAAGTATTGAAAGATGACTGTACAAAAAATTACATATTTAAACAAAAATAAAATATTTACTTGATTTTCTTCATTCTTGCTGGGTTTGAGGTTTCTACATACTTTCAGATACTGTATTTGAATGGACCGTTTAGAATTCGCTATATTATTTCTGTCATTACTATTTGTCATGTTATTTTTCAATAAAATTAAACCATTTTAATGATCGGGAGACCCTTATTACTGACCCTTAATGTGAACCTGGCAAAATACTGGTTAACTATCTAATCAACAAAATTTCATTCTACATGATACTAAAGCCACGATAATGGAAAGCCACAATATTATTCATTAATCATTATTACCATCTCACATCTATGAACAATTAAAATAATAGTTTAAAATTTCATTAGTATTTTTTAATAAATTTCAATTAACTCACATCTATTAAGTGGGTTGCGTGGAAGAGAGGGCTTGCATGCCTCAACTTCACCAACAAAACTTTTGTAAAATACATAGTATTTGTATGTACAAAGTGTAAATAAAGGCATTTATCTATCTATCTACCTATTAACATTATCGTTTAAAAGTATAAATAAAAAGTTCATAAAAATTTTTTCAATAGATATCAACCAGAGAAAATAGAAACAATAATTATTTCTATTCTCTCTGATTTCAAAGACCCAAGTTTCAACATTCGTGTACAATCTACTTGAAAATTGAGACACACCGGTTACTAAAGCAATTAATATTGGTCAGATAATAACAAACCGATCCAACCCCTGAACACCAGACGAAAAAAATTGAAACAGAATAAATAATCAATCGCAAAGATGATTGTTTGCTTAGTGGTAGTGTTTGCCAACAGTTATGAATAATTTTAGGGGCGTTTTACCCCAAGAGTATCCGTTAATAACACTCAAATGTCGTGACGGAAGCGGTACTGTGACATCTGTTTGTGTTTCAAAACGGAAAATTCATCAACGCTCGTGATTGGCCGAGGACATCGATTGAAATATGGTCTGGTCGAGCAAAGAAGACATTTTGGGAAGATGGGAAAATTACTCCAGATTGGTCAATATTTGTTCAAGAATTATAAATTTAATCTTATATTGTAGAAAACACCCTCCTCTACAATCTAACACCAAATTTATCATTTTTAAACCAATATTGGCCGAGTTGGAAATTATTTTCCCATCTTTCCAGAATATCTTCTTTGATCGACCAGACTATAAGAGCGGAAAATAGCTGGAAATTGTTGTTGGAGAAGGATTGGTAGGATAGTTGACATGTCATACCTGAAGGACAATATTTTTGTAGCAAATATCGACGAAGTAGGTACCAATGTAAATGCTTGATGATAGGATTAAAAGAAATTGATTGATTATTGATTAATCGATTAAGTGCCTTTATTGAATGTAGAATTAAGTTAGGTACCTTGATCCACATGAAGAAGGAGAATAAAAGGAAAAGTATAAGTAAGAATAGAAAGGGTAAATAAAAATAAAAAGAAGAGCAGGGTAAGAGAAAAGGGAGAAAGTGGATGAATATGTGAAACGGGAAGATAATAAAATTGATAAAGATATGTGAACGAGAGAAGAAGAAGAAGAAGAAGAAGAAGAAGAAGAAGAAGAAGAAGAAGAAGAAGAAGAAGAAGAAGAAGAAGAAGAAGAAGAAGAAGAAGAAGAAGAAGAAGAAGAAGAAGAAAAGTGAAGAAGAAAGTGGCCACGAGGAAGAGAAAGTAAAAGATTGGAGTAAAGTAGCAAGAGGAGAAAAAGGATTAGATTAGATTCACTTTATTCAAGTAGAGTACAGCATTTACGATCTTAAATCCTAGATTCTAAAAATTAAACATAAATCTAATTACACGATTGGTTCAAATAAGAAATACATATACAAGGTACTTGCTAAATTACAGATATATAGGATTCAATATTCTTACTGCTATAATATGATTGTGGTGTATCTACATGAAATGGCGGAGTTTGGACAAAGATGTCCATTCTTGGAGAAGGATATGCAAGGATATCCCTCCCATTAACACTCAACCGTAAAAGGGAGTAAGAGGACAAAATGGAGGAAGAATATAAAGAAGGAAAAGAGGAATAGAAAAATGAAGGAGAAAAAGCAGGTTGGAAAAAAAGTGGGAGGAATAGGAGGAGATAAATGAACAAGTGAATGAAGGAGAAAGAAATTGTGGTGACGTAGAGAAATTGGAAGTAAAAGAGGAAGAAAAAATTAAAAATACTTATGATTCACATTCAAACATGAAAAACTTATTCATAACATTGAAACACAAAAATAAACAACTCCTTCCAGCAAAATTTTATTAGTGGAATGGGCCTAAAAATCCTTCCACCATTCGATAGCTCTCAAAAACGCACTTCCTTTAATTTGAACTCAATCACATTGAGTATCCCTCCACTTCCAGGTTTCCATAACAATAATCAAATCAATATGGGTGGCCTCATTTCAATAAAGTGTGTATCTGATAAGTGCGTATAGCTTCACGCACTTACGCGTGCGTGCGTCGATATTTGTATTGTATGGTTTTAGAGTACTTCTGTAGAACTACTTGCCTATTGATTGAATGGGTTTCCATTGGTTAGCACTCGGATAATAGATTCCTGTAGCCATTTGCCTAACAATATCTCACAATATCAGTCTATCATAAATAATAAATTATTGTGATTGTAAAAGAAACGTAAGCAATTGCAAGTCCACAATATCTTTCTTGTTAAAATTGGCGAATGGTCAATGATTTTTTTTTCAACAGCTGATGCTACGCTGGAGGAAGAATCAGATGACTCACCAGCCAGTTTTTTGGTATTCTATAATTTGTCTAACAATATCAATAACCAATAAAACTTTAAAATAATAAAAATTATTTCTAAAAAAATATTTAAAAAGAAGGTACTTTGATTTTTATTATTTTAAAGTTTTAATACAGTACAGTAACCCTATAGAATACATTAGCCATAAGAGAAAATAAGTAGTCAATAACCAATAATATATTGGTACTACGCTCATATAGACTCTTAATTTTGGATCATCTAGACACAAGCATATTTTATACTATATTTCATACTATTTCAGGGCCGTCGCGTGGGCGAGGCGACCGAGGCGATCGCCTTGGGCGCCGCGGCCTAAGGGCGCCTCGGCATTGTAATTTATCCCCCATTTTCAGATTTGAACAACTCGTAATTAGAGAATGTGAAATAAATAATTGATGAGTAAGCAATAGTCGCATCAACATCCTGTCTCTCCTATAGATGTTAAATTTTTTTGTACAATTTCTGAAGTCTCTTTCTGTGATTAATTATATAAAAAAGTTTTTATTTTGAAGAAACGTCCTCCATCTATTAAAATTACTAATTTATGATTTCATATCCAGTTATACACTTAATTGTTGAAATATTGTATCTTTTTAGCATATTTTCCAAATTATTTCAATAACCGTTGAAGTAGCAAACTTCTAACAGGTTTCATTGAATTCCGCAATTAATTTTACATAGGATTTGGACATCCAAATCATTAGGATTTGGGTAGAACCCTCTGAAAAAAGCCTCTAAAAAATTAGAAAAATGTCAATTTTTTGCCATTGTTATCTCGATAACAAAGCGTTTTTGGGGGTGAGTCTCATGGAAATTTTTTCTCTAATTGGCGTAAGGAATCTGCCTGAGAAGTATTGCTCATTTCTCCTGAAACATTCTGTATATTTAATCAATAAATCCAATTAAAAACTATAGATTTGAATTACAAAAAAAGATAAGGTTTCAAACTTTGGATTGTCTAAAAACACGAGTTTTCAGTTATATTTTTCCAAATTTTCCCCCAGACCCCTCGGAAGGTTCCCCACATAAACCTCTTTGCCCCCCCCCCTCACCACACGAAATCATGTCTTGGATCCGCCACTGCTTACATTCGAACATGAATATGGTACCGGTATGTGAACTGTAGCAGAAGGAGTATGGTGGTAGACATTTAAACGTAGGGATAGTTTGGGGGGGGCGCCGCGGTTGTTCTTGCCTCGGGGCGCTACAATCCACGCGACGGCCCTGTACTATTTTACAGTATAATTATTATGGAAATCCTAACTTCCATAATTAATGAGTAAATGCTTATTTGAATTCTTCTAATCAAACTCGATAATTTATCTAGCAATCATTTGAATCTATTTTTCACTTATAAATATGACTTATACTGTAGTTTCAACACTTTATTTTCAACCTTACACTGCGCAATAATGTTATCTGAATAATGACATGTTACAACCTCAATGATTGCAAAGCACAAAAATTATTCTGATATGATGTAAAATCCACAAGAAGAGCATTAACCTTGAAAATATAACTGATGGTGACAAATTATAGCTCTATAGTCTCTATATAAATATAAACCGTATAATAGATATCATTATTGGTGCTATAGGAATAAACTAGCCTTCCTCTAGGATGTATTATTTTATCTATTATTTAGTATCTATCGGATTTCTGCAAATAAATAATGAGAATGTAAGTTGATCAGGCGATAGGTTAGGTTAGGTCAGCCTTGAACTGAAGTCTCAGTTTTATAGCTGTGGTCACACCAAGTAAGGTATAGTCTGTTCAAGCAAAGAAGGCATTCCAGAAAGATGAGAAAATGACTCCAGCTCGTTCAATATTGGTTCAAAAATTATACATTTGGTCTCAATTTGTGGGTCAGAATTTTTCCTACAATTTGAGATCGAATTTATAATTTTTGAACCAATATTGACCAAGCTGGAGTAATTTTTCCATCTTGCCAGAATGTCTTCATTGCTTGGAAAGACTATTATAGAGGGTTCAATGGCTTGTGCTTAGCACGCAATGCTTAACTAAGTACCGAGTAGTCAAGTACTTGATGCGGTGCACTTGGACTTGAGATATTCTGGTGAGAAAAATGGAGAGACAAATAAAAAAATCCATAGAAAACATTTTTATATAGGATCATTATTATCTAGGAATAAGGAATCTGTAGTACTAGAGATTGAAATAAAATGGGATGAAATTTTTTCAAACCAAGCATGAATGATGGATAAAAGCAGAGGAATAAAGAATCGAAAAAGAAGAGGGAATTCAAGAAGAAATAGAAGTGTTAAAATTAAATATAGAGTGGAATTCAATCCAATTGGAAACAAGCTCAGAGTATACTATAAATTTTTTTTTTATTAGTTGTGAAGGTGATATTGTGGTAGTTATCAGTTATATTAAAAGAAAAGACAAGACTTACAAGAGGTTGTCAAACCCCTGATTTGAAATCATTGGTTTGACAACATCTTGTCTTATCATTTAATAAAATTTAATACTAAATATAAATCAAAGAAGCACATAAACGATTCAACTAAGAAATCTCAAAAATGGGACTCACTACTATTATGATAAAAAAATAAGATAATTTCAAAAATTTATTTGATGTTATACACCGTACAGTATTTTACTGATCAATACTTGATTGGAATCATTAGAATATTTTTAATGCTTTACAGTATCAAGATTTGAAAGAGTTTTTTCATTATTATATGACTTTATATGACTTTAACACGGAGAGACAAACTTGGATTGAAAAGAAAATAATGAGTGAATAAGGAAAACATAATAGAAAACATTACAATCTATAGTGACATCGTATTTTGTAGTGGTGTTGAAAGGATGAGACAGAGAATAATGTGAAAAGGAAGCAGAGTAGAAGAACTATTATAATCCATTGAAATTGTATTTGGTAGTAAAATTGAGTGTGAGACAAATAATCACGTGAGTACTACATAAAAAACAGATAAAAGAGTAGGGAAGAAAAATGATGAAAAAACTGAAGTGGAGGAGAACAACAGCTTAAAATTTAGTGTGGGTTAAGAGGAGAAAAAAAATCAGGGAAAGCAATAAAGTAGAGGAGAACATAATAAAATCTAGGTACTGTATTTTGTATAGTAGATTGAAGCAAGTGAGACGACAAATACGTATAGAAAACTATAAATAAGTAGAGAAAGAGGAAAAAATCAAGTCAGCCGATATCACGGCACGACTACCGCAACATGAAAAATGAACGTACTTCACGGCTACAGGTATTCAAACTGAAAAGACACTTCATCACGATACACTTTACATTGTAACTGCGTGTCTTCTCAGCTTGCACCAACTACAAAGACACTTAAGCTGAGAAGACACTCCATCATGATACACTTTACATTGTAACGGCGTGTCTTCTCAGCTAGCACGAACTATGAGCGATTTAAGATAAGGCAAACCACTTCCGGGTGCTTACAGTACACCCTGAGTGTCACTAACCTTTGACTTATAGGATCTATTTTTAACGGCGCATATTGAAGGTAGGCTACACCGGAACTTGGAGACAGATTGTGAATAATAAACGATCGTTTTTGAATGATAATGACGTTGCGACAAGAAGGTGTAATTAAAACTGAAGAGTATCAACTATCATTTACTGTCATCACAAAAGTCCCCAAAACGTTTAATAACAAGTACAATAAGGAGGTGTAATGGAAGATTATTAACTATTTTATTATTATTCACTGGAAATAAAATAATAATAATAATTTTTTTTTCCTACAGTTGCCTCAAAAAGTGCCAATTACGCACTGAATCTAGTTTGTAAAATTGGACATTCTCGAGGAGTGCGTAAAATGAAAAATGCAACGCGTAAAATCGTATTTTACGCGTTCCCACCTAGAACCTAACAACACGAAATAGTAAGCACGTTGAATGGACGTTCCGTATTCAGAATCCGAAATTAGGTTGGCAACACTGGCTCGACCGCTAGCCAGATGCCGGCTCCCGGAAAGCGAAAGTGATTCTAACCTAACGTATTGCGCTCGATCTTTAAGTATAACTTATTTCAATTGATTTTTCTTGTAAAAAATAATGGATTTCAGTGAAGATGAAGAAAACGAAACCAGCACTCCGGAGGAATTGAAAGAAATTGCGAACTCGCTCAGCCTGCTTCCCGAAAAATCCAAACAAATATACGAACATAAGTTTAACCAATTCAATTCTTGGTGCATTGAGAAGAAAGTTACTAGAATAAGTGAAAATGTGTTATTAGCCTACTTTTCCGAACTATCCAAAAACATGAGCCCGTCGACAGTTTGGAGCACATATTCAATGTTGAAGTCTACCATAAAAATAAAAAATGATATTGATATAAGTAGGTTCAAAAAAGTGATTGCTTTTTTGAAAAAAATGCTGTAGGCTATGTACCTAAGAAGTCGAAGATTCTATCAAAGAGTGAAGTTGAACAATTTTTAAAAAAAGCTCCAAATCATTTCTTTTTAATGAAGAAAGTGGTATTAATAATTGGTATATCAGGTGCGTGTAGGCGTGACGAACTTACCCAGATGAGAGTTGAAGACATCGACGATAAAGGTGATGTTTTGATCATAAAAATACTGAAGAGTAAGAACTACAAAAGTCGCACATTCACAATCACAAACGATAATGAAAGTGACATTGATTATCTCCAATTGTTCAGAGACTACTTAAAATTAAGGCCAGTGAACATTGCCAGCACAGGTCGTTTATTTTTGAACTTTAGAAATGGTTTATGCACGAGACAGCCTGTGGGTAGTAACACAATAGGGAAAATTCCATCCGATGTAGCTACTTTTTTGAAATTGGCTGATCCCCAGCTGTACACTGGACATTGTTTCCGAAGAACTTCGGCTACACTTTTAGTTGAAGCAGGAGGTGACATCCTACAATTGAAAAGGCACGGGGGGGTGGAAGAGTTCTACTGTGGCAGAAGGATATGTAGAAGAATCTATAACTTCAAAAATTACAACTGCAACAATGATTCTTGGTCAAAATAGTCACGTAAATACCAATAAGCCTCATCCAACCTCAGCAATACAACAAACAGCAACATCAACAACTCAATCTCATACCGGTACTGAATCACAGCATTCTCAAGAAGTTTCGTCTGCTACAGCTGGTATCGTAATTAATAACTGCACCAGCTGTACATTCAATATCAGTATAACCAACAATAAATAATAAACACCTTCTTTAACATTTTATATTATATTATAATCATGAAAATAATCAACATTATCAAGAGAATTATCAATATCCAATAAGATGTAAATAAATTTTTATTAGTGTGTGAAAATGATCATCTCTATTTCATGTTTTCAACTTAATTTTACAGCTATTATAACAATGAATAATATCATCTTCTAGTCCTAGTGGCTTTTGCAAAAAGCTTCAGTTGGAAAAAGTTTGCGCATGCTGAGAAGACACGCTGTCATAATATAAAGTGTACTGTAATGACGAATCTTCCCAGCTTGCGCGAACTCTTCTACTGGAGACAACAGTCACTAGATGTAATATTAGAGACAGAGCGCTCCCGATAGAGCGCTCTCATTGATACGCTTCACCAAAAAATTGGTTGTAAAATTACGGTGGTTATTGATTCTCAGCTCTTTCTAGACAATCAGTGAGCTGCCTGCAAGAGTAAATTGAAACAACAACTAAATCAGCTCTACTAATTTGCTTCCAAAGACAACTTTATATTGTCCTGACAATAGCAATCATTAATAATAACAGTCATTCACCAACTTAATTTTTCACCAGATTTTTTGGGCAGCTTGTTCTCTCAGCGGTTTTTCAATGGGAAATGGTAAGGGTTTAATGTTGTACGTGACCTTGATGCAGAATTTGAGAATAAATTTTTTGCTGAAAACGACACATCAATTTCTTGAACCGTTTAAATATATATATTTAATTATATAATTCATGATATAAATTTAATTATCAAGTTAATATTCAAAAAACAGTTTGATAGGACCACTTGCTTGCTTCACTATTTATTTCGTTTTGAAAATCTTTGTTGAAATCATGTATCAACACATTACCTTCCCATTATTTAAAAAATAAATATTCCGCCATCTTCAATTTCCCAAACTTGTAAGATGGAGATACTTTACATAATTTTTATGAAGAATATAAAGATGAAATGAATTATGAAGATTACGACAAAAAATACTGAAAAATTACTGTAGGCTACAATAAAACATTTGAAAATTCCAGGTTATTTTCATCCACTCATAACAGGGGCCTAATAATGGTAACTGTAGGAAAAATTTAGTGTGCAACTCGACCGTAAAGTGTTGTTGCTGCACTCGAGAAACGTTTTTCACTCGCCTACGGCTCGTGAAAAAAACTGTTTCTCTCGATGCAGCAATCTGTCACTTTACGCTCTAGTTACACAAATAACTATTTATTCACTGGAGCATTACCGAAAAGTTCAGTCACAATTTTTACAGAAAGAAACTAGATTACCTTTCTGAAGCGGAGGCTTTTTTTGTGTTCCATGAACACATTGTCAACACTTATATTATTGTTCTCCATAGAATAGTCTTCAAACCATTTAATAGAGGATTTGAAAGAAATTTATTCCAGTAAAGAATATTTATCTATTATGTTTGGTTCAAATGAACAAATAAAAAATTATATTTTATTGTTGTTGAAAACTTGAACTGAGATGTCGATTCTTTATGGATGTATTTACAATTACAAAGACTGAATACTGATATACATTCAGTCAATAAATCCATCAAGTATTCATCAAGCTTTTAGGCTGAGGCCGCACTGCCGGTGGGTAGAGCCTGGAGGGTGGAGGGTAGTTGGTAAATCTATAGAACATACACACCATCCACAGTAATACATCGTATGAATGGTATGTGTTCAGCCGCCATCTTGAAATTCTTAAATATGGACAACATAGCCTCAAAAAACAGAATGACGTCATACCATTCATACAATGTATTACTGTGGATGGTGTGTATGTTCTATAGATTTACCAACTACCCTCCACTCTCCAGGCTCTACCCACCGGCAGTGCGGCCTCAGCCTTAAAGTGTTTACACGGTTTGAATTACTTCTGGAATAATACATATACAATTAAGATGATGGAAGTAGCAATTTAAACAATTCGTCTCTAATCTTTAATGTATAATCTTGAATTTAAATCTTTGACCATGAACATGTAGCTTTAATAACAAATTAGATTTTAAGATCATATTCATGATTGAAAAATCAAAATACCAAGTTAATGTAGGTTACAGTCCTTCAATTTTGGAAGTATTGTGTATTCTTAGCATTCTTGCCCTTTTCCATTTATAAAGCACACTCTATCAATCAACAGTGACATTAGAGCTGCTTGAAAAACATTATAATTTATTGAGAGTTATTAATTGAATATTAATGAAATTCTTCTTGAGCTTTCAATTACATTGGAAAAATGAAGTGAGTGATTAGTTCTGACATGGGATTAATCTGGACTCTGAGAGTCAAATCATGGAAATGCATTTTTTATATGAATTATAATATAACAAATTGTAAGATGAGGATGGAAAATGAGGATATGAATTCTATTCTACACTTCTAGCATAAAACCACCAACCAAAATATCAATAACATGATAAATGTGTAGTCTAATAAGATTCACTTTTGACACTAGAATAGAATAAATAAACATTTCTATGAGTAATAAACATTTATAAATAATAAATAATGGAGAAATGGAGAGCAATCGAAGTCACTGAAAGCAGCAACGAAAAAATTTCAAAATTAATTATTAAAATACGAAATTAATAACGAGCCCTAGTTAGCTCGTGTAGGTAGCATTGAATCTGTGGTTTATCATCATTTTCGACCATCATTTTATATGGAGATATATTTTCGAGAATAAAAAATTATTAAGATATGGAAGGAGACAGGAAAGTATGCCAAGATGTCACAAATTGGACCAATAATGGAAAAATTAACATGGGAAGCTACCAACCCAAGGGCAAGATGGCTTATAAAGAAAGCATATTGAGTAGCGACTTCACCCTCTAAGGCCGTCTCTGGTGGCATTCAATCAAAACAGCCTGACCTTGTTCCGTTTGACACGCTCTATTGGAAATTAGGTTCTTGATCAGATATTGATATTGGAGGCATTTCTCCACCCATACTTGAGGTTTCAATAGATAGAAATTTACCACAGGTTTGAGAAATTAGTTAATCATCAGTCCCAAAAGATAGAGCGATAGAGGGTCATTAATATCAGCTATAATGCAATATAAATATGGTGAATGTAATCAATAAGTGTTCACTAGAGTATAGTAATAGTAAATAGACATTATATAATAGTAAATAGAGTAATGGGAAAAGTATGAATAGGTTTAATTATTGTTGATTAGTTCTGACATGAGATTGTGATTGAGATTCTGGACTCTGAGAGTCAAATCATGGAAATACATTTTTATATGAATTATAATATAACAAATTGTAAGATGAGGATGGAAAATGAGGATATGAATTCTATACGGTACTAGAACTTTCAATATTGACAAAACGGGATTAAGCTACATAGGCCAATTGCATTCATTAAAATAAAAAACTAAGATCCATATATGAATCTATCAAAATTAAGGTCAATTTCAAATATGCTGGGAGAATATTTTAAATATCGAAATAATAAAACATTGGATATTAAATTATTCATTTGAATTGAAATAAATTAATTTGAGAGTGTAGTTTGCTTGATTATTATTTAGTTGAACACAATTTAAAAATGTTGGAATTCATTTATATTCAACTCATCCCTGAATTTCAAGTTGATCATTCTACGTAAGCCCACAGTAAAATAGAACTGAAGAATTCATCAAATTGGAAAGAAACTCATTAACAATGTCCACTCAGCTTATGCACCATAATTTTTGTACTAGATTAATAATTAATTCATTCTAATTTACAGCTCCTACCCGGAAAACTCAAATGGATCTGTTTACACGGATTCAATAGTGCCAGAGGACAACATCAATGTAACCGTTAGGTGAGTTACACAATCTAATCTAATATATTTGGAACAGTTTTTCATCTTCTATTTTGTGTTCTTATAAGTAATATAGAGTATTTTGTTGTTATCAATTATTATTCACTAGTAGCCTAAATCAACACTGACTATTTAAATAACTTTGAGAGCAGAAATAAAATTGTAGGAGCTTGAGTGATGAGTAAAAAACTCTGGTTTTTTTATAACAGTAATGTACTTTGAAAATAATAGAAATATGCACTATAGAAATTGAGCATTGGAATGGTTTTTACTTGCAAAATAATTGAATTAGAGATAAATTCCAAGATAAATAAACTTTTCTAAAACAGATATGAGTTGCCAATTCAAATAATTAATTATTACGTTTGAAAAGACATAGATAGATGGATAAATATTTACACTTTGTAAATATTTTACAAAAGTTTTGTGGGCGAAATTAAGGCATGCAAGCCCCCTTTTTCACTCAAGCAACAAAACCCACATCAGAATCGGACAATAATGAAAATGCCAAGTTTATGTTTTTAATTTTTCATTCATTTTTTGACGTCAATCTACTTTTGAATTCCACCTTCACAGATCTCTATAATAAACTGATGAAATAAGTCACAAACTTTCTTTTTATATGAATTGATTCATTAATATTGATGAATATGAATTGCAACACAACTTTCAGTTGAACTTCTATTCAACAGCCAAACTAATTCAATTGAAAGAGATAGTTATTGTGTCTGGTACCAACACATTTATTACGACTGAATCTATAACGTACAATTTACATAGATTAATAAGTATAATCTGAATTCATTCATGACGTCCAGGACAAACTTTAGTAAACGTCACAATCATGACGTAAAGACAGAAATGTGCGTACAAGTTGCCTAAAATTAGACACAAACTAAACGTCTATAACTGTCAAACGTTTTTTATAACTGACATTGACCGTCAAAAACGTCACCCTCCAATCAATCAATCAACGATTATAACCTATAGACAGTAATTCACACTTTTTCTCGGGAAATATAGTCTCTCCAAGCAAAGAAGACATTCTGGCAAATGGGAAAATGACTCCAGCTCGGTCAAAGTTATGAATTTGTTCTCAAATCGTAATGTTTCCTACAATTTAAGTGCAACTTTTCAATTTTTGAACCAATATTGACCGAGCCAAAGTCATTTTACCATCTTGCCAGAATGTCTACTTTGCTTTGACAGACTACATAGCAACCATTAACGGTGACGTAGTTTCGAAATGTGCGTTGTCTAAAAAATACTTTCTATTCATAAAATTACGGGGCTAAATTCATGAGGCAGTGGAATGATCAATGCATTGTATGTACTGCAAATAGGTAGCTGTTCAATTGCCGCAGGCCACTTTTCAATAATTCATCTTTGTTCAGGCGCTACTTATCTCACTGTTATTATTGGCTGGCGGTATTATATCAATGGAAAATCAATTCACAGCAAGGTCAAGAATAAGTAATTGATGACTTCGGTTCAAATTCAAGTTTAAGAACTTTTTGTGCTATAGAGGCCTATTGTTCTTATTGAATTAACTTATATATTGGTTAAATTGTTATTTTCACCAAGTATATAAACTTCAACAATACCTAACTATATTTTTAAGGAGTAGAGGGTGGTCGTTAAAAACAATATTGTATTTTGAATGACGAGTGACTTTGGTGAAAATAGGAATTAAATGCCCGGTTTTTCCAAGCACACTTAAATTTGAGGGACCCTCAATTTTACTACACTTTACTACATTTCCTATACTTATCATAGAAATGTCAGCTGTTCATCTAAATTTGAGGGACCCTCAACTTTGAGTGTGCTTGGAAAAACCGGGCATAAGAACGTTATTCTGATAGTGATAAGATGAGATGGCCAGTGGCGCCGACTTCACCAAAATATTGGGGGGGCAAAGTCCACCATGAAGATGGGGGGGGGGGGTTGGTGTTTGTGAAAAATACACAAGCAGTAAGACTGCATCTTTGCATGTGATTTAGTGCTTAATTCTGCCATATAGAGATAATCTGATCCATTCAACTATTTTGAATTCCCTATATCACCCTATCATTAATTATTCAAATTGGCAATTATAATCGTGATTCTAGGTAGTGAATAAATCAAGTTTCTCCTTCAATTTTGAACACGAAAAAAATATTTAGAAATAAAAAATTAATACTGTAACAGTTAAGTTACTCAATTTCCTCCAATGTGTAGGTTGAAGGCACATTTGCATCTAACTTACACATAATATTAATATATTATCTAGTTCACTTTTATCAGAAACTCAGTTTTCAATTAGAATTTTTACCATTTTCACGTTAATAAAAGCTACGAAAAAATCGCACGAAAGCCACGAAACACGAATAGATTATAAATGTGCCATTGTGCTACCAACCACTCTCGTCACTAACTGAAAACTGAAGTAATTCTGGCTATTAATGTTAGTTCCATTATTATGTAATTTGTTTTGTTTATCTAGATTTTGTATTTGATATGTATTTATATAGACTATGTATTAGATTCATTTCCAAAGAAAGAAGGGTGAGAGAACTCTCATGCTATGAGAGTTTATTAAACTATAACTATACATAAAATAAAAAATTAGGAATGAATTAAAGAATTTCTTGCAATAACAATCCGGCTATAACAATCTAAGCCCAGACGTCTAGCTGGGTAATGCAAATAATGCTGTAGGGTGTAGGCCTATATCATTTCACACTATAATAGTCCAGTTTCCAGATGTGAATACTGTATAATAAAAATAGCTAGACAGGTCCATTGTTTAAAATTGGTTTCAGTTGAGCTTTTTGGAATTGATGGTGGCAAAAATATTCTTTCAATAGGCCTACTTATTGATAATTGATACTAAAAAAATTTATGGAATTTTCTCTAGTAACCTATGAACATTGGGGGGGGGGGGGCAAAATACACGCATTGCCCCCCTTGAGTGATTATTGAGGGGGCAGAAAGTGCCTTGCCCCCCCAAAGTCGGCGCCACTGGAGATGGCTGTCTAATTTTCATTTTATATTGTGCTTATTGAATTGATTTATATAGATTAAATTATTATTCAGTCGAATAAACTTCATCAATAGCGATTTTTTAGAGAAATAAGGTTGTTCAAAACAACTGTATTTTGAATGAGCGACTTTGGTTCAAAACCAAGTCTAAAAAATTCGCTCCGGCAGCTGGCGGTCGGAAAGAGTGCATTTCAAATGCAATTCTATGATGGCTCAAATCATATGACTTATAATGAGCTATTCAGGGTATGAATTCAAAGGCGCCGTTTTCGAAAAACACAATTTTTGGCATTGTGTTATTCGCCATTTTCTCTGCCATTTTTGATTGGATTTTTTTCGTTGATGGCTCAAATTGTAGGGAATAATAAGGGTATTATACCCACCAATTTTCAAAACGATCACGTTATTGGTCGATTTGTAGTGATTTTTCAAAATTTTCATCCCCTAATTTCACCCCCTACCCTTGGACCAATTTGGCTGGTTAACGAACTTGACCGAGATATTAACACTAATGATTTTTGTGCAAAATTTGGTCGCTCTCCGACAAGCCCTTCGGGAGTTATCGTGTTAACAAGAAACTGTACATATATAAATATATATATAGAGATATATGAATTTGAACGGACATCAGATTCGTGTTCTAGGGGCTCGGAAACGTGTAAAAAATATATCACATCATAAATTTTCGATTGTCAGGGCAAGACCAATAGTGCATTTTTTCAAAGGAAATGCACTAAAACTTTCTGATTGTAATAAGATGAGACTGATGAGACTATAATGTGTATTTTTTCAATTAAATATTGTGCTTATTATTGAATCGACTCATCGATTGAATTTTCATTTTGGCCAAGAATAAACTTCACCAATAATATTTGGATAGTCGAGTGATGAAGGATGTTCCAAATTTTTATGAGGTAGAATTGTAATGAGGTAGATCATCTTAATAACTTTGCATGACTCATTGAAGTTTGAGAACGTTTTGATCATGTTGAGAAGATAAGCAAGAAACTATCATAGTTCCATTACATTAAATGTCGTGCAATTTTGACTGATACATGATTGTACCCTACTTATTGAATTCAATTCAACTTAGTAGAAAGTGAATGGAGATTAATCTGATGATCAATAAATATGTAACTCTGTATTGTTAAATCTATCATTTACAAGTAGAAATTATAATTTTAAAGTTAGGGATTATACTCCATGAGACATGTGAATCATTGATTGATACTATGAGCTCATGTTTTTGAATTAGTACGTGATGATTCTTACCTTTTGCATTGATATTCTCAGGGTGCGGCCTCTGAATCCAAAAGAAATGGGACGAAATGATCCAAACGTAGTTCAGTTTCCTGGCAATGGACAAATTTTGGTGAGTTTTACAATCAAGCAATAGATTTATTATTTATTTTATTTTCTAAGTAAAGAATTATCATTATCTAACAAATAATTATTATAATCTTTATACAGTAGAACCTTTCCATAATAATTAGAACAAAATAAAGAGTAGATGTTGTCAAATTTCACTTTCAATTTATGATTTAATTACAGAACCGTAGGTATTTTTATGATATCATTTTTTATGATATACCATGTTATTGCGATTGTATCAGCGGCTATGCTAGATAAATTAATATGTTGGTAATAACATGAAATCAAGCATGGTCCTGTAACTCAAGTACAATTATTATTAAAGTGAAATTTGATAACTTTTGATCTGCTCTTTGGTGGTTCAAAATTTAATCAAGGAATCAGCTTGAGAATAATTATGTCATTATTATAATAATATGTAATTATTCTCCTGAAACACTCTATAAATTATAATATTTGTGTAAATTAAATAATTGTGTATCTAATTCTATTTCTATAAAATTTACAATTTTTCATTCATTTTGCAACCATATTTCAACTGATGAACTATTGAACTATTTATGGGTGGCTCGTTGGAGGAGTGATAAAGCGCCGGTCTGATAACCAGGTGGACCCTGGTTCGAATCCCATGCGGAGAACAATTTTTGACCACAGCACAATCACATAGATACGACCACCCCGTCTTTCGGAGGAGACGATAAGCCGTCGGTCCCGACTACCTAAAAAGTAGTCGTCATCTATCATCCATTTCATTCCCCACGCACAAGCCTATGAGCTTATGTGGGCTTCACCTTCATAAACAAATTAACAAATCAACAGCTGATGTAAAGCATCTATTGTCTCTTCTGATTTCATAAACATCATCTGAGCATAGCTGAATTACAACTAAATTGACAACATCGCAGCTGTTGAAGCGCACAAGCAGCAGACTATACCACCTTACTTTGTGGCATCAATTAAACGTTATACCTATATATATCAACAGTTGAAATTGATTGTTTCCTAGCATTTCAATAATTGTATGAGATTGATTTCTCTCAATATTTCAAGTGGGCTCCTATTGTTAAAATTGATTTTTCCTAGCATTTCTATTATTGTTAAAATTGATTTTCTCCTGGTATTTCAATTAATCCGAAGTTTCAAATTCAATTTATAGCTGGAAGGACTGAACTCGGTACCCGGTTGTACGGGCAACACCAAGCTGTTCTCGTTCAACGTGGTATTTGAGCCGGGGGCCACTCAAGAGGATATTTTCCAGTTCTCGGGCATTAAACGACTGATCGAGATGGCAGTGGCTGGATTCAGTACCACATGCTTTTGCTATGGACAGACAGGCAGTGGGAAAACGCACACCTTGACGGGACCACCTGGATTGGTGCGTAGAGTTTTTAAAGATGGAAGAATAATTAGATATTGCAGTACACCAAATGCTCGCTCATTATTATAGTAGAATTTTCAACAAAAATTAAGGCAGTTTTGTCTGTTCCTTCCCAAGTAGCCAATAACATATTGACTCATTATTGCCACAATATTCAGCAACATCATTGAAGATATTGTAAGACTTGCAGAGAATTAAAATAGGCCAAAGTTTGCATAAAAAACTATGGTGTTTTTTCCGTTCCTTGTACGTTCCAACAGCTGATTTTGTCTGAAAATTCTCTGAGAGACTATAGTCAGCTGATAGTACCCCACCAGCTGATTAGTTTCTCTGACTATTTGTAGACGACATCAGCTACTGTTGGAACTTACAAAAAACTGATAAAACCATCTTTATTAAGCAAACTTTATATGTCTATACATTCTCTGCGAGTCTTCTTCTTTTATAGGATCACCTAGATTGATGAGTATTCTTCCAAATTTTTCTTCTTCACTTCTTGTAGAGGTAATATTGTGGTAATCAATAAGAAGGTTAAAGATTATCTAAGGCCGGTATTACACGATAATAGTTCTATGATCATAGTTGATCATATGGAAAGAGATGAGAATACGAAATCATGTTTTTGTCTCTTTCCATATGATCAACTATGATCATAGAAATGTTGTGTAATACCCGCCTTAGGCTGAGGCCGCACTGCCGGTGGGTAGAGCCTGGAGGGTGGAGGGTAGTTGGTAAATCTATAGAACATACACACCATCCACAGTAATACATCGTATGAATAGTATGACAACATTCTGTTTTTTGAGGTTATGTTGTCCATATTTAAGAATTTCAAGATGGCGGCTGAACACATACCATTCATACAATGTATTACTGTGGATGGTGTGTATGTTCTATAGATTTACCAACTACCCTCCACCCTCCAGGCTCTACCCACCGACAGTGCGGCATCAGCCTTAGAGATGCATGTATTTAAATATAAGTATTTATCTTTCCCTATCATTCAAGCTTGGAGTTTTCATGGCAAAAATAAATATCAAGATACCAGAGTACCCTTTTGAAATATTTTTTAATTTCACACATGTTTAGGCTAATTTGCCAATTTCAAGTGTATTTACCCTTTCTTACACAAATTAAAAAAATATTTCAAAAGAGTACTCTGATTGTAATCATTTTTAAAGTTTCAAAAATACAGTAGCCCTAAAAGTAAAGCAGCATCAAGATACCAGTTTCAGTAATTGAACTATTACAAATCTCTGGAAGACTCTGGCCATTTCTAGTCTTATTATTCTCATTTCTTAGTCACATTATTTTCATGAAAAAGTGTATTATAAGTGTAAATAATCTATATTGATTCAACTTTTTAATTGTAAGCCAATAACAGAGCAGTAGCCTACCATAGCATAGACTAATCTTCAATGTTTCCTTTTTGACTAGTCTAGGGCTAGTATCAATGTATATTATTTGTTAGAATCAATGCATATTATTTAATAAAATATCAATTTCAATCGGTACCTTTCAAATGCTGAGATTGATATTTTATTGAATAATATGCATAGACCAATCATATACTAGTACTCTTGTATCTCTGGTAATACCTCCCACATTTAACTACAGTACAATCATAATAATTTATTCAATGAATTAAATAAACAAAGGTTCAGTACAACTGGCAAATCGAAATCATATCATATTACATATATCAATTTGATAGAATAATCATCAATAACCTCAACCAATATTTTGACAGCGATCAATATAATCAAGAGTTACTTTACTTTAGAAGTTCAATGTCTCCTGCATAACATTGAGGGACACTAATCAACAGTACGACAATAACAAAACTAAAAACCAATCAACAAAAAGCTTTTGATTGTATTGTTTTACACGAATTGTCAGTCTATAGGCTGTCCAAGCAAAGAAGGCATTCTGGCAAGATAGGAAAATGACTCCAGCTCGTTCAATATTGGTTCAAAAATTATAAATTTGGTCTCAAATTGTAGACCAAAATGTTTTCTACAATTTAAGACCAAATTTATAATTTTTGAACCAATATTGAATGAGCTGGAGTAATTTTCCCATCTTGCAGAATGTCTTCTTTGTTTGGAAAGACTATAAGTGGGCCAGACTAGATTCGATTTATGTGTCAGATCTGACTACTGATTTGCAATCACTCATTTATTCCATTACTATTTTGCAAACCAAATGTCACATCAAAGTGATCTCTTGAATGAACAATGTGACACGAAATTCACATGCGACCAGTTATTCTGTTAGATTTATAGCATGAACTTGAAAGGCAAATTAGTATGGACACGATTGAATTTGTTGGATTGAATCGTCTGGTCGAGCAAAGAAGACATTCTGGCATGATGGGGAAATAACACTAACTTAGTCAATATCGATTCAAAATTTTTTTCATTTGGTCCCAAATTGTAGAACAAAATGTTTTCTACAATTTGAGACCAAATTTATAATTTTTGAACCAATATTGACCCAGCTAGAGTCATTCCCCCATCTTGCCAGAATGTCGACTTTGCTCGACCAGACTATACATATGAATATTGAATTTGGGTTCGATTGTTTAGAACAAAGATATTTATTTGCAAAGGTCACCTGTCTGTTCTCTGTTCTAATCAAACATCACGGAAATTGGAAACTTAATTGAAAACAATGGCTTGGATGTGATATTGTTCGAAATAGTAATTGATGGAATTAATTTATGCTGGGGCAGCAGTAAAATATACTTTTTACTATTTACTAAAGAAGATATTATGATGATGCTGCTAAATAATTGATTCAATTTATGTTTGAACAAGAGTATTTGATAAAATTCTACAATAAAAATTGATTAATAAAGTTAGATCTTTATTAATAAATAACGTAAGCTTATATTGTTTAAGGGTATTGCATGTTGAAATTTGATTATGTATTATTGATTTTTAATTTGACTAATCAATTAAGGATGTAATGCTATTTTCAATGCCATATTCACTGTATTTATGGATGGGCTAAAGGTAGACTATATGTCAACTGTTACCAGTATCAAATAATATGAATTTTGACAATGTTCATTGTAGATAATGAATGATTAAATAATTGATGAAATAAAAAGTTACAATAAGACTTCTTTAACAAAATTTATGAGCCTTTTATACAGCGTAAGTCCCAATATTTCTCTAAGCAAGCTTAGACTAGAAATGGACTTCTCCTTCTCCTTCTCCTTCTCCTTCTCCTTCTTCTTCTTCTTCTTCTTCTTCTTCTTCTTCTTCAAGCTTAAACTAGGAATAAGCTGGACTGGAAAAATGGGTTTAGACTAGAAATGAAACTTCTCCATCAGAGGATGGAGAAGGAAGGCACAAGATCGAGATGAATGGAGATGCGTATTACAAGAAAGTAAGGGAGGCTTAGACTAGGCCTAATGAGGAATAGTATGAGATTTCATATTTTGAGAATCTTCATATTATTGCACTTTCCCAGTAAAATAATTTTTTAAAAGATATTAAAACTGAATAATGCTTTTTTGCTATTTTCACAGTTCGATCGCAACCCAGATCCTTATTCAGAAAATCATGGACTTGTATTTAGGGCATTCATGCACCTATTTAGACAGCTGCAAGAGAGGCCTGAAACCCATTTTGTACTGAAAGCATCCTTCCTAGAGATTTATAATGAAAAGGTGAGTTTCATGGTAATAATTCACATTTATTTATTTACTTATTTCTTGAAACTACTCGCCAATAAGTTCATTGCAAGATAGTTTACTACAATAATTTATTTTTATGTTCATTTCTAGGTATTACTTAATTACTCATTATCTTAATATAAGATAATTGAGAAGATTACCACAAGACAGTCTTCTATTGACACTTTCCTAGTCATCCTTTCCTATTACCTAGACAGTCTTCTATCAACTCCTTTCCTATAGTCATATGGTATTAAACTAGCTGGAGCTAGACTAGTGTATTTCATAAATTCTGCAATTTTTGTTCCCACTAAGAACTAAAATTATCAATATTCATATTCTCAATATTACAATGATGGGTTTTAGGCAGGTCAAAGGCTCAGTGCTCTATAACAAACTTGAAGCTAAAAATAATAATTATACAAGTGCTTTTAATGGGAATGGATCTGTTCCCCAATCGTTTTTCATAGGCCTAAAGTAGTTTTTTTATTTTAAATAATAATCACAGTACCCTTTTTCAATAATTTTTTAGTGCATTACATGTTTTGACTATTTATAGTAATTTTCAATTGCATCTTTTTGCACTAAAAAATTATTGAAAAAGGGTACTGTGATTATTATTTAAAATAAAAAAACAGTGATAAAAGTAGCCCTGAGATAAAAGAAAGCCTAAAGTAGTATATGGAAAACTATCCATCATCAAACTAAACTATCATCAAAGTATGTTTTATTTACCCAATAAACATGATGAGAGAGTTTTTAATGAGCTTTATCAATGTCATACGTTTCATAATTATTTATGACAATTTATCAACATATCGATCTGCGGCTCGTAACCACGAAACAGGTGAAGTGCCCGTATCTTTTACTGTATATCACTTCACCTGTTTCGTCGCCGTGGCTCATACACCACTTGAACTAACAATATTATTCAAATATCAATCAATCTCTGGTATAATAACAAACCTTTAATGAGTTATTACAGCTATAGGCTATCATTCGCATAACAGATGTCAGGTTTCCAACAGAAATCAATATAACAGTTATTTATCCAACAGGAAAAAACACTTCGCTAATTCAACAATATCAGTGTTGAGGCATTCACTGAATATTGATTAGGAAAAATCAATTGAGGAAAGTTTACATCCTTGGACAATGACCTTGGAAAATCCGCCATTTATTGTTGAAAGTAATGAAAAGCTTTGGGAAAATGAATGGAAATCACATTATTGACAAGGCAGTATACAGTCTAGCTAGCAATAGTCTGTCCAAGCAAAGAAGACATTCTGGCAAGATGGGGAAATGACTCCAGCTTTATCAATATTAGTTCAAGTATTATCAATTTGATCTCAAATTGTAGGAAACAGTCTGATCTACAATTTGAGACCAAATTTGTAATTTTTGAAACAATATTGACCGATCTGGAGTAATTTTCCCATCTTGCCAGAATGTCTTCTTTGCTTGGACAAACTATAGTACTGGGAGGAAGGCACTCTTTATTTGAATGGAGTTGCTGATGGATTCTTAGCTTTCCATTGAAAGGTCTTTGGAAAAGATAGTCTGTCAATAAACTTTCTCCCATTCAGAAAATAGAGAGTCACTTTGTCAAGTTGGTAACAATGAATGCTTTAGTATCATTCTAGCTAACTTTCCAAGTTGATTTGTTGACTATTTCACAATGTTATAACCATTGTTATACATACACTTTGATTAATTGAACGCATTAAAAGTTCAATAATTGAGCTTTTACATACCGGTACAAGTTGATTCAAATAATTAACAATTAAAAAATGTAAATTCAATATAATTCTTCCGTGACGAAGATGATGATATTATAAAAAATCAATACACAAAGCAATGATTTTAAACCACTGGATAATTCTAATACTTGGATATTGTAATCTAACTTTTAACAAACTGAATTGAATTCCCAATTGATGAAGATTAGTTTAATTGATACAAATTGAACTTCAATTTTCGAACATTGTATTCAGTAGGCCTACAGTTCACTGTCACTATATGATGTTGATTTATAAAATTTCCTCAATAATCGGAAAATGGAACACATATTTGAATGATTGATATTATTCATGCTTTTAATTAAATTTCAGGTTATAGATCTATTAAACCCTGGCTCAGCTAGGAAACCTCTAGCGGTTCGGTGGTCAAAAAAGACAAGAGGATTTTTTGTAGAAAATCTTTTCACAGTGGATTGTGAAGAGCTCGATGATTTGCTAGCAGTTCTTGAAGAAGGTAAGGTATAGTCCTCACACTCCATAGAATGAAGTGAATACTCAATATTGGTATATGCATATGCATTCCAATCCCTTTCGCACACGCTGAGATGAGACGCCGACACAATACACTTAACATTGTTACGGCGTCTCTTCTCAGTGTGCGCAAATTTTATTAATTACCCTACATTTTTTTCCATTTCTTATCCTGTGATTTTTAATAGATCAATTATTTTTCAAAATATTACTTGAGATACTAGCATAATTTTATCTCTCCATTAATCTACCGCTCCATTCACTAACTTAATCAAACTTTATTATTTTTTAAATACCTGAACTCACATCTTCAAGGTGATAGACAACCTTTATCAAGAAATTTAATTTATGTAGTGGAAAGTCATCTATGAGTTGCTATGTATTATACGAGCTTATAGTTTCAGTAGAACCATCTACATATAATGACTTTCCCAAGCAAATAAAATGATTAATTTGAAACTAATTGGTACTATAACTTTCATTTTGATGCCGTATAAGGTCTGGAAGATATATAAGAGTTTCCAAGTTCCAATTGGAAAAAATTGATATTGTTTACTATATAGTTAAATTTCAATTAGATAGTTGATACAATATATTTATTTAAAAAATCCTACTGAATTTTATGGCATTTCAATTGATTTATTTATTCCATTTTTTCAGGAATGAGAAACAGATCAGTGGGAAGTCATAGTATGAATGAGCACTCCAGTAGGAGTCACACAATACTGACCGTCAATATTGTATCTGAGACTCAGGTAAGATGGAAAAACGAGAAGAAAAATAAGAATTATCATTTTCATCAAATTCAATTTACAGGAACAAGAAGTAAGAACTGTAGGCTTTGCAATGTTAGTGGACAAAATAATGTACGGTACTCGTGAATTGTGCAAAAGTTAAGTGGCACTGCAATGTAAATAATTATAAATATCTATTTATACAAAATACTGAAATCGAGAGGGGAAACTAGGCATAGCAATAGCATGTACTATTCTTTTCCCAACATTTTTTCAATGAGGTCGATGTTTTGAATAGTTCCTTTCTTCAAGTCAGTATAATTTCATACTGTGCGCGTGCATGTAAAGCATATTCTGCGCATGCCGTGTATTCTATAATTGAACAGTAAGTACTTCATACTGTGTTATATTTTATTGGGAAGTTCCACATCACAAATAAATCTGGAAACCAACTACCTACGATAATATTTTACTAATAATATCAACCAAGATCACGTATTTTACTAAAATGGCAACATTTACAAAATGACAACATATATACATATTACTGTACGGTAAACGGTACTCATTTAACAAGTTCATAAGTTCGAAGTTCGAAGTTCAATATGTTGTTCAGAGCTACTAAGAATTGAATATTAGTGATTGATTAATAAGTTGTACTGCAATTTTTAATTTCTGTTTCCAATACAATTATTTACCAAGACAGGAAGACACCTACCCAGTCAAGTTATAAGGTTTCTATCGCCCAATTGTTTTGTATTTTGTTGAATGGTACCAGTAAACTTACTTTCGAATTGAATTAGATATTGTACGTAGTTCTATGAACAACAATCTTTGAACAACACTTTTAATTTTGTGGATATTTTGTAGTTCTCATGAATACGATTGAGATTTTTATTTGTAGTGTTCTAACTCGATTCACAGATGGAGAATGGAGTTTTTATTTCGAAACAGGGTAAAATTAACTTCGTAGACTTAGCCGGCAGCGAAATGACAAAGAAGACGCATAGTGAGGGCAAGACATTAGAGGAAGCTAACAATATCAACAAAAGTCTTATGGTACTCGGTAAGTGAGTGGTTTTTAAACAAAAACCCATAAAAGTACTATTAATCAATTGCAGGAAAATATTTGAACCTTTAGGGAATTATATGATTCCTACTATATGTACCACTATATGGTGTAGGAATATTCATATGAAACATTTCATATTCCTACTATATGAAACTATTCAAACAACTATTAATAATTATACTAGTAAATAATTAATTATAGTTTGATAAATTATTTTTTTGCTGATATCAGAAACACGTGAACTTGAAGTCTTGAGCCCAAATTCACAAAAATAGAAACTAGGTTAACTAGCTTAAGTTGATTTTAAACCACCATTAGAACGAACTATCGCTTAAACTCAGCTAGTTTCAGTCATTTGGTAAATTCGGGCCTTAGAAACAAGTAGCCTTGATAATTTATTTGAAGAATTACTCGATTGCTGGTGTATCAAGATTAAATCATTGATGTATCAAGATGATATCACTGATGTATCAAGTTGATATCATTGGTGTATCAAGATGATATCATCACTGGTGTATCAGAGAGATTTTCAGTAAGCGTCTGCGTTCGCTGAGAAGAGACGTCATCACAATATAAAGTATATTGAGCCGGCGTATTTTCTCAACTTACGCGAAGTATACTCACATATTATGAAGACTGGGCCCGTTCTCCTGACGTTCAAGTGAATTTCAATCTGCTCCTTCCTTCTCCCCATTTTCTTAGACACCCAGTTTTTCTGAGTCATTTTTGGTCAGTTATTGGAATTCTGAAAAAATCAAGAAACTGTGGTTGAAGAAAAATAATTCAGAAACATTAAATCCAATAGACGTAAATGGACAAACATTCATAAATGTAAATATTTATTTATTAAGTCGGCAGTAGTTGTCGGCAAACTGCTGAACGGCAAAATCATGTCTCATAAGAACAATGTAATTTTTATCAATCTCTTGGAGCAGATAGAGCCTCTATTTATGGACAGAATTTCACGTTCTTTATCTCATTGGAAAGATATAATTCAATTCTCCAGGGGCGTGACGTTTTACTTTTTCGATTTTAAGTTTATTTTAATAATTAGAGTTCAATACTTTTTTAGTTAATTAATTATACAATAATTATCAAAATAAACTTAAAATCAAAAAAGTAAAAAGTCACGACTCTGGAGAATTGAATTCTCTTTCAAATGACATAAAGAACGTAAAATTCTGTCCATAAATATAGGCTCTATCTGCTCCAAGAGATTGATAAAAATTATATTATTCTTAAGGGGCTTGATTTTGCCGTTCGGCAGTTTGCCGTCCACTACCACTTAAGGGTCAAGGCAATAAGAAAAAATAAGAAACTTGAATTCAATCAACAGCAATGGGGTAAGATTGAATTAAAAAGAAAAGAAATAAAAATCTAAATCTCGTTTATTTCACAATGAATATACAGTACATGAATAATATTTATTAGATACGAGAACAATCTTATGAAATACTTTAATAGATTAAATTTTCACTTAGAAAAGAGAAAAATGGCTTCTTAGGATATAAAGAGAAATAAGTCTACATGAGAATCTGTGGCCTGCGTATAGACAGGCCAAAAAATTACACATAAAGGAATAACTAAAGATTAGAACGATTAAATGCAATGGAAATAGAATGAAAATCATTACATACAATAACAAGAATTTGAGAAACATAGAATACCGTATAATAAACCATAATGAATAGGCATTGAATACGATTACAATAGATTAATAAAGAGAATATCTATTCAAGGTCCAACTAGTGATTTAATAAATGTTACTCTACAAATAGCGTTTCGGTTTTCTTAAATCACATGATTAGATATAATCAAGCCACCCCTAATGATCTTAAAAACTTGATAATCAACATAGGTCTAATAATAATCTGAAAAATTCTGTCTCACTTAATAATCATAACGAGAATGAACTGATCATTTTCGTATAGTCTTGTCGAGCAGAGAAAACATTCTGGCGAGATGGGAAAATAACTGCAGCTCGGTCAATATTGGTTCAAAAATTCTTGATTTGATCTCAAATTGTACAGCGAGATGTTTTCTACAATTTGAAACCAAATATTCAAGTTTTGAACCAATATTGACTGAGCTATATTAATTTCCCCATCTTGACAGAATGTCTTCTTTGCTCGGGAAGACTATATCATGCAATATAAGGTGGTGATCAAGATGAAAATGACCATACTTTTGAGATGACCCTCGTAAAAGGTTGGCGATGTGGGCGTTACATCAATTATTCAAGAAAACTATCAGAGAACAATGTTTAAGGGCATCAGTAGTCAGAAGTTAATGGAATATCTTGTGCATGTTTAGAAGAGAATAGAATGACTGTCTTTATTTAATCTGTAAGAGCGAAGTTAGTATAATATTCATGACGGTTTAATAGTGGATTAGTTCCCCCACCACGAACCACTAACCTAGGAATCAGAATTCAGTAGTCTACTGTTAACAGACGGGTGACCTTACATCCTCACTACTTCTCTAAGAAGTAAAAAAAAACTTTGAAATTAGTATTAAATATTCATAAGTTCAGCTGGGAATTGTTTAGATTGAATTTTTAGCCAACAAGTATGAAGGTAAAGTTTTCAATTATTTTATTTGATTGGAATAGCGTGATGTATAAAACATGTTCTTTGAAAAAATATCAATATATTTAGAAAAACTTTTTGATATGATGGAACATTTGAAAAATTTCAATAATGATAAACTGTAATGACAATCTGTGGTATTGTATTGGAGCGAATTCACTGAAAATCAAAATTCACTTTTAATTTACTATCTAAAGTGCTGTCCCTCATGAAACGTTCTTGAATGTATTTTAAGAATTGAAAATATTATAACTTAACTTAAACTAACTTACAACATAAATAATTATAATTGCGAGTGACATAAATGATTGAAAGTAACTAACTACTCTCACTAGCTGTAATAGAGATTCATTTATTGACATGAAACATTAAACAATCAATAATGTATGGTTAACGTCTAGACAATATTTGAGTCATAAAATTAAAATTCATAATGCATAAACAATACAAACATAATAAAAACAGATGTAACGGTGAAAAATAACAATATTGAAATAATATTAATAGCCTATATTCAAATACAGTGAAATAAACAATATTCATCTTACGCCTCTGGGTTCACACAGAATTTGTATTATTTGTAAATTATTGCATATTTTTAAATGCATTTTTAGTGAATTCTGTGTGAAATAAATTAGAATTCAGATTGATTATAAAATAATTATATGTCATTCCAGGATATTGTATTGCGTCACTTAGTGATAGTAAAAAGAAAGGTGGTCACATACCATACAGAGATAGCAAGCTAACAAAGCTATTGGCGGATAGTTTAGCGGGGAGTGGTGTTACATTAATGGTAAGTGAATGTAATTTTTTTTCATCACATCAAATTAAATTTTTTATTACTAACTACTAACTTGATATTCCCAATGTCAGTAAAAGTCAGTAGATAGATAGATTCGTGTCTTTATTTTTCCACTTGATACATTACAAAAGTGTTGTGGCTTGTGGCTTGAGGTACAAGACACAAGAGTCTCCTCTTCTATTTAAACCACAAGTGGATATACGGCTCTTGGAGGAGAAACATAGTTGAAAATTATGCAAGAAAAAAGTATGTTAAGCTATGTTATGCTTAAGTAGAAAATTTCGTCCATTAAAAGATATAGGAATCTAACTTCGAACTACTTCTTAACAAACGTATAGTTTTGGAACTATAGTTTAGTAAAATATTTTTGAAAATAATTCAGACCTGTATATGTATGGTAGTGAGAGATGATTTGATAATGTTACAAACAGTATATTTCTTATGGGTACATTCCTGATATTCATTTTACTGAGAGATGGTTTAATAATGTTACTTCATGTTTTCTTATGGTTATATTTCTGATATTCATTTTACTGATAGAATGTCTCTTATTTTCAGATTGCATGCATATCACCAGCAAAATCCAATCTAACAGAAACACTAAACACATTACGATATGCAGCTAGGGCGAAGAAAATACGAACAAAACCTATTATTGTGATGGTAAGTTACTAATTTTAATTCTCTCTTATTATTCTTACAAAAGAGTTGGAGATACCATAAATCATACATTTTCAATGACTAATATATATTGTACCAATAAATAACTCATTTCAAATAGTTTATTCGAATGAAAGTTTATGAATTGAAGTTGAATGAAATTTTAATGAAAGTTTCATTAAATTGGAAGTGAATTTTGATTTTAACGACTATACAAACATAATTTACTTCAAAGGGAGAATACTATAAATTTACTTGGAGGAATTTACATAGTCTATTGCTTATTATCTACCAGGAAAAAGGTACCTACAAACAATAAATTAAGCAGAACCATACAATCAGATATGCACTGTGTAATGAGCTATTGAAATGAATTAACAATAAAATCCAAAAGTTGATTTTCAACAGATTCTGATAACCTTATTCAAATATAGATTTTGATTATAGATTCTTATAATACCTGATAACTCAGGTATCTACTTAGTAAGAAGAACCCTTTGGTTTCATTCTCCATAAACATGTTAAAATAATAATAATATTGGTGTAAACTGGCTTGCTCAGATCTGGTGTCAGAGTTTTCAGGTCGCTCCTAATCAATTTCAGGGCCTCTGACATGACATTATAAACATGTTATAATCTGTCCAAGCGAAGAAGACCTTCTGGCAAGGTGGGAAAAAGCTCGGTCAATATTGGTTCAAAATTAATCACTTTGATCTACTATTAAGACCACATTAATAATTCTTGAACAAATAATGAACAAGCTGGAGTCATTTTCCCATCTTGCCAGAGGGTCTTCTTTGCTTGGACAAACTATACTAACAAATAAAATAAATAGCCTACGTATCAAGTCATAGGTATTTTTAATCTAATTTACAGAAGCCTAACGTACTTCATTTCATTGTATGTAATAAAAATACAGAGATGTTGTGGTATTTCTCCATAATAAAAAATACAGCGATGTTGTCAATCCCAGTTATTAAGTCCAGTTGTCAATCCCAGTAGCCTACCGTATTTCATTTCATTGTATGTAATAAAAATGAAGACAGAGATGTTGTGGTATTTCTCCATAGTAAAAAAAGACAGAGATGTTGTCAATACCACTTATTAGTAACTGTCAATAACAGTAATTCAACATAATATTTGTATTTCTCTTTCAAAAACAAAAACTTCCAAACATTTTTTTTGAGAAATTGATATATCCTGTAATTTTCACAGGATCCTCGAGAAGCCCTCATCCTGAGTTTGAAACGGGAGGTATCCGCCCTTCAAAACGAAAACGAGCACTTAAGACACGCGCTACACTTGGCGGCCGATCCCAACAGGTTGCTAGGTAACTTTATTGCACTTAACTGTCACCAAACTAGCACTTAAAAGTGGCTGCAGACCAGATCTATCAACTTACTCACTACAGTTACTGTGAGTAATGAGGTTCACTCACTACAGTTACTGTGATTAATGATTGAGACATACTGACTACAGTTAATAAGAGTACACCAGGAATTACACGTGGGCTATTTCAGCAGTTACTATGTGAGGAATGCTATTATGACATACTCATTTTGGTTACAGTGAGTACACTAGAAATTACACAGTAGCATTGTCGAAAGGAACTAGAGAATGGGAAGATTGGTTTATTGTACACACTAGTACTCTTTTTAAAAAATGAACAAACACTCAAAACTTAATGGATTTTAACAGTAGTATTGCAGAAAGGACTAGAGAAGGGAAAGATTGGTTCATTGTACCATAGAATAATAGAACTCTCCTAGAGATCCTAGAATCCTCTTTGATTGTACACACTAGTAAATTTCTTCATCAACTAAGCAAAATATTAGTGATATTTTCATCAGTGATATTAATTACTATCATTAATAGTATCAGTGATACTATTCATAATGATATGATAATCATCAGTGATATTATGAATAGTATCACTATTAATATGAGTGATATTTTCATGAAAGTTATTCAACACCACTGCCTGTATATTTGTGCCTAAACTGGGACCTGAGGCACTCTATCACTTAATAAAAGTTTACTTTATTAACCAATATAAATTTGCAATCAACTACAACTATAGTTTTCAATAATTTATTAATCAACAAGACACCTACATTTTTCAAAAATATTTAATAAAACGTTTATGGAATGTTTTGTAAGAACAGATTGGAATGTTTACAGAAATATTGTAAATTCTGCGTTTTATCATATAATATATAATATCTATAGTAAATATTCATGGAACAGATCCCTGAAATATGTGTAGACTTCCCTCCCTACAGATGTATACACTTTATAAATTAATCTGGAATTTCTTGATTCTGGATTTTTATGGAATATATTTTTCCAATTTTCTACTCGAACAGACAGCAAAGCATGGCAGAAATGAACTGGAGGAGGAAAAATTGGTTTATGGACTTATGGTACTATCGAACATCTATAGTACATTTTTGCTCTGAAATGAGAAAACGCTCAAAAATTAATCTCAGTGATTAATCTGCCATGCTACAGCAAAGTGGAACTTGGAGTAACTTCCATTCAAACTTTTAATAATTGAAATTAATTATTAAAACTATGATTAATTTAAAGTTTCTCTGATCTCACAGGCAGCAAAGTGGAACTACGCACTCCGCCGAGCATCGACCTCGAGCGAGTGGCCGAAATGGACGGAGCCGAACTGGCCGAGCTGGTCCGCCATTACGCCACCGAAAACGAGGCGCTGCGCCACGAGAACGCCGAACTGTTCGCCACACGTGAACTCCTCTTCCGCGACCAGGAGATGGTCTGTCGCGAGAACGAGCGACTTCTAAAGAAACTCGAGGATGTCAACTCGTGAGTAGAGTTTGAAAGATTTCAATATGGAGCCTGGTTCATGGGAATTCAGAGGTATTGTAATGCAGGGTGAATACACTTTCTCATTGGAAGTACAAATATAATTCCAATTCAAGTATAGTCTGTGCGAACAAAGAAGACCCTCTGGCAAGATGGGAAAATGACTCCAGCTGTGTCAATATTTGTTCAAGAATTATAAATGTGGTCTTAATATCAAATCAAATTGTTTCCTACAATTTGAGATCAAATTGATAATTTTTGAACCAATATTGACCGAGTTAGAGTCATTCTCCCATCTTGCCAGAGGGTCTTCTTTGCTTGGACAGACTTTATGAATATGGGATTTAGTATTGTGATACAGTAGAAAGGCTGTCTCTCATTGGTATAGTCCGACCAAGCAAAGAAGAGCCTCTGGCAAGATGGGAAAATGACTTCATATTGCTCAATATATGCTCAAGAATTATAAATGTGGTTTCAATAGTAAATCAAATTGTTTCCTACAATTGGAGATGAAATTGATAATTTTTGAAGCAATATTGACCGAGCTGGAGTCATTTTCCCATCATGCCAGAGGCTCTTCTTTGCTTGGCCATACTATAGTATGAGTATTTTAATAGTTTGTTCGAGAAAAGGAGATATTCTGGCAAGATGGAAAAATGGTTCCAGCTTGGTCAATAATGGTTAAATATTATAAATTTGGTCTCAAATTGTAGTAAACATTTTGCACTAAAATCTGACACCAAATTTAAAGTTTTTAGACCAATATATTCCTGTATTATAGTACTTATGAATTTTGATTAAACAGGCTCCTAGAATTGTTTATGAGGTACAGCTTCAGCTATCACTGATGAGTGGAAAACATATTTGCTACTATTTTATCATTTTGTCAAGATAATCATACACTTTTGGTGTTTACCACAGTTTGCAATTATTTTAGACAATTCTATCATCTCTACAACTCTCAAACTAAAATATATATTTATCTAAAATATAATCAACAATGGAATGATTTCAATTCAATAGATTCGTTTAAAGATGTCAAATGGATCAGAAATATCGCTCACTCTGATTTTTTTTTTTTAATTATAGAAAAGCTTTTAAATTGATTGTGAGAGTGGTCTAATACAAATTGACAAATTCCACTCAAAGGTCTTGTTATTAGCTCAAGCTTACCTCGTAAACTGGATGGAAAATGAGTTTAGATGGATAATTATTTTATTTTGTATTCAGTAGATAACTAGAATATATTTTCATCAATCGTTATACAATAACCTGGTCCAAGGAAAAACTGATTATATTAAAGAACCGTTTACATTACTACAGAATTCCCAACATTTCAAACATCAAAACACGAAATAAATAAGAATTAAATTTTTAATGCAAGATTATAATATTAATAACAGTTTTGTTAGCTTGGAAAAATACCACAACACTAAAGGAAGGACAGATTTGTCTCTGGACATAGAACAGCCACAGCAAAAGTGCTTGAATTGATCAAAAATTCTGAGACAAAATTGAGCAAAAAAATAAGTTGCCCTGTAAATTATTATTGAATGCATGATTGCCTCACTGATAAGAAGCATGGGTAGAGTGCTAGTTGATTCATTTGTAGAAAAAACTGGACATTTTTTGTATTATATTATAGGTAGCAAGTTTATCTAGACTATTGATAAACTATCAAATTCAATGCATGAGGACGTAGTTGATACCCTTTCATCTTGATAAATATAGGAAAAACACATTATAGGAGAAATATGATTTGATACACTAAATTTCTAACTATTACTGTCATACTCAGTAATAATTACTTCAAGTTGAGTTTATATATAGTTCTATACTCAAGAAGTTTCTGACTTATTTACTAAGCAAGAGGCGACAGATCCTTAGAGATTTGTTTCTTCCTCATTTTTTTCTTGAATCAGTTTCCAAATGAAACTAAGTCTATATAATTCAAATATTTTTAGAAACATTCCTATGAAAACAGATGAATGGCAGAGGTGAAGCCATATTGTAACTCAAGTAATTATTATTGGCCAAATTCTACTCACAAGTTTCATCTTTGACGAATTTTCATCAACTGGAGTCCTCAAATCTTTCTTGCATTGATTTTCGTTCCCCATTCAATGACACTGTAAAAATGTTAATACAGAATAATATTGAATTATAATTCATTTTTTAAAATATGCGTATACTGAAAGTGATACGAAACTCAAATGCATGCATTCACACATGCAAGTGCAATAGCCTACAGTTTTATTATAATTGATGGAAAATCAATCAAACAATAATGAGTAAATTGGCAAATACGAAAATTAACAAATTCACTTCAATGTAAATATGTCAACTTGAAAGATAAATCATTGAAAACTTACTGATTGAAAAATGACTAAGGAATAAGAAATTTAGAATAATTATGTAGAATAATGTAAATAAGCTTTATGTGTCATGAATGCAAGCAAACTGATCACATAAATTATGATCTCAAGGTGTAAATATATGCAAAATATAGATTCTTGTTGAGGCAAATTATTTCAGAAGAGCTCTCAAGCCGTTCATGTGCCAAAACATTTGTTCTTGTTGAGGAAAATTATCCCTTGATGAGTTCCTATGATTATTGAACATTACAATCCACGAAAAGAGACATCCATTCTATTTATTTACACGCCATTTCAAGAAAATACAAGAATTCCTTTCATATAATTATATAATTCCTTCATATTATTCATATAATTCAAGCAATAATTATTTTCTTCTTTTGTCTTCATCCTAATTGAACTCTTGATGATATTCAACTCATAACTTGGTAAATATTTTTACAAACACCACAAACACTAACAACAGTACTCACGATTTTATTGCGTTTGAACGCGTTTTGTAACACTGAACCACATCTTCAGCTTACAAGGAGTGACTAGATACTCAATATAGTTATCAATCAGGTACTAGTCTATCAGTCAGGTACTCCTTGTACGCTGCGAAGATGTAGCTCAGTACCACGAAACGCGTTCGACAAGCAACAAAATCGTGAGTACTGTTGTTAAAGTTCAATTTGTTAACCTATTTACCAAGTTATAAGTTGAATAATTATTTCTTTCAAAGATCTCTTGCATACAGTTTCAGAGATAACTCACGTAATTAGCTTTTGCTTCAATTCTCCACTATCCATTTTAATACTTACAATAATCCCTCATCATTTACATTATCATAACATTATCATTTACAGATTCACTTCTATACATTATCCCTCGCATGGAAAGAATCTTTGAGAAACATTTCTCCCTCACTACAAAAATAATTTCAATACTTCCAAAACATTATCATTTGAGAAATCATATCTATATATTACCATTGAGTATGGATATAAGTATCCATATCATATCCTTATATCCATACTAAATGATATTACACCTTGAATAGAAAGAATTCCTAAACACATTCATTTTTCAATACTGGAATTATTACAATTATTCACTTAGAATAATATGCTAATAATCGGTGAGATCACCCAAGGGACCTTAGAAAAAATCTTAAGGAAAATCATCTTGATATTGAGAAATTGATGTGTTTTAGGGATTCTTTCTTTATGAATTCTGGCTTATATTTGGGGAGTTCTGTAAAAGTTGCACAGCCGACAATAACCACAATTTCCAATGATGAGAAATTGTGACAGTTGTTGATCCCACCGATCAGTTTGCTTTCCGCGTGTTGGCATGTGCTTAGTGTGTATACTTGCACTGGTAACCGTGCATCAGTAACAGGGTGTGTTGCCGGTCGCCGATCATCCCCGCCCGCCCCAACTACTCCTCCGATGACGTCACACTGCTCGGCAGCAGCAGCTCAGAGGTGTGGACCAACCCCATGAACAGTCATGCATCGCTCAACGGTCATCACGCTCCCGCAATCAAGGTATGTTGGCTAATGTTTTAAAAATATATTCGACAGAGGGATACAATCCTAATCCCAAAACAACTGAGGTATAGTATATAGTCTGGAAAACAATTGAAATTCCTTCGAAATGGCAGATGATCAAGGCTGCCAGCATTCGAAATGAAAATAGTATCAGTTTTACCATCTATCAATCATCGCATCTCAGTAGCGGTAGGTTGGCATACACTGAAATATTCAGATCTGCGCTTGCGCAGTTACACTCTTACTTCAAGTGGCCATTTTAAAGGAATGTCATCTGTGTGAAACCATACTATAATTACTATAGTCCGTCCAAGCAAAGAAGACCCTCTAGCAAGGTGGGAAAATGACTCAAGCTCGGTTAATATTGGTTAAAATATTATCAATCTTATAAATTAAAAATTCAAATTTCTAATACTTTCATCAAAATTAGGAGCGAAGACGATTTGGACACATGTCTGTGTTTTCACCTATCAGTTTAATTGGAAAGTACCTAATAAATAAATAAATTTGATCTAAAATTGAAGAAAACGATTTGATCTACTATATTATATAAGACCACATTCATGATTCTTGAACAAATACTGACCAAGATGGAGTCATTTCCCCATCTTGCCAGAGGGTCTTCTTTGCTTGGACAGACTATAATTGATTCAATCCAATATTATAATCAATCTAAATAATAATAATTATCAACTCGAAAATCCAATAAAAACTATACGAATGGAACTAACGACTTCTACTACTGCAAATATTAATATTGACCGAGGAACAGAATAGCAGAAGGAAATTAATCGTGTAGAACAAAGAAAATGTTTCCACACTGGGAAGTCGAACCCAGTATTCATTTAACTCACTTGTACCAAGAGAGTTGTCTCAACCACAGAATATGCCTCAAGACATGATTCTTGGTATTGAAATTCATCTTGTTGGAACTCCAATTGAATCCTGCAAAATTAAACATGATGCATGGAAAGGTTATACAAATAATTTTCACATGATACATTAGTAGAAATCAATCTTCTTATTTTATAGAATTGATAATACATTTTCAGTCAATCAAAGAATTGATGACGATAATAAAGATTGGGGTTTTAATACAATTATATAGTCTACAATAACTTGATAGGAACAAATTCAGATGAATGCTTTGGCAACCATTGTCAGTTTTTAATTTGAATTTTCAATCTGGTGATAGAACTAATGATTCATTCAACTGATAGCATTTTTGAACATATATTGAAAAAAATTGTTAGAAGCATGATTTGTATTGAAATTATTTATTCTCAAGGACAAGGTAGACGGAAGGATGTCACCTAAACCTCCTCACCGACTTCCTGACTCAATACAAAAGGAGCTCGACAAACTGCAGATTGGCAAAAGGTAAGCTTTATCTATTAATGAGAAAAAATCACCAATAATTACTATCCTTGAATTCTCTAACCGAGGCTCCACTTTTTGAAGAATCATCAATTTCAGTCTTCAGTATTGTAACAAATAGAAACGATACAATAATTTGTTGGAAAATGAAGAGCATAGAATTATTGATTTATTGATGGAATGCCTTTATTAAGGTCGCAGTTAGGATTATTTGTCCTCTCTACCACAAATTTAGTACGGTAGTGATGGCCAAAAAATATGCATGGTTCACCTGAAATGAAACATTCAAGTAGCCTATTTATTATACGGTAAATAAAGTTATGATATCACTTAAAATAAATTTGAAGCCTCATAATTTGAGTAGATTTATCTGGTGATACTTCGAAAAGACTACACACATTTTCCTATACACATTTAATGTTGTTCAACAAATTCGAGATATACTGTATTGAGAAAAAATAAAATTGATTCAACTGAAATGATTGTTGCGGTTGTACATACTTATTGAAACTGTAATACTAAATATTGATGAATAATATACTTTTGCTTGCTTTGAAGCTCACTTACGAATTTTTGAGTCGCGTCTGCAAAAGTACATTATTGATCAATATTCAACAAAAACATTGAATACAGTTCCAATAAAACCTTTAAATGATAAAATAATTCTTAATAAGTAAAATACTCAAGGTACCTATATTGTCATTCAAATTGATCTGACATTCTGACAATACAAAAATCTGATAACAATAATTCTGACAATAGGGGTTAAAAATAGTCTATGTCAATAGACATAATATTTCACATAATTTTCTTCAAGATTTATTTTTTAAATTTCAACTATTTCAAGAATATTTTGTTTTTGATCATATGTAGCCTACATAGCCTACAATTCTATTATTTTATATTACAATATCTATTTCAGCTTGGACGGGATCAATGAATCGATAAAGAAAAGAGCAAGTAGGAAAAGCACTTGGGAAAATGGAAAAGCTGTTAAAGCTACTGGAGTGAATGGAGTAAATGGGTGAGAAAAGCAGTGATTATTTGATAAAATTGATCAAGGGATAAGAAATTCCTGGGAAATCCAAGTACAAGGTACTTGAAGGCTGAGCAATAATATGAATGGCTATTAAAAAATATTTTTATGCTTGATCATCTATCAGTTTATTTCAGGTCTCATGTTGATAATTTTTTTGAATGTAATAATTGTAAAAAATTGATCATAACTTTTGATAACTAGATTTAATTACAGTTTGAGAGTATTATCACAGAGAAAGGATAATTGATACCTCAAATCTTTCTCTATGGTATTATGCTTGGAATTGCAACTGAATAATTATTATAAGATTTCACCACCTTATAGCACTTCAATCAATGCATTTGGCATGACCTGCATCAAATCAAAACCACAAGCTACGTATGCTCAAAAATTATTCTGGCTTTTTCACACAAACTTGCAACATGAATGCTCACTTCAATTAATTCTAACCAATCTTATTAATTTAATCCGAAATGAATAATTAAATTTATTCATTCTCACCTTGGAATAGTGTAGAATTGTAGTATTAGCAGTATTTCCCAATAGGAAAAGTGGTTAGGTGGTTAGGTCATTAGCTGGCATTGTACCCATACTTCAACATGGGTTTCCATGGAAGCTGCAACATGATATACAGAAAAGAAAACATTAATTAAAATACATTAAATATTATCATAGCCCCCATAGCCCCTGTAAGAATTTTATGAATAGAAAGTATTATTTTCATGAAGAGGAAATCATAAAAGTATTCAACTTTTTTAGAGGAGAAAACAGAAAATTAGGTACTATAACTTAGTTGAAAACTGAATGTTTAGTTTTTTATTCTGCCCGATTTGGAACTCTCCCTATATGTCTTATAGGAAAGATGGAGCTCACAACGAAGAACACCGATCAACCAGACTTCCGTATATAGCCAGTTCCACCGCCGGCTTACGTAGGGTACCATCCGTGGACAATATTTTCGTACCCGACAAGAGCCAACGCAATTTCACCAGTAACCATCATGCCAGAACAACGAGTGTTGATAGACTGGAGGGTGGCTTCGTGATAGGATCGACGCCGTTGAAGTACCGATCGTACAATAGTCTGAATAATATTGAGTACAACTATGATGCACCGAAAAAGCTGTCAAGGGATCCATTTGGTAGTTTGATTTCATTGAGTGAAGAAGACGACAGATAACAGCAACAAACATTGATTTGTTCGGCGGTTTGTTAAAAAATATTTTTAATCAATGAAAAAAATATGCAGAGATATTACACGAAATTTGTGAATAATTTGATAATTTGTTTATATCAAGAGTATGCAGTAGTAAGTGAGGAAGACTACAGATATACGCAGATATAATTTTTACAAAACCTGAAAACTTTGGTTTTTAATTTAACTAAATTTAGGAATTTAAGAAATTTTGGGCAATGGCCTGTTTCTTATTTCCACTGGAATTGTATTACTTTGTAGCCTACTAATAAATATGAATATAGTCAGTCCAAGCAAAGAAGTCATTTTGGCAAGATGAGAAAATTACCCCAGTTCGGTTAATATTAATGAAAACTCAAATATTGTAGGATATTGTAGATTCTTATCCACAGTTTATTGAGACCAAATTTCTTATCTCTGATTGAAATTGCAAAAGTAGTTTTGCCATCTTGGCAGAATGTCTTCATTGTTCGACCAGACTATAGTCGGCCATTTGCCGAACAGCAGAATAATCATGTCCCATAAGAAGAATGTAATTTTATCAATATCTTGGAGCAAATCGCGCCGTTATTTATGACCAGAGATTTATGTTTTATATAAAAAAGAATTTTATTGGAAAGAGAATTCAATCCAGGCACTTTTCAATTAAATTCTCACTTTTTTATTGCAATATTATCTCAAAAGTATTTTTAATCAAGTATAATGTATCAAATTTAAATAATTCAAATATTGTAATCAAAACAGTGAAAAGTAGAAAAATATATTTGAAATAATATTACAATAAAAAAGTCAGAATTGAATTGAAAAGCACCTGAAGAATCGAATTCTTTTTCTAATTAGGTACATAATAAATGGTGCTGTAATCCATTTATTATAACAATGTCTATAAATAATAGTGCTATATACAAGAGATAAATTAAAATTACATTTTAAAAAATATGCATACATATGGATGTTGTTGTGGGGAGCTACCCAAAAGGGTGGCTTCCGCTCGCCTTGTTCACAATCTGGTCACCCATCCGAAATCAGTCCATAGTGTTTGTGACTTAACATCACAATCACCTAGCAACCGTTTCACTGAACAACCAGACGCACCACACATTGTTCTCGTGGTATAATATAATTATTATACTTTCCCTATCATATAATAATTATTATTGTGTGTTTGTGTCTCTGAATAAATAAATATAAATAATTATGATTCTGCTCTTCGGAAAATAGCCGACTGCTACTGTCACTCTTGATAGATTCTGGGGTTTTTGATTTAACTAATTGTTTGCATTGAATGATTGGGAGTTTTGTGGATTTATTTCATGTTTTACAGCATATTTATATTAATTAATGATTCATTTATTTAATTAAGCACATGTCAAAGAAACTGGTGATAGGTGAATGACCTAGGTAAAATTATAGGTGAATGAAATAGGTAAAATGATATTATTAATGTTTAGCTCTGTTAGATCAGTCGGTGAGTAGCATGAGAAAGCTTATTGAGTACGAGAGCAGCCTCAGCAAACAGTTTCGCTTTCGAATTGATAGCTTTCAAACTGCCCTAGCAGAGTTGAGCATTAATGTAAGTAATTTGCCAATTGCCAATTTTGTTGACCTTTACAATAATATTGAAAAATGATTGGGGTTGTTGATTAATTTTCTTTTGGTTTTATGAGTAGTATCTAGATTTATCAGCTATGATTAGGTATCTGATCGAGCAAAGAAGACATTCTGAAAAGAAAAAAAATGACCCCAACTCGGCCAATATTGGTTCAAAATTATAAGTTTGGTCTCAAATTGTAGAACAGGATGTTTTCTACAATTTAAAATCGAATTTATCATTTTTTAAGTAATACAGACCAAGTTGGAGTCATTTTCCATCTTTCCAGGATGTCTTCTTTTCTCGACAAGACTATATTAATTGAATTTGACCAAGAATAGTTTAGTAACAAAGACTGATTTGTTTATCATTACGTTGATTAGATACTCTCAACATTAATAAATGTCAAGATTTTCATTTGATTTATTGTGATCTCCAATTAATTAAGCAAAGAGGATCATGGACTATTAAAATAAATCATTCAAATTTCATTAAAAAATTATAATTCAACATAATTTTTTTATGTTTGAGGCATTCAAACAAAATGTAGGGAATTGGATATTCAGCAATTTAAGGATAAAAAATACATTTTTCACAGTTTGATTGACTATAATTAGTTGTAGAGAGAATAAGTGTTTTATTAACACTACTACATTAACAGGGTGAATTCCTTATCAATATGGAATCTTTAACAGAAGAATTTGTATCTATTCTTGTACTTCTTATAGTTTTGTGCTTCTTTTTCTATACTTCATACCTATTTATATTTATTTTGGAAAGCTGTTGTGCTAGGATAAGCTTTCTCTGAAGGATGACTATAAAAAACATTTCTTATTTTATTTTGTTTATGATATGATAATAAAATGAAAGCAAACATGTAAGCTCAACTCAAATTTGCTCAATACTAACAATAGATCTTCAGAATATTCACTGATTGTAACAAATTGTACTTTTAGATTGGCAATAGATAGAATCAAGCTTGAGAAATTGTACGATGTTGCCGAGATACCTCAATATTAGCTAAATCAAACAGAAATCATGTTTAGTAATTTTTATATATCTTAGCAAAAATACCATTTGAGATATAGTAGCCTAGTTAGATAAAATAAAAACTATGTGGAATATAGCTTACATCATTCCAGGTATCTATGAATTTTAGAATTGATTTCAAGGAAGACATGAATATTCAGGTGAAATAGATTAATTTAATCAGGGAATATACAAATTACCATGTATCTATAGTTGGGTGAAAATATTGTTACTTGCAATAATTTTTTTATCAATTAGTGTTGTATAATAATATTGTAGCCTACATAGTAGAACAATTTTTATTATAAAGAAAAATACTGTAGGCTATCTCAACTGTAATTATTATATTTGACTTTTGTTGATCGTAAATATTTGTTGTATTTCTGTGATAGATGAATTTATTTGCAAAATAAGTAGCCTAGATACTTGTATTTCATATTTGTACAAAGATTAGTGATTACGATTAAAGTGATTTAAAAACCAAATCAACTTTTTTATCATTTTTAAACCTATAATCCATAATTACCTTGTTGTTGACTCCATCAAACATATATTTCCAAAATATTGAATGGAGCATTATAATCATCATCTTCTTCGAGGAAATCTGTAACAAACAATTGAATTTATTGAGATAGAATAATAAGTAGAGTGGGAAGATCTTTTCGAAATTTCCTTTCTTAAAATGAGATGAGAAATGAGAATGAAATGAGATGATTCCTTTCTGAAATGAGAACTACTTCATCATTTTTTAGATTTAGATGTGACAAGATTTGCACTCTTCCTGAAAATTTCTATGATAGAATTGCGCAACGAATAAAGGAATGAATTATTAAGATAAAAAAAGAGAATAATAGATCATACTTCTATGAAACAAGGATTACTAAACTGATATCTTGATACGTGATAGAAAGTGAAATGATTTTAGAGAAAATTGCTAAACAAACATGAAATGCATTGCTTTGAAATTGAATATTTTTTCACGTTATTTTATACATCTATTAAGATATTTATAAATATACATAAATGAAAGAAATAAATAGATAAATAAACATTTGTAGAACTTCAAAACAAGATCCTGTAAAATCAAAGTACACACAACACAAGGTTTTATATCACTAAAATTATAAGTCTAATATTCAACACATTATTTCCAATTTTTGACACTGTTGGCAAAAGTACACATTGAGATAAAGTAAAAGTACTTGTAATTTCACACAAAATTTGTATTTCTTTGGATTAAAGTGGAAAAAATGGATGAGAAGTAACAAATTTAAGCAAAAGTTTAGAGTAACTATTTTATAAACTTGGGAACTACTGTGATAATACTGCAATTCTTCAACTAAAATATAAAAAAGGTGAGCAACAAGAAAATACTATTATAAATATGTCAATGTCATGTCATGCTTGTCATTTATTATTTTCATAGAATATGAATAATGTTCCAATCAAGTGCACTAGACAATTTACTGTTTGATATTATTGCACGAACTTTGGAATGTCTGAACAATGCAAAAAAAGGAAATTATTATTTTGTGTAAAACTTTGAAGAAATTCATTTTAATTTGCACATGTATGCTTCCTTGCTCACAAAAACACTTGAAGTTAGTAATCTCTATAAGGTGACATTATATTTAAATAATATTGAACGGGTACGGTAATGCTATTTCATTGATCACGGACTCCATTCTTAAACTGCACTAATGATTATTAAAAGATTATTCGACAAATAAAACGTGTTAAAACTTAAAAAAATATATATATTCAGCAAAGTAAGATGAAATATAAAGAAAACTTGCAACTTCAACAATAAATTTGTCATGAACCATAAGGTTCGACAGATCCCCAAAGCTTAAGCATTATTTTAATCATCATTTTATTTTTTTTCCTTTCAAATTTGAATTCAGATATTGTTAGCTTCCGAAAGTTTTCGTGAGAACGGAAACTCTCAGAATTTTGCTGACGAAATTATCCAAATACGTTGTGCTGTGAGATTGATTGATTGATTGATTATAATCTCCGTTGCCAGGTCTGAGGAGACCTATGGCAACATCAGAAACGTGATACAGAATTAAATAATATAAAAAAATGCAGAAATAAAAATTATAAACAGCATTAATATCGATAAGATAATACAAGTTTCCTTTTTTTTGTGAGAGGAATGGGGCTAGGCTTCTAGACTCCCCTCCAGCCAGCTAGCGAATCATTACAAATTAACCAATGAAGATAAGTCAAGTTGAGATAATGAGGAACTTTCATATAAATGACAATAATGTTATAACAAAAATAAATGGATGATGGAAAAACAATAAATTGATGAAAATCGCTGTAAATTACAGATCCTCAGTACCCTTAAAAATATTTTAGGATTCGTCAGTAGTTGAGTCAATTCATTATATAAATTGAAAAACTTCTCATTCAAAATGAATGCCATGTCTTTTATTGCAGGAGTCCAGAAGCTAAACAGAAGCCAGCTACCTAAAACATGCTAAAACCAACATCCACCTGCAACATCAAGGATGAGGAATATTGAATTTCAAGCCTGATAAACCAGAAAATCGGGTTCAAACTTTCTTTGAAGAGCAGAATGACTGCAATAGTCATGATGATGGCATTGAACTTATTGTTTCAAAGTGCATTACTCATATTGTAAAGATTTTGAGCTTATTTTGGGAGAAGTAATAAGAAATTTATTGATAGCAAGTGCATATTAGATGTATGTGGAATAAAGAAATAAAAGGACTTAGTTTTCAAGTTGTAAGCACAAAATTTACTTGAAATACTTTCAATAGAAACTTAAAGATGTATATGAATTTATTGTACATATGGTAAGTGAGCTCTTGCTTGATTATGTAGTTAATAACTTTGTTGAAACACATATTCTAGTCAAATCGTTTCAGAGTTTTTTTTCAAATACAGTATTAATTATTCTAATCACATTAAAAATGGGCTTAGGCCCGAAGCATGTCTGTTAAAAATAATACTTCTAAAGTTTTTTAAAAAAGGGTATTTGATTTTTTCATTTTATTTATCAACAGTATTAATAGTTTAAAATTCAGCAGAGAATATACCGTAATTGCTGAAGGAAGTTACCATACAGCATAATGTTTTCCTTATTAGACTAGACTTGTCAAAAAAAAATTTTTACTTGTTACTAGCAGGTACGGAACCTTATTTTCTTTTAAAAACAGAACTCAACATTTTTTCATGCAATGCTCATATAACTTTTAGATATAGTCCGTCCATGCAAAGAAGACATATTGGTTCAAGAAAATGATAAATTTTGTCTTAAATTGTGTACATTCTCATCTACAGTTTTAGGCCCAAAAATTTTTGTACTAGAATCTATATTGACCGAGTTGGAGTCATTTTCCCACCTTGCCAGAATGTCTTCTTTGCTTGGACAGATATCTTCGCCTGGTTCAAGTAATGTCAAAAGATTAAAGTAATGTTTGCATATTCAAAAACATTCTTATCATGGAGTTTGTTAGTTTCCAAGTCATTCATCACTCCTTTCAATTGTAACTAGAAATGACATGATAATAGCCTACTGCTTGACGGCATGTTATACAGAATGTCTACAATTTGTCTTGTATGATAATAATTTATGATACGTTATCAGAAGTTGATTGAGCTCATTGAAGCAACAACAAAAAAAGTAGAAATACATTAAATTTCTCAAATATTTTAAATAAATAAAATAAGATAATCTTTCTTGAATAATATCAAATAAAATAGGCTAGTTACTTTTTTATAGCAACTATTGATGAGGTTGAAAAAATATATTCGTATGGCTTTTATTGGTGGGGAGACCCTCACGGGTGGTTCCACCTCGCCAATGTGTACTTGAGCCAAATACTGGTCACCCATCCAAGAGCAGTCCACAGTGTTCGTGACTTAACATCACGTTCACCGATAGATCACCCACACCGAGAGACCAATGAGTTACCTAGTACAGATGAGGTTGAAGTATGCATAGATTCAGTTTTTATTTTATATTATAGTCTTCCTATCACAGGATCAAATAAAATAGAAGTGTTGTTGATAGGCTAATTAATAATTATCTAGAATAATTTCTTATAATGTTTGGTATGTTTTTGTTGATAACTGTGGTTATTGGTTATAGCTGTAGGCCTACTGCTCTCAATTCATTTGAATGCTGGAAAGTACAAATTGGTGTTTCTGTATTTTTTTAGGATAGTATATTCATATTGATAGATATTCAAAGTCCTTTTGCGAAGAGATTGGCTTTCCCAAGATGTCTGCGCTTCTATAGAATGCATAGAGTGGTCATTCTTGTTCATCAATGTACGCACTAAATAGAACAGCCGCTATCTTTGCAAAATCTCATCTCCTTGCGCGAGGACTGTAAATTATGTGTTGTCAAATTTATGTACCGTAATGTAGTCTGCATATTATTTCTACATTATCAACATATGTTTCTACATTTTCTATGAATTGTGTAGATACAAATAATAAATAAATTTCAAGAAATATGTATGATTATCAAGATTTATTTTTTCGACCATGATGTCCATAAACATAAACAAACAAATCTAGAACTTACTACGAAATTAATGGGCTACGCTTCACTGTATTCAAATAGTCATTTTTAAAAAATACATTACTGTACATAAAATACTACAGATTTCTGACTGAGGAGAATAGATTATTTTGAATGGGACAGTCTATAGACTATACACCAGATTAAATAGTGGTAGTCCATTATTTTAATTACAGATAAATTACTGAAAAGTTTCCAATAAGGAATAAACTCTTTGTTCAATAAGTTATAGCTTACTTCATTGTACGGTACCTTATGTATTTGAATGATGGCCTAACGAGATAGCAATAAACTTATTTGCAATGTAAATGTGGGCTAATAAATATGCTCACTTGCATAAAAGTGCTATAAGAATGAAAATATGAAAAATAGATAGCGTTAATGAAGTTTTCAAAGCATTGGGAAATATGCTGATCATAAGGAAAAACGGAAAACCCAAGAGGCAAGATGAGGATCACTCACAAACAAAAGCAAACTCCAAGTATACAAGTAACTTGAGTTCAGTGCATATATAATAATAGGACAGAAAGAAAAAACGTTCATGAACGGTCCTCAATCTAGGGAGCACTTTTTTAATAGCATCAATTCAAAAATGAGATATTACAGTATTATAATGATAGTCCAGTATGTATTGAGAAAAAGTGCTTTCCAGATGTAAGACCTTACCCAACCTTATGTCAGATTATTGAAGAGAATAAATTAAAAAATGTTGATTAGAAGTATAAATTGAATAAATATTCACCTAGAGAACATGCAGATTTTCCCTAAAATCTTTATTTTAGGAAACCGGCATTCTTATCGACAAGATCATGCAGGATCGACGAAGCAGGTTAGAAAATGTTGTTGTTACAAACAGCTGGCTTGAGGTAAATGATGGGAGCGGAGAGCGGGCCTCCTCCTCGATTAGTTCATCCTTTCGACGCTAGGAAATTGAATATCAAGCAGACAACTTTATCAAATTATTCACCAAAATTTGAATAACCCCTTGTTTTATCCATATATATTGTAAATTTTAGTTATTGACGGGAGGAATTTTCAAATCCTGAACTCTTATCATATTGAATCAAGTTAACAATGTAAAAACCAAATAATCTCGATCAGCTGATAAGAATTTGAGGTCCGATTTGGTATCGGCAGTTCACTTTCACGTCAGTACTTGTCGAACAGTGACATTAGAAAGAGGTTAGTTGTTCGTTTACTTTGTGTAGATTCTGTGAACGAATTTTATCAGTGTTGTGAGTGAAAACGTGCTAACTCATTTGTAAAAAAGTAGACTATTTAAACTTTTTAGAACTCACAATATTGGATATCTTCTGAGAAAAGCTCCATACATTGACGTGTAAGTTGATTGATAACCTATCAAAGAACCTGTTTTTAAGGTTAAAAGCAAGTGAAGTACATCATTATTATAATAATTTTGTACTTTATCCTCATTCATAATAATTTACTTTGTTATTAGAATAGATTTCATAGAAAATATCTTCCCAGTTATTTGATGAACAATGATAAGAAGATTTACTCCAATTACAGACCAACTTTAAGAAAACTAACGGTATTTACATCACAGTAAAGTTTGTTTACATACTGGTCTTTGACAGGTGGATTCTTAGATTTCTTTCTTTGAGTTAGAAATTAAAACATCAAGGTTGAGGCTAGTTATACATGAAGAAATCAAAATAATGGAAATGATTGGTATCGTACTGTATTCGGTATTTTTTAATATTATAAGCATATTTTTATTTATACTGTATTAAACTACAGTATCTTGTATAAGCTATTGAATGAGCGAGAGCGATGTAGTTGATTATTTGAAAACGCATGCGTTTTGATCAGCATTGAGTAGTGAATCATCAAATTAAATCTACCATCTATTGAAAAAATATTTGGCAGTTTCCCAAGCAACAATTAACATGATAGGCTAGAGTCTAGAGAATAAAGATCACTTTATTATAGTTGACTTTTATCAATATTGTTAAATTTCTCATGATCATGGAATTAATTTTGCAAGTTTCAACTGAAAAGTTGCCAAAATACACTCAATTGTAATTATTCAATACTAGGAACTTGTGTTTCTTGAGCTCATGGATTATTTAGCTAACTTATTACTCTTTGGATAAGATATGATCAAATTTTAGATTAATTTTAAATTTATTCCAATTTTATTTAGAGCATTGTTAGCGTTAGATAATCTCACGGTATGTCCATGATAAGCCAAATTCTCACTTGAAAACAATTTCTGTACTGAGGTTTTTAATATTACTGCAATTTTTGCTGTTATAAGCTGTTAATAACTCACTGTATTTTAGTTTGAATTTCAAGTGGAATTTCATACTGTTGCTTGTTTACATGTTATCACTCCTCAGTGAAAACGAAAAATTGAAATATTCATATAATTTTGCAATTAACTAGGTTTAGGGTTTGATCTAATTGGTACTAATTTATCCAGCAATACTCAAAGAAAGAATAAATCTTTTATTTAGTGTTATGATATCCATTGTTCCATCGTGTTCTTTAAAATTGTTCAGGATATAATTTACAGAAATTTAGTAGTATAAGCAGCAATAATTATAGAACATTAATTGTATCACACTTTTACCAATACCTTAAAGAAAGTAATTATGTACAGTAGGTCCATTTTTTTACTATCAATAATAGCCTACTTTTATTATACGTAGCAGTGGAACTTAATATGTAGTTGGTGAATCCAAATTAACATTCCCCTTAATCTTGACAAATAGGATAGGATTTATTATTTTCATTATCTCAGTATTTTTAGTAGAAATTAGTATTCTTGAATTTGGTATTCTTAGTATTTTTATTTTCATTATAGATTATTTTCAGTAGTCCATCAATATTTTCCTGATAAAGCATAGATACATTCCTTATTTTGCAAAATATTCCTTCAAAAGTATGTAATCCTTTTCTTCAATTGGACAATACCCTATAAAAATGGACATTGTAGCTAATCTTAATCTTTTTTTGAAGAAGGTATTAACAATTTTTCTCAAAAACTTTATTTTCTTCCTTCTACAGTAATTCTCATAGAAGCACCTCCTAATAACTGTAACAGTATAACCATAAAGATTGAAAGATATAGGATATTGTAATTACTCAATTGCTATTAAATAATGATTAATCCAACGAAATTCCTAATTAAGGGTGGATGGTAATAGACAGCAAACTGCCGAACGACAGAATATGTCCCATAAGAACAATGTATTTCTTATCAATCTCTTGGAGCAGATAGAGCCTCTATTTATGGACAGAATTTCACTCCATGTCATTGAAAAGAGTATTCAATTTTCCAGGGGCTGGACTTTTTACTTTTTTATTTTTGAGTTAATTTTAATAATTAAAGTTCAATAATTCCATAGTTAATTAATAATACAATAATTATTGATACAAAAATAAAATAAGTAAAAAGTCCAGCCCCTGAGGAATTGAATTCTCTTTCCAATCACATAAAGTAGGCGTGGAATTCTGTCCAGAATTAACGGCGCTATCTGCTGCAAGAGATTGCTAAAAATTACATTGTTCTTATGAGAGATAATTCTGCCCTATTGATTAGGAATTTAAATATCTATCAATCAATTTTTATAATAATTATCTAAATACCACATGACCATTTTATATAAGTTGATCTCCAATCACTTTGTAACACCAAATTGCTACATTTGAAATGGCACCAAAATTAATATACGAATTGTAGAATACATAAGAACCCAATTCTTTTATTTAATGGTTTGATGAAAAATATATTTTAAGTGTTGTACAGTAACTTACTGTACACAATTATATAGTCTGTCAAAGCAAAGAAGATATTCTGTCAAGATGAGAAAATGACTCCAGCTCGGTCAATATTGGTTCAAGAAATATGAATTTGTGTCTCAAATTGTAGATCAGAATGATTCCTACAATTTCAGACTGAATTTATAATTTTTGAACCAATATTGACCGAGCTGGAGTCATTTCCCCATCTTGCCAGAATGTCTTCTTTGCTTGGACAGACTATACCTTGTTACTTTTTATTATTGCTGTTTCTTAAATAATGGACCCAAATAAACCTCAATAATTATTAGTAACAAGGAGCTTTACCTCAGAAATCGTGCAGTTGATATTAAATTATCGAAAATTAATCGCTCCTGATGAAGTTGTGCTCGCATAATAATGAAACACGAGCTCGAAATGTTTGCTGATTTTTTCGTTTTGTACGATGATAGTACAATGCTTGAAGCCTCGAAATAATTAATCGTTGTAATTGAAGCATCAACAATTCAAATAATGTTTCCTGTCTCTTTGTTTGTCATAATTATTACCGTACAAACATTGTCTCTATATGTAATGAGAGATTGACTCTTCTCTCATCATGTGTATTTTCATCTTTTTATTTTTAATTCCCTTCACAAATAAACGCTCTATTTGTTCTGTCGATGGATCTAATCAACTGTGATTTATGTATGTTCCATTTATTGTTTCGTCAATTGCCTTTATTGTGCTCAGACAAAGGTTGATCGAAATTTTAATTTGAAAATATTGATGAAAAACAATTGGGTGTAATTTGTGCTCCAATGATTTGGAAAATTATAATTTGAATGTTGATTGGATTTTTATGACTTGTTGATAATCAAAGGCCATGTTCTATTGTAATAACTCTTATGTTATGAATTCTGTTCATAAAATATTCCAACCTTTCTGATAATTATCGTCTTCTTCAAGTTGTACCAACTAGTGCATAGTATAAACTTTTACTAGTGAGTGTTTACTAGTTCTACCAAAAGGGAGGATAATATTTTTATTCTATGTTTCCACCCACAGTTTTTGTCCCCGATTTCTCGATTTCTCAGCTGTAAGTACATCCTCTTCTGCCAGGATTTTTCTTATTTCTCGAATATTAGAAGTTTTTTTAGAGAAACATACAATTGAGTTAATGTCAAAAGGATGTTGAACATGAATCCAAATTCTTTTGTGACAATTATGCTCAACCATAAATAATTAATGATTTGATGATAATAAATGATGACTTGATAATATGATACTGATCGAATAATATAAGATATACCTGGTCGAAACAAATCATAACCAACGTGTAATTATAGATTATGATCGCTCTTACTCCAATTTTAATCTCATTTATGTAGTCTGGTTGAGCAAAGAAGACATTCTGGCAAGATGGGAAAATAACTCGAGCTCGGCCAATATTGGTTCAAAAATTATACACTTGGTCTCAAATTGTAGAAAACATTCTGATCTACAATTTGAAATCAAATTCATAATTTATAAAGCAATATTGACCGAGCTGGAAACATTTTGCCATCTTGCTAGAGTGGCTTCTATGCTCAACCAGACTATAGAAGAGGATTCTAAAATATTTGTCTCTTGCCCAATATAATTATCAAACCATCAGAGTTAACAGTGTTGATGGCTGTATTTTCCTCCACAAAATCTGTCTATCTACAAATTAAAGTAGCATACTGTAGTTATGAATGAAAGTCAAGATCCGTATCGTTTTAATGAATTAACGTAATACGTTATTAGAAACGTTCTAATCGTTTCAGTGAAAGCTGAAAGTTATTCTTGGCCAAGTATAGACAAATAAAGCGTTTAATAGATGTCGACAAAATATTGGCCAATGGTGATGTCTATTTTTGACGAATAACAGCTGCTAAAGAGGTCTGAAAATCTGAAATGACTTCTTCAAGGGAAGGAGTAGAACACATTTTTATTATAGAAATATAGATGTGATCTACTCTACTCTCACTCTACTCCTTTAGAGGATTGAATTGAAGTTATTAAGTTGATGAAGCTCTGTTTTGATAGGCCTTATTTTAATTCAGTTTAATTAGAACGAGATCTTTTCATGATAGATGAGTTATCATAAAAAGGATTTCCTCTTCTTCACAAGCAGTTGATTCAATCGATATTCTCGAATATGTCATAAATTTGGCTTGTCATAGATGAGTATTTCTGTGAGCTAATCGATTGCTTGATTCATTCTAGTCTATAGCCTAATTACGAATATAGCTGACGCCAAAAAGTTGGGCGGTTTCATCTGCTCCTTGTGCGCTTCAACAGCTGATATTGTCAATTGGTGCTGCTTTGCCCAGATGATGTTTTTGAAATCAAAAGCGGCAATAGATACTTAATAAGACAAGATTTACAGGTTACAAGATATATCAGATCTATAACACAAGATTTTAGCAGGTTACATTACTTAGAGACGAGACAGACGAAACCGGCTTACTCTTTGTAAGCCAACTATAATGAAAAATAATCCACATCCTAATCCACACCAGGTCGTTCACAAGTCAAGTCACCTTGATAAAGAAGGTATGTACAACTACAATTAACTAGGTAATAGAAAGGTTGATAGAGAGTCGAAATAGCTTCAACCATAAACTATTGAATTGAAATAGCCGTTCAAAATAGGAACCATTTATTCTTAAAATTAATAATTTGTGTATCGTATTTATCAATATTAAGTATGATTATATGAGTAAAGGATTTTATGATTTATGGTTCCCATTTTGACTCTGAATAATCTATATTCTAATTGCAGCCTCTCTATCTATATATACTTTAACTAGCTTAAGCTAGCTTTAACTAACTTGCTCAAGATTAATGAAACTTGACTTGGAAACGACCTGGTGTGGATAAGATTGAGATTGAAATGATGTCTTAATGCAGAAAATGAGTTTCTTCCACTACTTTCAATGATAAATATCCCTGAATGAGGCATTATTGCAGACGCTGTTCATGATATACATTATAAACATATATATACATTATTGTATACATGGCAGACATTGTACGGTGCTCTTTGGAATTTTATCTATTTTTAAAGTATCTTCGAAATTTGAGTGAAAATGAAAACTCTCCAGTGCGGCTCATAGAACCATAAATCTCCATCTACGCTGTACTGGAGATTTTTGTTTGCAATATGAAACAATCAGAATGTCCAAGGTTGTCCCAGTTCAAGCGTAAGGTATTCTCCTTGCAAAGGAAAGGCGCAAATTCCCTCGGAGTTTCGTGCTAAGATGACACTAATAATGATGAAGTGTGTGCTTTTTGTAGGCAAGAGAGTATAGTTTAGTTGAGCAAAGAAGACATTCTGGCAAGATGGGAAAATTACTCCAGCTCGGTCAATTTTTGTTCAAATTGGTTGAATTTGGTCTCAAATTCTAGCAAATATTCTGCTCTACAATTTAAGATCAAATTTATAATTTTTTAACTAATATTGACTGAGCTGCAGTCATTTCCCCATCTGACCAGAATGTCTTCTTTGCACGACCAGACTATATCCGACCCTCTCAGTGACGCGAAACTGAAGTGCTTTTAGTGCTTTCTGGCTTCAAATATGAACTAAGAGATGGTGTTTTTCGTTTGCTGGTTTATTTAACACATCCAGGTGTAGTTGGTGACAAAATACTGGCGAATGAATCAGCTGACTAGACAAACACTTTCTCCATCTTTATTTTTCTCAAACACTTATTTGTCACCAACTATACCATCGAATGTGTAATTATTGACGGAATGTGTAGGCCGGCCTATTGTTTAGATTACATGAATATCCTATACAATGTCAATGTTTCCGTTTTGTTTAGGGCTCGTAGTGTATGTTAGTAAATGAAAATTGCAATCACAGTACCTTTTTTAGTAGTTTTTCATTTCAACACAACATAAGAGACACACAAATGTATTTTGAAAATGCACTCATTAAGTGCTAAACATGTATGTTAATTCGCTCCGGCAGCTGGCGGTCGGAAAGAGTGCATTTCAAATGCAATTCTATGATGGCTCAAATCATATGACTTATAATGAGCTCTTCAGGGTATTAATTCAAAGGAGCCGTTTTCGAAAAACCAATGAAAAACACCATTTTTGGCATATTATTCACCATTTTCTCCGCCATTTTTTATTGGATTTTTTCGTTGATGGCTCAAACTGTAGGGCATAATAAGGGTATTATACACACCAATTTTCAAACCGATCAAGTTATTGGTCGATTTGTAGTGATTTTTCAAAATTTTCATCCCCTAATTTCACCCCCTACCCTTGGACCAATTCGGCTGGTTAACGAACTTGACCGAGATATTACCACTAATGATTTTTGTGCAAAATTTGGTCGCTCTCCGACAAGCCTTTCGGGAGTTATCGTGTTAACAAGAATCTGTACATATATAAATATATATATAGAGATATATGAATTTGAACGGACGTCAAATTCGTGTTCTAGGGGCTCGAAAACGTGTAAAAAATATATCACATCATGAATATTCGATTGTCAGGGCAAGACCAATGGTGCATTTTTTTGAATGAAATGCATTAAAAGGGTAATGTGATTCCAATTTTTTATTTACTAACATCTATACACCTTGTATTTATACGTCTATAAAATGTGTAACATTCATGTAACCTACTACAGTAATAAAAATGTGTACTGTGTATTGGCCACTTGGTGAGAGAGATAGCTCTGTGATAGTGATGTTAAGTCACGGACCACTCTTAGATGGGTGACCAGTATTTGGCCAATTACTCATTATAGAGGTTCCACCTCGCCACCATTAAAAGCCACAAGAATATTTTATTTTTACTATAAGATGTTGATCATAATCTGGTACGAGAGCTGGTGTCTATGCTACTATCTCCTTCCAAGAGAATACACAAGTCGATTCAGTATGTGTCTTGTCTTGAGGTAGTAAGTCGTATTTATTGCATCACCATCAAATTTAATAGACATTTGAATGGATCTATGTGTTTCTACTTGGAAGGAAGACATAAACGACATATCTTATCCGATGCTCTAATTATAATATTTAGGATATTCCTAGCGGCTCTGTTACAAGCTGATGTTTCGTGGATCATATTTCTAATGTTCTTAAGTCCAGCTGCTCAGTTGCTGAGACACTTGTTCATTAATAATTTTGGCCACTTAACTAAAAAATAAATTTTTATTCATTTATATAGATATAGAGAGATAAATTTTAGGCCCCTTAACTGAGGAAAATACAGTAGAAAAACACTCTTCAAATTACAATAAGTAGACTAGTCTAAAGGGGTGGAAGTATTGCTTCAAATTGAGGAATGTTTCTTCTAGTTAATATTCAAACATTCCTCAATTTGAAGGAATACTTACTCCTCTTTACTTATTGTAATTTGAAGAATGAGTTTCTACTGCTGTAGTAGTTTTTTGATGATTTAATAGTAGCTAATGAGAGTGGCGGTTTGTAAATGTTCTTTTTTTCAAATCATAAAGGTAAACGGTTTAGCCGAGGTCGCTCTTGACTCGATAAGCTCTCGCAAACCGCTCATCGGCTGTCCTAACAGAGCTCAATATTAATATAGCTGACGCCAAAACGTTATGTTAACTCTTCTACGTGGTGTAACTTGGTAGCAGTAACAGCTGATGTCCAACAGCATCCATTGTCATTTTTAAGTTCATAAAAATCATCTAGATCTAGGCATCAACTATAATGCCGATGCCAATTTGAGAGACAATTGTCAGAAGACTGTGTGCTCCAACAGCTGATGTTGTAAATTAGAGTTTTCATTAAGCTATCGGAAGATACAACAGATACTTTACATCAGCTGTTGGTTCCAGAATACATTTGTCTCGCCTATTGGCATCGTATAAGCCCAGCGTAATTGATAACATCAGCTATTGGAGCGCACAAGGAGCAGACGAAACCGCCTAACTTTTTGGCGTCAGCTATCAATATTCTTGAGCTGTTAATCTCATTTTCGTATTTAAACCCGAGGAACAAAAGTAATAACAGTTCTTCACAGCTGAGAAAAAGTTGAGCTCACGACAATTAATGTAGTCTGAGTCAAAAAGCAACAGACAAAAGTTTTGGGGCGCAAAAACAAATTACAAATTGTTTCACAAGCCATGTGAGGAAGAATGCCAAGTCTGTTCTAACGTTGAACGGTGGAGGAGGCTTGAATGTCAGGAGTGGGGGAAGGAAAGAAAGGTAGAGAAAAAGAGTGAGTGGGAGAGAGCGTGAGTGAGAATGAGGGAAAAGAGTGTGAGAAAGAGTGAGTAGAAAGGGAGAAGGAGTGAACAAAATGATACACTGCTCAAGAACTTGTTCAAAGAGATGCGAGCCAAATCGAACAAACCAACTTTCTTCTAAACGACCCCCCTCCTGACTTAATTCTCCCCCCCCCCACAACATCCTCCCCCAAAAGTCATTCATTCCCAACTTTTCTGCTGACTACGCTTTAAATTCCAGTTTCATCGTTGACGCCGCCGTACTTTCGAAAATCTTACGAACTCGCTTCTTGCCAACTATACCCTATTTGATGTAACTTGGAACTTGAAATATATATTATTCCGTATCTTATACGTGTTAAGCCATGTTGAAGTTACAATGATTGAAGTATTTAAGTAGAAGTAGGAACTCCAGTTATAAACAATTGCTTGAAAGTAGTAGTTGTGGGGGGGGGGGAGAGTTTAATCTTTGCATTATAGGGCAAAAGTCAATGGTGAAAGAGCTGTTATAGTCTGACCAAGCAAAGAAGACCCTCTGGCAAGATGAGAAAGTGACTCCAGCTCGGTCAATATTGGTTCAAAAATTATTGATTTGGTCTCAATTGTAGGAAACATTCTGATCTACAATTTCAGACCAAATCAATAATTTTTGAACCAATATTGACCGAGCTGGAGTCATTTTCTCATCTTGCCAGAGGCTCTTCTTTGCTTGTTCAGACTATAGCAAGACTGGAATTCACCCACAGTGTTCTTGAAATAGACAGATTTTGTACAGGGTTGGAATTATGACGAAATTCGACTCAGGGACGTTATAATCCTTTTACGTTTTTCCTTAAGGGTGATGTGGGTGATTCTCTTTTATAATCTTTTCTTCGTTTTTCCTCAATGATGAAGTGGGCGATTCTCTTCTCACGTTTCTTCGATTCCTTCTATTTTCAACTTCTACTTCATCTTCTATTCTCTTCCATTCCAGTGCTTAATCATCTCTTCTCATAAATGGTAAGATTTTTGGGATCTTCACCTGCTTGAAACTCACGCCCAATTTGATTCAATATGTTTCAATATGATAAAATTCCTTCCAATCGAATTATTTAATTTGATGTAGCTGACTCCAAAAGTTGGGCGGTTTCGTCTGCTCCTTGTGCTCTCCAACAACTGATGTTGTCATTTAGTTATGCCTAGATGGTGTTTTTAATCAAAAGAAACAATAGATACATGTATTATATTTTGTATCTTTCTCATCTTCTGTAACTAAACTCAATACTTATACAATATCAATTCAATACTTAGACAGGGGCGAACCCAGGAATTAATTTCGGTGGTGGATATGAAAAAATCAGAGCCCAGGGAAAACCCTCTACCGAGGGGGGGGGCTGTTTGTTGTTGCTGCCTTGGAATATCTATAGTGACTTATGTATTTATAATAGCCTTCTCTAAACAAACATAATCATATCATTTGACCAAGTAAACTAAGTTGAATAATAGTACATTACACTACAAGCACAGAAAGTAGGTGTTTACGGTATGAGGATAGTTTCCCGGGAATATGTTATCCGAATACCGTAAACACCTTTCTGTGTGAGTTGAGTACGATACTTTTCGCCACACTGCGAGAATAAGAATAATAAATATTGTATAAGAATGTTTGCGGCGATCGCTGATTCAAACTGAAGTAGGCTAAAGCAGAAAAGCAGTGCATTGTCGCCCGATCTAGCGGCCGGATAGGTAACTACCAGTCTCTTTCTGTGCACTAGCTCCGAAAGAGCCCACTTTCGGAGCTAGTAGCAAAACCGCCTGTAAATGGCGTCTTTCGAATCTCTTTAGTGCACAGAAAACAGCTGCTTTCTGTGCAGTGTGGCGGAAATGAATTTACCGTGTAAATATGTTTTCTTTTTGAAAGGATAGTACATAGTAAAAATGAAGATTTTATTTACCAATTAATACTGTAGATGAATTGATTATAACAAGAGCTTTTGGTCTCTTTCAGTCGTTATATATTGAAAAATTGTTATCAAACATTGTTGATCAAATTGTTGATCAAATATTGTTGATCAAATTTTTGATCAAATATCGTTGATAAAATTATTCTTGATCAACAATTTGTTGACAAAATTGTCGATCAAATTGTTGATCAAATATTGTTGATCGAATTGTTGATCAAATTCTTGATCAAATATTGTTGATCAAATTGTTGATTAGTTGTTGAAAAATAGTTGGATAATGAAAAATTTATTCATAAATTATTGTAGAGTAATTGATTTTAACATGAGCTATTGGTCTCTTGTAGATGTTGTAAATTGAGAAAATTGTTGAATTGAACATGTTGCACCAATCTTCAACATTCTATTAGGGAGAATATTCTTGTTGCATTTATTCAAACAAGAAATGAAATTTTGAAAGAGAAGGAGAAGGAGAAGGAGAAAATTTACTTCTAGAACTCAATAGGATCAGTTCCAATTACTCCGGCGAGGTTAATGTCCTTGTCCGTATTGTTGACTATTATATAGTTTGGTTCATCGACCAATGAAGGATCTTTTCAGCTGTCGTTGTAACAAAGTGTCGCCTGCAGTGAGGAGCTGGCGCAAGCTGAGAAGGACACGCCGTTACAATGTGAAGTGTATTGAGGAGCGTATCTTCTCGGTTTGAGCCAACTATAGCCGAATTAATTCCACTAGCGAACAGCGACAATACATCAATTAAAGCCGGAGAAGTAGCGATACTAGAGCATAATGCACCGACAGAGATCGGATAGGATCTGAAGAGAAAGACATGGAGAAGAGAAGGAGAAGAAGAAGAAGAAGAAGAAGAAGAATCAGCAGCAGCTGAATCATAAGCAGAAGAGGACAGGAGGAGAAGGGAGGAAGGAGAAGAGAAGAAGGAGAGAAGAAAGAAGAATATGAGAAAGAAGAGGAGAGAAGAAGAAGAAGAAGAAGGGAAGGAAAAAGAAGAATCAGCAGCAGCAGAAGCATAAGCAAAGAAGGAAGGAGAAAATAAGTTGGAGGAAGAGAAAAAGAAGAAAGATAAGGAGGAGAAGAAGAAGAAGAAGGAGAAAAGAAGAATAAGAAAAGAAGAAGAAGAAGAAGAAGAAGAAAGATAGGAGAAGAAGAAGAAGAAGAAGAAGAATCAGCAGCTGAAGCATAAGAAAGAAGAGAAGGAGGAGAAGAAGAAGAAGAAGAAAAGAGAAGAAGAAGAAGAAGAAAAAGAGAAGAAGAAGAAGAAAGAAGAGAGATAAGAGAAGAAGAAGAAGAAGAAGGAGGAGGAGGAGGAGGAGTAGGAGGAGAAAACATAAGGAGAAGAAGAAGATGATAGAAAAAATAGGATGAGGAGAAGACGAAGAATAAGGAAAAGTGGGAAGACCGACACGCCTCAATGTCTTTTAAAAAAAGAAGAGAAAGATAATATTATAAATTAGTTATCAAATTGTAGGAATCATTCTGCTCTACAATTTGAGACAAAATTTATAATAATTTTTGAACCAATATTGATTGAGCTGTAGTCATCTTACCATCTTGCCAGAATGTCTTCTTTGCTTGGACAGACTACAGTTGTAGTGAGTGAACTTATGCCGTCAAGAGAGTGAAGTACGGGGATTGCTTCTTTCTGATTACAGCTCACCTAAAAGCTGGGGTATGGGGTTGATCACCGTTACAAAGGATTTGACGATGTCTCATCCATTATGTCCCAAGACTCCATTGATGTCCCATGGCAGGATCCATTTGCATAAAGTTGATTGTGTCTCGGGGGAAACTTCCGTTTGTACTACATACCTTCCAAACTATTTCTATGATTGAGATTCAGTATTAGTCTCCAAATCAGTATTGACTCCAAAAAGTATTAGTCGATCTTCTTGAAATCGATTGGTTTTTTATCAGTTTTGAGTTCCACCATAGAAAAAGGATATAGTTGTGCCAAGCACAGAAGAGCCTTTGTCTGCCATTCACTGCTGCCAGTAGTCGAAAGGAAAATTGTTCTGATGTAACAAAATTTAGGAAGAAATAGTACGGGCTTGGACTATTTTTTCTGTCCTAGTTCATAATTATTATGTTATGATTTGTGCCAGCATATGTCAATAATTGAATAAATTAACGAATAAAAAATATTTTTATACATGAAATTAATATGATCATGATTAGTGTGAAAACGGTAGGTTGGCTGAAGTGATTTTTTCCTAAAAATTCCAGTTCTGCGCATGCGTAGTTTCACTCTCACTTCCCTCCGCCATCTTGCAATAGGCTCTTCTGTGCTTGGCACAACCTTAGCAATGCTTCCTCAATGATTTCATCAAGCGAGATAGTTTTCCCCAAGATCAGTACAGATGTAGCAATCTGTAGTAGGAAAGTGATAATATTTTCGAAAAACCTCACGGATTTCTAATACGCAGTAGTGATTGTAGTGATACAGGAAGGAAAATCATGAAAACAAAATATTTGCAACGTGGGGTTGCAAAGTGAGGTTGGCTCATTTGACAATGCTGAAACCGGGGGAAAATAAATATTCCCTATTGGCTCTTTGAAACTTACTGTTTCATTATTTATCAATTCAATTGAAAAATACCTTAACTAATTTTAAATGCTCTCAAAATGTTTAATAATTATTGAGAAATAGAATCACTTTATTTCCAAAAAGGCGACGATTCGTGCGCATTGCATATATCTCTTAACAAGTTATCAATTGGTATAAGGGATAGCTATGGTTACAGCTAAACTAAATTCTACCAAACTTAGTTTTATTTTGGTATCTGTTTAAACTTTACTTGCACGGCTAAAACTTGGGTTGAGTTCAAATTTTAGAAATCACAGCTGATGCTGTGTATACCCCCTTTTTAATGATGCAGAGCTATGTAAATATTATATATGAACCTTGGGTGCTATATAGTATTTACATAGTTCTACATCTACATCATCGTATCATATGATTTATTTATTTATTATGTAGCACCTAAGGTTCATATATAGTATTTATATAGCTCTACATCATTGTATCATATGATTTATTTATTTATTAATTAATCTTATGATTAATACACGTTGGCAAGAAAGAAAAGGCATAGACCTTGGTATTTACAACACAATTTTCATATAAATATAGTCCAAAATTTCTGTTCCAGCCGAAGGTTTCAAACTCAAAGAAATAATCCAAATCTCAAAGTATAGTATAAACCTCTAGGCTAACCTTCTTGACGTATTCTTACCCTACGTAGAGCCTTACCATACATGTTTGGCTGGTCTTTGATTTCATTTGTTTCTCATTGTAGGCCTAACAACTCTCAACGATTCAATCCCTTGATATAATGTTGAGCTGTATTCTTTCTCCTAGTAATAAAATTGTAGACATCGCATTACCATTGAATGGCAGGAGTCTGATTCTGAATGGCGTCTGGAAAATCTCCACACTTGTGCAATTTTCCGCTCCGTTAGCTGAGATGAAAACTGCACTGTAACGCCTACTTCATGTAACTCACTCCATTTATTTTCAACGTTTTTCCGCTTTTTCTTCGCTTATCGGTCATACTTTTCAAACGCCACTCGAAAGTGCTCTACTGTAAATAGGTGTAGATGTGAAATGTTATTGAAAATAAAGGCGATATGAATAGGTATAGGTATAGATTCTGCAGATAGGCTTTGTGTAGTACGAGGTATAGTTTTGTATATTGAGGCCAGATTTTTCGTTATATGTATGACCCGTCAGTGAAACAATAGCTTAAATAAATAAATAAATATTCTTTATTGCCCATAATAACAAAACATAATTAACTTACAAAAAATTATGAGAAATAACAAAATGAAAATATTATTATCTTATTTAGGAAAAATTTGAAGTAAGCTTAACATGAGAAAAACTAACTTTTCTAGAAACTAAAACTAAAACTAGCTTTTCTGTTGATCATTTTTAACTTTTTTATTATAACTTTGTCTGCTGATGATTGATTGATTCATTTCTCATTATTTATTTAGCGTATGCTTTCAATAGTGGGGAGACCCATAGGGTTGTTCCACTTCGCAATATAACCTCATTTTTCACAAATGAAAACATGGTGAACCATCATCTATCTATAAGTACAAAATCAAAAAGCTGATAATTATGTGCATAACTCTCAGCAGAAAAAAGTAACTAATTATCTTAAATTACAAGTGTTACAATTCTCATGTACGGACAAATTATTTTTCCAAACATAAGAATTTTTCAAATAAAAATTGAGTTTTTCAAATAATTCACTTCGAAGTGATTATTGTTTCCATATACTCCCAAACAATGAAGAATTGAGTATACATTGACAGTTTTTATAATATTTAGATGATTGATGTATGCAGAAGTATTTATTGACTATTTTTATAATATTAGTACTTTCCAATTGATGAATATTATAATAATGTAAATATCAATTTTATCAAGTAGGGCAATCGTTTAAAATCGGTGTACCCTTTTAAAAATGAATTAAAATATTTATATGTGTTCCTCGATTTTTTATTAATTTAATATAATTATAATGAATTTAATATACAATAGAATATCATTCATTCATCTTCAAAATTTATGTTTTAAATAATAAGAACGGGAATTGTAAACAATGAGTTTACCAGTGGTGGTAGAATGTTTGAATAAATATCAGCGTATCTTATTATTTTACGGCGTGTCTGACATTTCTCTTTCGTTACATTGCAAGCAAGCCGATTACTGCTCACCTTCTGATTTGCTGTAAATAATGAGACAGGTGGAGCGGATCCAGTATAGTCTGTCCAAGCAAAGAAGCCCCTCTGGCAAGATGGGAGAATGACTCATGCTCGGTCAATATTGGTTCAAAAATTATCAATTTGATATCAAATTGTAGGAAACAATTTGATCTACTACTACGACCACATTTTAAAATTCTTGAATCAATATTCATCAAGTTGGAGTCATGTTAACATCTTGCCTGAGGGTCTTCTTTGCTTGGGCAGAATATACTGTAGAAGGGTGCTTGCAGAGAATTCTCTATCTTTTGTTGCTTAATCACTCTCTCTCTCTCTTACACTCCTTCTCTCTCTCTCTCTATCTCTCTTTCTTTCTCTGTTTCATAGCCTGCTGAGAAAATTAGTCGCCTAGCGATCAAAAGCAGGAGTGAAAATTTCCCATGTCAGACAGTTGCTATACAAAAAAATATTCAACTTATTCAGGCCAATTTGTGAAAAATTCTTAGAAATTAATAAGATTTTTCTCGGTAATCTGTCAGAATACCAAATTGATTGCTAAAATTTTTTCCTTAAATATTATATTCGGTGAATTTCTTAATAGCGTACAGCGTCTGAAAAATGTTTAACAAGAGTAAGGTGGAAATTATTTTTCACATTTCATTTTTCCTCGAAAGTCAACTTCAATTTCCTCTTTTCTCAGAAATATTTCAATTCAGATTTCTAATTCTCTGAACTGCTCCATTCGTTAAATGAAGTAGGCCTTTTATTGAAATCAAATTCAGTAATTCATATTTTATAACAAGTGTGTTCAATAGTCTCTGTGATTAGCGTTTATATTTCCACAGAAAATAATTATTTCTTATTTCTAAATTATTTATAATTATTTCAAATGATTTTTTTGTTATTGAATTGGCGAGGGAAAGCAAATAAAATTTAAAATGTTTATATTATATGAATTATTATGATATTATTCTCATTATCTTTGTTCTTCATTGATAATGTCGAATTTTTCCAAATTGTTATTAGATTCTATTGTAATTGTTAATGGTGAAGATTTTTCTCAAATTGAAATTTATTCGACTTGCCAGAACTTAATGATCTTGCCAGTCAAGAATAGAGCTGTTTGCGCTATCATCTCATATCTCATGTGGAGAAATTATTGAGACATTTCGAAATTAAAAGTATCATAGTATAGGAATGTAGAATTTAGTAGCTGTTTGTTGTGCTGTATGAATTTGAATTTGAGTTGTACTATTGTATTAAAATTTAAATTCATTATAAATATATTTTGCTCTGTATTGTATTGACTGGCCTACACATCTAATTTTGATGTTATGTTGGGGCTAATTAAGATATTTCATTCTACTAATATTCTATTGTGAATTTATTTGTAAGTGTTTTCGAATTGTGTGTTTTTTTGAGTTGTGGTATAGCTTATAATCTATTTTTCAAGAGTTGAGTATCATTGTTATTGTCCTAGAGAAACCTATAAAACTATTGTGGAGGCTTTATTCAACAATATTGACCAAACATTTATAGTGATCTATACAAACACAAAATTTTGTTGGTCTTTATATGAATTCAATGTTGTTGAATGAATAGAATTTACCCATATCAATTAATTCATTGTTTTTTGTATGAATTATATGTAGTTCTTTATAGGAATTTCAAATAAGTTTCAGAAAAGTAAATACTTTGGAATATTATTGACGGAAAAAGTATAGTATTATGTAATCCGTATTAAAGATGAATAAAATTATTAGTAATCTGTATTTTTAGTCACCTCATTTTTATGCTATTTCTTCCATTAAATCTTCAAATTTTTATGTTCACAGGTGGAGGAGGTGAATTGTGAAAAAAGTGAGTAACATTGAATTTATTTGTTTCATGCAAAAAAAGTTTTCTTGTTAGAAATTTTGAGTTTAAAATGTTACCAATTAATTAAAACAATCTATAATAAATTAGCTGAACAACTGTAATAATTAGTTGGAGACAATTTAATAAATTGATTGTGTTTTGAAGGTTTTTGTAGGTAGACAGAAGTCCTCACTCAATGCTCAATCGTCCCTGATAGTCGGCTAGATGTTGGTTTCAGTTCGTTCAATATGCAATGAGAGTAGCGGCGTCCAAATAGAAAGAAAATCGCAATTCCAATCACGGCACTAGGCAGTAACACGGTGTTTGGTTCGCACCAGATATAATTGCAAGTGGCTTCTTCTTCTATTAGGTGGTAGGTGAGGTAGTATTCACTTTTTCATATTGTGTGGTCGAGCAAAGAAGATATTCTGGCAAGATGGGAGAATGAATCCAGCTTGGTCAATATTTGTTAAAAAATTATGAATTTGGTCTCAATCGTAGGAAACATTCTGATCTACAATTTGAGATCAAATCAATATTTTTTGAACCAATATTGACCGAGCTGGAGTCATTTTCTCATCTTGTCAGAGGGTCTTCTTTGCTTGGACTGACTATAGGTGAGGTAGTATTCACTTCTCCATACTCCTGGTTGGATATATGCTTCTTCATTTTTTGGATCTATCTTCTGTTCATCCTTCGAAGCCTATCTTCTAAGGTTTCTGTCACTCTTTCTCTTGTTCTTTTTTCTATTTTTCTGGTTTCATCCCCCTTTTTGTCCTTGTTCTTCATCGTCATATGCGTTTTGCTCTTCAAATCTTTTACTTAATATTCTCTACTTCCACTTATTGTTTTCTCTCTCTTTCTTCTATCACCTTTTTTTTCTGTTCATTTTCCTTAAATTTGTCCTCTTCATTTTACTATTCATTACACTTCTCTCTTTCTTTTTCAGCTATTTCTTCTACTCTTATTCTTATTATTCTTAGTCTTATTCTCTTGTTCTCTTACTCATCCTGCTCTTCATCTTGTACTCTTTTCTGTCCTCCTCATACTATTGTTATTGTTCTCCTTGTCATATTCTCTTTCTACTATTTTTTTTCATAATTCCTCTCGTTTTATTCTTGTTATAGTATTTTTATAATTAACTTTTTCAAATATCTAAATAATGTTTTATTCAATCTTCTTTATGTTCTACATGGTCTAATTTTTCTCTTCCTACTTTTTTTCATGATTTATTTTATTGTCTTCTATGCCTTTTCTCTTTTTTCATCCCTCTTTTCAACCTCTTCCTTCACCTTCTCCTCCTCTTCTTCATTTCGTTTTTATCTTCTTCCTTCTTTGCCTCTTCCTGTTTTTCTCCTAGTTCTTTTTCTTAATCTTTCTCCTCCTACTCCTCCTCCTCCTCCGTTTCTTTCTCTTCATCCCCTTCCATGACCATGACCTCTTCTTTTTTCTCCTCTTAGCCTCCTCTTAGCCTCCTCCTCCTCCTCCTCCTCCTCCTCCTCCTTTTCATGCTCTTCCATCACAACCTCCTTCTTTTCTTCGTCCTTCTTCGCTTCCTACTCCTCTTCATCCGCTTCCTTCATTATTTTCTCCTCTACTTCGTCATTCTTTTCCACCTTCTCTTCATCCTCTTCTTCTCCTTCTTGATATTGGAGCACGGCTGACAGTTTAATAACGGCGTCTGTCGTCACAGTCGGTGCGTGGACGTTTATAGTGTCGGTTTGCCATGCCTGTCACGTAAACAAGATTCTTTTCTTGGCCCATGGCTAGAACGACACTATTCAGGATGGACTAAGAGATTGATACTAGTCTCCATTCATCCTTCTTCTCTTGAGTCTTCTTTTCCTTCTACATCTTCTTCTTATTCTTCTATACTATTCTTTTACTCCTTATTTTACTCTTCTACTGCTCTTTATTCTTTTTTTGTCCCTTCTTCGCAAATTTCTCCTTGTTCTTCTTATTCATTTTTTCCTCTTCTTCGTATTCTCACCTCCTCCACCCTTTTTTTCTCCTTCCTGTAATTTCTTCTTCTTCTTCTTCTTCTTCTTCTTCTTCTTCTTCTTCTTCTTCTCTTTCTTATTTTTCTCTTTTTCCATCTTCTCCTCCTCCTCCTTCGTCTTCTTCTGCTTATACTTCAGCTGCTGATTCTTCTTCTTCTTCTTCTTCTTTTTCTCCTATCTTTCTTCTTCTTTTTCTTCTTCTTCTTCTTCTTCTACACTTATCCTCTGGCGAATCTTCTCTTACTACTGTCACGTATGTCGTTTATTTCCCTAGTACCAGACCTTAGCCTGTCATCTCATAGTAAAACGCATCTTTTATAAGCTGTCCATTTCCTTTCTTCATTTTTCACCTTCTCTGATATCTTTATTATCATCTAAAACTCAATCCTCCTTCAACAAAAGTCCTTTCAAGGGCTACAGGTCTTGTGAAGATTAGGATTTCAGTCCTTCTTAGGGCCACAAGCCTTTAAACTTTAATCGATAACGGCCCTTACAAGCGCCACAAGCCTTAGAAATTCAAACAATAACGGTCCTTTTAAGGGCTACAAGTCTTCCAAGCAGCCCTTCTAAGGGCCGTAAGCTTTCAAACTTCAAATAGTAACTGTCCTTCTAAGGGCTAGAAGTCTAATAAGGACAACAGCCCTTCTAAGGGCCACAAGCCTTTAAACATAAGAAAATAATAGTCCTTCTAAGGGCTACAAGTCTTCCAAGGATTAGGATATCAGTCCTTCTACTTAAGCTTTCAAACATTAAATAATAACTGTCCTTCTAAGGGCTACAAGTCCAATAAGGACAACAGCCCTTCTGAGGGCCACCAGCATTCAAACATGAGAAAATAACAGTCCTTCTAAGGGCTTCAAGCTTTTCGAGTATAATAATAGGTTGTCTCTATCCTTATGATTCATGCATAATATACCGCTCTCCTTACTTTGAAACTTTTGAGAGGCCAAATTACAATTTTCCAACTATTTTCGACATTAGAAAAAATAATTTCAATTGTTTTTGAACAACTTTCTCGCTTCCACCACTTATCTTCTCAAACAAAAAGTTTCTAGATCATCGAAAATTTCATGTTTTCTGTTCGAGTAGATTCGACATTGGCAAACATATTCATTAATTGAAACATAATTATTGGTCGGATATAGAAAATTCAAAAACCATTAGAAAGCTCGAATATTCTCCTTGTCATTTTGATATAAGAAACTTTATTTTCACTACAACCCATGATTGTGAAAAAAGTTATTCAGGGTGTTTTAGGAGGAATGTGCAATACTTCTCAGGCTGATTCCTCACACCAGGTAGACAAAAAAGTTCCATGGGACCAACTCCCAAAAACGCGTTGTTACCGAGATAACAATGGCGGAAAATTGAGATTTTTCAAAATATCTTAATTTTTCTAATTTTTTAGAGGCTTTAGTGAGGTTCTAAAATGATCAATTCCTATGTAAAATTAGCTGAGGAATTCAATGAAACCAGTTCCAAGTTTGTAACTTTAACGGTTATTGAGATAATTATGAAAATATGCTAGAAAACGCCATTTTTTTAACAATAAGGGTTATAACTGGATAAGGAATCATAAAATTGTATTTTTTATTAATGGAAGTTGAAGAGAGTTGCATTCAGAAGAAAATGTTAAATGGCGGCGATTGTGTAAATCTTACCCAAATCTCAATAACCGTTGAAGTTATAAACTTGGAACTGGTTTCATTGAATTCCTCAGCTAATTTTACATAGGTTTTACATAGGTTTTCGTCAACTTAAATGGCGCCGACTATAGGATGGAACTAAGCCCCGTAATTTTTAACTTACACACAGCAATTTTTGGACGTCCGCTTTCTGCCGCACCTATAAATTCTACTAGATTGAATGAAGCTAGGCAAACATAATTATGATGAGCCAGGACCCTTGCGAGGTTTTTTGGCGCCCTGTCCAAGATTTTGGCGGCCTCCCCATTACCAAACTAATGCAATCTAACATCTTATAGTTTTTATATTCAATGACAAACATGATTCTAGCTGCCTTGCATGTTCACATTTTTCTCATAGGCAATCCCAATATTGTATGAGGTGTGGCAAAAAGAATTGGCTATAGGGATTTGCTTATTTCAATGTATCCCAACGTATCGTTTTGTATTTTTATGTATTGGATAAATGATAAGCAAAAGCCAACAGGAATTAATAAAAAATAACTAAAGGCTATATACATTGAGCAAAACTATCACAATGTACCGTAATTTATCATTAAAATTTTAATTATTGATTAATTCATTTTATTAGTTTGCTTGAAAGCACATAACGAAGAGAATGATGATTTTTTCACGGAAAAATATTGGGTATCATCATAAATATTTCATTTCAATGGAAATAGAAATGTTTTAAAAAAATTGGAAACTCATTGACAAACAAATTGAAGATTTCCACCATTTTCACTGCTTTATCCAAGTTTCTTGAATAACATTCAGAGTAGTTCCAAATTCAGCCAGCAGAAGGCATTAGCAATAGGGCGACTTGCTTTGATTTCCATTGGACACGCCTCCAAGCTCCACCTAAGATCAAAATGGCCAAAAACATCGGTTAGTAAAATTTCAAAATTCAACAGTAGATGGCAGCAGTTGACGGGTGGTGTTTCATTTTTGACTTGGACACGCCTGCATGCCCCGCCGGCTCTTTTCTTATTGGTTGACAGTGTTTGGTGAGTACTGTCTTAGAAAATGGCTGCAAGCAAGAAAATGATAGATGGTGTATCATACACAAAAAAATTACGCTGATTTACTATTGACAATCTTGTGCTAATATAATATTTTTTTTTTATTTATGTATTCTGGCTGGTTAGATTCTATCAAGTTAGTATTTGAAGAATTTATCAATGAAATTTAGTCTCAGTTTTACTTTTATCGTGTAACTTAGGCCAGTACTAGACTTCAATAGTTTTATGCTGTATGAAATGAGATGAAAATATGATTTTGTACTCCCATCTATTGTACTCATTAATTCTATTTTTTATACGATGAATATAATAAAATAGAACTCAAACTATTCATGATCTAATACCGACCTATTGCCAGAAAAAAGTTTGAAAATCAACAACAATTCGGTAAAAATATTAGGGAGCACAGAGACACATAATGTATTTAACAAGTTCATTTGAATGTAGTAAACATCATAGGGATGATAAAAACTGAAAGTCCAAGAATTGTAAGGTGTTCAACGAGGTTAGGGCAACGAGTCACATTGGCTGCAAAATTGTGCAAATAAGCTAGTAGTGCAAGCTTGCGTAAATAAGCTGTTAGAGCAAGCTTGTTGGTAGAAACAGAATATTGAAAGAGATATTGAATCACATAATAATTTATATTGAATCACATAATGACTAATTTTGAATTAGCTGTATTATTTCTGGGCACGTCACAACATATTTCTCTCTCCAGAGCTGGAGTCATTTTCCCATCTTATTTATTTTTTCATTTATTCACAGAAGAAATATGTGGAGGCAAACCCAAATATTAACCAAACCCAATTTATAAAAATATAAACCCTAATACGTGGTAAAAACCCAAATATTGCCTCCTTAACACAACTTGAATAACTTAAATAAAGGATAACCATGCAAAACAAAATGTAAAGTACTTAGAAGATTAAATAAACGTGATAGATTAAGAACAAGCACAAACTGAAAAATGTAATATAAGAGAAAGTTACAAATCTTGCCAGAATGTCTTCTTTGCTTGGGCAGACTGTACTCATTATACTATCTAATGAAATCGTAGATAAATAAAAATAAAACATTGGTAAATTGATAAATCTAAATAGTCTATGGATTCAATGGTCTATGAATTATAACAATTGAACAATGGCTAATATCAATAATCTTCATCAAGCATTTTTGTTTTCCAAGCTTTATTCTCTGTTTAATTGTTGATTCCTTTTTGAAAAGGCGGGATGATCGATATGTTGCTTAGTATAGTCTGGTCGAGCAAAGAAGACATTCTGGCAAGATAGGAAACTTACTCCAGCTCGGTTAATATTTGTTCAAAAATTATAAATTTAGTCCCAAATTGTAGAGCAGAGTGTTGTATTCAATTTGAGACCAAATTTATAATTTTTTAACCAATATTGACCGAGCTGGAGTCATATTCCCATCTTGCAAGAATGTCTTCTTTGCTCGACCGGACTATAGTTGGTGTGCTGTGGGGTAATTCATCATTGGAAGGTGTCAGCGTGAATGAAGCTGAGGCGAGCCGAGCATTCCCAGTCGGAAAAGCGAATAAATCTAGCGCTCTGCTGGCGAAATTGGCCGGGAAATTCGGAAAATGGGAAATTCAGACGGGTAAAAATGGAAGTGGCCTCATTCGGATGGTATGGAGAGATCTCGGGCTATTGTTGGAGCTATCACGGATTTTTGGGATATATCACGTAGTAAGGTAAGGAGTTAGTTTTGAAGTTGGATTATGAGATATTTGTTGGGTTATTATGTATTTCTCAAGTTGAATTTATTAAAAATAATAATAAAAAACTAAGTTTTAGAGAGCCAAATATCAAATATTTTGACGCGTTGTATATACAAGGTGTTTCAGGAGGAATGTGCAATACTTCTCAGGCTGATTCCTCACACCAAGTAGACATGTATGTATAGACAAATATTCCATGGGACCAACCCCCAAAAACGCTCTTTCACCGAGATAACAATGGCGGAAAATTGAGAGTTTTATAGAAATATAAATTTTTATAATTTTTAGAGGCTTTAAAATGAGCAATTTGCATGTAAAATGACCTAAGGAATTCAATGAAACCAGTTTCAAGATTGTAACATTAACGGTTATTGAGATAATTGGGAAAATATTCTAAAAAACGCCATTTTTCAACAATAAGAGTTATAACTTGATAAAAAATCATAAAATTGTATTTTTATTAATGGAAGGTGGAGAGAGTCGGATTCTTAAGAAAAATTTAAATGGCGGCAATTATGTAAATCTTACCCAAATCAGAGAAATAGCGACCAAAAAACGCAAAATCGCTACTAAACACAAATTTATCAATTTTAAACACAGTACTGTCAATTTTGCGATATTTTATTGCTATTTCTGAGATTTGGGTAAGATTTACACAATCTAATATTACCCAGATGGACTCACTTTCCCATCTTTACCAGGGAAACCCCTCCACCAGGGGGGGGGGGCTGTTTGTTTTTGCTGCCTTGAAATATCTATAGTGACCTATGTATTTATAATAGCCTTCTCTAAACAAACATTATCATATCTTTTGACCAAGAAAACTAAGTTGAATAAATAAATTTACCGTGTAAATATGTTCTCTTTTTGAAAGGATAGTACGTAGTAATAATGAAGATTTTATTGATCAACAACATTTGATCTACGATTTGATCAACATTTTGATCAAATATTGTTGATCAAATTGTTGATCAAATATTGTTGATCAAAATATTGTTGGGAAGTGGTTTGTCCCAGTGGTAGAGAGCGTCTAATCTGTGAGATTAGATAAGCGACGTGCCTCTACCACCACTGTTGTAACGGTGATCGGTTCCTCTGAATTCAATTCATGAGCCTCAAAAATCTCAAATATTGTTGATCAAATTTTGTGATCAAATATTGTTGATCAAATATTGTTGATCAAATTGTTGATCAAATATTGATGATCAAATTGTTGAAAAATAGTTGAATAATGAAAAATTTAGTCATAAATTTTTGTAGAGTAATTGATTTAAACACGAGCTATTGGTCTCTTGTAGATGTTGTTAACTGAGAAAATTGTTGAATTGAACATGTTGCACCAATCTTCAACATTTTATTAGAGGGAATATTCTTGTTGCATTCATTTAAACAAGAAATGAAATATTTGGGCTTGCGATGCTTGGTTTCAGTTTCATTCCATTTCCTTCTCCAAGGATTCCCCCGAAAGAGGGAAAAGTTTTTCAAAAAATCACCATAAAACTATATTTTTAGAAGTTATTATACATTTTTGCAACTCCTTTAAAGAGAATTGAATTTAGTGTAGGATAGGTCCCAATTTCGGGGGGATATATCCCTCAATACCCCCCTGGGTTCGCCCTGGCAAAAAATCACTCCACATCTTTTATATGAGTGGGAGAGCTTGATAAGTTGATTCAGTCCAAACCGAAGCCTTTAGTCTTAATTGAGAGAATTATAGATTAACCAAATAAATTTAATAGGTTAAAGGGAGTGGATCATCCCTGGAGTATTAACTGGAATAGGCTTGTCTATGGTGCTATTATCTATCAACTACAGTTTATCTAGAAACTTGATCGAAAGCCAATTGAGCCAATCTCATTCAAAAGTCTCAAAAGTCACTCAAAATTCTCATTGAGCCAATAACACTTCTATGCACTTCACAAACTTGCTGAACAATCATCATAACACGGTCCACTAACTCTTTATACACTAACAAAAAGCCATCAAACAAGCTCTCATAAGGTGCAAAATACGGTTGTAAAGAACCTCCTTCTAAACTACAATACTTACAACAAGGTTGATAAATGGCAATTTAAACCTACTCAATCATTCTTTGATTGTCGGAGAGGTATAGTATGGTCGAGCAAAGAAGACATTCCGGCAAGATGGGAAAATGACTCCAGCTAGGTCAATATTGGTTGAAAAATTATCAATTTGATCTCAAATTGTAGTAAACATTCTGTTCTATAATTTGATATCAAATTTTTATTTTTTGTACCAATATTGGAAGAGCTCGAGTCATTTTCCCATCTTGCTAGAATGTCTTCTTTGCTCAATGAGAATATACAACTTATAATAATACCTACTTGTTCAACAATCCACAGATGGTTACAGTGGTGATTCTCTCCTAACTCCTGCCATTTGAGATGATTGATTGCTCGGGACCATCTCCCAATTCGCTCATATCTCTGTCCCTCTCTCTTACACACACACTCTCTCTCTCTTTCTCCTTATCTCTGCTTTCCTCTTTCTATTATTGTTAAAAACATTTCACTTTTTCCCTCTTATGCTCTCCCCCTCCACCTTATTCAATTTCTCTCTTTCCATCCCATTCGTACTTTTTAGTGTGTCTCTCTCCCTCTCCCTATCTACTCTCTTTCTCTAAATTCTTAATCTTTCCCTCTCTTACTCTGCCCTCTCTACCTTATTCATAATATCTCTTTTTCCACCCCATTCGTATTTCTCTGTGTGTCTCTTTTCCTCTCTTCAACTACTTAATCTCTTTATTCCTCTTTGATTCTCTCTTTCGTGTACTAACCGAAGATGAATAGGTGTTTACAAGAGTGTATAGTCGGTCCAAGCAAAGAAGACATTCTGGCAAGATGGAAAATGACTACATCTCGGTCAATAATGGTTCAAAAATTATAAATTTGGTCTCAGATTGTAGGAATCATTCTGATTAACAATTTGAGACCAACTTTATAATTTTGGAACCAATATTGACCGAGCTGCAGTCATTTTCCCACCTTGCCAGAATGTCTTCTTTGCTCGGACAGACTATACCACTGTAGGCTGGGTGTTAAATAGCGCGAGAGTGGTCGAAGATTTACGACCCATTGTTTCTGGCGTCTATTATCACAGGTGCCGTTCAAATCATAATTATATCATCGTTTTGGTCATCATCATTATCAGAAGGATCATCATCGAATTCAGCATCATCGAACTTTCATCTCATAATCATCATAACCATCATTATCATCCCATTCAGTAGTCTGTCCAAGCGAAGAAGACATTCTGGCAAGATGGGGAAATGACTCCAGCTCGATCAATCAATATTGGTTTAACATTACATATTATTTGGTCTCAAATTTTAGATTAGAATGTTTCCTTCAGTTTGGGATCATTTTACCATATGTTGCTAGAATGTCTTCTCTGTTTGAACAAATTTCATTGTAATTTTTTTGAATAATCATCATCGTCGTATCCAATATTATCGGACTTACATCTCATTTCCATCATCATCATCATCATCGCATTCAGTATTGTTAAATTTCCAAATCATCATCATCATCATCATCATCCATCACCACGATCTTTAACACATCTATTATCCTATGATCATGACCATATCTCATTAGTCTATTGGATGATCATGCATCCTATTATCCTCATATCTCTTATCTCATTAACAACCTCTTGTCGAAATAATAGAAGGCTTTCTATTGTGATTGAATTGATAAGGCCATATATTGAAATATTTGACATTCTTGTCATTGTAATCAATAATATTTGTTATTTTACCGTTATGATTGAAGTTGTAGGTTGTAGAGTTTTGTGGATAAATACTTCATTATAAGATAATTTTTGGGTTTCTCAGTTTTTCAGTAAATAGATTACTAGATAGTAACATTCAGTAAAAAGAAACTGGTATGTTTATATGCTCGAGAACCTCAAATCACCTTATTATATCAGTTCTCCAGTAAACAAATATATTTCTAGTTATTTTTATTAGAGTTCCTTAGTCGCCCTTTAACATGCTTGAAGATTAACGTACTGTTCAAGTGACTACTTAGTTCTAGGCATTTTTAAAATGAAAAATGAAATATTATAGTTGATTACATTAGCTGTGTATAGAATTTCAATATAATTGATAATTGTGTCCTACTGAAATGGAAGTTTTGAAATTTTATTCAAAAGTATTTCCATTAATTTCAGTTTAGAGCTTGAGTGATTGAGAAAGCAATCGATTATAGAAAAAGCTAAATTATGCTACCTTTCATTAATATTGTGTTTCAAGAAATGATAGAGATATTAAGTATATCCAAATTCGTCCATAGTTGAGAGGAGCAGCCTGTAGTCTTACCCAGTGAAAATTCTAATATCTGGTACCGAGCTTTGTTCTGAAGCTGCGGCCGAACTGTTGAATTAAATAGGCTAAATATGTTATTGTAAAAGAAATAAATAAAAATTGATATGATCACCTCTCACAATTTTTTGGCATGAACATGTGTTATAGACTTGACTGTAACTCCAGCTGGATAGTTTTGGTCATCTAACGATAACAGCCATTATACGCAGTACTTGGGATTATGTCTGAATAAGGAATATTTAATTCTTTTATTAATCCTGCCAGAGAGTTTTCCCAGACATGAGACCTGGTGCAATCTTATTTTTCCATCACGGTTATATTACATTTCAAATTTCGAGGTAAGTTAGAGCCGTTTTCTAGATCCGTGGTTCCACATATAAACATACATACAAACATACATACAAACATACATACAAACATACATACAAACATACATACAAACATACATACAAACATACATACAAACATACATACAAACATACATACAAACATACATACAAACATACATGCAAGCTTACATACAGAAATTACTCGCTTAATATAATAGGATTTCTATTTCCAGTGGTCTTATTACCTCGTCTGGCTAACCAATAAGGGCATTAACCAATCTTTGATCAACCATTAGTTGAAGTTTCTCAAAGCTTTGTTGTGTTAAAAAGGAACAGATTATTACTGACGTAATATTACTGGTTTCAACAAAGACAATAATTATTCGTTGATAACCTTCGCTTTGACTGACAAATTAGAAAAGTTTCTCTCAGTCAATAAAAAGACTGAATATCAAAAGAGGGGTTTCTTCAATTTTCCAATTATTAATACTGCACTTTACTCGCTCAACCCTCCCACACAATATAGTCTGTCCAAGCAAAGAAGACATTCTGGCAAGATGGGAAAGTGACTCCAGCTCGATCAATATTGATTCAAAAATTATTAGTTTAGTGTAAAATTGTAGGAAAATTTCGACCTACAATTTGAGTCCAAATTTATAATTTTTAAATCAATATTTACCGAACTGGAGTCATTTTCCCACCTTTTCAGAATGTCTTCTTTGCTTTGAAAGACTATACCAGACTCTTTTTGTCCTTTCCTTTAGATATTTTATCATCAATTCCGAACCTTACTTTGTATTAGCCTATTTGAAGGGCTTTGTCCGTGTGACGGCTCCAATCATTCCAGCCCTTTGTGATGTGGTCAAGGGTTCCAATTTGTTCCGTCCTACAGGGTGCTTCAAAGCGATTTTCATTCTATTTACGTTGCTGAGTGAATTTCCCACGCAGGAAATTGGCCGAATTAGCCTAGTCATCAATTGGAAAATGTCTGAAAATAGAACTTGTTTTTTGTATTCTCGCCAATTTCTCCGTACGATGTCTTTGATAAAAATCGACCAAAGCCGGAATTGTTGTAACTGGAATTTTGTAGTTCTTTGAATGCTTGATTCAAATGAGAAAATAGATGAAACAGGACTGAAAATAGATTTAAATGAAAGAGAGAAATATTCCTCATCCTTCTCCTCCTCCTACTCCTCCTCCTCCTCCTCCCCCTCCTTCTCCTTCTCATCCTTCTCCTTCTCCTCCTCCTTCCTCATCCTCCTCTCCTTCTCCTCCTCCTCCTTCTTCTCCTCCTCCTCCTCCTCCTCCTCCTCCTCCTCCTCCCTCCTCCTCCTCCTCTCCTCTTCCTCATTTCTCCTCCACATCCTCCCCTCTCCTCTTCTCTTCCTCCACCTTCCTCTTCCTCTTCTCCTCCTCTTCCTTTTCCTCATCCTCCTCCTCTCCCCTCCTCTCCTCATCCTTCTCTTTCCCTCCTCCTCCTCCTCCTCCTCCTCTTCCTTTCCTACTCACAATTCTGAAGACAGGATATAATCTGTCCAATTGAAGGAGACATTCTGGCAAGATGGGAAAATAACTAGCTCGGTCAATATTGGTTCAAAAATGATCAATTCCGTCTTAAATTTCAGGAAACATTCTTATCTATAATTTGAGACCAAGTGTATAATTTTTGAACCAATATTGACAGAGCTGTAGTGATTTTCCATCTTGCCAGAATGTCTTCTTCGCTTGGACAGACTATATCAAACAGTCCTCAACCAAGTTCTGTAGACAAAGCCGTTCTCTGTGCAAGGTTGGTGGTTGGAACTTGAACATTGTAACGGCGACTTAAACTCCATGACAAAGAAGACAACATGAATGAAGTCACTCTGCAAATAATTCCTTCTAGCTTCTTATTCAGTCTTCTTATTTGATTTGAGTAACTGCAAGTTTGGTGATGTTCAACAAGACGTCTACTCAAGAAGTGGGTGTTGAATGCCTCAAAGACCTTTGAGTATAGTCTGTCCAAGCAAAGAAGACATTCTGGCGAGATGGAAAAATGACTCTAGCTCATTCAATATTGTTTCATATATTATAAATGTTGTCTCAAATTCTAAGAAAACATTCTGATCTACCATTTGAGACCAAATTCATGATTGTTGAATCAATATTGACCGTACTGGAGTCATTTTACCATTTGCCAGAATGTCTTCTTTGCTTGGACAGACTGTACTTATTTACAATGAATTGTTTCCAAGTTTGATACCCTAGAAGAGAATGAATGCCTCAAGAAGTTTGTGCTGAACACTTCCAAAGATCTTTCGACTCTTATAAATGGATTGTATCGAAGATTGGTGTTGTATAAATATTCCAAGAAATTTATACTGAGCACATAGGAGAACATTATAGAACGTGTTCTTGTTGAATTCAAAGTTCGATTAAAAATGAATCAGAGCTTTATTGTTTTCTTTATTCTTTCTTTACAATTGCGGCTTTCAGAAGTGTTCGCGGAATACTTCGAAGATCGTTCATAATTTATTAAAAGTTTGACACCCGTGAGATATTGGAATGTTTTGAGCAAATGAAACAGTTTTGTAAACTTTTATTTGACAAGTGATTTCATCATTCAAATAAATCCATTATAATAATTTATTTCATCATTTATTATCAATAATTATCATTTTTTCCATTATCCCTCTAATTTAAAACCTTCTAACCATTGATTAAATGTGTTATTGTTTGTCCAAGCCAAGAATACATTCTGGCAAGATGGGAGAATGACTCTAGCTCGGTCAATACTGGTTCAAAAATTATACAGTGTGTCTCAAATTGTAGATCAGAATATTTCCTACAATTTGAGACCAAATCTATAATTTTTAAACCAATATTGGTCGAGCTTGTGTCATTTTCCAACCTTGCCAGAATGTTTTCTTTGCTTGGACAGACTATACTAAATAACTCATGTTATTTCCACTCCGAAAAAGTTCATTTTAATCAGCCTAGAAACAACACCATTTATTCCTTGTTTCTCAGTGGTTCCAACTTGTCTAAATTCATCATTGTCTTGTCGAGTGGGTTGTAAATTGCTGGCAGACTTGAACTTTTCCAGTCGGCAATCTTTTCTTGAATAATGGATCGGTTTCAAACCCGTGAACTTGTTGAGTCTCAAGCCCAGCTGTCAATAGTAATGGGCTGCTTCACTGTATTTAATGCAACTTCCTACAAAAATACATTGTATTCCCTATGTTACACGTGTTATGCTAAGTGGGAAGTTATATCGGATAGAATATATGTATAGGATTACTATATTCAGTGTGACTTTCTACTAAATATCCATTGTATTCCCTAAGTTATACGTGTGATACCGAGTAGAAAGTTACATCGAGTAGTGGCTTATTGGGAAACCTGCAGGCGGTATTTGAAAGGCCAACGTTTATAAATTGCTTAGAATTGCTTCTTCTGGATAAATTCTAGTTCTGATTGTTGTTTAGTTGTAACTGGAAAAAAGGTCGCATCCAGCCTTGAGCTAGTGATAAAATTTGTGTTCAATGTTATCGGTTTGTATTGTTTTGTTTCCATTTTTTTATCACCAGTCAACTGTATTTCGGTTGTGACTGACAGTCGATATTCTAAACACATGGTTATCTGCTATAGTATATCCAAGCAGAGTAGACCCTCTGGCAAGATGGGAGAATGACTCAAGCTCGGTCAATATTGGTTCGAAAATTATCAATCTGATTTCAAACTGTAGGAAATATTTTGATCTACTATTAAGACCACATTTATAATTCTTGGACAAATATTGACCTAGCTGGAGTCATTTTCCCATCTTGCCAGAGGCTCTTCTTTGCTTGGGCAGACTGTAACTATCGAAAGCTCACAAATCTATGGCTTGAGCAACATATCTATATTGATGTTGTGAAACTTCATGATTATAAAAAATAAAAAAAGTTACTACAGTTGAGAATGAAGGTCTTGAAACCGGAACAGTGGCAATTTTTAATAAAAGTGGAATAGGTTATTTAAAACTGTGTTCTATTTTTAAATTAAAGAATTGATATTACGTTAACTATGTAAAATTAGAATCAAATACATTGAGGGTTTATCGGGGATGCAAGGAACTTTATAAAAAAATAGATTTCTGTCAAAAACCATCTGAACCTGCCTCCTTATGTTTAATTCGATCTCATCTAGAATTTCCAAGTTATTTAAATATAGAGACTTTTAATAAATTTAGACTAATCATACATATTACTAAACGCAATCTCATCATAAAACCAGACTGCATTCATAAATACATTCCAAATCATCAAATTTATGAATGGATACAAAATAATAATTTTCACTCTAAACTACTTCAATTCTCCCAAGTTGTTTTCGAATAGGCCTCATCACAAATTAAATAGAAACATGAAATAGCCAATTTCTTGTTAATTGAGCATTTTCAATTCTGTTCCTAATCAGTACTTTAACTAGATTTTCCCATGAAACGTCTTGTTCAATTCACAGTTTATAATTTAAAGTGAATGAACGAATGAATGAATGAATAAATTTTATTTCCTCTGTGAAAAACATCAAGACGTGAATAAGTCTAAACAACCAAAGTCTCTTTGAAGTGACTTTCCGTGTTCTTACACATGGCACAGTCTAAACAATCTGTTTACAATTCTAACATGAATTGAGTGTCTTGAGAACTGAAATTCCATTAGTGTTTTGTTTTGAGCCCAGACTTGAAATGATTGTTAGTTTAGTTTAGTTGATCATAGTCTAAACAGTATTTTCAAACCAAACGTGAATTGTATGTCTTGAGAACTATATTTTCATGAGATTCCACAGTAAAGTGATTTGGTGTAGCCTAATAGTCTGTCCAAGGAAAAAAGACATTCTGGCAAGATGAGAAAATGACTTTAGCTCGATCAATATTGTTTCAGAAATTGTAAATTTGGTCTCAAATTGTAGAGCTTAATGTTTCCTACAATTTGAGACTAAATTTATAATTTTTGAACCAATATTCACCTAGTGGGAGTCATTCTCACATCTTGTCAGAATTTCTTCTCTGCTTGAACAGACTATAGTTAATCTTTGAAGTAAGTTTGTACTTGAGATTTAGTTTGTTGACCAGCATGAGAACTAAGGAAGACATTCTTCTTACTCTTTGCAATTGTTCGTGTTTGCGCGTGAGAGAAAACGAAAGTCCATTGAAAGAGAAAGTAATAGTAATTATTGCCGGAATGTTAACAAAATTAGAATTAGCCGAGTTCCGTATAGCTGGAAGATACCGATGTCCAGTCGTGTGAATGAAAGCAAGGAAATTAAATTAGATCGCTTTGCTAATGTTCGCACAGCCTGAGAAGAAGACACGCCGCTACAGTTTAAAGTGTATTGTAACGGCGTGTCTTCCCAGCTTTGCGCGAATCCTAAATTACTTTCAAACAATTTTGCATTTTGTTTCTAAAGCGTAAATGGAATTCAAGATCTGGAAAATGTATAATTTATCATTGACCGTGTGTTAAAGGGACTCATCTACGAAATGGCTCCAAAATGCATTTTGAATTCTTTTTCCTGAAGCTTTTTTTCTGAAAATCTATTTTTGGGACATAAATTTTTGTCACTTCGTTTGTCGTCTCGTTAAGGTTAGTAATATAGTATAACGGTAACTCTCCTTATTCAATTGAAAGACTCGATATTCTCCTTATTCAATAAAAATATAAGATATTCTCATTGTTATGATATTGTTGTAACGTTGTAACATAGGATTGTTATGACAATATCTATTCTTTTTATTTGATAAATCTGTTGTTTCTTCTCGATTACTTTCAGAATTTCCTGTATTGTTTGATGAATATCAATATGAGTTTTGGCAATGAAATGATTCGAAACCTTCTACTGATATCTCCTAAGAAATCAAACGTTTGTAGGTGTTCACAACAGTAAAGATTTCTTCAGTAAAAGCAACTTATGGGCTTGAACATGGCAAAAACTAAAACAAACAGCCTACATAACAAACAATATTCCCGTTATTGATATAGTTCCATGGAGTTGCCGAGATTCGGAGCACAGAAAATAAGCTTTTCGATAACACTCGGAATAGTCTGGTCGAGCAAAGAAGACATTCTGGCAAGATGGGAAAGTGACTCCAGCGTCCAGCATGGTCAATATTGATTGGAAAATTATAAATATGAACTCAAAATTGTAGAAAACATTCTGCTCTTCAATTTGAGATCAAATTTATGAGTTTTGAACAAATATTGACCGAGTTGGAGTCATTCTCCCATCCTGCCAGAATGTCTTCTTTGCTCGATCTATGGCATCAAACGAGTAAAGTTTCAAAGTTTTCAGCCTGCTAAGTCGGATCAATGAAGTAACTTCTATGAAGTTTGGAAAAGTTCAGTTTTCAGCGTCGAAAAAGTGTAGCCTACAAAAGAAAAGCTGGAAAAACATGGTTATAAAATGTAGTTGTGAACAGTGTTTAGGAGCGTTTTAGTAATATCAAAAGTTGGGCAGAATTTTCCTGTGACTATTGTGTTCTGGGGAAAACTTTTGGTAACTTTTCCGGGCGCAGTGCATTTGTCTGGGAAAGTCACCGATCTTTTGTCAGGGAAATTTCCCCATATTTTGTCGGATCGCCCGGTTTTCATCCAGTGTATGGAAGCGTCAAGTTTTAGCACTTCATTGTTAGAATTTTATGATGTATCACTTATGTCCTTCGGTGTTATTTTTTTGTTTGTACACACTTTTAATAGTTTCCACCCCTGAATGATATGAAACTTGTTTTTTTCTCGTTTGTTAAATTCATTTTATGAATATTTTATTTTCTTCGAGTTGAGATTTGGATTTTTTGATACTCATCTGATACCGCTGTCTTCATTTGAATTTCGTTCTTTAGAATTAGAAATACAAAAGCGGAAGTCATTACATCAGTCATTTTCCATATTCGTATTCCAAATTCATACTTGTTAATTGTTAGTCTTGAGATTGAGAAAAAACTGCTCAAAATTCAAAGCTATAAAAGTTCCGTAGTTTCTCAAATTTTTTCAAAATAGGAATTCTAATTCTTGTCATCAGTTCTCTCCTCTACCACTGAATCTCATACTTGACTAATAAAGATCCTCTAATTTTTCAAAAGATTATTTTTGGCTCCTTTCATGTGAGTTCTCCCCTACAGTCAATCCACTCAATCACAAACCTGAACAACAATTTTTTTTAGATCCTCGATTTTTGAAAAAAGGTTTCGTGATTTTCTGTCATAAGTTCTTCTCTAGTCCATTCAACCTGCAACCTAAGTTCGGCAAGCTGAGAAGACATGCCGTAACAATTTAAATTTTATTCTTCCAGAGTGTCTTCTTGACTTGCGGGAATAATTTATTCTTCTTGGACTCAAACAATTGTGAACGTGATCCCATTGAGCCGCAATTTGTAACCCAGTGCAGCACTTTGTTAAATTACAAGAGTGCCTAGTTCGAATGCCCAACTAGCGCTGTTTTTCTAGTTTGAGAAGTTTTATGCCGGAAGGAGCTGATTTGTTAGGTTGTGGCCTAACTCCTTTACCTTCCTCTCTTTTCCTCTCTTCTACTCTTTCTCTCTATTTTTCTCTTTCTCTTCCTCTCTCTTTTGCTCCATTCATGGAGAGTTGCCAGTCAGTGTTGTTTGGACATCAATAACTAGTACGGTATCATAGTATTTGCTGCTACAATGAGCCTGGTCTCGTTTTACTGGTAACTGCGGGGGTGTTAATGGTATACTTACCATTACCACTCAATAACGTACACTTTAAATGCTTGTTCATCTCTTTCTCTCTCTCTCTCTCTCTCTCTCTCTTTTCAACGGTATGAGAGAGATATCATCCAACATCCTTTTCCATGATATTTATTTCATTTATTCATTCAGTAATCCAAAAAAGATACTCCAGTGAAAGACCCTAACGTTTACATTTCCTATACTTATCATAGAAAATGTCAGCTGTTCATCAAAATTTGAGGGTCCCTCAAATTGGAGTGTGCTTGGAAAAACCCGGCATAATTTCAGGTTCAACAGTCATAAGCCAATTTAAAATACATCCCAAATCAAGGTTATGTTGCTTATCCTTCAAATACCTCAAATTCTATCCTCCTTGGACGTTATCAACAATAACAAATTTGCACTTCAGACACTTAAACAATTTTAAATTTTTTAGAAGAAAGATGTAAGTTTCCAGCTTGAAATAACCAAATTATCGATAGCCTACTATAAATTCTCTGAAACGTTTTTGGCATTGAAAAATGTTTGACAGAATGTTATCCTTTTTCTCATGTACATACAAATAATGTTATATCCGCATACAATTAATTTTTCCGCATAAATTAATTATTTCTAGGTAGAATATTCTAGGCATGATTTGTCACATGTCACATGTCTTCCCATTTTCAAATTTTCATGATGTACGAGTATTATGTGGAAGGAATAACAAACAACTCATTACTGAGTTACATGTAATTGCCTAGCTAGAGTATAGAAAACTATTTTTTAAATATAGCCTAACTGTAGATCTTCTACTTTTGTTCAAGTAGTTGGTTTATATTTGAGGCTTCCAAAACGCGTATTCTTTGAGGTTCTTGTCAAAGTTGAAAGGAACTTTAATTATTCATAGAATTTTGAGTAGTGATATATCCTCAAGCAGAGGAATTGTGTACATTGAGTCAGTTCTTGAACTAACTCTAGGTTAAATATACTTTTTCATTCACTTTTTTCATTTAACTTTCATTCATTTTTCAAATATCACTTCTTTTATTCACACAAAACCTTTGCTGATCTCTCATAATTGAGTTGAAGATACAATAGATACTTTACATCAGCAGTAGGTTTCAGAAGAAAATTGACATGGTTTAAACCCAAGGTTATTAGAAAATAATAAGCTATAATAACCTTGGTTTAAACCCACCTTAAACTCCACTTCTTTATAGAAATACTAACATATAATGGAATACTATAAACAAACGCAATCGATATCATGGATGATATAAATTTCAATTTCACCTATAAGTATTATTGTAAGGATAGGCCATGTAAAATATTAATTTATATGATGATTCATCAAATTTCATATACGTCATGTCTACCTCTACATATGGTGAAAAACTAAATCTGAATATCTTGAATATTATTGTAAAGACACGTGAAATATGAATTTGTATGATGATATTAACGTTTTATATGCTATATATGCCAATATTTCATTTTATATGCCAATATACGTCATGTCCACATCTACATGGAGTGTAAAACTAGATCTGAATACAGAGAGAGTGCTTGCTCCTGCGCCTGAGGGCTCTGTCAAGCGAAAGTTGGTGCGAAATATCAAGGAAAACTCATTTAAGAAGCAGAGCTTGGGTCTGTGGTACTGATGGTATTCCGTGACTGTTTCACGGGGTCATACCGTGACCGGCTGAGAGTGGACGGTAAAGGTCAATTCCTCTCTGAAGAGTGAGTGAGAGAGAGAGAGAGAGAGAGAGAGTTTGAGGATTAAGTGAGAAATAGTGACGAGGATTACATGATGTTATACAGAGGTTTATGAGAAGGTGGAGGAGGGTTAACAGAGAGAGATGGAGTAAAAAGAAAGAGAGAGAGTGAGAGAAAAGGAGGGAAATAGATAGGAAGTAGAAGAGAGATACAGTATTAGAAATTCATATGAGAAATATTAGTTGAATCTTGAATACTTACTTCCACCTACTCGATGTAGAAAGCAGTCATTAGTAGGAGGCTTCATTGATAACCTGTACATTTTTGTTGAAATGTTCTATTTTCTTTTAAACAAAAATGACTATTTTAGAATTTAAGTGTCATCAATTTCTATTTGTTTTACAAAAAACAAACTTGTATTTTTGAGTAGTTGATATTGGTAGATAATAGTTGATATTTATAATAGGTAGTTGATATTATAATTGGTAGTTGATATTATAATAGGTAGTTAATAATTGATAAATAATAGTTGATATTGGAGGTGATATTGTGGTAGTTATCCATATGAAATGAAAAGGCAAGATATTTTCAAACTACAGATTTACGGACATTCCGGTTTCAAGAATTTTGTATAGTGTGTAAAAGAGGAAATAAATTGATTTGAATTTGATTTGAAGATGTAATGGTGTAGCAATAAAAAACAGTATTATGATAATAGGCTGAATAATTTTTGGTTTGACAATATCTTGTCTTTTCATTAAAAATAAACATGACTTTGATTATCAAAATTGAGATAAAATTCATGAAATTTCTATAAATCATTATTCAATGTTTCACACTTTTACTTGCATCAATCATTTTGTAATATTCTTCTTCGCTTATTCAACAGGTTGTAAACTGATTCATGAAATTTACTCCAACTCTGCAACCCAACACAACGAACGGATAACACCGCTTACTCCCAACTAATTCAACCTTTCGGTGAGTGCATTCTATTTATTATCATTTTTGTTCTAATTTAATGTGTGACATTTTTTGTGAGTTAATTTTATAGCATTTATTATAAGATACTATGAAATACGCATTACTATTATACTGCTATGCTGAGCAATTACAGCTGATGACAGCAATCATGTGCTCCTATTTACGAAAAAAAATTAATTCTTTTAAGACTGTGTACTGCAATTTAAGGTATGAAACTATATAGTTTAGTTCAAGATACACGTTTTCCTTTAGTCTATGATAGTTTCTATCTTTTTCTAGTTTTCCTTCATCTATGGTAGCCTAGTACTCAGCTTTTCTACCACGCTGGCTCCAGTAAGCTAGCATTATATCAGCTGATACTAGCGTCAAGAGATGTTGCTGGCCTACTGACCGTGAAAACTGAGCGCTAGCTGGTTAGGAAAGTGCGGGGGAGCCATACGGTTTTTAGAGTGAGCCAGCTCTTACGTCCTTGACCGTTAGTGGATTACTGCTAGTGCCTTATCCTAGAACGCTGTAGTGTACCTGTATCAATTTTTGACCACAGCACGATCACATAAATACGGCCACCCCGTCTTTCGGAGGAGACGATAAGCCGTCGGTCCCGACTATCTAAAAAAAGTAGTCGTCATCTATCATCCATATCATTACCCACGCACAAGCCTATGAGCTCATTTGGGCTTCACCCTCATAACAAAACAAAACAAAACTTCAAGATTCATGAACCATGAAAATAAATTATATAACACATCAAACTGTATACTAGACAATATTTGAAATGAGTTATTTGTTATCAATATTGATTACTTATTAATTAAAAATTTATTACAATTAGTGTAATACTAATGTAGCCCTATATTACGTTTAAATTGGAATTGATTTGCTGTCTTCTTTGATCCTTGAATTGAACCTATAAATTCTAATGTTCCTTCAAGGGTAGTTGGAATGTTCTAATGTATCCTAATTCTAAAAAGCTGGGAATTTCTATCTCCAATATTCCAATACGATCTTACGAGAAGTAGGAAACCAACGGAAATAAATAATGTTTATTAAGAGGAGTACTTTTTAAAAAATGTTTACGACATAAACACATGTTGATTGTTATCATCCCCACAGAAAGTACAGTAATAAGGAATGACTAATTTTCTCGGGTTCTCTGTTTATCAGCTCCAGACAATATCATTCTAAAAGCTCAAAACTGGTGTCCCTGTTTCACCGTTGTTTATATTACTGTTTTTTTTCTTTTCAATCCCTCTCTGAAACCATTGTTGCTGTTCCTTATCTGAAAAATTAATTCGTTTCCTCAAACTTCGAGAAGCCTGTGAATGGTTGTCGGTTATTGCTTCCGAACAATGTGTTTTGTCAGTTTGAATTTCATGAATTTTAAAAGATTCTGTTCCAACGTGGGGTCCGATAAAAGAAGACATTTTGGCAGGATGAGAAAATGACTCCAGCTCGGTGGATATTGATGGTTCAAAAATTATAAATGTAGTCTCAAATTGTAGGAAACATACTGACCTACAATTTGAGACCAAATGTATAATATTTGAAGCAATATTGATTGAGCTGGAGTCATTTTCCCATCTTGCCAGAATGTCTTCTTTGCTTGGACAGACTATACGTGGGGTCCCATCAAAAATTTCGGTGGCGTGAGGTAACGCTGAAAAATTTACAAGCTCAACTTTTTTGTTCGCCTTCTATTGGTTTGTTCGTGTTGTTCTTCTAAAGAACTTCCCCTTTCATCCCATTCCAACATCTTCTCTCTCTCATTTTCTTTTTTTCTGCAATACCTATCCTCTTACTCACCTTCTTTTTCTTTCTCTAACTTTTTTTCTCCTTATTCGTTACTCCTCTCCTCTTCAATTGCCACTTTCCTTATTCGTTACTCCTCTTTTTTATTACTTGTTACACCTCTTAATTCTTGATATACCCTCCTGTTCTCCTAGTTCTATTCTCTTCCTCCCCTTATCAATCAACTTCATCCTTTTATAGTTTTTACTTTTTAATGTTCTCCTACTCCTTCTATTTCTACTACTACTACTACTACTTCTTCTTCTTCTTCTTCTTCTTCTTCTTCTTCTTCTTCTTCTTCTTCTTCTTCTTCTCTACTTTTCCTTCATCTCCTTTTTCCTTCTCTCATATTCGTTTTTTACCTTTTTTACGATTCACTATCTACCTAAATTCGTCCAAATTTTCTTTTTTTTCAACTCATTCTATTTGTTTTTCATTCCTTCCCGTTTTCTTCTCATTCTTCTATCCCTCATTCTTCTCTCCCTACTCTTGTCAAATTCTCACGCTCTCTTCACTCCAACTCTTTCCAACTCTCCTACTATCTCTATTCATTTTCTTTCTGGTTTTCCTGTTTTCCCCCTGTTTCCCAATATCCTTTTTCTCTACCGAATTCTCCTTTTCATTCTCTTAATTTCTTGTATTCCTTGTATTGGGATTCCTTGTATCTCTTGTATTGTTGTCTGTCTCCTCTGCTTGCTCAACAAATACCTTTCTACATTCCTAGCATCCACTTCCTGTTATCGTTCCTTTTTTTTGTCTTCAAACAATGTTTTCCCTGTTCCCTTTTTCAGAAATTTCTGATAATACTACAAAGGAGCGACTGTAATATACAGATAGCAAAGGAGTGCCATGAAAAAATAAGCACAGGATGCATGTTCAAACAAATATTTGAACAGTAGTATTCTGGCTTCACTTAAAAGTCTGGTTATGCAGGCTCACTATTTTTATGTTTGTTGGATATGTGCTTTGCTTTCTTCTTTACTTTTAACAAATGCGTGGAAATATTCCTCTGTCTTTACGTCTTGGGTATCATCATCATAATATGCGAACTTTATGAGGTTCCGCTGTAAGGACCTCTTTAGAAGTTATTTCAACATTTTGGGAAACCCACAATAATTGATACAACTTTTTCAAGGAACTGCAATTGACAACTTTAGAAACTGCTTCTTTATCAGGTCTACTATCTTTGTTGAAAAACAATATGTACCAAAAACTTGAAAATTACTGATTTATACATTTTATTGGGCGTGCATCCCTCTCATTGGCCATATTTTACCCAATCTACATCACCACTTTGTTGATACAGTACTCTACTCAAATGTATTGACAACCTCCTTTAATTATTAATCCTAAATATTCATTTAATTTATTCAGCAATGAAGACCTCCTACAATTTTCAATAGAAAATGCTCGACTATCTATTTATTCATCCAATGTAAAACTCACTGGCGGCTCGTGCCCACGAAACAGGTGAAGTGCTATACAGTAAAATATACGGGCACTTCACCTGTTTCATGGGCACGAGCCGCCAGTGGTAAAGCTGATTATTAGTAATCAATCTTCCCAATTTATAACGATAATTCCTATTACATTTTTAGAGTATGGTCAACAAATGTGTTCACGAACTCCGATTCACTCACCGCATGTCGAATTGACTGCAAGTGATGTAAAGTGCTTTAGTCTAGCACCTAGAACTTGATTGGCTTGTTTTTATTGCCTGCTTGATCTTTTAAGCACCGGTTACAGTGTCATGGTCATTGGAACTAGGCTATCTAGTTATTCAACTCTTTCTACTATATTACTGTACTCTGAGTTAGTACAGCAGGTACATTTCGTGATCAAAACTTTGTTGGTCATTAATAGGCGTTCCCTGTATCACATTTTTATCTGTGTAGATAGATAGTTTTGTATTATTTGGGTTCTGTTCAATTTCAGTATCGTGATACAGTACCAAATTTTTATCTGTATAGATAGCCTGTATCTGGGATTCTACTCCCAGATAATCTGATTCTACTCAATTACATTTTTATTTTAATATCATGATACAGTATCAAATCTTTATCTGTATAGATGTTCTGTATCTTTCGGATTCTGATCAATTCCGGTATCATGATACATGTAGTACCATATAATTATCTATATCGTAGATATACTATTCTATATATAGTAGATATACTATTGTATAGTTAGTCTATGATCTGTATTCATGGAATTAACAGAATCAAATCTTTATCTGTATAGTTGAACTGTATATCCTTCGGATTCTACTCAAATTTAATATCTTTATGATATCTTATGATACACGATGTATTTTATTAGAATAGATAGTTATAGGGGTGTGCATAAGATGGCTAAAATTGTGAAGCTATAAATTTTGTTTGAATGAGAAAATAAACTACCATACCCTTACTACTGGGTTACCTGTGTAGACAAGCGTTTCGAAAATCTGAAATCCACATGTAATCTGTGCCTTGTATCCTATTACTAGCCGGCAGGCTCGCTTCGCTCGCATTCTCCGTCTAGCCAGGGGGCTCCGCCCCCTGGACCCCCGACAGTATCAGCAGTGCCAGTGAGTCAAACAGGCTCGCTTCGCTCGCCTGCATCACCTCTGTCAGTGTAAGCTGAGAAAAACAGGCTCGCTTCATTCGCTTATAAATTCCGTTCAGAAGGGATTGAAAATTTATTGAACACAGCATTTCTAGACCTAATCTGGACCAGTTTACCAAATTTCAACATTCTCTACCAATTTATTCTCAAAAAATCCAAGATAAACTCCGAAAATTCCGAAAAATAGTAAATGCTAATATTAAGCGTAACCTTGGAAAGTAAATCGGACATAGTTTGAAACTTGATTCAATATCTTCCAAATTAGTTCATCTATAATCTCGCTGAACCATTGAGTTTACAGTAAGGATTGGTCGTATCAAGGCAGAAGATATGCAACCCGCAATACATCTACAATTAACAAAAAACTGATAACTGGCGTAATCTTGAACGGAATTCAAATATATTTCAACACAACATTTCTAGACCTTATCTGAACCTGGCTACCAAATATCAACATTTTCTACCGATTGGTTCTCGAAAAAATGAGGAAAACGCCGAAAAACTCTAGAAAAACTAAAATATTTGGCGTATCCTTGAAAAGTTTTTAAAATCCTTTCTTAGCGCGCGTCTAAACGTCCAACTGAACATGCCTGCCAAATTTGAACGCATTCGGTTCAGTGGATTTTTAGTTCTGGTGATGAATCAGTCAGTCAGTCAGTCAGTCAGTCAGTCAGTCAGTCAGTGCCATTTCGCTTTTATAGATATAGATTCGTTCTAGTATCATCGTGCTATTATCATAGTATTTTCGCTCAGAGAACATACTTTTTTTCAAAAAGTTTCCCATGAGCAGAAAAACATTCAGATAGAAATTTAATTCGTTGAAAATCATTGTCATTGTGTTGGCTGAAAGTAGGCTTCAACAATAGGCAGCTTTTATGGTTGGGCTTTTGTTTAAGCCTCTCTCAAACGCCAAAAAACCCATCGATGGAACACAAAGGGAAACGCGGAAATTAAGGATTAAAGTGTATAGTCTGTCCAAGCAAAGAAGACATTCTGGCAAGATGTAAAAATGACTCCAACTCTGTCAATATTAGTTAAAAATTATTAATTCTATCTCAAATTATAGATTAGAATATTTCCTATAATTTGAGACGAAATTGATAATTTTTGAACCAATATTGACTAATCTGGTGTCATTTTCCCATCTTACCAGAATGTCTTCTTTGCTTGGAGAGAGTGTAACCACCCTCTGAATGCAGGGAATTTTTGGAATTGTTCCCATATCGACTTTGTTCGGCTATAAATCAATATCAACAGTGCGCTTTATAAATTTTCCGCGATTTATCTACTGTTCAAGTCGCCATAACTTACTTTATTTCTGCCCCAATAACCATATCCATATCTATATATATATATCATATCTATATATATCATAATCCATATCTATCTATATATTTTGTTCCTATATATTGGACCAGCTTTCAGTATACTGTATATCTTTATATCATTCTTCTCGTATAGTCTGGGATGCCAAATAGTGTATATTGTATGATATTCCTTTTCCCTTTCACAGTATATATCTTCATCCTGCTACTGAATATCCCTAAATATAATAAAAAGAAGAAGACATATATATGTTGTCAATACATCTCTTAATTAGAAAATTTAACATAATCATGAGCAAAATCATGTTTCCAAAATCTGAAACAACCTTAGCTGGACTCTTCATATTCTTCTTCTACTCTTAACCAAATTTCCTTTATGAGGAAGACGTGGTTGAATACACAATAATTCAATATTAGTTCACAAAGTTTTCAAACATACGATTCAAATTTCACTCCAAGATACTGGGTAATTACAAGGGGTAATTTTTGTATTTGTTTGAGTTTCAATTACACTCCTGTTCAAATTTCAATAATTGTTATCTCTTGCTAAGCTTTCATACTTTAGTACACAAACAAATTGAAATATAAACACTGTTTTTCGGATTAAACTCAGTGAAATAGGAGAGTAGAGCGTAACAGTTGTGCTTTTTCCTGAAGGGGAATCTCTGTCTACCAGCATTGCCTTCGTGCTTTGAAGGTAGTCTACTCTCCATTCGGAAGGCGCTGCCATTCTCCAGCCTATTCAATCGCACTGTAATATTCGTTCACTGTGCTTTTTTCACTTTTTCAACAATTTCCTCTCTTTAAACCTCTCTGCTGTGAGCTCACTGCCTTTCTTTTTCCAGTTCAGCGTTTGCCTTTTCAGTTCTCCAAAACTTTTCTTTTTTTTTGAAAAAATTGTCTGATCGGAAATGTGTTTCTTTCTATTCTCTATCATTTTTATCAATAGTTATCTTAGATTTATTGTATTAATGTGCATTAAATATGATAATTCATCATAAATTTTATTTATTGGTGATCATTATTACGAGTATATTAATAAGCCACCAGTATTTATTTCATTTAGATGAGTTACTAAAGTACTATAGCTGGCTCCAAAGTTTAAGGCGGTTATCGAATGACTATTATCATTGACTATGGATATAAGTATATAATACTTATATTATATATAAGATATAATGCTATTATTAATGCTCATCTCTGTCAAAACAGTCTGAAGTCATTCTTAAAAGCAAATTAGACAGCTCGCCGTTTGTCTTGGCAGAACTGAAGATCAATAAAATAAAAATAAAATTATTTATTTGATAGTGAGTCCACAATCCAACGTGAGAGAAATGTGAACATAGTGAAATTGACAAGAATCAAATGATTGATTTCACAGTTGAATTTTACAAGACTCGTATAGGAAGTATAGTATAGTAAGAGTGTAAGGTACAAGAAAAGAGGATATTAGGAAAGGTTTGTGGGTGAATAATAGATGAATGAGAGTAGAATGAGGTGGAACTGAGAGAAGGACAGTGAGTGATGATAATGAGAGCGTAAGAGAGAAATAAAAACTCTTGTTTTGTTGTCTGTGTCCTTGTTTTGAAATGCTCTAGGCTACGTAGAACCCGTGTAAAGAATGTGTATTAGACTGTATAACAGCGCGGGGTAGAACAGTAGAAATAAATCCCAGAATCCCATGTTGACCACAGCCAACTCCCCAAACATGTAAAAAATTCAGGAACGTCCGTGTTTTAGAGCCCTGTGTGTAAAAAAGCTTTACAGAAAGCATAATAGGGGTTGTAAAAAAGGGGAGTTTGTTCAATTTGCCCAAAACATTGATGTTAATCCGGGAGACTAACAGAACTGGATGTTTTCCCAAAAGTCATATCACGTTTAGTTTGTCCGAGCAAAGAATACATTTTGGAAAGATGGGAGAATGACACCAGTTCGGCCAGTATTGCTTCAAGAATGATACATTTGGTTTCAAATTTTAGATGAGATTTTTTCCTACAATTTGAGACCAAATTTATAACTTTTGAACCAATATTGGCCGAGCTGGAGTCGTTTTCCCATCTTGCCAGAATGTCTTCTTTTCTTGGGCAGACAGTATCGGTCACAAACTCAGTAATCAATTATATGGGAGCTGTTTCAATCATTGTTTGTTCCATATAGAGTAATTGAAATCCATCCCTTTTTCCTTATTACGTTTCTGTTTTCCTGTTTGATTCTGCAGATTCCTTTCCGCAAATTTCTCTGTATTTTTAATTAAATCACATCCCCTTGTTGTTATTCATTAGTTTCTCCGTAATAAAGCATTGAAGGTATAGTCTGTCCAAGCAAAGAAGACCCTCTGGCAAGATGAGAAAATAACTCCAGCTCGGTCAATAATGGTTCAAAAATTATCGATTTGGTTTAAAATTGTAGATCAGAATGTTTCCTACGATTGAGACCAAATCAATAATTTTTGATCCAATATTGACGGTGCTGGAGTCATTTTCTCATCTTGCCAGAGGGTCTTCTTTGCTAGAACAGACTATACTACAGGTGTATTATTGTGAATTCCTCTTATTCCATTTTACAGCTTCATTAATTTCTTCATTTTATGTACCTCGTTCATGCCTCCTCTCACGTTTTTGATTATTATCCTTAGTCCACTTTGTATTCTACATTAATTACAGCCTCTCAATGATTTTCATTAGATCATAGAATAAAAGACCTCTCTGTAAAATCCTCTACTAAGATCATTTCCAATTAGATGCTTCGTAATAAAGCATTTTAGGTAATATAGATATCTTATTGTGGACTCCTCACGTTCCAATGCTCCCTTTGAACATCTTTATCAATTTCTTTATTTAATTTTCCCCTTTGATAACTCCTCTTCTTACGTTGTTTTCCTCGACTCACAAGTTTTACACAACGTTGATTTATTATCTCTTTCGTGAAAAATAGAATGTTCACTTTAGAACGTTCTGTGAATTAGAGTACATAATATTGTATATATTGGTAAAAGGACAGTTTTGGGAGTAATCCTGTTGAACCTTCCATCAAGAATATGTTGTAACTTGATAATAATTAAATAAATTTCGCTGAAGCTATTTTTTGTTTGTACTATTGTTCACTGAGACTCAAATTTATTCATTTATTTATTTACTTCCACTTCTCTCGCTCTGCTATCTTTTAATATTGATTATCTGTCAGGTTCTTCTATTTATCCTTCATTGTTTTCGTTGACTCATTAAAGTGTTTGACTCGTGTTTTATTCATTATTGTTGTTTTCCTCCTTATTTTATTTCTTGTTCGTTTTGATAGAATTCCGGAGCAAGCCGGTTATTGATAAATTGATTCGTCCTTTCTCTCATTTATTTGTTTTCCATATTTTACACTGGCGGCTCTTGCCCACGAAACAGGTGAAGTGCTGTACAGTAAAAGATTACACCTGTTTGAAGTGTACAAGCCGCCAGTGAAATTTTATCCTCTCATTCTTTACCAAAATATTTTGTTTGTTTGTTTGTCAATGGCGCAACAGCCATTGATATACTGGGCCAAAATATTTATTCTGATATAAATCTTCCTCATAGTCATTGTAACATCAATGGAAATCAAATAGAGATTTCGTTTTAACTTTAAACTTCACTTATCAGGCCTATAAGAGAAAAAGTTTATACTTTGAGGGCGTGTTATATTGAGATTTGATTGTGTTTCCTTGAATAGATCAATAAATCAATAATAAATTATTTATATATTCATTTATTTAGCGTATGCTTTTAATAGTGGGGAGACCCAAATAAATAAATTATTACATGAATAAATGAATAGATAAATATTTTTCTCTCTTCTTCCCAGCTACTCTCTATTTTTGCAGTATGTTTAACTCTTTAAATGAATCCTCTTTCTGTTTATCCGTATTCTATCTGATTTTTCTAATTTGAAAAAACCAAACCCTTAGATAACTCAATCTTCAACGAGATACAGTATATCATCAGAACTTTTCCTCATGTATATCCTATATCTCTCTATCTTCCAAGTATTCTTTATCTAGCTTTTTCTAACATGTAAGCCAAATAATTGAATGTTTTTCTCTTAAAATCAATAATTAAGTATTCAGGTCGATCAGGGAATTCAGTTTCAAAATTCACCTTATAACACACGCGCATTTCTCAAGCCCTCTTGAAGTTAACTAGTAATAAAATAGGGCCTATTCAGATCGATCAGGAAATTCGGTTTGGAAATTCCTCTAATTACAACTGTTTAAACCCCAAATTTCAATACTATCTCACGCCTATCAACCATTACCAGTAGTTCAAACATGGGATCTCATAAAAATCCGGAGTATCCAAAAACCTTATTATCAATTTATGGTGTAAAGCCTACTATGAATAGACCGTTATGTTACAATCTATGATTAGTTCGTGTATGGACGACTATAAATGAAGTCTATCATGAATTACAATCTATGATTAGTCTTTTTATCACCCTTATGAACCTCCATAAATAAAATCTAACGATATATTGATACTCTAGATGATCATTAAACTTGTAGGACGTTTAGTATGTCCAAGCAAAGAAGACCCTCTGGCAAGATGGGAAAATGACTCAAGCTCGGTCTATTTTGGTTCAAAAATTATCAATTCGATATCACATTGGAGGGGACAATTTGATCTACTATTGAGACTAAATTTTTTAATATTGAACAAATATTGACCAAGCAGGAGTCATTTTCCCATCTTGCCAGAGGGTCTTCTTTGCTTGGACAGACTATACCTTCAACAAACAAAGATGCAATTTTGTATCAGCCATTCAGATGTTATCTATTCTAACGATATTGTTATTGAATATTAAATTAATTCGCGAGGTCTGTTTTGTTGATTTTTTCCGATAGAAGTGTTTCTGCCACGTACATATTTGGCTGGAGGGGTTTGAGATAGAATCAGGCCGTTTAAAGCAATCTGTAGCTTGTTTCCAATACAATAGGATGGTACGTGGTTGTATGCTGCAAAGTCCATCCAAGCAAAGTAGACATTCTGGCAAGATGGGAAAATTACTCTAGCTCAGTCAATATTTGTTGAACATTTTTAAATTTGGTCTCGAATTGTAGATCAGAATGTTTCCTACAATTTGAGATCTAATTAATAATTTTTGAACCAATATTGACCGAGCTGGAGTAATTTTCCCATCTTGCCAGAATGTCTTCTTTGCTTGGACAGACTATATGAATGTAGATAGATATGAATTTGTAGATTAGATGCAAAAGTGTATATCAGACGCCGAAGGCTGTATTGTTTGCACCTAATACGGGGTGTGCTTGTTTGAGATGTGGTATGTAAGGATGTTAGGATACAATAATGTAAGAATCGTGTGTTCGGGACGTCACGATCTAGCTTACTGTCTGAGAAAGAAGGAATAAGTCTTTGGAAAAGGAGCGTACTTGGGGGTTCGAGATTATGCGTATTTTCCATAGAACAATAATCTGTTTACTCCAGAGAGTCTAAAATAAGATTTACTTCTATTCGATTCTCTCTGGTTCACTTGTTTACTCCAATAGGCTATCTTAAAGGTATGACGAGATTATCCTCAGTTTCTCAAGTAGAATAATAATCTGTTTACTCCAGAGTTAAGTATTGAATAAGAATAAATTACTTCTATATTCTCTCTAGTTCACTCCAGTTTCTTGAAAGGTTATGGCAAAGAATATGGAGAGAAAATACTTTATATTCACTGGTTATAGGTATGGAATACAAGCTCATTTCCTGTTATTTCAAACAATAGGTATTAGGAGTAAAGGTTTACTCCAGCTTATATAATCACCATGTAGAAGTACCTTGATGCAGTTTTTATAATAAACCTTGGTATGGTTTACCATCACAGTATTTTTCACAATATACTGTTCTTGGATTCGGTTGACTTTTCCAGTGACGGTAAAAATATTTATTTGATTGTTTTTGTTGGGGTTCTAAAAATATTTATTTGATTGTTTTTGTTGGGGTTTTAAAAATATTTATTCGATTGTTTTTGTTGTGGTTTTGATTCTATTGTTTGTTCTCTGAGGATTTGGATGATTCTGAGTGAATATACGGTACAGGGAAGATACTCCATATAATGTTCTCTTTTCAAAGTTACTCAAGAAAGATATTTTCGTTTTTGAAAGAAGGTGTTTGAACCACAGCTCATATTATGTATATTTTTTCGTTAGTTCCTCTCTCTTTAACTTTTTAATTAGTTGATTGTAATAGATTTTGTTTGAAGCTAGTGGTCAGTTAATTTTCTAGTGTGAATGTTATACTGTTTTTCTTATGGGAATAGAAAACTCCATTCATTCGAGCCGTTATTGAATGGAAAAATCAAAGTAACAATCTGTAAAAGGTTCAAGAGTACATCAAAATTATTGTGCAATAAATAAAGTATTAAGAGTGGAAAAGGTCCACAACATAATAATACACATATCAATGACCAGTATGATGTAACAAAATAATAACTTTCTTCATAGGCTATACGATTGAATTTAGCCTACAATTCCGATGAGGGAAAAATTTCAATGCAATTATGAGCGGAATGACTCGAGTTATAAATGTTCATTCTTGTAAAATAACCTTTCTTAATGTTAGGATCAGTCTTTTTCTATCCCCTTTAATAATCTTAAACTTGAGTTCATTATTGTAAAATAATAAAATCATTTAAAAAATCACTGATACTACAAAAACTTGTATTCTCTTCAAAGTTTTATTACATTATCACATAAATTTGAATTTGATAGAGTAGAGGAAGAATAAATTCGATTAAAATTGATGAATCTTTCAAAGAAGGAGATAAGACTGATTCCTTGAAAATTCAGTCTTCTTGATTTTTCGAGGTGGAATCTTACGTCAATCAGGCCCTAGCCTGGAGCGATCAATAGTTTCATCATTCTTGACAGTGTCATGGTCAGACGTCAAGATGAGTCTGATTGAGTGGTGCGAAGGCTTTTTTCTTTCTTCTCTATTCCTTACATTTTTCCTGTCTACTGTTTACACCCATTCTCATTCTCTCCTATTTTACTTCTTTATTCTCTCTTGTTCTGAGTAATAAAGTTTATAGAGGAGATATAATTTTCAAATAATCAAAACAATCAGTCATGTTAGTCATTCTAACAAGATGGGAAATGAGTCCTTCTACAAAATTGTTTCCTACAATTTGAGGTTGAATTTGTAATTTTGGAACGATATTGATTGAGATGGATTCATTTTCCCATCTTGCCAGAATGTCTTCTTTGCTTGGACAGACCATATAAAGATTAGAGACTTAATTTAATGCATTCCTCTTAGTTGTTTCATATGATACATATAAAGCATGTTTTTGTCTCGAGCTTAGGTGATTGTGAATAGTCACCTATTTAAATTTATATACTGTAGTTATTTAGTCATTGGAACATAATATGAATAACCAAATTAGAATTATTTCGGAGATATACAAGAGACTTTATACTTACTGCTTCTCTCCCGATTTTTGATAAAAGGTGATTTAGTCCCGAATATAGGTTATGATCACATCACTTTTTTATTGACACCGGTCCCAGCTTTACTTCCAGCACTGGCGGATCGTGCCCATGAAACAGGTGAAGTGCTGTGCAGTAAAAGTTACGAGCACTTCATCTGTTTCGTGGGTACGAGCCGCCAATGACTTCCAGTCGAATGCATATCATATTAATTTATTTAGGCTTACTGTGTTGTGAATTTTCTTGAATGTACATTTATCTAAGTACTCACAGCTCAATACTCCTTTTCATTGAATATTCTTTCCTCTTTATAAATATTCAATTTGTTGAATGGGGCTACCACTGACTGGCTGAGTTGATACTGAGTTTTATTGTTTCAATGCATAAGGAATCAATATATCAACTTTTCTGTTAAAACTTTAAAATAATTGAAATCAAAGTACTATTTTTTCAATATTCTTATCTATCACAACATATTTCGTCGTCAAAGTACTCTTCTTTCAATATTCTTATCTATCACAACATATTTCGTCGTTCTAGAGCCATTTTCAACTTTTCTGTATTTGATAATGCATCAATGAATAATATAGAAGAAGGTATCCTCTTCTATGTTCTATAATAATGTATTAACAAAATATAGAAAAGCTTACCTGTGTTTAGCATCACCTATCCTATTCTACCACTGGTCCTTGTTTTCACTAGATTTATGAAATTATGACGACAGGTTGTGGGTCCAATTAGTTTTGTTTTGGAGGGGATATTATTCAGGGGGGTTGCAGAATTTGCCGCCCTAGGCTCAAACTTAACCAATGCCTGGCCATCCAATTTGGTAGTCAGCATAAATTTTGCGCTCGTAAAAATATTTATGATCCGCCTAACAAGGTGCTCGAGTAATGATCGTGTGCATGTTTCTTGAGTTTATACTCTATCTGATGTAACTTCCTACTCGGATTACATTGTATCCTACATCTTATACAAGAGAATCCGAGTCGGAAGTTATATCAATTGAAGTTTGGCCAGTCGTAAATTGTCGCCTAGAGGCGTGAATGAACAAACCTCTACTGCTACTGTATAGTTTGGTAGAGCAAAAAAAGACATTCTGGCAAGATGGAAAAATACTCCAGCTCGGTCAATATTGGTTAGAAAATTATGAATTTGGTTTTAAATTGTAGAAAACATTCTGATCTACAATTTGAGACCAAATTTATAATTTTTGAAAAAATATTGACCGAGCTGGAGTCATTTTCCCATCTTGCCAGAATGTCTTCTTGGCTCGACCAGACTATAGTTAACTGTGATTTTCAACCAACGACCATATAATACAAATTTACGTACTTTAAGCACGTTGCAAACGTTGTAAGTAGCGTATTATGTGGTCACTGTTCTCTGCAAGTTGAAAATAGTAGGGCAAACCATTAAATTATCATCGGTTATGAGTGGGAGTGATGATAAATGGATGCTAGTGTTGAGTCTAATGTAATTGGATCCGTAATGGCTGGCTGTATTTGTTTCAGTGTGATTGGAATCGTATAGTCTTTCCAAGCAGAGAAGACCCTCTGGCAAGATGTGAAAATGACTCCAGCACGCTCAATATTTGTTCAAGAATTATAAATGTGGTCTTTATAGTAGATCAAATTGTTTCCTACAATTTGAGATCAAATTGATAATTTTTGAACCAATATTGACCGAGCTTGAGTCATTTTCTCATCTTGCCAGAGGGTCTTCTTCGCTTGTAAAGACTATAACTGAGTTTTCGTTAGACGTGTTTGTAGCTTTTGATTCATGATTTCATTTATGGAACTCATAGTTTTGATTAATTTTCTGACTTTGAATTTTGATGTTTTCATCTATGTATCATCAATGAAACTGTTGGAAAAGACGAATCCTTGGAAATTTTTCATGTAAAATTTAGTTGATTCCATGTATGATCTATGAAACAGTTAGAGCTTATGAGTTTTCTATCTTTGAACTCTGGTCATGGAAAATTGAGTTGAACTTTATCCAAGTCTAACTTGTTCAACAAGTTTTTGACAACCCATCAAGTGATTATTGATCTAGTTCTGATGAAATTTCTAGTTTCGACAGAATACATGTTATGTGGAAAAGTATTAGGTTGAAAGTTATTCAAATTCATGATAAACTTGTAGAACAGTATCTCATTATGTTTGATATTGGGCAATTTATAGGGCTATATTTGTTGAGCTAGTGTTTGTTCATCTGATATACTCCCCAATTAATTTGATTTTATTTGATTCTATTTATTCATTGAAAACATAATAGAATAAAAATTTATCCATTAATCACATCTGATCGTTGATACCACGATTCTAATCTCATTTTCTGAAGAATAACTGAGATATGTATTGTTTAGAGTAGCCTATATTGGATAAACTCGTGTATCTTATTATAAGAGGGTAGCCCATTATTGTGGTGAAATTAACAATGTCCTCTATTCATTCGAATCATTTGAATTCAAAATACAACTTTTCTTCTTGAAAAGCAACTCGACATTCAAAAATTCAATAAATCATCGGTTATGATGTTACTTCAAACAAGTACCTACTTCAATAAACAAAACAAGTAATTTGTCAAATGTGATCATATAAAAATCATCATTTTTTATCCACCTACTAATGTCACAACATTCCACTTGTACTAATAATTTAGTATTATTCTTCTAAAATATTGTCATTTCTATTCTCATTTATTTGGTTTTCTATCCTTTCGTTCCAAAAACTACCAAGCGAACATTTCCGTAAAAGAATATTTGATACCGAGATACGAAAAAAATTGAATCCTGAAACTACAGTTTTTTGCAAAGAGATTTTCTCCATTCGACTGAAAAACTCAAGCGAGTGCCAGAGCAATGGAAACGGCTTAAAGGCTTTGTACAATAGTAATGGGAGACATGATCTCGCTGAAAAGTAAACTCTGATGAAATTCGAGTTTCGTCTTTCTACAAGTTTCTCGTTTTTGCAATGTCTGAAGGTTTCCTTTTATCAAATGTCTTCTCGAACAAATTTCTATCCAAGGTCTCTTTTTTCTTATATATTCTCAGCTACATTAGAAAAGTCTGAGTCTAAAACTTCGTTCATGAATTTTAATAACTATGCACTCTTGATTGCATAGTACGTATTTTTCCGGCTATGTATTATTATTATTATTATTCTTTCTTTAAATATGCCTAACATTTGCCTGTTCTGACTCACAACTTGAATTTTCATTTTTATCTACAGTAATTTGATTGCTATTGTATCCTATTTTTCATTGCCATCTGCTATAAGTGGTCTCCCCACATTTCATATTACAATCGTTTTGTACAAAAGAGTTTGTAGAGGGATTCTTTCTGGTGTCATCATTTCTATAGTCTGTCCAAGCAAAGAAGACCCTCTGGCAAGATGGAAAAATGACTCCAGCTTAGTCAATATTTGTTCAAGAATTATAAATGTGGTCTTAATAGTAGATCAAATTGTTTCCTACAATTTGAGATCAGATTGATAATTTTTAAATCAATATTGACCGAGCTTGAATCATTATCTTATCTTGCCAGAGGGTCTGCTTTGCTTGGACTGACTATACGTCATACTATCTCAAAAATTTACAGTTATGAATTATTTCATCTCTCAGGCAGAAAATGTCCTAGAATTTTTTTACTGAAAAGTAATTTTTAAGTTTTTTTTTATTAGTGATGTATGATTGACTATATTTATGATAATCAATGATAGACTACAGTATAAAAAAACATTATGTCTTGGTAAAAAATTATAACACTTGAAACTCCACAGTAATAGAATTGGAGGTCAATATTGTTGAAGAAGGCTTTTCAGATGTGCAAATAACAAATAAAAGCGGCAATCGAAAAGACGCTTTAATGAAAGTTTATGGCCGACTGAGTCGGAAAATTAGATTTGCAGTGAAAGTCAGCTTATTGCCTTTTTCTTCTCATCTCATTACATCATCTTCACTGAGGGTTTTTCTCCTTTTTGTTTTTCTCCTGCCTCCTTTTCCTCTTCTCCATCATCATCATCATCTTTCCCTACCACTTCCTCTCCTACTTCTTCGCCGTCTTTTTCTTTTTCTTTTCCTCTATAGTCATGCTCTTTTTCTTCACCTACTTCATATTCTTCTCCTCCTTCTTCTTCTTCTTCTTCACGTCCTCTTCTTCTACTTCTTCTCCTTCTTCTGCTTCTTCTCCTTCTTCTGCTTCTTCTTCTTCTTCTTCAAGTATGTTTCTTCTTCTTCTTCTTCTTCTTCTTCTTCTTCTTCTTCTTCTTCTTCTTCTTCACTTTTTTCTTTCTCTTACTCTTCTTTTTTCTTCTCCATCATCATCATCCTCTTCTTCGTCTTCGTCTTTCTCTCTTCCTTCTCCTCCTTATCCCACCTCTTCTTTTTTCTACATCTTCTCCTTTTTCTTATCCTCTTCTTCTTTCACCTCTTTTTCACCTCATCTTCTATTCTCATTCTCATTAGATTTCCTCTCATCATCTCCTCCTTCTCCAACACCTTCTCATCCTTCTCCTTTTTTTCTCCTCTTCTTCTTCCCTCTCTTAAGTCTTCTTTTTCTTATCGTCCCACTTCCTTCCATAATCTCCTCCTTCTTCTCGTACTCCGCCTTTTTCTTTTTCTCAATCTTCTCTCACTCCTTTTACTTCTTTTCTCACTTTTCATTTTCATTTTCGTTCGCCTTCTATCTTTTCCTTCTACCCATCCTCCTTCTCCTCCTTCTCCTCCTCCTCCTCCTCCTCCTCCTCCTTCTCCTCCTCCTCCTAATATTCTTTCTACTTCTCCTCCTCCTCCTCCTCCTTCTCATCCTACTCCTCCTCCTAATATTCTTTCTACTTCTCCTCCTCCTCCTCCTCCTTCTCATCCTACTCCTTCTCCTAATATTCTCTCTACTTCTCCTCCTCCTCCTCCTCCTCATACTCCTCCTCCTACCCCACCTTCTTCTTTTTCTTCATCCTCTCCCTTTTCTTCTTTTTCTTCATCCACCTATCATTTTTCTTTTTATTCGACTTTTTTCACCATCTCTCCCCCTCCCTCTCATTTTTCCTTCAGCTTCTTAATATTTCTTCTTCTTCTTCTTTCGCTTGTTGATCATCAGTAATCGCATCCGAAGACCAATCATCCTAAACGCTTGATAGGTCGTATTGGTGGTGCCATTCAACGGATAGCCGTAACTGTACAAATTGGTTCCGCAATTTTTTTTCTTTGACCGACTGCTTCTGATAATGTCGTAAACGAGAGGCAATCGTGGAGAGAGAAAGAAAGGAAATAAAATGTAGAGAGGGAGAGAGTAGAATACAATTGAGTGAAGGGGTTTTGGAAATTTCAGAATGTTTTCGGAAAAGGTAGTACTAATGTGGAATGTTTTCAGAAAAGCTAGTTGTAATGTGGAATGTTTTTGTAAAAGCTAGTAGTAATATGGATAACACATGTGTGGTCGAGTAACTATAAAGATGAGATTCACAGCCGGCCTCGTTGGCGCAGTGGGCTAGGGCGTCACAACTCACAACCTTCAGTCCGCTAGCGCTGCCGCAGGTCTGGGTTCGAATCCCAGTGGCATGGTTGTTTTTCACCTCATCAATCACCTTAGCACTCAACATCCATTACCCACGCACAAGCTAAAATGCTTATGTGGGCATCACCCGCAATAAAAAAAAAGATTAAGGGAAAATTAATAACTGCCAATATTCCGATTGGCCGTAATAGTGTCACAGGTATAGTCTGTCCAAGCGAAGAAGACCCTCTGGCAAGATGGAAAAATGACTCCAGCTTGGTCAATATTTGTTCAAGAATTATAACTGTGGTTCTCATAGTAGATAAAATTGTTTCCCACAATTTGAGATTAAATTGATAATTTTTGAACCAAAATTGACCGACCTTGAGACATTTACCCATCTTATAAGAGGGTCTTCTTTGCTTGGACAGACTGAAGAAAGTCATAGAGACGGAAGAAATAAAATCCTAGTCAAATCATTGAAATCACTCACGTTTTCTCAATAATGAAAATCCTAGAATATACTGTTGCCTAATATTCATGATGGAAAGAAAACTATTCATCTATTTTATATCAAGATTTCTGAACTATTATCGAAAGAATGCTTAATGTATTCAAATTCATCTGAATTATCATATCTTTTAAGATTTCACACATAAGATTTATTAAAGACTATGAACGTTCAAAAAAATTTTTTTCTTGATACTACTACAGTAATACAATCTTTGAACTACCATATTTCCTCCTTCATTTCTCAGCAATTGGTATAGTCTGACCAAGCAAAGAAGACCCTCTGGGAAGATGGGAAAATGACTCCAGCTTGTCAATTTAGGTTGAAAAATTATCAATTTGATCTCTTATTGTACGAAACAATTTGATCCAATATTAAGAGCACATTTATAATTTTCGAACAAATATTGACAAAGCTGGAGTCATTTTCCCATCTTGCCAAAGGGTCTTATTTGCTTGTACAGACTTTAATCCCATGCTTTATTTCCACATATCCTGACACTTCCTTGCATTTTTTAATCCATCTCCTTTCGCCCTGAATTTATGCCCTCTTCATGAACTTATCAAATTATGTGTTAAAGTAGGGACGAAGTATATAGAAAGTGAGATATTCTTGTTTCGAGAACTTAATCCCGTTCATGTTACCTCGAAATAATTCCCTCTGAAAGCAAACGCTGAGCTTAAACATAACATCTTCGTGGATATATGTTTTCCTATATCTATATGTATATTAGGATAACGTGTGATGTTAGGCTTTGAATAATACAGGCGAGGAAAATCCACTGGCGGCTCGTACCCACGAAACAGGTGAAGTGCCCGTATCTTTTACTGTACAGCACTTCTCCTGTTTGGTTGGCATGAGCCTCCAGTGGGAGAATCCCTGGATGAATTGCATCTTTCTTCACTTTCCCGCTGTTATACTGAAATTGTCAGGATGTTTAAATAATCTCTTTCTCCCCTTTCATTCCAACTTTCTTCCTTTCATCCTTTCAAGCACACTGTTCTCTATTATGCTTTTATTATGCAATATGCTTTTGAATATTATGAGTTGAGTTACCACTGGAATAATTCATTTGTTGTATTCAGTAATAATTCAGACCTAACTGCTCGTCATTGCCTTTGGGAGATTGAGTTTTATATGTAGTTTACCGGATCGTCATTACCGTATTGGATTTGATTTTCACATTTAATATATCCGATTCAACAATGTTCTGTTTTACACTCTTATGAGAGATGTTGTGGAACTTATACATCATTTAGGTAAGTGAAAACAAAGGTTGTCAGATACACAAAGTTTATTTAAAATACAATACTTAAGTTTTAATGCTCAGGGCATCATCATCAGTGGAAAACTGGTTCAAAGCCTCACTTTTCCACTGATGATGATGTCCTGAGCATTGAAACTTAAGTATGGCATTTTAAATAAACTTTGTGGATCTGACAACCTCTGTTTTCACTTACCTAAATTATTTTCTGGTTTTCTAATCAACCATTCAAAATTGTTTCCTTCATATTTTTTTCTCTGTGAGTGTAAATGCTTTGTTAATGCTCTGTTATTCGTAAATGCTTTGTAACAGGAATTTGGATATAGCCTCGACATTCATTAGTATTGCAAAGGATGTTATTATTTTATTTGATTATCTGAAAGCATCATTTTGAAATTTTAAAAACTTTGACTAATTCTTATCATGTTTTCACAACTTAACTTTAAAGTTGAGGGATTTATTTTGTATTTTAGAACTAGGGAATTTAGATTCTCTTCTCTCAATGCCAACCTTGATATATTCTCCCCAACATGGACATCTATATGTCTATTGAGCACTGTTCTATATTATGCTCTCATCATGCAATATGCTTCTGAACATTATGAGTTATATATTATGAGTTATTATGAGGTTTATTCTCCCCAGCATGGACATCTATATGTCTATTGAGCACTGGCAGCTCGTGCCCACGAAAAAGATGAAGTACTGTACAGTAAAAGATACGAGCACTCCACCTGTTTCGTGGGCACGAGCCGCCAGCGCTATTGAGTGATTAATCTAATCGAATTTCATAGTAAATTACAATATCAACTTCACTTTAACAGAAGTACTCACGATTACGTTGCTTGTCGGACGCGTTTTAGGACACTGAGCCTCATCTTCAGCATACAACGAGTATCTAGATACCTTAATTAATCTTATCTGTCTGTCTCTCAACTCAAGTCACAGAATGACGGCTTGTGTGATCGGACTCTTTCCTTATAAACAAACCAATTTGAAAAAAGAAACAATTTATTGTTTCTCAGCTCATTTCTCTTTTCTTTTCTTCTCTCTAGCATATAAACATATTTCTCTTTGCTATAATTCTTCTCTTAACTCTTACGCTTAGTAGAATTCAATATGAAAAAAAGAGCAATCCACTGTTTCTCAACTGATTTCTCTCAGCTATTCTTCTCTCAACCATCCTCTCTTATTTCTGCCGGTGTAATTCGCGTGTTTCCAAATCCATTCATCTATTTACATCTAAAGCTTTTGAACGCTGCTTTTGAATGGCGCCGTAGTAAAACAGCTCCAAGCCGTAAATTCACCATTGCGAACCCGATTCGGCGTTCTCGCCGTAATTTTCCCTTTGAAATCTCAATCAATGGTGGCTGATTTATAGGTTAGAATAATGGGCTTTGGGATGAATGTTCATTTCGAGTTCCGTTTGGACTAGGAATCGAAATTATTGGGCCGCGTTTGTCTTTGCTCACGGTTGGTTTGGAGAATTCAAAGTAGGAAGAAGTGTGAAATGTAATAGAAGGAAAGGAGAAGATATGAAAGGGTGTAAGGAATGGAGGAACAAGAATTGGGAATGAATACCAGGAGTAGATAATGAAAAGACAAGAAGGTAAAAAAGGAGAATAATGTTGATGAAAATCAATCGTCGATGGAGATTGGCTTGGATATTAATTTTGTTTGTTTGTCTATGGCTCAACAGTTTCATATTACCAGCTTGGATATAGATAAAAGATAGTAAAAGTAAGAGAGCGACGTTATTCTGAGCATTCTGAGTAAACAATTATTTATCGAGTAAATGCAATTCTGGATGGTAGAGTGGTTGAGAGGTAAACTAGATGGAAAAAGATGATAGAGGAAAGGGAATATACAGAAAAATTTAAATGAAATAACAAATCTACTAGTAGCATAGGACGTTAATGATGGTTTAAGATTGATAGTAGGTGTTCATTCAAAGAACTGTTTTCATGTATTGTTCAAGAACTCACAACAAGGTATGAAATTAATAAAATACTCGCATTTTGCTCGGCAGGGGACTATGCCCCCTTCACCCCCAATTTGAGGGTAGGTTAGTTTTTTTTTTTCAGGTTGTGCCATTGGGATGGGTTGTATCTCTTATTAGTTTTGTTAGTAGGATATGTGAGTAGGTATTTTTTGACTTGTGCTGGTAGGAAGGGAACTTGGCACTCACCAGGGGGGTTCGAATCCTTTGATGATTGATGGAAAAAAGTTCATACTTATTCAAATTGATTGGATTTGTTATGATAAATTGCTCTCAATAACGTTAATGGAAATTTCAATTCCATTAAATTTTTCTTTCTATGTCAGGACTCTTCCTACATGAACAATAGCCTATATCACTGGATGGAAACTAAATTGATACTAAGTCCCAGACAAATGATCTTTGATCTAAAAATCTATGATCTTTGATCAAATGATTTTTAATCTTTGATCTTAGATCAAATGATCTCTGATAAAAAGATCTTTGATCAAATGATCTCTGATCAAATCTCTGATCTTTTCAAAAGATCAAAGATCATTTGATCAGAGATCAAAGAGCAATGATCAAAGACCAATGATCATTGATAAAAGATCAATTATAGATTCCTCCCACATATATATAAATAATCTGTAATTGCTATGACGTAATACGATACCTGTCAAATCATCCAGTATTTATAAAAACTTCACTTCCGGTTGCCTGGGAATGATGTTTTCAGAAGCTAGAATGATCCACTGAAGCGCTACAAAGTATCCTGGTTTGTTCTTTCTTTTTCATTGGACTGTGGAAAAGGAAGTTAGCAATTATACAAGGTAACTGTAGACGCTTATAATGATGTAACTAACAATGATTGAATATTGACATAATTTTAAACAATTATGAGAATTCGGTGGTTGGGTCGGACAAAGTATAGGCTATGCTTGATTGACGATTCCAGATTATTGCTGATAAGACTGTACTTTACGTTACTCAGCAACAAGACACTTGTATTCTACTATTTTTGTTCCTCACTCTTTCTCTTTTCAATCTATTTTCTGCCCCTGTACTCTTATTTTTTATATTTTTCTTTTTGTCATCTCTTTACTTATTTTCGATTCTCATATGCCTGCATATTTTTCTCCTTCCTCCTTTTATGCAATCATCTAAATGTTCATGATATCGTTATGTTTTTTCTGTCCTCTTTTTTTTATATTTCTCATCTTTTTCTCTCTTGTTTTTTTAGATTCTCAATTAGTAATAATAAATTTGTTACATATCAACTCAACCTCACCACTATTCTTTCTACTTCTATTATTCTCATTTCATGCTCCTCTCATTTCTTCTTGCTCTGTCTCATTCTATAGAATTCTGTTTCTCTTCGAATTCTGAATTAAATAAAATTTATGTTATTCACGATTTATAAATGATAATAATTATCATAAATTATTTATAATTTCTTTGAACTGACAATGCCAAAATACGATAACCTCTTTTTATAACTATGTAACGAAATTTGGGAAAATATGTTTTGGACTTTGTTGTCTGTATTTTAACCCTTCATTGTAATTAATCAACTGAATAAATGATATTTTAATCTCTTTTGAATAAATATTGATTCCGTGTTCAGTCATTATGATTCACTTACTAAACCTGCGATACTTATTAAGCCGGATCTTATGTGGTGATGACGTCATTTAGAGTAATGACGTCATTATAGAGGTTACATCTTACACTTGTAGACTATGTTGAGAGGAGGGCGGCTGGGTGAAATAAGTCAGTCCAACCTATATTTGTTTGTTCGTTGTTCTTTTTCGAAACTATCAACAGTCTTTTGAATAATTCAGCGTGATCTGTCCGTTTGTCGGTGCCTGTGATGTTGTCATGCTGTTGTCCAAACATGTTAGAAAGAGAGAGAGTTGAAAGAGTCAGAGAGTGTGAGAGAGAAATATAGAGAGGGAGATAGAGAAGATGAAGTTGGATATGAGTATGTGTGAGGAAGTGAAAAAAGTTTAGAAATTGAAAAATGTATATGACGGAGTCATAGTTATGACTCCAGATAGATATGACATAAATAGTCAGATAGTGATTGATATGACATCAGGGATGACAATGGATAAATTAAAAAAGAAAGAAATAAAGAGTGAGTGGGAGAGAGAATGAGAGATCAATGAAAATGTGTACTTTAATCTCTAATTTACTTATACCACAAATCAATGCCATTAATTTATTTACTTTTATTTAATTTACATTTATTTTATTATTCTATTCATTTTATTTTATTTATTCATTCACACATAATTCATTGAATACAAGAAAAATGATCACTGAAGAGAATCTTCTGGAACTGAAGCGATATTATTTGCCCCGCGTTATTCAATACGTTTGGGGCTCAAGAGAATTTATATGAACTATTCATGAACGGCGAGATTCTTCCGCAGCTGGCATGCATCCAAGCCACTAATCTTTATGGCGCTACCGGAAAAATAAGGGAAAGCTATTTCCATTTTTCTTGAGAGTTTTTCTATTATAATAAGAAAACTTCTCCGAGAACTCACAAACTTATTTTCGAAATAAATATGAGTAAAGTAAACCTCCAAGTTAGTTTCATAACTTGAAGTAGTTTGATGGATTCTTTGAGGTACAAATTTTAGGGTATCATTATTGGATAGATAGATATAGATATAGATATAAAAGCGCTCTATTGATAAAAAACAATATTTCATAAGAAAAAATAGAATGAATATTACATACACTATCCAGCTTGGTCGATGACCGTGGTATAATTAGTAGAGGAACTTTGTAAGGGAACAAATTTCCATTTCACTGTCATATCCGATTGAATATTTGCAAATATTTGTTATTCTTAGTCTCAACCTTATCCTTAGTTCTTTTGCTAGCATAGTTTTCGTTTTATTTATCATTCTTATTTCTTTAAAGAAAAATAATTTAAAATTTTGAACTTTGATGGCATCTCCCACTTATAATTTTCTCGGGAGTGTCTCTTCTCATTATTCAGAGTACATATTTGTATAAATGCCACAGAAGTTTTATGATTATGTCTGTACTTTTGTTCATTGAGAAATAAAATTTATTTATCTATTTATTTAATAACTGATCTATTTACATCAATGAATTTAAATATTTAAATTTTTATATCAAGCTGAAAACAACCTTCATATTTATTATCAATGACTTCATATTTATTATCAAAAATGCTGTTTTATTCTAAGAATAGAATTACTACTGTTGTTTTGTGAGAAATATGCCTGATAAATTGAAATTCCATCATTGGTTAGCTATTTATTTCAGTAGACTCATGAACCGATAATTAACACACTGGAAGGTTTGTACTTATTAATATTTCAGCAAGAATCTGAACCATCAATATTGACGGTTTATTTAATTCTACCAAAGGTTATTTAATTTCACCATGTAATATCATTATCAGACATGAATACACCAATCAAATGTTCCAGGCTCCAATTGAATAATTTCTATTAATAGAAAGTGTCTGATTCAACGAAATCAGACAGTTAATCATAGAGAAAAGATAGAGTTGATCTATCCTTCCTATATTGGTAATTTTTTCTAAACAATCAAGAAATGGATTTTACAGCAGTTGAATCAATATGAAGTCAATATCAAACAATATTAGATATTTTTATCGTCTCTGTAGCTTTTACTATTCTCTTCCAGATGTCATATTACATCCACTTATTTTTTATTGTTTCCTATATGTCATTTCTCTCACTTTCTTACCTTCTTCTCATATTTTCATCCTTGTGCTTTCCATAGCATTTTTCATGATTGTATTCTTCTTGTTTTAAAAATGGCCGAAAAAAGTACCGACACACCGTACTTACCACTAGTAAAGTTATAAATCATCAATTATTGTCAACTACACTATGCAATTATTATTCCCCCTCAACATCAGAACGTGTTTGATCGCGCGCTGTTGAAACTAATGGGCGAAATTGAATTTGAATTTTCGAGCACCGTTATACTATACTTAATGCAGTTCAAATTCTAATGAGATACAGCACGCTGATATACACATATCGTGTAAGAATTATTGGCATAATGATACGGCCGTTATGCGACACCAATCTTGGTCGAGCGAAGAAGACATTCTGGCAAGATGGGAGAATGACTACAGTTTGTTGAATATTGGTTCAAAAATTATCAATTTGTTCTGAAATTGTAGAGAAGAATGTTTTCTACAATTTGGGACCAAATTTGTAATTTTTGGACAAATATTGATAGCGCTGTAGTAATTTTCCCATCTTGCCGGAATGTCTTCTTTACTTGGACAGACTGTACACATTTGGTCGATTGCAGCATGTTTTGTAGCATGTTTTGCAGCACAGTAAATCGACTGTGTGAAAATGTTGATTGAGAATCTTGAGACTAATAATAGGTTGAATGAGATAGGAGGCGTCTCTATTTGGTCAGCATTCTTTCCGCGTAGGTTGAGTGAGGGTGTATTTTGTTATTTTTAGTTTTCTCCTTATTTTTTCTTCTCTTTTCTCTTTCTCTTCTCGTTCCGACACCCTGGGGATACTTTAGGATTATTCTGCTTCACACTCCTGTTCGGTTTAGAGCATGTTGTTGGCCATTCATCAAATCTTGTCGTATCCAATTTGTCTCACCAACTTATATCTTCTTCCCTCCTCTTCGTAAATAAGGCTGGCGTTGTGATGGAAACGGGAATTTGGAAGGGGATATCGTCTGTCCAAGCAAAGAAGACATTCTGACAAGATGGGAAAATGACTCAAGCACTGCCAATATTGGTACAAAAATTATAAATTTTGACTCAAATTGTGGGAAACATTGCTCTACAATTTGAGACTAAATTCATAATTTTTGAACCAATATTGGCGGTGCTTAAGTCACTTTCCCATCTTGTCAGAATGTCTTCTTGCTATTACATCAATCCTTGCTGTTCTGTGAGGTGTGGCGAGACTTGCAATAGATGAGCAGATGGTTTGAATTTCGGGCTACAATCTTCAATGTACTTTTGTACCAGTCACTTTTTCTGTAGAATTCTAATTAGATTTAGTTTTGTATTGTTGGCTGTTGTTGCTATTGTTTCAAGTGTGTGGATCTCATTTCTCAAGTGAACCATGTAATGCTGTTTTGAACCTACAATATGTTGTGACATTGTGGTGTTATCTGATTCAGATTGTTGGTTTTATCAATAGTACTTGTACGTTCGTTTAATATTGTGTTACTATCTTTTCTCTCAACTCAATCATGCTAATAATACCAAATACTTCACCAGTACTTAATTCGAGAGATATTAAAAAATCAAGATACTGTATAGATAATTAATTTAACTATTTAACCAGTACTTACTTCGAGAGAAATTAAAAAATCAAGATACTGTTTAGATAATTAATTTTACTATTTATAAATTATCCGTAGCCTATAGTGTATACAGCCTATGAGACTAGATCAAGTTGAAACTATTCATGTGAATGAGCCAGATTGTAAGTTTCGTAGTGTTGTAAGTTGTAATTTTTCCCAGTTCTGAGCTGGGAAATACATACATACATAAAATACTGTGAAAAATTCAACTTATGAAAAATTCTTTAGAAACTTTTAAAATGTTATGATAAATCTTGTAAATCAGAAATGTATTGTATTGATAACTTCCAATATCAGTAAATTGAACTTGGAATGACATTCCTTGAGAAACGTGGTCGCATAAAGGTGATGGAAATGTAATTTTTAAATCTGGTTTGCCATCTTATATCACATAAATTCGAATACCTATTAATGGATCACCCTATACCGTCTAACCATTAGAATCAGTTTGAGTTTGATTCTCAAAGAATCGAAGAATACTTCTCATTTTATAGGCTGAAACGTCTATAACTCGAGCTTTATCCTTGCAGATGGAATCTTTTCTTTCTGATTATAAGATGCACGAAATTTCACAACAGCTCTAACCATCAACGCTCCATTTTCTAACAACTCAACTCTATTATAGAAACAGATGCTACACTGCTCATCTCATCTTCTTGGTCTGATGAAGGATCTCATTAAGAGATAGAGGAAGCACTTACCCTGTCATCAGAACTGCATTAGAAACAAGATTCTTATCAGTTGATAACAGCTTGACGCTCATAAAATGTTTGCTGCTCATCAGAAGAATTATGATGCTTGATGCTCATCAGAATTATGCCGCTCAAAATCAGAATATGCTGCCTGATGCTCATTAGAATTTTGCTGCTTGATATTCATCAGAATTATGCTGCTTGATGCTCATCAGAATTATGCTGCTTGATGGTCGTCATAATAAGAATTATGCTTGATAAACATATGTTTAATTAAAATAGAGTATAAATACAATAGATTAATGTTGTTTACACTTGAAAATGGCTATATCGCCGAAGCATGTAGTGGAGAATAAAATTATTATTTTAAAAAAAGGTACTTTGATTCTAATTATTTAAAGTTTAAAAGAATTATGCTGCTTGAAAATTAGAATTATGCTGTTCGAAAATTGGAATTATGCTGCTCGTAAATTAAAATTATGCAGCAGCATGATGCTTGTAGGTCATCAAGATTATTGCAGATTCAGTGTTTTTTTCCTACTTGTCTCTGTTCATCATTTATTATCTTTTTTAGCGCGTGTCAAGTTAGAACACTACTTGTAGAACGTTAGCTGTTTCGATTTAATAGCTTAATTAAATTAATAGCTTAAATTAAATTAATAGCTGTTTCGATTAGCGTCTGGAGGAGGGTATTAAATGACTTTGGGTGTGATTGGGGGTTTTGGATGGCGGTGGAATGAAATGAGGTGAGGGTAGAGAGAGTGTGTGATTGAGTGAGAGAGTGTCAGTGATTGTGTGTGTGAGAGAGAGAAAGAGAAAGAGAGAGGAGATGGAGGATGTAGGCGAGATGAGAGAGGAGTCGATGAAGGAATTGCAGAATTGGGAAAAGTTAGAAAGAACGATTGGTACATAGATAGTATAACGATCTAGTAGAAAGATTAGATAGTTGTGAAAATAATGTATTAATAACGAAGAATGGAAGAATAGGAAAATGCTGTGAACGGAATAAATCGAGAAGAAAAAGCATTAAAAATTAGATGAAAGAGGAGATGTTCAAGAGTAGTAATTGAAAGAGGCCCTGAAATTGATCAGGAGCGACCTGAAAACTCTGACACCAGACCTGAGCCAGCCAGGATACACGTATATTATTATTATTTATTGAAAGAGTTTTATAGAAACTGATGAATAGTTGAATGATAGGAAATTATGTAAAAAATCTGGTAGAATAAACGATTGATTGAGAAGAAGAATGAGGTGGAAATTGAGAAATGAGAGCAAAAATTTGTACAAAAGGAAATTTCAAATAAGAAGAATGTAGAGAGATTGAAGAGTTTCCAAAATAATTCCAAAATCATGTCAAAACTTCATTGACGTTTTTTCGTATTGATTTGTTGGTTGAATGACAACTTGATCAAGAATAGGAAAAGTAAGAAAGTGAGGAAATGAATTATATAATAAGATAGCAAAGGATGTCAAGGATTTTGGAAGGAAAAGAGTAAAAAGAGCAAGATAGTGGGATAAAATTAATCAATTAAAATTCACCACCTTCATAACAAGAGCTTCAACCCACCGTTCAACCCAACCAAAATAAAACCAACTTCCAAAATAGTTGATGAAAAAACTGTTTTTATTAAGGGAGGCAATCTCCTCGTTGAGAATAATTAAACCAGACTTTAATTATAAGATGGCAGTCGGTGCTTCATAATTGAAAACTGTGATATAGTTGATGATTGATGGTTCAAGCTTCAACTAATTCTATAACAAGATGCAATAATCACTAAAGAGGAACAGAAAAAAGATTTTTAAAAATCCGCGTTCTTTCCGCAGATATATCTATAGCTATGGTACTACAGTTATAGATATAGCTATGGTAGTATAGATATAGGTCTAGCCATAGTAGTACAATATAGCTAAAGTAGCGTTATAATAAAATCGCGATTAAGACGGCACTATCAATATATGCCGTTGTTTTTGATAACCGTTGAATGGAGCTTCTTTATTGAAAATCGGGTTAGGATCTTCTCAATAGAAAATTTACATGTATTCTATGGATTAGTGGTTACTGACTGTTACAAAGTAACAGCAATGAGGTGAAACGCGTGTTGGAGTGTTAGCTTTGAATCTAGACTGGAATTTTGGAATAATAACATGAATAATTGTATATACTTTTTTAAATTGTATTTTTATTATTTTTTATTGTGAATTGATCAGAAATTTGAAAGTAAGTATGGTATTTCTGAATCACGATAGTAAGAGGAATTATTGATGAATGAATTTTCGTTTGATTTTTACATGATCTTTCTTGAGTTGCAAATAAGATTTTTATAATTATGGTAGGAAGTTATCAAGAGGATATTCACTTATATCCCATGGCTTAGTAGGTATTGACTATTTCAAATTAACAGCAATGAGGTGAAACTATAATAATGTGTTTATGCAGTATGAATAAAATGGATCCCCTATAAAGAGCCAGGACAAATGTATAATAATTGTAGGCCAATGTAGACTACAATAATGTAGAATTGAGTTCATATTTTAGTAATAGAAGTGATAGAAAGCTCATGTCTTTATCATCATTTAATATTATACAGTATGGCGGCTCGTACCCATGATACAAGTGAAGTGCTGTACAGTATAAGATACAGGCACTTCACTTTTTTCGTGGGCACGAGCCGTCAGAGTTATACCATTGACTATAAATATAGTCATGACTATATCCATAGTCAATGGTTATACTCACTGAACCTTCGCTACCTTGGTTCTTCCCATTTGAATGATTTTCGAACCTCGTAGTTAGGAAACTCTCAGCTCACCAAAACCATATTACTCATTTGTTATAATAAATTATTTATACCTAGACATTGTAAATGGGCTTAAGCTCGAGACATATTTTTGAAAAATAATACTTTTAAAGTTTAAAAAAAGGTATTTGATTTTTTTATTCTATCTATCAATTATACCTATCACTATCACGTTCTGAGAAGGGCTTTATACATGTTTTCACCACTATTCCACTGAGAAGACACGTCGTTACAATGTGAATTGTATGTAAAGGCGTGTCTTCTCAGCTTTTCAATGAGAACAGTACAAGAGTTACATCTCCAGCAACCTTTCCTCACATGAAACATGCATTAAAGACTTATGACAGACTTGAAAGCTCAAATAGGGTTCGCAACGTAGATGTCAGTTTGCAAACGGTGGATTTCCCCCGTGAATTTTGTTTCGTTCACATCTGCTGGCAAACTCAATTGTGGAGGAACGAACTGCCATCTCCACAGAGCAACAGACATCAGAGTTTGCACTGACTGACATTTTCAACATAAATTCCGCACGAATTCGTTCGAAGTCTGTTCGAACAAAGAAGACATTCTGGCAAGATGGGAAAATGATTCCAGCTTGGTCAATATTTGTTCAAAACGTATATATTGTACCTCAAAATGTAGATTAGAATGTTTCCTACAGTTTAAGACCAAATTTTTAATTTTTGAACAAATATTGATCGAGCTTGAGTCGTTTTACCATCTTGCCAGATTGTCTTCTTTGCTCGACCAGACCGTTTCACAGTAATATCACGAACTGTAACTCAGTCACGTTCTTGGTTTACTCTTTGAGTTGTTTTTTGAAATCAGTTTCAAACATGGGTGATAGATTTTGGGGTCAAAGTTGTGATTGAGATTGAATCAATCCATCCAGAAGCTGTAGAATCCGATCTAAATCTATGTCAACTGAAGTTCTTCTTTACTTTTTTTGGTTTATCTATAAATGTACTATGACTATGTAAGTCATCCCGTTTATTATTTTTATTTTGTAAAAATATAAATTGAGTTTGATGTGATATATTTCGGTGAAGGTGGATGTAGATTCAGCCATTTTTCACATAATATAACGTCATCTACCATAGTTTTCAATAATAAATGATAATTTAATTGAACGAATCTTCGAAATTTCTCATGACTTTGTTGGCTACACGATTCTTATTGTTGAAAACTGAAGATACATTCATAGTGTGTTAAAAGCTGAAGATGAAGCAGAAGACGAAGGTGAAAATATCACTTGAGTTGATATTCATGAATCAGCTGTAGTAATAAAACACTATGGAATAGGCTATATGCAAGTCAGCGAATGTTTTAATGAATATCATCTTTATCTTTAAACCACTGGCGGCTTGTGCCCACAAAACAGGTGAAGTGCTGTAAAGTAAAAGATACGGGCACTTCACCTCTTTCGTTGGTACGAGCCGCCAGTGCTTTCAACCAACTATTGATGCACCCTTTTGTCGGAAAAGTTAATCTCAATAGAGAGTTGTCTGAGAAATTGTTGAGAAGAGTTGTGTGAATGGGAAACTGTAAAATAACAAAAGGTGTCATCAATTGGGGCACTTAACTTTTAGAGATCTGTTGTAACGCGCGTGATCTCAGAACAATTTTCAGAACTAGAAAGTGCACCCAAGCATCTCTGCTTTTTGGCGAGTGATCGTTTTGACAAGGAAAATGCTCGCCTCTAGGCGTTGTTCCGCACAATTAACTAATCTGTGTACCCGTGTTTGGCACTGATTTTTTTACTCTTATTTTATAAATTTTTTCAGTTTTTTTTGTCAGTAAATTGCCGAACACTGATCGGTAAATTGGCGAGCTAACAGACGCCTGCAATCTGTTAATCGCTTTTATCAATTTTCGAACCAAACTGGAACTAGTTGTTCTTTTTTCGGAACTGGTTGGAACGGGTTTCACTCACTGATGTCCATCAATCATATGCGTTTGTTGTGCTCCGTTTCAGGCCATTTTCCCATCTATTATTCGGGATCTGACAGGTGAAAAAGTGGCGTCAATTACCAGATAAATGTCTGGCCATGGATGTGGTTTGGTACATTATATTTTACCGATTCAGTCACATTGTATGTTTTCAGTTGGCAGTTGAATCTGGGGAGTGTGCTCATCAAATATTGTACCATAACGAGAGAAATATGATCAACATCAGTATAAAAGCACATTAGAAGTTTGAAGCCACGAACTATTATGTCAAGGCTAAATTTAAATAATTGTCTATTTATTTCCTTAATCATATTCTCTACTCCATTATTCATATTCGATCTCAGCAGCTCAATATTACAATGAAACTCGAGAACAATATTATTCCCCAATAACTATTAATACAGCTTCACGAAGATATTCCCAGGTGATGTTCAGAGTCTGTTTCAATAATAAATGAACGGTTTGATTGTGGCACTGAGAAGGCGAGAAAGTCTCATGGTTAAATGTGAGAAGGTAGCTCATCGTGATACAGTATTTTATTTGGAAATTATCATATTTGGAATATATTGTTAACTATTTATTACTGTTTGACTATTAACTATTTGGAATTAACTATTTGGAATAGTACTGTTCCAACAAGTCTTCTATTCCTAGTTGGTGATTGGGGATTGGTGAGGTAATAATGGATGATGTCTCATTGTGGGATTGTGAGAAGAGGGTCTCATTGTGGAAAGGGAGTCTCACTGTGAGAAAGGAGTCTCTCTGTAAGAAGAGAGGGTTGTTGTGAGAAGAAGGGAGTCTCAGTGTGAGATGGGAGTATCAATGTGAGAAGGGAGTCTCATTCTAGCTTGCCTTGGTAGTGGTTTAGTGGTTGAAAACTTGTAGCAGGTAGGCAAACAGGCTATCCGACAGGAAAGTTACAGTAGCTAACCCACCATTCATAGCTGGGTCGACCTCATTCTTGCTGTGGACCGCTGGCGGCTCGTGCCCACGAAACAGGTGAAATGCTATACAGTAAAAGATTCGGGCACTTCACCTGTTTCGTGGATACGAGCCGCCAGTGCTGTGGATTTCTAAGTGCATTCAAAGTTTGCCTCCAAAGTTCACAAATACCCGGTTCGACTCCCTCATGCAATTCATTTTTATTTCACAATGTCTTCTCGTTTCTCAGTTTTCTTGCCTCTTCCAAGTTAATTTCCTTCTATTTCTTCTTCCCCTTATCTCCTCTGCCTTCACTCCTTCATCTCCTTCTTCAATAATGAGAAGAAAGAGGGAAGGAAATAGAAGAAATAGTTATTATAAAAGAAGAAAAGAAAGAAAATACTGTATATTTAAAAAAGAAGATAGGATTCGAAGGATGAGCCCAATCGATGAAAGCTGGTATGAAGAAAGATGAAGAGGTAATAGAGGAAAGAGGGTTGGAAAGGAAGAGAGTAGAATGTAGAAAGATATGAAGGTTCTAGCAAGCTGAGAAGACACCTGGATACAATACACTTAACATCGTAACGGCGTGTCTTCTCCACCAGCCGGTGGGTGGCTGACGCCATGCCTTGTCTTGCCTCATTTACATCCTATCAATATGCAAATTTTAAATGCAACACTACAATTTTTCGCTTATGCTCCAAATTAAATTGCTTCTGTTCGTAGCCGAGGCACCAGAAGCAGCAACAGCTTCCATCCAATAACTTTGGATAGCTTAGTGATTGCTTCCATCGCATAAATTTCTATATTTCTTCATTTATTCGACCTTTTTCCCCCCGGTTAGAATACATGTGGAAAGGATTATGAGATTGAATAATGAAGTGGATTAGATCAACATACTTGCGATTGGTTCTAATATCGATATTTCTTCATATTAGGATATATTCGGCATCGGTTTACACTTAGAATTCATGTGAAATGATATTGAAACATCTCATAGCCTATGAAGCTAGAGTATGAGATCTGAAAACCTGGATTCAATCAATATCCTATGTAATAATCGGGTTTAATATCGATATTTGACATAATTTTAGGTGAATATCAATTAAAACTTTAAATACTTACTATCAAAGTACCCTTTTTTTTATATTTTTATTTTACACTATATGTTTCGGCGATATAGCCGAAGCTATAATTGTTCTAAAACAATAGTCAAACAGTCAAACTACAGGAAGACGTCCTGTATTCACTGTAACATACTAAATGGGGATATAGCCATTTTCAAGTGAAATTTACAAGTAAATTTATTTTACAAGTAAATGTAAATGTAAAAGTGTACTTGAAAATGGCTATATCGCCGAAACATGTAGTATAAAAATAAAATATTTGAAAAAAGGGTACTTTGATAGTAATGATTTAAAGTTTTAACGAATACAGTAGCCCTAAGAGAAAATTAGTACTCAATATCCATGTTAAAATTGAAATAAATCTAGTATATGACAATAAAATACCTCTTTAATCGGCTGTAGAATAATGGCCTCTTCATACGGTGTTTTTTTTATACGCATTTGTGATACAGAGTACAAATAAGGAAATAATTCTTTATTAAAATAGTGCAATAAGGAATGAAAATACAGGCGTTCGCCAAACGCCTCTTCTTTTCGAATTTACAAGTTATGGTTTTTTGAAGAAGGTACCCAAGGTAGATTATACAGTCATCAAATGGAACATCAAATAGGAATGTCTTCTTTATTTTAATGATGTGGTGAAGCTTAGACAGCACTGCTTAGACAGCACTTGGTGAGCACTGCTTAGACAGCAGTGCTCACTCCACCACTCAACCACGAATTGGAATGACTTCTATAATTTTTCTCTACAATGCTCCTTTTTTGTCTAGGGCTTCTTTCAAATTATGATGAAGAGGTATGAGGTAACATACATTCTTTAAACATATTATTGTTCATTGCTCATTTGATATGTGTATCTTTTTGTGATTTAACCTTGTAAACACATTTTTGCGGCTTTTAAGGTACATTTCGATTGAGCCCAGTGTATTACATGTGAGAAAAGGTCATTAACTGGGAAACCACATGTCTGACAGCTCATAAGCAAGGCCCTGCGCGAAAGTGATGACCCACCTTTATCACTAGCCACACCGGCTCAGCAATGCAAATACAGCTCACATTAACAGTGGAAATATACAAATGAATAGCAATAACTCATTTGCCTGTCAAGACAGAACAGCAGGTGTTGACTTAACAAACACCCTCTTCCCCTCCCCATACTTTTGATCCATCTCACCACACTTCTCAAAGAAGACATTCTGGCAAGATGGTAAAATGACTCCAACTCGGTCATTATTGATTCAAAAATAGTAAATATTGTCTTACATTGTAGAGCAGAATATTTTGTACGATTTGAGACCAAATTGATAATTTTTGAACCAATATTGACCGAGCTGGAGTCATTTCCCCATCTTGCCAGAATGTTTTCTTCGCTTGGAATCGGCTGTGATCCAACTAATAATGTGGGTTCTATTCTTGTTTTTGCATTTTTTTTTGTTAATGTTTTGCATACATGTGTTTCAAATTGATTTCACCTGTCCTTGTTCTAATCACTTTGAATGAGCCGGCTTTAATTATATTCAACCACACAGAGAAAGATATTCATGAAAGAGAGAGAAAATGAAAGGGAAAATACGTGAAAGAGAGTATACACAAAAGAGTGTGTGGGGAGGAAAGCAGAGAAGTCTCGTCTCTATTCTGTGATCTGAAGGTTGGAGATTGTTTCTTTTTCTTAATTTTTTTGTAGTTTTTCGAGAGCCGTGTGTGTTCCTGAGACGAAAAAAATGACAATGCATGTGATATTTTTTATTGTTGGGATTCTCCATCTCCTCTAACAAATATCTTCTTGTTTCGGTTAACCGGGGAAAGCCTCTCCACACGGGGAAAGAGTGCATGAAATAAAATTTTTAAGGATTAAGGTTTAAAATATTAATGTTGTAATTCGAAATTTATCATTTGGTATCATAAATGAAGTATTTCAGGATTTGGAATACTTAATTTATGATCTAATAATTATACAAAATACATAATTGTATAATTTTATTAAATCATAAATTCCCTTCTCACTACTGCATTCTATGCATTTTCATGTTTCTCTTCTCATCACCTTATTCATTATCAAATGAATAAGTTATGAAGTTTCTAAGATTATTCAGACATTTATGTTGCTTACATTAGTTTAAAAAAGTCAAGTTCTCCCAGTAGAAACTTATTTGCTTTCATTTTCATAAAATTTATTCCCCATCAAAACTCTTGAATCTGGATAATCTCTTGGATTAATTGTAATTTTACTTCTTTACTATATTAAGAGAAACAACTTTGTACCTTTCAATTGCAATTTGCTTAATACTTATTTTTCACTTAATCTTTTTTCATGAAAAAGGATCATCTTTGACTTCTAGAGGAAGAGGTAAAATAACGCATTATCAACACTATTATAGGCTAAATCAATTAAATCTTTTCCTAAACTAGGTTAGATCAATCGAGTACTCTATGGTAATGGTAATATTCCAGACCATTTTTTATGCCACCCACTCTTAACTTGCAAATTCCTCCCCTATTTGCACCCATCACATAACAATCTGCACTAATATAGCAGGATCATTAGTAGGATGAACTCAGAAATCATAGCAGAATCATTAGTAGGGATATCCCACAGAAATTACATTCTTGGGTATACATACCAGTAACATTGGTAGCATAATATCACGGCAATCACATTGTAGAATAGGCTAAATAGCATTAACATTATTAGCTTAATATCATAGAAATCAGATTCCAGGATAGATAGCATAACAGCAACATTAGTAACATAATCTTGGAGGAATCACATGTATTGGTAGGATGTATATTAGACAGTGGATATATTGGAGAAGCCCAGAACACAATGTTGATGAACCGCGTACCTTGAACCTGCATAATTCACCATTAGTCCAATATAATGCTAGCAAAGCGCCCAAAGGCAAAGGCAATACATAGGGGAGTGCCCTACCAAACGCAGATAATATGCTCAAATTAATATGTTTCTCCGAGACACAATGGTGGAGAGATAACAGAGCTGAGAAGACACTTAGTCGCAACTCAAAGTGTATCTAACAACGTGCTTTCTCAGCTAACGCAAACTGTATACGGTGCTAAAGCTGTGAAGAGACGTAGCCGCAATGTAAAGTGTATGGTGAACGAGTGTCTTCTCCGCTAGCGCAAACTGTATACGGCGCTAATATACAGGAATGGAGATTGGTGGTTCAGTAATAGCTAGTATAGGTTACAACAATGTGCCTCCATTAGAGTGATGGAATAGGATAAGAAAGAACTATTGTTTTTTGAGGCTTTGTTTTGAGCCATGTATGTGGTCTGAGGAAGAACTTGAAATTATGGATCATCTAGTCTTAATTTGTTCAGTATTCAGTATTCACGTTACAGTAACAGTTTTTATGGTTCATCAAGTTTTTTTCCAATCAGTATAGGCCCAATCCTCAATCTTTTATAACATTGAATTTCTGTCTATGAATTCATATTTATAGTTGTATAATAGGCCTATTGTTAAAAATACTATATATTAAAAATATATTACATACTAATATATTAAAAATACTATTGTATACATACTCTGGTATAGACTACTTCAATTCTTTTACTCATCTATTTCACTTTCCATAGTACTGTACTGTAGATATTAAATACTGTAAATTATTAAGTACTGTAAATACTAAGTTAAAAGACAAGATGTTGTAAAACCACTGATTTATTAGAAAATCTAGATACCGGTTTCGGTTGTTACATTATCAAACTCATAATAGATTTTCTAATAAATCAGTGCTTTGACATCTTGTCTTTTCATTTATCATGGATAACTACCACAATATCACAACTACTCAGAGAGTACTGTAAATCTTTCCTCTTGAACTCACGAAATTTGCAGTCATTTTCTAATATAAGCTTGTAAATGAACTTTTTCTGGAAACTTTCAAGGTAGAAAAGTTTTACCACAAGTAAAATTGAATGCTCAGATTGAACAGCATACTCGAAAAGTTTCTCTCAAATGTTTAAAAAATGGACACACAATACAATACTCCAACTGTTCAGCATATAATAAATGAATAAATAAGGCTATATCAATATTGAATTGTACAGTATATGAACAAGGCATGTTTCTATTCCATCTAAAACAATGATTTCACTTTTCAGTAACGACATCGTATTAACCCCTTCCTCATTACTCATACTCGTTCACTATTGGTTAGTAGCTTTCTACCAATCGCAAGACTGGAATGGCTGTTCAACTGAATAGTCGTTTCCCATTTGTCGAGAGCTTTCTGCCAATCACATTGTTGCTCTGACTCATCAACAACAACTCGGCTACCATTGGTCAACAGCTCTCGACCAATAGTGGAATGGTAACGCCCCTTCCACTACCTTGATTTGTATCATCAGGTTAATGACTGTAGTTGTGGTGAGCACCAACAATCAGTATAGATTAAGACTCATTAACCAATACATTAGAAGTCCGGTTAACCGAGTTCCGATTATCCGAGCCAAATTTTAAGAATATAACAATTTTTTAAACAATATTTGTATAATTTCTCCAATAAAGAACTACAATTGTAAACGAATTACAATCACGAAAGTAATTGTAAGTAATGTATATAATAATTTTATTTCATCACAAATTACTTTTACTATATTATTAAATTATTGTACTATTCAATACGATCTATTATTAATTGAAACCTCTTTCCTAGACCGTGTTAACCGAGTTTTTCGTTATCCGAGCTGGTACCGATCCCGTTTAGCTCGGATAATAATCGGACTTCTACTGTATAATGATTGTTTCATTTAGAGGCTAAATCAGCTATGTTGATCAATTTAAAACAAATCGGAATTTTATACTTGATCTTTTAAACTTTTCATGTACCTTTTATTGATAGGAAACAACTGTATTTGAGAAGGAGAACATATGTACTATTTTTCATTTTTTATTCTCCCATTTTTTTGTGTTTCCTGAATAATTTTCAACCCTTTTTTTCTTTTTTGTTTTTTTTAATGGAGCTCTCGACAACTTTTCAAAGTATTTTTCAACTTTTCATGGTGTCTAATACATACTAATACTTATTTTCTCTTAGGGCTATTGTATTCTTTGAAACTTTAAATAATAAAAATCAAAGTACCTTTTTTGAAAAAATTCTCTTTAAAAAAGGGTACTTCGATCTCTATTATTTGAAGTTTTAATACAATCTACTGTAGTTGCAATTTACAACACTATCCTGTTTCCAGGCTTCAATAGATGTGATTCTCTTATTTTTCTTCTGTTTTACTCTCCTTACTCCGTTCTTCTATTTTTCATACTTATTTCTTCCTTGTTGAATCAGTACAACCCAAGTTAAAATCGACGTTTCCTTCCTTGTTCTATTAGATTGAAGTAAAATGTAAAACTTCTTCAATCTAATAGAACACAACATCGATATCTCGATTGCCAGACATCGATAGTAAGTTTCAATGTCGATTTCTGGTTCCCTGACGACTATTTTATTGTCTGGACAACATCAAATCGGCCATTATGGCAGCAAGTGTCGCATTTTGCTGTCAGATCGTTAAAAGTCTGACACTGCATGTACTGTAGTTGACACGTTGACAAGTTGTACTTCACACGGATTTCGAATAAAATCAATTCCGGTGTAAAAAACTGGTTTAGTATATCCAAGCAATGAAGACATTCTGGCAAGATGGTAAAATGACTCCACCTCAGTCAATATTGGTTCAAAAATAATGAATTTGGTTCCAAATTGTAGATCGGGATGTTTATTACAGTTTGAGCCAAATTTTTAATTTTTGAACCAATATTGATCAAGCTGAAGTCATTTTCCCATCTTAACAGCATGTCCTCTTTGCTTGGACAGAATGTATCAATAACAATCTTCTATTTGTTGAAGACAATCAAAGTCTATTGAACTGGATTGTTGGTTTATGTTACTGTAATTTCTACTTGATGCCTGATTTCAAATAATCACTGTATCCTGTCTGTCTGCTATGTTATTGTATTTAATTCTAAGTGGATATCTTTATTTATAAGTCACAATTCCTGTGTGAAGAAACACTTCTATTGAATCTTGAATTATTGTTTTTCATTAAATTAGTAAATAAACATCATTGAATCTTCAAAGATTGTTTTTTTGTTGAATTACACTTTATAATGAATCAAGTGGTAAGGTCTGGTCAAGCAAAGAAGACATTCTAGTAAGATGGGACTAGCTCGCTCAATATTCGTTCAAAAATTATAAATTCGGTTTCAAATAAGTGTAAAGAATATTCTGCTCTACAATTTGACACCAAATTAAAGATGGGAAAATGACTCCAGCACGGTTGATATTGGTTGAAAAGTTATAAATTCACTTTCAAATTGTAGAAAATATTCTGATCTACAATTTGAGACCAAATTAAAAGTTTTTGAACAAATATTGACCGAGCTGGGGTCATTTTCCCATCTTGCCAGAACGCCTTGTTCGCTTGGACAGTCGATGTAGCTGGTGCTAACTAGGGTTATTTTTATAATTAGATTTAATATTCTTACTAGAATTTTATTCCAAACCTCTTTGTTAGAAAATGAGGATGCCCTATGCCTCTCAAGGAGCGATAGGAACTAAGTCAAGTAAGTCTTTGCTAGAATTAATTCTGTCAAATACATCTCGGCGACACTTCAAATCTCAACACGACTCATTGAATAGTATTGTAATCATGTTCCCAAAGCCTCCCTCCCCCCTTGTCCTTTGAAATAGGACAAATGTTACCATGGAAACAGCTCTGATTCAAGGAGTGACACAAGGATATGTTCTTGCTGCTTTGGTAACACATCTGGCATCTAAATAATGAAGCTTGAGACTGGGATGGATGATAACGTTTTGCTTGCATTGTGGACGCAAATAATTTTGTCATATCATGTTTATTGAGAATTTAGATTTAAAGTTCGGTATCAATGTGTTCATTCCGTTTTATACCTACCTTTGTGTTATACTGTAGAGAAGGTATAATTGATTCGAATAGTCATTAACCTTCCTAAATTGTCATTTCATGTTTCTCATGAATGCAAGATACGTGTACAAACACATGAATATAAATGATCATTCTCGAATATTCTGATTGTTTAAGACATTTTGTATGATACCTTGAATAATGACATATCCATACATAGAACTTTTGAAAATATTTATATTTGTCCAATTACCAATCTCATCGGAATATAAGGATGAGGATTTCTATTTGTTGAAAATATTTATGCTTTGCAAAAATATACATAACAATATCTTTGATTTATAATTTAGTTCATATACATTTACATACTAATGATACACCTTTGATTTTTGTAATCTAAACAGTCATGTATGTATTGTATGAATGTGTAAAGCTTCCTAGAAGTAGAAAATTGTATTCTTACGCGTTTTAAAACATATAATGGAAAACATGTATATTGTTTTTTCGGAGACACTAGTACAAATTCCTATTATTATTCAACATTATGATCCTTCTTTCTCTCAGTGAATAGCAAATATAGGCTACAGAGTGAAAAGCACATTCCTGTCATATATTCTAGTCTCCTGCAATTTATACGTATTTCTGAAATGTATACAGTCTCCTGTTCAAACAAAGCTGACATTCTGGCAAGATTGGAAATTGACTCCAGCTCCGTCAATATTGGTTCAAAAATTATGAATTTGGTCTCAAATTGTATAGCAGAATGTTTCCTACAATTTGAGATCAAATTTATCACTTTCGAACCAATATTGACAGAGCTAGAGTCATTTTCCCAACATGCCAAAATGCCTTCTTTGCTTGTACAGACTTTATTCAACAGTATGCTCCTTCTTCATTCTCCCAGTAAAAAGTGGAAACAGAGAGGAAAGAATATTCCTGAAATGAATACTAGTCTCTTGAAATGTATACATATTCCTGAAATGTATACAATCTCCTGTAATGTGACAGTCTCCAAGGTATAGTCTATCCAAGCAAAGAAGACTTTTGGTAAGATGGGAAAATGACTCCAGCTCGGTCAATATTTGTTCAATAATTAAAAGTGTTGTCTCAATAGTGGATAAAATTTGTTCCCTAGAATTTGAGATAAAATTGATAATTTTTGAACCAATATTGACCGAGCTGGAGTCATTTTCCCATCTTGCTAGAGGGTCTTCTTTGCTTGGACAGACTGGAGGTATGGATACACTCAGCTGAAAGCTCTCCTTAGCTGAAAGCGGTGCGCTCTGTTTGGATTGCATCTTATTGCTAATGCGCTTTTGTATTCAAATATAATCTGAGTCCCGTGATAAGTACAGTGCCGGAGTACTGCTTATTCACAGAGAATGGAAGTCGGTAGGTTTAGTAGATGCTAATGGAACTGGCGCTTGACAAACCACTGTTATCAATGTTTAGCTCTGTTAAGACAGTCGGCGAGCAGTCTTCGAAAGCTCATCGAGTCGAGAGCAAAATCAGCTAAATTTTTTCTCTTGTGGACCACTCACAGACTGTCCTGATAGAGCTGAAATTGAATAAAAGTCATTCGCCAACCGCCAATTTTTTTGGAGTAAGGGTTGACATCATTAAACCAGGCTATAGTCTGTCCAAGCAAAGAAGACCCTCTGGGAAGATGGGAGAATGACTCAAGCTCGGTCAATATTGATTTAAAAATTCTCAATTCGGTCTTAAATTTTGGGAAACATTCTAATCTATAATTTAAGATCAAATTTATGATTTATGAATCAATATTGACCGAGCTGAAGTCATCCTCTCATCTTGCCAGAGGGTCTTCTTCGCTTAGACAGACTATACCTTCTCGTGTATAGTTAGCGCAAGCTGAGAAGATAAGCTGTTGAAATTTACATTGTTAAGGGATGTCTTCTTGGCTCGCGTGAAATGTATCTGGATCATTATTATGTGCGTTGAGAGCTGCTGGAATTTTGTCGTCGGGAAGTTTTGTTTCTAGTTCAATGATCGGATCCAGTTTCCTTGGTTGGATTCTAGTGGGAAATCATTATTCTGATTCTATTAAATATCATACCTACGTAAGATATCATGACTCTGCCAGGGCATCATGATTTTCAGAGGATTTCAGGAAACCATGACTGTACCAGGATATCATGATTCTGGCAGTATATGATGATTCTGCTAAGGCATCAGGATTCTGCCAGAATATCAAAATATTGTTAGGATTTTTTAAAAATAATTCTTATCACATTTTCTCTCTCACTTTTCCTATTTCCCTATCTTCCTTCCATATCCACAATTTCTTCATTTCAAGAGAAGCCATTGAGCCGTCTAGTTTGTTCATAACTGTCGGCACTAACAATTGCAAAGTTTCGGAATTAATTAGGACCACGCGGGAAGCTGAAAGTGCATTAAGTTCTCAGAGTATGAACTTATTCACTTCCCGTGATGAGTTTCAAAAGCATGTGCTGTACTATAGTCTGTCCAAGCAAAGAAGACATTCTGGCAAGATAGAAAAATGACTCCAGCTCGGTCAATATTCGTTCAAAAATTACAAAATTGTCCCTAAATTGTAGATAGAAATGTTTACTACAATTTGGGACCAAATTTATAATTTTTAAACCAATATTGACAGAGCTGGAGTAATTTTCCCATTTTGCTAGAATGCCTTCTTTGCTTGGACAGACCATACTAGCTTGATTGAATTTTCTCTTTCTCTGCCGATATAACCCTCTCACTCCCTCTCTTCTTGATAATAGTCTTTCAAGTCATATACCTTCGTGAGTTAATGTTCCCCAAGGCAGTACTTAATTTATAATTTGGTTCTCCATTCTTGGGTTGACTTGAGAGGATATTATCATTAAAAATAGTGGTTTCGTTGTCACAATATTACTACTTTCAAAATCTTCACATGGAGTTAATTTTCACATGAAGCTCTTTTTGAAGAATTAGGAATGATTTCGATGAAACTATTCTTGTACGGAAGTTATTTTTTTTGTAATATTGTTTGTGATCCTCCTATTGAATTGAATGAAATTTCAATTCTATTGTTCGTAAAACAGTTGATACTATATAGTATACTACTTTTGTAGTTAGAAATTTCTTCTAATTCTCAAACTTTTTATATTTCTCATCTCCTTTTCTATTTATTTTTTGCAATATATTATTCCATTATTTTTGTCCTGTAGATTTCTTATGATTTGTTTACTGATAAAAATAGTAGCAACTCTCACCTGCGCACAGGTTTTTTCCTTGCAGGTGATTCATTGGTTTTATATTCAAGTCGAAAGTTTCAATTGAAATATGTTTTGTTTTTAAAAACCTCAATAAATTTGATTGTGTTGTTTGTATTTGAGTGAAATTGTAAAACATGGCCTACTTTGGACTGCTTGTATTAAATTGGACTAAGAATAGTTTTGGGATAAATCCTGCTGTACTCTCCATGGTAAATAATTAAATCAATGATCATGATTTTCAAACTTTCCAATGTTTTGTGATGCAACAGTACATAAAAGTACTATGGTGTTATAGAAACTTTACTGAATAATACTGTTGATATCCTGTACCAATTCATAAAAGAGAATCCAAGTAAGTACTATGTGATTAACATGCTTCCTTTGTAATAAATACATGGAAGCTTTCTTTATCTCTATTTAAATACATTAAAAACTTTATTTTTTTCAATTTAAATCATATTTCTACTTTTGAATGTATAAAAGGGATTGAAACGTTTGATCTCATCAACTTTCCAATAATAAAGGCTTCATACATAGGCTACATGTATTTGAATGGATCGACTTTCTCCTTTGTTATTCTAAGTCTCAATCCATAATTTAGTATCTAATTGAAATTAGGAATTTGAGACGTTTTGGGCAATCTCCTGTTTCCTATTTCCATAAACAATATATTATTCTCTACTAAAATAATCTATTGTCTCTTTTCAGATAGTCCCATTTGTTATTCTGTAGGATATTCTCATTTCCACACAAGTCAATCTCCTTAATAGAGAGTTTCGCGAGATAATTTCCTATTGTGGAAATTGAAGAGTTCCTTGTCTACTGCAGGAAACTGGTGAACAAAATCATTCCTCAGGCGGGGTGGAAATGTGGAAAACTGGTGGAAAACTGTGGAAAATGGCAGAAAAGCTGTCTAAATCGGTTCGGCTTCCTATTACCTCCGGTATAGTTTGCGGAAGGTGAGAAGATACGCCATTATAATACACTTTACATAGTAATGGCGTGTCTTCTCCACTTGCACGAACTATTGTAGCGTGGGATTCAATCTTCCCAGACCTGTCTGCTTTCTTTCAAGCTCTTTTTGATGTGCTGTTGAAAGGGGTTGTAAGAGGAGGTACAAACGAACATAAATGTACAAGAAGAAAGGTTTACTGAGTTTCATAAAGGAACAACTGAAGAGTTATCGATAAATGTGTTAGTGTCTCACTGCCGATTATATTAACGTCAATTAAGTCATTCAACTCTAAATGATCTTTTAAATCCATATAGTATACTAAGTCTAGCCTATATACTTGATAAACTTTGAAAACTAATGAACTTTAAATAAAGTCAGTAAGTCAATTCAATTCAACCACATTGAAATAACCTAATATGACTTATTATACGAGATGAGCTTCGTTAATCTTCGTTATTTTATGACGGATAAAATTGATTCAATTGCCCAATTGGCAGCTATCTATAGTCTGTCCATGCAAAGAAGACCATCTGGCAAGATGAGGAAATGACTCCAGCTCGGTTAATATTGGTTCAAAAATATTTATTTGGTCTCAAATTGTAGATCAGAATGTTTCCTACGATTGAGACCAAACCAATAATTTTTTAACCAATATTGACCGAGCTGGAGTCATTTTCTCATCTTGCCAGAGGGTCTTCTTTGCTTGGACAGACTGTACTTATTCAATGGACTTTCTACTGTAGTTGCTATTTTTTGATATCCTTCATAGATTTATCCTTAATTACATCAATCTTGAACTCAGATCCCTTTTTCTTCCATTATCAGGGTCTACATCACTTACAGTTCGGACTGTGACAGTTAAAATCTGTATGTGGATGAGGAAGCTGGCAGTCCAAAAGCCAAAACAGCTGTAAACCTGCATTACAATCAATGATCCGCTTATTGTTCTCTGTATAAGATTAACATGACATTCAGTTCAATTTGTTTTTCTAGTCTTGAAAGTCCAAAAACTACACTCAGTCCTATTCTTCATATGAAAAAATTACACAGCTATTATGGCTACTTGTAAGTTTGATTGAGTTCTGCTCCAAAATTTTACAATTTTATTCTAAAACTTTCAAAGATTTAAATGTGTTTTATCTGGTGTTTTGTTCGAGGTTTTATTGTGAATCTATTTCAAAATTCAAAATTTGGATTTTAGTGTGAAAATTAGTGGAAATATCTTAATCTATCTTTAATATTTTTGTATAAATTGTAAGAGGGACAGTTTTGGGTTTTGCCTGTTGTAGGCTACTCTTCTATGTATTATTATTCAATAAAGATGATCATGATTTTGATTATTATTATGGCTATTTAATTCAATTCATTATTTATACTATTTAATTCATAATTCAATATGGCTGTTTTATTCAATTCCTTAAAATATTTGGAAAGTCAGTTAAATCACAACGGCTTGGTTTAAATGAATCACCAGACATACTATACAATGATACATACATTTCATACAATGATAAAATGCATAAATAAATTGTTCATCTTTCAACTTGTCTCATGACTTAGGCTACGAATTTATTGGTCTAAAGAAATGTATAGAAACAAAGTTATGCCCTTTTAAACAAGTCCCTATTAACCTAAACACCCAAAGGCTACTGATTGGTCGTGTTCGATTATCTACATATACGAGTACAACCCGATAATCGACTAATATACATTTAGACTATCGATACATTCAGGTCGTGTTCGATTATCTATCACGAAATGAATGCTCAACTACTGGAAAAGTGGACTCTACTACACGATTTGTACACTATTTGATCGTGATAAAGAAAAGAGTGCTCTAATAATTCGCGAATCTTTATTATGTTTCAACTCTCAAGGGTAACATACAGATACGTACTAAGCATGTATATTTTTCACTGTACCATTCACTCTTGATATTGTATAGATACGATAGATGTCATACTTTGAGTATGGATACTATTTTCAAATGATTCATAAGTTGTGAGTTATTAACCTTGTTAATGGACCATGCAAATCAGATACAGTTGAAAGTTATTTCTTTGATATTGCGGTCGAAAGTGTTGCAAAACATGCTAAATGGTACTTTATTATGGATAGTAAGATTATATAGGATGAATGTAAAGAAGGTTTAAATTTGAATTGAGATCTATTTTATTCTGCCATTGTGTATAGCCTGATTTGAGTATCTACTGATAACAGTGGAGTTTACATTTATTATCAATCGTGTACAAAGTTCTTTCCAATATTACTTTCACTAATTCATTATTTCATCGTACTGGGTATTGGTCTCCCGGTGAAAGTGATTTATCGGTGTGCGTGATGTCGCGAACACTGTGGACTGTTCTTGGATGGGTGATCGGTATTTGGCCAAGTACACATTGGCGAGTTGTAACTACCCGTAAGGGTCTCCCCACCAATAAAAGCCATAAGGATATTCATGTATATTATTTCATCGTACTTGATAACGCATTAATTCACCACTCATATCAATTTTCTAATATTTATTCTCTTTTTTTCAGGTGAGTTTCATATATTTCAAGTTACTCCTACCTGATACCACATGCATCTGGTAAGAAAATCCAACTATTATATCCATAAATGAATTCATTTACGATCTACTTACTGTACTTAGATTCTGTTACATACTGTTAAGGTTGATTTTTCTTCATATGCAAGTTAAATTAAGCGGGGAAGAAATTAAGTTTTTAAAAAAACAACAAGATCCTTTCGACTCGAGAGCTCCATCAAGACTGACCCTCAGAATTGGTTTATTGGAAAATAATCGAGTCTTATCTTGAAGATATAATAGTAATAAAACGTCAACAACAAGTGGAAGAGCAGGCGACATTCCTAACTTGCATATGTAGTGGATATCACAGGAATACTCTTTTAACCAGTGAAATCTAATTTTTTCCAATGCTCTTCTACAAGTATGGAATAGCATTGAATGGACAAAAATATAGGATATCACGACTTAATTGGTTAAGTGAATACTCTTATTAATAATATTAATGAAACACAGAACTATGACATCGTTTTACACACACATATTCGACTGACAATATTTCAACAAGATTTCTCTTTAATTATTATAGAGAGGTTACACGAAATTGAAATATTATTTTTCAGTAATTTTACCAATCCTTGAAAACTCATACTGAAAACAGAAAATTGCATTTCACCGGTTCATTTTATCTTAAGCCTTGTATAAGCTTTTACTGAATATCTATCTGGAAGACATCATAAAATTTCCCCTCGAAGTTGATCCAATAAAATATTTAAAGAGGTGTCCATAAGTCTTAATAGAATCCAACCTGAAATATCAAAACTATCTACATTAGAAATCAATAAGTATTGATTAAAGAAACTCCTAAATAAGTATTTTACAAAGAAATCATATTGAAAATACAACAGAGGCCTACTAGAATACTTATTTTCTCTTAGGGCTACTGTATTTCCGAAACTAATTCACATCAAAGTACCATTTTTTTAAATTTTTATATTTAAAACATTCAAAAAAAGGATACTTTGATGTGAATTATTTTAAAGTCCCAACATACTAGAATAATAAAATAACGATAATCACAACATCCCATTATAATACAATATTCCAGTCCCAGACACATAAACTTTTGATCATATTGACTAGAGAACTGCAATATCATGGAAGGTAGAACTCAAAATAAATAAAATGACAAAAGTTTATATCCGACTATTGACCGGGCAATATCTCATACTGCAAAACAATGGTCAATGACAGTATAGTCTGTCCAAGCAAAGAAGACATTCTGGCAAGATGGAAAAATTACTCCTGCTCGGTCAATATTTGTTTAAAATTTATAAATTTGTTCTCAAATTTTAGGAAATATTCTAATCTACAATTTGAGACCAGATTCATAATGTTTGAACCAATATCAACCGAGGTGGAGTCATTTTCCAATCTTGCCAGAATGTCTTCTTTGCTTGGACAGACTATATCTCTGTAATCTTCACACCATGAGCTGCCTGCATTGTTCAGCTATTGTTTCTACAGAAAGAGGAAAATATATTTCACAATACAGGATCCATTCAAGTAATAAATTGAATTGAATAATACCGATATGGTGTGATATATTGTATTCACTTCATCATACCTGATGAAACATTTAAGGGGTGGAATTCGATTCGAACTTTCCCATACATTCTGCAAGCGGTAAATTGTTTATTATATTCTCTCACCTAGCTTATTATTGTTGGTGTAGTGAATTTAGTTTTGCAAGTTTTCAAAATTCGGTGATCCATAGATTTATTGTGAGAAGTTGTTTCCAAAATATACAGATCATTTTTATATCTTCTCTACGAGTGGTGAACACTTCAGCTGAATCTGTGTTTCAAGATTGTGTTGATTACTTGCTTACTCTAACTAAACTTAATAATTTACTTATTAAAAAATATGCATATGGCTTAAGACTATAAGTTGGTTACTTGCTTACTCAAACGAAATTTAATAATTTACTTATTAAGAACTCAACTTACCCAAACGTCTTCAGTTTGATGTCTAAAAAAGTCACATTCTCCAGCTTTTTGCTACTTCTAAAACATGCGAAAAAATGCTTGAAAGAGGATTTTTGGTTATTAATGTGATCACTATGGGCTAATAGTCCACTGTACTCAACATACTCTGCCATTTTTTCTCTCAAACTCTTTCCTCACATATTCCACCATCTATTCACAACACCTTTTTTAGCTCCTCTTCCCTCCACGCTCTTTCTCTATCTAACCAATCACGTTTTTCTCTCAAATTAGCACTTAAATGTATATTTCTCCACCCATCTCTCAGCTCTTAACTTCACCTCTCTTAACTTTCACCTACCCTCTTCTCTTCCTTACGTCCTTTTCTACTTTTTCTACAGAAATATTTTAAATAAACACATTTTTTTCAACTTGAACACTTCCTCTCTCTTTCTTTGTCTCTTTTAACTTCTGTCTTTCCTCTTTTCTTCCTTTTATCCTCTTCTACTCTTTCTTCAAAAATATTAGTAACAAATACCTTTTCTTACACTTCAAAACTTTTCCTCTTTATCCTTGCTTCTCTTAACTTCAGTCTTTCCTCTTCTCTTCCTTTTCTCCTCTTCTACTTTTTCCTAAAAAATATAATAAACAAATACTTTTTAATCCACTTTAAAACTTCTCCTCTCACTCTTTGCCTCTCTTTTCCATCTTCTTTTCCTTTCATCTTCCATCTTCCCTTTCTCTCTCTTTGTTCTCTCCTCTCCTTTTCCATCTTACCTACCGCTTTTAGCCACATAATCGAGAACCGCTTCCTCGCTAAAGAGACTAGATAATGTGTTCTCCATTCCTTGAACATGGAACATGCCGACAAGCTAACTAGGTGGTCATGTTGAATTTTTCCCTCTTTTTAACACCGGTTGACGTAATCAATTGAACCTCTTTACTACCGGAATTGGCTCGAGTTGACATTTTGAAATCTTCTCTTGCCCTTACCGGTCTTCTAGAGCCGAGACGTTTTGCATACACTACTACAGTCTGTCCAAGTGAAGAAGACATTCTGGCTAGATGGGAAAATAACTCCAGCTTGGTCAAAAGTGGCTCAAACATTGTAAATTTGGTCTTGAAATTAAGAAAACATTTTGATCTACTATTTGAGACCAAATTCGTAGTTTTAGAATCAATATTGACCGAGCTGCAGTCATTTTTGAATTTTGTCAGAATGTCTTCTGTGCTTGGACAGACTGTACAAAAACTTGGCGTTTACTGTGAATCGCCTGTTTTAGATAAAGATCTGAATGTACAAAAGCGCTGGAATTCAGTTGAAAGCATCTCTTATGTCGGTTTTTACTTGTGAGTTTTATAAGCAATATACGTACTGTGAAAATGAGAAGTATTACCTAAAAAAAGTTGAAGGGATTTCTCATGTCGGTTTTTACTTGTGATTTTTATAAGCAATATACTGTGAAAATGAGAAGTAGATGTAGAAGTATTACCAGGAAAAGTTGAAAGTATACAGATGAAAGAAAAGTTTTATAAGCAATATACAATACTGTAAAAATGAGTAAAGTATGTTCGAGCAAAGGAGACATTCTGGCAAGATGAGAAAATGACTCAAGTTCAGTTAATATTGAGTATAATATTAAGGAGTATAAGCAAGTATAAGCAATTATAAGAAGTATAAGCAAAGGAGATATTCTGGCAAGATGGGAAGATGACTCAAGTCCAGTTAATATTGGTTCAAAAATTATCAATTATCGTTTGAAATTGTAGGAAATACTCTGATCTACAATTTTATACCAAGTTTATAATTTTTTTATTCAATATTGACTGAGCTGGAGTTAGTTTACCATTATGCCAAAATGTCTTCTTTGCTTGATCAGAGTAAACTTATAGTCTGTCCAAGCAAAGAAGTTCTTCTGGCAAGATGGGAAAATTACTCCAGCTTGGTCAGTATTTGTTCAAGAATTATAAATGTGGTCTTCATAGTAAATAATATTGTTTCCCACAATTTAAGATCGAATTGACAATTTTAGAACCAATATTGGCCAAGCTGGAGTCATTTTCTCTGGAGTCATCTTGCCAGAGGGTCTCCTTTGCTTGGACAGATTATAAATTATCTTGAGGTCGTTCAACTCTTTGTAATTATTATTCTAATGATCTGTTCAAAGTAATGATTGTTTAAAATTTGAAGAAATTAGTCAACTCAGAGGCCTTTACAACTTTTTATATAGATTTCTCTTAAATTTCGATTTATGTATATCACTTATTGATATTTATCATCTTGTAAAGTTGCTCGTTTCATTAATCAAGATTTTTCTGGGGTGTTGGTTTCCGACTGTTTCTACCAACCCTCAGCTCTGCCAGGACAGTCGCAATATATCACCAACGACTATTATATGAATCAGAATATTGTCAGCAAATGTCTGTATGCGGTAAAAATCAGTATTGTATGGAAACCTATACAACATTTATGCCGGGTTTTTCCAAGCACACTCAAATTTGAGGGACCTCAAGTTTACATTTCCTATACTTATAATAGAAAATGTCAGCTTTTCATCAAAATTTGAGCGTCCCTCAAATTCGAGTGTGCTTGGAAAAACCCGGCATTATCCACCGTATTTTGATATAGTTGAAGTTATTCATTCACTTACATAATTTGATCCAGGCCTGGTTCGCTCTGGATTGAAAGAAACTTTAACAACGGAGTTTATTACGTCGGAAAAATCCACTCGGAAAAAGTCACTCCTTCTCTTCCCTATTTTTTCAAAACAGACTTTCCCTTCATACAACAATTGATTCAAAGTTGTTTTCACGTTCTGTACACGTGCCAACTACGTGCAAAGTTGTTTTCTCATTGTATACACGTGCAAAACATACGTGCACGTGCTTATACCTCTGAGAAGAGATAATTTTGTGGGGTGGTTTTCCCCAATTCCATTCCCCACATGATGCTTTGTTGCATTTATTATGATGACAGTGGAAAGACCGAATGCGAAAATATATCGGAAAAGGGATCAAGGAGTGAGAAGGGGAGGGGGGAGTGGAAAAGGCGAAGTAGGAAGAACGAAGAGATGTTGGGAGAGAGAGTCGGAAAGAATGGGGAAAGGGAAAGTATGATAAAAGCGAAAAAGGAGGCAAGAAGGGGAAGGGTATGTAACGATTTAAAGCAGTTGTAAGGGGAGCTGAGAAGATGGTTTAGGGGAAAGAGGATATTATCTTCTTGTTGAATACATTATTAGAAAATGACCAGACAGTTCATCGTACAAGAAAAATTGCCTGAAAGATGTCATGAGCAGAAGAGGAATGTAGCATGCATGAGAAAATTGAGAATAGTTAGAATGTGAATATGGAAATTTGAAGTGAAAGATTAGTAAATAGCCAAGGTTATTAGAGACCTTAGGTTTTCTAATAACCTTGGTAAATGACCAGTTGGTCCATCATATGAAATGAAATGCCTGTTAGATGCCATGAGCATAAAATAAATAACTAATGTATTGTATAGTATGCATGAGAATGTGAGGATAGTAGAGTTATAATGTGATTATGAAGATTTAAAGTTAACTATTCATAATGGTTTGATCATTGCACATAATTGAAACTTGTGATTTTGATTATCTTGTTTTGTTATTAGAACTTACATTATTTGAATAGTTACGAATGAATACTATCAATAAAGAAATAAGATTGAATTGAAAAAAATCTTTGTTTTTCGTGAAAAAATGAAGATTTTTTAATTCAATCTTGTTTATTTAACACAATTTAGAAATGGTGTCTATTATCAATTGGATCTTTCAGTTGGAAGCCTACTTCTATTACTATAATAAAAGAGTTGAATTTCCTTTGTGTTATGTTTCTGAAGGAGAACTATAACGTAAAGCTCGGTTTCACACTGTAAACAATACAGTCATGTTATCGAACAAAAATTTGGTGTTTCTCCAACAGTTTCTTGTTTCTTGTAGAAAGTGATAAGATTTTAGAAAAATTTTTATAGACATGTTTTGTTACAGCATGAGATCTCCAACCTGAATAAATATTTTAGTATTGCCTATTCTATAAAAATTGCATGGAATATTGAAAGATTCCATCAACCTCCAGTACTAGTATATATGTATTAAGTAACTTAGAATATGTATTGTATACGTAAACCCAAAATATTGCTCGTATTTTCAATTTTACAACCAATCTTAATCGTGAGAAACTCATAAAAATGGAGATTCTACAGGAATTTAGAGGAGGGGCGAAATATGGATATCAAACGGTCTTTTTTAATACCAAAGATACTTTAAGGGGTGTAAAATTTTTTTAGTAAAGATGAGTCATAAAATTACTGAAATAGCCTTCCATAACAGGAGCCAGAAAGGGAATAAAGGAAAGAGGAATAATACGAAGAAGAGCAAAAGTGGAAGAAAAAACTATGATGATGAAGAACCAAAAGAATAAGAGGATTAGGATGGAAAAAGATAAATTGAGATGGATAAGTGGAACAAATAATGAAAGAATACAAAATTAATAATTGATAACGTTGATACGACGATGATAGTCGTCTTATATAAGTAGGTATAGTGTTATAGATAGTCGGTATTTTAAAAGTCTTCGACATTAATTAACATGACCAAAATAATCATAATTCTCAACAATTCACATTATTTGAAATAATTATAATAATCATAATTCAATGATAATTATGATGAAGAATGAGTGGAAGGAATAACAAGATAGGAGAAATAGATGAAAATCAACAAGAATTTTTTTATTAAGAATTTGAATAAAACGTTGATGATACTGAGAACGTGAATAACTGTAATGATAATAGTTACTGGAAGATGGTGATGTTGATGATCGAGATCGAGGTATATTTTGTCCAAGCAAAGAAGGCATTCTGGCAAGATGAGAAAATGACTTCACCTCAGTTAATATTGTTCAAAATTATAAATTTGGCCTCAATTTGTAGGAAACATTCTGATCTAAAACATGAAACCAAATTTATAATTTTTTAACCAATATTGACAGAGCTGGAGTCATTTCCCCATCTTGCCAGAATGTCTTCTTTGCTTGGACTATTGGACAGATTATAAAGAATCTAATGGAAATAAAGGAGATAGTAGGAGTGAAATGGAGAAGAAGAAGTGGAGAAGTAATGAAGGAGAGAAAATGGAAGAAGATGAAAAGGGGAAAATAGTTGGAAGAAAGAAGGAGAAAGACGAAAATCGATGAGGAAGAGTAGAGGTTAGGAAGAAAAGAATTTAGACTTGAAGAGTTTTCTCTTGTTTATGGCAGTGGATCTCTTGGTGACTGACATAAAACATGTTGATAGCACTAAAAATTGACGTTTTTCAGACGATAAAATCAAAGAGTGTCAGGTTTATACGGTGTATTTTCGATTTCGATCTTGAGTTCAATCTATTTCGCCAGTATGATGACCTGAAAGCTACTGCCACAATGACCGCAGTAAAAGATTACCATCGATATTTTTGGAGAGAGTTTTTGTAAGGAGAGTGGACTCTAAGTTTATGGACGTAATCGTATTGCCAAGTTACGAGCTTTGGACTTGAACTTGGATAAGGTACCATAATAGCACAGAGGGAATATTGAATTGGGGTGCATTAATAGTTTTGTTCAAGAAATGAAGATGTCACTTAAGCTATTATTAATGATTCAGCTGTAGTAATCAGACAATGAAATAAATGGAAGTGAGAATATGATTTTTATGAAGGTCATTTTCATCTTTATCTTCAAACCCACTATCAATGGGTATTTCTGGTGATGAATTAGTTACAGACCACTCTTATGTATCCTAACAACATACTAAAAAATGAGAATTATAATACATTTTGCAAGCAATAATTTATAAAGTCACTGGACTACAATGCACACTCACTGAAAACCAATAAGACTATTATCATGATAATAATTGTTGTTTTGCAAATTTGATGAGAATTTCTTCGATTTTAGTTATTCTATCCAGCTTGGCGTTTATCCGTTCATTCCAAGATGATTTTAATTCCATCCATGAATTTTTCTCGTTTTTCTTATATCTTAATGAATTGTTCATGAATTTTCTCTTCAACTCAATACAAGCTTTTCTCGCACAAAATATCACCATTTGTTTGAACAAAAGTTAGACAATTTGAACTGAATTCTGTTCAAATAAAGTTATATTTTGACAGCCCAAGTGCGTTTTCTTATTATACGTGTATAAATATCACATCATCGCACCTGATACTGTGTTCTCAATCATATTTCTATCTTTATTCACGACTTGAATTATCATTGTAGTCATAATAGTCAATGTAATGTCATCATAATCAGTACAATATTCATTGTACAGGTAAGAATTATCAAATCCATCTCCGTATTCTAAAAATACGTCAGAATTCAGAAAAAAGAATAAAAGAAGAATACTTTTTTCTATTATCTCTGGTTTTCATTGATGTTATTACATGAACACTCTTTTCATCCAATGCAGATTTTAAGAGGTGTTGAAATCGTAAATTTCAAGTCAACAAACACGAACAGAATTGAGCATTCTGTTCAATATCATCAAAAACAAATTAATGTCGCTGTCACTTTAAAGCCCAAACGAGCGTTAGTGGTTTTCTTCTGACTCCAATAAAATTCAACACTTCACCTCCACCCCCCTCCCAACCGGAAGCCTACCAGTCACTTTATTCACTTGAGTTATTGACAAAGTCTATTAATGTTCATCTTCTCTCTATCATCCCTTCTCTTTCAATTACATTTCTCTCTTCCTCCTTCTCTAATGTTTTTCTTCTCTGTAATTTTTTTTCAAGCACAATCTGTTTCTCTCCAATTTCATCTTACTTGCTCTCACTCTTTGTCACTCTCTATTTCTCTATGATGTTCATCTTTTCTTTCAAGCACAGCTCCTTTTTCTCTCCTTTTTCCACCCTTTCCCTCTCTCTCTCTCTTTCTCTTTGTCGCTATTACGCTTCTGACTATTGCACACAATCTCATTCACTCTAGTTGTGTCGACCTATTTTTCGGAATTCTCTTCAGTCTCTTCTGAACTTCTTATTCATATTTTCCAACCAAACATTTTCCAAACAGCTTGACGTTTTAGCTTTACCAATAGCTAACTACTGATGATCCTTTTTTCTCAAAACTTTAAACTTCTCTTAGTCCTCTTCACTCCCTCCTCTTTATTTCTTTTATTCCCTCATTGTTTCTCTTAACGTTCTTTTCCAATTGATACTTTTCTCACTCTATTCTCTGATACTCCACATTTTTGTTCATTCTACTCTATCTTTTTTATTGGGTTTTTCCATTTCTTTTACATGTTAGTCTCTTGGTTTTCTGATCCTCTCTTCGAATTCAACCCTCAAAAGGCTTCATTACTCATTTCAATTTCCCTTCCATCTCCTTCTTATTCTTCTTTCCTTCTCCAATTCACTCCTTCTTTCTTCTTCACAGGCATCCTCTTCTTCCTCCAACTTCCTACAGGTTATCTTGTTCTCCTCATTTTTCTCCGTTATATTCACCAAATGTCCAAATTCATCTCCCATTTCCTCTTCCTCCATTTATTTTCCTTTTTCACTGCGCTTTCATCCTCTATCCTTGCCTATTTCTTCCTCCTACTCCTCTTTTTCTAAGCTGTTTTCTCCTGTTCAAATCCTTCTCGGCCTTCTTCTCCTCCTCCTTTTTCTCTCATTCTTGCTACTTCTCCTCCTTCTTCTCTTTCTCCTCTTCCTGCTCCTTCTCCTCCCTTCTATTCTCATTTCACTCCACTTCTTCCTCCTCCTCCTCCTCCTTCCATTTCTCATCTTCTTACTCCTTCTCCTTATTTCTATTCTCATTTCTCTCCACTTCGTCCTCCGCCTCCTCCTCCTCCTCCTCCTGTCAACTCGATTGCCACCCTTACATTCTAATGCTAATAATAGCAGTTGACAGGTCCATCAACATTTTATTCACTCCTCTTCTCCCCTCCCACTTTCCACTATCTTTTTTCCATTAACCATCCCCCCTCTCCCCCCCTCCTACCATCCAGATGAGCTTCAGCTGAGAAATTGCTTCTGAGCTCTTTTTTAATGCCTTAAACGTAGCGAAACCTAATTTTATTGCTCTGGCTCCCTCGTTTTTAATGTAGGTGAAATTGAAAAACTCATCATCGCTAGTCTGTCCAAGCAAAGAAGACATCCTCGCACGATGGAAGAATGACTCTAGCTCGGTCAATATTGGTTCAAAAATTATTAATTTGATCTCAAATTATGTATCAGAGAGTTTCCTACAATTTGAGACCAATTTTGTAATTTTTGAACTAATATTGACCGAGCTAGAGTCATTCTTCCATCGTGCGAGGATGTCTTCTAAAGCTTGGACAGACTAGCTGTTTTTGTAGGGTGTTAAAGGAGGGACAATTGGTATGCACAATTAACCACTGGCTTCATAATTCAACCACTGTTGAAAATCCTTTCAAATAGATTTAGAAAAGAAGAGGGCATAGAGATCATTACACTTGAAAGTGACTGATTCAATGAAAACAATCGGATTCACTGTCTTTTCAGTTTGAAAACATATTTGTTTGAGCTTGTACAGGGAGGTTCTGGGGGAGCTCCAATATTGGAAAGAATTAGGTTCATGGAATTCACGTTTTGAACAAGGCTCGTATTATATAATTTTGGACTAAACATTCTGATTTTATAATAGGCTGTACTTATTATTTATTTTATTTAGCGTATGGCTTTTAATAGTGGGGAAGACCCAAGGGTTGTTCCACTTCGCCAGATAACCTCATTTTCCCCAAACGGAGATATGAGATATAGGCTGTACTAATCTTGTTATTAACAGAATATATCGAATAACTTGTTTAGGACTGTTGCATGTAAAAATTGGTACGGGAGCAGTTTTGGGCATCTGCCTGTTGCACTTGTGCCTTTATGTATCTATATCTATAAAAGTGGCACTGACTGATTCATATTCATTCATCACCAGAACTAAAAATACACTGAACCGAATGCGTTCAAATTTGGCAGGCATGTTCAGTTGGACGTTTAGAAACGGATTTTAAAACTTTTCAAGGATACGCCAAATATTTTAGTTTTTCGAATTCCTCATTTTTTCGTGAACTAATCGGTGTAAAATGTTGAAATTTGGTGGGCAGGTTCAGATAAGGTCTAGAAATGTGTTAAAATATTTTTGCAATCCGTTCAAGATTACGCCAGTAATCAAGTTTTCAAAATTGTAGATGTGTTGCGGGTTGCATATCTTCCGCCTTGATACGACCAATCCTTACTGTAAATTCAATGGTTCAGCGAGATTATAGATGAACTAATTTGGAAGATATTGAATCAAGTTTCAAACTATGTCCGATATACTTCCCAAGGTTACGCTTAATATTAGCGTTTTACTATTTTCTGTAATTTTCGGAGTTTTTCTTAGATGTTTCTAGAACAAATTGGCATAAAATCTTGAAATTAGGTAAGCAGGTCCATTTGAGGTGTAGAAATGCTGTGCTCAATAAATTTCGAATCCCTTCTGAACGGAGTTCGCATTTTCAGGCAGCGATGTTTGATTGGATGTAATATAATCATAATCATATAAATGTGTAAATGAATAAATAAATAATTTTGGAGAAGTAACTGTGAAATGTGATGCCAAAAAGATGAACCTCATCTTGCCTCTTGTACGTGATGTAACCTACTAACAGCTGTTGTAGGGCATCTATTATCTCTTGAAAAACATCACTAGGCATAGGTAAATGAGAACTCTAATTCAAAACATTAGCTATTGGAACGCACAAGGAGCAGACGTAACCGTCTTACTTTTTTCAATTAATTATGTCCTCAGATATATTTCAATCCATCTTGATATGATGTTCGTTATATTCGAAACTCACACTATAAGATATATTGTACACTTATATTACACTAAAATTATAGATTAATAATTACACTAATTAAGATTTTTATATTACACTTAAATTTATAGATTTAGATACAAAAGTATTGAAGTCTAAAACTTTTCTTCTTCCCAATTTCGTATAGTTGATATTGGAAATAGAGGTTATGTTCACACTTGAAACTTCAATTTTACATGAATTTTGACTTCTGAAGGTGAAACACTACAAAACAACAATTATTTCTAATTTATCCTGTATATACAGTGAAACATATATCTTCTTTCCTGCATTCCTGTAACATATTTAGTGATGAACTGTCGTACTGTTGTAACGAGTACATGAATCAGGAGCTGCATAATCCCTGGGAATCGACAGGGGTTTATCTGCCAACCATCCAGTGGCATTATCCATCATTGTTGGCCCACATGTACCATAAATCTGCTCCCATAAACCCATAAGCTTCGCCCATAATCCATTATCCAACCTGGCTGCAAACACTGTACATTGAAACCCTTTAAACCCTCAAACATTGAGTCACTTATTCATCATTGATTACTGCGTCATAGGTGACACAATCTGGAATGGAGCCAATGTGAACTATCACTCTCTATCTATGAACTGATACCAGTGTCCAGTCGAGGCTAAAGTGATCTAGGATTAGAATAGAATGGAATTTTATTATAGTTGGTGTTTTTTCTCAGTGAAAATTGTGTATTGAAATGGGACATGAATTGTTATATTTTTATAAATTTTAATTTTCAACCTTATATTATATTATTAAGGGACTCAATTTTTAAATTGAGTATTGAAAAGGGACATGAATTTCGATATTTTAATTCCTCAAATGAGATTAAATCCTCTAATGAAGGATTTGATTTTGAAAATCCTTTGGGATGATTCTTTTCCAAAAAAGGATTTGAGAGGATAGTTCACATTTAATCAATATTGTTCTTTAATGAAGGACTCGACCTTAAAGATTCTTTAAGATGGTACTTCTTCAAATGATTGATTTGAAAGATTAGTTCACATTTTGATCAATATTGTTATGCTGGGTGAATTGATGATGGATATTTAAAGAGATCGTTTTCTGATTTAAGATTAGTATCAAATGTTTGCATCATTGTACAACCAATAATCAGTTTGTGTCTTTTTAAATAGACATTTTCATTAATTTCACTTTCAGTTTGTCTCTTTGATTTTGATAATTTATTTCGAAAATTTTTTCTAATAAAATAGGTTGATTGTCGAACCGGCTCAATTTCAGCCATTCAAGTGAAAAACAATTACATTTTCAATAAACTGAAACTTATTACGTGATGAAGCCACAAATTCCTACAGCTTTTTCTAAGGGTAATGCTCACGTGAGCTCTTAGGCACGTGCTTGGGTAATGAGAGGGATGATGTATTGATGATGATGAGAGATGACGACCCAAAATTAGACAGCTTGCCACTTCATGCTAACTTGGTAACATGCGTGTTACCAAACCTGACATCAATAAAAATAACTCTCCATTATATTCTATATTAACCTCACTTCCAAAAATATTTTCAGTCTTCATAACCATCCAATTATTGTACAAAATTGGAGCATTCCCCATACTCTATATGTCTACATACATTTCTCATTTTTCCTTGCATCGAAGCACTTCCCTCATCACTCAGATCAGATCGTAACTTCTTCTTCTCCTTCTTCTTTTTCCTTTTCTTCTTCTTCTTCTTCTTCTTCTTTTTCTTCTTCTTCTTCTTCTTCTTCTTCTTCTTCTTCTTCCCTCTTACATTTCCCCTAGTATCCATTATTTGTTTCCCTTACGTGTAGGATACCCACCCACAACAGACCATTATTAGATTTCCTCTTTCCAATTCCAATTTCTCGAAGACTGGAAACAACAGTGGAGTGGTTTTGTTTCTTCTTGTCTTGTTTTTCTCACTACTTTTCCATTTTATTTTCGGCCTCTAGTGCGTTGGAATCTATCTTGGGTCCCACTCGTTGAGTGTTCTGCAATACGGATAGATATATCGTATCGAGTTTGGTGTACCAAAGTAAAATTTTGCTTTAGAAAACGTTGGTAAAATTTCCTTTCTTTGAATTAGAAGATTCCTAATAGTTTATTCCATTCATTCCTCAATAATTGTATAGTCTTTCCAAGCGAAGAAGACCCTCTGGCAAGATGTTCTTATTCCTGAACAAATACTGATCAAGCTGGAGTCATTTTCCCATCTTGCCAGAGGTTCTTCTTTGCTTGAACAGACTATATTGGATACTAACCCTAGCACTTGTATTCTTATTCTTTAATTACTAATTATAACATCACTAATATCTAATAAATAACAATTAATTAGTTCCACACTCTAGAATTCACACGTGGATGACTTTTAGGAAAGGGAAACAACTTTTGTTCAAATGAAAAACACTGGCGGCTCGTAACAACGGAACAAGTGCCTGTATCTTTATCTTTACTGTACAGCACTTTACCTGTTTCGTGGGCACGAGCCGCCAGTGATGAAAAATACTGAACGGGTGTGCTGAAATTTAGATTTCTATTTATTATAATGCATTGATGTAATCTTTCCAAGCAAAAAATACATTCTGGCAAGATTGGAAAATGACTCCAGCTCGATCAATATTGGTTGAAAAATTATAAACTTAGTCTGAAATTGTAGGAAACAATTTGTACTAAAATTGTAGATCAGAATGTTCCCTTCATACATTAGGTCTCGAATGTATGATTTACGAACTGGAGTAATTTTCAATCTTACCAGAATGTCTGCTTTGCTTGGATAGACTATTATAGTAGCCCTAGACAATAAGGAATTTCTCTGTATTATTCGTTTATCAAATAAGTGAACATGTTTCTACTTACTATTCGATTATGTTTCTACTCGAAGTAGTTATATCTACTTATTTTTATGTTTGAATATTTCGATATATCGATTGATACCCATCGCATTGATATTCGTGCAATGTATTTCATGCCGAAAATCAGTGGCGTAACAGCCGGGCCCGCAGGGCCCACAATGCGGGGGGCCCGAGAGCCAGGGGTGAGTTGGAATTGACACTGTATATGAAGAAGACCTCATCATAGATTTTCTCCATGGAATGCTAAGTTTAAGAAGGACTCTACAATAATTATTAGAAATATCAAAAAAAGGAAACAGTGAAATAAGTTGGTGAACTTTTATCAATTGAGTATTACTCCACTGGCGGCTCGCGCCAACCAAACAGGTGATGTGTTCGTATCTTTTACTGTACAGCACTTCACCTCTTTCGAGATCAAGAACCGCCAGTGCAATTACTCTATTGCTTGTAATGTCCCAGATGTATGCGTAGCATACATTTTGTTTTTAACTATACCAGTAACGGAAGCTCTGCTGAAAAGTCATTCTCGAAATTAAATTTGAACAAGGTCCAAGTGTCCAATGTCCAGTTGAACAACCTTCCAAGTGTCATGTCACAAAAATACTTAGTGGGCTCAGCTTATTAAGTATTGAAAGTGAAGTGGCTAGAGAAATTGACTTAAAACAGACCATTCAGCATAAGCTTCTTCCAACTCAAAAAGATCTTAAAAATTCAAGTAAAGACATTCGTGTCATTTTTCTTTTCTACATTCCTTTTTCTTGTTCTACAGTAGTTTTGTCGTACGGTAATATATTTTTTAAATAAAATATTTTCATGCTCTAATGGATGTTTGTTATTCTGCCTAAAGATTCGTAGTAAGCCAATGTCATTTATTTTTAATGAAGGTCAACAATTGAAATTCAACTTAAGCAAAGATAAAACTTACAAAAATTCAATATTTCAGTGCATGGTAACTGAACGAAACCCTTCAAATGAAATCTACTTTTGTTGAACAAATTAAATTTTGAAATCAACTACGGTACTGTATATAGCAGCGGATTCAGAACCGGGCAGCTCAAGCCGCGCGGCTCTAGCTGCCGCTTGGGAATTGTACATTTAAATTGAATTCTATTGATGGCTGACCACCTCACACTACTCAATGTAAGCTGAGAAACGCTCCTCTTAAATTCAATTCTATTGGTGGCTGACAACTCCCTCCACTCTGTCGACCAATCACAAGCCAGTACAATTCCACGCCTACAACGCCCTCTCATTGGCTGATGCCATTACGTCATCATGGCCTAGCAAAGGCGGAGCTTGAAGGCGTGTCTAATAGGAGTCGAAGCGAATCACCCTATTGCTACTGCCATCTGCTGGCTGAATTCAGAACTAACTTATTTCGAATGTTTTCTCAAGAAAGTTGAGGAGGGCGGTGAAAATAGCTACAATCTTCAATTCGCTTGTTATCAAGTTTCCAATTTTTGTTAGGACAAGTATATATTATTTTCAGTGAAACTCAAGATTTATGATGATTCCCAATATTTTTCCTGTAGCCTGCAGAAATCTCGTACAGGGCGCCAAAACACCACGCGAGGGCCCTGCTGTATAACAATGTATAAAACCAACTAATCAGGTGAATAATAATATGATTTAAAAATTATTTGAAGGCCTATGTAACATCTAATGATTGAAAAGCATGCTCGTTTCTAGCAAAATTGAATGGATTTCAAACTAGCAAGCTACAATTTATTGATTATTAGATCTGATATAAGCTTTAATCTTCAATTATCAAAATATACAAAGACTTTTTCGTCATAAAACAATTCAATATACATTAAAGATACATTAAGTTACATTATTGATCGAAGTAGTAAAAAATCCATAAATCAAAGTCACTTTGGGGGTCACGTAAAAATATTTTTGCGGGGGGGCCAAAAAGACTGTTACGCCACTCCCGAAAATGATTGTTTTTCCAACATTTTGGAACAGAATGTGTCTGAAATGGAGTTATTCTCTATTTGAAAAAATAACGTACGAAGAGTATGGTAACTCATGAAACGTCAACACGAATTGTTCATCTACTCGAACTCACAAACAAACCAGGATCTTCTACTTTTTGTTTTATTCACATGTCAATACTGGTGGAAAAACTGTTGGCATAGTCTGTTCAAGCAAAGAAGGAATTCTGTCAAGATGGTGAAATTACTCCAGTTCGGTCAATATTGTTTCAGAATTCATGAATTTGGTCTCAAAGTGTATAAAACACTCTGCTTCACAATTGAAGATCGTATGCATAATTTTTGAACTAATATTGACCGAGCTGAAGTCATTTTCCCATCTTGCCAGAATGTCTTTTTCGCTTGGACAGACTATACGAAAAAGGTCAAATGTGGTGCCAATCTTGTGAATAAAGTTCACCATATCTGTCAGGATTTTTCCCCTTGGGATTTTTTCCCATAGGATTCCCATAGGGACATGTTGATATCTCTTGGGAAAAGGATTTGTGTCAATTTGTTTTCGACTACGTGGCTTTTCTCTTAGGCTACTGTTTCGTCTTCTTTCTGGATTTTTCTGATGTTTATATTCTCGCTGTCACCTTTCTTCCTCTTTCTACAAACTACTTCAAACAGTTCTAGTTTTTTGTATTTTCCCAACATGGTTTGTTATTCCTACTCTTATATTCTTAGTGTTCTCTCTGAAATTCTGAAAAACCTATCATACTCAGTTTGAGTATAACCTGTAAACACCTACCTATAACCTTTAAACACCTATATAACCTACAAAAACCTATACTCTAAGGTTGAGTGGTAGAAAAGTGTCCTTGTTCTAACTCCACCTAATAAAGAATATTTTTATTTCATACTCTTTCCTGCACAATATGGAAAATTGTACAACTTCTTTGTATGAAAATCGAAATCAATCACAGTACCATTTTAGTATTCTCTAGTATGAATCCCCAGTTCCTAATATTGTTCTCTTATTTCCCAACTGTCTCTCATATACAATTTTTTTCTCTCTCTTTTGTTGTCTCTTTTATTCTTTGCCGCCCTCCACCTTTCCTTCTCTGCTCTCTTTTCTTCTCATTCGAACTCTCCTATTCCAGCCATGCAAAAATTTTAATTTCACCCATTTCTCTGAACATGCAAAAACTAGAAGAATTTCATAAAGAGCACTATATTTCACACAGATGATAGTTGGCTTTCATAGCAATAGTCTCTCATAGCACATACCTCACTACCTATTCTTTTCTCACTATTTTCTTACATTATTCTCTCCTCTCTCCACTACACTTTTCCACTCTCTGTCCCACACCCTTTTCCTCTCTCTTTGAATTCCTATTCTTCATCAATTTTCCTTTTTTTACTATTCCTAGTAGCCTCTCCTAACCTCTTTCTCACTTTCTCTCTCTCTCCCTCTTTCTCTCGATACTCTCTCTACTCCTTTCTCATTCCATCTTCTTTTTTCTTTTTCTCTTTATAAACTATTTCTCTCGCTCCCTTTTCCTCTCTTTCTCGATTCTCTCTCTATTCCACTTTCATTTAATGTCTCCCCATTTCTCTCTTTCTATTCCATTTCTGCTTCGGTAATCACTAGATCTCTTCTCGTGTTTTAGTTCTTTTCCAAACCTCTTCTATCTCGTCATATATTCGCCACGATTCCTCAATAAAGACATTCATATCCGATCCACTCGCACGCAAGCTCACACTCGATAAGCTTTTTCCATGTCATTGAAATCATTCAAAATGGTGGATGCCTTTCTTCCCACAGTATAGCCCTTCCTCACATGATTTCATTCACCTCCACTCTCCAAATATATACAACATATATGCAAATGCATTTCAAATTTCCTTTTTCGTTTTCAACTTCTACATCTCTCATTCTCGATCTTCCTCACTTTTATATTTTCATTTCTTCTTTTTTATTTATTTATATCCCAACAAATTTTACTCATATAGTCCCATCTTCTCCTTTTTCCCCTTTTATTCTCTTACTCCTTCTTCTCCTTTTTCTCCCTTTATTCTCTTTCTCCTTCCCCTTCTTCTTCTCCTTACCTTTATCCTCCTCCTTCTCCTCCCAATTCTTCCCCCTCTTTCTCCTTCACCTCACCCTCCTTCTATTTCTCTACCTCTACCTCCTATTCATCCTTCCCTTCTCTTTTGTCTTCTTTTTCCCATCTCTTTTCAGAATCTTTTCTTTCTAAAACCTTTACCCAATTGCTTCTAAACCTCTTCATCTTCTTCTCATCTTTTCCCTTTTCTCCTTCATCTTCTTCAATCTTCACCCACTCCTACGTTTTCATCTCTTTTCCCATCCCTATTCATTTTCCACGTCTTTCATCATGTTCATTCACTCAGTCCACCTCATTCATTTCATCTTCTTTTTTTACCGATTTTTGTCCTTCCATTCATCTTTACCAATTTTTTCTACCTCTTTCCGTCTTCTCCCATGCTCCACCGGACTTCTTGTCCCTTCTGCCTACTCATCCTTTTCTTTCTTCTTCTTATTCTTCTCCTCCTCCTTCTCCTTCTTCTCCATCCACTTTTCTTCTTTGCTACTTTATACACTTTCCTCACTCTTCCACATTCTTCTTGTGCGCGATTCTATATTACATTTCCGTTCCATCTCATTGTTTCGTAGCTGCTATGTATTTTTTCGTTCGGTAAGGTATATATGTTTGATATACAGTATATTGTATATGTATATTTGTTCGATATAATAGTGTAGGCACGACCTTCCTTCCGCTCTGTCACGTATAGTCTGTCCAAGCAAAGAAGACGTTCTGGCAAGATGGAAAAATGACACCAGCTAAGTCAATATCGGTTAAAAAAATTAAAAATTGGGTTTTAATTTATAGAGACTATTCTACTCCACAATTTGAGACCAAATGTTTAATGTATGAACCAATATTGACTGAGATGGAGACATTTTCTCATCTTGCCAGAGTGCCTTCTTTGCTTGGACAGACTATATAATGCTCTGCTCAATGCTGACAACTATTCCAATAAAAGCGTCCATTTCTATTGTTCCATGGAAATATTTCTGCACGCTGGTTCGAGATTGTTTCTGTCTGCAGCTACTCTGTGGCTGAGGTCAAGATCCAATCAATATAGTTCTCTCACTGGATGTGTGAAAAGATAAGAAATATTGGATTTTGCGAATTTTTGTGATTTTGTTAATGTAATAGGGATATTGTATTTGAAGGGATAAAAAATTGCTTTATCGATGAAAAAAATTGTATTGGGTTTTTTCATAAAAATCAACCACCTTCAAGAAACCACTATAAGTTCTAGAAAAATCATAAATTCCTGTTAGGCCTATTAGTTCTTGGATTTTCTGCAAGATCAAAATAACATTTTTTGTAGTTTATGATCATTTGAACTAGAATTTTCTAAAATAAAAATAATCACTGGACCAATGTGATTCTCATTGTCAATGTGACCTAATGTGATGTCATTCTGCTCTACAATTTGAGACGAAATTTATGATTTTTGAACCAATATTGTCCAAGCTGGAGTCATTTCTCCATCTTGCCAGAATGTCTTTTCTGCTCGTCCAGACTATTATCAGATTTCATCTTCCCTAAAGTGGATCAAGTAGGCCTTGAAGTGAGTGGGGTTGTTAATGATTTGAAATCACCATCAAATCTTAAATGCTTGAAATAAATAAGCCGTTCAAGCTATCAAGTAGTGCTGACTGCATTATTTTGTAACAAGAAACTGGAACCTAACGTGATAGAAAAGGCTATAGTGATAAAATCATCATGATTATGCTTTCTATGGCAAAATACTAATAAACACTTTTTCGATAAATGAAGACATGTATTTTTTAAAATAGGAGAATATCATATTTTTGTATAATTTTTGTGGTATTTTCTAGTCTCGTGTATCTTGTAGATCCAAATCTTTGGATAATATCGTTCGCATTTCTCTCAAAGCAAGTATCACATTCACACAGAAACTAAGTCAAAATTACACCAAAATTGCATGACATAAAAGTAGATGCTCGTCTGGCTCAGATGGAGAATAATGTGATGAAGCTCAGATAGTGGAAGACGCAATTGCTCTATCAATGAAAACATGAAGTACATTAATTTCTACTTAAAATGAGTGAAATGAGTTACATGAAAGGTAAGAAAAGGAGATAAGAGAAGGGTAAGAGTCCATCTAGGTAGATGTGAATTTTGCGATGTTTTCTTAATCTTTTGCTCTATCTTAACTATATTTTGCTCCATTTAGCTATAATTCTATCCACACTTTGCAATTATTATCATCCCTCTTTCCTTTCTTTATCCTTCTTCGTTCTTCCTTTCAATTCACCTATTTTTTCATATTCTTCTCCTTCACCAAACCTCATATTATCTTCTACTCGTTTTCTCTTCTTGTCTACACATTCGACTTCATCCTATCTTCTCCCACATTTTCATGTTCAAACTTCGCCTTTTCATTTAGATATTTTAATGCACAACATGTAAGATTGCAAGCAAGAAGCAAATTGTTTGGATAATTTTTCTATGATTTTTGCATTCATATGTAACCTCTCGTTGAATAGATTATAGAATTATAGAACAACCTGTAAAAATTGTAGTGTAAAATATCGAAATTAGTGCGTAACTTGTAAAAATGATAGATTTGATGAAAACTCTTGTCATCTAGAAACTAAGCATGAATATTTTGTTGCAATCTAAATGAATAAAGAAATCTAATCTAATTTCTTACTATGATATTTCTTATTCCCATATCTAATTTTTACTTTTTTCCTCTTATATTGTTCCTTCTACACACCACTCCCTTCTGAATGATTACTCATCTCCTCTCCGTTTCTAGTCCTACCTCTGTCTCTCTCTCTCTCTCTCTCTCAAGGTTGGGTTCGTTGGGAGGGGGAAAGCTCTTGTGCCTCAACTTCGCCCACAACACTTTTCGTAATGTTGAATAATAAAGACATCTATCTATCTATCTTTATCAAAGACTTCTTGGACCTTGCTTCCTCTTTTATTCTTATCGTATATTCTTCCTTCCTCCTCAATAACCGCTCTACTCCGCTTCCACAGTCCCTCCAGCAACCATTTCAACTTCTCATCATCACCTTCAGCTGTTATCACGCGCCGTGATTACTATACTTATTCCCGCGCAAAAAAAGTAAAACCGGCGGCAATGAGTGCCGAGATTATTATGAACAGTAATGAAAGTGTTTACAAAAAACAACACTTTGTATAGTCTGTCCAAGCAAAGAAGACATTCTGGCAAGATGGGAAAATGGCTCCAGCTCAGTCAATGTTCGTCCAAAAATTATAAATTTGGTCTGAAACTGTAGACCAGAATGTTTTCTACAATTTGAGACCACATTTATAATTTTTGAACCAATAATGGACCGAGCTGGAGTCATTTTCACATCTTACCGGAGGGTCTTCTCTGCTTGGACAGACTATACCACGCATGCGCTGAATTGACGCTCGGGGCCCTGAAACTTGCATTATAATAGAGTAGACACCAGCGAAAACGGCGGTTGGCGAACATCTTTTATCCATGATAGCTCTCTCAGAACAGTCTGAAAGTGGTCTACGCCACCAAAAATGTTCAGAAAGAGTCGCTCTCAATGTGAGTTGCACTTCAGTCCGCTCGCCGACTTTCCTGACAGAGCTGAGAATTGATCAAAATCGGTCGTCTACCGCCAGCTTTTTTGGAGTCTTCACCACTATTCATGAATCCAATATGTTTAGAGTAATGAGCACTTATAATATTCCCGTCTTGAATCGAGTCTCTTTATAGTATATTATGACCTTATAAGCTGCTAAAGTCGTCACTTCAATGTATACTTGGAGCGTTGGTTCACTGTACAGTGGTTTGTTGGTCTTTTTAAACTATCAAATATAACGATGTGGCTCATAAACTCTCTGGCATGGTATCAGATTCAGCTTACAGTAAGATTATTAAGTTACCTTATAACATGTTTAGATGTATAGTTGTAGATGCTGTTTGACTGTAGTACAAGCGTTTGTTCTTTTTACAGTAGTTGGCTGTGTTTTTCATATAAGATAACTTTGTTTCTATAACGATCTTAAATAACGATGTTATACCGGTATACACTTCTAAGCGAAGAAGGACCTCTGGCAAGATGGGAAAATGACTCAAGGTCGGTCAATATTGCTTCAAAAATTATCAATTTGATATCAAATTGTAGCAAACAATTTGATCTACTATTAAGACCACATTTATACTTCTTGAACAAATATTGACCAAGCTGGAGTCATTTTCCCATCTTGCCAGAGGGTCTTCTTCGATTGGACAGACTAGATTTAAAGGAACATCGTTTAGGGCTATTATCTTACTCTTAGTTTTCAAATTTGGAGAGCTATTATATGCAGAGAGATATCCCTCATCATTTGTTCAATTGAGGGATATTCCTTCCATTTCTGCATTTGATAGATATTACTGTTACATTTCAGGGGTATTGATGATCCATGTGTTAGCCAGTTATTAGTCGTGGTATCCTGTTATTTGTTGTGTTGAGTCAATGCTTTATTATAACATTAAAAAGAAAAGCAGTTGAATCGATTTAACAAATACCACGAGTACGAAACACATAGATCCTGAATACCCTTGTTTACATTTTGAAATGCATATTATTATTGTTCTACAGATTTAATAATCTTTATAGTTTCTTCATTAAGCTTTATTTATTAATAATTCTTTATCTATATAATAATTCTTTGAAATACTCCAACGAATCAAGGATGAGAATGAGGCAAAATAATACGATAAATTAGAAGAGTCTGAGTAATATTTTAAGTGGATATTTCTTACCTAATACAGTATAGAAAATTTTCATGAGCAGGGCCCTCGCGTGTTTTTTTCGGCACCCTGTGCGAGATTTTGGCGGGCGACCCCCTCATTACCAGACTTATGTAATAATATAATCAAAGCCAAAGATGATTCAAGCTACCTTGCATGTTACATTTTTCTAATAAGCAATGTTGCATTTGGTGTTGCAAAAAGGATTATAGGGACTTGCTTATTGATCCCAACGTATTGTTTCGTTTTTTTCATGTATTGGATACGTGATAAGCAAAATCCTATAGAAATTAATGCTAAATAACTAAGGCTATCTACATGGAGCAAAACTGTCACATTGTACCGTTCTTTATCATTAAAATATCAGAATTTTAATTATTGATTAATTCATTTTATTATTTTGCTTGAAAGCACATAAGGAAGGGGATAATAAATTTTTCACAGAAAAATATTAGGAATCATCATAAATATTTCATTCTACTGGAAATAACGATGTTAAAAAAATCGGAAACTCGATAACAAGCAAATTGAAGATTTCAGCCATTTTCACTGCTCTACCCAACTTTCTTGAATAACATTCGAAATAGTTCCTAAGTTCAGCCAGCAGATGACAGTAGCAATAGGGTGACTTGCTTTGACTTCCATTGGACTCGCCTCCAAGCTCCGCCTACGTTCAAAATGGCGGAAAACATCGGCTAGAAAAGTTTCCAAATTCAACCACTAGATGGAAGCAGTTGACGGGTGATGTTTCAGATTTGACTTGGACACGCCTTCATGCTCGCCTGCTCTTTTCTTATTGGTTGACAGTGTTTCGTGAGTTCTGTCTTAGAAAATGGCTGCTAGCAAGAAAATGGTGGATGGTGTATCATAGGCGTACACAAAAAATTACGCTGATTTACTATTGACGATCTTGTGCTAATAAAATATTTATTAATGTATTTAGGCTAGTAAGATTCTATAAAGTTGTTGAAGAATTTATTTATAGAATTTATACTCAGTTTTACTTTTATCGTGTAACTTAGGCCTGTACTAGACTTCAATAGCTTTTTGCTGTATGAAATGTAGTTTGTCAGTAATTTGAAAGGTGGTTGTCAGTCAACCATAAAATTAAATTGAAGAGGGGCGTTTCTTGACTAGCTTCATACATTGATCGTGGTTTTTTAATTAATCAATTCATTATAATGAATGAATTTATGCAGAGGAAATCATTTCTTGTGAATTTAAGTTTTTGGTGAATGAGTTTTTATCAAATAGTGGATAAATTATTCTATTAGCCCAATTGAAATGTTTAAAATTCCTGTTTTGCATCCGTCGCCGCGGCGCCCCCTTGACCGTTGGTCGCACACTCCGCACACCCCACGCAAGGGCCCTGTTCATGAGTAAACAGCTGACCCCAATAAGTTAGGCTGTTTTGTCTGTCTCTTGTACGTGATGTAACTATCTGTACCAAAATTTGATGTAAAGCATCTATTGTCTATTTCGATTCCAAAAACATCATCTAGGCCTAGCTAAATGACAAATCTAATTGACAGCATCATCTGTTGGAGCACTTAAGGAGAAACTAAATAGATCCTAGATCCTATATCCTTCTATAGGAATGCTACTAGGGTTCATATAGTAGTGAAAAATACAAAAAGAACGAAAACTATAGTAGAAAGGATGAATGAAACTCATATCAGAAATCAGACGATTTGTGGAAACGACTCTAGTAAAGAAGCTATAGTCTGTCCAAGCAAAGAAGGCATTCTGTCAAGATGTGAAAATGACTCCTGGTCGGTCAATATTGATTAAAAAGTTAAAATTTTGGTTTCAAATTGTAGAGCAGAATGTTTTCTACAATTTGAGACCAAATTTATAACTTTTGAACGAATATTGATCGAGCCAGAGCGATTTTCCCATCTTGCCAGAATGTCTTCTTTGCTCGGACAGACTATAACGTTTCTTGTGGTTGCTGGAAGCTTGGTGCGAAATTGCTAGTGGACATTTTCGAGAGGAGAATAATAGAAGTTTTGGCCGGAGACCAGACTAGTGTGTGTAACGAGTAGAGACATTATTATGAGATCAGTTGCCAGATGCTGCTAAGATCAGAGGGAAAGTAGATGGATGGAAAGAAAGGAGAGAAAGAAGGATGGAGAAAAAGAATGAGTAGAAAAGGAGGGAGAAAATAGAGAGGAAAAATTTAGCCGAAGAAGAATAAAAGATGGAGAATAAAAGAAGCTTGAAAAACGGAGAGAGAGTGAGAGAGAGAGAACCACGAGAGAGATGATTTGTGAGAGCAACGGATGATGGAAAAAAGGTGAAGGAGTATAATAAGAAATCTAGGAAGTGAATATATTATGAAAAAATGTGAGGGGGGAAATATAGAAAAAAAGGATGGAAAATAGAAATATAACTTATTAATGAATGATGAAGCCGGTGAGGAAGCTGGTATAGAGGAGAAAGCAGGCAAAGAAGAGAATGAATAGAAAAATTGTAAGAAAAGTAACATAAGCACTTGATAGAAGTTTATGGAAAGAAGGAGGTGAATAAGAAAGTAGTAGGAGAAGATGATGAAAAGGAAGAAGAAGATCAGAATGTAAGAAGATGAAAATATAAAGAGAAGAAACAATAAAAATATTAAGAAGGCGTAAGAATTGGAAGTAAAAGATGAACAAGGTGAAGGAGAAGAAGGAGAATGTTGAGGAAATGAGAGAATTAATCAAAGAAGAAGAAGGAATGAGAAGGTGAAAGAAGAAGGATGGATGGATGAATGGCTTTATTTCACACTTTGTAAAAATTTTACAAACGTTTTGTCGGCGAAGTTAAGGCATGCAAGCCCACTTAACCCACCAAGTGAACTTGAGGAATGAGAAGATCAAAGAAAAAGAAGAAGAAGAAGAAGAGGAAGAAGAAGAAGAAGAAGAAGAAGAAGAAGAAGAAGAAGAAGAAGAAGAAGAAGAATTAAACGAAGAAAAGTAAGAAGACGAAAATGGAGAAGACTTTAGAAGATGAAAAAGAGGATTGGAAAGGAGGAAAGGAAGGATTGGAAGCAGAGAAAGCGGATGTGAAGAAAAAAAAGATCGTGAAAGAAGATTTGTTTGCCCTCTCAAGACTTGGAAAATATCGCAAAAAGAAAGGTTGGTGACAGAGAAGAAAGAAAAGATGAGATTTAGGTTTTCTCTGCTCTGTCAACTGACACAAAATCTGTAGACAGTATCCAATATCTGCTATAGTCTGTCCAAGCAAAGAAGACATTCTGGCAAGATGGAAAAATCACTCCAGCATGGTCAAGATTGGTTAAAAAATTATAAATTTGGTCTCAAATTGTAGATCGCACTGTTTCCTACAATTTTACACCAAATTTATATATTTTGAATAAATCTTGACCGAGCTGGAGACATTTCTTCATCTTGGCAGAATGTCTTCTTTGATTGGTCAGACTATATCTGGTGGCAACGTAGATAACCAATAATCCACTGAAAAGATTTGTGTGGAAGGAGGTTCAATAATCCCTGGGTGATCTACACTGAAGAAGACGAAAGGATGAAGATGGTGGCGTGGAAGAAAATGAGGATGGAGAGTGGGGAGAATGAGGGTGGGAGATAAAGAAGAGGATGAACAACAAAGAAAGAAGTGGAAGGAGGAAGAATAACTGAACAGAATAAGAGAATAACCTCTGTTAGTTTTTTCTATGGTATACTATAATATTCTTGTAATTTCTACTTGCATGAGTATATTAAATTTATGGTTGAAATTAATGTATTACAATATGAGGACTTAAAACTAATATTTATGCTCGATCTATGAAACAGCCTTAATGTCAAGGTTGAGTGGTAGAAAGGACTTCCTAGTATTAACTCCGCCTCATGAAGAATATTTCCATTTTCATTTCAGCCTATTAGCTGTATAATATAATTAATACTTCAGTATTAGGAAATTCTATTTTAATTCATTAATAATTTTCCTCTTTTTCAGGTGAGTGTTGGAATTTCATCATTTTACTTCGTCTTATTGAAAGGGTGAGTAGTAGAAACCTTATCCTAGTTAATTATCACTATTGTGTTCTATAATTGTATTCATGGTGTTGTATTCCTCCCATGTCGGAGAGGGAACCGTTAATCATTCTATTTTCCTATAGTATGATAATATAGTCTGTCCAAGCAAAGAAGACCCTCTGGCAAGATGGGAGAAGAACTCAAGCTCGATTAATATTAGTTCAAAAATTATAAATTTGATCTCAAATTGTGGGAAACAATTTGATCTACTATTGAGACCACATTTATAATTCTTGAACAAATATTGACCAAGCTGAAGTCAATTTCCCTTCTTGCCAGAGGATCTTTGCTTGGACAGACTATAGTTGGTAGGTAACCATTTATTATGAATAATTGCAACAATAATACGATTATTTGGCAATAATAGACAATCAATAATAAGCCAACAATCCTGTTTTTCTCTCCCAAATTTTTCCAATTTGATTTTCATGTTTTGCAAATGGAACGAATGAGTAGATATAAAATATTTGTTGGTAATGACATGATAAGCTTCCATAATTAGTCTATTATGACAAATATTCTACTTATGTTTCCTTAATCTCAGGGCTACTTTCATCACTGTTTTTTTATTTTAAATAATTATCAAAAGGTAGTTGAAACATGTCATGCCTTAAAAAATAAGGGTACTTTGATAATTATTTAAAATAAAAACAATTCTACTCAAGGTATAGTAATTGATTTTGTTTTATATGGGTCATTCAAAAGAAGGAAATTCGTTCCTATGCCTTTACTTGCTCCTTACTTGTTCCTTATGGTCTCTGATTACATCTGAGGGAACATGGGTGACTAAAAATAGAAAACAATTGGGTACAATATCAAATAAAGTTTAGAAAAAACAACGGGAGTCACAGAATTTGTGTCAGAGCTTTCCCATTTCAGCCTATATAGGTAACTCTGCAACTTATTCATGAGCTTGTACAAATAATTATTATTCCTTTCCATAGTAAACCCCACAAAATCTCCCGTAATCTGACTGCTTTTGACAGTAATCGGGCACAATACACATTATATATTCGAGTATAAATAGGTATAAGGTTTATACAGTTGACTAGGTGTATACAGAGTATAAATAGGTATAAGGTTTATACAGTTGACTAGGTGTATACAGAGTATAAATAGGTATAATACCCTTGAATATGTTCGCCGTCATGCGAAGGGTCAGAGTGTTCTTGTGAAAGCAATCTTTCTGCGGGATCTTTTGGTGAGCATCGACCACCTTTCGTTCTCTACAAGCCGGTATGGCTCGCCTATAATTTATAAAGTTTTTTCTTTTGTTTTCTCTCACCCGTCGAACACTCTAATAGAGAAACAGCCATAAATCAAGTTGCTGGTTCGGCGTTATTATGAAGGTGAAAATTGAGAGAAAAATGAGTGGAAGGAGAAAGGGGAAGAATAGGAAGAAGAAGAAGAAGAAGAAGAGGAAGAAGAAGAAGAAGAAGAAGAAGAAGAAGAAGAAGAAGAAGAAGAAGAAGAAGAAGAAGAGAGAAGAAGAAGAAGAAGTAGAGGAGGAGGAGGGAGGAGGAGGAGGAGGAGGCGGAGGAGAGAAAGGGGTTAATAAGTGTGAAGTTGAAGAAGAAGAAGAGGTAGAGAAGTGGGAGAAACTGAAGTGAAGAAAATTGAAATAAATAATGAATTCATGGAATGCATTCATTTCCATTAAGTCATAATAAAAATAGTAAGAATCGGGAAATTAGAGAAAGAAGGAGTAGTGAAGAAGAAAGTGTTTAGAAGATGAGAAGGAGAAGTAGTTAGTAGAAGAAAATAAGGAGATAATGTTGAAGAAGAAGAAGAAAAAATTATGATGATAATGATGAAGAAGAAGAAGAAGAAGAAGAAGAAAAATAGAGGATGTGAGGAAGAGATGATTGCTAGAAAAAATAGTAGAAGAGAGCAAGAGTGTAAGTAGTGGGAAGAAGATGAGCGATGAACAGAAAATGGTACAAAAGGAGGAAATGAGAATCAAGAAATTCGCTTCTGTTCGTGCTCGTTCGCTACTGTTCGCTCTGGTTTGGTGTGACCGTGGCTTCAGATAATTTTGTATTATACTATTTGTACGTGGTAAGATGAATGATCTTGTGGTAGTTTATACGAGTTATACAAGGTAAATTGGTAAGTACTTCAGGACTATTGAGAAGATTTAGTGCCTTGAAAACCGACAACCCAGTTTCCAGTACAGATATTTTTTTATAACGAAGTTGTACCCCATTCATCAAATTCACTCGGATCTTCTCAATGTAGGTGTAATAGAATCACCACCCAGCTACAATAATTATTACCCCTTTGTAGCTTTAAAACAGTTAATTAACAAAACTTACTTCCAGTCTACACGCACAAGCCACCCAAGCCGGGCACATAATTTTTCACATCACCTGTATGAATACCTGTATTTGTTTACATGTGTTTTAAATATGTCGCTGAGTATATAGCTGTATATGTTTGCATGTGTTTCAAATTTTGAATGTGTATGAGTAGCTGTGTAAGCTTGCAGTTGTTTTAATATTTTCCGTTGGGTTGTATCGTGTGTTTTAAAATCAGCGTCTGTGTGTGGTTGTGTATATCTATCTGTTAGTGTGCATGTGTTTTAAAATAAGTGTGTGTGGGGGCTATCACAGTAGCTATTTGCAGGTTTTCGTGTCTTCATTACAGATAGCGCTCAATATTGCCGGATAACACGCTATGCTACTAGTTCAGATATAGCCCATGTATAGCAGTATTGGTTTGCATGTGTTTCAAATTTGCAAATGTGTGAGTGCTTCAGCAGGGGCCTACTATCTGAAGTCCGTCCAAGCAAATAATAAATTCTGGCAAGATGGGAAAATGACTCCAGCTCGGTCAATATTGGTTGGAAAAATTATAAATTTAGTCTCAAATTGTGAAGCAGAATGATTTCTACAAGTTAAAATCAAATTTGATACATACTAGGCCCGGCATATAATGAGAGTTACACCCTGGGAATAAAGGACACAATGGATAACCTGTTATTAAAGTTATCCAAAACATGGGTATGGTCCGTGCAAGCTAAGAATCTGCGCAACATTCTTGTTTGATAAAATTAGAATTTGAATACTATTGTTCTGATCCGTTTGATTATCGAGATTTTTCACTGATAAGTATTAGCAAATTCTGTTTGCATCCCTATTAATTTATGTTGCATCTTATTTATATTATAAATGGATATCATTATCATAATTGGATTGAGTTGCATCCCATTTATATTTTTGTAGTTATAGTGAATTAAGTTGATTCTCTCCGTGGGAAAGCTTTGTTAATACCTATTTTAGTTTATGATGTGTTTATCAATCAGAATTGATAATAAACATTATATTTCTGTAGTCAATATTCGCTTACACCTTCGATTATCATTCGTAAGTTTCACATAATATAGTTGAGATTCTATATTTACCCTTCGATTGAAGTGACACTAAATAAAATTTGCATGGATCAATAAATCCTTCATGAAATTTTACTGACTTTGAAGAACTATATTAGCATAAAATAGTGAATGGTAGATCAGCCATTTTATATTTTGAGTGAATAATACGCCATACACCATTTTGTCGCTAGCAGCCATTTTTCAAGGCAGAACTCACAAGACACTGCCAACCAATCAGAAAAGAGCAGGCGGGGCTTGAAGGCGTGTCCAAGTCAATTCTGAAACATTACCCAACAACTGCTGCCATCTTCTTGTCGAATTTGGAAACTGATATCATCGGCTAATCAGTGTGTAGGCGGAGCTTGGAGGCGTGTCCAATGGAAGGGGAAGCAAGTCACCCTATTGTTACTGCCATCTGCTGGCTGAATCAGGAATGATTTTAAATGTTTTTGTCAAGAGAATTGAAGAGGGCAGTGGAAATAGCTGTATTATTGAACTTGCTTGTGGTTTATAGTTTCAGATGTCTTGTCAAAATCATAATACAATATAATGAAATACCATGAGATTTTTTAATTGTTAGAAAATACATTTTTTAAAGTATCTTCAAGATAAAATTTTAATAAAGATACAATGAAGATCCTTCTTATTCAGAGAATGGTATATCGATTAGAATCAACTTTTGGGCTCACATATCCAGTATTTTTCAATGTGGAAATGGAACACATTGGATTTCAACATGATATTGAAAATATTAAAATTCATCATAATTGATTGGACTACGTTTTGATATATTTCAATGCGAATAAATACATTTTAATACAATACATTACTACACATTGGAATACATTCAAATGCAACACAGTACGTTGGAGTATGTTTTAATACATTGTAATGTACATCAATATACAAAAATACATTTGAATAGGTTTCAATGCATTAGAATACACATTGATTTATCACAATTCATTGGAATACATTTGAATACGCTCCAATGCATCACAATACATTGGAATATAAATGAAAATCCACATAACAATAATTCACAATTTAAAACATTGATTTCTCATCTAAAACTGAAGAGGCGCCACTTGGTCCCTGTGTATTATAAAAGGCGCAAACATTGAAATGGTGCAAAAAATCTGTCTTCTCCTATGCAGTATGCACCACAAAATTTGGCGCCCTAGGCCAGTACCCAGTCGGCCTAGTGATAAGGTGTAGAATAGGATAGAAATATAGTCCGTCCAAGCAAAGAAGACATTCTGGCAAGATAAAAAATAACTCCAACTCGGTCAATTTTCGATTTAAAGATTATAAATTTGGTCTCAAATTTTAGTTCCGGGTATTCCCAAAAATGTCAGACCTAATTTATAATTTTTAACCAATATCGACTAAGCTGTAGTCATTTTCCCAACTAGGCTTTCCAAGTTTTCTCTTCATTTTCCATTTTTTTCATTCCCCAAGTGAACAGCTTTTTTCCTACCAAAAAAACGGCAACGTTCCACTGACAAACTATTCATAAATGTAGCCTATATGAACGCGAAATCATTTTACCGGAAAAACTCACATGAAAAGAGTATGTCAGTTTCAAACCTCGAATCCGTCCGTACCAGCATACATCTTGAAATTGGAACATGGAAACAGGGGGGGGGACTTGGATGGGACATTTGGGGGGAAATTTGAAGAGGGGAAGCAGTTATTTGCTCAGTTGAACCAACACGGGAACCCCCAGTTCCTATTTGCACCAAACTGAGTTTTCTTCTTCAGTTCCTGCAACTGCCGGTTTCAAACTCTTGTTTCACTTTGAAATTTGTGCTGTGTAATTTGTTTTGGTTACGTATATTTTTGTTTATATGTACTTTTGAAACTCACGTCTCACTTTGAACCATATGTTTTGTTTATTTTTTGTTTGGTATTTGTTTTGTATATATTTTCGTTTTTATGTAGTTTTGAAACTCGCGTCCCACTTTGAAACATTTGTTTATTTTGGTTTGGTATATTTTTGTTTTTGTTATTTATTTATTAATCTAAAGACAGACATTAGTATTGTAACCTTTAGTATTTCTAACACAATATGTTATAAAAATGGAATAAAATTACAGTGACTATATAAGTTGTAAAGATTATACGGTAAATTTTGTCTCAAATTGTAGAAAAAATTCTTCTCTAAAATTTGAAACCAAATTTATAATTTTTGAACCAATATTGGTCGAGCTAAAGTAATTCTCCCATTTCGCCAGATTGTCTTTCCAGCTCGACCAGACTATGGCTTCTCTAAATATTTCTCATCATCTCCAAATCTGTGATGAACATCATAAACTGTCGGGAATTTGGCAGAGCCACCCAACATCCGTAATTGAGAGATCTCAGCGAAGGCTATTTACTAACAGAAGTTATTTGGCCCTCCCCTCCTCACCACCTAACCATCCGTCCTCCTCCCATTCTAGCTTATAAGATCCCTTTTGGCACGCTGAATCCCCCCTCCCACCCCAGAAAATATAATCTATCCAAGCAGAGTAGACATTCTGGCAAGATGGGAAAATAACTCCAGTACGGTTAATATTGGTTCAAGAATTATTAATTTGGTCTCAAATTGTAGATCAGAATGTTTCCTACAATTTAAGACTAAACTTATAACTTTTGAATCAATATTGACTTAGCTGTAGTAATTTTCCCATTTTGCCAGAATGTCTTCTCTGCTTGGGCAGACTATATCTCACCACCCGCCGTGCATCTGACAAGTCCCCAGTTAATTAAAACTCTCCGCCAGTGCTCTATGTTTTATAATGCTCGCCGGTTTAATTGCCGTCAGGATTAACGGACGGCAAGAAAGTTGTACCGTAGATATGGTACAGATATACTTTGTCTATGGTTGTACCATGAAATAGTGTTGAGAGAGCCAGGTAGCGTGTATATAATCTGTAGAAGCAAATAAGACATTCTGGCAAGATGGAAGAATGGCTTCGGCTCAGACAATATTGGTTCAAAAATTATAAATTCAGTCTCAAATTATAGAAAACATTCTGATCTACGATTTGAGACCAAATTTATAATTTTTGAATCAATATTGACCGAGCTGGAGTAATTTCCCCATCTAGCCAGAATGTATTCTTTGCTTGGGCAGACCATAGTAACCCTGTGTAATTATACTGATGAATGAATCTCAGCGAATAGTTGTAACTCGGTAAGAAGGGTTTCAAGGTGAAGGAGGGAAATTCGTTTTTCGTGGTTAAATCCTAATTCGAAAGCCCTCTTTACGCGGTGGATTTCTGATAAGCAGTAGTGATACAGAAGTCCAAAATTGATACGCAATTGTAAAGGAAGGAAGCTTATTGATACAGAATATTTGCAACGAGGGGTTTCAAAGTGAGGTTATTTGTTTTCTGTCTTTCATTACAGGTTAGCTCATACAATGCCGAAAATCTGGGTAAAAATACTATTAGCTCTTTAAAACTTAGTGCTTCCTAATTATGTTCTTTTGATGCAGCTTAAAGGTTTACCTATAATGAGTTTAAATTCTCTTAATTTGTTTAAATCATTGAGAATAATTCAATATTTTATCTGTTCAGTATTTCCATTGTTCTGAGCACTATTTCAATTCCTTCTTTCGCTATTCATATAACATTTAACAATACATATAAGTTCGGTACCATTCTATTTCCTGAGTACCAGAACTATTATTCAAGAAAATTCAAGTCTTTCCTAATTTTATTTAATTTCAAGGAAAGTGCACTCCAATAGGGATTAGGCTATGCCTAGGTGGGCCTATACTATGGAGACTGAATATACAGTATTTATAGATGTGCTCATCTCTATTCGCATATTGTTATCGTTTCTTAAATTGAATTTCATTAAAATATGTTGCATTTCTAAGTTGATTCTAATAAAAGAAATATTTGTATTGAGATACCCTGCTGGTTTTGTAATAATGTATCGTATACTGAATTAATTTCTTAATCCATTATGAAACAAATTAATTTTTCAATGAATTGAATTCATGACCTATTAATAACCAACTTTTAATTGCTAAATTAAACTTCCACGTGCACTAAACCATTTGTTTTGCCAAATCTTCATTACTTGGTAGCATATGTGTAAACATGATAAAAGTTGAATCTATTGGTATAGAATGTTCAAGCAAAGAAGAGCCTCTGGAAAGATGGGAAAATGACTCAAGCTTGGTCAATATTCGTTCGAAAAATATCAATTTGGTCTCAAATTGTGAAGCAGAATGTTTCCTACAATTTGAGATTAAATTTACCATTTTTGAATCAATATTGACTGAGCTTGAGTCATTTTCTCATCTTGCCAGAAGGTCTTCTTTGCTTGGACATACTATATCAAGTGATACTTGATTCACCTGTAGTCTCAATAACTGCCATGTTCAGTAAATAAACAGAGAAAAAGCTATTTTATTGCCACGAGTCGATAATATTCCATGATTGATGATGGACATAGACTAATATTTCTCTATTGAGGAGGAAACATATAAATTTGATAGCTTTGTCCTATCACTCTAACAAAGCAATATTCAGCATTCAGCTTATACTAGGTTATTATAGAGAATCTACCTTTAAGCAGTTTCGAAATACCAGCTCAATAATTTTGGTAAGTTTTATTGAATATAGTAACTTTTTCATCTCACTCTTTTACGCCTCCCTTAACGTTTCAAAGATTTCCATTTTATTCCACATGTCAACACTTTCTCCTTCTCTTTTTTCAAATTATCTCTCATTATTTTTCGATACAATTTATAAAAGTATTTCTCAAAATTTTTTAAATACTTACCATGTTCCAATTTTCCCCCCAAATTTCATAAATTCCTCTCTTTCTCGAACTTCTCTCAACCCCCAACCTTTTTCTTCCCTTTCTTCTCAAATTTTATAGAGCTTTTCATTTGCTTAGAACTCCTAGAAGATATCAAAATCCATTCACCCTTATAATTCACTGGAGTCACAATGTAAAACCGCCTCTCTGCACCCTCCACACTATTTTCTCTCTTTCTCTTTCCCTCTCTCTTTGGAGTTGAGTGGAAGAGGGGGCTTGCATGCCTCAACTTCGCCCACAAAACTTTTCTAAAATATTCACAAAGCGTAAATAAAGTCATTCATCTATCTATCTATCTTCCTTACTACAATTTTCACTCTCTCTTTTTCTCTCTCTCTCTCAATCTTTTTTCTCTCTTTTTTTCGCTCCCTCTTTCTCTTTCTCACTTCCCTCCCTCTTTATTTTCTCTCACGTCTCGTTGCCTCCATTCGCCTTCTGCTTATTGTTTCACTGAATTATATTCCAAGGTATAATCTATCCAAGAAAAGAAGACATTTTGGCAAGATAGGAAAATGACTCCAGCTCGGTCAATAATGATTCAAAAATTATATATTTGTCTATAGTTGTTAGGAAGATTCTGATCTACAATTTGAGACCAAATTCATAGTTTTTGAACCAATATTGACTGAGCTGGAGTCATTTCCATATTTTCCAGAATGTCATCTGTGCTTGGACAGACTATATATACATTACGAAAACTTTGTGATTATTTATTGCGCGCCTATCGTCCGTGTAAAATGAATCGTTTTATTTTCTCCTCGTGTATATTTCTCAATTACAGCATCTGTTATATTCTTCAACCGTATTTCTTGAATTTTTTTTCTTAGCATAAACTTTGTAACACCATGGAGCACCATAGGCAGCACCATAAAGCATCATAGAGCACCATAGAGCATCTTTATAGACTGGTGTTTATAGAGGTGTGATTTATCAAAATTAAATTTATTAATTAAAATCTGGACTGCATTTATATTCACCTAAATTTGAAGAAAACATTTTTTTGCAATTGCCTGTTCTTCATTTTCATGAACTGCGTATTATTTATTTGTGAAATAAATCGATAATTTTCACTTCACCTTCCCCTTATACATGTTGAAGTTTCTTCTATAATTTCTCCTCTTTGAAAATTCTCTGTTTCCTCCACCAGTTTTCCACCCACTCTTCCTCCACCCATCCCTCCCTCCTCGTCCTTCTTCAATCATTCTTACCTCTAATCATTCTTATTCCCAATCATTTTTACCCCTAATCATTCTTATTCCCAATCATTCTTACCCACAATCATCTCAAATTGAATCATCGACGAAAAGTAGAAACCTTATCAACGCTGCTATCAATCCCATCCCCCATGTATAGTCTGTCGAAGCGAAGAAGGCATTCTGACAAGATGGGAGAATGACTCCAGTTCGGTCAATATTGGTTCAAAAATTATAAGTTTGGTCTCAAATTGTAGATCATAATGTTACCTACGATTTTAGATCGAATTAAAAATTTTTGAACCAATATTGACCGAGCTGGGGTCATTTTTCTATCTTGTAAGTATGTCTTCTTTGCTTGGACAGACTATAGCTGCTTCAAAGCAAACGAAGAACGAAATAAGCCAGCATTAAGTCCGGGTCACTAGCTTTATAGGACTCCTAAGAGACTGGCAAACTGGGGCTTCAGGACATAAAAAGACTCTTCTCTCAATCTCTTTACTCCCTTTTCGGTTTTATTTTCTTTTTTTAGAGTCGTCACCCACCTCATTCTGTTTTATTACTGCTTGACTCGGAAGAAATGGCAAGGTGGAAGAAATAGGAGCTAATGATTGTACTGGGATCGTCATTTTAGACGTGGGAGTAATGCTGTTGTTATTATTAATCATTACTGTGAACACGTGGAGAAATTATTTTTCAAATTTTGTCAAAGTGAAGGTCAATTAAGGTGATTATTTTGGAGTGTATTGGGAAGTATAATAATATCTAGCAGTAACTGTTTTTTTTCAATGTTACTCTCAGAACCATTTTTCAATTATTCTTATTCAATAAAAATAGTAATTCACTTTTATTTTGAATGTTTATCTCAAATAAAAATAATTTCAATAAAAATTGTAAATCTCAATAAAAATGATTGAAAAAGGATACTTAGAGATTAACATTTAAAATAAAGTAGCCCTAAGATAAAGGAAACACTAGCGGTAATGGTTTGTTTTTTGAATAATAAAAGTAATAATAGTATAAGTAGTAATAATATAAGTAATATAAACACTGGATAATTGAATGAAGAGACAAGATATTGTCAATCCACAGATTTATCAAGGATCGTGAACCGGTTTCGGTTGCTACACCTTTATTAATCTCTGGTAGACTCCATACTGGTAGAATTCACAAGAGATTGATAATAATGGTGTAGCAACCGAAACCGGTATTTCGATTTTTAATACATCTTTGGTTTTACAATAAATTGTATTTTTTATTCAATATGGAACCTTCTCAACTACTAAAAAATGAGATCTCATGAATAATTCTATATTCTACCAAGTAATTTTGCTCAAGGTATTTAGGTAGTTGGTCTTGTATTCAAATTTTGCCCAATAATTAGTTGAAGATGATCCTAGATTCAAATCCATTCAAAGAGGTTAGGATTAATTTTACCTTGGGAGATAGACACCCGAATTTTGTTATTGGGTATTTTCATTCCTACCTTTCTTCCTACCTAGGTCTCAATTACCTATAGGTATACCTTAATCTACCTCAGATCTCAATCTCATTGAGAATATGAAGAGGGTTCAAGTCCCTGTTTATTTAATGTGTACGAGTAAGTTTAAATTGTATGTAAGTTTAATTGTTAAAATATTATTGTACAGTAATTTTTTTGAGCACAAGTGTAAGTAAGTTACAGTGTACAAAATCAAAGTTAATACAACATTATTCATTTATTTATTTTCGTGTTTACGTCCAATCTTGCCTCTCGTCCAACCAATGACTCGACAGCTCAACAGCGGCTAAGAAACTGAAGACTTACTTCTGGTTTCAGCTTGGGAGATACGCGATTTGCTAGATTGGGATTAGTGGGGGAAGTGCTGGTCCCCTCTTCAGCTTGTCCCTGCTTCGATTCTGCACAGGAATGCTCAATTTATTTCTCAGAAGCTGCTGTTGTCACGATACAAGATTTCTTATAGATTTATTGTAGCTTTCATTTCGCTAGTGATTTATCTTACAACTTTTTGATCAATAAATAGCACGGCTAGCAGTCATATGTTTTATTTTTACAGAGGTGGACGTTGGATGTTATATCTGAAATTAATTTAGTGATATACTTCTGTTCCCAACACCAAACTGGCGAATGAATCAGCTGTCTGGAAAAAATATTCTTTGTTTTAATAGTATCAATCTACGCTACTTTCTCAGCGAAGCATAAGCATGAAGGTGTTTATTGGAAAGTCGATGGTTCCACTGCTGGAAACTATATCAGATAATTCTTTTTCAATATAGAAAGTTATCAGTTTTAGTAAACTTCACAAAAGTTGAGTTGTTCCTCTTCTCAATGGGTCAGATTTATTTGGCTTCTAGCTTCTTTCTTTATGAGTTCATCAAGTTACTGATTTTAGTTTCGGAGAACTATTAATAAATTCTCTGCTAATGACTTAGATTTGTAACAACGTTTGATGCGTCGAATATCCTTGTAAGTTTCATCATCTCCTATACCCTTATTCTCATCTTGTTTTCAATGCAAATGATGTGTTGTAAGCTTATTTCTTGAAATAGATGTAATGCTAATGTATGATCATGTAAGTTTCTCTGCCCTTTCTCAATAACTACCATTTTTACAAAAAAATCTACATAATTTTGTACGTTTTAAGTCGGCAAACACTATTGTATGAATTTGAAATCCCTCGTATCATACTAGATCCCCGTATCATACTGTATCGATGAGCTTCCTGCTTTTAGCTGGTGAACCGGTGCGGTGCAGCCGCGGAGTTCTTTGCGGCTAGTTGCGCGTTTTGGCTCCTTGGAGCATGTGGTCGGATAGTGGCGGAAGTGGCGGAAGCGGCGGATACGACTATGGCGATTATGGAGGATACGGTGATAACTGTGCTGGATACAAAAGTCGAAAAGTTGTTTCATGCAAACGATGCGGGGGATACCAGGTACAAAAAAAAACAGCAAACGCTTTTCGGAGAATTTTAGATAGTGAGAACTTTGGAAATGTCTGAAGATTATAGGAAAATAGAAAGTACTGGGGAGAATTTTAGGCATTTGGGAATTTGGAAAATCTTGGGAAAGTGTAAATAGTTTATTTATTTATTTATTCAGAGATACAAACACACAATTATAATAATTATATGATAGGAAAAGAGAAAACAGGCACAGGCCCTTCACTATCTCGATCCCAATTTTGAAGAAAAATTCAGTTCAGGAAAGGTTATGTTCATTGAAATAGTAAGGTTAGTTCAAGATTATAGTAAAAATAAAAAATACTGTGGAAAATTTCAGGCAGTTAGAAATTTGGAAACTTTTCTAAATGTTTGAAGAGTTTGAGATTGAAGGAGAAATAGAAAATTCAGTGGAGAATTTCAGACAGTTGGAAATTTGAAAACTTTTGGAAATGTGTAAATAGTTCAAGATTATACAAATAGTTAAAAATACTGTGGAGAATTTAGGAAATTTGGGAAATTCAGAAGAGTGAAAAAAGTTTGAGGATAGGTCTACTGCTAGATCTATAGACCTATATCTAGACCTATACCTCCAGGGATTTGAGGCAAACAAAATATTATTATGCCACTATTTCTTGAAGTAGGCTATCGGTAGAGAAACTATTTGATCTACAATAGTTCACGCTGAGGTACAATTTTATCTTTTACTATTCAAGTGGCATCATGAAGTGTCATATTCTTATCTATTCTGTTTTACACTAGAGATTTTTTGCACTATTATGTGAAGGACCGTCTTTTAGGAATGCTACCTTTACGGGTTCTTCTGTAATTGGTTCAAACTTAAAATTCAATAATAATGTTTTGAAATTGAGGGATAAAATTTACCATTTGAAAATTTTCCATAAATTTCCAAAAGTGAGTGAATTCGCCCACTGTAAAATATTGTTGAAATTGAAAATAAAGAATTCAAAAGTTCTTTATATTCTCTCGCCCTTGAGGGGGAACTGTACAATAATTATTAACACCGTCAGAAACGAGCAAAACAACACAAACGGTCATAATTTATTTGAATTTCCATCCGACTTACCCCTGTTTCGAAACAATTATTCTGGCCGTGCAATTCACGGGGGAGAAGTACATTGTATAGTCTCTCCAAGCAAAGAAGACATTCCGGCAAGATGGGAAAATGACTTCAGCTCGGTCATTAATGGTTCAAAAATCATCAATTTGATCTCAAATTGTAGGAAACAATCCAATCTACAATTTGAGACCAAGTTTATACTTTTTGAACCCATAAACACCGATCTGGAGTCATTTTCCCATCTTGCCAGAACGTCTTCTCTGCTTGGATAGATTATACTTGATGTAATTTTTTATTATGGCGCAGATACAAGAGTTTTCCTTTTTCCGGTGGAAAATTGGATGTTTTGATGTGCTCTGGAATGGGACGCAGGGATGCGCAATGGATGCAAATTTCGTAATGTTCTGCGCAGGGGAATTATCGTACAACTCTTGGTTATGTTCTCATAGTAGTTTCAGGACTTACATGTAATGCTTGCTATGAGTATTGGAGGCGTGCTGGGGCGGAAGGGGGTTTAGAAGATTGAAAGAGTTTAGGATAGAGAAAATGAGAATAAGAAAGAGGAATGAAATTATTAGAAAGGGATGGGATGCAAACGGTGAAGAAAGGCGTTGGGAGGAATGGACTTCTCAGTTTCTCAACTTTAGTTGTAAAAAATTTTAATCAATATCATTCAGATTATAAATAACTATTTTAAAGATCATTAATAACTATTTCCATTTTTATTTAAATATCTATTTTCCTATTCTTCTCGCTGTTTCAAACCACAAAAATTTATTGATGCGGGCCAATAACTGAATATCTAATATTTGAAAATGAACGGTTATTGATTTAGTATATCCAGAAATTCTGAAATTTTATGTTTTGCTCTATGAATAATTTCGTCCATTCTTTTCGTATTAATCTTCATATGTTTCCTTTTTTATGAAGTGTGGTAACTTGATTAAAGAAATCTTATAGACTTTTTTTTACATATTTTCTGTTGGAATAAATCTATGGAATAAGAATAAGATAATCGCAGACAATTTGTCAGGGTGAGATTTTTCTAATTAAGATGTTAAGAGACAAAATTTTTCAAGTAAGGGTGGAGAATAAGATGTTTTGAGACAAATATCTCAGAATTCCTCTAAATAAGATGTTGAATACGAAGGAGAAGGTGAAGTATACAGAAATAAGATGATCGGAGACAAATTTGTTGGGATTTAGGCTGCGGCGGCCTGTTAATTGACGGTTGAATTATTGGCGATAGTTGTCGGCGCGCGGTGTGGACAGATGTAAATTGTCGGCAATTGTGAATGAAACGGCCGACACTACATGCCAGCTTGGAAGGCGGCCAGACTGATTGGAGAGGGTTGGTTGATGGAGAGAGACAGATGTCATTGGGAGAACAAAACGGAAGAGAGAAACATTGTAGAAGATTATTGAGGAACGGAGAAGATGGAGGGAGGGAGAAAAAGATATGGAGTAGAGGAAGGTGGAGATTATCGAAAGATGAAAAAGGTAAGGAGGAGAGGGAGGAGGATGAGGAGGAAAAAAAGATTTTTTTGGGAGGAGAAAAAGATGGATGAGGAGGAGGAGGAGGAGGAGGTGTAGAAGAAGGAGAAGAAGAAGAAGGAGAAGAAGAAGAAAAAGAGAAAAAACAAGAAGAAGATGGAGGAGAAGAAGAAGATGATGAATAAGAAGAAGATGATGATGAAGAAGTAGAAGAAGAAGAAGAAGAAGAAGAAGAAAAAATAAAAAGAAGAAAAAAAGAAGAAGAAGGAAAAGGAGAAAAAGAAAAAGAAGAAGAAGAAGAAGAAGGAAGGTGGAGAATTTGAAGATGATGAGGTCATCCCCTTAACATGAACATGTTGGAGAAAACTTGAATGAAGAAGAGAAGGTGAAAAAGATGAGAAGAAGAATATGAGGGGTGAAAAAGGTAGGGGGAGAGGAATTGTAGTATAAGATGAAGAAGAGAAGAACAAGAAGAATAGGATGAGGAGAGGGGATGGATAGTAATAGGATAGGGCATGAGTAAAGAAGATGCAGAGGAAAAAAGAATGACTTAGGAATGAATGAAAAGGATAATTGAAAGACAGAAATGAGATGATGAAAAAGAGAAATTGAGAAGAAGGAAGGAATATGAGGGAAAAATGAATGTTAACAGAATGTAGAAACAAAAAAGGAGAGAAGAGAAAGGAGAAAGAACAGAGGAGGAGAAATGAGAAGCAAATAAGAGAAAAAAGAAAAATTAGTAAAGAAAGACGTTGTAGGAGAACAATGAGAAGAAGGAAGGAGAAAAGAGAAAGGAAAAGAAGGAGACGAGGTATCAAGTAGACGAAAAGAGAATTGAAAGAAGATAAAAACGAAAAAGAAGATAAAAGTAGGGAAGTGAAAATAAGAGTAGGTGAGTGAGGATAAAGTAGAAGAAATCAGTTTCGAATGAGAAAAAAGAGATCTAGGAGTTGAGAGAAAGAGGAAGAAAAAAGAAAGAGAGAGAAAATTAAACAATAATAATTAATTAAATAGATCGAGAAGATTACGATTGTGAAAATGAAATGGGCGGAAAATATAATAAGATGAAGGAACAACGAATAATAAGATGAACAATAAAGATGTATAGCGGGTGGGGAAGGAATACGGACGTAGAAAGAAAATAATTATGATGTTCAAGGAAGAATCGGAATCAGAGAAAAGAGGAGTAAAATAGAATTAGAGGAAAGAGAAATGAGTGAAAATTAGAGATCTTGTAGCTTTTGAACAGTGCTGGCTATTTCATTCTGCCCAATGCGTTTCCCTTTTATTTTCGTGATGTCTCGTCTGTCAAAATGCTCTCTAATTTACGTGACCGGGACAGATTGTGGTGACGATTACGTGTGCTAGTTTATTTCGTCTGAAATGATTATGTTGTAAAAGCACCTCAAAGGATTCGTGTCATCGTAAATTAGCGGTTGATTGCCAATTTTTCACGAAAACTTTGTATTCGGTGTTGAAAACAAGCGATGGGGAACGCTGGAATATTTTCAGTTCTAGAGAATTGGTGAAAAGAATGATTTGATTGAGAAGAATAAGAATAAAAGTGAGCTTTCTTGTGAATTTACGTGTTTTTAAATGTTTCAACTTGAAGAAAAGTGCTTATTTTTGGATGGAACAATGTATTCATCAAGATTGAATTTAGTCAATGTCTACGTTTAATTTTCTTGTAGAATTTTCCTATTTCTTTGAACAAAGATCGATCACAAGAATTTTCACATTTGTTTCAAATTAGAAAACCTATCACAAGAAGTCAATAAGTGACAGTTGATTAATCAAATTAAATAAACCTGTATTGGCTTTTGAGCAATTAAATATAGTATGACTTACTAGTAGTAAGTACGCAGGGATTTTTTCTAAACTGAACTGTACTGTCTTTTAGAAAGAGGTGTAATACATTTCTCTGTTACTTTATGAGCTACATAACAATTTGAACAATTTTTAGGGAAATTTGGAAAAATTGTGTTTTTTTAATAAATGTAAAACGTTATCTATTCGTCCGATTTTGGTTTTCTTTTTTCAATTGACGCAGAATTTTGTCCTCTACAATTTACTATGAGAATGAACCTATATAAATGTGGACTGTTTTTTAATTATATGCGAAAAACTAAAAAAATGCATGGTTTTCTGGCTGTCAAAAGTTGTGCGGGGGAAATTTTTGTGCACTTTTCGAATACACATTATTGGGACCCTAATGAAACAATTAAAACAATAAAATCGCATACACCACCTTTTGCAGAAATTAGCCTTACAAAATTCCCTGCGTACTGGACTATAGAAAATACATAGTGAAAAATGTTCATCTATTTTATTGTCCTTGACGAAGATTTTTCAATATTCCATTTTTGAACTATTATTGACGACACTGTACTGTATTTGTTTTTATTTAAATGAATTTGTGCTTATGGAATTTACTAAACCTCTTATTTCATATATCAAAATAACACCTTCACATTTACTAGGAAGTTATTAATTGCATCCCAAACATCTACGAACGAAGAGGAAAGAGGATGACTGGATAGAGACTATAGAATTCGAATCAAGATCGATATCAACACTGCAGTAAAACTTGGAATTACAAGATAGATTAAGAGGTTAGAGGTACATTATTAAACAATCAGCATGACAATAGCAGAAGTATTGGCATACTCTAAAAAGCGAGCAGTGCGGGTTGTTCTTTTTTATATTTACAAGACTTCTAAATAAAGAGGACCCTGCACAAATGTTCAACAACTCACTTAGAGTTCGATCTAAAGTTCAATCTAAAATCCATCGTTAAAACTAAATTCAAGTGGAATTTTTGCGGCTGCTGTTTGTTTCAAATGGAAGTTCCATGTTGAATTTTGACACGAGCTGGCTGAGAATGATATAGCCTGTCCAAGCAAAGAGACATTCTGGCAAGATGGGAAAATGACTCCAGCTCGGTCGATATTGGTTCAACAATTATGAATTTGGTTTCAAATTGTAGATGAGAATATTTTCTCCAATTTGAGACCAAATTTATAAATTTTAAAACAATATTGTCCGAGTTAGAGTCATTCTCCCATCTTGCCGGAATGTCTTCTTTGCTTGGACAGACTATAGAAATGATTGAAAGCGGAAGATTTGCACTGATAACTGGCTACTCCAAGTGTTCGGGTTTTTATCGGTTGGCGACTTCCAGAAAAGGCAAATTCCGAACGCAGGAATGATCTTTGGACCTTAAAGGCAAAAAGCGGCATGTCCCGTTCTGACATTTTCGTATCAACCGGCGCCACTTTCGACAGACGGTCGGATTATCGATTGTCACAAAAAGAAAAATATCGACATTTTTTCGACTCGATTGTCACTAGGATGAAATATAACGCCTATTAACTATAAAAAATGATTTAACATTTTTAATTTTACTTCTAAACTATTATTGGTGACACCACGGTTTAATAATTTCTCTAATTGAATATTATTATGAAAGCTATCATAATATTTGAAGAAACTTATGACTGTGGTATTTTCACACAATAATTAAAAATTAGATTTATTCAACTAATCATATCTTTGGTTACATACATTTTTTTGGTCCATGATTTGTAATGAGAGGAGCTCCAGCTATTCTCTATGCAAAGTATTTTTTGCAATAGTTGTGTTTGCTATTAAGGTGTCAAATTTGATCAAAACGGATTCTCACTGTTATTAATTAATGTTTCATTAATGTTTAATCTTCGTTAAAATATCGTTTTTCTAATGCTGAATTTATGTTATTCCAGGTAAGTGTTACTTTCAATCAATGGCAGTCGTACTCCAAGTTATAGTGAGTAATAAATAAGTTTTTATTCTATTTTAATCATCCACTGATACATATTTTGGTATCCATACAATCCATATTCATAGTTTCATGCCATATTCATCAATAAAATTATAATTACAATCCGTAATCGTTTCAAACCCAGTAAATAAGGTTTTTGGTGAAATTATAGTTTATTATAAAATTACAGTACTTTTAATCTTGGAGTTTTCTTTTTCTCAGTAAATCCTAAAGTTTAACAAGTTATTCAGTATACTTCCTCATATAATAAATAAATAAATGTATAAATAAATATTATATTCCATCATCCGTTTTTTAAAACGCCATAATTACATCAAATCCATAATCAATTCTACATTTCAAAGTAACTTATTGAATACTGCAGTTAAAAAATGAGATTCCTACTTTTGTATTGGTGTAAATAGCTTAACAACCTCAAAACTGTCTGTAATGTTATCATGAGTTGAACATGCACGATAAAATCTTTATGAGTGTGTATCTTATGAGTATAAAAAATCAAACATTATGAGTATCTTTATGGGTGCAAGAACCCTCGAAACGCTGTCACTGGTCTGAAATTATTACAAAATCCGCCGTTGAATATTCAAGTTGAAATATTTATGCCATCTTGAATCTAGTGAATAATTGGATTGACTTCAGTCGAGCCGTAAAATCTGCCTTGGCCAAAAATAAATTAGCAGAAAATCTCTGAGATCACATTTTTTCCCCGAGCGGGTTTGCCGGAGTTATTACAGTCTGGTTCGAGCAAAGAAGACATTCTGGCAAGGTGGGAAAATGACCCTAGCTCGGTCAATATTTGTTCAACAATTATGAATTTGATCTCAAATTGTAGAAAACAGTCTAATTCAAAATTTGAGATGAAATTTGCAATTTTTGAACCAATATTGATCGAGCTAGAGTGATTTTCCCATCTTGCCAGAATGTCTTCTCTGCTTGGATAGGCTATATACCTTTCTAGCCAGACTCTGCGGCGTTTTGGACTGTTTATATTGGATTCTTTGCCAAATTCCTTGGCAGAGGAATACTTGGCGGAAGAGGGACGGATGGTTTGTGAATCCTACGTGTGATGGAGACAGGGACGTTTTTGAAAAACTAGCTTTTAATAGCTTGAATACTAACACAAATATTAATTAGTGCGTCTTCAAAATGATGTAAATTCATTTAATGTTCTTCACTACAGGCCGTAATCATTTGTAATTTATTTACGAGATTGATATGCAAAGACAAAGTCCAAAATTCTCTTCTTCCCAATTTTAAGTAGTTGATATTAAAAATAAAGGTTTTGTTCCCTCTTAAAACTCATATATATTTACAGTTATGAGGCGATAATAATCTATTCCTTATAAAATGAGATAAAAATTTGATTTCCTATTTTCATCTAATTTTTTTAACCCGTATGCACTATAGAGACTGTCAGTCAGTATTATATCAGACTGTATTGTTATACAGTCTCTATTATAGTATGCACCATTCGTGGTATGTACCAAGTTTAATTATTAAATAAATGAGGGAATAAATCATGCTAATGAGCGCATTTATCTTGATTCATTTCAATTGAGTAGGCTGATGGTTTAAACGAAAATTTCAATTGAACTGCTAATGAACATACGAACCTTAATGACATAGATTTTCAAGAGTAATGCCACGTTTACACCGGAATCTTAATAACATTTGTTGATAACTTTTTTGAATAACGTATTATTATTGAGACTTATATTTATTTATTTAGCGTATGGCTTTTAATAGTGGGGAGACCCAAGGGTTGTTCCACTTTGCCAGATAACCTCGTTTTCCACAAACGGAGATATGAGTTATAGTTATTTTAAACAGTTTATTTGAAAACACAATTTTTGATTCCAAAACATTGTTGACCACTAAAACTGAAGAACTTCACAAAATCACTACACCATAGCCAAAAAATTTAATTTTTACTATAAATTTAGAGCACGAAAATGAAACTTATATACTATATATCACTTATTATATAAAAGTTATTAACAAATGTTATTAAAATTCCGGTGTAAACGTGGCTTAACTAAGCATATAGCAAGCACATAGTCTTGATTGCTGAAATTTTTGTTAATCTTGATGTCAAATTCTTGAAGAAATTTTTGTGATAATCCATCACCTCGTTGAAATCAATGTTTCATTCGATCATGTATAACTTATTTGAGTAATTAAAATAAAATTATAAGTGTAGAAACACAGACAATATCTTAGTCCACTATGTCTTTTCTCAAATTAAATTAATATTAAAAATAGAGGTTATGTTCACTTGATTCTATCACTGTGATAATCACTTACAATCACGAAAACAGTGACTGGCTTGACTTCATTTTCTTTCAAATAATGTGAAAATTATCAAGCTTTTTAGAGGTGAACCACGCATCAACACCGTCGATCAACCTCGACTTTCATAAAATATTCTTTGTAACGTGAAATATGCGTTTCCATTAGTAACTTTCCAACCGAACGTTGTACAAGTAGCTTTATTCCACCAGCTTAGAATTTTCATTCAAAGAAAAAACTTTTGATGGATATTCTGGCGAGTTTCCCGTAAAAGAAAATACTTGTTCCGGCTTCCAGTAATTCTCCAACATTGAGCTCTACTTCGGAACTTTCATTATAAGTTGGCTTTTCCCTATTCTCTACCACGTCTTTGTTCGTTTTACTTCTTTGTTAATATTCTACCGGTGAGCTATGCTTCCTTGCATGAGGATTGTTTTGATAAAGGAGTGTGGATATTATGGGGTATAAACGAAAAGCTCATTAGGGAGTAGTTTTTAATATGTTGAGAGGAAAGGTTAATTCTAATATTTTATAATTCGAACAACAGATATTTTAATGAGAGTGGAATTTTATTCTTCTCCTATTATTTCAATCTAGTCTTGATCACTGGAGGCTCGTACCCACTAAACAGGTGAAGTGCACGTATCTTTTACTGTAAAGCACTTCACCTGTTTCGTGTGAAACGGGTATTCATTTCTAATCTAATAAATAATTGAACTATTCTTAAGTTAGGAGTACTCCTAGTCCTACTTTTTATTAATACTGATTAATATGTTACGAAAAGAACTAATTCGATGTTCCTTGACGGTTTCCTTCGAGTTAAAACAAATAGAAGATGTCATTGACACAATAAGATGGGTAGAAATAACATGCATTGAAAATAGATCAACTTAAAACGATGAATTCAATAAATTGAATAAATTTAATTTTATTCTCCAAAACCTGATGAATAAGGAATATTTCAATAGGCTATTCTAATAGGCTCTAAATTGAAACTTTGCTCCAACTAAACACCCTCTAACACACCTATCAGGGATAGTAACATAACTGGATTTCCGTTCTTCATAATTACCTGTTAATTTGCTAAATTACTAAACTAAATTAACTAACTAAATTATTGCGTGTTTGATCTTGAATTCATTTAAGTTACTGTCGCGAGTTTATTCCAATTGAAAAATTATATAACATTTCAAGAGAGGAACATCTTTTAAACCCTTGACCGAGTTTCAATCAATTGAATACTTTTTATGACTAATGGAAGCAGTAAACGCACTTCCCACCTTATGTTAATTTGAATAGACGTTTAATCTTTCATTATAATAATGATATAAATATTATTTGAATGCTAGTATTTATGGACTCTTGATACCTCATTAAAATGTTCCACCCTTCTTCTTTCCACATTAATATTTATCAAACAAATCTTCTTCCATCTTAGTCTAACTAATAGACACGCGTCCTCTCGCTCAAAATTCCATGTCACCCAGCCAATAAAATCGGCGCTCCTAATAGCCCACTAATACATTTCCTCTTTCTGTTTTAACGAGCGAAATCTCTTCATTTTGCAGTCGGCCGGCGCAATAAAAGCAACACTCTGAAACGCAAACACTGATGTAGAACTTGAGAATTAACGATTTGTTTTTGGCTACATCCACTAACAAATATAGTCGGATCGAGCAAAGATGACATTCTTGCAAGTTGCGAAAATCTCTACAGCTCGGTCCATATTGGTTCAAAAATTATAAATTTGGTTTCAAATTGTAGGAAACATTCTGGTCTACAATTTGAGACCAGATTCTCAATTTTTGAACCAATATTGACCAAGCTGGAGCCATTTTCCATCTCGCCAGAATGTCTTCTTTGCTTGGACAGACTATACACACATGATTATCTCCACTTTTAAATCTTGACTTTGAAAACTTTCATGACTCTATCTACATTCTTTAGCACGCCTGTTTAGGTCATTCTGTGTAGGCCTTGTAGTTTTTAAACATTTGTAAAATTTATCTTTCCTGAACGTGGGTGTTTATAGTTGAAATGTTTTATTGACGATAAAAGTCAATGATGTTTGTTGGAGATGGAAGGAGATATTGCAAATTATTTATTCGAATGAATTGAATTGCCTTTATTTTTCCTTGGAGGGCGAAGTTGAGGCGCAGCCGGCCCCCTCTTACACTCAACCCTCAGCTAAGTCTCAACAGTATTAATTATGTGGAATAATTCAGTTTTTTTTCTTCAATAAAATAAACTCTTGTTGAGCATGTTTTACAAAACGAAGATATACTTTGCTTGATATGCAAGGCAATTGTTATTGCTTGAAAAGTGATGTTAAAATTTTGTTATTCAGTGAAAAGTTTTTGTACAGAACTATTTGGACAATTATCCAAGTACTGCTAGTACTGAAATTATGAAAATTTATAATCTATATTCTAGAAACTATAGTATTGATAGTAGAAAAGATGGGGGATCCAGACTTAGACACTGTCCCATTGGCGACTCGTACCCACGAAACAGGTGAAGTGCTCGTATATTTTACTGTACAGCACTTCACCTTTTTCGTGGGCACGAGCCGCCAGTGACTGTCCTTACTCATAGCAGAAGGCTTTAACACCATGTTGTTGAAGTGAGATTTGATTGTAGAATTTCTTTATTGCTCTCCAATAATAGTAAAATGATAATGTAAGAGGAGCACACATGGATATCCAACACAAAAGAAAAGAACTGATAGAAAAATATTGAATCAGATGAATGGATATGTGCCCACACATAGAAGATACGCCGTCACAACGTTGAATGTATTGTAATGGAGTGTCTTCTCAGTCAGAGCGAATATTACGAGAAGAGATGACAGAAGGTTGCCTCAAAAATAGATTAGAACTGAAATGATTTCTCAAGCAAGATGTGTTTTGTCTTGTAGATGGTCGCCCGTCAATTACTTTAATAATAGATAATGATTATGTGTTCCTTGTGTCGCAATGACAATTGAAATGTGATTTAATGATACTGTACCAAAAAGAATAATTCTTTTCTTTTTGTTGTTTTATTTATTTTTTTAGTGTTTATTGTATAGTGACTATCAATTACAGGCCAGACTGTTGTCAAATTCTCTTACAAATGAAAATAGTTCAACTAAATTATAATGTATAGGCGGGTATTACACGATAATAGTTCTATGACATATTTCTATTATCAAACATCTGTGATGATGAAATATTACCGTTTAATGAACCAAATATTATAAATGATCATATTTTATGTCATATGTTCTCCTATAGAGATTATATTATAATATCTTTGATAATAGATGTATGACATAGAACTATTATCGTGTAATAGCGGCCTAAAGAAAAAACTGAGTGGAACGTCTTCCAAAATTTTCTGCTGATGTGATAAACAACATGATAATAAATGTTGAAACTGCTTCTTCTAACTCTTGGTATTCACAATTTCTAAATGTCAATGACTGTTTATAATTTCTATCATTACTAATTAAATAATTATTATTTTATTTTATGATGATTGTTTTTTGTTACTGCTAAAGAAAATTGGTCAAACTGTTTTTAGCAGTTCAATGAATAACGGAATAACAAACTTTGTAATACAGTACGGTACTGAATTTTGATATTTATTTCTGTACTGCTAATTTACCAACATTTATTTTACTCATGAGCTGCGTATTAATTATTATTTAATTCACTATTCATAAGATACACTATAGTCCATTCACGATCACTTGAGACGAAATAAACAAACCTTTTGCGTTTGTGTGCGTGTAATGGAAGGTCTTCTTCTATGCGAAAAATTGGCTACAGTCGAACAGCTGACTCTTGTCTGGAGCTGTGATTGGCTACAGTCCGACTTGTCTTGTCTCAAGACTGTTGACTTGAGCTGTGGTTGGCTACAGCTGTTGGTCTGTGGCCAAAAGTTTCGCATAGAAGAAGACCTTCCATTACACGCATACACACTCAAAACGTTTGTTTATTCCGTCTCGAGTGATCGTGAATAGAGTATAGTAGTAACTATAGATAAGTTACTATAGTTGTAACTTGATCAAAAGAAGTGTTTGTTTTTGTTCATTTGATGCATGTATCATATTGTATGTATCATATTGTATTTCTGGAACTCAAAAGTGGACTTTTATCGAAATTCAAAATTGTTTCTCATAAAATATTTTTGGATGTGAGAAATTGTAATATTAAGTTTGATGATTTATTATAACCTTGTTTTGGACTGTTGTAAAAATTGGTAGAGGAGCAGGTTTGGGCATCTTCATGTTCCTCCTGAAACACCTTGTATAATCAATATTGAATAAATTGAATTGTGTGTCTTCTTAAAAGGAAATTGAACCGTGAGTTCACATCTCCATTTCAGCTCTACAATCAATATTCAATCAATTTACAAAGAATCCTGTCGAATAGTAGAAAATTCCATCATCAACTAGAATAGTGAATTCAAAACGATAAACATATAAACCCGTTACAAACAGTTTTGTCTTCAATCATAGGTTAATACATTATGCAGAAAACACTCAAAACAAGTTCAGAACATAAAGTGAAGACGGACACAGAAATAAAAAAAGACATAAAACGTTCTGTTGCACTTCATCAATCTACGATATTCAGTTCAGACCAGCATGGGCTGTATCCATCCCACTATCGATGATAATTTGAAAACAATTTCTACAGAAACGTGATTCCAACTTGTTATTGATTCTCGCAGTCTATCAAGTATAGTCTGTCCAAGCAAAGAAGACATTTTGGCAAGATGGGAAAATGACTCCAGCTCGGTCAATATTCTTTCAAAAACTATAAATTTGGTCTTAAATTGTAGATCAACAAGTTTTCTGCAATTCGAGACCAAATTCACGATTTTTGAACAAATATTGACCGAGATGGAGTCATTTCCCCGTCTTGCCAGAATGTCTTCTTTCCTTGGACAGGCTATACAATAATCGATAGTTGGACAGGAATTTCTCACAGGAAACTCAACTTTATATGCAACTAATGACTAGGCGGAGGCCGGACTAATGTATTTGAGCCGAGAATATAGCCTACTACATTATATTAGAGGTTGGACTGTATATTTGAGCCGGGTTCACCGACTGATTATAGAGCGTCTTCGAGTAATTCTGCTTTTTTACGAAGATAAACTAGAAATCAGATTGAATCTAATGCATTATCGAACAAGAAATCTGAGTTTTAGATAGGGGATCAGTTGATCTGAGTTTTAGATGGGGGATCAGTAGTTGATCTGAGATAATGATTTACAGAGGATCAGACAATTGTAGCAAATTTTCTGAAATAAAGTGTTACTCCTTACTTTAGAGTGAGGAATAAGCATGAAGAGTTATTATTACTGTATATATAATTGTAGATTGATTATATATAGAGTGATTAATAAAAAAGAGCGCCGGTTTCAATGTAAATCTAATTGAAAGGGTGATTTAAACGAAAAATTGGAAGTAGATACATCAAAATCATCATCTGACTTCCCGATTTAATGTATGATAAATGATATCATGCATATTAGTATGGTGGAATCGGACTCGATCCACAACATCCAAAGAGAAAGGACGATTCCTATGACAACTTGTTCCATACAACCCCTCTATTGTTTGGTAGAAAGTTACCTATTTTTGAGCGTTGGGGTTTTGGTGGTGGGGGGGGGGGGTTGAAAGGTGCATAATTTCAGTTTTTCGTAAATTGTAGCCGAACCAAGCGTCGGACGAAAAAATTCCAGCATGTTTTTTCTAGAGTTTAAAATTTGGAAGAGATTGAGACCAATTACAACTCTGTATCATCAACCGTTTTCAAGTTACAATTTTTTGAAAACTCCATATTTTTTACATGAATTATTCCGTTAGTTTGAATGTTTGTAACTTTCAATTGGAAACACTTGTATCCGTATTTCAAAATCCCTCTCGGCGAAATTCATTTCTCTTCAATTTGAGACCAAATTCACACTTCTATGCCCAGTGGTTCATGTGCTACAGCGATTTCAAAAAACCCTTACACCCCCAAAAACCACTAAAATTATCATACAAAACTGTAGCCATGTACTGTAATTTACTATTATAGTCTGGTCGAGCAAAGGACCAATTATAACCTATTCCAAATAGGTTATGTTTGCATACACTATCACTATTTACCACAGATTTCTTCTTTTCAACCCTGAAAAACTGTGAGAAATCAATTTTTGTATTGAAAGTAATGTTGTTCATCTCAATAATTATCCTAGACGATCTCTGTATATGTACTCTAGATATGAAGTCTGCGATGGATAATATGCTGATAATTATTTTGCTGCATGTACTGTGATTGAAATCTCCTATGAACTCTATTGTGTAATTTGTATGAATTATTCATTTGAACAATTATTAATTTGGTGTGCACCCAGACTCAAGTATCAGCTCGGAACACCTACCACGTCACTGTAATTCAAAAACAATACCTGTCTGCTTTTTATGTCGCTCCGAATATAAAGTTGCTCCGAATTAAGTCGCTACGAATTGAGTCGCAAACAAATGGCTGATTTCGTATTCGTATATAATTAGAGTACCGACTATTGAATGTCTAGACGCGAATTCAATTCAAGTCTGGCCAGCTTCTAATTAAGCTTTATTCTGTTCGAGTGAAGGAGACATTCTGGCAAGATGGGAAAATGACTCCATCTCGGTCAATATTGGTGCAAAATCTATAAATTTGGTCTCAAATTGTAGAGCAAAGTGTTCTCCTCAATTTGAGATCAAATTTATAGATTTTGATCCAATATTGACCGAGCTGGAGTGATTTTTCCATCTTGTCGGGATGTCTTCTTCGCTCGACCAGACTATAATAAGGCTAGACGGATTGAGTGTGTAGGCCGTGCAAAACAATTGAGCATTGTGGCAACTTGCTGAAAAAAGTAGAGTAGAGCTTTCAAAAGAGTTTGGCAGAATTGTTACTAGAGTAGAAAGAGGAGAGATGAGAAAGAAGGGTGAAAGGGGAAGGAAAGAGAACCAGAAGACATGATTGTATAAAATAGAGGAGGGAAAGATAAATTGAAGAAGAGAAGAAAGGGTGAGGAGATGAGAGAGAGGAAGAGGGAAATGAAAGAGGAGGAGAAAGACATGAGTTTATAGAAAGAGAAGGGGAAAATTAATAGTAAAGGAGGAAGAGAAATTTGTAGAATGAATATGAAGAAGGAAAATTATGAGGAACTTTTATAGAAATTGGAAGAAAAGGAGGAAGGGGGAAGAAAATGAGGATAAAAGAATTGAGAAGAGAAAATTATACAGGGTGTTTCAGGAGGAATATGCAATACTTCTCATGATGATTCCTTACACCAAGTAGACAAAAAAGTTCCATGGGACCAACCCCCAAAAACGCTTTGTTCCCGAAATAACAATGGCGGAAAATTGAGATTTTTCAAAAAATATTTATTTTTCTAATTTTCTTAGAGGCTTTACTGAGGTTCTAAAATAATCAATTCCTATTTAAAATTGGCTGAGGAATTCAATAAAACCAGTCTGAAGTCTGTAACTTGAACGGTTATTGAGATAATTGGAAAAATATGCTTAAAAACGCCATTTTGCAACAATAAGGGTTATAACTAGATAAGGAATCATAGATTTGTATTTTTTATTGATGGAAGCTGAAGAGAGTCGGATTCTAAAGAAAAAAAGTTGAATGGCAGCTATTGTGTAAATCTCAGAAAAAGCGATCAAAAATCGCAAAATTCAACAAAACATAGCACAAGTGATAAATTTGTATTTATTAGCGATTTTGCGATTTTTTATCGCTATTTCTGAGATTTGGGTAAGATTTACACAATCGCTGCCATTCAACTTCTTCTTTAGAATCCGACTCTTTTCAACTTCCATTAATAAAAAATAGAAATTTATGATTCCTTATCCAGTTATAACCCTTCTTGTTGAAAAATGGCGTTTTTTAAGCATATTTTTCAATTATCTCAATAACCGTTGAAGTTACAGACTTCAGACTGGTTTCATTGAATTCCTCAGCTAATTTTACATAGGAATTGATTATTTTAGAACCTCAGTAAAGCCTCTAAAAAATTATAAAAGTAAATATTTTTTGATTAATCTCAATTTTCCGCCATTGTTATCTTGGTAACAAAGCGTTTTTGGGGGTCTGAGAAGTATTACACATTCCTCTTGAAACACACTGTATATTTTTTAGAAATAGTAAAAAAAATTTCTTCCAACCTCAGTAATTCTCACTCTCTTTGTAATATTTAGTTATTCTGCATTCCTTCTATCTATTGTTCTATCTACTCCTATTTTCCCCTAAAATAATAATATTCGTGTAACCTGGCTGGCTCAGGTCTGGTGTCAGAGTTTTCAGGTCGCTCCTGAACAATTTCAGGGCCTCTGACATGACTTAACGACTGTTTTTAGGCAGCCGGGACCGACGGCTTAACGTGTCCATCCGAAACACGGGGAAGTGGCTTGAGAAAAATTTCTGGTCTGACCTGGGTTTGAACCCGGGACCTTAGGATTGCAAAGCCAGCAATCAACCCACTCAGCCACGCCACCCCCTATTTTCCCCTTATATTCTTACTCTTCTTTCTTTTACATAATATAGGCCAACTAAACATAGTATAGTATATAGTAGCATAGTATATCTACAATAATATCTTTAGTATTTCTTCAATATTTTTCAATAATCATATTTCATCAGTAATCTTCTAACACGATATTCTCTGATTCCTTTTTTCAGCCTAAAAGTCTGTGTTCATTCACTATTAAGTCATTTTACATGCTTCACATGGATTCTGTATTTGCTTCTCGTTCTCATTCTCTCTTCTTCCCCCCTTCTTTGTCTCGATTCAATTCTTTTTTTTCAAAACAATTTTCCACTTTACTTTATTTTCAAATGGAGGAAGTGTGAAGCATGTAAAGCTGAAAGAATCAGGCAATAAAGTAAGAAACGTATGCTATGAGAGGGAATAGTTTGCAGAAGCACAGACAATACCAGCTTCAATTGAACAAGAGAGTTAAAATAAATCTGAAAAAATTGACAAAAGCTGAGGATTTACTCTTGTATTGTGCTTTATTCTCCATTATAGTCTGAGAGAACAAGTGGGACAATGAGACGCGCAATTTTTTTCCAGGATTTAGAGAGAATTGAACAGGGAAGGAATGAATTGAAAGTGACGGGAGGGGCATTGAATAGAAAAAGGAAGAATCAAGCAGAAGAATAGATGAAAAGGAGAAAAGAGAAGCGATGGAGGTGTAGGAAGAGTAGTGGGAGAAGGAGGAAGAGGAGTAGGAGGAGGTGGAGGAGGAGGAGGAGGAGGAGGAGGAGAAGGAGGAGGAGGAGGAGGAGGAGGAGGAGGAGGAGGAGGAGGAGGGAGGAGGAGGAGGAGGAGGAGGAGGAGGAGGAGGAGGAGGAGGAGGAGGAGGAGGAGGAGGAGGATGAGGAGAAGGAGAAGGAGAAACGTAGTAGAAGGAGAATGAGTAAATCGAAGAGAATATGAGAGATAGTAGAAGAATAAAAATCAGTGTGAGATGTTGATGATAATATAACGATGAAGGAGAACTGGAGAAAAATAAGAAGAATCACATGATTAGGAAGTAGAGGAGGAAATGGAATTAGAATGAACGAGAAACTAGGAAAGAAAAGAGAAAGAGAAAGATTATGAGGAGTAGGTGAAAAGAGGAAGATAAATGGAATTGGGGATGAGTAGAAGATGATTTAGAAAAAGATGTTGAATAGTTTATTAATGTAATAAAATGTACGAAAATAGATATAGATGTAAAAAAGATATAAAATAAGATAATAATAGATGAAATAGATGTACTGTGAAGGACAAGGCAAATGAGGATAAGTATTGGGATAGTAATTTCAAGAAAGGTAGAAGAATGGAATATAGGGAGAAGGTGAAGAATGATGGATTGAATAAGATGGAGTAGAAAAGAAGAAGGATTAAAACGAAAATGAGGAGAAAATTGATATGCAGAATGCCAGATGCAAAGGAGAATAAAATGATTTAGGAGCAATTATGAATGAGAAGGAAAAGAGTCGAAGAAGACAATGAGGGTGGATCATCACGGTGTTTCAGACAGAGAAAGAACAAAACAGAATACTTTGATATGCAGAATGCCGAATACGAAGAAGAAGAAGAAACAATTGGAGGAAAAGAAGATGGCGAATAAGAGAAGAAGAAGAAGAGAAGAAGAAGAAGAAGAAGAAGAAGAAGAAAGGAAGAGGAAAGAGAGGAGGGGAAAGATGTAAAGAGGAAGAGGAAGAGGTGAAGAAGAAGGTTAATTGAACAACGCAAAGCTGAAGAAAGTTTAGGAAATAGGGATTGAAAGGGAGGAATGTTTTGGTTGGCACAGTATATGTGAATAAATCCCTACGGCGCGACTACTTGACTTTGCAATTTGTCGGGGACAATGTAGGCCAAACTAAGGCCTGCTTCACTCTACGCCACTGATTCTCTTCTGAATACGATATTCCCTTGGATACGACTCTCGATCTGTAAACGTTCTCTCGTTGCTTCTTCGCTATTTATCAATGGGTCCCACTCGTTACTTTCCCTATAATGTTTGTCGGATTTTCTGTGCTTCTGCCCAAGTGTGAATGCCTTTTCCACACTCTTTGAATTGAGGGTGTGGATCTGTTCTGGTTTTGAATGTTCTAGAATCATTGATGAAAAATTCAGCTTGGAAATTTGATCTGAAACCATGGTCCTGTACCAAAATAAAAGGTATAGTCTGTCCAAGCAAAGAAGACACTCTGGCAATATGGGAAAATGACTCAAGCTCAGTTGATTTTGATTAAAAAATTATCAATTTGGTCTCAATCGTGGGAAACAATTTGATCTACTATCAAGACCACATTTACAATTCTTGAACATATATTGACCAAGCTGGAGTCATTTTCCCATCTTCCCAGAGGGTCTTCTTTGCTTGGACAGACTATAGTAGTCATTTCTGTTGAAATGTATCATTAAAAAAATGATAACCTAGTTTCGAACTTATTATTTATCAAAATTTGGTATAAAGAAGTTTTGTACGTTAGTGTTTTCAGCCAATAAGTTTATTATTTTCTGTAAATAAATGAATAAAAGACTATGTGAGTTTCAGACATGTTTTATGGGGATAGTATGATATGAAGCATTCCTCTTAACTGTTATCTTAGTACACCTACTACCATTCAACCAAAAACTAACTAATCGATTGAAATCTGTAACTAATTTGTCTGTTTAATTAACATCAGACTAACTACACAAAACATCACACAAACATCTGAGCTTTTTAACTCTCCCCTACAATGTAACTCAATTCCGTTGCAAACTCCCTGAATCAGTGAAACTTTTAATTTCTGTGGAACTCGGAGAGTTAAAAAGTTTGTTGTTTGGTCAGTAATGGAATTAAGTAGCTAACTTCAACTGTCTATGTGGAAGTTTTCTATGTGTACTTCAATTTTCTATGTGGAAACATCCCAAAAAAACAACGTGGCAATGGTCAGAAGTCAAAGTTTGAGAAGACAGATACAGTGCAGTGAAAATATATAGTGATATGATTGCACGCTTTTTGAAAAGTCAGATATAGTGAAATATGAGTATATAGTGTGATTAGAGTACACGTTTTTGAGAAGACAGATATTATATAGTGTAATGAATAGATATAGTTATATGAGTGCAATCTTCTTTAAGAAACAGATATAGTGCAACGATAGATATAGTTATACAAAAGAAGGAAGATATAGTGCAATCAATGTATATAGTGATATAAGTTCTCGCTTTTGAAACTGACGCCCGCATGCCTTGCCGCATTGTTCCTGACTAGTGGTGTTCAGATAACGTCACTGATAAGAAAAAGGAAGGTGAAAGGGAAACGAATAAGAGGAGGGGGAAGGAAGTTTGAAAGGAAAGAAGAAAAGTTTCAGGGTTTGAAAGGATGGAGTGATAGGGTATAGGGAATGTAAGGAGTTTAAGGGGAGAAGGAAAAGGAAAAAGTTTAAAAGGAAAAGAAGAAGAATTGTAGGGATTTAAAGGATTAAATGATAAGGGACAGTTAATGTAAAAGGGAAAAATATTCAAAAGAGGAAAAAAGTTAAGAAAGAGAAGAAATTGATAAGAAGTATAGATCGATAGGACAACGTGGGAGAAGGACTTCCTACGGACTAATAAATGCTGTGGAAAAGTGGCAAAAGATGTGAAAACTAGAAAACCGATGGAAAATAGGAATTTTAAACAATAGATATATATATTCTATTTATTCAGTTATTTACAAATAATACTTGAAGGTAAGGATCAACATGCTTAAGCCTAAAAAACTGCCCATAATAAAATTGGAAGAACAGATGGTGATGTTGTGAAATCTCTCCATAATAAGAAAACAAAGATGTTGTCAAATTTCACAAAACATTTTTATTATAAAAGCTTACAGTACCAGTATGCATTAGTAAAATGTGAAACCTGGTACTGTAAGCTTTTATAATAATAATTTTTTGTGAAATTTGACATCTTTGTTTTCTTATTACTAAAACTGTCCCTTTTCCAATTGAGAATACAATCCAGGTTATCTTCGTTGCTTTTCTTTTACAGTCACAAATTTAAAAAAATCCAAACAAACACTTCACAAATTTTAATATGGTAATGAAAAACCAAAACTTGAACCAGGAAAATAAACCACTTTTATTGTTGTTAGATGGTGGATACGAATATAAAAATTGTGTCATTTTCAAATTATGTAACAATTTCTAGGATTCAAAAATGACATTCTATTTTCCTATGTCCTAAATTTCCACTGGAGATGAAGGAAAAAAAGTCTTTTTTGAGTGAAGTATAGAGTGGAAAGAGAAGTAGTAAGAGGAATGTTAAGCGGAATGAATGAAAGGAACCGTGTAGGAAATGGGGTGCACGGTCTTCTTATCAGACTCTGTTATCAGACTCAATGAGTGCCTCACGTTCACTGTAATCTTAACTCATTAGTTGCCAACTACGCTTCTCAACGCTCAATCCCTCTTCTCACACGATTTATAACCGCTTTGATCTGATTCTCACTCTTTCTCTCTCACACAACTCTCTCCTCTTATACTCTCTCCCTCTTATTTGCAGTTTCTTCTCCTCTCTATTCTACTACTCAGCTACTCAATATTTGCTCTTACTCTAGCAATAAGTTAGTGTTATTCTCCCTCTTATATAGTCTGGTCGAGCAAAAAAATCATTTTGGTAAGATGTGAAAATGACTAGCACAGTCAATATGGGTTCAAAAACTATGAATTGAGTCTCAAATAAAAAAAAAATTGTCTACGATTTGAGACTGAATTTTAGATTTTGAGCCAATATTGATCGAGCTGGAGTCACTTCCCATTTTGCCAGAATGTCTTCTTTGCTCGACTAGACTACTTTATTTTTCTTTCAAATTTCATCAGCTAACACTCTTTCAAAAGGGTTGAATTGTGAATATTTTCATTCTTATGCAAGAAAAGTATACCATTTGGAATTAATCAAATACTGGTGAGATCAAATTTCTGGTTTCATATTGAATAAAACGACTAGTGCCGGGTTTTTCCAAGCACACTCAAAGTTGAGGGACCCTCAAACTTCGATGAACAGCTGACATTTTCTATGATAAGTATAGGGAATGTAGTAAAGTGTCCCTCAAATTTGAGTGTGCTTGGAAAAACCGGGCATAGGAGTTATAAATGGAAAGACAAGAAATTGTTTGAGTTTATTCTGTGCTCAATTTGTGAAATAATGGAATGTCGACTCCTCTCAACTGGTTTTTAGAGTGATTTTAAAGTTCCCACTTGTGCATTTATACTATTATTTTCCATATTTCCAATATAAATTTTAAAAAATTTACTATCTTCCCCTCCCCCTTTTAAAGGTACTAGCCTTCCAAAGGTTAGTACGGCGTACTGGTGCGTACCATCACAAATTAAGCCCTGAATATATTATGTATGTATCTATTTATAATAATGGATGACACCCACAATATCACCTCCAAAACTACTCAACAAGACTAGGAGTTTTAATAAATTTAGGTATCAAAATCCATAAAAATATCGAGGTACAGTTTTAGAGTAATACTAATTTAAGCATTTTTATTTCTTATTAATATCCGTGACTATCAAGATATCACCTTAACAAGTACGAAAAAACTCTGGCCTCAATTGCCGAAAAGTCAGTAGTGTCTAAAATTTTAATTTTTTTCAGATTGCAGTCGAATGGTGTAGGGTAGCTGACACTAGCGGCTCGTACCCATGAAACAAGTGAAGTGCCCGTATGTTCTACTGTACAGCACTTCACCTGTTTCTTGGGCACGAGCCGCCAGTGGCTAGCTGATGAAAAATGTAAGTTGAGAGTTGAAAATGTTTGTAGTTGATGAAGTTTCAAGTTGTGAAGATGTTTCAAGTTGAAAATGTTTTTGAGTTGAAGACGGTATTTGGTGGCGACAGTCAAACAAGACTTGAGTTGATCGACCCCTTCAGTATTAATAATTTGAGCGGCGGTTGGCGATTAGATGAAAAAAGTAGAAGAAGAAACAGTGAGCGAGGTGCTTTGCCACTTCTGATTCCGGTGCCATTAAAATGCTTGCTGATGGGGAGATGACTGAAAAACTGGGAAGACGAACGTTGAAGTGGAGGTGAGGTGAATTTGATGAGAAAATGAGGAAGAATGAGAAGAAAATGAAAGGGGAAAAGGTGAGAAGGAATAAGAAGGAGGGAGAATGAATGGTAGGAGGTTAATGTAGAAAAAAGAAAGAAGTTTATTGGAAGAAAAAGTGGAAAAAATAAACAGAGGAAGAGAAAGAGGAATAAAGGTGATGAAGATAAGGTAAGGAAGAGGTGAAGAATATAGATGATGATTTTGAGGAGGAGGAGGAGAAGGAGTAGGAAAAGAAATAGTTGAATAATAATTTAAAGTAGAGTTTTTAGTAGGAAAAATAAATTAAATAAGAACAGGAAGAAGATTTAGAAAAATGTAGAAGGTGGAGCTTGAGAAGAAAGAAAAGAAATAGAAAGATGGAAAGAAGAATAAAAAAGAATAGGAAGAAGAAATAAAGTAAGAAGATTTAGAAAAATGTAGAAGGTGAGGACTTGAGAAGAAGGACAAGGAGAGGAAAGAGAATAAGTAAATGAAAGAATGATTGTGGAGGAGTGAATAAGTAGAATTGTCTGAAGACCGTTGAATAGGTTCAGGAAAAAACGAATGATGGAGACGTATGAAAAGAAAAATGAGGAAGAGGCAAAAAAGTAAATAATGTGAAAAAGAGTAGAGAAAGGAGGAAAGAAGTGTGAGTGATAGATTCAAAGAAAAAATTGGAGTATCGGGGGCTAAGTGTATAGTAAGTAGAAGGAGGAAATGTAGATTGGGAAAGTGTGATGAGAAGGGAAAAAGGAGACTGATATGAAAAAACGGAAAAAAAGACGAGAGAGTGGTTTGGTAGAGGAAAAGGAATAGGAGAATCATGAGAAAGAGAAGAAAATTGAGATTAAAGGAGGAGGGAAAATTTTATAGTGGAAGGAAAAATGGAGAAGAAAATTTGAATTAAAGCGAAATAGTTGAAGTATGGGATAAAGACAGGGAGAAATAAAGGAAAACGAGAACAATATGTGAAGAATAGGATAATCTGGAGAAGAGGCAGAGTGAGAGGAGGGGAATAAGTTGGGCGAGTAGATTGAGAGAGTAGTGGAAATAAGAAAAAGGAAGACAATGAAAGAATCAAAGAAGGAAATTGAATAATAGAGTATAAGAGATTAAATAATATATGGACTAAAAAATAATAAAGATGATTCAAAGATAAGGTGTGCGAGAAGGTTAGAGAGGACATTGACGAGAAAGAGAGTATTTTGAAAAGGAGAATGAGGCAGGAGAAAAAGAAGCAGAAGAGGGAGAATGTAATAATTCGAGTGTTGAGGATGGAATTAGAAAAACTTGTCAATCACCATCGTATCAGTGCGGTCTTTAACGTCAGGGTGTCATCAAATGACTACGGAAGGGTAAAGAAGGAAATGAGAGAGAAGAGAGAGAGAGAGAGAGAGAGAGAGAGAGAGTAAAAGAGATGTGAAAACTAGTTTCGTAGAGGACGTGTCAAGTTAGCGGTCATGGGACGAATGTGTACAGAAAGCATTGATTGAAATTCAATAGGTTTTGAAATTTTATAGGTCTCCCAAGATTGGTTTTCAATAATACCAGTTTTCTAAAATTGATATCAAGCTGTAGCTTCTTCATCTCACTATTGCAATGCATTGATTTCTCACAGAAAGGCTTCTTTTTATAAGAGTCTTTCGCAGTTTCAAGAGAAGAATTCAACGCACTTCATGTATAACAGAATAACTTTTGAATATATACGTATTTTTATTTTTCACGAATTATTCATGATGAGCTGGAGCAATCAAAATCAGCTAACTCTATATGATGTAACTTCCTACTTGAATGTTTTTTTTTCACTAGCTATTTGATAAAAAAAATATTTCACCAACAACTTGGATCCACAAGAAATTATTTCCTCTGCATAATTTCATGCATCATAATGAATTGATCAATTGAAAATCACCTTACATTCTGTCGACCAATCATAAGCCAGTTTCCGATAAAAACTCCTCCATATAATAATCCTATAATAGCCTACTAATATTTTTACCAAATTTTTGTTGTTTTTTAAACTTTTCTGGCAAGAGGTCGGTATTTGATCATGAATAGTTTGAGTACTATTCCATCATATTCATGTATGAAAAATAGAATTAATGAGTATAGATGGGAGTTCGAAATCTTATTTTCATCTCATTTCATACAGCATAGAACTGTTGAAGTTACACAATAAAAGTAAAACTGAGTCTAAATTCTATAAATAAACTCTTCAAATAATAACTCGATAGAATCTTACCAGCCTGATTACATGAATGAATATAAGATGGTAGTGCGAAATCATATTTTCATCTCTTTTAATACAGCATGAAACTATTGAAGTCCAGTACTGGCCTCAGTTACACAATAGAAGTAAAACTGAGTCCAAATTCTATAAAAAAATTCTTTGAATACTAACTTTATAGAATCTTACCAGCCTGAATACATAAATGAATATTATATTAGCACAAGATCGCCAATAATAAATCAGCGTAATTTTTTGTGTATGATACACCATCCATCATTTTCTTGCTAGCAGCCATTTTCTAAGACAGAACTCACGAAACAATGTCAACCAATTAGAAAAAAGCAGGCGGGGCATGAAGGTGTGTCGAGTCAAATCTGAAACATCAACCTTCAACTTCTGCCATCTACTGCTTGAATTTGTAAACTTTTCTAACCAAAGTTTTCAGCCATTTTGATCGTAGGCGGAGCTTGGAGGCGTGTCCAATGGAAGTCGAAGCAAGTCACCTTATTGCTACTGCCATCTGCTGGCTGAATTTGTAACTATTTCAAATGTTATTCAAGAAAGCTAGGTAGAAAAGTGAAAATGGCTGAAATCTTCAATTTGCTTGTTATCAAGTTTCCGATTTTTCGTTAAAACATCTTTATTTTCAGTAAAATGGAATATTGATGATGATTTTCAATATTTTTCTGTGAAAAATTCATTATTCCCTTCCAAATGTGCTCTCAAGCGAACTAATAAAATAAATTAATCAATAATCAAAATTTTAATATTCCAATGATAAATTACGATACAATTTGACAGTTTGCTCAATGTAGATAGCCTTTAGTTATTTTGTATCAATTCCTGTAGGCTTTTCTCTATCACGTATTCAATACATGAAAATACAAAACAATACGTTGGGATACAATAAGCAAGTCCCTATAATCCTTTTTGCCACAACACATGCAACATTGGGATTGCTTATGAGAAAAATGTGAACAAGTAAGGCAGCTTGAATTATATTTGACTTTGAATGTATTATAATAATGTTGGATTGCATTCGCCTAGTGATGAGGGAGGGGGGCGCCTTAATCAATTTCGCACAGGGCGCCGAAAAACCAGGCGAGGGCCTTGAACTTCCTACTTGAATATTTACAATAAATAATGTACAATAATTATTATATTCTATGACTATACCATACTGAGTTATTTTATCAATACATTGTATCTTATAATCAACTATGCTAAGTCGGAATTTCAATAATTTTGAGTATAATCACGATAAGACAATGTGCATTTACTTCACAATGTACATTTATTAGAATAATCCTGAGTTGACTTCTAAGTTCATAATCTTCATAAATCCAAGTCCTTTTTCCGATGGAACTCAATGTTTTGCAAATGTGGTAGTAATAACAGGTGAGTTTTCAAACGTTTTGTACAAGAAACCTTCTTTTGCTAAAGATGTGTCCATTGTAATTAAATGGGACTCCCTGTTAAATGGGACTAACTGTATATTTCAATTAGCTGCCGTGTGGTATCTCGTCAAATATTCTCTCCTACTTTACAAAGAATCCAGACCGCCTTTTTTCTCTGTGGAAGATGTTCCTCGCCTGTAGTTATAATACAGGTTCATGGGCTATTATTATTAAAAGGCCACCTGTATCATCCTATAATGAGCCTGACTGAGGGGAAAATGTGTGGATAATGATAATAATAGAGGTGGAGTAATCTTTGGTGTGACTACTCTCGTATGCAAGTGTTGAGTTTATAATAGTGGTCGAGTAATTTCTAGTGTGAATCCTCTCGTATGCAAGTGTTGAATTCATAATAAAGTTGGAGTAATTTTCAATGTGAATCCTCTCGTATGCAAGTGTTGAATCTATAATATAGTGGTCGAGTATTTTTCAATGTGACTCATCTCGTTTAAAAGTGTTGAAGCTAACAAGTTCTTCACCACTTCAAACGGCTTGTGATGCATTTTCTAAATCAATAAAATTGAAAAAGATTATGAATGAGGCCGACGTATAGTCTGTCCAAGCAAAGAAGACCCTATGGCAAGATGAGAAACTGACTCCAGCTCGGTAAATATTGGTTAAAAAAATATTGATTTGGTCTCAAATTGTAGATCAGAATGTTTTCTACAATTTGAGACTAAATTTATAATATTTGAACCAATATTGACCGAGCTGGAGTCATTTTCTCATCTTGCCAAAGATGAGCCACAGATGGCTCCTGTTCTGTAGCATGACTTGACCTGCCCTGACAGACAACGTAAATTTTAGCGTTCTGTTGATATCGTTTCTGATTTTAGAAAAGTGATTATTAAGTAAAATTTCTGCATAAATTCTCACTTGTTGTTTTGTTGAAATGCAATTCAGGAGTTATACCAAAAAGTTAGGAAGTTTCGTCTGCTCCTTTTGCGCTCCAACAGCTGATGTTGTCATTCGGCTATGCCTAGATGATGTTGTTTTTTAAATCAAAAGTGACATTAGATGCTTTACATCAGCTGTTGATAGGTTAAATAACGTACTAGCGTTTTCCCGTCTAGCGTAGAAAACGTACTAGAATAGATAAAGTAGACCTGAATGTATACTTTCTTCTACGGTACAAGAAAGAGACAAAACCGTCTATAGATCTAATTCTAATTTTAATTTGAAGTAACTTTGAGTCTGTATTCTGTACTCGACCTACTCTATTGGAATTCGCTGATTTATTTAATAATTCCTACAACTAGAGTTTTTCTAGTACAAAATCTTCTGATTCACCGCACAGAACCACGGCCAATTCTTCCCACAATCCCCTGTCCACAACTAGAAGAGTTATTGAACGGTCTAAGAGAAAAAACACACTATTAAAAGCTAAAAGACAAGTACTCTACCGTATTTCATTGAGTCTTTCCTTTGTTTTTCAAATCAATTAGTGTTTTTTCTGCCGGGTGGTTTCTGCAAAAACCTACCTACATTGAATGTTGAAGATCTCTGGAGATACCGTGAGATAACGCCAGGTATGGTATAGTATGTGCAAGGCAAGAAGACATTCTGGCAAGATGAGAAAATGACTCCAGCTCGGTCAATATTGGTTCGAAATTAGAAATCAGGTCTCAAATTGTAGAAAACATTATGATCTACAATTTGAGACTGAATTTGTAATTTTTGAAAGAATATTGGCCGAGCAAGTGTCATTTTCCCATCTTGCCAGAATGTATTTTTTGCTTGGAAAGGAGAAAGATCAGGGTTTGTTTCACAAAACGTGTATTCCTCCCAGGAGGTAAGAGTTGAGAAAAAGTAGATGGAAAAGAAGATGAAAGAGGAGGAGGAAAAGAAAAAGAAGAATAAAAAGAAGGATGGAAAATAAAATGAAGAAAAGGTGAGGAGAATACTCCTTCTGAATAGAGCAAGAAAACGTCTGAAGAATTTTCTAGCGTTTGGATGAATAAAAAATTGATCAAAACTGGAAACAATGAATTCAGAAAAAACTGTACTATAATAAAAACTTGAACTTGTCCATGGTAGAGCTGTTGGAGTGTATTTACATTAAACTTCTTACAGTAACCAACCAGTTGTTGGTTAAGAACTAGAAAGGAGGTTTATACAATGTAATATTTAACGTATTTTAATGTATTTCTATTTATTCAAACCATTTTCCTGAAGCTTATCAAGCAATTTTTTTAGACTATAGAATAACTGTAAAAATAGAATCTGATAGAATAGATTTATCTACGGGCGTATTGAAAAATTCCTATTTCAGTTTTACAATTGAAATCGAAATGACTACCATTTCAAAATGGAATCTTAGAACTGTGTTGTAATGAACGTTTTTCGATACAGGAGGAACTTTTCGATACAGTCCAAATTCCACTTTATGATACATTCCTTGTTTCGTTTCAAAATCAGGTGATAAAAAGTAAACAGTGTTCAACTAACCTCAAAATCAAAACTGCAATTGGGATTGAGTAGCCTACCAGTATTTTTTCGTCCATATTTCAATTTACATATTTGAATATTTAACTAATTTGAGTAGTCCAAAGTTTAAATAGTTTAATATACTTATAACTTTGTTAGTGAATATGTTAATAACTTTCACTTTTACAACAACACTCACGATTTTGTTTTGTGCGTATGTTTTGTCACAAATGCGTTTTGTGGTTCTGACTGATATGTTATTTTTAACATATTTAACAAGTAATAAGTTGATTATCATAACAGTTCAAGTAGGATGAAGACAAAAGAAGTTGAATAAACAACAAATATGTTGATTTTTATAATAGTGTACACTTACAGGTAGCTTGATACTGGTGGTCTATAGCTTGATACTGGGCCCTGGCTCATAAACATTTCACAATCCACATTACTCATAATTCGTGGATTTTATGGGCGTTTCTGTCTCATAAACGTTTCCAATAAAAAGCAAATTCTACAGTTTCAGCTGATTAAGAAAATGACATGAAACAAATTTACCTCAAGTAAATAGAATATCGGAATAGTCCAATGCTATTCTTTTAAAACCAAAACTTTGCTCCTAATTTAATGATTTTGATATAGAAATTGATTTATTATTATGAATATATTTAATAATAAATATCAACCATTATTTTTATAGTAAGATTTGAACAGGAATCATTTTTGTCGCTAAAATATTATCATAACCTACAAAGAAAATCGTAAACAAACCAAGTCAGAAGACCCTAGCCTTGTAATATTAAATGGCCGCGATGATTCGAGTTTGAACAGTGATATCGTGAATTTTTCGTCTGAACCAATTCACAGACATATAACCTACATCTTAAACCTTCATCATTCATCATCACTCATTCATCCTTTGCTTAAAATACTTGGAAACCAAGTCGCAATTGTGGAGAAAGAATAAAGAATACATGGGATTTCCTATTCCACTCGAACCATCGCGGCCATTTGGATTCAAATGTTAGGGTCTTCTAGTGAGTTTTGGCTGATCGTTGATTCAACAGCTGATTCGTTCCAAAATTTGAAACATTGTAAATTGAGAGTTCTATTGGTGAATCTACAATCCCAATCACTTGTTTTTCATCAGAAAAACAAGCTGTAAATCTTTATAAGCCAGGGCCCTGGTCTGATACTGATAACTACACTGGTGGTCGTAGATAAAATAGTGTATGCAACGGTTGTATTGGGCCTCTATAGCATTCGTGAGATATTCAGAGCACTCGCTTCGCTCGTGGCTCTAACTTACATCTCACCTCATGCTATAAAGGCTCCCATTATACAACCGTTGCATAAACTACTATTTCAATATTATCAGGCAATATTACTGTATTTAACATCAATACTCATACAGAAAAATTGATGATATTCCTTGAAACGATTTTCATTCTATCAGGCAATATGATTTATCATCAAATAACAACAATCATCTACAAAAATTATTGAAAAGATATTCCTTGAAAAAGCGTTGTGCTCACCAAAGCTCGAACTGAGATACCAGATGGTATGCTTCACAGTATAGCTCAACATTAATATTCAACCCATCAGTTATGCAGAGTATTCATTTGAAATTCAATAAAAAATCATGGAAGTAATTTTGTACCACGCTGTACAATTTCTGAAACGCACTGAAACGGAAACTGAAAACTGAAACAGCCTCATTAGAATTGTTGCAATATCAGTTCGTTCAGTTTTCCAGACAGCCAATACAGTATTTGATATAGTCTGTCCAAGCAATGGAGACATTCTGGCGAGATGGGAAAATGTCTCCAGCTCGGTTAATATTAGTTGAAAAATTATGAATTTGTTATCAAATTGTAGATAAGAATGTTTCCTACAATTTGAGACTAAATTTAGAATGTTCGAACCAATATTGACCGATCTGGAGTCATATTCCCATCTTGCCAGAATGTCTTCTTTGCTTGGACAGACAACTGGTTTGAATTTATTTCCACGGCGGGAGCAAAGGTTGAAAAATTTCCTGAGAAGAAAGAGGAGGGAGAAAAGTTAAAGTAAGGAAGAGAGTTTAAAGAGAGAAAGAGAGTTAGTAGAGAGAAAGAGAGTTTATAGAGAGAAAAACAGTTTATGAAGAATAGAGTGTGTAGATAGAGATAGAGAGAGTGTGAGACAGAGTAAGAGGGATTTCATAAGTGAGAGAGTAATAGAGTACATAAATGAGAGGGATAACGACACATCGGATATGAATTATTTATCTTAATGGTCGATTAAATATTTAATAGATTCAGAATCAATTTGAATAATTCGAGCTGGTCGTAAAAAATATACGGGGACCTCCTTGGCGGATTGAATAAACTACTACTATAGACTTCACTATCCTTTATCAACCAACTAACTATTGGCGACTAACATGTCATCTCAATCTTATTCTCTTTCACAAACCTTTTCTCTCTCTCGCTCTCTCTTTTGCTCTTCTTCCTTCATATCTCCATCACTCTTTCAACATGTCATCCTTAACTTATTCTCTTTCACTAACTTCCTCTCTCCTTTTCCTTCAATTTCTCTCTTTCTCTCTCTCTCCTTCCCTTCATAACTCCATCACTCTTCTAAAATGTCATCCCTATCTTATTTTTCTCTCTCTCTCTCTCCTTACTATCTCCCTCTCTCTTTCTCTTCTATCTATGCCTTCCTGTCTTGTTTTGTTTTACATTACATGATCATTTGACTTTGAGTAATGGCTGTATTATTCAAGTGATCCGGGGCTATTAAAGTTGATGACTTCCAGAAATTATCATTGATTTTCCAATGAGCGCTGAGATGGTTTGATCGAGCGCGGCGAAGAACGATGATGGTTTTGATACAGCAGCTGTTGTAGATAATAATTGAAGTTTAGGTTATTGAATTTGGTGCAATTGGAGTCTTATTGTGAAATAATTTAGAAGTTGGTCATGGAAAAGTTTACAAGGAATGAGGAAAAGGAAAATGATGTGTGCCGGCCGGGTTGGCCGAGTTGACTGGGGCGTTACAATACAACCTTCAGTCCGCTAGCGCTACCCGGTCGTGGGTTCGAATCCCACCAGAGGCATGGTCGTTTATGCACCTCATAAATCATTCTCGCACACTCCATTACCCATGTACAAGTAATTAATAATTGAATACTTATGTGGGCATCATCAGCAAAAAATAAATAAAAATTATGAGAAAGGGGAAATGTGTCTAAACAGGAATAGAAAATGAATTGAGTGAATAATATACGTGGAATGACGTAAAAACAATCATCAATGGTTCACAATCAAAAACATGATAAGACTCTGTATATTGTAGAAGAAGAAACAAGGGGAAAATTAACTAAACATTATATCTATAACACGTTTATGCAGGGTGTTCCGAAAAGAACTGATTCGAGTTCTACCACGCTGTTCTTCCAGCTAAAACAAAGAGAAAACATCGGTGGCAAAACGCCGAAGTCTCCTTAGTTTTTCTGTAATCCGCCATTTTTTTTATTTTCCATCATATCTAGATAATGGATTAACATTTTCATGAAATTTGGTAGCCTCGAGTAAAAGTATTTAGTCTTCAAGATAGAAATCTCAATAATTTTCAATATCTGGGAGTCATTTTCTATATTGTAGGAATAGAATCAATTGAAGAAATGAATGAATTGATAGATGAAATGGAATAAATCAAATACCCTTCTTTAAACTTTAAAAGTATTATTTTTACTCAGACATGTTTCAAGTTTTAGCCCATTTTTAATGTGAATAAAATAATACTCATCAATATATATATCAGCTATCTATTATTTTAAATAGCCTTTAGTTCAATTTTCAAGAAATGAACAAAGTATGAAGTTTTAATATTTATACTGAGAACCGAATAATTAGGAACAGACAATACCTGATTGTACAGAAAAAGTCATGAGGCAAGAGAAATTGAATGCAGAAGTATGAAGAATCATGAATCAAGATATATACAACGTAACTTGGGAAGAATTCATACTTTGTAGAAAGAGAGACTCTTCTATTTCAAAGTGAGATAGAACTCTCTGATGAGAGAAGGAGTACTGTATTGTGGTTTCCGATGGATAGACATTGATACTGTCTCCAAGTACTGCAACCTACTCTGCTTGAGAAACATTACACTTTGCTATTCAGAAATAGCAATGCATTCTCTATAGAAATCGATTGGCCACTCCCTCTAATGGAAAAACTATCATCTAATTAAAATGCTAGCCTGGTAATAGGATGGTGTTGCCTTTACCGAGTTTAATGAAAGAGGAGACCTCCTGGTATCCCATATGTTCCTGGTATATTCTGCCCGAGCAAAGAAGACATTCTGGGAAGTTGGAAAAACGACACCAGCTCGGTCAATATTGGTTCAATAATTCAAAATTTGGCCTCAAATTGTAGACTAGACTGTTTCCTACAATTTCAAACCAAATTTATAATTTTTGAGCTGATATTGACCGAGCTGAAGACATTTTTCCATACTGAAAGAATGCCTTCTTTGCATGGAGAGACTATTTATTATCTCCTCCTGTATCCTCCTGACCTCCTGGTGTAGGAGCTGAACTCAATATGCGCAAGATTATTCAGTCACGACCTGAGTATATTGATAACTGGTGGGGCGTGAGTCACTAGTGATCACTCGTGAGTAAGTAGTGATTACTGATCACTGGGTGGTGATCACTAAGTAACTGCAGGTACCAATGATGTGTTACCCTCCTTATAGTCTAATCGAGCGAAGAAGGCATTCTGGCAAGATGAGGTAATGACTCCAGCTCGATCAATATTGATTCAAAATTCTTCAATTTGGTCTCAAATTGTAGAAAACATTCTGTTCTACAATTTGAGACCAAATTTCTCAATTTTGAACCAATATTGACCGAGCAGGAGTCATTTTTCCATCTTGCTAGAATGTATTTTTTGCTCGACCAAACTATACCTCTCTAACCTATAGTCTGTCCAAGCAAAGAAGACCGGCTGGCAAGATGAAAAAATCACTCCAGCTCGGTCACTATTGGTTCAGAAAATATTGATTTGGTCTAAAATTGTAGATCAGAATGTTTTCTACAATATTGATACTAAATCAATAATTTTTGACCAATATTTACCGAGCTGGAGTCATTTCTCATCTTGCCAGAGGGTCTTCTTTGCTTGGTCAGACTATACCACTGCGACTCTTATACTCGATAATTAATAAATTATGATTGTTAGAATTTAACCACTGAATACCTTCATTCGGGCTCTAAATGTGTTTATTCTTCGTACTTACTCTACCAGAGATAATTTAGCTCTTTGCTTAGTCTATGACTGCAACTACTATTTTCTATCACTAATAATCATTCAATGAAAATTAATCATTGTTTGAATCATACTCTACATACTTTGGTTAGTTCATGACCCAACTACATTTTGCTATCCCCTATAATTATTGGTTAATAATCGATTATTGCTTGAATCATATTTCACAAATCGTGGTGTAATGTTACTACTACTCAGACTACCTCCAACGTCCAACCTGTATGCATTAAATTGAATGGCTGATAATAATTGATGAAGATGGTTGGGAGTATACCTTCTTATCAGTTTTATAGTAGGCCTGCAAGTAAACCAATTGCAAGTTCAGTAAGTAGCCTACATGTAAACCAAGTACAAATTCACAAAACACAAGTACACCAAGTACAAGTAAATCAAAAACAAATACTGTTCACCAATCGCAAGTTTAAGTACACCAGACACAAGTACAAATAAATCAATTTATTGATTAATTTTGCTGTTATATTTCTACATTATGAATTATTGTAATGCTTTTTCAAGAAATACATAAATAAAATAAATAAAGTACACCAGGTAGCTTAGTATGATGTGGTTGAGTATGAATATTATGAGTATTCAATCTACATGAAATTAAATTCTTGAAACATAACTCATTCATTTATAGTTTGTCCAAGCTAAGAAGACACTAAGTTACAGTTTAAAGTGGATTATAACGGCGTATCATATTATCTTGCGCGAACTATAAGAATTTTTTTTATTTGAAAACACTGATTCTCATTGTATTTTCTCTCTTTGTTTACAGGTGAGTCTCCCATGATTTTCCTGCTTGTATTACTCAATTTCTTCAAGTCGTATTCAACCATTTATAACCAGATTAAGTGATTATTTCTGGATTAAGTGAGTATTCAGTTTTACATTGTTGAATGTTGAAATATATTTCTACTGTCGTCAGGGAATTTTGAAGAATATCACCTTAATATATCTTTATTATAGTGAGATACATCTCCATATACTGTATCTCAAATAATATCTCCACTCAACTTAATCATTTATCTTTTCTGAATTCCATTCACTCCAAAATTTAACAAGAAATATATATTCATTATAGTGAGATACAGTTTCATATACTGTATCTCAAATAATATCTTCACTCAACTTAATCATTTATCTTTTCTGAATTCCATTCAATTTAAAATTTAACAATACAAATATAATGTTTCATGAGTATCTTCTGTGACCACAATAGCTGTTAAAATAATATTATATCAGTGATTCTGAATTTCTTAGCCACTGTTAATACAAAAGGTTCAATCGTTCAGTGGCTTCATTCAATCCTGCTTTGTGAATTTATTAAGTTTTATGAAACCATATCGATTTTCGGTTGATAACTGTTCAAATATTAGATCAGCAAACCGCTTTTACAATGAGTTTGTTCATAATGGAGTTCTGTGAATTCACCCGAGTATTATTGGTGAAAGATACAGTAAATCTATTCGCCGAATAGTTCATTTGGAAGCCACTGAAATTCATTGAGGGTTGGTTTAATTCATTGCACTGGAGCGAACTCAAATAAAAGAGAATTCAATTTCGTAATAATGATAATCGCTCAAAGCTGGATGAGAGATAAAGAAGATGGAGAGAGAGGGAGAGGGAGAAACAGAATAAAGAAAGACAGTGAAGAATAGAGACACAAAGGGATAGAGCGTGAGAGACGAATAGAGTGAGAAGGAGAGATGAATAGTATAGAAATAAGGAAGATGAGTCACATGATAATCGCTTGAAGCTGGATGAGAGATAAAGGTGAATGGGAGAGTAAAAATGGAGACTGAGAGAGAAGAGAGAGAGAGAGAGAGAGAGATAGAGTGTGTGTAAGAAAGAATAAAGGATGAAAAATGAAGAGAGATGAAGATTAAAGAGATAAGGAAAAGTAAGGTGTGGAGAAAATTGAAGATTAGAAGAAGATGAAAAGAGTGAGCAAGAGGATCATGGGAGGAGGTGGAGGAAAGCGTGATGAAATTATGAGAAGAAGGGAGGAAAAGTAGAGTGATAAAGTGAGGGAGAAAGAGAGAGAAAATAAATATGAAAACTCGAGTTTCCGAAACCGTACGATTGTGGTTCAATTTGGTGGAAATCTACTTCCGTAGGGGAATATTAATAAACCAACTGCTGTATTGGATGGATAGAGAATTATGAAGGATGGTAGAAAGAGAAAATTTATACGGGGGAGTATTTGAGTGAAATGAGAGAGAGAATGGAAAAGAGAAAGATAGTCAAAAGCTGAAAATCTGGCTTTGGTTTCACCATAGGCATTAAAATTGTACATGCTGGGATTTGAGCCAAACCCCTTTGAAACCCACCTATCAACCTTTGAATGCTTAATCTCTTGTAGCTTATCAGTATTTTGATAAAATTTTGTGATGCATCCCACACAAGTTTGAAATAATTTGGTTAGTTTGGCTTTGAGAATTGTATTCCATGTTTTATCCCAGTTACACATGTATTGAACGACAAACTGTTGCCTAAGCGTAGTCTAAATGTAAGTAATGTTCAAAAACAAGAAGTATCAATATAGCACAATTAGTTCAGTTTTAGAATGCATTATATTCATAATCATATTGAGAATAAATAAACAATTAAAATAACTCAAAAAGCAAAAATAACTCACAATCTCACATGAGATAACGATATAGATATAGAGTCTCCGCTAGGCACAATATTTGAATATCCTTGTGCAAGATATCATTGGGTTACATAAGAGAGAACACTCTTCAAAGTAAAAATGAAGAAGATGTTTTAGTTTTCTAACTTGTTTTCCCGAAGCTAATTTAGACACATTAGCTTCTGATTAGCTGGACACAGTCAAAATTCCGCCCACACTCCAGAAAATCTACAACGAATTCAAAGCCCTCAAATAATAAAATTCTGTGTGACTTTTTCGTACGTCATAATTTGATATGCAAATTTATGATGTTGAAGTTTTGGGAGGCTGCTGCTTTTCCCCGGAAATAGAAGGCCTCTGTGTAAAGCTCCATTGGTGATATGCATATTTAAATTACAGCCCACATGCGGGTGCTTCCTGTATTTAGGTGGATATTCAAAGAATGAAATAAAAGGAGAATATTTGAGACAGGAAAGCGACAGGTGGTAGATAAAATGCTGGTTGAAATTTTTAATATCATTGAGCAAAATAGAATTGGTGATTTCATAATATCAAAAGTGATGTTCAAAAAGAAGCTTGACAAGGTTTTCTGGTTTATTATCAATAGTAGGTAGGTAGGTAGGTTGAATATTGCTATAGCATTGGTTATGTCGTTACAAACATTATTACTGAAGGCTAGGTGAAATTATTGAAATCATGAAATGTATTAGGCTGTAATGGAAGGTAGTGGATACAGTGGTGGCTCTGTTGTTATGATGTTTTCTGGAAATTTTCAGAGTATTTTCTCCTTCAAAAATCAGGCTACAGCTATTCTAACTAAACTGATTTCTCAAGCATATTCACCTAGCAAGTTCATCATCAAATCTAAATTTCATTTATCAGATATTTACATTTTCTAGAATGCCACTATCATTATATTAATTTTATTTTCTTATTTTATAACAATGAAATACAGGAACAAGAGGTATGGAATACGGAAACTAGATCATAACATAATTGATTGATTCTTCAAGTAGGATAAGTAACAATGATTAGTATTGTAGTACAATAATATTAATAATAGTGTCTTGACATTATGTTGCAAAAGTGTGAAAATGTATTTATTTTCCATACGTAGCTGTGAGTATGGATTTTTTCACATATTCTCAAATTTACCATTCTGGCCTAATAAAATTACTTGTTGAGTTTTTACAAGAAATTCACATTATTTGTTTAAACCTGTTCAAAATTACTTGTCCAAACTTCGTTCAAACAAATTATTGCCCAATTTACATTAAGTTGTATTATTCTAGAGGTTTCAAGTGTTTTTTTTTCCTCGCTATCAAAGATAAATTCTGTCACTACACCCTTATTTGGCTCACAATATAAGTGAATTGTATCAACTAAACTTTGTCAGTAACCTAAAATCGGATGAGGTTCGTTGCGACGAGTGATTTGCGTTAGTTGGCAGTTGACAGACTCGACAAGAGAAAAAATTCAATGGGATGAATTCAGATCAACATACAACGGGTTGACGATTGACAGAGTCGTAAAATTTGGAGAGTGCTCATTGAGTACACGAGATGCATTCTAAATGGATGAAGACTGGATTACAGGGTATAGCGAAGAAGACACTCTGGCAAGATGGGAAAATGACTCCAACTCGTTCAATATTGGTTCAAGAGTTATAAATTCAGTCTCAAATTATTGATCAAAATGTTTGCTACAATTTGAGATCCAATTACTCATTTTTGAACCAATATTGACCGAGCTGGAGCTGTTTTCACATCTTGCCAGAATGTCTTATTCGCTTGGACCAGGTCTATTCGATAGGAGTAACTGGACAACCGTTTATCGTATCAAAAAGTAGTAACATATTAAGGGAGTGATCGTCGGGTGATGATTTGAGTATCTCTGTCAATGTTGGACGGAATGAGGACGAATTTAAATATCTAAAGCTCCACTGAAGCTCCTCTTCTAATGGAACTAATGAGAAGAAAGGAGGTAGACTGGAAAACAAAAGGTTGAAGGAATGACGAGGTTCATAGAAAGAGGACGAGGAGAAGAAGGAGAAAAGGGGTAGAGGAGATAAAGAAGAGGAATGAGAAGAATGAGAAGAGTTATGAGAATGAGAATGAGGAATCAGAATGAGAATGAGGAATCAGAATGAGAATGAGGGAATTAAATAGGAATAGAATGAGGAAGAGGAAGAAAGTATATGCTTTACTGGGACTATGATTGGGAGAAACATGAATAGGAGAAGGAGAATGATAAGGAAGATCAAAAATAGAATAAATTGGTGGAGAAATAAGAGGAGATTTAGGTAATTGCGGAATATAAGAGAGAGGAGAAATTTGTGAAGAAAAAGATGACGAATAGAATGATAGATGTGAAAAATATATGAAAATAAGAAGAGGGGAAGAATGACAAATTTGAACTGTGTAAAAGGTATTTGAAGCGGAGAAAATAGATATGAATACTGTATTATTATATTTACTATTGTTATTCTGGTATAGCCTATATTCTTTGATTTGAGGTTGGAGGAGTAAATTAGAATGATAATTCAAGAAGAAGTATGTAAGAGTTAACAGTTGAAAATATAATGTTGTAAGTTTCCCTTCTACTGTAGGAAAAGTGAATAAGAATGAAGGAGATGCGGTTTCAAAAGAGAATTAAGTAGAGAATAGAGGGAAATTGAAGTAGGAGAGAGCGAAGAAACGAGGAGGAGTAGGAAGAGGATTAGATTAGGAGAATTTATTTATTCATAGGACAATAACAGAACATTCACATGATTCTAGAAAATTAGATATTGTAGGTAATAATGCACAAGAAGTAAGTAACCTCTATACAGAATACACGTAGCGCTATAACGTTTTGTATAAATGACACTAGCTCTAAAAGATATTAATTATGTCAACAGACACAGGTTTAAATGAACGCGGAGTTATAGAAATTAAATATTTAGGAAAACTATATACGCTACGTATAGATTAATTGACAATCCTTATCCATTACGATATTGAATTATCTAAATGAAAAAGGCGAAGTTTGGACATGAAGATGTCCATTCTTGAGAAGAATAACAAAGGTATCTGCTTTTCCATTAACTTACTTAAAACCAAAGGAGAAGGAAAAGTAGAAGGAGAAGGAAAAGGAGAAGAAGTAGAAAGAAAAAGAAGAAGAAGGATAAATTGTAGAGAAACAAGAAAAATAAAATATTGCACAAAACTCTCCCTCTCTTTGCATTGAGTATGTCTAGCTCTGAGTCTGTCCAAGCAAAGGAGACATTCATCGTAAGATGAGAAAATGAGCCGTCACTTCTCCGAGTCAATCATTGGTGAAACATTATCGATTTGGTTAAATTGTATGAAACATTCTGCTCTACTATTTGAGAACAAATTCATCATTGTTGAATCAATATTGATCCCGATCTAAATTAGTTTCCATCTTGCCAGAATGTCTTCTTTCTTTTTAGTATAGTCTACCCTGATTGACAGGCCATCATTAACAGTATAGGAGCCGTCACCATGCTCCAGTATCAGTTACATACTTATTATCAGTGCATGATAACTGGCAGTCACTGTTCAAATGGAGTAAATCACTGTTACTCTTGTCAACTGTCAGTGTCAGTGATTCCACTGTGATCACCGTGCTCATTACAGGTACAACGCTAATCAGTGCTCACTGCAATTTCAAATGGAGTACGAATCAATTTTAACTATAGATTCCACCATGCTCAGTAGGTATATAGCCTGTGATAGTGTCACTACAGTTTAGTAATAATATAGTACACCGTCTATGTATAGGCCTGCAGTATATTAATCTATATCTATAAAAGCGAAATGGCACTGACTGACTGATTCATTCATTCATTCATCACCAGAACTAAAAATCCACTGAACCGAATGCATTCAAATTTGGCAGGCATGTTCAGTTGGACGTTTAGACGCGCGCTAAGAACGGATTTCAGGAACTTTTCAAGGATACGCCAAATATTTTAGTTTTTCTAGAGTTTTTCGGCCTTTTCCTCAATTTTTCGAGAACCAATCGGTAGAAAATGTTGATATTTGGTAGGTAGGTTCAGATAAGGTCTAGAAATGTTGTGTTAAAATATTTTTGCAATCCATTCAAGATTACGCCAGTAATCAGGTTTTCAATATTGTAGATGTGTTGCGGGTTGCATATCTTCCGCCTTGATACGACCAATCCTTACTGTTAATTCAATGGATCAGCGAGATTATACATGAACTAATTAGGAAGATATTGAATCAAGATATTGTTTCAAACTATGTCCGATATACTTCCCAAGGTTACGCTTTATATTAGCGTTTTACTATTTTTTGTAATTTTTTGAGTTTTTCTTAGATTTTTCTAGAACAAATTGGCATAAAATGTTGAAATTAGGTAAACAGGTCCATATTAGGTGTAGAAATGCTGTGCTCAATAAATTTCGAGTCCCCTTCTGAACGGAGTTTCGCAGGCGAAGAGCGAAGCGAGCCTGTTTATCTCAACTGACACTGACAGAGGTTCTGCAAGGCGAGCGAAGCTAGCCTGTTCGACTTATCTTACACTGCCTATACTGTCGGGGGGTCCAGGGGGCGGAGCCCTTTGCTATGTAGCGGAAGGCGAGCCGAAGCGGGCTACGCGCCAATTAGTATATAATATACATTCATTGTACTTATATGTATATACTAACTACACCATCTATCTTAGTAGACTACTATATTAGACTAGAGACCATAAGTCTAGTCGATCGAATAAAACATTCTCGCAAGATGCAAATTTGACTCAAGATTTGTCAATATCCGGTTCAAACATTATAATTATACTGAGGTCTCAAATTGTAGGAACATTTCAGTCTGCACATTGAGACCAAATTCCTAATTTTTGAACTAGAATTGATCGAGCTGGAAGTCAATTTCCCCCATCTTTTCAGAATGTTTTCTTTGCTTGGAACAGGCTTTAGCTGTTATTAAGCTCAATTGGATGAAATCCTAGGACTGGAATGATATTATGGCTTGTGTTTAATTTAATTGGTCATTGATGTCCAATTAAGATGTAACTCGTAAAATTCCTGATTTGGATGTTCTTTTTATCGCTATTTCATTGGTTTGATGTCAATAACAATATTGGTGTGTAATAATTATTTTTCGAGAATATTTGTATGTGTTATAATGTAATGATTGGAACATTTACTGAAATTTTTATATTCATGTGAAATCTATCTTTTAGTTACATAATACTGTTTTCTTATCAGTTAGAATCTAAAGTTGACTGAAAACGCTCTCCACCCGAGAAAGTGTAATACGTTGCCAAAATTTTAGCAATGAAAGTTGGAACATGCTTACTCGTGAATTCGCAGTTAAGAATTCTCATAACTTATAATGATTAATTAATGAACGTTGATATTCTTGACTTAGAATTATTCTCAGAAAATCCAGGAAATTTGATTTTTTTGACAATTCAATTTGTAAGTGATTACTTTTTGTGTATCACTTCGTCTCTAAATCATGGGTTTGTACTATGAGAAAGATCAGTCGAATAGTATTATATCCTACAAGTAGAATTCCATAAATTTTACCCATGGTTTCGAAATTTATCCTATATTCGGACCAATAATTATGTTTCAATCAATGAATATGTTTGTCAATGTTGAACTCCAAGTCACAATTTGTACACGGCAAATTTTCGATGATCTAGAAACTTCAGTTGAGAAGATAATTCGTTACGCTGTCAACTAATCTACAGTAGGATATATCATCCTCTCAGCTACAGTATGAACGAAATTTCATTTATTTTCCCAAACTGGGAAAAAATTAGTCGGAAAATGCAATATTACAGCCTCCCAGAAGTTGAATTATAAGGAGACCATATGCATGAATCAATGTATAAACGTTGACAGAATTGGAGTTATTGCACTAATCGACTTGGATATTTTTGAGCTTTCAGTTGTTTATCATAAGGAAATCTCCAAGTGGGTTCAAATGGCCTACTAACAATGAGGTTCTTTCCGAAGCTACGCTGTCACTTTTAACATGTTCCAGCTCATGCCTTTGCGTTACAGTGAAGTTTCAATGGTCGAGCAAAATGACAACGTAGCTATTTCTCGGCAAGATGGAGGGGAAAATTACCCAGCACTTGGATTGCGCAATATAACGCTCTCACAAATTATTAATTCGGTTACAAATTGTAGAACAGAACTGCTTTTCGTACAATTTTGAGACTGAATTCATCATTTTTGAGCTAATGATTGACCGAGCTATAATTGTTTTTTCCCATCTTGGCCAGAAGTTATCTTCTGTGCTCAATCCAGGACTATGACACAATTACACCATTACATCACTATTACACTTACACCATGGTGCCTTTGGTGATCAGTCTAGATAGTAACTTTTCCTTGTATTCTGTGATGATAAGGGAGTAAATGTTGATGTTACCCAGGTGGCACGAGCCATGTGCTATCCTCGTTTTTAATTTAGAGGTGTGATTCACTGATTTCAGTTGAACCCAAGTAAATTTGGATTCTGGGAAATATTGAATTTCAGATTTACGTTCACTCTTTGACAGTATAGGCTACAAAAAGTCAAGGTTGAATATGAAAACTTGAAATAAATATGTCACGGATCAAGGAAGTAAGTAAGAATGTTCCATTAAGTTGAAGCTGGTTATAACTACTGTATAGTGGAAACTGATCTAATATATTAATACTCTTTGAGTTACAGTTGTGAAGAGTTGATATTGTGGTAGTTATCCATAATAAATGAAAAGACAATGATCGCTTGTCAAACCACTGATTTATTAGCACTAAATCGAGATACCAGTTTCTGATTTCAGTTTACTTCATTATCAATCTCTGGTTCAAACGCTAAAACTTGACTTACAGGCAATGCAGTATCCTATTCATATTAAATGTTCGAGCTAATTTCTGTATGTATTTATGTATGTTTGTCGATGTATGTAAATTGTGGAACACGGATCTAGAAATTACTCCGGCTCGGTCAACGATTTTCCTCGAAATTATTGAAATCTCTAGTATATACAAATTGCAGAACGAATGGCACAATTTGGGACTGGATTCATTCATCACCAGTTGAGCAAATCATTAGACCGAATGCGTATCAAATTTGAGCATGTTCAGTTGGACGTGTGCTCAGACGCTATAGAACGGATTTTACACCATTACATCACTTTTACAAGGATACACTTAAATAGTGCCTTTAGTGTGTCTTCTATAGTTTTTCAACGTTTTTCTTCATTCTTTCGAGAACCAATCGGTACAAAATGTTGATATTTGGTGGGCAGGTTCAGATAAGGTGCTAGAAATTGTTGTGTTAAAATATTTTTGCAATCCAGGTGTCAAGATTCACTGGCGTAAGTAATGCCCAGGTTGGATTCAAATATTGTAGATGTGTTGCGGGTTGCACTATCTTCCGACATCTTGATACAAGACCAATCCTAACTGTAGAATTCAATGGTTCAGCGAGATTTTAGATGAACTAAATATTGAGATCGAAGTTTGAAATCATTGATATCAAGTTTCAAAGCTATGTATACTTCCGATATGACTCCCAAGGTTACTGATCTAATATATTATTAGCGTCTTTGACTAGTTTTGGAAGGTGATATTCCGGAGTTTTCCTTAGTTTTCTAGAACAAGATGTTGGCAGAAAATGATTTGGAGTGGGTAGAACAAGTCGGATATACCAGGTTTGGAGAAATGCTGAAATAAATTATCGAATCCTTCTGGTAACGGAGTTGCAGGCGAGCGAAGCGAGCTGTTTTATCTTAAGCTGACACTGACAGAGGTCTTGCAGGCGAGCAGAGCAGGCCATTTCATGTTACTGTACTGCCTCTACTGTCGGGGTCAGGGAGCCACGGAGCTAGAAGGCGAGAGCGAAGCGAGCCTGCCACGGCTCGAAATTTGAAATGTAATATAACCGTGATGGAAAAATAAGATTGAACCAGGTCTCGTAGCATGGGAAAACTCTCTGGCAGGATTAATAAAAGAATTAAATATTTCTTATTCGGCATATTCCCAGAGTACGCTGCGTATTTAATGGCTGTTATCGTTATCTGACCAACACTGTCCCAGCTGGAGTAAATGGAGTTACATTCAAATCTATGTTCATGTTCAAACACATGTTCATGTCAAAAAATTGTGTGAGGTGATCATATAAATTTTTAATTTATTTTTTACAATAACATATTTATGTAATTCAACAGTTCGGCCGCAGCTTCAGAGCGAAGCTCGGTACCAGATATTTTATACTAACGGTGAAGCACTGCTATTGGTAGACGCTTGAGCCAATGACCGTGAACGTCTGCCATTGGCCAGGACAAGCTCCTCCCCGATTAGCGGTTCATTCAAACTTTACAAAATGGAGATTTAAACAGGATTCAATTAAAGACCAATAAAAAGCTACAATAACTTACGAAATAAATGGAACAATGTTACGGAAGGATGAGAAAAACAACGGAATAAACTAATACTGTAATATCTGATTAACAAATTACGAAAAAATTAGGTTTGTGGTGTTGTATTGATTGAAATGAATCTGGTCGTTCAAACCTGACTGTGGATTATCTTTTGTTACCTTAGTTGTTTCTAATTCTTCGAGAATGTTGAGAATTCTGCCCTTATTATTGAAATGCAGAAACTCAACATTCTCCTCGGCTTTGAACTCATGATTATTTGTTATTAAATGTTCAGCAAAGTTTGAACCTCCATTACACTTATTCCAATCTTTGATAATGTTCTTTTATCCTGATTCTGAAACTTTCCTACCCCACTCCTATCCCATAATTCAATCTTGTCTTTACTACAGCTAAATAGATTATTTAAAATAGGTTTGGTTCTAAAAGCAGCATGAACCCCATTCTTTTTCAATTCTCTACCTATCTTATCAGAAACAAAGCCTAAATATGGAATGGTTACCCAAATCTTTTCATCATTTTTATTGTCTTCAAGATTAGTTTTTATTGGCATTATTAGCATAGAATAATAGATTTCTCTATCCTATCATAGAATACTATAAGATCCTCTTGGCTATTACAGTTCGTTATTATATCTCAAAACTAAGATCGATAACCATAATTTCATCTTTGTCAACCAATTACGGCCGTAGGAACGTTGAAGGACAATTTGCGGTGTTGAACACAAACCAAACTCTGCGGATGACAGGAATAGTTATGCGTCGAGTGTGACATGCGAAATTGTTTGACCACAAGCCAACAAAACTGGCGGTTGGCGAATGACTTCCAACATAGCTCAGCTCTGTCAGGACAGTCTGAGAGCAGTCTCCGTGAGCAAAAAAGTTAGCTGAGGTCGCTCTCGACTCGAAATACTCTAGCAGACCGCTAGATAACTGTCCTGATAGAGCTGAGCTATGATAACAGTGATTCGTTAAACGCCAGTCTTGTTGGAGTCAGGAATACCACTAATTGATGTGACCAAACCGCTCAACTTGGGGGTTACAGCTGTCAGGTGGGATCTGCTTGTTTGGATGTCCTTGTACCCTAAACAGAGTAACGGTACCTCGGACTTTATAAAGTCGTGGTGAACTACTAGGAAATTTGTTGGTTAGAAGTTGGTAGACGTTCGAAATCAGGGTATAGAAAGGGATAATAATTGATTAATATTCTTTCTAGTCAGAAGGAAGAGATAGCTAACTAACTTTTATTCAGATTTATAATTACAATGTAGGCTATTTCCTAATGAAATACACAAATTTCCCAAATGCTTGAAGATCTCTTGAAAATAATATCTATTTTAAATATTTCTATCAAAATTTGGGATAAAGACGTTTTGGATTTTGATGTATGTGTTTTTACCCTTTATAGTATAATTTCTATAAAATCCTGTTTCTAGAACTACCTGATGAATTCCTGCTAAACAAGGATTATTTCCCCTAGAAATAAATAAATATTTTTCATTTTCATTTCCCCTGATTGATAATAAGCAGATTGTGTAGCTCATACTTGGTTTGATGTTTTTTTTTTAATAACATGAGTGATAGAATTTTACATGAGTTTTTCACAACATTTCACAACTTTTTCATTAATATGCATCAAGTACTTTTTCTTGTGTTGTTTTTTTTCAAGAAAACTGAAATTTCCTAAAATACACTAAATCTCGATGAAAATGCACCCTTGAATGATGGTTGTAATAAATCATCTTATAGCATAATTGCTATAAAATTGTTATGAATATGGACACTAACTCTAGATTGGAATGGTTGGATTTCCAACTACCAATATCATACCACACTGAAACAATCAGTAAACAAAGAAAATTTTAGTCAAAGTTGGCTCAATCTCTCTGGCTTAATTGATTTTTCTGTTCTTCAAATTAGTTTTATTGTTTCAAAGTCTAGACAGCTTCCGCGGCCCAATCAGATATTTTTTTTTTTAATGAATAGTTAAACAACATTTATTTCAATCATTATTCAAATATTTGGGATGGTTATTACTCTGTATGTATTTCGATATTGATGTTCTTCAAATATATTGAAGTTAGATATTATGCCATTGATCTATTAAAATTAAAATGGAGGCCATTATTTGAATCGGATTTGGCGCTAAAAATTACTGTTTTGTTCATTCTATTTATATGAAGAATGTTCACTTATGAAATTAGTGTCAAAACTATTCTCGAATTTATTCCTTGACTATATCTCTTTAGCTATTGATATTGAAATACAAATATAAATTTAATTGAACGTTTTACTGGGCATAGAATAATTGGATGACATATAATGCAACAATATTAAATCAATAGCCAACTTTTTATTGAGAGAGATGAGAGTTGTATAATAAGAATGTAATACAGATAAATAACTAATAGAAAATCAAACTAGTGTACTTGAAAAAATTGAAGAATCTGATGCTTATTTATCGTTCTGATTGTTTTCCAATTTATCCAATACCATTTTAGAATATTTAGACCTCAGAGGGTTTCTTATGGATTTCTTGTTTTAGGATTTATTTCAAATTTTTTCATTGAGATCGGTATGATATCGCGGCCCGCACCAAACTAGCTGGCGGTCCGGATCCGGACCGCGGTCCGCCATTTGGTGACCACTATTCTAAAATATGTTCCATGTTTTCCTCGGCTGAAAATAGGGGGATAGAAGAGACAAGAGATCAGATGGTTGTTATTGTTGACGATATTCACATCACTGGCGGCTCGTGCCCATGAAACAGGTGAAGTGCTGTACAGTAGAAGATACGGGAACCTCCCCTGTTCCGTGGGCAGAAGCCGCCAGTGATTCACATTGATTATAATCTTCACATCATTATATCATACTGCATCCCATCGGTAAACAATAGGAAATAGCGAACAAAGTTCTCTGAATTTCACGTTTTTTTAATACGCTGCGTACTTTTCCTGATTGAAAATAGGGGCGTAGTGTAACCAGATACGATCAGCTGAAAAGATGCTGACTACGCTTCAATCACGTATTCCAGTTTCAAATAAGACGCCGAACAGGATTGGTTCCAATTATGCGGAAAGTGGGTCACTCTGTCTCCCCCCCTTTAACTCCCCTTTTACTGTTCCTCTCCTTTATTCTCTCATCCGTTTACTTACCCTCTCCTTTACTCTTTTACCCCTTTACTCTCTCTCCATTTACTCTCTTACCCCTTTACTCTCTCTCCCTTTACTCTCTTACCTCTTTACTCTCTCCCCCTTTACTCTCTTACCCCTTTACTCTCTCTCCCTTTACCCTTTACTCTCTCCCTTTACTCTCTTACCCCTTCACTCTACCACTCTTCTCTCCACCCCCCCTCTACTCTCAAATCCCCTTCTCCCTCCAGGAGAATTCCCAGGACACGTCTTTCGTTTCTAGTGACCGGAAACGGATACGTCCTGATCCTGTTGGTGTCCTGACCGAAGGCGCGAAAAATTCATTTCCTGTTCAATAGCAGCGTACGGTTATTGGTGGATACGTGTCGGACGGTTTTAAGCTGGACGCACATTGCAGGCGGAGGCAGCGCAATCATCCTTCACTCACAACTTTTTATTACTACATCATTTATTACTTTCCTTTTACCTGAAATCGATTACAGTACTTCTAATAATTTTGAACTCTCATCATCTATTTTGTTCCACACTATTCCATGTCTCTCTCGTTATATTTTTCTCTCAGAAGCTACCTTGTTCTTTTCTCTCTCTTTCTTTCGTTCTCCGTTCTTTATTCTCTCTACTACTCACAATTCTTTCCCTTCACCTTCTCTGTTCCTTCTTCTCTTCACTCCATACTTTTCTATTCTCTTCCTTTCCTTGTTCACTCACTCTCCTTCTTCTTTCCCTTCACCTTCTCTGTTAGTTCTTCTCTTCTCTCCATACTTTTCTATTCTCTTCCTTTCCTTGTTCACTCACTCTCCTCCTTCTCTCCCTTCACCTTCTCTCTTCCTTCTTCTCTTCTATCCATACTTTCCTATTTTCTCCTTTTTCTTGTTCACTCACTCTCCTCCTTCTCTCCCTTCACCTTCTCTCTTCCTTCTTCTCTTCTCTCCATACTTTCCTATTTTCTCCCTTTTCTTGTTCACTCACTCTCCTCCTTCTCTCCCTTCACCTTCTCTCTTCCTTCTTCTCTTCTCCCCATACTTTCCTGTTTTCTCCCTTTTCTCGTTCACTCACTCTCCTCCTGCGTCAGCAGTCTCTATCACCTCTTTCTCTTCTCTTTTCCTCCTCTCTCTCATCACTCCACTTTCTTCCTCACCCACTATCTACTACTTCCATTATTCCTATATCTTTCTCCAACTCTTTTCTATCATCACATCATACAATGTGTATTACGTGCCGAGTGGAGACCAGAATCGATAAAAGTAATGAGTAGAAATAACAGCACGGGTACTGAACATTGAACAACGGTAAGCACAACACTATAAAATGGAAATCTTTATCGAAAATGGGAATCGTGTATAGTTTTATCGAGCGAAGAAGACATTCTGGCAAGATGGGAAAATTACTTCAGCTCAAAAAATATTGTTTCAAAAATTATAAAATTGGTCTCAAATTGTAGATTAGAATATTTCCTACAATTTGAGACCAAATGTATAATTTTTGAACTAATATTGACCGATCTGGAGTCAGTTTCCCATCTTGCCAGAATGTCTTCTTTGCTCGACTAGACTTCAGTTTACGGCGGACTGGATCACATCAACAGGTCGTCAAGTGAGCATACCTCTTACCCTTAGGGTGGGGGGGGGGGAAATGATCCCCTCGATCCCCCCTAGTGGGGGAATCCCTATAACGAGAGGCGATGAGACCCAGTATCCCCATAATGGTGGGCATAAAGAGTTGGCTCGTAATCTTCAATGGAGTGTACAGAGCGGTGGTAACATGAGAAAAGATGTAACGTCTGCAGACAAAGGGTGTGGGTGATTACTGTGTTCGACAGTGTGTAAAATGGCGCGTCACACTCGATATTGACCTTTGCCGTGATTGCGGCAAAAGAACAAACATGGACTTTGGCTACCACATGTTTCATACAAGGAAAGACCAAGGTCTGGATCGTTTTGATTTGGATCGAAGAATTTTTGGAACGGTCAAGCTGAGATTCATTGATTTAGGCTATGTGACAATCGTTTCCAGGCTAAAGCCTATTGTAACAAAAACTCATTGGATAATAAGACCAGTATGTACAAAATAATTTTTTATCTAAAATTTTTATTGTCAAAAATTAGATAAGTAAAAAGAAGAAAGAGTGAGAAGGGTAACAGAAGAAGTAGAGTTGAATTGAAAGGAAAGGAACTACAGTATGAGAAAGGAGGGTAGTGTTTTAGAGAAAGATCAGAACACAAGAGAGTAATTTTGTGCAGGGATAATCTTGTATGAATTGGATGGTTGAAAGAAATAACCACAAAAAATAAGAGGCTTTGCACGATAACGATAATGGTTACGATGTTGAACCATCGTCGAAGATTGAGGAGGAAGAAGAAGAAGAAGAAGAAGAAGAAGAAGAAGAAGAAGAAGAAGAAGAAGAAGAAGAAGAAGAAGAAGAAGAAGAAGAAGAAGAAGAAGAGAGGTAGAAAAAGGAGAACGAGGATAAAGATGATGAGAAGAAGGAAGAACGAAGAAGAAAAATAAATTTTAGTACAGAAAGAAGGAGAAAAAATATGGAGAAATGGAAGTTTGGTGGAGATTGAGGAATATGAAAAAGTAGGAGAAGAAGAAGAAGTAAAATGATGAAAAAATAAAGATCTTTAGAGGGGAAGAACGTTTAGTAGAGAAAGAAGTAGAAAATAAAGTGAAGAAATGGAAGTTAATAAGGACATGAAATCAAAGTAAATGTAGAGTAAAAGGAGTCAATTGAATTATTAAGAACTTGGAAATGAAATGAATTGGAGGAGTGCTAGTGGGGAAAAAAGGAAAGCATAAAGAAGGATAGAAGAAAGTTGAAAAAGAAGGAATACTAGTAGAGGAGGAGGAGACTAGTAAAGCTGTTGATATAAAGTTGAGTAAAGTACAGTTGATTCAAGTAGAGTGAAGTGCAGTGAAGTGGAGTAAAGTGAAGTCAATGTAAATTAAAATTGTACAAGATTGTGGAATGGAAAGTAGGAAACAGGTGATTCAAGAGATACATCTTAATGTGAAGGAAGGCCTTTAGACAAAGAAGAATAATAAAAGTTTAAGAAGGGTAAAGGTTTGCAACAGATGGTGAGAAAATGATAAGAGATAAACATAATTTACCGTGTGCAACATAGTCAATGTTGTATACGCCAATGCTCTCAATAATGTTGCATTAACCATCAACCTAAAGCATGCCGACCTGCATTATTATTATTATAGTCTGATCAAGCAAAGAAGACATCCTGGGAAGATGAGAAAATGACTCCAGCTTGGTCAATATCGGTTCAAAAATTTAAGATCTGGTATCGAATAGTAGGAAACATTCTGATCTACAATTTGGAACCAAATTTATAATTTTTGAACCTATATTGACAGAGATGGAGTAATTTTCCCATCTTGCCAGAATGTCTTATTTGCTTGGAAATACTTGATTATGGATCTCTCAGCAGGCATCCAATGTTGTTGCATTATGCATTTATTCTCAGGTATATTAGGCATCATTGAAAGTGGCGGTCGGGGAATGTATCTTAATAATGCTGAGCTCTGTCAGGACAGTCAGTGATCGTTCTGTGAAGGCGTATGAAGTCGAGAGTAACCTTAGCTAAATAGTTTCGCTCTCATAGAGCGCTTCCAGACTTTTCTGATAGAGCTGAGAATTAAAAACCGACATTTGTTATCCGCCACATTGTTTGGCGTCTGTATACAGCACGAGTGCATACACCTCCGCAAACAACGCATTAAATATGTAAACAGCATAAAGTGTGTCCAAGCAGAGAAGACATTCTGGCAAGATGAGAAAATTCCTTCATCTCTGTCAATATAGGTTTAAAAATTAAATTTGGTCTCAAGTTGTAGATCAGAATGTTTCCTACAATTCGAGATCAAATCTTCAATTTTTGAACCAATATTGACCGAGCTGGAGTCATTTTCATGTCTTGCCAGAATGTTTTCTTTGCTTGGACAAACTATAACTCTGGCAACATCTTACTATCAACACCCTGTACTAAATATAGATGTTTTTAACGTGTTGTCTTGTAGATCGACTTTTAACAACCCGGTGCCTTGTTCTGTTTTTATATTCTGTGCTTTATATTGAGTGTATGAAATAATGGAACGATCGAACTAGGAACTTAGGCTGTGGCACAGAAACAGTAAATCCTTTTCTGGTAAAGAGAAGATTTAGAATAACTCTTCTATTAAAGAGAAGATTTACCTTCTTTGTGAATACGAGTACTATGGAAGCAATTTTGAGTCAGTTAGAAATCAAGACCGTCTTAAAATTGTAGTATTGTAATCGTATATCAAATCAAATCATTTATTGTAAAAAAAACACTTGGTATCATAACCAAATTTTTAAAATCACATAATAGTCAACATACAATATTAAATAAGTTACATAAAATTAATTCAATTATTTTTCAATAAAGACGGTGTCAAAAAATTCTCTGACATCATACAGACATCTATCAATAAGAATACTCTTCATAAACTTCTCAAAACGATTCACTTCCATATCTTTAATACTAGTGGGCAGTTTATTAAATAGCTCAACGGACGTATATTCCCAGTTCTGTTGAGAGCAGGTGTAACTACACTGTTTGGTGTTTGATTCTCAAATTATTTTTCTTTCTTGTACTAAATCCATGTATGTTGTAGTTGTAGTATTCTTCTTCGAACCATACAGTTTTAATTTATTAGTAGGCCTTGATCTCTAACTCGTTCTATGTCGCTCCAGTAGTAACCCAAGCTCCTAGTTCTTTCCATTTTTCTCACACACTCAAAATTAAGAAGATATTTCCAAGTGCAATAGCTAGGATAAAAATTATAGAATGTGGAGTGATGGCCTGCCGAAGACTGATGTCCGAAACATATTTTACCAAAATTTGATGTACAATAAGTCAGAAACGAGGTTATGTACTTTTACGGCAATTCACCAGAAATTTGGTCCACGAAATATATAACTTTTTTTTTCAATTGAGTCATAAACATTAATGTTTTGATTTTATCTTGTAATATTAGCGGTTTCAATAAGGCAAGGGTCATACAATACCATACCATTATAAATATAAAACCTAATGATAACCCACATGAAAAATAATAGTACATCTTTTCCTTGCATGTTCTCATATACACCCATTAGTGTGGGTGCCCAAAGACCCTCATTTTCATAATACTTTTCATACGGTCATTACTTTCTATAACCTATTCGATGTAACTTCAAAAAGGAATACATTGTTTTCCCTATCTTATACGTGTTACGTCGAGGCGGAAATTACATAGAATAGAGTATAGTGGTGAGAAGTTAACTGCTCTTTCAGCATACAGTAATCATTATCCAGGCTCCAGGTTATAAAAAGTCTGCCAACCCAGACTAAAACTAATCGAAAATGTTCACTCATGGCTATAATCTGTCCAAGCAAAGAAGAACCTCTGGCAAGATGACAAAATGACTCCAACTCGGTCAATATTGATTGAAAAATGTCAAACTTAGTCTTAAATTTTAGATTAGAATGTTTGCTACAATCTGAGACTGAATTCATAATTTTTGAACAAATATTGACTAAGCTGGAATCATTTTCTCATCTTGCCAGTGGGTATTCTTTGCGTGGACAGACTATATCATATTCGCATGCTGGGCTCACCCAGATATATGATTTGATCATTTATGGTATCGTGTTTCTAATTCTGCATAATCTTCGTATGAAGTTTTGTGAGGCACTACAGTTTCAAAGAACTGGCTAAGGTTCGTAGCTTTCACTTGTGTTAAAATGTTCCACTAGTTGAAAATTTGAGTCGTCGATGTTGTTCCATAATGCAATAGAAGCTTGAAAATGTGACCCATGTGGACATGAAACCATGGTTATGTATTAAGAATAAACGGTAGTATTGACAAAATCAGTGTGTTCTATTTCTATTTCATTGTTTCACTTATCCATGGTATACTCGTACCCGTAGTCCATTCACGATGGCTTGAGACGAGATAAACAAAAGCTCTGCATGTGTGTGTGTGTGTGTGTGTGTGTGTGTGCGAATGGAGTGACTTGATCAATGCCGAAATCCCGAATTTTGTTGTAGGCAATTCAGATTAAGTATATTTAAGTAATCTTTTTCATAGATACACATTGGAAAATTGCTTGTTTCGGTTGTCTCTCAACTGCATGAACCTAAAATGAACAAACTATTTTAGTAAAAGTTTTTGTGTCAATGCTTTCGTTACAGTCCCGACAACAAAATTCGGAATTTTGGCATTGCTGTAACTTGTTTATGTCGTGGCTAAAACGAAGCCACTCGAGTCGCACTCTAACACATGCAAAGCTTTTGTTTATCTCGTCTTAACCATCGTGAATGGACTACAGTACCAAATGTTTGTTTATCAATGATGGTTCATTATTTGAAAAAATATTGTGAGTCTCGCAAATAGTTTAGAGACTGTATTATTATCAGTCTCTATAGTAAATAGAGCATGATTTTATTAGCATTGATGAAAAATTGGATGAACTTTGAAAACCTGCATTCACAAAAATGAATGAAACATGAACTTCGTTCTCAATTTCTAGGTAATTCAATTCAATTATTTTGAATATCATGTCAGGTTCCCCATACGTAATTGATGAGTCCATGTTCAGAATTTCCACCGTTCAATATTGAACTATTCTATAGTTTTCGGCTGTGTTCGGGGTGATATGAAAGACTGTCGAGGTATTGGTTTTCAAATGAATGAAATGACGATTGACAAATACGTAGGCCTATGTACTTCACAGAGTAATTAAGGGGCTAGTCGCATCATAACTTCACGAAAAACCTCAGTGAATCCTCTTTTCCTGACAAATTGAACACGTAGAAATGTTAATTGGCGTAAGAGGAAGGCAAAGATAGCATGTCGGAATGCGTAAAATGATCTAGTGTAGTTTGAGGCGTGTGATTTCATGCAGAGATAATAATATAGTGAGATATTCTGTGATTTGACATATTACATGCTGGGGAACGGGCAAATTTCTACACTGCATATCATTCAACTGTTTTTCCCATTCATCTTCACTTCTTGTATTCTTCATCATCAACATCGTTATCATCTACTTATTCTTCTTTACTTCTCCTTCTTCTTTCACATCTGCTGTTTTTTGTCTCTCCTCTCCCTCAAGCTCTTCTGAATCTTGGTCTTTTCTATCTCCTTACCTCTCATCTTTCCCTCTTCTTATTCCTCTCGTTTTTTCAGCTTCTCTTTCTTCTTCCTCTCCATTTCTTCGTTCCTTCTTCAATCTCTTCCTTCTCCTATTTATTCTTATTTTCTGAATTATTACTCATTGCTTTCCTCTCCTTTCTTCCTCTGCCTCCTCTACTTCTCCGCCGTCATCTTGATTTTTCTTCTTTTCCCTCTTCTTGCTCTTTGTCTTCCTCCTTCTCTATAATTCCTCCAGCTACTTCCAGTTACCTGATTTTCCTTCCACTTCTTCTGCGTAGCCTACTCCCTTCTTTTTCAGTCATTTTCCTTCCTCTGCTTTCTCTCTTTATTTTTATTTCTTCTTCTTCTTCTTCTTCTTCTTCTTCTTCTTCTTCTTCTTCTTCTTCTTCTTCTTCTTCTTCTTCTTCTTCTTCTTCTTCTTCCCGTTATCCTTCTCTCCTCCTCGCCTTCTCAACCTTTTCAACATATCCAATTTCAATTTTGAATTCGAAAATGAAGAGGTTCCACATTCATATTATATGACGGCATTTCATTCTGAAAACCTATTCAACTTCCACATGGGCGAAACGCCAAACTATTCCCATCGCGTTCGTTCGTTCTTCTTCTTCTTATATATTTTTTTTCTTCTTCTTCTTCTTCTTCTTTTCTTCTTCTTCTTCTTCTTCTTCTTCTTCTTCTTCTTCTTCTTCTTCTTCTTCTTCTTCTTCTTCTTTTACTCCTCCCACTTCTTCTTCTCTCTTCCTCACGTTTGCGAATAAATCTCAACCTTCGCCAACGATGCACGGCTCATCCACTGTTTTATTGTTTGGAGTGAAATTGGCGAATTTATTAGAAAACTTCACGACCGAAGCTGAATATCAATGTGCTCGCTCAAATCAATTGTCGGCTACTACACTCATGCATGGTTAATGCAAGCTCCAATAAAGATTTCTCAGCATTTCAATTGGATATGAGAGTAATAGCAATGTTATTTATTCGAGTCTTCGTAAAATTGTTCAATAATGGAATAAAATACATGAAATCCAAGTTTGCCCGATTAGGTTCAACACACACTCGCCTGATATAGATGGTGATGTGGATGATGGAAACTTTTTGTTCAGTTAAAAAAATAGTTCACTTATCTAACTCTCTTCAGGCTGTGTAATCGGAAAGATGATTTTATAATCAGCAATTTAATAAGCAATATCAGAGACAATGTACAGTACGTAATAGTACGTAGTCTAAGGCAATATTATAGAGTGTTTCAGGAGAAATCTGCTCAAATTCTCACATTCCTTCTCCTTCTCAGACTTCTCATATTCCCTCTGTGCTTTCTGTATCAATGATACTATTACTTTCTCTTTCTCTACTTACGGTTGAGTGTTAATGGGAGGGATATCCTTGAATATCCTTCTCCAAGAATGGACATCTATGTCAAAACTCTGCCATTTTATGTAGATACATCACAATCATTTTATTAAATTGAAAATATTGAATCCTATTTATCTTTAATTTGGCAAGTTCACTACATATTCTTGTATATTCTAAATTCTTAGTTATAGTTTTCAATTTTGGAGTGTGAAAATTTGTGGTTTGTGATAAGTGTTTAGAAATATTTTGAACATAACCTCTACTATTTTGAATATTTTTAGAAAATTTGGGAAAAAGACGATTTGGATTTTAATGTATGTGTTTTAACCCTTTATTGTGATTTTTCAAATAAATAGATATTTATTTTTTATTTGAACCAATCGTTCAATCTATGATTCATGATTAAAATTTATTTTCAATCTACGCAATCTAGGATTCAAGATCATAAATGCTGTACTCTAATTGAATAAAGTGAATAATCTAATCTCTTATATCTCACCTATCTTATCGACTCTCACTCATCCCTCAACCACTTTTTTTACTCGTACTCTAATCTTCACTCCTTTCACTTACCCTTTATTACCTTTTCTCTTGTCTCAAAGTGATACTATTTCTTTCCCCCTCCTTTCACCAACTATATCTATTACCCATCCCTCATCCACCACCCACCCACCACCAACTGCCATCCCACTGCGAACACCCACCAGCAAACTATGGGAATAGTGGGTGGATGTAATAGTTGGTTGGTGGGTGGCAAATGCCAAAAGCAAACAAGTGGTGGCTGCTAGACTCAACAGTAATTATCGCCCCTAGGTTACTGGATGCTAATTGGTAGTGACGGTGAATGAATTATTATTGTGTGTCTCCAGAACAATGGAGACTGTTTAGGGGGTAAAGAGTTCAAGCAGTGACCACGTAATATGGTTTGTATTAGTTCGTCGCTGAGTTTCAGTGTGTTTGTACAGTACAAGGTGTATATAATAGTGGTATATAAATTAAATGATTAAATGAAGAGACAAGACGTTGTCAAACCACTGATTTATTGAAAAATCGAGATACCGGTTTCGGTTGTTACACCATTATCAATCTCTGGTAAACTATATAAATAGGTGATAATTCTGTAAATCTTGGGTACAGTATTTCATGTGAGTGGGAGTGGAAATTGTATAAAATTGAACAAGAAATTGAATAAGAATGAAATGAAAAAGAAATGAACGAAATAGAATTAAGCAAGTAGTAGTTCTACAGCGTCAATCTAGATTCTTCAAATAAGGCAAAAGGAAAGTACAGCCTCATCTGAATTAAAATGTTTAAAGAAAGTATTGATAAAGGAAGAAACAGGTGATACAGAATAATGGAAATGGTGAAAGAAACTTTTAAAGAAGGATTAAACAAAGGTGATGAAGAATTGATTTGGTAGAATGTATTGTGATGGCGTATATTCTGACTTATTACTACATGTTTTGTTATTATGTATTAAAATCTTCTCATTTATTGGGAAAGCACTGATTCTGAACGTATTTTTTCTCTTTTTTCCAGGTGAGTCTTCTATTATTTACCAGCTAGTATATTCAACCTTTATAAGGATTATGTGAGTATTTGGTTGTTCAATAATGAAAATCTATTTCTACTGTCGTCTTAAATGCTGAATAATCTCTTCTTCACTCAACTCAATGTTCCATTATCACTAGTAGTTTCTGTGATAACAATTGCAGTTGAAATATATAAGCGACTTGAATTCCTTAGTATAGGCACTGTAAATACAATAATGGTTACATTACATCAGATTATGCAAATACTGATGAATAGAGTGTTTCAGAAGGAATGTCCAATACTTCACAGGGTAATTCCTTACACTAAGGTACGATTCCCAAGCCACTGCTAATGCTGCGCTGCTCTAAATTCGCTGCTGGAGTTGTCCAGCTCTAGATGCGCTGCTCTAACCAGTACAACTCTATCCACATAACTATATTATAGATGCTTACTATCTTATTAGGGCGACTCATGTATACTGAAGCAATAAGTAGTGAAATTCACTTGAAAATGTCTCAAAAAGGGTGAATTTCACTATTTATTGATTCAGTATTCATAAGTAGCTCTAATAAGAGAGTAAGCATCTATAATATAATTATGTGAATAGAGTTGTATTGGTTAGAGTAGCGCAACTATAGCTGGACAGCTCCAGCAGCGAATTTAGAGTCACTCAGCCCGTGCCGCGTGGCTCTAGCAGTCGCTTGGGAATCGTAACTTAAGGAGAGAAGAAAAATTTCCATATATGACTTATCCCCAAAAATGCTCAGTTACCGAAATAACAATGACGTAAAATTACAATGATGTCAAATCAGCAATTGAAGCAATTTGAACAATTGAAGGTTATAACTGAATATGAAATTGAAACTTGTATTCTCAAACAATAAAAATTTGAACACAAAAAGTGGAGGAATTCATCGATTTTGATACACAAAAAGTAATCTACTAAATAGGTGGTGGATATATTCCTCTCTATGGCTGGGAAATCCTTGAAAATCACACACACTAGGAAAAATGTACTTTCCCGGGGGCATGTTGAGTTTTCCAGACCCACCGCTGATAACAACAGAGACCGCCTCCAGTTTTTCCAGGAAGAAAATGCTTGAAAAACATGGAAACCCCCCAAAAAGACGGGAACTCACATTTTCACAACAGCAAAAATCATTTTGCCGTCTATTTACGCCCCACGCATTTTATACGTATATAAAAACGTGTTAGGAAGTAGATAAATGGGGACAAACGCACAATATTTGAAAGGGTTTTCGATGTTGGGCCTTTTTCCACGCATATTGTGGGTTGTGGAGACATGAGAGAGTTGAAAGTAAGGGGGAGGACCCTCTGCTGAGTCTAACTGCGGGATTCTAACCCACATACCCCCCACTTCACTCCTACTCCTTGAACCCCAAACTTTAAGACTCCTTCCAATATATTTTACGCACATACGCGTGTGGATACTGTTCTAAATGAAACTCTCTGATACGATCTGACAAAAGAAGCAGTTGAGTTTTGGTATTTGTTCGAAAGCCTGTAAACGGCTGAAAAGCTTATATAAGAGACCAAAAAATCGATTTTAGGATTTTCTCATCCAATTTCCTTTTATCGAGCATCAGGAAACATATTTTGTTTGATCCAATTCAAGTCAAATGTGGCGAACAATGCGGGCATCAAGAGGGTTCAGCAATTCCCGCCCGGGAAATACATTTTTGTTAACCAGTATTCAATGAATTTCCTTCCAAACCACTTATTTAGTTGCCAATATTCACTGAAAAGAAAGCTTTCTGTATATTATGTGGCATTAATTAGAAAATTTGTTCATTAAGTTACTTATGATCATCAGTTGAATGATCTGCAGTTTCCTAATTCCTCCCATCAATGTCAAGTTACAACCTACAACCTTAAAAACCTATGAAACTTTTAGTAAGTTTTCCGGAAGCTTGTTCACTAGAACAGTTTTACGTTTTATGGTTCATCATACAAGGTAATTTATGGTTATCCAATTGAAGCATATAGATGATCGTTACATATAATAATAGATGTTTGAAAACTGCACTTTAAAACATAGGGCTATTTAAAATAATTGATTATTATCTCAATTAAGAATCTTAATTCTATTCTGTATCACTTAATTTAAGTAAAATCTATTAACCATTGTTAATTATTAATTATATAAGTCCCATTTTTATCCAAACCACCCTTACATATTTGGTAAGAAAATTTGGTTACATAAATGAAAATCAAACACCATTTTAAAAAACTTTAAAATTATTAAAACACGGACATGTTTCGGCACATTAGGTCATTATCAATGTGCATAAAATAATAATGAAATAAGGAAACAAGATTAAAAATTAAAAATATAGATATTATTTAGACTTATATTTTTAATTTTTAATCTTGTTTACTTATTTCATTATTATTTTATGCACATTGATAATGGCCTAATGTGCCAAAACATGTCTGTGTTTCAATAATTTTAAAGTTTTTTAAAAGGGGGTTTGATTTTCATTTATTTTTCAATTAATAGATGTTCATTCAAAAATAATTGTAATGATTCTTTCGTATAACTAACCATAGAGTATAAATTTTCGAGATTTTAAGATTCACTCAATCTTGTGAAAGTGATATTGTGTAATTTTATATCAATATAAAATTCCAATAAAATATATTTTCAAACAAATTCCAAAAAATCTGTGTTTTGACAATAATTATCTCGTTTTTTTTTCATTTTATTCACTAAAACTATTCCCCCACTAAGCTGGATTTAATTGGAATGAACTGATGTTGGAACTGTTGAATAGGATTGAATGAACCAATTACTCCAATCGAAATCCCTTTTTGATTGCCTATTTCGTTTCGAAAATAAACTGCATCAGCTGTCCAAAGCAGCATGATTAGCATAGGGCGGAACCCAACGATATAATCCACTTTGTCCGGCTTAAGCTATAATTAAATCCATCTCCATCTGCATCAAAAAATTCAGCTACCGTTCCTTCGAAAACAAATCAGCTGCAACAGTTCAAAATTCTGCTGTCAGAATGTTTTCAAAGTTAATTACACAAGCGACTGTAAAAGGATGTCAGCGGCCTGAACTGGTTTAGCGATTGAGCTGAGAGCATTCTTTTTTATATTTTTCAATTTTTTCACTCTCAATAGGCTTGAAGAAAGTGTGCATCGAGCTGCAATGGGAGTCGATAATGCGATTAACTTCGGCGAGATCAATCACAGATCGGGTACAGTTTGTTTTTACAGAGATATGAGGAACGGAAACGAATATTCTCAAGGAAGAAGCACAATGTTCAAATTACAAAAATATAGATTCCAATCATTATTAACTTAATAAAGGAACAAAAGAGGTAATGAAAAACAGAGTAACTCTGAGTTATGTTCAGAGAGGTACTTCATTAACTTCAGCTGAGTTGTATCATAGACTAACTATAGCATAGTATTTCTACGGTTGTAGGCTATATTGGGAATTGAGTAGTAATGGATATTGCTTGTATTTGAAATGATCTCCACAACTAAATTGGAAACAATAATCTCCAACTAGTTGACTTTCTTTATAAGTAATTTATTTATAAGAGTTCCAATAAGATCACACAAAATATTAATTGTCAATGCAGCCTTTTACCAAAGACAATGTACTATTATAGACTGTCAACGTAGGGTGCGATTTTGGTCGTTATCGCGCCAGACGTTAGGATTACTCAGGAGTGCTCGCCTCCTGATGTAATAGTAATGATGAATGTAATAGTACATTGTCTTTGCTTTTACTAATGAATATTCCAACCCTCTCTCAAGCGTTAATTCATATTCGACTCAAGTCCAATCTCAACCTCAGTGCTGCGCTAAGTGAATGCAAATTTATCGACCACACCAACAAAACTGGCGGTTTCTGGATGACTATTATTGAATCTCAGCTCTGTCAGGACAGTCGTTTAGCGGTCTGTGTGAGCTTATCAAGTCGAGAACGACCTCAGGTGAATCTTTCCGCTTTAGTAGATCATTTGCAGACTGTCCTGACAGAGCTGAGCATTATTAACAGACATTCACTAACCGCCAGTTTCGTTGGATTTGTGACTATCGATCGATTGTTCACCGATAACAATCTGATAACGTATAGCGAACCGACATAAACACGCCGAGATTATTAATTAGCCACCCAAAGCACTTTCCTTATCAAACTCAACTCATCTCTCTCACATACACTCACACTCTCTAATCCATACTCTATAATATTCAACATCGATTTCTCCTTCCTTTGTTTTCATTCTCTTCGTGGTAGAGGGGGCTCTTGTGCCTCAACTTCGCCCACATCATTTATGTTGTATTATGTGGAAACTGAAGGCATTTATCTATCTATCCATCTATCTCCCCCGTTCATCCCCGTTCTCTCAACCCTTTATTCTCCTTATCTATCAAAAATAGAAAAACATAGCACATGTGAAAAACACAATTCTATGATAAACGCAATTTTGAGATCTTTTTATCGCGATTTTTGAGATTTGAGTAGGTTTAACGAAATTACAGCCATTCAACTTTTTCTTCAGAATTCGTTCCTCTTTTTGTGTACCCTTCTACGCTTGATGATGAATTAGGAGGATTCATTATCGGATTCAGATTGGAATATTAACTGTAGGAATCATAATTTGATTGTAGTATTTGGTATTAAAATTGTTTCAACTGATGCATGATAAGTATATGAGTCAATAAGAATACAAACTTTGCTAAGAATAAGTCTGGAACTTTTGAAAACGCATCATTGAGGTATTAATATTTCTTTTTAGTTGTTTTCAATTAATTATCTCTATATCATCCACTATTTCAAATGGAATGCTTGATAGAATGCATAGTATAGAAAAAATACAATTACAATATAAACTTCAAATAATTAAAATCAAAGTACTCCTTTTTTAAATATTTTTATTTTACACTACATGTTTCGGCGATATAGCCATATCGCCGAAACTTGTAGTGTAAAATAAAAATATTTTTAATACTTTTAAAATATTTTTTAAGGGTACTTTGATTTTAATAGAGTTTTAATGAATACAGTAGCCCTAAGAGAAAGTAAGTATTGAATAACAATATATAGTAATTCATAGTAGAAACAATTAGTTTTTTTCCATCGATAAGTTGAACGAAGTTAGCATTACATCTATTTCTTATTTTGCCTCTTTCACTATAATAGTTTATTCATGATTCATCCATTACACTGTTTTTTTCCTATCAATGTATGACTATCCATTTCATTTTTTTATAGTGAACAATAATGATTTATGAAATTAAAATCTTTCATCCAAAAAGCTTTCTCATAGAAGATGATACAGTATCGCATACAATAATATGCTTATTTTTTTATAGAAACCACTCCCCCACTTTTATCCTAAAACAATTAGTAACTCAACTCCAACCGTTCAAACGCATTTACACTAATCACTACCCGAAAATTAATTACTCCAATTACAACCCATAATCCAAACTTTGCCATACTATCGAATGGCAGAACGATCACATCCCGTCCAAGTTTTATGAACAACGTCATAAAATCGAATCGTTCTCTATAGTCTGTCCGAGCGAAGAAGACATTCTGGCAAGATGGGAAAATTACTCCAGCTAGGTCAATACTGGTTTAAAAATTATAAACTTGTCAACAAATTGTAGGAAACATTCTGATCTACAATTTGAGACCAAATTTGAAGTTTTTGAACCAATATTGGTCGAGTTACAGTTATTTTCCCATCTTGCCAGAATGTCTTCTTCGTTTGGACAGACGATACCCGACTAATTTTAATGGCATGCTGTAATCAAAAATCGTATCCCTGTTGCATTATTGGCAGTGCCCTCGGAGAGTAGACGCCAAGGTAAGTGGCGGTTGGGGAATTTCTTTTTTCAATACTCAGCTCTGTTAGGACAGTCTGAAAGCTGTCTACCAGAGTGAAACAGTTTGCTAGGGTCATTCTCGACTCGATGAGCTTTCGAAGACCGCTAGTCGACTGTCTTGATAGAGTTGAGCATTGATTACAGTCAGCCGTCAACCAACATTTTTGTTAGTCTTCTATACTAACTAGCGTCTTGAGAGGAGGCAACCCATTCCAACCTAATTTTATAGTCTGTCCAAGCAAAGAAGACATTCTGGCAAGATGGGATAATTACTCCAATTCAGTCGATATTGGTTCGAAAATTACTAATTTGGTCTCAAATTGTAGGAAACATTCTGATCTACAATATTTATTTGTGACCAAATTTATAATTTTTTAACCAATATTGACCGAGCTGGAGTTCATTTTTTCAAATTGCCAGAGTGTCTTCTTTGCTTGGACAGACTATACCTAACCTAACCATCTTGAAAAGTTGGCCGATTCGTTTCAGTATGGGTTCAATTACAATTTGCGCCAATCTTGGACTGAGTTGGACCAATCACGGATTGGTCGTTAATTTGTAATTAGACTTCTTCTTGCTCCTAACCTAGCCCAACCTTCTTTTGGTGATTTGGAGTTTTATTACTTTTGAATTGCCTACTGGTTTATAGTGGTGTGAGGATGTCGAATCTTTTCCAGCTTTAAAAACTTCTCATCCAATATCATCAAAGTACGTTGCTCCCTCACTATATAGCTATAGTGTACATCTTTCAAGTGCAGTATGTTGCATAGCTATAGGTATTGAATTATCAATTGTATATATTTTGAGTATAGTAATCTTTTCCGGCCTCTCTTTATTTTTCCTTGTCTGTCTTGTTTTTAATGAGTGTATGCCGGAAATTGCATTGCCAGATTTGGAGAGGGTGATTTTCGCATTTTCCCTCTCATTCTATTTCTTCCTTTTCTTCTTCATCTCTCTCCTTCTCCGTGTTTCTCTCTTTTTCTCCGTGTTTGAAAAAGTTGTCCTTCAATTACTCTGGTTCTGAAGTGTGGAAAGGTGGCAGGGTTTGTTTCAATGAGAAAAAACACAATTCAAGTCCTGCTTTCTTTGAAATCGATTGGATATTTCACCGATAATGAGGACTACCGTATTTTTTATATGAAATATGAAATCAAGTACAGTATAGGAGTAAGAAAACTAAACGGGATTTTAAGGAAAATGAGAGTGAGGTTCAGATAGTTACAGATAGTTCGGGTTGGGACTCATGGGTAGAATGAGTTTCTACTCTATTGAAATTCAGTTTGTAATAACGGTTTGGTTTGAAAACAAGGAAAGGAAGCAATCTCATAATCGGAAGGATAAACACACCAATTTGAGAAATATTAATGGAATAGATGTTGAAAAATTATAGTAATAATTAGTTCAACCTCCCATTTCCATACCTTGATCTTCATAGATCTACTACTAGTATACTATAAAGAGATTTAAGATGAACATAAACATTTAAGATGAACATTATTATTAGACAAAAATGCTATGTTATGTAGCATATGATCTTCCTTGATCTACTCGTATACTATACTGTATAGAGATTTAAGGAGAAAATAAAAATATAAGATGAACATTCTTATTAGATAAAAATGCTATGTTATATATTGTTCATTATCCACCATATTTTATTACATCAACTATCTCTGACTAGGAATGAATTTTACAATTTTGGAAAGAAGGAGATTGAAAAATAATGAATAACTTTTATATAATAAGTTATATAATATATAAGTCTATACAATAATACGTTATTCAAAAAAGTTATTAACATTCCGGTGTATACGTGGCATAAATGAAAGAGTTCATTGTTAATCACTCAAAGAGCAGTATGGTTCACTACATCATCGCTATGGTTCACTATTATTGGAAATGCCAGTTTTTGAATAAATCAAATATGGGGCTCAAGGTTAGAAATATCCGTTAGGTTTGATAGTCATACAGCACACGCCTTTGAAATAGCGAAGCTCTGAATTCGTCAGATATATTTGACAGCATGTATTTATGTGTCTGGCTTACCGAAATCGGTTCTTAAGGTGTGAAATTATGTGGAGCTGGGAAGCAATCGATCTGAAAGTCATAAATAATTTATTGCTATCCAGTCACCAATTAAGACGTTGAACAGATCTGGAACCGACGTCGAATGCGTTGGATGAGATGGAGAATAGAAAGAAGCTTGATAAACGGAGAGAGGAGAACCTCGAGAGAGATGATTTGTGAGAGCAACGCAAGAAATACGTGGAAAAAAATCTGAAGGGATGTTGAAGCTGATGGAAAAAAGGTGAAGAATTATAAGAGATCTAGGAAGTGAATATATTATGAAAAAATGTGAGGGTGGAAATATAGTAAAAAGGATCGGAAATAGAAATATAACTTATTGATGAATGATGTAGTGACTGATGATGAATAATAAGAGAAATTAGGAGAGGAAGCTGGTGAAGAGTAGAAAGCAGGCGAAGAAAAGAATGAATAGAAAAAATTGTGAGAAAAGTAACATGAACAGGAAACACTCTATAGAAGTTTATGAAAATATGAAGGAGGAAAATAAGAAAGTAGTAGGAGAAGATGATGAAAAGGAAAAAGACGAACAGAATGTATACAAGAAGAAGTTATAAGAAGAAGAAAAAATAAGAACTTATAAGAAGAAAAAAATAGAAGTAGAAGAAACAATAAAAAGATTGAAAAAGCAGAAGAATTATAAGTAAAAGATGAACAAGTTGAAGGGGAATATTGAGGAAATGAGAGAATAAATTAAAGATGAAGAGGGAGAAGAAGAAGGAATGAGAAGATGAAAGAAGAAGGACATATAGATAGATGAATGACTTCATTTTACACTTTTTAAAAGTTTTACAAACGTTTTGTTGGCTAAGTTGAGGCATGGAAGTCCCTCCCCTCTTCCACCTAACCCACCAAGTGAACTCAAGGAATGAGAAGATAAAAGAATTAGGATCGAGGAGGAATGAGAAGATGAAAGAAGAAGAAGGAGGGGAGGAGAATAAGAAGAAGAAGAAGAAGAATGAAAAAGGAATGATTAGTTGAATGAAAGAGGAATGATTAGATGAAAGAAGAAGAATGAAAAAGGAATGATTAGATGAAAGAAGAAGAATGAAGAAGGAATGAGAAGGCGGAAGAAGAAAAAACAAGAAGAAGGAGAAGAAGAATCAAAAAGGAATGATAAGATGAAAGAAGAAGGAATGAGAAGATGAAAAAAGAAGAAGACGAAGAGGAAGAAGAATGAAAAAATGATAAGATAAAAGAAGAAGTAGGAAAAGTAAGAGAAGACGATTGAAAAGATAAAAGAAAAATAGAAGTAGAAGATGAAGAAGAAAAAGTAAAAGAAGAAAAAATGAGAAGAATAGGAAGAAGACAGTAACATCTCAATTGAAATGAGGAAGCCAGTTAATCGGTCTATAAATCATGCAGCAACCAATACCGGCCAGCCTATTATACGGCATGATGCATTAAAAGAACACTGCACTTGTTGAAATAAAGGATTGGTCCAACACTTGCTCGCCTCTTAATCTGTAATCTTGTCTGGTTTTTGCATGTTTCACAGCTCTTCTAACTATCATTTAGTAAGGTGCAATTAGACTCGAACGTCAACATCCAAAGATAAAGGACGATTCCTACGCCAACTTGTTCTATACAACCCCTTTATTGTTTGGTAAAAAGTTACACCTCTATGAGCGTCGGGTTTTTGGGCGAGGGGGGGTGAAAGGTGCAAAATTTCAGTTTTTTGTGAATTGTAGCCGAACCAAGCGTCGGACAGAAAAATTTCAGGCATGTTTTTTCTAGAGAACAAAATTTGGAAGAGATTGAGACCAATCACAACTCTGTATCATCAACCGTTTCCAAGTTACAATTTTTTGAAAACTCCATATTTTTTTCACAGGAATTATTCCGTTACTTTAAAAGTTTGTAACTTTGAATTGGAAACTCTTGCATCCGTATTTCAAAATCCCTCTCGGCGAAATTCATTTCTCTTCAATTTGAGACCAAATTCACCCTTCTATGTTTAGTGGTTCATGTGCTTGAGGTTTGGCCTTTTTTTAACTAATTGCATGCACCGTACTAATTGGTATCTTATTAATAATACATTTGAATCTGTTAAGAATGAGTTGTCAAACACTCAACTCTGCTAAAATGTTAAACTCTTGTAAATGCCTGTTATGAAGGCCGGTATTGCACGATAATAGTTCTATGATCATAATATTTGATCATATGAAAGGAGATGAAAATATGATTTTGTATTTCCATCTCTTTCCATATGATCAAATAATTATGAAGATGATAGAACTATTATAATACCGTGTAATACCGGCCGAATGCATTGTCACACAACTATTAAACCCAGGTCAACTCGAACTCTAAATTAAAAACACTATTAGAATTTTTTGAACCTTTTAAACTGTTATCAATGCATTGCCAAACAACTTTTAAACTCTACTAAACTTGAAATCTGGACTGTAAAAGCACTGTTGAACTCTTATGAACACTGTAGCCTCTTAAACTGTTATGAATGAATTATTGTCAAACTACTTTTAAACTCTGCTAAACTAAAACTCTGATCACTAAAGGCCCGTATCGACAGTGCGAGGCATGTGCCGCGAATGCCTCAAGGTATAGTCTGTTAAAGCAATGAAGAGTCTTACTCCAGTCTCCAGCTCGGTCAATATTGGTTCAAACATTATTGATCTGTTCTCAATTATAGGAAACATTTCGATCTTCAATTCAAGACCAAATCAATAATGTTTGAACCAATATTGACCGAGCTGGAGACTGGAGCGAGACTCTTCTTTGCTTGAACAGACTATACCTTGAGGCATTCGCGGCACATGCCTCGCTCTGTCGATGAGGGCCTTTGTGAACACTGTAACCTCTTAAACTGTTATGAATGAATTGTCAAACTAGTTTTAAACTGTGCTGAACAAGAACTCTGTGAACTCTTAACATAGCTAAACTCTCATGAATACCATTGAAATAATAATATTATTATTATTACCATTGAAACTACTATTCTAAAGTGGCGGCTCGTGCCCACGAAACAGGTGAAGTTATGTACAGTAAAAGATACGGGCCCTTAATCTGTTTCGTGGGCACGAGCCGCCAGTGCATTCTAGTGACTTAGCTAAAGTGGTGGACATAATCGTTCGAAGTATGTCTGATGAAATTAATCAAAAATGTGACGTCGGCTAATAAACAGTTTGACGTTCATTAATTTCAGGCCAAATTCGATTAATTAAGACGGTGATGTTGGCTAAATAGTACTACATTGTTTAACGGTCATCAACTTTAATCGAAATAGATTAAGTAGGACTGTCGTTTAGAGTGGAAGTACTTGGCAAGGATGATTTTCAAATTGTGAATTCAACTTTAGAATGTGAAGATAAATATGTTTTGAAAGCTCTGTGACAAAATATTGTACAATAATTAAGTCTAGCGATGTGAACGGACTTTAATGGGTCCACGCGTTAGCTTTGTGACAGAGTTAATTGAGATTGAGACGATGCGATGGGGAGTCGGATGACATGTCTGATGTAGTGTTGCACTATAGTCTGTCCAAGCAAAGAAGACCCTCTGGCAAGATGAGAAAATGACTTCAGCTCGGTCAATATTGGTTCAAAAAATATTGATTTGGTCTCGAATTGTAGATCAGAAGTTTTCCTACGATTGAGACCAAATCGATAATTTTTGAACCAATATTGACCGAGCTGGAGTCATTTTCTCATCTCGCTAGAGGGTCTTCTTTGCTTGGATAGACTATACCCACGTGCTGAAAACAACCAATGTATCATTCCAATCTACTGAAAAATAAATTATTACAATAATAATTCAGAGATTATTACACTTGCTTTTTTCGAATTTACACTCTGTCGGTCTACATGATATTTCATATCGCACTGAACTACTTCTTTCGATTACCATTTGCTTTTCTCTCAATCCTTTTTTAAGTTTTGATGAATATTCAGTAATATTTTCAATTTAAATGTGTTAATTTGGCTTTCAAAATAACCATGCTGGTTTTTAAATCGATTATTTTTCCATGAATGTGTTTTTAGAGTAAAAATTGTGTGAGTGAATATTTTAATGAAACATAACCTGAATTTGGATATTTAAATCTAAATTGGAATAGAAGATGTGTAGGGCGAATGCCTGTATTTTTGTTCCTTTCATTGTATAATTTTAATGAAATAAATTTTTTGTCAAAATCCTCTTTTCCAATCCTCTTTCCCTCTTGTTACCTACTTTCAATCTTGTCTTCGTTTACTATTCTCATTTACTACTTCCCATACTTTCTTCTCCCATTCTCTCCACTCCAATTTCTCTCCCCCACTCACCCCCTCTCGCTCACACCTTTCTTGATCGTTCTCTCAATTTCTCTCAGTCTTAGCCCAAGTCTAGCCCAAGGCCAAGTGTTAATGGAAAGGATATCCTTATTATCCTTTCCCAAGAATGGACATATATATGTCTAAACTTCGCCTTTCCACTCAGATAACTTACACTCCTTATTCATTTTGAAGAACCTCGAACTAAATTTTGTATAAATTTTTCATTCATTACGTCACCGTTTTTTCGTATTTTTACTAGAAGTTTCTATTTTGTGAAATTTATAAGATAATTTAGTTTCACTCATTCATATTACAATGTAGAATCTAAGCCAAATTTTGTTATCTATTTGAATAAAGTAATCTAATCTAATCTTATGTCTCTATTTCTCTTGAAGATTAGTGTGAGAGAGGGCTGAACTTCCCTTCTCAGGTAAAAATGAAGGCAGCTGTTCAATACTATTCTCTCTCTCTCCTCTTCTCTCTCTCTCTCTCTATCACGCTCTCTCTTTCTCTTAGTTGAATGTTAATTGAGTAATTACTGTTGTCAGAATGATCGATAGTGGATAGTGGGCCATCTGTTCAGCTGTATCAATTATGTGCAACCGATGTGCATGTTTTGATTAACGCACCACTCCAATCTCGGCTGGAACTATGTTAGCTCTACATATTCCCATGTTAACATGCTTTGGGTCGTAACTTCCTTGCTAAGGAGAATGGATGGAGAACACGTATTTGAATCCATACCGTCTCAATATCCAATCCATTCTATATGTTGAAATAGATAAAATGAATAGATCAAACGAATCATTGAACAGATGGAATAAATAGTTCAAATAAGTAGATAATACATAACGTAATAAGTAGAACATAATAATATAAGATAATAGATAAGTAGAACATAATGTATAACGAGACAAATAAACGGATCAAATGAATAGATGGGTTGAAAATATGGAGATTGAAATATTTTCTCTACTATTTTAATCGGTCATATCTTCTATCTTTTTCAACTTTTCAAAAATTAAATTAGATTTAAGAAAAAAGAAAAATTAAAATTAAATTCTTCTTCGACAAGTCGACTTTACTCACTCAGAACGGTTTGACTCATCGATGAATAAACTGAAATCTTTTTAGTTTTGTTGTATTTTAAAAAGAGAACTGAAAATTTTTGGTTTCTCTAAGACAAGTTTTAATTACATTAAAAAAATCGACTTGGCTCAAAAACTACCTTGTGTGACTGTGCAATAATAATATAAGTGTTATTTTGTAATTTTATTGAAAATAATATTGAAAAAATGAACTAGCGTATCTGTTCGATAGATGTATTCCCTACAGGCTAAACCTATTTTTCCTCCCAATTCAAGTAGTTGTATCGATGTATGAATAAAATAGAGAATTTTATTTTGCTTATCAATTTAGTTTGTATTCACACATTTATATGTTTTTTCTGTTACAGGTGGGTTACATTACTTCTCATTCAAACCTATCTACATTAAACGAGGACCTACGAATAAGTGTAAGTGATCCTTTATACAGTAGTTAGTTACTTTTTCTTGGCTATCATGACTATATAAAAACTATCAAATGAAAGTATAACAATAATATTGTCAAACCACAAATTTATTAAAAAATCGAGATACAGGTTTCTGTTGCTACACCATTATCAATCCCTGGTAAACTAAAACTTGAATAGCAGCAGTATCTATACTAACGCTATAATTGGTAGCTCTGCTATTGGTTGACGCTTGAACCAATCACAGTGAACGTCTGCAATTGGTCTAGCTCTAGACAAGCTCCTCCCCGATTAGCGGTTCATGCGAACGTTACAAAATGGCGATTCAAAGAGCAAACACAATAATGGAGATTAATGAATCAGCATTTCCGCTTGACAATCACTGAAAGATTGTTCCCACATGTGGAAATTCTACTTGAATTCTTGAGATGGTAGGAGGTAGAAGCCATGGAATGTAATGAAATTCGGGCTCTTTTCTCCCATCATAATACGGGTTTGGCTCACATACCTGTAATCTAGGGCAGTTAAAGACGTGATAAAAGTGACGTGATTCACAGTGGAAAGAGAGAGAGAGTGCATGAACAGTGATTTCCAGCAGAGATTGTATGCGAAAATCCGTGAAAAAAGCTAAGGTTCTGACGTACAATATAAAAGGCCTGTATAAACGATGCTTTGTAGCCTATATTTATTTATATTAAGGACATTGAAAAGCGTGTCATAGAAGATTATTCGCTATTTTTTGTTGTTAAAAAGTATAGATTTTTCAGAGGACACGTTACTTGTTGATTGAAAATATTTAAAAAATGTTCTACAACACACTTCTAATAGTCCTCTTATTATCATGGTTTCATACACTACCTTTACAAATTCTTTTCATGGAATTCCTTTTTCAAAAATAAACATTTGAATACCTCAGTACAGGGGCTCTTTTTGATGATGCTATTTTAGGTAAAATATTTTGGCGATCCCCATGTTTAATCACGATGCTATAATATTGTATCAACCACAGGCGGCTCGTACCCACGAAACAGGTGAAGTACCCGTATCTTTTACTGTACAGCACTTCACCTGTTTCGTGGGCACGAGCCGCCAGTGGTATCAACATTGGATGAATACAATATTGAAACAATTTTGAAAACAATACATTCTGAAAAATATTGATAGAATTAAACTTAAATTATTAGGAATATTTTATCATCTAGGAATTGGTATTTTCATTCAACAGGATGATTACCTCAATACAAGATTACTTTCTATTCGCAACTATTTATGAAATTGGATAGATATCATGGCCTATTTACTGGAAAAGTAAGTTATTTTTATCCATAAAAATTACAAATTCGGGAAACCACTCATGTTCTTCACTTCTATTATTCAACCCCATTCCATATACTTATATATATTCCTCCAATATATATATTCAACCCTTATTCCATATATATATATATTCTCCACATGCTATAGTCTGTCCAAGCAAAGAAGACATTCTGGAAAGATGGGAAAATGACCCCAGCTCTGTCAATATTGGTTCAAAAATTATGAATTTGGTCTCAAACTCTATACCAGAATGCTTCCTACAATTTGAAACCAAATTCTTAAATTATGAAACAATATTGACCGAACTGGAATCATTTTCCCATTTTGTCAGAATGTCTTCTTTGATTGGACAGACCATTCAGCAGTGTTTTCTTGTTTCTAGTGTGGTATCATGCAGAGTTCGTGTTGCTCAAAGGTTTTAAGTACAGGGCTGGAATAGCAATTACTCACAGTCGATCTCAACTGATGACTTGAGCTAATAACACACTGAGCAACGCGATCGGAAACAGCTTCATTTGAATTCCGACGTTGAGTTATTCGCGGTGCAGTACGCGCATAAAGAGCCGAGTCTCAGCAGACTCCTAATGTAACACGAATATGTATGTTGGGTTTTGAATTAATGTAGTCAGAGGGAACATTGCACGGCTTTAACTGTTCCTTGTTCCTCTTGCAAATACAAAACAGGAGAATGAAAGAAAGTTCTGTTGAAAGTAGAGTCAAGATTCAAACACTGGTGAACACGAAACAGGTGAAGTTCACGTATCTTCTACTGTACAGCACTTCACCTGTTTCTTGGGTACAAGCCGCCAGTGGATTCAAATCAAATCTATCAAGGTTCTCAAAAACGATACTTATCACAATTAGAACGTTGAACTTTAATACAAAACCAAATTATTATTAAGTGAAAATCCTATACGCAGGTTAGAGTTGCTAGTTTTTTATCAATATAACAAATCATAATGAACCTACAAAACAAAGAGAATGGAATAACGTATTGCAGAGAGAAACAGAAAAGAAGATGACAAGAGTGAAAGAAGAAAAGTTGTTAGGAAAATAATAGAGAGAGTAAGAAGGAAAGATAAATAGATTCCAGATACCACGATTTTTTGACGTCCGGGTTTTTGTTTAGGCCTTCTGTATACATTTTGATAGATTGAATGAGGCTTGGCAAACTTATGATTTGCTCAGAGAAACATCATGTATGAGTAATTGTTCAATCTAGTAAAATTTATACAAAAACCGGACGTTCAAAAATGGTGGTGAGTGAAACGAAATTAAGTACTAATGGTACCAGTACCATACAATATAGCCAATATATTACTCTATGGTCCAACTTATAATTCACAGTGCTTCTTACTTCATAAGACAAAAACATTTTGTCAATTTCTTATGTTCCTTCAATTACATAAGTGAACCAGGACATTCCAATGAAAATAAGAGTAACAACAAAAAAGTATTACAAACGAGAATGAGAGTAACTCTCGAAAAAACCTACAATCGACAGTCGAATCCTTTCGATAACGGTCGTGTTTTCAGTGAAGTAATCACTTAAAAAGCAGAATGATGGAAGCTATAGTCTGGTCGATCTGAGAAGACATTCTGGCAAGATGGTAAAATGACTCCAGCTCGATCAATATTTGTTCAAAAATAACAAATTTGGTCTCAAATTGTAGAAAACATTTTTCTCTACAATTTGTGACCAATTTTATAATTTTTGAACCTTTATTGACCGAGCTGGAGTCATTCTCCCATCTTGCCAGAATGTATTCTGTGCTTGGACAGAGTATAGAAGCTCAGTCATGCGAAGGATCGTCCACGAGAAATGATGAGAATATTTTCTCTTTTTGTTCTTTTGTCTTTTTTCGTTGCTTTTCCTTCACTTTCCACTCAAATGACGATGCTCCGCTTGTGTAATCGTTTGTTATACTTCGGCTGTGATCGAGAAATTAGCGTATTTGCATTCCTCTTCCGGGATTTGGAGAGAATTTGCTGGTTCAACTTTAAAATGAGTTCAAAGTGTGACTGATAATTTCGAAACCCCTCTTTGAATGCTTGATACCCTTCAGTGATGATCCACAAATTAATAATTACATAGAGAAGTTAATTCGTTAGCAAGATTATATGTCAAAAAATGTTCAAGGCTTATTCAGATAGCCTATGAACATTTCTTATCACATTGGAACATCTACTAAAATAAGATTTTTTGAAGCAATAGGCTTATATAGTTTTCAACTAATATAGTTATTGTGGAATTTAATGTTACTCTGTCACAGTCCATCCATAATCTAAATGAATTCAAAATTAGGGATGGTAAATTTCATTAATATTTTTAGAATCCTTCCTTCCTTCCTATAAACCGTTCGCTAATGTTATAAAATAATCACTTCTATTTTGTGTTCGTTGATGTTATTAATAAAGAAATATCAGTCCTATTTTGTTACATAGATATAATTTCTATTATTATTTGTAGATAGCCTTCTTGATTGATTCAATTTCATATTGTACTTTTATTCTGTGAAGGAATAATGATGATTTGACATCGTGTGAGAGAATGTTTATATCTAATTCAAATTCAAATTTTTATTCAAACAAAATACAAGACAATGTACATAAATAAAGAAAGTGAGTTATGATGAATAGGCTCCCCGCTTGGATGACAGGTCCGTGTGCGGGGAGGAGTCGCATAGCAAACAAGAGCTAATTTCTTAATAATTATCATGTAGGCCTATAAAAATATAGAAGTACAGAGAAAAATCTAGTTATGAATTAAATTTATTATAAAATTCAAAAATATAACAGAATTTCTTGAAGATAAGTTTTAGATTAATCAAGTCTATTTCAATGAAATAAATATATTGATCTGACAGCAATCAGGGGTTATTATGGAATCGAAGGTATCACCGGTATACGGAGAAATTAATGACAGATGAACAATTTTATATTTTTGAGGAGTTATTATCACACTTTGAATATTCTATAGAGGGTGTATTTGATATTGAGCAATTCAGGTTAATTTTGTAATTTAAAAAAGGACAATAAAAAGTAGTTGATTAAAAAAACAAAAAAGCAGTGTATCAACAGAACTTGTATTACAGTAAATCAATTATCAAGGAATTAAAGTTATTGATTTACTCGTTTTATAAAAATTAGAGTTATCAAATACTCAACCTTACTCAAAAAAATAATTACTTGAACTTAAAAAATATAACTTTGAAATGAAATTCAATTATTCCCTGGAAATTTCAAAGAAATCATGATTCAAAGAGATTGGATCATATTTTAATAATTATTCTTGGAAATCAAAAGAAAATTAATTGCTTTCCTCCATTGCCTAAAATTACAACCCTTTATTCCATAAAACTCCTTAATTTATTCTAGGCCTCCTTTTGTTTCTTATAGTCTCCTCAAACTGATTAAGAGAAGGGAAAAGTAGATAAGAAAAAGATAATCCGATAAGCCTCTTACAAGAGCGAATGGAATTTTTAGCGAAAAGCATAAATCTCAGTTCTTTTGGCTGTTAGAGAGTTGCTGCAGTGAGGCTTTACGATGGATTACCGCAAAGAAAAATAAGCCACACACTTTTTTCATCACAAAACTTGGAAACAAACAGCTAGACCACGGAATTTTCATTTTAAAGTTTGTAAGAATCTCTTTTCCATCCTGCCTTTGTATTTTCCTCAGGTTTTTTATAACTTTGCTGAATTCCGAGCTACATTATTATATTTTATTTTTGAAAGTTGAAAATCGTTAAATGAACGTGATCTAGTGCCTTATAAGTAAGTTATTGATTTCTAAAAGTTGCTGGAAGTTGAGTTTTGTAATCTGATAGGGAAGAGTCAAGGAAGATTGATTATATTATCTTGTCTCAAGGCTTCAAGATGTAAGGGAAAGTTGAAAAAAGTAATTAGATAATTTTTAAAAGTAATTTAGGTCAAGTGTGAAGTTTATTCAGAGCTTACTTCTTTTCTGACCGATACTTTGCTTAATTTGCTTCTCATTCTCTGCTCCTAAGATTCTTTCACATAAATTTCAGTTAATACTTTTGAGCATGAGTATCTTAGGCCAGGACCTCTTAAATACCTAAATACTGTATTTAGGAGGTCCTGCTTATGCCCGGTTTTTCCAAGCACACTCAAATTTGAGAGACTCTCAAGTTTGTTTTGTTTATGAGGGTGAAGCCCACATGAGCTCATAGGCTTGTGCGTGGGTAATGAAATGGATGATAGATGACGACTACTTTTTTTTTTGTGTAGTCGGGACCGACGGCTTATCGTCTCCTCCGAAAGACGAGGTGGCCGTATTTATGTGATTGTGCTGTGGTCAAAAATTGTTTCCCCGCTTGGGACTTGAACCAGGGTCCACCTGGTTATCAGACAGGCGCTTTACCACTCCTCCAACGAGCCACCCCACTACACAACGAGTTTACTACACTTTACTACATTTCCAATACTTATCATAAGAATTTCAGCTGTTCATCAAAATCTGAGGGTCCCTCAACTTTGTGCGGTATTACTCTCATGATTATTCCTAAACTATTTTTCTATCAGCCTAGTCGTTACTCTTACATTTTCATCTGACGCTAAAATTTTAGGAGGTTTCGTCTATTTTGTTAAATAAAGAAGACAACAGATGCTTTACATCAGCGTTAACAGGCAGAAGAAACTGCCTAAATTTTCGGCCTTGAAACCGCGAAGTTGGATAAGAATAACATTCATCCTCTGCCAATCCGGCTCACTCTGGTTCCTGTAGAAAAAAGTTCAATTATATTTTTCAAACGAAATAAATTGTTTTTTGACACAGTCATAAATCGAATAGCTGTTATAATTTGTCAGGTTATTATCGAGCAATCGGTCTTTGATATAGTCCGTCCAAGCAAAGAAGACAATCCAGCAAGATGGGAAAATAACTCCAGCTTGATCAATATTCGTCCAATAATTATAAATTTGGTCTCAAATTGTAGATCAGAATATTTCCTATAATTTGAGACCAAATTTTTTAACTTTTTGAACCAATACTGATCAAGCTGGAGTCATTTTCCCATCTTTCGAGAATGTCTTCTTTGCTTGGACAGACTATAGAACCGAAGTTTAATCACTTATTTTAAAAGATAGATTTAGTGGCAAATCGAGATGGAGGAATATTGTGAGGAAGAGAGTGAATGAGATAATAAATAAATGGAAGAATGATAGGTGAAGAAAGAGAGAAATGAAGTGAGAGAGGGAGTGAGGAGAGGATAGAAAAGATGAGAGAAACCGAAAAGAGTTGGAGGCGGTGAGATTGAATTTATTTGCATTCATAAATTATTTACCTGTGTAGCCTCATCCATTTGATAACACTGACATTGAATAAATGAATTGGCCGATGATTTGTGGTTATAGTCTGTCCAAGCAAAGAAGACATTCTGGCAAGATGGGAAAATGACTGCAGCTCGGTTGATATTGGCTCATGAATTATAAATTTAGTCTCAAATCTTTTGAAACATTCTGCTCTACAATCCCAGTCCAAATTAATATTTTTTAAACAATATTCATCGAGCTGGAGTCATCTTCTCATCTTGCCAGAATGTCTTGTTTGCTTGCACAGGCTATAGGCTATGTCACGAATTCGTTTGGAATGAGATTCAGGAATTTTGAAAACTTTTAAATTAGCAACGAATGTACGTGCAAAATTGTTGGAAATGAAAAAAATACTAGCGGTGAATTTATTTTTGAATTAATCACTGTTGATGATTTACAGTTTAGTAATGTTGGAGGTGTTTCATAAATTTTTCAGATTTTTGAGGGGAATATTTTATGCCGAGAATGGAAAATATCATATGAAATAGTGTATTTAGTAATCTGTTATTCTATCTTGTTTGTTTCAATGTTTATTAATTATTGGTAGTGATTGAAAGTTTGAAACAGATGAGTGATACTGTCATCTATTCAATAGATCTTGAATAAATGTTGTATATATTTAAGTATACACTGCGCGATATTCAAAATATTCTCTAGTTATTTATTATAATATTTATTAATTCATATATTTACTAGAATATCTATGAATTTTCTGTTTATATCACATTTATTTCTTCAACATCGTGTTTTATTCACAAAAATAAAATTATGCAGTACTGTTCATGCATGTGAGTTTTCTTTAGGAATGAGGAAGCTAACTAAGAAATACAGTACAGAGGGGGATTAGAAAACTAGAAAAGTAAAGGAAGAGGAACTATCGACAAATTTAAAATGGTAATTTATTTGCATTCGTGTGATAAATGCGATGGTAATGAATCTTGAGTACTCTCATAGCTTTCTCATTACAATCAGAATGATGCTTTCAATTAGGTCTTTTTGAATGCAAATTGTTTTGAGACAAATGAATAATTATTCCTTGTACTGTGCCACTGTTTGTTTAGTCATCTTGGTGAATGGGTAAGGAGAGTTGAGTAATTTTTTTAATAATGCAAGACAATTTTCTCTCTTTAACGTTCAAAAACAGTTTACTGTTATAATTTTTGTTTGTTTCATTAATAATTCACTGATTTTTCTAGAGGGTCTACAATTTTGTTATCAGAAATTGGTATTATCAATCAATATAAATCTGAATTTCTATCTTCTAATCGCACTAATTTCATGCAAGTCTTTTATCATTCTTAGGACTTAGAACTTAGGACTCAAAAAAGTGCTTCTTCTACAACTGTCTACATAGATTACATTAAATAGGTAATAATGACATTATTCCAATAAAAGAACTCTTCTTGCGAAAGTGAGCAGGGTTATTCAAAATAAGCATCATTCAATTCAAAATAAAAATCAGTAAACAACATTAAAACCTTTTGAACAATAAATTATATTATACACAATATATCAAACAATGCAAAACATGTTAATATAGCAGAAATACAGTAGGCCTACTTTGAGCAGAAAATTTTCAGCACCATACATGCAATAATAAAAATTCTCTAGAATAGGGACAACTGTTTTTACATATGTTTTGTTATTTTAATAAAACTACCCTTCAAATCCATTCAACAATACATTTATACATCTCTTTTTTCTATTCAGTTTTTCATAAACTCTATGGGATCTGCAATGTCGCAACTTATCCCTCGGATTTGTTGAAATGCAAACAAGTCCCGCTGTACACAGTGCGACAATGTTGTCCAAACAGTAATTAATCATTTTGAGGATTGTTTTTGGGGGGAGGGGGTTCTAGTCGACAAACATTCGTCATTAGTCACTGTGCTAAGCCTTTCAAACCGTGGTGGGGGGTGGTGGAAACTCTCCCAAATAGTGGTGTAAAACGATAAAGGGGGGAATGCTAGAGAGGCGCCTGTCTTGAAAAAGCGCGCCAGCACTGCTACCAACTAACCATTTGTCATTGCTCTGCGACACGTCAGTTATCGTTTGAAAGTTGGCAGCAACGCCACTGTTCAAACATGGTAATAGGTGTTTGTTTCAAGCGTGAAACAAAGAAGTGGAACACCTTCAGTATAGCAAATCTCTTCAAAGTTTCACATTATGGTCTAAGTTGGTTGGTAGCCTAATATTGAGTAGTTGCTGGATCTTTGTAACTTCCTCAATTGCGAGAATTAATTGAAAATGGGGTGCCAAATGCCAACCAATTTTGCTAGTTTTGAAATTGTTCTAGCTGCAAAAGGGTGGATTGAATATTATCCAATTCAATGAAAAAGTTGGGGTCGCTATTCAGTCTTTCAAATTGTATTTTTCCGCAAAAGTTTTCAGTATTTTTTCATTTATTGAGAATATTAAAACATTACAATTAAAAATAATGAATATTGCTGCATTCGTCCAAAACTGCTTCAATTGCAAATTCACTTGAGAATCTTACTCTAAACAGAAAAATACAGAAGTTCAAATAATCAATTATAAAACATGTTATTATAAAAATTCATATACATCAGCTAGGAAACCGCCTAACTTGAGTGACACCTATATTTTCCATCAGGACCCTATTGCAAGGGAAAATACAAACTAATAAAACCATCTAGAAAATTCTATTTTCACTTAATTGACAAATTATTAAATTATCAGCTTGTATTTTCTCATGCAATAGGGCTCGGCTGTAATCAATTTAATGAATGATAGGTGATGTCTTATAAATTTAATGTATTAATTATATTTTCTTTAATTTATCAATGTTTTTATCGGTTTATTTTATTGTTTCAGGTGGGAATTGATAGATTATTGCAAATACCGCGGTGGCGGGTACTCTCTTCAGACTGACAGTACAGGTAATTCATTCAATTCTTAATTATTTTTGGCAGTATTTCAACTCATACGTAATATGAACATGATAGATTGTTTCAAAATAGAAAACAAAATTATATTAGGATCAAGGATTCTACCAACGTGTATCATAATAATAATTGTAGCTCTGTCAATAATATTGTATGATTGTCAAAGATACTCGTAAATTTTTTCAAGAAAATGAGATTTATCGTAGCCTACAATTCAAGAGAAATTGTAATCCAAATTTCTCAAACTTGTAGCGTAGAGAACTTAGTATTGAAATAGGAGTATGAAATAGAAATATCTACATAATAAAGCAGCAGAACAATATTGAAAATGTTTACACATTTACAAATTTAAAGATTCCTCTGTGTTTTAAATCAATAAAAGAGCATCATTCTTCATATTAAATTTTGCCTACATTCCTTTTTTTAATACTTTTGAATACTGTACGTTGAGTATTGAAGTTTACAATTGAATATATCCATTATTTTTCTAAGCTAGATAAGCTAAACTATTTATTTATTTCATATAACATATTTGAGTGCAACAGCACTCATGACACATTGAAAATGAACACAAAGAAAATATGTGTGAAAAATATCATATAACCTATCTTTAATATTGTATAAATTGTAAGAGGAACAGTTTTGGGCTTTACTTTGCCTGTTGTACTCTTGTATGTATTACTACTCAATAAAGATGATTATGATTATGATATCAAACATATCAACTAGTATCATAATTGAGCAAATAATGGAAATATTCAATTTTAAGCTCCAATACTCAATGTAAAAATCATAATATTTCATTAATAAACAGTATAGCCTATTCGATATACTGTATTGGTATGCCGTATTTGCTTTAAGCTTGCACAAACCTGTATAGGTACTTCAATATTCCATTTATGTACAAATATACAAGATGCGGAAAGAAAAAATAAATAAATAAATAATAATTTTATTTCCTTGAAAAAACAAACAAAAATGAACAAAAAAGCAAGCAAATGTAATGAGTACAATTTAAATTTAAATCCAGTTAGTGTTTAAAGAATTAAAGAATAAAGTTTTATTAAAAAACAGGCTATTGCCAAAAACTTCTTCTATTCCTAATTTAGTCACAGGTTAATTTAATTTTCAGGTTAATATTTGTAGACGTTTTGACATAAATTGTTCCTTCTGAAAGTGAGATATATTTTATAACGCCAGAGGTGTGTTCAGGATATTATTGTATCGAACTTGAAAAAAGCTCACATTTTCCTCATGAAACCTCCACTAAAACTGAGGTAACACTGTTGAGAGCAGAGTAAATCCATCCAATCGTTGAAAAGCACTCTTGAAAACGGAGACAAACCATAAATCGTGGCACTCCACCCTTATCAGTGGCAAACGAACGATAGTTTCCACTTCTATAGTCTGTCCAAGCAAAGAAGACACTCTGGCACGATGGAAAGATGACTTCAGCTCGGTCAATATTTGTTCAAAAATTATTAATTTGGTCTCAAATTGTAGAAAACATTCTGCTCTATAATTTGAGACCCAATTTATCACTTTTGAACAATTATTGATCGAGAATGCAGTAATTTTCCCATCTTGCCAGAATGTCTTCTTTGCTCGACAAGACACACTTGAATGTGATCGTGCAACTTGAGAAGACACGTACTACAGTACACTTTAAATTGTAACGAGGTGTATTCTCAGTTTGTGCAAACTATCCACTCTTGTTCCCAGTTCGATCACAAGTGTAGACCTGCCACAGTGCTCAAAGTCTGTATATAACTTGTGAGATATTGAAACAGGTAAGCATGTTTCAAAATCTGTACAATGTGATATAATGGGGCAGATACATCGAGTAGATTAGATAAGTGCTAGAATACATGAATCTTGAATATAATAACAGTATGGTTTATGAATCAATGATTATTACTTGGTGTAAATAAATGTGTTAAATGTAATAAATGTGTTGTGGTACTAAAAATATAGATAAAGCTTTCCAAGTGCTGAAATAATTTTAAAAAAGAGGTAAAGTAATGTCAGAATGTAAAGATCTTTAGAATATACACTCAAATTTCTACAATTTATAGATAAATCTATCTATAAAATGATCTATAGGATATATCTATTCATAAAATAAGATCTATAGAATATAGATTCATCTATAAACAGGGTTTGATTGTATAACTTGAGTGGAAGCTGATTAGTCAATACCGTATTGAAAATAATATTTTAAATGCTATAGCACATGAACTGTTTTTGTGAAATTAACTAACAACGTGTCACTATAATCAATCGATCAATTCAATCACTAGAATAATTGTGAATAACCAATTACTAAAATAGTGAATAATTCACTAAAATATTATATCAATTTGGAACAATGTTTTGGCTCACACTATTCGTATATACTGTTTTAAATTCAATGAGATAGAAATGGAATTCACAAAATAAAAAGTAACGTTTTTAAATTTTTAATTCTTCAAAGCATCCATTAATATAATTTAAAAAGTTTATCTCAGTTGAAATAACCTGCCTGCATTTATCTTTTTTTTGTGAGGGTGAAGCCCACATGGGCTCTTGGGCCTGTGCGTGGGTAATGGGAAGGATGATGATGAGATGAATGGACCTACTGCTTTAGGTGGGTTCCGAACCACCGGGAAGCGATTTTTGAGGCTCATAAATTGAATTCAGAGGAACCGGTCACCATTACAACAGTGTTGGTAGAGGCACGTCGCTTATCTAATCTCACCGATTAGACGCTCTCTACCACTGGGACAAACCGCTTCCCAACACAGGGAACATCTTCATGTAACTCATGTATAATATCTTTAAAACAAATAAAGTAACACAATAATCAATATCCAAAGTGCAAAATAATTGAATAGTAAATACACAGCTCTGTTATCTCATTATAAAATAATTCTAGAATTTATAAATACAGATTTGAATTCCATGAAGTCAAATTTAAGAATAAAATTCAAATTATCTCAATCTTTCAGAATAATATCTCAAAATAAGAATTTAATATAATCAAGAATTTATATATTGTATTATTGTTTCAGTATTAAACAATCTTGGAACATTTTCAAAAGGATTATTCAATCTTATAAACACGGTTTTATAAAATGAATTGAAGGTAACATCTCAATTGAAATAGCTCACCCAAACTCTTGTAAAACAAACAAAGTAGAGATTCTTATTGCAATGCAGATAAATCTCCTGAGAGAATTGGCCACTAATTAATTCAAAGGCGCGCGAATTTGCTGCTAACGAGGCCACAGCTTAGCCCGAACTCAGTTCGAGAGAAGAAGAGGCACTAATATCATCATCAAATTCGGAAACCATATTCGGGGCACGATCCGTCTGACAGACCACCAAGTCGATGAATAAACGATTATGATTTGAGAGCGGGGTCTGCGGTGGAGTGTCTGATCGAGCAAAGAAGACATTCTGGCAAATGGGAAAATTACTCCAGCTCGGTCAATATCTGTTCAAAAATTATGATTTTTGTCTTAAATTGTAGAGCAGAATTTTCTCTACAATTTGAGACCAAATTTGTAATTTGTGAACCAATATTGACTAAGCTGGAGTGATTTTCCCATCTTGCCAGAATGTCTTTTTTGCTCGACCAGTGATGATTTGAGAGCGGGGTTTGAGGGCTCCAGTCGGTGGGAACTTGAGGAGAGGGGTAAATAGATGCGAGGCGGCCAGTTCCCAGGTGCGTTCCCAGGTTGGTTCCCAGGTTTCTAGAGCCGGGCGATTCAATTATTCTGCGGCCAAGAGGCAATACGTTATTGGTCGGCTGTGGAGTGACCTCCTCCACTCATTAGGGTGATCAATGGGCTCACAGTTGAAATATAACTGAATCCTCTTCTTAGCTTTTCCTTCTTTACCTACTATAATAATATATTATGTACTATTAATTTTGTTTTCCATTATGAACTGCTTGTAAATATTTCACTTGAACTCTATTGCAGTCTATATTTAAATATTACTTTCATGAAAAACTGTTTTCCACTCTGTATTGAAAATGGACGTCAAATACGAAATCGCTCCACACTTCAGTAACAGTTTTCCATGAAATTAATTTTCAAATATGGGCTGCAATGTCGTAAAAAACAATTAAAGTGGAATATATTATATAAATTCTTACTTCTCTTCCTTTTAAATCTTCTAATACCTTCTATATAGTTTGCTCAAGCTGAGAAGACATGCCTTTACATTCACTTCACATTTTGGTGAATTACCTTCTGCTTGAGTGAATAATGTAACCGACTCCAATAAGTTATTAGGCGGTTTCGACTGCTCCCTCTTTGCGCGTCAACAGCTGATGTTGTCAATTTAAAGTTGTCATTTAGCCATGCCAATTGATGTTCGTGTAATTTTAAATCTTCTTAAATCTTTCTTCGCGAAAATACAAACACATTTATTTGTTACATTACTTTCAACACGAAATTTATGGATTTTTCAACTCTATCATTGATTCAGAATGGATGTTTCATTATTGAAAATTATGACCCTTTACAACTTCCTTGCCTTTATTTTATCAAATTGTCTCAATTATTGCTTTCCATATCATTTTTCTATCGTTATATTACTTCAACTCCCAAAACTTTCTCATCATTACAAACATCAACAATATATTTATATTCCTTCATCATATCTTGTCTTACATTCTATTATAGAGTAACTATAGATATAATTAATTTTCCAATTTTCTCTAGCTGTACCAACCTCAATTTAATTATCAATTTTAATTCTTATACTCAGTACTCAAATATGTGAGCAGAATAAATATTTACATTAAGAAAATCAACATTACAGAAACAGTTCACCCTTCAACCAAACCAACTACTCTATGTCATGCATTTCTAATGTAGGTATAGTCTGTCCAAGCAAAGAAGACCCTCTGGCAAGATGGGAAAATGACTCCAGGTTGGTCAATATTTGTTCAAGAATTATAAATATGGTTTTAATAGTAGATCGAATCGTTTTCTACAATTTGAGATTGAATTTATAATTTTTGAACCAGTATTGACTGAGCTTGAGTCATTCTTCCATCTTGTCAGGGGGTCTTCTTGGCTTGGACAGACTATATGTGTGAGTGCACATTAACACATACATGCAGTGTATGTTCATTAACGTACTTATAGTTGTGAGTGATTATATTTGTGTGTGAGTGTGTAATATGTATATGTATAAGAACAGTTACTCAAACTATAGGCCTACCCATACATGCAACCAGTGGCGGCTCGTTCCCACGAAACAGGAGAAGTTCTGTACAGTAAAAGATACGGGCACTTCACTTGTTTCGTAGGCACAAGCCGCCAGTGCATGCAACACGTATATTTGTACAGTCTGGTTGAGGAAAAAAGATATTCTGGCAAGATGGGAGAATGACTCCAGCTCAGTCAATATTGGTTCAAGAGTTATAAATTTGATCTCAAATTGTAGAGCAGAATGTTTTCTACAATTTGAGACCCAATTTAGAGTTTTTGAATCAATATTGATTGAGCTGGGTCATTTTTCCATCTTGCCAGAAAATGTCTTCTTTCCTTGGGTAGGCTCTACCAGCATCCCCGCTGGCTTTAGCAGCAAACATTGGTTAGTGTTTCATTATCTCCATATGGAATAATTGATTAGGCTGACCGCAACACTTATTTATCAACACTATATTCACCACCGCAACGTACAATAGTCTGTCCAAGCGAAGAAGACATTCTGGCAAGATGGAAAGATTACTCCAGCCCAGTCATTATTGGTTCAAGAATTGAACATTTGCTCTCAAATTGTAGGAAACATTTTGATCTACAATTTGAGATCAAATTTCGAATTTTTGAACTAATATTTATCGAGCTGAAGTCATTCTCCCATCTTGCCAGAATGTCTTCTTCGCTTGGACAGACTATGGCGCAGCCAAGCTGGTCTAGTTGTTAATGAACCCACAGTGGTGGTCATGTTTTCTCATTAATTCTCGCCGTATTTGTCTCACAGTGCGGAGTTGAAATGTTGTCTGAGATGTTGAAAAATTGGGTGGTTTTTGTAGACCAAACCGCTTGTAGGGGTTGGGTTGTTCGTTTGTAGAAAAGTTGTTCGATCCTAAAATGGTGTTCAATCAACTAGTACGGATGGCGACCATGGTTTGTTTTAGTTTCACTTCACTGTTTCAAAGTGTATTTGAATGTCTTATCTTTTTATTGTTACTTGACTTTGTGAAACTATTCTGCTATTTGTGTGTTCACTGTACCTATTTGCAAGTTAAGTTACTTTTTTCCTATTTCAATTTCCGTTCTGGTGATCTATATTGAATAGACTATAATGAATATTATATAGAGACTATTATAATTAAGAGACTTATGATTACTATTTAATAGACTGAATAGACTATTCTCAATGTTCCCTTGGAGAAATCTCTTCATTTTGGAATATTTCCGGTCAAGATATCATCTAAATCAGTATACCTATTTAAATATTTCATCTTCACTTCACTATAAATTTTTACTCCTTTTATACATTTTTGAAATTAAATTGAAGGATTCAGGATCATTTACAATGATGAATAATTTTCTTAAAATTGATTAAACTATTACATCAAGATTAAAAACAAATATCAGAATATTATTTTCATCTCCACTTTATCATAGGCCTAAATTTTTACTCTGCCATAGCCCAAGTTCTATAATTAGAAAATAATTTGATTGATTCAGATTCATTAATAATTTACTATAAAAATAGCCTATTTTAAAAAACTTTAACCAAACTATTTTCATAATTATTAATTAGAATCTCCTACTTGCATACAAATTTTCAATAATTTAGCAAGTAGTGTCTTATTTTGACAAATATAAGTGATAATTTTGTTCTATCATAGTCAATTATTTTAATTATCACCTTTTGAAATTATATTCTTTTGTAAAGTGCAATTGTGATTTTATATTGTTAAAATATAAGAGATTTGATTTCAAAGTGATTTGATTCTCTATATATTAGCCTAATAGTTGGTATACTGTAATACGAGTAGGCCTATCTAATAATTCTTCCAAACTATATTCCATCAAGATTCAAACAAAAGACTTCAAGATAGCAGGTAATGGAAATAAGAAAGTTCAAGAAATTGATAAATACACTGAAATTGAAATTGTATGCGACTTATAACGGGATTTCAGTTTTTCAGTTTCTTAATGTAGGATAGGGACTGGATTAATCGAGCACTGGACTAATCGAGTAATCCCCCTTATAACAATATGGGTTGGTTTTTGATGATTCAACCAAAATTTCAATTCCATGGATTATATTCTTCAAGTGGTCATTATTGATGTGCTCTGGTTATCATTGATTATTAATTTTATAATATTTATCATGAATGATGTGTGTTGTTACAAAATATTCAAGTTTAAATTGAGAAAACTTTCAAAAATTTGAATCTCCGTGGTTCATTTCAAGAAATACCACAATTTCCTATCGAGGATAATAATTTTTGAGGTTATTTTGCCGGTGGAACATCCTTTTAGGACTCCCTACCAGATATGGCATACCACGCTAATAATAATAATAATTTAAGTTTATGTTTTGTTTTTTCTAGGTGAAAAATGAGGTAGGCAGAATGGGGGGCCGAGGGGGCCGCAAGCTGGTGGTGCTAGTGTGTGGAGTGACGCTTCTGCTGTGGCTGCTCTACAAGCTGCACGCATGCGCAGACCAACAATGGCAGGCCGAGCACGCGCCGCGCATGGTAGCCTCGCAGGTGATTATTCAGAAATTATATTTTGCAATTTAAGGGTCCACATCCACTGCCAGCTCAACAGTTTGTTAATGACAATGTCCATGTATATTTGTTTGTAAATACTTATACAAATATGGTTTGTATGGACTGTGACAGTCAAGAAATGTTAGTGGATAGGGAAACTGGCAGTCCAAAATAGATGTAAACCGGCAGGCCGATCGTTGAATTTGAACTATGAACGATTGATCTGTCAGTTCTAATGGATGTGAGCTCGTAGAAAGTCAGATTGAAGTATTTTGTTGTTGTACAAGTATAACATGTTTGAGGAGGGTATTACACGATAATACTTCTATTATCATAGTTGATCATATGGAAAGAGATGAAAATATGATTTCGTATTTTCATCTCTTTCCAATTGATCAGATATGATCATGGAACTATTATCGTGCAATACCGGTTCTTCACAGATCACAGAGCATAAATTTATTTGAAATGAAATTTTGTTCCATTGAGACTTGAAACAAGTCTATTATCTACCAACTAGAGTTATTGACATGGCAACATATAACATTCACAGAATAGGAGTTTAATATAATATTTATTAGAATTTGGACTGAACAGATAGAATTAAATAGAACAATCAATTCTTAATATCTCTTTCAAATCTGTTTTAAGAAAATATCCACCTCATTTTCAAAATATCCATTTTTCAGTTATCTTTCTGATTTTCAGAATCATGTCATAGACATAATAACAGAGAAAATTTAATAGAAAAATAACTCTTGATATGGTTCTCAAATCTATTTTTTAAATAAATCTACTTTACTTTTTGGAATATCCGTTTTTTGTAATTTATCATCTTTTTCTATTTTTCAGAACTATGTGATGGACAAAAACAACAAAGTGTATACCTACGACAGGTATATGCCGTTAATTTTCATTGGAGGGGTTCCTCGGTCGGGCACTACCCTAATGCGTGCTATGCTAGATGCGCATCCCGATGTTAGGTAAGTAAAGCAAAGAAGACATTCTGGCAAGATGGGAAAATGACTCCAGCTAGGTCAATAATCATGAATTTGGTCTCGAATTTTAGAAAACTTGTTGATCTACAATTTGAGACAGAATTAATCATTTTTGAACCAATATTGACCGAGCTAGAGTCATTTTCATATCTTGCCTGAATGTCTTCTTTGCACGACCAGACTATGTCTAGTACATTGAGTTGGATTAGCCATTTCGAAATAGTTGATAACAAAATGACATAACTAAACGTTTTGTGACTGGAAAATGAGCTGAACGTTCATAATGCCTTGCTTTGACATTAAAACTCTAAACTGAAATACACAGTGCAAAACCGATGAAAAAACTTTATTCATTTTAAATTTATTTCAAGAGATATAGTTGAATGATTCTCAATAGAAAGTAATATTTCAAAACTGAAATATTATAATGATAAATAAATAATAATACCTACATTTATTTCTTCACGGAATACATATAATTATAAAAATAGATAATAAAAAAAATAATATTTGAACAATATTCCATAATGATTTACTTCATTCTTGAAAACTGGAAATCATTCGATTGATTACTCTCCATAGGTAGCTCACTGTGAAGCTCAGAAGAAGTTCACCTAAATTTTAATCACTGTGTATATAAAATCAAGAACTATCGAAATTTCTCGTCATTGGAATTTGTGATCATATAGGCTGTGGAACTTCTTCAGAACTTATAAGCCTCACTAATAATAATATTGTGAATCTATAACGTATGTTGTGATGATTTTGTGACAACAGTAAGAAATGTTAATGTCTGTTTTTTCAAAGAGGTTTAACATATTAGATAAACTAGATTGGAGTTACTATTAATATTATGGATGATATTTTTAATGAGTTAATGTGTGTTAACATTTCAGATGCGGTCAAGAAACAAGAGTTATTCCTAGAATACTTCAAATGCGACAACATTGGATGAAATCCAATAAAGAAAGTCTTAGGTTAAGGGAAGCTGGAGTTCACACCGAGGTAAGAAAAATATTCTTTCGTGTCTTAATATCAAGATATAATTGATATCCTATGATATCATCTCATTCTTGTCTTGATAACTTTCAAAAATCAAATATCTTTTGAATCATACAGAAACTATGAATTCATAGTTTAAACACATAGCAGAATGTTATTTGGAGAGAGTAGCCTATACAGCACATAAGGTTTTCCCAGAAATAATTTAAATGCTTAAATTTGGAATCACAAAATTTCGGAATTAGAGGAACGTTCTGCTTGTCAAAGCAAGTGAACAGGCTGGATGTTTGATATCCATATCACTTTAAAAGAAAAATCATGTCCCATAAGAACGATATATATTGTAATTTTCATCATTCTATTAATAATTAGTTCTATATTCTATTGGAACAGATAGCGCAGCTATTGATGGAAAAAAATAATAATAATAATATGGAAAGAAATCATTGTTCTTCATGTCATTGGGAAGAGAATTAAATTCTCCAGACGCTCTAGGCCTTATCTCTAGGCATTTAACTTTCTTATCATTTTTCAAAAATTTAAGTATATAATTCAGTAGGCCTACAATGTATCAAATTTTGATTTATTTGAATAATTTCATAATAAAAAAGTCAATAGTATAAATATAATAGAATAGAATGGCTTCTTAATTTTGATGGCTTGGCGAAGTTTGGATAGTAATTCCTTTCTACTTCTCAACCACGAAGCGTATAGAAACGAAAATTTGAGCGCCTGGAGAATGATGACATAAAAGAACATTAATTTATGTCCATTAGGGGTGCTACCTAAATCAGAAACCGACGAGCTCTGACAGCACTATATAACGTCAATAACGGCACTATTTGCTTCGAAAGATTGATAAAATTTTCATTGTTGTCATGGGAAATGATTATGCTGTTCGGCAAATGTCCGACCACTATATACTGATTACTGTTGATATTACATGCTTACTATTTTCTAAAGAGCTGTTTAGAACTATCTTCATACACCTTAGCTCGGTCAATATTGGTTGAAAAATTATCAATTTGGTCTCAAATTGCAGGAAACATTCTGCTCTATGATTTGAGACTAAATTAATAATTTTTGAAACAATATTGACCGAGCTGGAGTCATTTTCCCATCTTGCTATGCTTGGACAGACTATTTTTGACCGTCGCAGTTTATATTCAATCAACTATATGTATTTCATGTCTCCTTTTTTGTCTAATTTCAGGTGATAAACTCAGCGATAGCGGCGTTCTGCCTGGAGGTGATAGCCAGACACGGCGAGCCGGCCGCACGGCTCTGCAACAAAGATCCGCTCACACTGAAATCAGCTGACTATCTGTCACAGCTGTTTCCGCAAGCCAAGTTCATATTCATGGTGCGCGATGGACGAGCCACTGTACACTCCATCATATCCAGGAAGGTAACGTATTATTGGTTTATTCTATTTATCTGCTGCACATAGTTTGCTGTGAGAATCTTCACCAAAGTTATAATAGTTAATAATGTTTTGAAAAAAAATCCGTTTTAAAATTACTGTTTCTAAACGTAAAAGAGAACTTACATGGGTCTCATCTTGGGAAAATATATGGTTATATGGCCAAGTGGAACAACCTTTGGGTCTCCCCAGTATTAAATCCATACGCTCAATAATAGTGAGTTATTCATCTATCCATTTATCCGTTTATTCTATTAATTCAATTATTCATTCAATCTCTCTTCAATTCATAAATTAACAATGCCTATGGTAAAAGAGCTCCAGAATGTAGAATTCCATATCTTTTGAATTCGTTACATTTATTAGACTTGAGACTTCAGAGAAAAAATGAGATTCGAAAAAATGGAAAGTATATTTTATGAGAATAAATTATTTGCATTAATTCAAGAAAGTATATTGAATATTATTATGTTCAAAAATACTATTAATACTATATGTATATGCATATGTATATGTATTAATACTAATACTATATGTATGTATTGCGTTTTAAGAAATAGGTTATTTGGTTTCAAGTTCAAGGTGAATACCTAATATCTTATATTATGTTCGGTATTTCCTTCTTCTTAGGGTTTCTTTATCAATGTTTTCTGTTTAAAATAATAAACAGAATAAAACTAATTAAAAAAGGTACTGTGATTATTATTTTAAGAATGAATGGTAGTGGACGTCAAACTGCCGAACGGCAAAATCAAGCCCCATAAGAACAATGTAATTTTTATGAATCTCTTGGAGCAGATAGAGCCTCTATCTATGAACAAAATCTCACGTTCTTTATTTCATTGGAAAGAGAATTAAATTCTTCAGGGGCGTGACTCTTTACATTTTCGATTTTTAGTTTATTTTAATAATTATCGTGTAATTAATAAACTATAAAAGTATTGAACTCTAATTATTGAAATAAACTAAAAATCGGAAATGTAAAAAGTCACGCCCCTGGAGAATTGAATTCTCTTTCCAATGACATAAAGAACGTGACATTCTGTCCATAAATAGAGGCTCTATCTGTTCCAAGAGATTGATAAAAATTTAATTGATCTTATAGGGCTTGATTTTTCCGTTCGGCAGTTTGCCGTCTACTACCGCCCATCCTTAAACAGAAAACTTATGAACGGTATACGGAAGTGATATCTTGTTGATGTGAGTGTAGAATAGACGCTTATTAACTTGTGTTTTTATAGTGAAATGGACAACCAGAACCATCAGTTACAGAAATTGAGAAAATAGTATAATCAGATCGATTATGAAAACAAAATTACCATTGTTATTGATTGTTCTATTAAATTAAATTTATTATGTTGAATAGCTTTCAGGTACTATCACATGATGAAATGAAAACACATAAATGTTGTCAATTTTATACATAATTGTACACGACCATAATTATGGTTTCGTGACTACACAGGTCACATTTTCAAGCTGACTATCTCACTCATGTAATCAAATAAATGAATAAAAATAGGAAATTTATTAATTTATTAAAAATAGGAGTATCTAGTTACTAGATACTATCTATCTAATACGTATAAATACGTATCTATTCTAGTTACGCTGAAGATGTGGCTCAGTGCCACGAAACGCGTCCGACAAGCAACAAAATCGTGAGTACTGTTGTAAAAGTGAAAGTCATTAGTATTTATTAAGTTTTAAGCTTAGAATAAAAAAAATCTATATTCATCCCATGTCTGGGCTACTAAGATTGTCACCAGCAATTTTTTGTAACAATTGAAATTTTCACCAGGTGACAATAACGGGCTTCGACCTGAGCAACTACCGTCAGTGCATGGGTAAGTGGAACGACGCGATAAGTGTGATGTACGACCGTTGCGGTGCGGTGGGTCCTTCGCGCTGCATGCTGGTCTACTACGAGCAGCTGGTGCTGCACCCCGAGCACTGGATGCGTCGCATACTCAACTTCCTCGACGTGCCCTGGAATGAGTCTGTCTTGCATCATGAGGAGCACATCAACAAGCCGGGCGGAGTGCTGTTGTCCAAGTTAGTAACCTCAACAATAGTAAAATATCAAGTAACAAAAAGAGAGAGAGATGTAATGTTTTACATTATAAATAAATAAATGTTTTGGCTCAGCCGGAAAGTCGAACTTGTGCGCTAGCTGTGAGTTCGAGAAAACAGTGCAAAGTAAAAAAAGAATACTGAAAAATGAAGATAAAAATAAGTAGACAAAAATAAATGAAGATAAAATACTTATACAATAATTATTTATCAATCTATTGGCAAGAACACATTGGTCAGAAAGAACAGGCAAAGCCCTTCGTATTTCAAAACACAATTTTCATTCAAATATAGTCCAAAATCAGAGGTTACAAGTCCAAATTTCCTTTTCAGCCGAAGGTTTCTCACTCAAAAAACTGATCCGAAAGTGATAATAATTATCATAAAGAAGCATTATAAAGTGATTTCAGGTTAATATTTATGTATCCGCTAGATAATAAAAAACAAATCATTTACAGGTTCTTCTAAATAAGAATGAATAATTTAAAAGAATATCATATTTTATTTTTTGGGTAATAAGACAAAGACTCGAATAGCGCTCTTCTAGCAATTGGTGCTTATGAACATCCCAGAGCTTATAATCAATTATTCAAAACTAATAAGTATAATATTTGATTTTTCACGTTTGAACTTACTAATGACATTGCAGTCATTTTTTTCAATATTAGCCTAGTTCATGAAAAACTTCATAGTTTGAACATAAAGTTCGTGAAAAATGTCATGTCATTATCCAAAAGCGCTCCACACGTAAGTAATAATGGTTTTTCATTCTTAGAAAATCCTTACCCTCTTCATAAACAAATATTTAAAAAGGTCACTGCAATGTCGTAAAAAATGTATCATTATTCATTAATCTATTATTCATTTATTTATTATTGGCAAAAACACATTTGTAAGAAAGAACAGCATATTCCTTGGTACCTACAACACAATTTTCTTTTAAATACAGTATTGCCAAAAATTTTTGGTTATAAGTCCAAATTTCTTTTCCAGCCGAAGGTTTCTTTCTTTCGTTCTTTCTTTCTTTCATTTCTTTCAAGAAATGATCCGAAAGTGATAATAATATTGTAATTATTTCTAAATTTCAATATTGTAAATATTTACTAAATTTCGTCTTAGAAAGTGAATAAAACAATAATATTATAAACTATTTTAAAATTATAAACTATATTATAAATTATTTGATATGAATTGTTTAATATTATCAAACTAATTGAAATAGATTAGTAATGTTTGATTGTAGGTGATAGAGGTTTGATATTAGGTAATTCTATTTGTAATGATAATAGAACTAATGTTTGACTATTATCAAATCATTTTATATTATCAAAATTTTCTGACAATATATCATTTGATAATATATTGATTTGTTTTAGAGTGGAGCGCTCCTCCGACCAGGTGATCAAACCCGTTAACATGGAGGCTCTGGCCAAGTGGGTCGGACAGATACCGGACGACGTCGTACGCGACATGGCCAAAATCGCGCCGATGTTGTCGCGGCTCGGCTACGACCCGCACGCCAATCCGCCGCGGTACGGCTCGCCGGACGCCTTTGTCGCCGACAACACGCAACGGGTCAAAATGCAGTCGAAACTGTGGGAGGAGAAGGCGTTAGAGTTGCTGCAGGATCGTCCGGGTGTGTCGCCCGCTGACGTCACTGAGGAGAGCAGTCGCACGCCGCCCGCGTGACAGCGCGTCAGAGTCGCTAACAACTATTTCTAGACTGAGACGAGTGACAGGATTGGGAAAGATGGGCTGAACTGCTTCTAGATTGTGGCGGGTAGTGAGTTTGGGAAAAATGATTTAAACTATTTCTAGACTGAGATGGGTGACAGGATTGAGAAGATAGGCTAAACTGCTTCTAGGTTGTGACGGAATGATTTGGAAAGAAAAGGAATTTTTTGTTGGGAAAGTCTTTGAATTATTTCAAGACTGAGAATTATAAGATTCAAAAATTGGTAGGAAGGATTGGGAAAGATTGGTTGAATTGCCTCGAGGTTGTGACGGAATGATTTGAAAAGAATGGAGATTTTTATTGGTGGGAAAGTCTTTGAATTATTTCAAGACTGAGAATTATTAGATGGAAGGAGTATACGATTGAAAAATTGGTAGGAAGGATTGGGAAAGATGTGCAGAAGTGCTTCTAGGTTGTGACGGAATGAGTGGTTGGAAGTTTGACTAAAAGAATTTGAATTTGGGAAAGTCTTTGAATTATATCAAGGCTGAGAGTTATATGATTGAAACATTTGTAAGATGGGAGGATTTTGAAAAGGTAGAAGGATTGGAAACATTAGAGAATAGAGGATCTGGGAGAAAATAATTGATTGGAGTCAGATTGATTCAGACTTCTATTGATGGGCTAATAAGAGAAAGTCTTTGAAGAATGAGCCAGGTAAAAGTATTGAAAAGAATATTTGAGAGAAGAGGATTTGAAGGAATTAATACTGTGACTGATTCTTATTAGAATGTCTAGACTGCTCCTGGAAGGATCAGGAGAATTTGGAAATTAGTTTTCTGCAAAAAAATGATTGTGAAATGATTTGAGTCAATTGATCAAAGGGCCAGGCAGATTGGTTATTAAAATTCTCTAATCGATTCAATTGATTAAACTATATTTCTGGTAGAGTTTTGATTGAAGATGTTATGAGAGATTCTGATGAAAAAACTCCAATTCATTAACCAAAGATCCAGATTAGTAATGACTGATCTGATTGATGAGTTAATTGGGGATCTAGTTGATGAGGCTTGAATTTTTATGCAAGCTTGAACAATGAATTATTGATATGAAATCTTATTAAAAAATTGGGTAACTAATTGAGTAACTTATTCAAAAGTGACTCAAATTTGAAATCGTATATATGGATTGATTACTGGCAATACAATTGACACATTGCTAAGGAATCAAATTCAAGATCTAATTTATTATTAATAGACAAAGAAATAATTTATTAATATACAAAAATTGTCGGATTGGATAGGAATCTAATTGAAGGCTTTTATTGAAATCATATCGATCGATGAGATATGAATAAATAATTGGAAAATTTATCTGATTAAAAATTTAATATAGTCATAAAAATTGACAGCTCGAATATGAAACCAGTTAATGTGATGATAAGAAGATTTATTCAGAAATTGTTTATGAATCTGATTGCATTTGATTGATAACATTAGATTTCTGATTGAAAGATCAATAATATTCTGATTGGGTGTCCACTGTACTATCTGAAAATCATTGACAAACAGAATGACTGATCTGATGATCTTAGTTTAAATGATGAAGTATGTAACAATTGAATAACAGATTACATCACGTTTAATGAAACATCACATCAATGTACCTGACCAATATGGCAGTTTTATCATTGTATAGGCTAATTATTGTTAAGAATATGGGAAAATTTATCGAATATTACGAAAATTGTTTTTGGAATCCAACTTCCAATACCGTTATTGTCATAACAAAATTTGATTTTGTCAAACAGATTGTCATTTTTTACACTCAATTTTCTGTAGCCTGATGATGAAGAGCTGATTTTATTTTCAAATTAATATTTCAAAGACATTTTATTGTATGTAGTACGAAGTATGCTTGTTTCATCCCATCTATAAACAAGCTAATCAGATTTTATAGAAAACGTTGGGAAATTCGGTTGTTTACTAAGGAATGAAATTAATTTTTCTAACAGAAGAAAATTTTTTCTTCTTATAAATATGGCCAGTAGAAATCCTATATTCTTCCAAATACTTTTTCTGAAGAAGTATAAACTTCAACTCTTTTTTGTGAAGTGATGTTAGTTAACAATTAACATAAAATTCACGTTCATAATTTCAATTACAGAATCGTTAACTTATTACTGTTCTTGTGAAAATTATCTCTCTATTGTTATTGATTTCCATGTTTTTCACGCACATTTCAATACTAAAATTGAATTGGATTAATTTTTTCTAATGTATTCAATCGGAAAATTCTTTCTAAAATTGAATATCTTCCAATAAGTATATGAAGACTTTGAATAACTATAATTGTTTAAATTAATAAATTCACCATCAAGCTAAAAATTACCCCTAGCAGATTTTATTATTCTTGTCTTCCTCCAGATTGTATTCCATATTCCAGAAAATACAAATACAATTCATTTTCAGCTTGGAACTGCGAAATGCATTAAACTCCAAGGAATATTGATTAGCTCTTATTGTGAAAAATTACAGGTTTTTATTCCAGCATCTAACCAGTCAAGTATATAATAATTGTATATTTCTCACTTTTCCTGGTTACTCCTTGTTTAATATACTCTTCTCTAGTTAGCAATTTATTTCAATTCGGTATTCAGATATTTTGCTTTTCATACATGTGTGTTACCAATATTATATTGGAGAAAAACTTGTAAATATATCTGAATATATTGTCATTGAGATCTGCTATGCATTTTATAAACAAAAATATTGTACTTAATCTGTGAAGTACTTTGAATGTTGTAACTTGTAAATGAAAAGTTGTCTCTGTGATACAACTTGTTATATCACTGTGATATCATTTGGCTCTTATAGTGTGCCATACTTTCATAATTATAATCTTCCTTTTTCGAATTTCAAATTGATTCTCCGACTTTTTCATGTTTTTGTCACTTGTTTGAAAAATACAAAAAAAATTGTGGAATAAACACCTCAAATTGTGGTGAAATCAATGATCAAAAGACAAAATGTTTTTGTGAAATAGTTTACTCATCTTAATTCAATCTTTTGTTGTATGTGTGTGTTCACAATTTTTTATTACACGTACCAAAAAAAGACTGCTTCTTGATCTGAATAATTGTTTATAAATTTTCTTTATAGCTTTTTTGAGTTTACTTTTTTGTTAATCTGCTCTTATTTCTTCATTCCTGATCAAATTCTGCTCAAAAACTTTTTTCAATTGGGATCTATTTTTGTTATTTCTTCTTCATTTTTTTCAATTGAGTACATTAAGTTTAAGTTTAATTATATTGATCGATCTGCAGCAACATCACCTAATAGCTTAGCGTATTAATTTAGTTGTGTTGTGATAAATTAAATTCCTTTCATCAAAGGAATCAAGATACATATTTAAGAATAGTAACTTCTCATAGTTAATTGTTGTAAGAATGCATTACATTTTATTTTTGATTCTCTCGATTTGAGTATTGTAAATCATACTTATACTTGTAAATAATTTTGTTCACGATTGAATAATCATCTGGTGATGATGCTCCGTTATCTAATTGAGCTCTAAATATTTTATTGTTGTATTTTTTAGTTGTCCAATATGTATTTTGTATGATAATCATCACATTATTTACTGACCTTTTCTCGCCTCAAAATATTTCCAGGAATATTTTATTGATAAAAAGTCAATAAAATTAATTTCATGACTTCATCTATCATATAAAAATCATAATTATTACAATTTCATTACAAGTTGGTACTCAGCATCGAAGATAAAGTTGTAATTCAATTTAATGTATTTTCCTTTTATTTTGGGCGTGCTTATTTTCATTCTTTTTCGAATAATGATGCTTGTCAAAAAAATGTCTATTAGACCAAAGACTATTATGGTCCATTATAAATAAATTATTTATTTATTTCTATTGTAATATTCAAAGGATTGTACTATAATATAATATATTGTATTATATGGAAGTACTGTATATTGAATATGTGACAAATTAAATAGAAGTTTTGTACAATAATCGTTCTGAATTACTTATTAAAGTAATCCAGTTATACAATCCATAAACATAATATTATAATTTTGAAAAAACACACAGTTAATAACATATACGGTAATTTGTTAATAGATAAAATAAAAATAAAAATCAAATACCTTTTCAAACTTTAAAAATATTATTTTAAAAGGGTATTTGAATTTTATTTTTATTTTTATTTCATCTATTAATTTTGAAATAGCCCTAAGTGTGAAGTTTAATTTTCAAGTAAGTTGTTACGATGAATAAGGTCAGCTAGCCGTATCGGTTAGCTGAACAAACTATCTTTCAAAGAATATTGTCTTTTTTTATTCGAAACCCAACTTTAATATTATTGATAATTTATTTTATTTTATTCTATAACCAACAGGTTTTCAAGATATAGTTCGCTACAGCAGCTTTTATTATCTATATTCATTTAGCAGAGGTTTTTTAGTGAGTACAAACTGTCAAAATCAGTAGCCTACAAAACAGAGCACAATATTTTTTAATGAATAAGAATTATATTTTCGATTCTTTGAGACAAATTAAGTTTATACTCAACTCCAAACACTTATTGGTATAGTCTGTCCAAGCAAAGAAGACCCTCTAACAAGATGGGAAAATGACTCCAACTCGGTCAAGAATTATAAATGTGGTCTTAACAGTAGATCGAAATGTTTCCTACAATTTGAGACCAAATCAATAATTTTTGTACCAACATTGACCGAACTTGAATCATTTTCCCATCTTGCCAGAGGGTCTTCTTTGCTTGGATGGACTATAACATCGTCAATTATTGGATGCTACTGCTGTATCTTATTTGAAATTTAATTGATTTGAAAATTAGCTCCGCAATCGTAGCAGCAATTTGTGTATTAATTAGAGTAGAAACATAAACTTATTATAAACGTTCCATTTAGAAAATTAATTGCGTAGTTTTGTATAAACTGGCTTGGGGATTGTGTAGAAATTTAACTTTATTTCAAGTAGCCTAGATAGTATTCAAGGTGTTCAAAAAGTAATAGTCGAGGATGGGATATCAAATGATAAATATTGAATCAATGTCGATATTAATGATAGGTTATATGATATTCTTACCCAATATCATAATTAAATATATATACACTTATTTATCACTGGCAATAATTGTCAATCTAATAATTATTGAATTTTTTCACTTATCAATCATAATTTATTCAAAAATACATTATTTGTGTGAGTGCAACAAGCTCATGTCCAAAAATAATAATATTTGGGATAATATTTTCATCTCAATGATGACAATAGATTATTCAAGGTGGAAGAAGCACCGTAATAAATAATTATTTAGTGTATGATATAGGAATAAGTAATCACATGTATAGGTCTATAGTTTTGCATTAGCTCAGATGGGAACGTATTTCTTTGAAAATTTAGTATTAGCATAGTCCCCTTTAACATAAGGAAGCTATGGTAATTTACTTTTCATTAGTTTGAGACCGTCTCAATTCTATTAAAAACGATTCGATTAGTTTTTGAGCTATCATTAGCTAGATATAATATATTATAGTGTTGGCATCCTTCAGCTTCATTATTATTATTACATAAGTCATAAGTCTATTCGCATATTTGTAACACGCACACCCAAATCGCAGTACAGTAGTACAAAAATTCGGAGAAATCCAATAATTAGATTGACAATTATTGCCAATGATAAATAAGTGTACACTTTCTCCAATTTTATAGGCACATTTTATATCTAAATTAATATGGTTATCAATAAAAAATGCAGTAGGCTATAAAGGATGCTTGATAGAACAACATTTCAACGATGATAATAATATAATAGTATTTTGAAAGCAATAAACAAACCAATATGTCCCATGGAATTAACATTCGATTGGACAAAGTAGAGCTTTAATGATTTTTTATCTCTTTCTAGCTCACTTACTGATAGAGCAGGTCAAAGTGTATTGTGTTCGTACCACGATTATTATCTTCGCTAGATAATGCTTTAGTCTGTCCAAGCAAAGAAGACATTCTGGCAACATGGGGAAATGACTGCATCTAAGTCAATATTGGTTTGAGAATTATGAATTTGGTCTCAAATTGTAGATACGAATTTTTCCTACAATTTGAGACCAAATTCATTATCTTTGAACCAATATTGATCGAGCTGGAGTCATTTTTCCATCTTGCCAGAATGTCTTCTTTACTTGGACAGATTATGCTCTTTACAAGTGATTTATTATTGAATAATCTTCATTTAGTAGCAACATGCTTGCTTATTGAGTGGGAGGGTTAGTGCTGCGTTTTTGTAAGATTTTAAGTTCGAATATTTGTTTTGTGTTTGAAAGTTTCCTTCAGTTTTTGTTGATTGTGGCACTTCATTGTGAAGAATTTGAACTAAAGGTTTGCCTGTTTTTATCACTGGGAACTCAACACTACTTATGCCAAAAAAGAAGTAAGTCTGTATTGTGATAGTAATGGCGTCTATTAGGTACTGTAAACATTGAAAACATAACATTTTAAATTATTCGTAATCACCTTCTTTAGAGGTTTATTCGAATAATATTTTAATCTCTATGATAACAAAGTAATAGTAGCTTAGGCTACAATTTTTATTATAATATAATGGAAAATTGTCCAGATTTTGAGAAATATAATTTTTGAAACTGAAAAATAGATAGCTTGAAGTAAATTATTGTTTCAAAACTACCGTACATTGATAAGAATGTCGAAACAAAACGTTGTTATCAATCGCCCCATTATTAAAAAAATATATATATATAATAATTATTATGATTCTCAATTAATAGCCAACATACTTCGGATAGGGAATGAAAGTTATTAATTATTATTTTAATGATAAATTTCAACAAATGTAAGCAAACTTCTAAAATCAAGAACATAATAATTATTTCAATTAATTAATGATCGAATAAATCAACAATATGATCTGTGTAGCTAGGTAACGGACCTATACTCCTATTATATTTCATAAAAGTCGTGACACTTATTAATTATTTCAATAAAAGATTATAATTAAATAAGACATTATAAGTTAAGTATCAAAGTTCTTCGGACAATGGATTTTTCACAATAATTACCATAGAAAATTTTATTAGGCTACTGTACAAAAGAGTACCTACCTAATGATATTGAGTTTCCACAGTTTGGTTGTTTCAAATTTGCATGAACAATCACATACACTAACTAGGCTATATATTATAAATAAATAGTTTTATTCTATTTATTCTAATAGAATTTCAGATAAAAGACGTCTCAGTTGGCTGAGAGATGCAAAAAATATAAGATCAATGTACTGTGAATTGATTCAAATCAAAGGATTGAGACGAAAAAATGATATTTTTGATTTCCAGAATGAAGATATAAGGTGAGTAACAATAATTGCCTAGTATATTATTAATATCAATAAATATTTAATTGAGAAATGTATTCATGAATATGTCATTCTCATTCAGTAATTCAATAAATAAATTCATTCAAGGAGCCAAATTTGAATCTTCAAAATATTGACACCGTATTTGAATCTTGGTGCCAATTTTCGTCTAGTTTCCACAGCTCCCGCTAGGTAGTGCGGCATGTACCTTGTTTTGATTTTTCGATCACTACTTTTTGTCTTCTGCTGCAAGTCTTCATGCTCATTAGAAGGTTATGTAATAGTTTTCTGAAACTAGGTGCTAAAGATTCGACCATTTAGTTCAATGAAGTCTTCAAGTATACTTTATAGTCAGTAAAAATTTAAAATTCCTCAATGGCCAAGTAAGTAAAGTGTAAACTACTCTAAATTTCATGTACTATGTAGGATAAGTTATTCTTTAGTGATACTGATTTCACGTTTCTAATCTTCTGACAGCAATTTGCCGGGTTTTAAGACATCAATTGCAAAATGAAGAATCTTTGTGATAGTTTTAAGTCGCTTCATCCATAGTCTTATCTGAACTCCAAACCTAAAATCGTAGAATTAGCTACAGTACTTGAAAACTTTCTCAAGAAGCTTAGCCTGCCTAATTCTATTTCCTCAATTTGTTCACATATATGTCAAGGTAACCAATTACTTGTGACAAGGTCTAGGTGCAGATAAAATTACCGGTAGCCTTCTAGAATAACATTACATAACCACACAGCAGTATAATTATACACATATTTTTGTTGGTACTAACTAAGTCTATGTTTATTATTAGTACTATACTTATTAAAGATTCTAGTGTATAGGCTAGTCACCCGAAGACTTTCTTCTAGATTATACATTATAAAAATCTATTTTAAAGGATAGGGTAGCCTATCTATAGCCCTGTACCTACAAGCTTCAGGTATTAGGCCTATGTTTCCAGAGGATTTTGAAGATTGGAAAGATTATATAATCCAGTATCTTTAAGAATATGCCTATTGTCTAATCATCGTTTACAAATTAATGATGATGAACTGCAATGAGTTATGTAACTTGAGATTGATATTCATATTGCATATCAGCATTGCCTGTTTTTGTAATCTCCTTTTAGTCCAAGGTGTGGTCTATTGATTATTGGTAATCAACAAGATAAATATCAGTTACATTCTACGGTCTCAAATTTCATAAACATGCAAAATCTTGAAAACAAGTCTTCAGTCATGTCAAACAACATTATGTTACATAATGCTTTGGAATATTGATCTCAATTCATCAGAGTTATTCAGTGTGAGAAACATTGCATTGGTGGTTCTTAGTTCGAGTGCTCATACCTTTTGAAAACTATCCCGATTTACTACTTTTATTGGATTAAAAAACATAATCCCCATTCAATTTTCTATTGAATTCTACTTTCTACATTACACTAGTTTCAATGAATTCAGCTAAGCTGTTAGTATTTAATGGGAATAGTACTAACTTGCAGCTTCAAGTCATGAAGGAGATTGAGTATGTATTAAAATAAAGTAATCATAGAAGTGTTGATAAATTTGATATTGTCGATTTTTTCTGAAGTTAAGTCAAATTCCACTGAACCAACAATACACATTTAATTATTGAACTAATATAGGCTAAATTATTTTTTCTTATTAGTTCTAACTATGAACTCATGCTTATTTTTTTCTTTGGGCTACTGTATTTATCAAACGTCAATCAATAAAAATCAGAGTACTAGTACCCTTTTGATAATAATATAAATATTTTAAAAGGGTACTTTAATTTTCATTAATTGAACTTTGAAGAAGTATGATTTCAAAATAAAATCTGATGTAATTGAGAAAAGTATAATTTTCAATTTGCATTTCCATAATTAGTTTTTGTTTACTCAGGAGAAGATCGCTGCTTTTCATTTTAAAACATTGCACTTATAGACCAAGGTGTGCAAGTTAAAACATTTTGATAATTCCATTACCTACTCTTATAGACTTTTCACTTTTAACTATACGCTCAAGTTAACTTATCATAGGTATTATCAAAGAGGATCCTAGGAAATCTATTAGTGTTCTATTATTCTTAACCTAGAGTTCTATTATTCTATGGTATTTTTATGCAACTACTGTATTCACTTTGTAACACATTTTCTTCTCGATTTTTTTCCAGAGAACTTTTGATTGTGTTCGTGTACGACATTGAAAAGTGTAAACATGAGACGGACGATCCTCAAAATGCCATCCTCTATTTCTATCCCAGCTGGGTGAATGACGCCCAAAGACTGGTGCTATGTGGCCAGCTAATGGGCATCACACAATGCATGAAGAACATGTTTTCGCCGCCCTCCATTATTTCACTGCAGAGTGGAAAGTTCTCCGTGAAAATATTCGGCCATTATGTGTTGGTAAGTACAGTAAAAAATTCTTATAATTATAAAATTGATTGATTGCCAGAATGTCTTTTCAGCTCGAACAGATTAGCCTATACCACGTACAGTTTCGATATTTTCACCGCAAACAATAAGTATTGAACTTTGTCAATTGTGTTTATTCATGTTGTAGCTTACGCCAAAAAGTTGGGCGGTTTCGTCTGTCTCTTGTACGTGATGTAACCGACTAATAGCTGATGTAAAGCATCTATTGTGTCTCTTTTCATTCCAAAAACATATACTAGGCATGGTTAATTGACAACTCTGATTAAATCAGCTGTTAGAGCGCACAAGGAGCAGACGAAACCGCCTAACTTTTTGGCGTCTTCTATACCTATCAGTGTGATGCATTCAATAGACGCAAGACTAGTCAGGATACAATACATTCCACTTATTTCTGTACAATTGCAGTAGGCTATCTAATTGTGATATCTCGTATCGTATTGGACGTTCTGTATCTTCTCATGTTCCGCATCAAATTAGATAGACTTTTGTATCTTCTTGGATGTATAAAATTGAAACCAATTAGACCGTGAAATTACAGCTAGGTTAGGTATGCAAAATCACTAAAAGAAAGAGACTTCACTTCCATGATGTGCCATTTACAATCTATATCTAGAGTATAACTAGATTTTCTTCTCATGGAGATTTTCTACTAATGCCGGGTTTATACAATGCCAATTGGCCAGACAAGGTCTTCTGAAACCGTTAGCTGGGCCCAATTTCAAGTCTTGTTATCAACCATGGTCACTGACAAGTACTTGTGATAACAAGTTGTTAATTACAGGCGTTTCACAAAGGAAATGAGCTAAAAGTTTACAATTATACAATTTGACAAGTGTTCCCACCCACCAGTGCCATCTGTATCGGTTTTCGATATTTTCTATAGTTTGCACTAATATAGTTTTGGTTGAAATTTGAATTATTTGTGGTAAAGATAGATTGATAAAATTGATTTTGAAAATAAATCAATCATTAGAAATCCAAATCATTGAACCCTCTTGTTATTTGGAATAAAAATAATAATAATAAATTTATAAGACATTTTCAATCCATTTAGATCCATTACTTGAACCAAAAAAAAGTATTACAGTGAGCTTGGAGTAGCCTCCCCTCATCTCACATGTTATAAACATAGCCTATATTCTACTGTTACTGATGATTTTCTTAATTTATTGGATTAAATTTTCTGACCCATATTGGACATAATAAAATTTACATAGGAACAGTATAAAATAGTTCAAATCATTGAAAATAATATTTAAGCTTTGAAAAGCATCTTTATTAACACTTGTAACTTACTTACTTAGATCTATTCATAGGTAGAAATTTCTTGGTTAATGACAAGTGTTTTTGACAAGTCTTGTTCGTTACCATGCCAACGTTCGTGAAACACTTGTTCATAACCGGCGGAACGCTTGTAAAACTGTTTAAATTCACTTGTTATTACAAGTCTACAATTGTGCGTTCGTGAAACGCTTGTAATCAGCTGGATTAGTAAATTTGTCATAAATTATGGTTGGTAATAATACTTGTGAAATAGGGCACTGATATTTTCAATTAGAGTTTTTATTTAGCCTTGCCTAGAGGATGGTTTCAAATTCAAAAGATACAATAGATACTTTACATCAGCTGTACGTTTCAGAAGACAATTATATGTCTTGCCAATTGACACCCGGCATAATGTGCTAAATAATAACTTAAATGAAAAAAATCAAGAATAGGATTAAATTTCGTCATTCCTCGTTATCAACTCAATATTACTCGTAATAAAACTCATTATATTCATCGAACCAAATTTTAGTGCAATATTTAGTACAATATGATTATCTTCTATTTTGGTAAACATTCATGTCTTCATAACTGCATGTATAGGATATTGAATGAAATTTATTGTCAGCTCACATAGAGTTTGTACTCTTCACTCATTTCTACTCTCTTTTCAAATAATGATTTTTTAACTAATTATAGCTAACTAATTTTTTAACTAACTAATCAACTAATTATAGCTTTTTTCTTTTTAAATTTCTTGTGATACTAGGATACGCAAGTGGAGACTATTGAGACTTTGGGGCTTATGTGAGAGAGGGGACTTGTATGCTCAACTTCGATGTAATGCCACGTTTACACCGGAATGTTAATAACATTATTGTTAATAACTCTTTTGAATAACGTATTATTATATAGACTTATATATTATATAACTTTTATATAAAAGTTATTAACATTCCGGTGTTAACGTGGCTGTATGTATTACAAAAATTAATCATCTATCCATTCATCGCCCTATACCCAATACCAATATCCAATAAACCAGGACCAATTGATCATAAACCAGGCCAATCCTGGATAGATCGTGTCATGAAAAACTTGAGAAATAGTGGATATACGCAAGTAGAAGTAGACTTTTCTTTTCCTATGACATTGTTTACTATGACGCTGTGTCTTGTTTTCAATTACCGGTATCGCATTAACAATATTTATAAATCATAAATCGCGTATATATTCATGTATTCGCATGAATTATATAATCATTATATTCATTGTATTCGCATGTATATATTCAAAAATCGCATGAATTATTTATCTCCATCAACTCAAATTTTATTCTCTTTTTTCTCTTTCAGTGTGTCGGAACAGATCGTAACATACCTGACTGTGTGTTAGAGACTAGGTCGAATCTACTGAACAGACTTTTGGAGTTCTATCACAGTGATCTACTGAAAGTCTCTAATGAAACAGGGGACTCGTTCCCTGAAAGATTGAACAGAATTTTTGAAATTTATCTGCCGATTATGATGTTTGGAGGAAACTATTTTAGTACCATTCCCCTCCTAAACTTACCAAAGGTGCGTTTTCACATTAGCCTATTTATCTGTGGTTTCCATGGAGTTGTTTACCTGATGCATGAGTTCAATTACCAATAGAATCAAGTAGTAGAGAAGAGTATTAGAGTTAATTATTTTTGTTGAATGAAAACGCAAGATAAGATATTGTCAGACCTCAGGTTTATTAAAAATCGAGATACCAGTTTCGGTTGCTACACCATTATCTCTGGTAAACTGGTTTGAAAAGTGGTTTGGCAATGCTGTACCTTTTCTTTCAATTTAATATGAATAACTACCACGATATCACCTTCAAAACTACTCAACAAACTAAAGTATTTTTGTTGAAAAGTTTTCAAGTTTTACTACTCGTAGTAGAATAAAGACGTAGAGCTTTTATTGTTGATTTTTTCAATTATGTTGCTGTGATTTTTTTACAGCTTCTTGAATGCATCTCGTGCATTCAGTATTGTGTTCTCCCTGTACTTCAATCAACATTAGTGAAATAAATATTATAGATATATTGTGTGTGTAATGCTGTATTCTGCAGTACCGTATTGTTTCATGTAAATTTGTAGCTTTAGTCTTCCATGAACATAAAAAATTTTCACGTTCTAAAAATACTATGAAAGATGTTAATAACAATCTAACTTCCAAGTATTTATTCAATATTGACTTTCGTTTTAGAGTGGATCCACTGCCTTCTTAATATGCTCACAAATTCTTCAATACTGTCAGAAAACAGCGGGAATGCTAGGGGGAGCTGTTTTGTATCAAAACAAGTATGTATCAAACAATGTTACGTATCAAGCATGCTTTGTATCTAAGAATGAATTCAATCTCATCGTTCATTATAATAGATGGATCTAATCTTTTCAGTCAGGGATCTTATCACGCTTCAAGTTATTACGTAACTGTTATATAAGAAATGGATTTGTGACTCGTATTAATACTATAACTCACATTATGCATGCACATCTATAAATAACTCTGATCTGTGCACATCAATATTTACTGAATATCAAAGTACTGAACATTCTTTGGTCTATTTTCTTGGTGATTCTTTTTTTTGACAATTCAACGCATTCTTGTAAATTATCTGCCAATAAATGCATCTTGATTGTTCCCTTATTCTATTATGAATATTGGAACCTGGGAATATTCATAATAGACATAGATTTTTCAGTATTTAGTGATTGAGCGTGCTTTTAAGATAATTTATCGATTTGTCGACTTTAAGCTCAGTTGAAATAAATTCATATAACATGCATATTATCATGAGCTCTAACTATAAATGTATAATGTGAATGTCGTTTCAGAAAATTATTTGAATGAAATTGAAATATTGGATGACTGAAGGTTGAATGCCTTCAAGGTATAACAATCAGGCACAGAGGTGCACAAAAAGCATAAGCATAAGTCATTCAATAAAAAGTAGCTTCAATGTGAGATATACTGTAGTTTCTTAATGGATTGAAATGGCTTCAATGTTCTTTTCATCAACTTGAAGAGATATTCCACAAAATCGATTTGATCACGAGAAACTTGTTTTCAGATGTTTCCAAACGGGTTATCAGAAGATTGAATATTGTTTTTCTTTCATAAAAACGTTATTAACTCGAAATTTGTGTTATTTTCCAGGGTTGTTATCTCTCAAATATCTCCTGAATTCACGAGGTTAATAGTATTGAGTGATCCTTACAGAATCAAGGTTAGTAACATCAACATTTTTAACTTTCATGACTTTGTATGTTTAAATACATTCACCTTATGGAATATTTTTGATTCCGTATTTGAAGTTGAGTAGTAAGTTTATTCTGAGTACTAGCGTTGTTCGTTGTTGTCTCATATCTTTTAAGTGCTAGCAGTGCTTCAAATTAAACTTCATTGAACTTACAAGTATTAATGATCCATTTCAAGTAGATTTTCAGCTTCAATATTCTTATCGAAATATTTATCCAACATTGCATTCTTATTTAGCTCATTTTTTCTTTAACACAGTTTGTATTCCAGCAATTCTCAAGTATCAATCTTCATGAACAAAACTTGAAGAAGTGTGGTAGTGGACGGCAAACTGCCGAACGGCAAAATATGTCCCATAAGAACAACGTAATTTTTATCAATCTCTTGGAGCAGATAGCCCGTTATTTATGAACAGAATTCACGTTCTTTATGATTGGAAAGAGATTTCAATTCTCCAGGGGCGTGACTTTTCACTTTTTGCTTTTAGTTTATTTTAATAATTATCGTATAATTAATTAACTAGTTAATTAAGTTTATACTGTAATTATTAAAATAAACTAAAAAGTAAAAAGTAACGCCCTTGGAGAATTGAATTCTTTTTCCAATGACATGAAGAACGTGAAATTCTGTCCATAAATAGAGGCTCTATCTGCTCCAAGAGATTGATAAAATTACATTGTTCTTATGGGACATAATTATGCCGTTCGCAGTTTGCTCTAATAATCTCTTCAATCTCTCTATGAAATTTCTGATTTTAAAAATATAATTATTTCATTTCAATTAATCATTGAAACATCTACGTAATCAAATTAAAATGATTTGAGAAATAAAAAAATATGATTTGCCCTCACTATTCATATCCCGAATTTTGATGAATTTATGTTGTCCGAATGAGGTTGGAACTTTATTTTTTGTATTCTGTATTGCAGGTACCTGCTGATCCAGTGGGCATTGCATTTCGTTTGCCGGTCGGAATGCAACTATTCAAAGTGTACATAACCAAGAAACAGTATTCTGAATTGAAGAATCAGTCAATGGCATTAATCTCGGCGCTGGGATCTGTCCCTCAATGGCGTGAAAATCAACTCAAGGTCAGTTATCACTCAAGGTCAGTTATCACTCAAGGTCAGTTATCACTTGAGGTCAGTTATCAATTAAGATTAGTTATCGCTTAAGGTCAGTCATCACTTGAGGATCACAGCAAAATCACATAGATACGACCCCCTCTTCCGAAGGAGACGATAAGTCGACGGTCCTAAAAAGTAGTCGTCATCTCTCATCATCATCATCATCATCATCATCATTCCTTTCATTACCCACGCACAGGCCTAGAAGCCCATGTGGGCATTACCCTGATAAAAACATATTTTCAGCATTCAATGTCCTCATTCATTTATTTAATAACTCTTACACGCATCTTTTTCAATTGCTGATGATTAGGCTAAAACCATGTAGGTTATAGTTCTTTTAAAACAGTCATTTGAAAACAGAACTTTTGATATCAAAACATTATACACATTGTTCATAGCAAACTATTGAATCAATATATTGAATTCACCTCAAAAGTGAACCAAGTTAGTTATAATAATTATTCTAATAAGTATTTTACGTCACCAAAATTGAAAAGTTTCTCATTTTTTACAGGACGACTTACCACCTGTCAAAAACCTGCTAAAACGTGACGTATCAAGGATTTTCACTGTTGTTGAGGAAGATGACGACAGGGAGACATTGGAGGCTAACCACCCTGTGCCACAGCTGCCCTCGAAGGCGGTCGATTCAAAGTTGCCTCCAACTGAGGAGAACTCGAGGTAAAATTCACATTTCTCTGATAAACATCATTCTCATACTTATTTACTTATTGAGTTATTGTTATCTATACAAATTTTTATACTTTGAATATTATGAATTCGAGAAGATACACAATGTTATATGTAGGCTACAGGACAGCTTGTCTATTTGAATTAACGCGCAATAGAAGAAGCGTGACCAACGACCAACCTATAAAATTACAATTGTGATAAGTACCTGTTCAAGTTAGTAGCAGAATTCCTTTTCCCCCCACCTCCACTCCACCTGTTTCAGAAACTCACTTCATCTTTCAGTCTGTTCGGCATGACCCATCACCGAGTCAGCAGCTCCATCTAAGTTCTACATGCACTCTCCATGAGATTTCCATATTTAGTTTAGGTGAGACTAATTTGTTACAAAATCACCTTGGTCCTCTTAATCTTAAATTTTCATTACCACCCCAATCATTATATGATATGTGTATGAAATTGAACAATATATGTAATAGGAAGAAGGTCTTATTACCTAAGCACAAACCTATGAGGTCATATGGGCTTCACCCTCATAAAACAAAACAGTTTTGATCAATTAATAATAATGATATAAGATATTCCAATTCGATTATTCCGTTGGATACATTTTTCATATCGAGTGTCATAATTTATCGTCTAGAAAATCGATTGAAATGTGTGCACATACCACTCCAATCTATTCAATTGATCCATTTGATACGTATTTGATACATATTTCATCTTGCGTATCTGCTTGAATCTATTTATTTCATCTTGTGTATCTTCTTGAATCTATCATCTTGAAAGTAAATAGGACATTGTACAGACCCCTTCTTTATATTCAATAATTATTCCGTTTGATACATGTTTCATCTCTCTTATCGCCTTGAATTTATCATGTTGATATTAAATTGAACTATTTAGGCATCACTTTAATAAGTAAGTTAGGATATATTACTTTTCAATTATTCATGTTTTACTTTTATAAATATTATACTCAGCATTATTAATACATTTCTAGTCAAGCAATGATGCCTCACTTCTATAAAATCAAAGCTTTTTGTGTTGATATTACTGACGAAAAAAAAGTTAGACGGTTTCATATGTATCTTGTACGTGATGTAACCTATAACTGCTTAAATATCGAGCATCTATTGTCTCTTTTGATTTCAAAAACATTAACCAGGCATAGCTAAATGACATCTCTGATTGACTTTATCAGCTGATGGTGTATCATCTTATTTAGCTCCTTGAATGTTTCATGTTGGAAGTTTGTGATAATTAATATATTTTGTAATAATTAAGTTTGATTAATTTTGTAATTTGAAGTTTGTAATAATTAATATATTATTTTCAGTCAAGAAAATATTATTATTTATCTAGCGTATAGCTTTCAATAGTGGGAAGACCCAAGGGTTGTTCCACTTCGCTATAGAATCTAATTTTTCCTAGATGAAAACATGGAGAACCATGTAGGTTAAATAGTTCTTTTACACTTTAAAACAGTCAAGTAATGATGTAACAACTTCTCTATCTCAAACTAAGACTTCTCTATATCCACTACGACTTCTCAAATCGATGCCTTGTGAAGATTTCAATAGATTTTTCATGAATAATTGTTTGCTATTCAGGTCGCACGATACCAAGTCTTTGACTAATGAGTCCTTGACTGATGATACCTCAACCAAGTTGCCCTTAACTAAGGACGCCTCAACCAAGTTATCTTCAGCTGAGGAGACCTCGATCAAGTCTGAGGATGCCTCAAACAAGCCCTCAACTGAGGCGACGCTGAGGTCGAGCGGTGAGGCGTCGTCATGCGTTCCCGATGTGGTCAGAGACGCGGTGCAGGCGCGCTGGACGTCGCGTTTGCGAGCGCTGCCTCCGGCCACTTTTGTCGTGCCTGACGTTACCGAAACGCCACACCACGCCACAACTGATAGCATACCGGCCAAGGTCAGGTCGAGGACACGGATGCCTGTCAGGTAATGTATCAATTCTATTACTTATTATTGATGAATAAGGATATTACATGGAAATACAATAATTATTGTGTTCCATTACTTGCATCAAGTATATTACATGGAAAGACAATATTATTGTCTTCTATTATCTATTATTCATCTATTTTGTTTTCCATTACGAACTGCTAGTAAATATTTCACTCTGAACTATTTTACACTCCATTTTCAAAACTGAAGTAAAATCCGAAAACGCTCCACGCGTGAGTGGTGATTAGTGGTTTATTTATTTATTTATTAGATACATGACAATTATACTGATAGGTGAAAACACAGACATGAGTGTCCAAATCGTCTTCGCTCCTAATTTGGATGAAAATATTAGAAAAGGTTATGTTCAAACTCACTATTTCAAAATCACAAATTTTCACTCCCGAATATAAAAAAGCTATGAATTAACAATTTAGAATTTCGAACATTTTATATTGAAACTAATATTCAAATTTATTGACTGCAGTGTCGTGTAAAATAGTTCAGAGTGAAATATTATTTATTATTAAGGGTATTACATGGAAAGTCAATTATTGTGTTCTATTACTTATTATTGTGGATAACACATTAAAAAACAAGACCTATTGGGTTCCAAATAATACTTGTTGAGTAATTGTAAATGTGATGTGGTAGTAATCAATATTAGAATAAAAGATATTGTTAAACCACAGATTTATTAAAAATCGAGATACCGGTTTCGGTTGCTACACTATTATCAATCTCTGTTGAACCAGAGATTTCTGGAGTTTTTAGACTTTGGTAATGGTTTAGCAACCGAAACTGGTATCTCGATTACTTTTAATAAATCAGTGGTATACCCCTCTTTGCAGAGCCTTAGAGCGTACATCCACTGTCAGTTCGGACTGTGACAGTCAAAAACTGTAAGTGTGTGGGGAAACCGGCAGTCCAAAACAGCTGTAAACTGGCAAGATGGAAAAATGACTCTAGCTTGGTCAATACTGGTTAAAAATTTATTAAGCCTGTTTTTTATTCCCTGGATCATTATAAAATGACATGAATAAATTGTAATGATAAATGAATATCTTGTGTATGAAAAAAATAATGACTTACTACTATACTTGTGATTTTATACTACTACTAGTAGTATAAACTACTACTAGTATGTACTACTATAGTAGTATACTACTATACTTATCTGTGATTTTCAAAAAATGAAGATTAACCGTTGTTAGGTATTACAGCTTGGGCCTGCCGAAAATGAACGAGGAGTGGATGGACAGTGACAAGAGTAATGCAGAATTTGAAGAGATGAAACCCTACTACAACACCATTTCGGATCCGCTGAATCCGTTCTTCCGCCCCAACGGACTTCCGGCGTCCAGGTGCCTCTATCGGGAAAGAGTCACTAGTCAGCTGAGAGATTTGCACTGCAATGCATCGGATGAGGACTATGATAAAAGTGAGTAGTTGATGAAAATTAATTGAGTTAATATCATTCATTCGTTCATTCAAGAAATTACTATAAAGGGTAAAAACACATAAATAAGGTCCAAAACATCTTTTCCCAAATTTTGATTAAAAAATATATTTAAAATAGAGGTTATAACTCATAGTACAACTTGAAGTTATAACTGAAAGTACTCATAACTTATAACTCATAGAGGTTTTTATCATAATCATAACTTATTCAAGGATAAATTTGTATGAGTGCAACTGCTCCTCTACCAATTCAGTTCAAAACCAGGTTATGTTGAATCATAGAACTTTATATTAGAAATTTCTACTTCAAAAACAATTAATATTTTTTGAAAAATCTCAATTTTCCGCCATGGTTATCTCGGTAATGAAGCGTTATGAGGGTTTGTCCCATGGAACTTTTTTGCCTACTTGGTGTAAGGAATCAGCCTGAAAAGTATTTCACATTCCTCCTGAAACACCCTGTATATAAGTTAACAAGATCCATCGAAAACCTCTATCTTAAACCTTCATGATCATCATTCATCATCACTCATTCATCCTTTGCTTAAAATACTTGGAAACCAAGTCGCAATTGTAAAGAAAGAATAAAGAATTCCCACTTCAAATAATTTGGAATTTTTATTTTGAATAGTACACAAAATAAATAATTCAAAAGATTTCAATATTTTGAACGTAGTTGACTAAATTTTGAGTTGAACGCGTGAAAATAGTCCCTATTGTGAGTAGGCTATAATAGATGAAGGACTAGCTGTGATTATACAGTCTCTATAGTTGTGAGTCATTCTGACTCAAGTAAATTTTATTTGGCAAAATAATTAAATTTAGTAATCGTGAGTCAAATAAATGAACGAATAATTTTGGGATATTATGATGAGTCTCACTGAAATTATTGTTTCTCAAAAATTGTTCTTGAGATTTTTACTAGAATAGTATTTTGATTCTTTGAGCTGCTTAAAGCAATGGTAATGGTTGTCTGAATCAAACAAAATTGAGGTTATATTGATTATAGACTTTGAGAGGATGTGTTTTTTATAAATATTTAGATTTCAAATATTCATCTTTCCATGACGAACTGCTAGTTAATATTTCACTTTTGAAATGTTTTTGACGAAACTTCACTCTGATACTTTTTATTAATATTATACTTGAGTGTGATACATAACATTCATATGTGTTGAAATGTATGTAAATTCTGAAAGCTTTTCACAAGTAGTAATAGTTCTACTTCGCTCCTATATAGTGTAAGTGATGTCCAAGAAAAGGAGACATTCTGGCAAAGTGGGAAAATGACTCCAGCTCTGTCAATATTGGTTCAAATATAATAATTTTGGTCGCAAATTGTAGATCAGAATGTTTCCTACAATTTGAGACCAAATTCAAGATTTCATGACTCCAGCTCGGTCAATATTGGTTCAAATATTGTAATTTTGGTCACAAATTGTAGGTAAGAATGTTTAATACAGTTTGAAACCAAATTTATGATTTGTGAATCAATATTGACCGAGTTGCAGTCATTTTCCCATCTTGCCAGAAAGTCTTCTTGCTTGGACAGTCTATACTTGGGGAGTCCGATCTCACTTGACGTCACATTTGCTCAAAAAGTAGAAAACATATTGGTTATACTGCTTGTTTATAACTAATATTCAAACATTTCAGACTTCATTATCGTCAATAATATTATAAAAATAAGTTTCTAATATTTTAACACCTCTTGGCTGCTCACTAATATTAATAACTAACTGCTTGCACTAATACTCAGCTCACTTCACTATAGCTTCCACCGCCACTAAACCGCTCCAACAGGAGAAGTTCAAAGATACACCTGAGAAGAAACCCGAACTGAAACTTGAAAAACCAAGTCGAAATGAAAAGATGAAGAGAAATTTCAGTCTTCCACTGCATAATACGACTTCAGATACGGGTATTTGATAATTAATCACTGAAAATTATGTTTGTGGAACTTTGTAGTAATTTATTTTTGTAGCATGGAGTGTTATCCATCTTGGAGTGTCCTATATGGCAAATTTTATGTATAATTCAAAAGTTCTTCGTATTTTTGGAAATGGCTATCATCAATTTTTAGTTCCTCTTCTATAAACTACTTATCTCCTATAAACTCTTATAACTCATCTGTTGCATGGATTCTTTGTTTTCTTGTTTGATTTGAACCTCAAATTTTATTATATTCTGCTACTCTGATACTGTATTTCAGTAAACTGTATCTAGTATACTTACTGTACTGTTATTTTATTTTACTGTACTGTATAGTCTGTCCAAGCAAAGAAGACATTCTGTCAAGATGGGAAAATGATTCCAGCTCGGTAAATATTGGTTCAAAAATTATAAATTTGGTTTCAAATTGTAGATCAGAATGTTTCCTTCAATTGAGACCAAATTGATGATTTTAGAACCAATATTGACCTAGCTTGAGTTATTTTTTCATCTTGGTAGAATGTCTTCTTTGCTTGGACAGACTATATCAATGTATGATAATAAATAAAATCGAAATAGTACCCTTTTAGTATTTTTTGATTGAACATGACTTGTTTCGCTCTCCTAAGAGGTATTCTCATTTGTTCATTCACACTTGAGAATCCTGTTAGGAGAGCAAAACATGTTGTGTTCAAAAATACTGAAAGGGTATTGTGATTCCGATTTATATTCGTTAGTATTCTGGAATCATATTATGTAATTGTTGCTTTTCTGTTCCTTAATGTTCATCTCTTCTGTATTTGTTGAGCAATCGCTTCATAATTGCTGTATTTTAATACTTACTTACTCCGTGGTGCTACAGCACGTTAAGGCCTTGACCTCCTTCAAAAGCGCCTCTCCACTCCTCTTTGTCACTAGCCTTTCTTCTCCATCCCCTGATACCCATCTTGCTCTATTTTAATGATTATTTATTATTATTCTCAACTAGTACAGATTCTTTTTCCTACACTTGATAACAAGTAAGCAGATATTATTTCTACTATCATGTTCGCTAATTATTATTTCAATTAATTGAATTCGATCATGATAATAAGGTAACAAGTCTGTGTGTGATATGCTTTCAAAAATGAGTGTTTAAGCCTACCAAACTGCATGCCCTACGATTGAATATAATTGCGAATTTTCATGTATTTTAGGTCTTGTACTGGATATGGTAAACTGCTTCTCTGTTTAGCTCTAGATTCACATACTGTATATATAGTAGTACAAAACATACTTGTATTGTTCTTGATAATATTTTTGTACTATAGAGTCACTTGACAAAAATTCATTGCAAAGATTAAAGTATTTTGTAAAGTAATTTACGGCCCTCATTATCCATTACCCACACACAAGCTAAAATGCTTATGTGGGCATCATCCGCTATACAAAATATATATAAATTACAGAATTGTGTTTACATTTGGAGAAGAACATATAAATTATATTGTATTCTCTTTTCACAGGTACAGCCTCCTTGTCCGAAGTAAGATTCAGTAAAAATCAAGGTATACCACTAACACCGCTAATGTCGAAACTAAGCATACTAGCTGAAGAACAGAATAAACACTCACAATACGATAAACCGCGTTCTCCCGTCATTTCTCTGCCTTCTAGAACCGACGGCGATTGTTCAAAAGTTGAAGAAATGGTTGATTTATCGAAAAGTGACAAAATCATCAGAGATTTCCCCGATTACACAAAGTCTAGAAAGATGTCTGATCGTGAATCATTGAAGAATACGGAATCGTTAGATATTGTAAAGTCTAGTGTCGCGTCTAGTTCGAAAACGAAGAGGAAATCTAGTAATAGGACAAAAAGGAATGAGAGTATTGATGAAAATGGAGCAGGAGATGATCAAGAACTGGTTGAAGTTGTACTGTGTGTTTTGGGGAGATTGAGTACGTGTTTGGTGCTGTTTTTGGAGGTGCCCTTCAGCAAGAATCCTGATAATATACATGATCTGGTGAGTACCTTGGATATTTTGTAGATGATTTTGTCTTGTTTAAGACTATTGAATAATAAGATGGAAGGAAATAGGATATTGCAATTATTATTCAAGTACAATAAATTAATTTTCTCTTGTTGAGTAGTTGTAAAGGTGATATTGTGGTAGTTATCCATATTGAAAGACAAGATATTGTCATATCACAGATTTATTAAAATCGGTTAAAATATCAAAATTAATATCTAGTGAACTATCCGTCTGTCGATGCAATATTTAATAGCCTGGGGGGGATTTTTACGCCTCTCATGTCAACCTGACAGTCAGGTCATCTCATTCAACCATGAACAGAGAATGTTCTGTAGCAATGAAATGATTATGTATTTGGCATTTTCAACAATATTTCTACCCAATTGAATGAGAAAACATGCTGCATTCCTCCTATTTCCAGTTCAATCCTTGGCTATGCTGCATTATCTGTGCTATGCATCCCATTTATTTTGTATAAATGTATGAATAAATAGAAATGTCAACTTGAAAGTCAAGTCATCTCATTTGACTATGAAAATAGCAAACAAAATACCAAAAAAATTATGATGGATTTGACATTTCAAACAATATTTATACTCAATAAAATGAGAAAAGGTACAGAATTTCTCCTATCCCCAGTTCAATCCTTGATATGCTTCATTATCCGTGCTATGAATCTCATATCAACCTGAAAGTCGTGTCATCTCATTCCTCTATGAACATGGCATCATCTGTATCAATGATCATAGATTCATCATTTTCAACAATATCTTTGCCCAATTGAATGAGAAAACACGCAGCATTCCTCCTATTTTGAGTTCAATCCTTGCTGTGCTGCATCTTGGATCTCATGTCAACTTGACGGATCTTACCGTCAAGTCATCTCATTCAAGTCATAGAGTGTAATGCAACAATTACTATTCTTTCAGAGACGGGAAACGACTGACTATCTTTACTAACGACAAGCCAATCTCCCAAAGGAGGGAATCTTAGTGACAATATTAAGAACCTTTAAAACAGTTGAAAGCTTGAACTTGAAAACCGTTAAAGACTTGAAAACGGATATAGAAAATGAAAACTTCAAAACAGTTTTAAAACTCCAATGACAATAATTATTGTATTATTTGCAGTGGAAATCATGTACAAGCAAGCTAACCGAACTGGATGGTCAGCTGCACCGTTTGCTGGACCAGGCTCCCACATCGGGTATGTCTGCGTCCGACAGCTATAGCTACATGTGCGTGGAGCCGGAGTGGGGCACAACGCGTCGCGACGGTCAGTGGACGCTCAACCAGCTCGAGCTGCTCACGCGGCTGCATCATGATTTCCAGGGCGCGCCCAGTCTGACCGATGTAGTTGTCAGGTGAGAATGGAATAGAATAGTTTTAATTGATCGTCAAATATAATCAAACGAATAGAACAAATATAACCATATCGATGGATCTTGTCAACTTATATACAGGGTGTTTCAGGAGGAATGTGAAATACTTTTCAGGCTGATTCCTTACAGCAAGTAGGCAAAAACGTTCCATGGGACAAACCCTCATAACGCTTCATTACCGAGATAACAATGGCGGAAAATTGAGATTTTTCAAAAAATATTAATTTTTCTAATTTTTTAGAGACTTCACTTGGGTTTTAAAATAATCAATTCCTATGTCAAATCAACTGAGGAATTCAATGAAACCAGTGAAGTCTCAACTCTGTAAGACTGTAAAACCAGTGAGTTTTAACTCTTAACGGTTATTGAGATAAATAAAAAATGTGCTAAAAAGCGCCATTTTTCAACAATAAGGGTTATAACTGGATAACGGATCATAAATTTGTATTTTTTTATTAATGAAAGTTGAAGAGAGTCGGATTCTGAAAAAAGTTTAATGGCGGCGATTGTGTAAATCTTACCCAAATCTCAGGAATAGCTATCAAAAATCGCAAAATCGACAAAACATAGCACAAGTGACAAATTTCTGTTTAGTAGCGATTTTTCGATTTTTGATCGCTATGTCTGAGGTTGGGGTAAGATTTACACAATCGCCGCCATTCAACTTTTTTTTCAGAATCCGACTCTCTTCAACTTCTATTAATAAAAAATACAAATTTATTATTGTATTTACAAGTGTACCGGTAAGAGTTGCTACTATTTTTATCAGTGAGTTGTAACAAAACATAAAAAACCTGCTAAACAAGGGTAATGGATTAAGATTGCAAAAAAAGAAACAGAAAATGAGAAGAGTGAAAGAGGATGAGAGTAGTAAAGGTAAGGGGAAAAATGAGAAAGAGATTGGATTAAAGTTTTCTCCCTACTCTCACAATTCCTTTGAATTATTCAAAACTATAAAAATGTATTTTGGCAAAGTGTCATAGGCAAATCTTATGTAAAATATTATTTTCAACTTCTCAATTTATTTCCAGGTGTGATGACAGTTTAGTTTACGGCAATCAGTGCGGCCGAAAGCAAGTGTTCTACCAGCAGAGCGTCGGGGGTAGCTCACTAGTAGGTCTTCCCAACCCTTCGGACCTCATGGGTATTGTACCCTTGAAAGCTAAGCGAAGACTGGAGCGTGACCACAATATCATTCTACTTTAAAGCCTACTTACAACTCCAAGGACATTTTCAACCGGATTTTGAAAATGTGTAACGTTTCTCATATTGAGACTAAGTCCAAGAAAATAGTGGTTTAATTGCTGTATATTTTCAGCCAATTTCACACGTATTTGGACTGTGATTACATGAAAAAATGTAAGTATTACTGAATAAATATATAGTCTGTACAAGCAAAGGAGACATTCTGGCAAGGTGTAAAAATGACTCCAGTATATTGGTTCAATAATGATACATTTTGTATCAAATTGTAGAGCAGAATGTTTCCTAAAAATGAATCCAGCTCGGTCAATATTGGTTCAATAATAATAATTTTTTATCAAATTGTCGAGCAGAATGTTTCTTAAAAATGACTCCACCTCGGTCAATATTGGTTCAATAATAATAATAAATTTTATATCAAATTGTAGATCAGAATGTTTCCTGCAATTTGAGACCAAATTCATAATTTTTGAACCAATATTGACCGAGCTTTAGTAATTTTCCCATCTTACCAGAATGTCTTCTTTGCTTGGACAATATTAGCAGACGCCAATAACTTGGCGGTTGGCGATTGTCTGTTATTCATAATCGGCTCTTTCAGGACAGTCTGAAAACGATCTTCGATAGCGGAACTGTATAGTTGAAATCGCTCTTGACTCAATAAGCTCTCGTAGAACGCTCGCCTACTATCCTGACAGAGCTGAGCATTAATAACAGTTATCAGCCAACCGCCACTTGTTGGCAACTGCTTATCAAACTAAATGTGTATAGTGCTAAGTGCTAGAAGTTTCAACCCATTAGTTTCAAATTTGATCTTGTAAATAATAATTATTCTTTTTTTGTCTTCATCCTACTTGAACGGTTGACGATAATATTTAGGCCCATTCTACACGGGCGTAGGAAACGCGGCGTTAACGTCGCGTCGGCTACGCGTGCTCGACAGAACACATTGTGTTAAATGGGCTTGTCTACACGAGCGAAATAATCACGCGTTTTCACAGCGTCAGCGGGCGTCAACGCGTTGCCAACGTCGAGGTCGGCGTTAGCTGGGCGTTAGCAACGCGTTGAGAACGCGTAATTATTTCGCTCGTGTAGACAAGACCATTCAACACAATGTGTTCCGTTGAGCGCGCGTTTATCAGCTGGGTTTTGTATCACTTTTTCTAGGTTAGGTTCATCAGCCATTTTGATTTTCTCTTCACGCGTTTGCTACGCCTCGTGTAGTTTGCAAAACATTTTGACGCGTTAACGCCGCGTTTCCTTCGCCCGTGTAGAATGGGCCTAATTTAGTAAATACGTTAACAACTCTCACTTTAACATCGTAAGTACTGTTGTTGAAGTGAAAGTTGTTAACTTATTTACTAAGTTATAAGTTTATAATAATTATTCCATTATTTTTCTAGTATTTTTGAGTATACGATTGAATATCTTTTAACAGAGTTTTCAAATTATTTTCTCATATTGAGACTAAGGTCGCCAAACTTAATTCTATTTCTAATAATTTTAGTAACTACTTAGCTACTTTTACATCTATTTGTACTACATTTATAAGTATTCTTAGGGTAAGAATATGTCAAAAAGGTGAGACTTAAGATTGGGGTTTATCTTATACTATGATATACAACTTATATGATATGATCTATGATATAGATGTAGAACTATGTATATACTATGTAGCACCCGCAGCCTAACCTTAAGCCTCTCCTTATATGACATGTTCTTACCCTTAGTTACTGTATAGTTGAACTGTGAATGAGTGTGATATGTTTAACAGTAGATACCTAAATACTCGTAAATTGCCTCTGGGATATTATTATTAAGATTTTAATTATAATTGAGTAGAACTTCTCAAACGATTGTATTAATTGTTGAGAATTATGTTAATTGATGACTAGAAATTTCGACTAATAAATGAAAATGTGTGGATGGTGATGTGTGTCCGTTAATGTGATTTTCATTCCATAAGACTCCAATTCAGGTCTACCTCACCATAAATTGTGGTTTTTAAATCCAAGTACTACAGTACTACAGAATGGCACAGAGAAACTGAAAATTTAGTAGTAAACGTACGTAAGTGAACACACTTACGTCATATCAAGGACATTATGTATGGAATAAATTTTTTGTCAGAACTCTTAATGGCAACTATTTCACTTTATATTTCCAGAAATAAAACGAATGATTCGATTTTCTTTATTTATGTACGTGTTACTTTAAAATTTCCCGATTCTATGTGCTGATCTGTGTAAATAGAAATAGAATGCTATATAGTACAGATAGTCATGACGTAAATTTCGTACTATTATCTATTATTGTATTCTTTATTCTTTCTTTACAATTGCGACTTGGTTTCCAAGTATTTTAAGCAAAGGATGAATGATGATGATGAAGGTTTAAGATGTAGGTTATATGTCTATCCACAATGTCCACTTTCACTATGCTCACAAATTTCAACTCACAAGAATAAAAAAACCATGATTTATCATTTTAAAATTTGAAAGGTTGGTAGATGATTCAAAACAGCATCGAAAATATCTAAAATGATTTGAAATTATCAATTCTCACTTGAAATTTTAAAGCCAAAAAATAGTTAACAAACTTTAATGATCTATTTAGAGTGTAGACTGTAGACTTCTTGAGATGTTACATTTGAAAAAATGGAGTGCTTTAGTAACCTAATCGACATTGATTGATAATTTTTATTTATTTAATCATGATAACGATGATGGTGATCATTGCTTTGTACTATAATTACCTGATTTACAATTATTTTTGTACTATTAGTTGATCATATTATTCGATCACTCATCATCATCATCTAGTATTATCATCAAGAACCATCCTTATTCTTGACTTTTTCATCAGGACAAATTTATGATGGATTTTTAGTTATGGATTGATGGATTATGGATTAATTTTTAGTCTATGGATTCATTTTTAGTTAATATTAGTTATGGATTCGTCATCAGGATTAAAAGCATCGTTGGATAAAATTACCTTCAACGCTCCTGATTTTTCATAAATGATTAAAAATCAACGTTCACTCTAAATGGAACTATTGTCTGTGATTCTAGGTTGCATGCAATTAAATAAAAGTGTTTGATAGATGCATTTTTTGGAGCAGAATATTCGAGAATTACTCAAGGCCGAATTGAAGGATGGTGAGTACCAGAATTTAATATAACTTACCGTAGTTAAAACTTGGTTCACTTTTATCACAAATTATGAAAATAATTTTCATTTTCATAGTTTGATCATCAAATCGCTTTTCATAGTTTGTGCTTATATATTTATTAATTTATTATTTATTTATTAACAAGATTGAAATACAGCAGGATTGAAACACAGACAAAGTCCAATACGTCTCTTCTTCCCAATTTTGGTTGAAATATTCAAAATAGAGGTTATGTCCACACTTAAAACTTGAATTATACACAAATTTCAACTTCTGAAGGTAAAAAAACTATGAAACCGAGATTTAGAATTTGGAAGGTTGTTAAATAAATAAAAATAACCAAAACACGGATAATATTATTTAAAATATTAATTTTCACTTCAAATTTTGAAACCTAAAATAAATAGATTTTCATCATAGATTTTCTATAACATATAGTTATAGAGCAAACTTGGAGGTGGATTATGGATTAGCATTAATGCCATTAATGTTGATACAGTCTTTCCAAATAAAGAAGATCCACTGGCAAGATGGGAAAATGACTCCAGCTCAGATGACTCCAGCAAGAACTATAAATGTGGTTTTAATAGTAGATCAAATTAAAAATTTTTGAACCGATTTTGGCCGAGCTTGAGTCATTTCACATCTTGCCAGATGGTCTTCTTCGCTTGGACAGACTATACCTTCTATAGCTTGGCTATGGGTAAAGTCTGGTTGAGCAAAGAAGACATTCTGGCAAGATTGAAAAATGACTCCAGCCCAGTCAATGTTGTTTTAAAAATTATAAATTTGGTCTTAAATTGTAGAAAACATTCTGATCTCAGCATAATGATTCTGTATTTTTCTGGAAGCATTGCTATAGTCTGTCCAAGCAAAGAAGACCCTCTGGCAAGATGTGAAAATGACTTCAGCTCGGTCAATATTGGTTAAAAAATTATTGATTTGGTCTCAATCGTAGGAAACATTCTGATCTACATTTTGAGAGCAAATCAATATTTTTTGAACCAATATTGACTGAGCTGGAGTCAATTTCCCAGCTTGCCAGAGGGTCTTCTTTGATTGGACAGACTATATCACTGTCATCTAGCGAATCCAGCTGCAACTACATTAAGCTTTTCCCTGCGGGAAATTCTACCTGCGACATATTATTTTGAGTATTTTTATGTGATTTTTATTTTAATTTTTCTATTTTAATAACTGATAAACATCGTCTGACGTGTGGTTAATATTCTAAATCCTTACAAATAACTGGATTGTATATTTTCCAGGAAATAATTAATATTCTATGAGTTACCTCTCGCTAGCTTCAGAGGCAGGTTCATGTTCAATAATTTTCCATGCCATTAAGTGCATTGCGTTTACTCTATTAACACTGCACGGCATATTGTATTTTTTGGAGAATCATTTTGAGTACCTTGAGTCCTTATCAGGACTATTATTGAGGGGTACTATCAAGATGATTCATGATTTAAATACTGTAATTATTAATTCAGTTCAAATTTCATTTATAAACTCTCAATTTTTAGTAGATAATTTAATAATTATTTTCAGCTTCTATCAAACGATAAAATATTGATGAAGCTAGCATACTATACATTGTGCATGTCAATGTACTGTTTTGTACAATGTATACTGTTTTGTACAATGTACTGTTTTATACAATGTATACTGTTTAGTACAATGTATACTGTTTTATACAATGTATACTGTTTAGTACAATGTATACTGTTTTGTACAATGTATACTGTTTAGTACAATGTATACTGTTTTGTACAATGTACTGTTTCATACAATGTACACTGTTTTGTACAATGTACTGTTATATACAATGTATACTGTTTTGTACAATGTATACTGTTATATACAATGTATACTGTTTTGTACAATGTATACTGTTTTATACAATGTATACTGTTTAGTACAATGTATACTGTTTTGTACAATGTACTGTTTTGTACAATGTATACTGTTTAGTACAATGTATACTGTTTTGTACAATGTAGTATATTGTGCATATAGTTGGGGGTTGCATTGTTGCATGTCAATTGGATCACGTTATAGAGTATAATACTAATACCTACTGAGATGTAGTATCTGAGTTCTCTATAATAGTATTATAGGTACCTAACTAACTTATTATTCAATTCCATCATAATATATACGGTATATATATATATATGATGGTATTGTATTGTGTTAACTGGCCTATACTTCAAATTGTGATGTAAGTTACTAGTGAGGCTGATAAAGATATTCTATTCTTTCTATTCTATTCCATTCCATCTATAGGATTTTTTAATAAATAACTGAAAAATTTTGTTAGAATTTCTAGGTTTGATTAGTGGTTGTAAATTGTCAAATCCTCTAAAGTAGCGGTACTCTGTTCATCAAGTGTTTGGAGGAAGTTTATTATTATTTAGCGTATGGCTTTTAATAGTGGGGAGACCCAAGGGTTGTTCCACTTTGCCAGATAACATCTTTTTCCACAAACGGATATATGAGTTATAGTTCTTTGGAGCAGGTTCAATCCTTTAAGTCAATTAGTCAATCATTTATAAAAATTAACAATTTTAATTGAATCACTTCAATTCAATTATTTAAGAAAAACACTGGGCCAAAGCTTCTTATATTGATTTCCTGTTCATACTACCACGGTGTACCACGCCTGTATCAATACTATCATAAATTGCATTTATTCCTATAAATTATACTTACTCAGAAAATTCTTTTTGTTAATTATTTATTAGTAATTTCTGGGGACTAAGTTCAACAGTCATAATTATGTAATTGAATCACTGGGATTAAAAAAAAAATAGCAAATTTGGATCAAGAGTGGCTACCATTTTTTATTTTCAAATTGGACTAAATTAATTTTTATTCTATAGTTTATCTCTTTTATTTAAACATACTTACCGAGTTTCATGAAGATTGGTTGAAAGAATTTGATGATGAAAATTATTTTGTAAAAAAAGTTGTTCTAGATTTTCTATTCATTTTGACCAATAGAACCTATTCCCAGGGTTTCGCACTTTACTTATGGGACACTCTGTATATCACAGAATATTTATTGATTCAGTAGATTTCTGGAAGCATTGCTTGGACTGCTATCACTGCCATCTGGTGAATTCAGCTGCAAGTACATTAAGCTTTTCTCTATGGGAAATTCTGCCTGTGTCTCATTATTTTGAGTATTTTTATGTGATTTTTATATTATTTTTTCTATTTTCATAACTGATTAACATCGTCCGGCGTGTAGTTAATATTTTAAATCCTTACAAATAACTGGATTGTATATTTTCCAGGAAATAAATAATATTTTATCAGTTACCTCTCTCTCGCCTGTTCATGTTCAATGATTTTCCATGTTATGGTAGGCATTTATCTTGAGTCCTGACCAGGACCATTATGTCAAGGGATACTTTAAACAAGATGGTTCATAATTTTGGTTGAAATTTCATTTAAACTCAATAGATTATTAAATTTTAATCATTATATCCAGCTCCTATAAAAGGATTGAACATGATCAAATGTCGATAAATGATAGCTATGATAAGGCTATTATATGAAGGTATGAAGCATAAAAATAATTCAAATCAAAGAACCCTTTTCTAAATATTTTTATTTTTTACAACATATGTTTCAGAAAAATAAAAATATTTAAAGAAAGGGTACGGTAAGTTACTTTGTAAAAGTGTGAATTACACTCAAAAATGGCTCAAGAACGCCGAAACATGTTGTGAAAAATAAAAATATTTTAAAAAAGGGTACCTACTTTGATTTGAATTATTTTAATAAATAATTTTATAATAAATACAGTATTCCTAAGAGAAAATAAGTATTGAAGGTATGAAGATATGATATTATAGAATATTACAATAATAATATTTGGGTACCTCCCTAACTATAAATTATTATAATTTCATCTCGTCTATGGGATATTTTCAAAGAAAATACTATACCCTATTCACGATCACTTGAGACGTAATGAACAATTTTTTTGCGCGTGTGTGCGGGTAAAGGGAGGTATCACTTCATACGACGGTCGGCCGCAGTCGAACAGCTGTAGTCAATCACAGTTCTTGGCTTTTCCTCAAGCTCAAACAAAAATAACTACCTGTACATGCAAAAAGTTTCTTTATTTTGTCTCAAGTGATCGTGAATAGGGTATAGATATAAGGTTGTCAGATTGATAAGTGTAGGTATTAAATTTGGCAAATCCTCCAAAGTATATGTAGGAATGTACAGGGGCAAACCCACGGGGATTGAGATTTGAGGGGATATATCCCCCCCGAAATTGTGACCTATCCTACACGAAATAGAATTCTCTTTAAAGGAGTTGCAAAATTTTTTAATAACAACTTCTAAAAATATAGTTTTATGGTGCTTTTTTGAAAAACTTTTCCCTCTTACGGGGGAATCCCTTTGGAGAAGGAAATGGAATAAAACTGAAACCAAGATTGCAAGCCCAAATATTTCATTTCTTGTTTGAATGAATGCAACAAGAATATTCTCCCTAATAAAATGTTGAAGATTGGTGCAACATGTTCAATTCAACAATTTTCTCAATTTACAACATCTACAAGAGACCAATAGCTCGTGTTTGAATCAATTACTCTACAATAATTTATAATTAAATTTTTCAATATTCAACTATATTTCAACAATTAATCAACAATTTGATCAACAACATTTGATAAAAAATTTGATCAACAATTCAATCAACAATATTTGATTAACAATTTGATCAACAATTCAATCAACAACATTTGATCAACAATTTGATCAACAATATTTGATCAACAATTTCGATCAACAATATTTTTGATCGAATATTTGATCAACAATATTTGATTAACAATTCGATCAACAATTTTTCAATATATAACGACTGCTGAAAGAGACGCTCTTGTTATAATCAATTCATCTACAATAATAATTGGTTAATAAAATCTTCATTATTACTATGTACTATCCTTTCAAAAAGAAAACATATTTACACGGTAAATTTATTTATTCAACTTAGTTTACTTGGTCAAAAGATATGATAATGTTTGTTTAGAGAAGGCTATTATAAATACTTAGGTCACTATAGATATTTCAAGGCAGCAACAACAAACAGCCCCCCCCCCCCTGGGGGAGGGGTTTTCCTGGGCTCCCCTCTGATTTTTTCATATCCCCCACCGAAATTAATTCCTGGGTTCGCCCCTGGGAATGTAGGTACGTTACTCTGTTCATTGAGTATTTGCAGTGAATTCAATCTCCTAAGTCAATCATTTATGAAAATTAATCATTTTAATTATTTGAGAAAAACTGGACCAAAGCTTTTACTATTGATTTCCGTTTACTATTATTTTGTACCGCACCTGTATCAATACTATTATTTTTTATTCTATATTCATACATCGATACAACTACTGGGAGGGAAAAATAGGCATAGCCTGTGCTATTCCTCTCCCAAAAATTTTATAATAAAGTCAATATTCTCCAAAATGAGGTTATATGATATAATAGCACTGAGTAAACACATAATTTTCAATCCAGGAATAACACTGAAATTTTGAATTTGAAATGTTGATGGCCGGAATTAAATGAATATCATGCACCAAATAAAACAATATTGAAAATTAGAAAAATATCACACAAATTTGAAAGATTTCAAGCCAAAAAATCACTAAGAGCACAGCTGATACTCTTAGCTTTTTGCTTCACCCAAAAGATTAATTATAGATTGCATAATTGCATTTATTCCTATAAATTATATCTTACTAAAAAACTCTACATATAGTAGAACGCCGATTATCCAAACTAATTGGGACCGGGATTAATAAGCAGAAATTCGGATAATTGGACATGGAATTGTATTAAAGAAAAACAATGTATTAAACTTGGAATAAACTGTATTACATTTGAAAAGTACCTACAGTGTAGTGATGTTAAATTAATATGGAAACCAACACAAATACTGTGTACTAAACTACAGTGCAGTAAGTACAATTCAATAAGTACAACACATCGCCTCGCCGCGCTACGATCACGTCGAAAACGCTGGTTTTCAATCTATTACCAAGGTTCTATATAAACCTTGATCTTGATCTATTACTACGCTTTTAAGACCAATTCGGATAATTGGCAAATCGGTTAATCGGCGTTCTACTGTACTAATACTGAAATAAGTAATTTTTGGGAATTACGTTCAACAGTCATATATTTGAATACTGGGACTAAAATAAGCAATTTTGTAAATCCGTAATTTTATATTTTCAATAAACAATAATAATCAATAAAAATATAGTTCAGTCTGTTTTATGTTTACTAGAATGTCCAGTTAAGACAGAGAGCACAGTTTTCAAAGTCCAGTTCAACACTATAAATCCAGTTAATAAAATTATGAGAGTTATCGCTGCAACATCCAGCAGATAGGCTTGATACCATTTGAGTCTGATAACGGCGGGTCGAAGGTGTTTGGCTCCATTATGTCGTAGTACGTACTCCACCCACCAGATGGCACTCGATAAGGCGTCAGTCTGCTTATCTTTGCTTATTTGCGATAATCTCTGCATGTTCTCCTTGAAGCTGCAATAGATGTGAATAGTTGGTTAAATAGAAATGTATTTCATTACTTGAAAGTGAAGGGAATAAGTTGAGAATAAATACAATATGATCAAGAGGAACAGAGAAAAATTAATTAATTAATTAACAGTTAATTAGCAACAGTAATTGCAATTGGTATGCTGGGTAGTAAGTTAATTAATTATATAGGCCTAAACTGTATTGTTAATTCAAGTGAGTTACTGGTTGAAAATTTAAATTCAAAAAATTATAAATTCGCGCCATGAAATTCAATTTGAATAATTGTGAAAACAAATTTAGAGGGACCTTCCCAGATACCGCTTTCATCAAGAATTAATGGATCTATATTTTGCTGCACCAAATGATAAAAATTTCAATCCAAGATATCATTAGCCAACCATCCTACAATATTCTAATCGAATCAGCTCTTTGATGAAAAATACAGTAGTAGGCCTAGTTGATTGTAGTCTGTGCAACTTAACATAGCTAGGCTACTGTGTCATAGGCCAATATATGATAATAAGAGTTTAGAAGGAGAATATACAGCATCAGTTGAGCTACCAATAGGAATATGGAGTAGATTGAGATTAAATTGAAGCTAATAAATATTAAATTTAATTTCATAGGTACCGTAATAAATTATTACAATATAAAATAATATTTTTGAGGTCATACTTTATACAGTATCAATTCAGCTACCTCCTATAGGAATATGAATGTATTAAATAGATCGAAATTAAATTGAAACTAATAAAATTTAAATTGTAAATCATACCGTATCAGAAACAAGGTTGAGAAGATACAGTTGAATAATATTTTTTTGAGTGGATACATCATACAGTATCGATTTAGCTAGTATAATCTTAGCTACCGTACCGTACTTATAGGAATGTGAAATAGAGATAGAGTAGTTGAAATTATTGGAATAAAAATTAACCAAATTTGCTTCAAGTAATACCTCTTCTGGGTCAGCATATTGTGGATTGACTGATTGAGAGTTTCAAATGTTAGGCTTTCAAATTCAAGCACTAGTCCCGCTCCTTCACTGGCTAATTTCCTTGCATTGAAGTCTTGATCTCCGAAAATTGGAATTCCGAGCACTGGTACCGCGTTATGTATTGCCTCCTGCATACTTTGGAGCCCTACCTGGCTGATGAAAATCCTCACTTTTGGATGTGCTGGAAAATGAAGTACACAATAGACTTATTAACAAACCCTTATGGGTAGCTCCATACCACGAAAGCCATATGAATAAACAGGTATATATTATACATACAGGTATAATACATTATATATACATTTTAATAACAATATACTATACTACCTACATTAGTGTTATTTCTTTCAGTTTTGTTATAATTATTCTGATCTATTAAACATAAAGACAAGATATTGTCAAACCAAAGATTTATTAAAAATTGAGATTCCGGTTTCGTTTGTTACCTACATCGATTTTTGATAAATCTGTGGTTGCCTGGTTGGCCTATATCTTGTACAGTATTTCCATTCAACAGCTACTTATAAAGTATTCTGAACTAGCATATAATTCAATCAATTGTTTGAAATTTTGTCCAAGGTTTAATTAGTGTCTTTTAATTTGATAATTCAATAGATAGATGAATATCATTTATGAGATACACGAGAGGATCCAATATGATACATAAAAAACTTAACTGAAACAATTGAATTGAGACGTCACAAAATATTATATTGGAACTTCTTGTATCTTATAGAATTGTATTTATTGTAGGTTCATGAAACAATTATTAAGAAAATAAAATAACAACATAGGAATTATTGAGCCTGTTTTTAAAACCTATTTTCAATATAGATTAGTTTGATTTGGAATTTAATAAATGATAGAAATTTGAGTTCGAGGAAAATATAAAAATCAGATTCAGGTAATTATTTGCAAAGAATGTGTTATTTGTGCAAAGAGGATTTAAGTTTGAGTGGTGGAAGGCAGGACTCTCTATTCAGGACTCTTTACTCAGTCTAACAAACAAAATAGCATTTCATTTTCTTTTCTATCCACCATGGTGGAGAGTTGAAACAACAATAAAAATTATTGAAATGGGGACAAAATAATGGCCCTTGGAATATTAAATGAGTAATTATTGCCTATATTCTTGATTTTTACCTAGGATGTCTTGTTGCGGTAGCCATTTTGTAGTTAGGACATTGTTTGATTGTCCTGGTATTTTTTCATCGGACTCCCATTTCCAGATTATTCTTACTTTTGGATGCATTGAAAACACTTTCATGAATAACGCTCTTTTCTCTTCTGAGACTGAGGTTCCCAACATATTGCTGCCCAAACTAAAAATGATCACCCCTTCTTCAGCTTCATCCATCCACCTTTTGAACTTCTGTTTCAACAAAAAATAATAAATTCATGATAATTGAATGATGAAGGAAACAACAATAGCAAGGAGAGTAGTGTCAACGGTTTTTTTTCAATCGATTAATCATGGGAAGTTTATTTTCAAAGATAATTTATTATTATATTTCTAAAAGCTTTCTCTTAAAAAAGAAATTTTTATAACAATTATGTACCTTCTCTAGTACTATAACTCCCAATCTATCTTCAATCATTTATGTTGGCTTTATACTATTCTATTCTAAGGCAATACAGTAGAGAACTGCTTTGGTTATAAAGAGCCTGAATTAACTGAATAGAATTTTTTACGTTTAGGTACTTTTATGTAGTCTATACACATGGAATCCAATAGATTATATAATCTATAGATTCTATAGATTCATTAATCCATAGATTCCAATAAATTCGAATCCACAAAAATAATAATGTGCATTAGCATCTGAAAATGGTTGCTCATCTTATAACATGTAATTCAACTCTATAAACATGATTTAATACGCAGTAGCCTCATAAAATATGTGAAAGGGTTTTTAAAATCTCAATTCATTGGAATATAGTAGTCTGTCCAAGCAAAGAAGAGCCTCAGGCAAGATGAGAAAATGACTGCAGCACGGTCAATATTGATTCAAAAAATACTAATTTGGTCTCAATCGTAGGTAACATTTTGATCTACAATTTGAGACCAAATTAATATTTTTTGAATCAATATTGACCGTGCTGCAGTCATTTTCTCATCTTGCCAGAGGCTCTTCTCTGCTTGGTCAGACTATATCAGTAGTTTCCCTTTATCTGTTTATAGTTGCTCGGATTGAAAATATTTATTTATTCCATTTAATACCGTAACAAAAAACATAGTGAAAGAAAAACAGGCATAGCCCTATCTTACTATCCATACTATATTCCATAATATATCTATACATACATTTCAATAATAAGTTTCATACTCAGCTATTCCACTTTCAATGAGAAAATGCTCGTTAATATTCCAATTTTAAACTATTATTTACGACATTGCAGTCGATTTTTTTATATCAGTTGATGAAATTCTATTTAATAGTTTATTCACTTTCTAGCCATTATCTTTTTAAACTAATGAATTAATATCAAAATATTTGATTGCATATATGTCGTAGCCTAGTTCAAACGTGAAATAAGTTTAATTAAGTTATTCTACCTATATGGTTGTGGAACTTCTACAAAGTATTTCTTTTCCAAACTGAACTTTAAAACTTTGATTATTATTTTTTTTTTCCATAGAATCTCACCTCAGGTATTGGTTTATTCTCCGTCAGATGTAGTGCTCCCACCGGTATAACATGAGGCTGGAACGGTTTCGGATAAGTAGTTGACAAATCGTTGCTATACAACACCAAACTGATATTAGATTTCAGCTCCTCAATTGAAGGTGTCTCCTCGCCAAAGTACTTTTTCATAATCGAACTCTGATTGTCGGTAACGTAGAAAAATTGTAGATAGAAGAGGTAGATATAGAGATAGGTGTTCCAAAGTCTTTGAAAGAGGGTTAGATTGTCGTTTAGGGGTAAGGAGTGGTGAGGCATGTAGGAAGGGTTGATGGTGTTGCCTTGCATGAAGTCGGTGTAGGGGTGGGAGGGCATTGTGAGGACTGCAATTACTGGGGGATGATTGAATAAATGCACAAAGCCAAGGGTGCAGGGGTACAAGGGTTCGTAGAGTATTAGGTCATAATTGCTGTTACTGTTCTTGGACCTGGAAAATTATACAATTGAGAGTTGTGCATAAAATTGATAAACGAACGAGAAAGCTTTTTGCCAAGATGGAAAATAATGAATAATGAATGATGAATTTTTATTTTCCTTTCAAAACAATACAATATAAAAAACTTGAAGAAAAAACAGGAAATACAGGACTAACAGGAAAACAGGAAGAAAAACAGGACTACATTAAACCAGTTTTCGTAGTCAACTTTTAAACAAAAATAATCAAAGCATTTAACTTGTTAATTTTTGAGTCCAGCAATATTTTAAAAACTCTCGCACTCTGTGACGTCTGTAAATCCAGTGAAAAAAGCAAAAATATTACAGTATTACAGCATTACATTACATTATAGCATTACAGTATTAATTTATCTCATAGATTACTAAAAATAAACAATTATTATCAGAGTGAATGTGTTAAATTAATGTTATCAATACAATAAAATATACAGCGGAACTTTGATAATTCGTACCTAGTTCATGGGACCTAAGATTTAGTAAGAATTAGGGAAGATTATGAATTAACGAAGCTATTAATTATGGAAAATTATTCCAAGTGACTATAAGCTTTAACTACGAATTATAGAGAATTACGAACTTGTATTATTTTTAAGTATTATTTTTAATTAAGTATTATTTTTGCACAATTTGAAAAAAGGGTAGCCCTATTTGATTCAAGTTATTTCATTCTATCTATCAATTATTTCAAATATAGCCCTAAGTTTGAAGTTTAATTTTCAGAGAATTACGAATTATCGAAGTTCTACTGTAATTAATTTCTGGTTCCACTTCACTATCGAATAAATCCTTCGCGATTCAATATTTAAAAATTAAAATCAATGAATGTAGGTATAATATTAATTGGGTACAGGGAGAAGACTTTTAGCCTAGATGTAGAATAATATATAATCAAGATAATCCAATGGAATTAGAATTAATTACAGGAAGGAAGCTTTTTGCTAAGATAAAAATAATATAATTAAGATTATTTAATGGAATTGCAGTGAGAAGACTTTTCCTAGATAGCGGCTGCTCTGTATTGAAAGTTTTTTAAAAAGTTATTTTAAAAAATGTGTATGGCTATGTGGAGACTTTCCACGATTAGAAATATAGGAATATTTGAGAACAATTTGCTACATTATATTTCAAATTCATTGAATTTAATTATTGTAAATTTTATTTTGTATTCGTCTATTGATTCTATCTGAAGCAAAATTTAAGAGAACATTCATGAATATTATTATTGTTCCTATTCAGGCTGCTTTGTTGTGGAGTTTGGCTGTATCAAGCGCTGATGAGAATTCTTTAATTAATGGTGAGTTATCTTCATTTTATTTCATTATTTATTGGTGCTTATTATCTGAAAAAATGTAATTACTCTAATTTTCTCTTTTTGTTTCTAATGGTCTCCTAGGCTTGCTTTTATTACCATTTTCTTCATAACAACTTGAACATGTGAAAATGATCAACTATACAGTTTTTGAAGTATAGTAGCCTAATAATAATAATTATACCAGCTGTACCGCATAGATACCTACTTAATATTTCTTTTGAATCTACACTTAAATTTGTGGAATACCGTGAGTTATTTCTTCTAATTTAAGCATTGGTCGAAATTTTCTCATGGGCGAATTCCAGTAACTATATTAAAATAGACACAATTTAGAATATTCATGTTGCTTTCGATGACAAAATACAGGTAGGTTCTAATTAACACTTTATGATAAGAGAATACACTTACGTGTTTCACTTACTTTTTGGCATAGTGAAGATAGCTATAGAGTGCATAGAGTTCATAGTGAAGATAGTGCATTTCACTCCTGAAGAGGAGTTTCGTCATCAGCCTATATGATAGAATAATTCAAGGGAAAGTTTTCAGCTTAACCAAGTCAACCTTTTCATCTGTTATGAGTTTTAATTCCATTGAACTCACCCAATAAGCTGTTGTACTTCATTGGACCCAAGCACCAACTCACAAAAGTGATTAACTGCTGAAGACCATTCAGAGAGCCATTCATAGGGACTGCGTCTAGCCTGCATTGAGAGTCCAATTTCTTTCTGTCGTATTTTCCATTGTGCATAGAAGTGACCCACATCTATTTCCGTGTGATTTTCAATCGGATACTGGAAAGTAAACGATGATTGATACTTTTAAAGACAAGTTAGTATAAAAGTCGCACAGATACCATTATTAATGTATGTGGAAAGTACATTACTGTACCATAATTATATATTTATAGTAAGTTACTTGAGGCTACGTTATTATAATACAATTGTATTATTTTATTGTACTTTTTTCCTGTAATAAAGTTATTTATTTATCATATAGCAGATAGGACTAATATAATATGAAATCCTTCAACGCAGCTGAAGGTTTTGGCTACACCTAAAAAACCTTTTTATTAGTTTTCTAAAGAAAATTAATAATATTTTTAAATGATTTTTTCAAGAACCTTAAACTGATGTATTATATTTGTTGTGTTGTTCCTCCATCTTTTTCACTGACATAAATAAATTAAAAACTTCATTACTTACGTTTTTGGCACGGCAATTGTTTCGTGCCGGTATTGCACATTATCAAGCGGGTTAGGCATACTATTGAGCTTCAAACCACCATAAAATACAATCAAATATAACCATCCTTCAAAATGTTGATGCTCAGTATAGTGTAGTGCCTAACCCGCCTGATCAATTTAAATACTTATACTAGAACAAAACAATTGTCGTACCAAAAAATGTGTGTAATTTCACTACAAAGTTTTATTTTCTTTCATTAAATTTAAATCATTTCCATTTCCACTTGAGTATTTTAATTATTGTTTCAATGAAGTGTTATTCAATTATTTTCTACTGGAGGCTGCTTATTATGGAACTGTGGCAAATCGTTTGTTAATTTTTGACCAATTATAACTATCTTTAGCTAGCACTTTCAAAGACTATAAAAATTAAATACTCCATCAAATATGTTACGGTATCGAATTTTGCATTTTGTTTATTATTATTTGTTCTGTTCCTAGTAGAATTAGTGATATTATTTGAATATTACAATTTATAATTGAAAAATTTCAATCTTACTTCGTTTGGATTGGTTGTTATCACGGTTAGATTGTGTCCTCTTGCTGCCAATGCTTTGCTAAGTGCGAGCATTGGTTGTTGATGGCTGTAGGAAGGTGTTGGGAACAGAGCGAAAATTCGTGCATTGTGTACGGTCGGAAGAATAATTGGTCCGAGAACTGCTAGCCACCAAAACAGCATTGTAGTGTCCAACTATAACATAGAATATAATACTTTGAGTAGTTGTGAAATTGATATTGTGGTAGTTATCCATAATAAATGAAAAGACAAGGTGTTGTCAAACCACTGATTTATTAGAAAATCGAGATACCGGTATTGGTTGTCACACCATATTATCAATCTCTGGTAAACAGTTTACCAGAGATTGATAATGGTGTAACAACCGAAACCGGTATCTTGATTTTCTAATAAATCAGTGGTTTGACAACATCTTGTCTTTTCATTTATTAGAATATGATTAATTGATGGAATTTATTTCGTTCATAAATTTGTAAATTATGAATTCAAAATATTGAAAGAAGATTCCTTCTATAAAATCCATAACTTAATCATTGAAAGAATGCAGGCATGAAGTTTTGAACGCGAAATAATTAATTTTATTTAAAATTAAATAAAAGTTCCATAAATACAATCCTTTTTTAGAAAACGGTAGAGGATGGAACGCAATGAGAATTTGGTTTGAAAGTAAACAAAAAAGTGAGTTTAATAAAGTAAATTGATAGTAATACATGTATAATATTACATCTAAATAGCCTCCTAATATCAATTACAATAATACCGTACTCAGTATCAATAGGCTATGATACTTATGTCAATATAAGGCGTATTGAAAGAATCAATATAATTTATTATATGTAGCATATTGAGAATTTGCAAATCTTATTTCTCCACTGAATGAAACATAGTTTTGGGCAACAGCCTGTTTTTTCTTTCCTCATCTTGTATATTTGTTTATAAATGAAATAAATACATGATAAGTTGGAAACAATTCCTTAATCTCATTTGGACTTGGAGAAATTATTATTGGAAAATTTGATGGTTAAAATGTGGAATTTTTGAACATTTAGAATTCAGGAGATATAACTCAGAAACTTTAAAACTTTGAAGTTATTGAATGAAAATGTTACAAATAAATATAATTTAATCATTACTATTATTCAAAACGAAACTTACCATAATAACTTTTGAGCCGTGATTCCAAATCTATTCAATTAAAGAAAACGTGAAAAAACATAAAAGTCCACTTTATAAATGATAAATCGGCTGTATCATATAATTATTATTTATTATAATTATAATAATATTATTACACTCACATATTAACAAAATTCACTTGAATAAAAATAATTAGGCCTACAGTTTAAACTAACACTAATAAGCCTACTTGTTGGTGTAACAAGTTACTCTGTTTCAATGAAAGTAAATTCAAAGTAATTATAGGTACCTACTCATATAATTTCAGTTGCTGCTTGTTTGTATGAATTGTATAATAGTTTCACTATGATTGCAGAGCTTACAAAAGTAGGCTAGATAAGTTTTAAAACAAAATTTACAATAATTATTTTAGATCTAGTTTTGTAGGGCTCATAAAATGTGATTGCACAATTTTATGATGATACAGTACCGTAATAATAATATATGTGTCAAGAAAAAGCATAGTCCTACCTCATATACAATAAGTACGGTACCTATATTTTGAATCCATATTCAGTATTGATTTTTTCCAGATTTATTCTACTTTTATGTACATTTGACACCTACTATTATATACTATAGTGGTTCGGAGGTCGGACTCTGACCACTAGGGGAGTAGGCCTATAATACCGTACGGTACCTAATAACCCTATTAGGTACAGTATTCGAAAGATATGATAAGATGACATGAGGTTTCGACAGAATTTAAAAATTTAGAAACTACAGCGAACTGTACTTCAAGTTTGAATGTTCATAGAAAATGTGTTTATTAAATTAGTTTTCTCTCTTTGAAATCAAATTTATCGAATAAGTTGCTCATGCTTCAGAGGTTGGTTCCATTTTGAGTCTGTGGTTTTCACTATTTTATTATATATTCAGTTTCATTAATCTGTGTAATGCACATTTTGAACGAGATATTTGTGTTTCAAATGATAAATATTTTATTATTATTAGAAAATCATTATTGCTGTCACCTCATTTATTTCATTATGCTATAACTATATATATTACTATCAATCTCCTTTCCTCACCAACTAACTTCCCTAAATACCATTCCAATTTTTTTCTGTTAGTTACGGTAACCCTGTTCTTATCAATTTGTGCTTCTTATTCACAAATTAGACGTTCTATTTATTTTTTATTGAATTATTGCTGATCTTGTGTCCGTGGCTCAATTAGTCAATTATCCTTTAAATAAAATACAAAAAAATCGTACAAGTATCGAATTGAAAAATCTTCAAAAAAGTTTTTATAATGATAGAATAACTTTCAATTGTTTCATTTGATACATATACCGTGGCTCGTTGGAGGAGTGATAAAGCGCCGGTCTGATAACCAGGTGGACCCTGGTTCGAATCCCAAGCGGAGAACAATTTTTGACCATAGCACAATCACATAGATACGACCACCCCGTCTTTCGGAGGAGACGATAAGCCGTCGGTCCCGACTACCTAAAAAGTAGTCGTCATCTATCATCCATTTCATTACCCACGCACTAGCCTATGAGCTTATGTGGGCTTCACCCTCATAAACAAACAAACAAACAAACCGATATCTATCATCTTGTGTATCCTCAAAGTAAATCTAATCAAATGAACAAAGTGACACTAAAAGCTCTAAATCTAAACTATATAGAGACTGTACATTCAATACATCTACAGTTTTAACTTTCAAATAAACTACAGCTTTTAACTATAAACAACTAACTTACTAACTAATAGTGACAAGCCACAGACACAAATAAAAGACATTTCGCGTGTAAATAAGAGGCAACCCTCCAACATAGCTTATTGCACCCCGCGGTGCATTGCGTCTCTTTTTCCACTTTTTGCAACTTTTTCTCCACTTCACGCTGGGATAAATGTTTGTTAACTATCAACTAACGAGTAGCACTTCTTAATTTTGCTTTCTGGAAACCCTCAACCCTGTTTGCTGGGACTCCCGCTGGGTTTCCGCTCCTATGAAAATCAACTAAGTTGTCTGAAGATCGAGATCGTCTGTTCTGTTAAATTTCACTATCACATTCTTGAACGAATTTCATAGTGAACTCGCTCCTTGCTGTCTAGAAGTTTTGGTGAAGTTATGATAGATAGATAGGTAGTTAGAAATTGATAGATAACTTATTAGAAATTGATAGATGAATTTTGAAATTAGAATTGATAGAGCCTAATATGTTTGAAAATAGGCCTACAGTAACATTTATAGAACCAGCCGTTTCGTAGTTAATTGTTATTACATACTTTCTCAGTGGCAATATTCTTGAGCTTTTTATTCTACAATATTATCCTCTTACTTGTAACAATAATAGTTTTCATATCATGATCAGCTTTCAGCTTCAACCGCGCTTTATATCTAGGCCTACCCCTCCAGTAGGTAGGCTAAAAAAATGTTTTCTTTGTTATGATTTGATGTCCTCTTATTTCTCATTATATTATTTTAGCAGCTAAAATATAATTCAATTTCGCAACACTTCGTGAGTTACATCTTACATAATATACAACAATCAATGTATAGTTATCTATACTTAGCTGAACTTCAGAGTAATTCTTATTTTTATTTTATTTAGTTGAATGATATTTTACAAAGATGTTTATTCTGTTCTCATTTTCCATTATTTATTCATTTCTTGAGTATATGTGTGTGCCAATTTTTTATTGTAAGATTGGAATGAACAAAATGACGAAAGGTCTAAGAATTCAGTTTAAAATTGATAGTCACTTCAATCAATTTTCTATTAAGTTGAAAGTCAAAGTTGATAATTGATTATATTCCAAATTATGTATGAACAAAATTAATCTTTTACGGTACGGTATTGATGTCCCCCTCACAGCATAATCATGATGAAGTGTAAGTCATTTATAAATTGTTGGCATAATCAAAATTCATAATTCATAAGAGATCGAAATGAAAAAGCCTTGATTATAGGTTTGATGATGAGCAGAATAATTTTTCTGCTTTACAATCCTTTCCACATTCCTGTTGATAAGCCCGAGTTATACTTGGCATATATATATAGAGGGATTATCCCTACATCAATTTTATAACACTTCACCTTTTCCCAAGGCACGAGCCGCCAGTAATAAAGGGAATACATCACAAATAATATCCTACAAAATCAACAATAATTATATGCTCTGTATTATATGATGGACTTGAAAGGTGATCAAAAATAGAAAAAAAACTTACCAGCTTTTGATAGGGAAGCTGTAGCCCGAGCCAATAAGTTGACGGAAATGTGAGAGAACCGCATTCAGCTATGTTGTTCAACGGATTGATTGAGTTTGGCTTTGTTTGCGATACAGAGTTGTCTATTATGTAAAAATACTGGATTGGTGTGGAAATACTCTTGTTAGAGGGAAGATGCTAGAAACAGAACAAAAAGAAGAAGAAGAAAAGGAGCAGAAGAAGAAAGAGAGGAAATACAAAAGAGACAGAGTAAGTGAGAGAGAGAGAGAGTGAGCTGGAAAAAAGCTGTATAAAGATTGACTGATGGATAATTATTTATTGAGTTTAGTTGTGGAGGTGATATTGTGGTAGTTTCCATATTAAATAAATAAATAAGATGTTGTCATACCACTGATTTTGTAATTTGACAACATGTTGTCTCTTCATTAGATTAAGAAACAGGGAATAAAGTTAATCAGGCCTTGAAATAGAGAGAAATATCATTAAATTAAATTTTTCATCAACTAATATGATGAGGGTTGTAAGCCATTGGAACTATAAACCTATAATTGAGCTATTAAATAGGGGTAAATTTGATAAACTTTGATATTGATAGAAAGATAATATAAGGAAAGATGGTAGAGAGTACGGTAGGGACTTTGATGGTAAAATAATTGTGCAAGACTAATTAAACCTCAATTTAATTAGAGGAATTAGTGGGCATCGTTCATAGAACTATGTAAATTTGCACATAATCAACTGGGAATTTTGTAACACAGATCTTGAAACCCCTGAAAATAACTAGGAAGTACAATGCTTTATAATAGGTAAGAGTAAATTTAAAAGTAAGACAACTTCATAAATCTTTAAACCAGAGACGTCCTCATTTTTTGGACTATTTCTCCTGCTTATAATATCATGAGCTGTTCTTATCACCGCCTATAAAGTTACTGGTCTGATTTAACAAATAAACTGGTTATGAAGTAATACAAGTATAATGTTCAAAATCTCTACAGAGGTATAGTCTGTCCAAGCAAAGAAGACCATCTGGCAAGATGAGAAAATTACTTCAGCTCGGTCAATATTAGTTAAAAAATGATTGACTTGGTCTCAAATTGTAGATCAGAATGTTTTCTTACGATTGATACCAAATCAATAATTTTTGAACCAATATTGATCGAGCTGGAGTCATTTTCTTATCTTGCCAGAGGGTCTTTTTTGCTTGGACAGACTATATCTGTTTTTTTATCGGATAAGAGTACAAACAGTGAGAAAGAAAGATGACGTATAAGTTACACTGTGATAGTTTTTAATAAAATTTTGTTGATCAAATATTGTTAATCGAATTGTTGATCAAATTTTTGATCAAATATTGTTGATTTGTTTGCATTAAATCAACTTGAGTTATAAAGTACAAGAGGATAAGTATTTCAATTGAAAGTAATTTTACATCCACAAGATTTACAAAAAAAATGATTGTACAGAAGATATGAAAATGTACAAAGAGTAGGCTACATAGCGTTATTATTTTATAATACAGTGCAAAGCCACACAGTGGTATAAGATTAATTGGATTCATTATTTTCTCCTTTATGTCTGTTCTACCCTCAGTTGACTATCTTCGCCTATAATTGGATTTATTAGCCTATTTAAATCTAATAATAAATTGGAATTTGTCAATTTACTAAATTGATGATTTAGTATGTATAAAACTTAATTATTACTAAATTAACGTGAATTTGTTGAATAATGCAATGAGAAAAACTTGATAAAATATAGAAAAATCTTCTAGAACTTTCAAAAGTTATGGTTCATTACCTCATTTACCTGTCTACTAAAGTGATCGATTAAAATGTTTGCGAGACTCGACAGGATCGATACTGCTTCGATAGGCGTGAGGATTGATCGATTCATTTAATCGATAAATTGAACAAGGCTGTTGAGCTAACTTAGAAGTGTGAACAATTTATTTTAAATGAAAGTCACTTGATTGATCACTTAAACTTAACTGGATCACAGGGATTTATTCATAAACAACTTATAAATAGAACACAAAAAATAATATGAACTAGGATAAAACATAAGTTACATAAATAGAAGTACCGTTTAGAACATTCATAATTATTATAATATGGAACACACTCAACATAATTAGAATTATAGGCATTCTGTGTTCAGCTCTATTGGTTCGACTTTATCTGAATCTTCAATCGAAAATTGATGTCCAATCGGCTTACGGTACTTACTATTATATCACTTATGTTCACCAGGTACCGTACCGTATATTATTGTACCAATATTTGGCAGTATTATTTTAACTCATGGTAGTGAATTTAACTCATTAGATTCTTGGACATTTATCAGGCTACTCATGGAATCTCCTTTCATTTAATAACCTTTTTAAGTATTTTTTTTATTTCTCTGAGCACTTTGTATAGGCTGCTCTATAATTATTGTGTTTGTGTAAGTTATTCTCAAATATAAATGCTGTGTTCAATAGTCTGTCCAAGCAAAGACGACATGGCACGATGTAAATATGACTCCAGCTCGTTCAATATTGGTTCAAAAATTGATCTAAAATTTTTTAAAGTATAGTCTGTCCAAGCAAAGAAGACATTCTGGCAAGATTGGGAAACGACTCCAGCCCAGTCAATATTGATTCAAAATTGAAAAATTTAGTCTCAAACTGTTGCAAACATTTTGATCTACAATTTGAGACCAAATTTATAATTTTCAACCATTTTTCAACCGACCGAGCTGGAGTATCTTTCTCATCTTGCCAAATGTCTTCTTTGCTCGGAGAGACTATACACAAAGCTTCTCTTAAATTTATTTGTATTAGAAGTATTAGAAACAGATTTGGACAATTTTGTTACATGAGATACCTGTAAGATAATTGCTAAACTTCAAAAATCTCAAAACTAGTGCTAAAGCGAAAATCCTGCAGAAAAAATGTTCAAAAACGCTTTTGATTGTTTTTTTTTTTTTAATTATATTTTTAATTTCTATTCTTGAATGATTTATCATTCATCAAAATAAAAATGAATAGTTGTACCTTCAATATTGCTTTCTCTAGAGGGAATGGAGATAATCACAACAAATATCAATTTTTATTTATAGACTTTTTTAAATTTAATGGAGTATTAGTTTAATACAAGTTATGTAAAAATAACAATATTTGCTCGATAATAACAACAAACAGACTTTGAAGATTAGAAAAATAGTTTCACTCAACATTGAAAAATATTGCTATAAAATCGATTAGACAGGAATTTTATAATGTTGTACTAAAAAGAGGGATCCAAATGAATTAAAATTTTCTTCAATTTGAGTTATCCGAATGTCTGAATTTATGAGATTCTATAATTTACCTTACATAATGCACATGTAATTTACCTACTCATGCACATGTAATTTCAAAAATATAATCTGGCTTTGTTAGCCTAATTTGATGGTGACAAATAGGCTAAATACGGTACCACCTTCACTGTATTTCATTTTACTTTTCATGCAAGAAGACCCTAATACTTATTTTTTTTAGGGCTACTGTATTTGTTGGATGCATGGCCGACTCTTATGAATGCATGATAGACTAATTCATCTTATTTGCTATAAATGTTACAAATTTCTATCCAGGTGTAAATAATTGTGAAGGAAAGCAGGAATGCATTACACTCAAATGACATTTGACAGAGAAGGTAGTAATTTTTAATGCAATGCTCAGTCTGGTATTTGCCATTTACAGAGTATAAATTCTACTGTACCGTAATAATATTTATTGGAATGACAGCCGCACTTTCGAAGCAAATAAATTGGAATACCTTTTTCAGCTCTAAAAATGTTGTTTCGATTTATCTCGAGGAAATATCAGTGTAATTATTCATTAATCCTATATTTGCATAATATGATGAAAGGTAGTTCTGATAAATTGTTAATTTGAATGAAGATAATCTGATCTTTGCGAATTGCGGGCAGTGTTTTTGCGGGCCTTGTTTTTTGCGGGCAGTAGGTACTTATTAACTTCGCATAAAGCTGTTTGTTTTTCATTGATTCAAGTAGAAAGATATTTATTATGATTTCGATAATAATTATTCTATTGCTACTATATCGTAACTTGTAGAAAATTTTGAGCTGGAAGAAGATATATTGAAATAATGATAACAAGTAGTAGTTGTATGAAATCCAACAATAAACTTGATTTTTTTAAATTTGAAATGATGTTTGAGCTGATAAGAATTTAACTGTAAACTTAAATTACCGGTATCGTCCAACACACATAATATTTGAGAAATTGATCATTATTTACTTGTTTTTCAATTCCTGAAGTTGAATAAAAAATTTGAAGGCTATCTTGTTTCTGTTTTATATTTGAGAAATTGATCAATTTACTAGTTTTTCAATTCCTGAAGCTTGATAAAAAAATGATATCTTTTGTTTGTGTTTTATACTTTTATTATGGCTTAAAATTTCTAAAGTTTGATTAATAATTTTCAAGTTTCCAACTAATAATAATTATTATAGTGGATTGTTTTGATCAATTCCTCAAGTTAACATTCTAAATTTCCTTGTGATTTTTTGGGGACAAAAATATACGTGTTGAAGTGCAAGTGAACTTGACCTATTATTTTTTGTATTCTTTATTCGAATTAGTGAATTAATAAGGAGGGCTTAAGCCTGTTTTTCTTTCCTAATTTCATGTGTGTATGTCAATTGCAATAAAATAAGAAATGTGTTAATTAATTTCTTGTTTATTCTCAGACACATCAAAATAACGGGCAGCGAATCGGGCGATTTTGAAATGAGCGTCAAAAATTAATGAAGCTGTTTACAAAAAAATGATTAATTCCATAATAATCTACATGAAAAAGCATTTATATTTCACTGAACAACCTCAATTTTTGTAAATCACGTCGGCAAGGTGACGTCCTTCTCTCATCAGGCATTCCTCAAGCCGATGAAAACTGTTCATAACTTCCCGTAACATTCGCTGGGGTATTGGTGCAATCTCTCGACGAATGTTTTGTTTCAGCTCATCCACTGTCATCGGCCGTTGGTCGTGGACTTCACTTTTGAGGTAACCCCACAGAAAAAAGTCACAGGCCGACAGATCGGGCAAACGTGCGGGCAATGGAATCTTTCCGTTTCAAGAGAATAAACGATTAGGAGAAACGTCATTCAGAAGATGAATACTCATTTGGGCTGTATGGCTTGTTGCTCCGTCTTATTGGAATAATGTTTCATTGTCTATTTCGTCCTGGGGTAGTTGAGGAGAAAAAATGTACGTAACATTTCGAAATACCGCTCAGTCACAGTTTCCCCATGTTCATTTTCGAAAAAATGATCCGAAAATGCCTGATGGGGATGAGACAAAGTCTAGTACACTAAAAGTCTACGAGCAACGGGCTATGACAGTGAAATATAAATGCTTTTTTAAGTAGATTATTATGGCATCAATAATATTCTGTAAACAGCTTCATCAATTTTAGACACTCATTTCAAAATCGCCCGATTCGCTGCCGCACCCTGTATTACGAGAAACCCTTCTTCAAAGTACATTCACATCTAATGGTGAGTTTCAAGTTTGAAAAAAATCAGTCACATAAACATTATATTAGTCTACTAATGTTATAATCCTCCCTTATATCTTTCCCTGGTATTCTCTTTAGTGAACTATTCAATAACTTATAGCATAGACTAAGTGAAAAATAAAATGAGAATCAAATACTCTTTTAAAAACTTGAAAATTATTAATGCACATTCATGTTTCGCGACTTTCAGCCCATTATCAATGTGGATAAAATAATAAATATATGATTATTATATAATATATTATATCAACATGTATGTGCATTAATAATTTTAAAGTTTTTAAAAGGGTATTTTATTCTCATTTTATTTTTCAATTATTTTAAATAGCCCTAAGTTTCAAAGTTTAATTTTTATAGACTAAGTATATAGACATATCTGCCATGTTTGCGCTCATAGGAATTGAATACAGATAATAAGCTATTACCTAATAAATTTATTGAACGAGTTTCCTAATAATTAATGCTACATGATATAAAGAAAATTTCAGAGTTTGCTAGCAAACAACCTTTTTCACACGTCATATAATATTTTTTTACATAACTATCTCACTTATATACATCTTCCATCTTTCAAATAAACAGTTTATAAGCAAGAGATTTGAGGGTGATAAGAGTAGAACCGACGTGAAGGCAATCAGGGTGGGGAGAGAGGGAGAGAATGAGTGGGGGAGAGAGAGAGAAAGCAACATATTATAAGAGATCTGATGAATGATCGGTACAAGAAGGAGGCATCTATCATGTTGGGGGACAATATTAATTTGTTTCTCCAAAAATAAAGTAGATACTGTACGGTACACCGTAGGGAGGAATCCTTGACGTTCATTTCTTATCTTTCCTCCTCCTCTCCCTCCTCCTCTCCCTCCTCCTCCTCCTACCACTCCTCCTCCTCCCCCTCTTCCTCCTCCTCCTCCTCCTCCTCCCCCTCCTCCTCCTCCTCCTCCTCCTCCTCCTCCTCCTACCACTCCTCCTCCTCCTCCTCCTCCTCCTCCTCCTCCTCAGGCCTTTGGCCTCCAGGCCTCCTCAGGCCTTTGGCCTCCAGGCCTCCTCCTTGGCCTTTACAGGCCAAGTGTTAATGGAAAGGATATACTTATCCTTTCCCAAGAATGGACATTTTAATGTCCAAACTTCGCCTTTTCATTTAGATATTCTAATGCACAACAAGTAAGATTGCAAGCAAGTAGCATATTGTTTGGATAATAATTGTTCTATGATTTTTGCATTCACATGTAACCTCTCTCATTGAATAGATTATAGAATAACCTGTAAAAATTCTAGTGTAAAATATCGAAATTAGTGTGTAACTTGTAAAAGTAATAGAATAATTAGATTTAATAATAACTCTTGTAATCTAGAAACTAAGCATAAATATTTTGTTGCTATCTAAATGAATAAAGAAATCTAATCTAATCCTCCTCTTCCTCCTCCTCCTCCTCCTCCTAACACTCCTCCTCCTCCTCCTCCTCCTTTTTTCCTCCTCCTCCTCCTCCTCCTCCTCCTCCTCCTCCTTCTCCTTCTCCTCATAAATGGAGTTTGATGATCTCCCTCTGATGAATGTCTTTTTTGTCCAGAAACAGTTGATTTACAATATCGAATAACTATAGATGAGAAAGCATGAGCCGCTTCACCGGATAGCTGAAAAGCAGATGCCAATGAAACTGGCACTTGACGAATCACTGTTTATTAATAATCAGCTCTGTCAGGACAGACTGGAAACGGTTTACAAGGATGTCACGATTCAGCTGAGGTGGCTCACTCCTCGATAAGCTCTTGCAGACCGGTCTCAGACTGTGCTAACAGAGCTGAGTATTGATAACAGTTTATCGCCAACCGCCAGTTTTTTTGGCGTCTGCCATACATATAAAACTGTCTGCGGAATTTCTAGATTTATTTTATTGGAACAGCTGAGCTGATCGATAAAATCTCTCGACAGAGTATATAATCTGTCCAAGCAAAGAAGACATTCTAGCAAGATTGGAAAAATGACTCCAGCTCGGTCAATATTGGTTTGAAAATTATAAATTTGGTTTCAAATTTTAGATCAAAATGTTTCCAATAATTTGAGACTGAATTTTAAAATTGTGAACCAATAATAACCGAGCTGGAAACATTTTCCCATCTTGCCTTCTTTGCTTGGACAGAGTAATATACTCCCTCATCCCTTTGAGTCCGAGTTTACCGTAATTATTGTGCTGTGGCGCATGTATTATATTGCTTTCAACCTTCAGTTCATTGTAGTTGATTATTATTGTTCTTTATGGGGAAACAAATAAACCGTTTTATTTCATCTATGAAATGTAAGACTTAAGTGAAAAAATGTTACCGTACATTCATTTTATTTAAGGCACTACTACCTTGAAGAGGTATTTTAGAGCTCCAATTTTATTAGAACCAACAGTGAGTAGCTTGTTAGAATATGAGTGAAGTTAGGTACTTACTGATAATTTTAAAATTATTGGAAAATTAATTTGAAAATTGTGAGTATTTCAGGACATGTACCTTTATTTTCTCTGTAGGCCTATAATATTATAATTTTTGACAGTTTTTTATGATCAGGCACCATACATATTTACTTTTCGCCATACTTCTTCCAAGTCTCATAAGATTTATATTGTCAAGACACGTAGTGTCGTATAGTTATTATTCGTATATATATTATATATATTATTCGTATAGTATGTCCAAGCAAAGAAGACCCTCTGGCAATATGGGAAAATGACTCCAGTTTAATCAATATTTGTTCAAGAATTATAAATGTGGTCTTAATGGTAGATCAAATTGTTTCCTACAATTTGAGATTGAATTGATAATTTTTGAACCAGTATTGACCGGCCCGAGCTATTGACCAAGCTTGACCCGAGCTATTGACCAAGCTTGAGTTATTCTTCCATTTTGCCAGACGGTCTTCTTTGCTTGTCCAGACTATAATATAGACCCGATATATTTTTAGTAATATATCCCAGTAGGTAACTTCATTTTATGTCTAGGAAAAATAAAAAGGTTATTTCCATTACGGTACCTAGGCCTACCTGTATCATCAAGGGCTTTCAGTTGATTAGAAAATATAAAATTAAACAATTGAAAATATTATTAATACTATGTTTTTAATTTTGAATAGAGAAAGTTTTAAATATATTTCTTCAAATTTATGGTTGAAACCTGTTGATTTCACTGAATTCATGCAAGCTTTTCAATGGAATAGGATTTTTTAGTCGTTTCTAATCAATAGTTTCTTTATTATTTGATATGTGTTTGCGACTTTACATCACAATCATCTAGAAACCACCTTCACCAAGCAACCAGACACACCAGGCGCTATAAACGCCTCGGAATGGCGGATTCTGCATAAACCTCTTCTTTATAGATCCTCAACTAGAATTAATGTGCATTGGACGTAAGGCCCATTCTACACGGGCGTAGGAAACGCGGCGTTAACGTCGCGTCAATGCGTCAAATTTTTTTGCAAACTACACGAGGCGTAGCAAACGCGTGAAGAGAAAATCAAAATGGCTGATGAACCTAACCTAGAAAAAGTGATACAAAAACCAGCTGATCAACGCGCGCTCAACGGAACACATTGTGTTGAATGGTCCTATCTACACAAGTGAAATAATCATGCGTTCTCAACGCGTTGCTAACGCCGACCTCGACGTCGGCAAAGCGTTGACGCCCGCTGACGCTGTGAAAACACGTTATTATTTCGCTCGTGTAGACAAGCCCATTTAACACAATGTGTTCTGTCGAGCACGCGTTGCCGACGCGACGTTAACGCCGCGATTCCTACGCCCGTGTAGAATGGGCCTAATCATGCACCATATCCTAATCATATGTATTCTTTCAGCATATAGCATCAGCTGTCTATTAAAAAAACATAGTTGCCAGTTTCATTGTTAGGAACTTAAGAAAACATTATTGTAAGGATCTGTGTTTACAGGCAATATATTTGCTTTAACTTTTTTATCTGTATTCAAACAAAAAAAGGCAATACTATTTTTCAAAATTGTTTTAGGTATATGGTTGTCTTCGGATCTAGTACTGTATCCTAATATATCAAGGTTATTAAAGACAAGGTTATTCCGATTTTCGGGAATTAGAAAAGTGGTAGGGGATCCAAAAAAGTGACGTAGGTCAGATCAACAACATATGATACTTTTCACTATAAAATATTAGGGCATGCGCACTGTAGGCCTACGTCAAATTCTTCTCTCCCCACCTGTTCTCATTTTGCCCAAAATCAGGCAGTTATGGAAGAACCTTTTTGTGATAACCTTGCCTATATATATAGCGCCTGCTGTACACGATTACACGGGGACAATAGTGTCGGCCAGTAGACCTTGCTATAACCTAGCACCTAGCACTGATGTACGCTGATTTTAGAATTATATTGAATTTAAGGTTAAAATATCTGGTACGGAGCTTCGCTCTGAAGCTGCGGCCAAACTGTTGAATTACATAAATATGTTATTGTAAAAAATCAAGGAACCTCCTTGTAAAGCATAAATTCAAAATTGATATGATCACCTCTCACAATTTTTTGATAGTCATGAACATGTGTTATAGACTTGAATGTAACTCAATTCACTCCAGCTGGATAGCGTTGGTCAGCTAACGATAACAGCCATTATACGCAGTACTTGGGATTATGCCTGAATAAGGAATATTTAATTCTTCTATTAATCCTGCCAGAGAGTTTTCCCAGACATGAGACCTGGTGCAATCTTCTTTTTCCATCACGGTTATATTACATTTCAAATTTCAAGAAAATCGTTAGAGCTGTTTTCTAGATCCGTGGTTCCACATACAAACATACAAACATACATACATACAGAAATTACTTGCTTAATATAATAGGATTATCGATTGAACCATATACATTATCTTAGCTAATTTCATTCTTGTAGCTGTATAGATAATCCCATTCGGTGCGAAAATATTGAACAATAATAATAATAACAATAACTCCAAAATAAAGCTAAAATCTTGAAAACTCTGAGGATTATATTGCTGAATCTAATGGATGACACATTGTCCCTGCAGGCTTATTATCCTACAAAATCCATCTAAGTTGATAATAGAGTAAAACGCATGCAAAAATAGGCATATTTATAATATTCCTTTAAAAGGAGTGTTTTGGAAATGACTCTATTATGGAAAACAGAATTCAATACGGTACCGGTATTTCAATTATAATTTTATTTATAACACAAGAACAAATTTTAAACAAAACAAACAAAAAAATTATTTTCATTTCCCTTAGTTATTAGTTATAACTCCAATTGCTAAGAAAATTCTGAGAAATTACTATAGAACAGATAAGTTAATCAATTAAAATTAACTTGTGAATAAACATATCAAGTAATTAAGAGTAATCACTAATAACTAAGGGAAATGAAAAGAAATTGTACTGATAATATAATAAAAGGAAAGAGAAAACTCTCTTTAATTACAATCAAACAAAAACTAATAAAACTATTAATTATCAATTAAAACATTTATTGGCAAAATACGAAATTTTCACCCAAATAAATTTTATATAATTATTTTTAGATGAGATGGACCTATAATTCATCATAAACTATGAAAATTCCTCTCTTAAACACGGCTACTACTTGTGCTTCAACCCTAATTAAACTCTAAAATTCAATTTTTAAAGAATTTATAGAAAATTTAAAAAAATCCATTTATGATACCGTTAATAATTTTTTTGAAAAATTATTTTTTCAAGTTACTAAAAATTCTTTAAAAATGGAATTTTAGTGTTAATTAGGGTTAAAGCAGCAATATAATAGCCATGTTCAAGGAATTTTCATAGTTTATGATGAATTGAAGGTCCATTTCTTCATCTATCTCATCTAAAACTATAGAAAATATATTAGGATAAAAAATTTGTAAATTGATTGCTTATTTTGACAATTGAATTTACTAAGGAAAAATTCATTTTTTTAAATTTCTGAAAATTACCTATTGATTCAACCTAATCTAACCAAAGAAATAGAATTTTTTAAAAATTGGTCTTATTTGTGGCCTCATATGATGAAGAATAACTGGGGTGAGAAAAATTTTGTTACTTATTCATTTTATTGACAAGCTGCGGCAAGGAAACCAGCAAGACCAGTGTACCAAAAATGTACTTAATGTCTAGATCCTAAGCGTGTTAAATTCAAATGCATGTAGCTACATTTGCTTGTTTTTGAATACCTGCAAATAGAAAAACTACTTACTTCTAAAGAAAAGATGTCGAAGTGCAAGAGGAAATGTTGTGTGATAGATTTCAATAACAATTATTCCAATTCTGAAGGAAAAGGTCTTGTATTTATTCTTCTCCTGGAAACTCGCGACTTGCGATTGGGAAAGAGGATCTAATTGAAGATGGCGGACATGGATTAACCTAACCTAGAAGCAAGGGATATCAGATTATCTGATGGAAATGCTTTCAAATTGACTGATACATCTCTTAAACTATTCCAAACTGATAAATACTTAATAGCTTTATGATATTATTGATAAATCAATGATAAAATTGAAAAAAAACCCAAAACATTCCAGTCAATTGACATATGAGTGTCTCGCCAAAGGAATGCACTGCTGTACTGCGCATGCGCTAGATAGAGACATTAAGTACAAATTTCGACCACCAGAGACCAGGTCGGATGAATCACAAGCCAACTTCTGTTCCTCAATAGTAGGCTACACTTCTATTTTCTCACATTCTTTATTTTTCTTTGTCTTGAATAATAATCTTTTTAATTGAACTTTTGAAGAGTTTTCAGAAACTTAAAAAATTATTATTTTTTCCTTCATAAATTTTTCTAAAAAATTATCATTTGATATGAAGAAAAATAGAGCATGGGATGAAATAGAAGAAAGTGTACTAAATTTGTAACGTTAATCTTCTCCAGTTAGGTTTATTATTCTTCACCATATGGGGTCACAAAGCCCAATCATTTTTATTTTCTTTCTTCGGTTCATCAGCACCCTGTCCATGGCTTTCTTCGTCCTCTCCTCTTGTTTTTCTTCTTTTCTCTTTCTCTTACTTTTGTGTTTCTCCTCTCACTTCGTCGTCAGCTACGACTCTACCTGAAAAGTCCCATTTTTTTGTGTTTGGTGTTTCGTAATGGACGTGTCTTGGACCTGTAGAAACACAATCAAGAAATCATTTTATAGTTAAAATCAAACATTTATTATTTTTTTAATGATGAAACAATAAAAAACAACAAATGAACGAAATTAATCAGGTTGAGAAACTGAGGACAAGGAGGTGTTTTCTACTCACAAAAGCAATCATACTTCATCATAAATATGAAAATATAAAGATTTTAATTTGATAGTGAATATAGATTGACTCACAGTAATAGATTTGGTTCCCATCTTCCTCGAGGTACTTTTTTTCAGTAAAGCGAACGGTCTGTCTGTGATTACGTTTTTCACGCTGATGCAACTGAACACTCCAGGCTTTCACATTGTGGAAAATTGTAGCTTTACGGAAAGCTTTCAAACCCACAAACTCACGTTCCACAACAAAAAAAGTATTTGTCCACTGCAAATAGAAATAATAAAATCATCAAATAAATCTCTATTAACGGGAATATTATGAATACAGCGGCAGAAGAAATATAAAACTCTTGGCAAAACTCATGGGCGTACGCAGGCAGGGGCAGAAGGGTGGGGTAGCTGCCCCCCCCCCCCTAGAAGTTTTTTTTTTTTTGTTTTCAATAAATTCAGGAATAAAATGAATTGGACAAAAATAGTAATGAATATTATAGAATAAAATAAGAAAAAATATTATTATAAAATAAAATAAATTAGGAAGCGGTTTGTCCCAGTGGTAGAGAGCGTCTAATCGGTGAGATTAGATAAGCGACGTGCCTCTATCACCACTGTTGTAACGGTGACCGGCTCCTCTGAATTCAATTCATGAGCCTCAAAAATCGCTTCCCGGTGGTTCGGAACCCACCTAAAGTCCATTCATCTCTCATCATCATCCTTCCCATTACCCACGCACAGGCCCAAGAGCCCATGTGGGCATCACCCTCAAAAAAAAAAAAAAAAAGTTTCACAACTCAATTGTAAAGATTTAGTCGAGTCATTCTAGGGTTGGAGGTGGAACTAATTGCAACAAAGATGTTTTATGGTGGAAATGGTAGCTGACACCCTCCTATTTAACGTGTAAAAAATCCCACTCTCAACTCGTGTCGGAAAGTTGTTTTTTTGGCCGCCATATTGGAAAATTTTGCTCATTTTTTGGTTTTCTTAGAATAACGTTAAAACGAAGCGTCGGTCAAAAGAACTTGTTTAACCTTTTTTTTAGTAAATAAAATTTGCAAGAAAATGGTGGTAGAATCATCTCTTTATCTTTACTAGAAACCGAGTTGGGATTTTTCTAAAAATAGGTTAATTTTCGAAATACTGATTTTTGGTACACTTGATAGAAAGTAGCCAGTTTCGATCAACTTGACATGCTTTGAAAGCCTTCATTTTCTGCACTAGTGCGGAATAAAAAACTGTTGATAATTGGGCCTTATAGCCCTACAAGATAGGAAAAATCAGCTGACAACAACATGTTTCCATTGACTTAGCAGTTCATTCCATGCTAATTAGTCGACTTATGCTTATCCATTATGTCGACTCTTTTAAACATTATACTGCTGATTGCATCTAACGTTTTAACAGCTGATGTTCTTCAAGCAATATTTTTATTTTTTTTCTCCACATCTAACCTTTTGTTTTGGTTGGAAATTCATTTTAGTGACTAGTAGGCTATGGCCACATGGGCAGCTTTTTGCTGCAAATTTTGTCAACACCTGTGAAGATGTTCCCAACTCATTCAAATTTTAATAAAAATCATGTCATATTATAATTCTAAATTTGAGTAATTTTGTACAATCAAAATAATTTTTTCATACCTTCTCAATTTTGAAATAATGATGAAAGAAATTTTTTTTTGTCCAGATTCCAATTATTATGTCATAATCTAGTACTCAATTTCGTATCAATTGAACCACCAAACAAAAAATTTTTACCCCTTCCCATTTTAGGGTGGAAGCCATTGAAAAGGGGTGACTGGACCCCATCCTGAGCCAAATACCAAAACAAAGCTAGAATTTATTATTATTTTTATGATAGAAAATCAGCTGGTGCGGCCTGATAAGCATAAAAGTGCTGCAAATATTTGCTGCAAACGAATAGGTCACAATTCATTTTTCTCAGCAGCAGCTAGTTGAGATTTCAGTTTCATTTCAGACAGCTGAGTAATGGTGAGAGGCGAGTAGGCGAGTGCGTTAAGCAATATCAGCTGATTTGCTATCATTGAAATAATATTGTACAAAACATTGAATAAATTTAAAACTCTAGCTTTGTTTTGGTATTTGGCTCAGGATGGGGTCCAGTCACCCCTTTTCAATGACTTCTACCCTAAAACGGGAAGGGGTTAAAATGTTTTGTTTGGTGGTTCAATTGATACAAAATTGAGTACTAAATTATTGCGTAATTCTAATTGGAATCTGGACAAAAAAATTTTCTTTCATCATTATTTCAAAATTGAGAAGGGATGAAAAATTTATTTTGATGGTACAAAATTACTCAAATTTAGAATTATATTATTGCATGATTTATATTAAAATTTGAACGAGTCGGGAACATCTTCACAGGTGTTGACAAAATTTGCAGCAAAAAGCTGCCCATGTGGCCGTGCCCGTATCCTGCGTAAAAAATGTGCATCCTGAATAATAATATTATGAAACAAACAACAGAAATTACCAATATGGAATTTGGCACGTTGAATGTTGTATTTATTGATTTTTTTCATCCGATTTCAATCAGCCTTTGTATAAAGTGTACCAAAAACACAAATACACAACACGTTTCGAAAACCTCTGCGACGTTGCAAATACTCCAGCTTTCCAGACTCAGAGCTGATCGCGTTGTCTGTTAAAGCTCCGTATTCTTGACGTCGCAAAACCACGTTTTCAAAACTAGTGGCGTAATATTATAGCCTACAAATTTCACTGAATAAACATTCGATTGTTTACTTTCCGAAATGTTTACATGAAATGCAAAACACGTCCTCTAGCCTTATTGGCTTCCAAATTCAGACTGAAATTAAAAATTAAATTCTCTTGAAATCGAAGGAAGCAATTCCCTCTTTCCTGTGAAAATTTCACTGTACTATAAAGCTATATTATATTAAGCTGTACTGAAGCTGTGTATATATTCCATTTTTTTTAAACTACTGTAAGTTTCAAACTCACAACTTGATCCAGGCACTTCCATAAACGGTTCTCTATCATTTTAAAATGTTGAGATAGATCCTTTTCGTTCTTGTCTACAATTCTTGTTGGAATTTCTTTTAAATCCGTATGTCGTTGTTTTACCAACACTTCTACGCAACTGTAATCCAACAAGATCAATGCAATAATTATCATTATGATAATTTACTTTCCATGCACGCTTGTTTGATACTACATCGTTACTATATCCTGATTGAATCAAGGACTCTAGAATCATTGGCGTAACAGCCGGGCCCGCAGGGCCTGCTATGCGGGGGGGGGGGGGGCCGCGAGCTAGGGGGCCCGCGGACCGGTGAGCTGGGCAAAATGAGAATACTTTATTTACATAAAACAATCTAATACACATTAAAACAAGGTACGTTATTGATCAAAGTAGTGAAAAAATATTAAAATCAAAGTCATTTTGGTTGGTGGGCCCGGGAATATGTTTGTGGGGGCCCGGAAATATGGTTGCGGGGGGCCCGGAAATATGGTTGCGGGGGGCCCGGAAAAAACTGTTACGCCACTGTCTAGAATACACGGTAGGGATCACGCTCATATTTAAATAGGTTTCCATTACGGTACTGCAAGTCACGGGTAAATGTCGGGCAATAGAATCACGTGATTGTAAGGAGCAACAAATATAAATAGTATTATTTCGTACCTAGGGCCGAAAATGTGCGTTTACCGGCTCGAAATCGGTTTTCAAGTCCGAGGCCGTAGGCCAAGGACTATAAAAGATTGAGAGACGGAATATTACATTTTCGACCCGTGGTGTCAAACTTTATTTTTCGGCACACAACATCAATGCAAAACAAAATAAAAAATTAGTCAATCAGTTCCAAGAACAGCTAGACCAGTAACCTTATTATGCTATCTTCGCCTATACTGAATTTGGAGTAGGTACCATCTGTTTGCTATTGAAACTTTGCGTCAATAGTTTATTGATTTACTGACTGAATATTACTTTATAACTATCAGTGTATTCGTTTTTCTTAGTCCAGAAACGTTTAAGCCCAAGATAATTTTTGTACGATCATCCTAAATTGTACAATATCAATTCAAAGTTGTTGATTTTTGACAGATATTGGCTAACAGAGAAGCTTAGTCTGGTTGCATTATCACCCGCTAGATGGCGCTGGCTAACCTGCTAGACAAAGTAACACAGAGTCTGACAACAATAATATTGTTCAAACATGGATTTCACGTTTATCATTATTCAACAGTTAATCAATACAAACATTTTTAATCTTATCAAAGTTGAAGTATCAGTTATTGAAGCAGTTTTCCTTTATTGTTCAACTACTGATTGATGTGAAAACTTTCAACGTTCAGTTCTCTTGACAAGGGATCTCACCAATCAAAATAACAGATGAGAGACTACCTTTACATCGAAATACCAATAAGTCGACATCGACTCGCGAAACAGCTGACATTTTATGCAATCAAACCGGGATGCTACCTATTGATCGACTAACCCTTACATCGACAACGACCTTCAGTCAGCTGACATTCAAGGTTATTTTACCGCCCTAGGGCCGAAAAACGCATTTTCCCGGCGAGTTGCTGGCGACCTTGCCTGAAAACGAGCGTTTTCGGCCTCCGTATAGAGCATGTAAAACAGTCCATTTCATACCAGTGTGGCGAAAAAATTATTTTCCTCCACTATCTAAAGTCGCATTCTACTCCCGGGAATCAAATACCGTACTAAAGTTTCACTTTTTCTCCCTTGCAGGCCCGGATTACCCATAAGGCCAACCTAGGCCATGGCCTAGAGCGTAAGCTTGCGGGGGCGTAGGGCAAGGGATTGAGAAAATGTTGTAGCCTGTATTTAAAATTATTTTCCTAGACGACCGTCAGTAGCGAGCGTCGGCTAGAATTTTAGAACTTACCGGCTAGAATTCTTGATGTCAGTCCACTTGCATCATACAAGTATATCCCGTGTGCAGGACACTCTCTAAACCTAGTTGGGACTCACGTCGTACATTCGCTTGTATCGAGGCAGTGTCTCTATTTACTCTGCTTCAAGAGCTGTATAATTTTTGTTCTAGCTCAACACATCGATGGGCGGTGATGAATAATTGCAAAAAAACAACACTAACAATCAAAAGGCTTTCCACAACCACGGCCTGATTTAGGATCTGTGGGCTCCCAGGCGCAGCTTGCGTGCGGACCAATTGACCCATATATAGGGGGGTGTTCCCCATCAGCCAAGCGGGGGTCCGGGGGCCCTCCCCCGGGAAATTGTGTAAAAATTAAATTTTAAACTTCGTTTTAAAAGTCCTTTATTATGGCCTATCAAATAAGAAAATCCCTATTATTATGTATAAAATAATGATTTACTATAAGACCAATATATTTTATACTTTGGTTCAAGATTCAAAAACAAATACCAATACAAGAGAGATTCATGTGATGATGAGTCATGAGTTATTGAAGACACGTTTACTTTGAGATTAGTATACTATTCACAATCATACAACTCATTCTTTCAAAGTTACTATCTTTACTATTGTGTATCTTCACTTGTTTTACTTTACAAAATCAATTCTGATAGAACCACTAGATTTTCAAGCTGATAATATATCTCCATAAAATCTCCAAAACGACAGCCAGTTTTTATTCCTTTTGAAATTAATGGAAGATTTTTCAAATATATCTTTTTAATTGTTAGAATAACAGTTTCAAGTTACATATTTCAATAGTTATACACTGAAAGTAATCAACAGGATTAATTTGTATAATTTTAAAGTGCTACGTGGTGGGTGGTTCATTTAAATGATTTTCCTTTTTGTACAATCGAGGATGATCGTACAAAAAAAAAAGAAATAGCTTACAATATCAGTAGATTAAACGTTTCTAGTTAAATCACGCAAAAAATTAATATTATATTAATATATTTCAAAAAACAGTATTCGTAATAAAATGAATTACTTAGAAGACTTGGCGATTTGAGAATTTTGAAACTAATTCCTTCTTTAGCTTTTTACATAGGGTAATTTATTTTTAGAAGTATAGTATAGGCCTTGCTAGGCCTGTACAATTTTTCCCTCAAACAAATTCTCCATCTTATAACTTACACATTGTTGAGGTTGGATGTTCTTCTTCAAGGTAACTTTATTTTCACCCTTATTCTAATTGTAAATATTGTAACTTTGGAACTCACAAATAAACCTAGTGGTTCATGTGGGACATGGGAGATTCCAGAATAGAATTTTGTGGAGGGAACTTTTGGAAGATTTTATTGTACAGATGAGGGAGATTTTAAAATAAAATCTAATAATAAAAAACAGTATTTCATGGTCTTTCAAGCCTAAAATCTTGATTGAAATGTCATTAAAAGTAAATATTTTAACATCAAACCTCGATGCTTTTCAGGATAACATTTCTAAGAAAAGATTCAGGAAAAGATCCAGAGCTCTTCCATGTAACATTTTGTAAAAACAGACCATTTATAACAGCATTCGAATCAGTGTCAGAACCAGAGGTTTTTTCGATAAGGCTTTGATTTGTTTTTTTCAAATCACAATGAAAAGTATTCTTTTCTTAGTATTTTTTGTGAAAAAATTAGGGTGTAAGTTACCATTAAATATGCCGAAAATGTCAGACGACATTTCTAGTCTACCTCGATTTCCGTCAAAACAAATAGCGTCGGTGGAAAAAATCGTTATTTTTTTAGTAGGCTAAATAGAATTCTCAAGAGAATGGTAACAAGTTCATCCCTCTATCTTCATCAGAAACCGACTTGAGAATTTTCAAAAAAGAGGTGATTTTCTATAAAAACGAGAATTTTCAGGTTTTGTTTCCTTGGATCTTTTGACTTATGGATTGGACTCGTGTAGCTCAAAGCCCCTCCAAGGATAATGTTGTCTTCTACAATTTGAGACCAAGTAGACCTTTCTTTCTTGTATAGTTTTTTAACTAGGGCAGTAAAAAGGCATACAGTATGGTACTTGTATTTCAAAAAAATTTTGGAGGAAATGGTCCCTAAAAAAATTTATACCTACGATTTTCTTTGATGTCTCTTTGATCAATTTTTAGCAGATATACGCCACTTACCCACCTGAATTTTCATTATTTTCAATAATAAGGACGTGTAAGGACCCTTCAAGGATCTCAATGTAAGGATACCTTTAACTATAATTGTTAAAGTCATCATATCTCAACAAACTGTAACTCATTCTTTTCAGATCATCAAGGCGGTCTAAATTCATATATCTTATGTTAAATTCGGTCAAAATTTTAAAAATAAAATTCTGAGAGAATATAGGTTTTTCCATCGCAGATGGAAAGTGTAAATTCATACAAATTCAATAAAACTAACTCTAAAAATACAAAAAAGAAATACGAGAGGAAAATTTTTTTACTTTCCACTGGTGATTTTAGTTTCAGAATTTTTTCGCTCAAACGAATCAAACAGCAGTCTTGAAGCTAGAATGGTAGGATTCCTAGAACTATGACTATTAGATTTATGATTATGAAAGGGCCACTAGATGCCTCGGTAAGCTCAGTGGTTAAAGGTACATTATGGTCAAAGGTAAGTTATTACACCACTCTCCTCTACCCTTTCAATTATTTTTTATTAATGCATTACATGTTTCGACTATTCATAGTCATTTTCAAATAAAAAATAATTGAAAGGGTAATGTGATTATTAATTCAAATTAGAAAACAGTGATAAAAGTAGCCCCAAGATAAAGGAAACACTAAGATGGTTTATACTGCTATTGATAATACTTGTGTTACTTTCCTCATTAATTAATCAATTAGGGTAAGTTATACCTTAGTTGAAATACTCACAATGCTTTTGAGCCTATGCCTACTGCTTCGGGCATTGTCTTTACTCCGATAAAAACATCTGTTTCTGCATTCCTGTCTATTATGCGCACTTTGCCCTTGAAGTTTGGGTTATAATATTGTCTGTACTCATGTCGTTTGATATGGTGCCATTCTATCTTTTTAACATCATACCAATTGTTAAAATTTTTTCTCATGGCATGGATTGGGTAAAAATGTTTTCTTACCACCTCTTGCGGCCCTTGAGGAGGTTTCCTGAAAAATTTTGAAAATTTGAATTCACATTTTGACAGAGTGTTATTTGAAGCATTGATACAAATTTCAACCAACACAGAAAACTTTAGAATATAAATATTACTGTGATTCTTATTAAAAAAAAAAAATTGGTGAAGTAATATTGAAATAGTACCCCCACCAGCCACCACTTTTCTATTTCGTCCATCAAATCGGAATAACCTTGGCTAGATTGACGTTTCAGTAGCAGGGCCGTAGACAGACGGGTTTTCTCGGGTCATTTGCCCGGGGCCCGGACCCATAAATTGTTGGCAGGGGCCCTGAAAAATTGGGTTAAAAAATGTTTTAATTAATCATACAGGTTCATAATAATTGGCTATGAAAATGATCATTTTTTAAAAATTAGAATTGAATTAGAATTAAACTTGATTTCTTTAACTAGGTACTCAATGATTAACTTTAAAGACACATTTCTTAAAAACTGGAATAAATTTCAAAACTCCATGAATATTTGAAAGAATATAATATTCCTATTTATTCAGGCCCAGTCAGTTCGTCCTGATTGGCAACCTGGCAGTCGCCTAGGGCCCATGAGATCAGGCCCCAGAGAGCTAATAGCTCTCTTTTCCCGGTCTGTAGTTGTTATATTAATTCGAAACAGGGCTTGATTTCAGGAGGAACGCAAGGGAGCGGCGCTCCCATACCTTCTTTCCCAAGAAAAAAATTTAGAAACAGCAAGAATTTTTCATGTTTGTTTTCTATTTTTAATGTTATTTTTGTCAGTCACTAATTCTCAAATGTTTAAAAACTTTGTATTTAATTAGAGCATAATATTGCTTGTTATTGTAGAGAGTTGTTATTTCAACACAATGCAATTTTATTCTGAATCATGTTGTTATTCTTGAACCGGATGTTTTAAAGCTTGAGGAGAATTTAGGCGTAACTTATGTAGATTATATAGTGTAGTTGAAATGGTAAACACCATACTTGGTCCAAAAGAGCTTCATGATTCTTATTCGTTCTTTAAAATTTCATTATTATAGTTCCCTAAAACACAGCTACAAAACATTGCCCAGATTTGCTAAAAACTCTCCAATTCAATTGTGATTTTTTAAAAATTTCCGTGGGTGAAGACCCCGGACCCTCCCCGTGAGCCAGTTCACCCACCGGTCCCATACCTCTTTTTTCCAGAAATCAAGCACTGATACTGATACTACTTCCATAAGCTCACTCTCTATAGGTACAACTTCTATACTCTATTTACGATCACTTGAGACGGAATAAACAAATTTTTTGAGTGTGTTTGCGTGTAATGGAAGGTCTTCTTCTATGCAAAACTTCCGGCCAAAGACCAACAGCTGTAGCCAATCATAGCTCAAGACAACAGTTTTGAGGCAAGACAAGTCGGACTGTAGCCAATCACAGCCGACTTTTTCACATAGAAGAAGACCTTCCATTACACGCAACACTCACAAAAGGTTTGTTTATTTCGTCTCAAGTGATCGTGAATGGACTATAAATTTATGTTCTAGAATCCTTCAAAGTTCAATTTTCGCATTGTACTGTATAATCTGTCCAAGAAAAGAAGACCCTCTGGCAAGATGAGAGAATGACTTCAGCACGGTCAATATTGGTTCAAAAATTATTATTGATTTGGTCTCAATTTTAGGAAACATTCTGATTTACAATTTGAGACCAAATCAGTAATTTTTGAACCAATATTGACCGAGCTGGAATTTTTTTCTCATCTTGCCAGAGTGTCTTTTTTGCTTGGACAGACTATATCATATCTTTTCAACCCTTTTAGAATAGGACCTACAAAATGGAAAAGATGAGAACATTTTAAATCTGCTATGAGGGGCCCGGTCATGTGATTTTGCCCGGGGCCCGTAATTCCTGTCTACGGCCCTGTTCAGTAGTGAAAAGTGTGATTTATTGGTGAGGATAATCTAGACGCCAGCTTGGACAAATTGTAGGGGGATTCAGATTCACGCTCAAACCGTAGCTAATATTTTAGAGCACCACTTGGTCTGTTTGGATGGACGAGTGGGCGATTTTTTTGTGTCTAAAATAGCATTTCAAAGATTAACTACTAACTACATAGTGCAAATTCGCGACTTTATTTATAAGCTATGAGGTATGTCGTCATATGGAGCCCTGGTCGATGGAACACTGCGTTTTCGCCTATGATTGGTTTTCCCGAAGTAATAATATGTCCGTTACCGTCGTATGACTTGAATCCCGTCACAATGCATCAATATTCTGATAGGAATTGTCGATGTAGTCTCAAATTGTGTGGGACATTCTGATATACAATTTGAGACCAAATCCGTAATTTTTTTAATCAATATTGACCAAGCTGGGGTCATTTTTACATCTTGCCAGAATGTGTTCTTTGTTTGGAGAACAAATGAAGGAGGAAAAACAATGAATCCAATTTTACCCAAATGAAGGAGGCTCTTGTGGAGAGAGATTTTAATAAATCATGGGAGTTGATGATAGCGCAAAAATAGAGATATTATTTTGATTTAATGGTTATGAATGGGCTACACCTGCAGGAGTTAAGACCGGTATCACACAGTAATAATATTTTCATCTCTTTTCATATGATAAACTCTAATAATAATATAAATATTACAGTGTAAAATTTATTTTAATACCGGCCTGGTGATTGGTGTAATAGAATTGGGATTTGAATAATAAGCGTGAGACAAGGGATGTGATTATTAATATTGTAAAGGTAAGGAAATATTAGAGTTTTGTGAGGTTTTCAAGTTGATCATTTTGAATGGAAGGATATTTGGGGGGGGATTTTACTTTTATTGTAGGCAGAGGGGAGTCTGTAATACCTATATGTTGCGTATCAATTGAATTTTGAACTAGCGCAAAAAATTGAAAGATTTTGTATAGTTTCAGAATTTTTATCGGATCATTTTCCAATTTAAATCATCCCAATGACTTGGTACTCAAGGAAAAAAGAAATCTCCTACTACTCTTGCGATGGAAAGAAGCTCAAAAGAATGATACAAAAAATGTACAAGAATTATCAAACTTTTAGAGAAATAAATGAGTTACTGCGTTACTGGCAAATTTATAATTTTTAAACCAATATTGATCGAGCTTTCAATCATTTTCCCATCGTGCCAGAATGTATTCTTTGCTTGACTTGACCAGAGCTGCTTGACTATAGCAGGATGTCTTATTAGCTACTGACGAGTTACTGAGCTCAGTATGACCCTGAATATTTTTTTGTACAATACCATCTAATATACATATAATATACTAGCCGGCAGGCTCGCTTCGCTTGCCTTCTCCGCCTAGCCATGGGGCTCCGCCCCCTGGACCACCGACAGTATCAGCAGTGTCAGTGAGTCAAACATGCTCGCTTCGCTCGCCTGCATGACCTCTGTCAGTGTAAGCTGAGACAAACAGGCTCGCTTCGCTCGCCTGCAAATTCCGTTCAGAAGGGATTCAAAACTTATTGAACACAGCATTTCTAGACCTAATCTGGACCTGTTCACCAAATTTCGACATCTTCTACCAATTTATTCTCGAAAAATCCAAGAAAAACTATGAAAATTCCGAAAAATAGTAAAACGCTGATATTGATCGTAACCTTGGGAACTATATCAGACATAGTTTGAAACTTGATTCAATATCTTCCAAATTAGTTTATCTATAATCTCGCTGAACCATTGAATTTACAGTAAGGAATGGTCGTATCAAGGCGGAAGATATGCAACCCGCAATATATCTACAATTTTGAAAAACCTGATTACTGGCGTAATCTTGAACGGAATTCAAAAATATCTTAACACAACATTTCTAGACCTTATCTGAACCTACCTACCAAATACCAACATTTTCTACCGATTTGTTCTCGAAAAAATTGAGGAAACGCCGAAAAACTATAGAAAAACTTAAATATTTGGCGTATCCTTGTAGCCCAGGCAAATTAGACTTTTGCCACCAAAAAATTAAGGTAAGGCTGGAAATCGTCTGAATCGACTTTGGGCATCCTAAATAAGTTGACTATGAGTTTGCGACGGATTCCGAGGTGTGCATAATACATGGTGACTGGAAAACCACCAAATTTCGGTTCTGTTTTTAGTTTTTCGCAATTTATGCCAAAACGAAGCGTCTGACAGGAAATATCATTCTCATACTTTTTTTAGCTTGTATCAAATCCAACCTTCTATCTTGAACAGGGACCGAGGAATGAGGTTTCAAAATGTGGTATTTTGGACTAATTTTGGAGGTTAATAGTGGAAATATGGTATTTTTTGCTATGCAAGGAAACACGTTGAAAGCCCTAACACAAAAAATATACAAGATAGGAAGTCCTCCTTGGTCTTAAATTGTAGAGAACAAACTTATCCCCAGAGGGATATTGAAATACACCTTTCTAACTCATCAGACGGAAGATATGAGCAATAAAATACTGAATAAGGTAAAATTTTCATTTTTTTTTCAAAAAATACCACATTTTGAAACCTCATTCCTCGGTCGCTGTTCAAGATAGAAGGTTGGATTTGATACCAATCTCTTGGAAATTTTATAAGCTAAATAAAAGTATGAGGATGATATTTTCTGTCAGACGCTTCGTTTTGGCGTAAATTGCGAAAAACTAAAAACAGAACCGAAATTTGGTGGTTTTCTAGTCACTCTGTACGTGCAACTGAACATGCCTGCCAAATTTGAACTCATTCGGTTCGGTGGATTTTTAGTTCTGGTGATGAATCAGTCAGTCAGTCAGTTAGTGCCATTTCGCTTTTATAGATATAGATTATAAATAATAATTAATTAATCAGTAAGTGGTGCCTTGAATTCTAAAATGTTTTGTAAAAAAACATCAGAAAAAATTTAATTGCTATTCGGTTTCTTAGCACTACCTTTCCATCATAAGATATAACATACAATAATATCATAAGCTATATCTATTTTTTCAAGATTATGTTGCAGAGCTTCGTCTAAAGCAAGGCTAATAGTTGACATTTTGAAATGATCATTGAATTATCGAATTGAATTTTAAATCGTTTGGTTAGATTTTCTAGAACAATCTGGAAAATCTAGTTGAATAATGAATGGAAATGGAAACTTGGAAAGTGAAATAACTAAACATGGAAATTTTGGGATGCAATGAAAAAAGTGATGATTATAATAATAGTACAGTACTTACTTTCTTCCAAACAATTTATGTGTTAATCGAGTCCTGGGCCGTCTACTACGCATTTCAGGCGTTTGAAACCCTTTAGGTGCTTCACCACACTTAACAAAGGCAATATACAAGATACATGTCATCAACAGAAGTAATAGATTCGCTCTCAGTAAAAACATTTCTCTATCCGGTCAATATTAATATAATGTCTGATAACTAATAATATATAATATAATAACTGGATCTCTGGTCGTAAATTTTCACAAATTATTTTCGTAAATTATCTTCACAAACAATAAAGTATTCGTATTGATGAACCTGCTGTTTGAAAATTCAATTCCGACACTCTTACAAGAGGAGTATTGTATGACTGTATAAAGAAACTGAAAAATGGTTTATCTAAGATGTTTTTAGCCTTGGAAGTCAGAAATAAATGTTAATGACGAACTTCAACTGTTCTTGCGTATGGGATGGAATGAGAAGGTGGTAGAAAAAAGAGATGGGAATATTATTGTGATGATTGAAATTTTATTGGAAGTCACGAACGAGTTGAAGAAACGTTGAAGCCAGATTGTACGAGAGCTTTAGTTACTTTGTGAAAATTTTCTAATTGTGAATTTGAAAATTTGTAGAGAAAAATGTGAAAATTTTTATCTGAATGATAATACAGTCTGCCCAAGCAAAGAAGATAAATTATGGCAGGATGGAAAATTACTTCGGCCTGGACAATATTGGATCTACAATTTCAGACCAAATTTAACATTTCCCATCATTCAAGAATTTCTTCCTTTTGGACAGACTCTATATAATTATATGATTTGAAGATTTCATCTAGTTTGAATTCACCTATTCTATTAAAGTATATTGATTGAACCTACATCTTCCCCCACCTCTCTCAATTAAAAATTGGAAAATTTATTAGAGCAATCGACGCAGAGAAGCGTCTACATTCGAGGCGACCCTGGTGGAAATAATAAATAGTTGAATAGAAACACAAAAACATGAACAAGTGCTCTCTGCTTTTGAGGAATTATAGTCACGATTCAGATTTTCTCATATTATTCATGAGTAAGTTATATACTGAATGTTTCTCAAATAGACCGACACACTTTGTTAGGTGATTCCTTACTTATACTGTACATCAAAATATTTAAAAAAATAGTTTCAGTAAACATGGGTCCTAAAATGGTTTGATACCAGAATAATGATGGTATAACATTTCATATTTTTCTTCAAGATTTCAATTCTACAATTCATGGCCACCCTAGAAAAAATAGTTGATCCGGCCCTGAACAATAGAATTATTTTTATTCAGCTATGACGCACAAATCATACAAGTGACGCCATGTTTTGTTTGATCAATAGTAAGATAATTGAAAATGTATTGCGAATTTTGATTACATTAGATCCAGATTTGGATCCTACGCAAACTAGAATGTGAAAAACAACAACAATGGAATTATTTTATTTTTCTATCAATTTGAATAAATTTTATTAATCTAATGAGGTATTTTGAGAGTTGAGAAAATAACTTCTACATGAGAACAATATTGAAAGAACAAATAACATACTCCAATTTTAATAACAGATTTGATTTGTATTTCATATAAATTTTAATGAATACTTCAATTATTAGGCTACTCAATAATCACTAAAATAGTAAAATTGAGGAGATCCTTTGGAATCATCATAGAACTGAATTCGATTCAATTTCTAAAAAAAATTATTAAATTTGAAAAAGCGTTTGCATTGTCGGTATAGACTTGATAACTACGTAAAGTACATTGAAATATAAAGATTGAAATCTTGACTTTTGGATTGATCAATGAATGAGTATGAGTTTATATTGTTTTCAGTCCAAAAATGGAATCTCACAAACTAAATGATATGCGACTATACTAATGAAAAAATAATACTAGGCTATTACTGTATTTGGAATAAGTGGATTCAGGGCGTCTATCATTTCAGGGTTATCTATTATTTGAAAAGAGTGAATTTAGGGAATGCATGCATGTAACTTACACATCTTACACCATTGCATAATAATCATGTTTCACCAAAAACAATCAGATTCTTTGAGATTTACCTTGAAATAGGATAATCTATGGTATTCTGAATTATTACCCATTTTTCAGGATCGCTATTTTTATTGACAGTGTTATGATTGATAATCACTTGAACACCAAAAACATCACCTCAAACACTGCTATAGTCTGTCAAAGCAAAGAAGACCCTATGTCAAGATGAGTAAATGACTCCAGTTCGGTCAATATTGGTTCAAAAATTATAAATCTGATCTCAAATTGTAGGAAACATTTTGAGACCAAATCAATATTTTTTTAACCAATATTGACCGAGCTTGAGTCATTTCCTCATCTTGCCAGAGGGTCTTCTTTGCTTGGACACCAACAACACCATAAATAATAGCCTACTAAAAATATTAGGGACTTCCCCTCCTACCTTTTTGTTACTTGCTGGTGGTTTTATTTTTAATCAGTGTGAATTTATTTTTAGAAAAATGATATCATGTCACAATTATTCCTTGTTAATCTAGATGAAAATTGAAAATGAATATATTATTCAAATATATCTATGGAAGAGTTTTTAAAATAACATTAAAAGACTACTATGCATTTTTAGAATTGATATATATTATTAATTTATTTATTTGTTCGAGACATTCCTTCACAATAAAGTGTAGAAAACAAGGTAATAAACGCCTTATCCCTAAATTTCTATAAATTAATATTTAAATATTTTCAAAGATGTTCAAAATTATGAATAGACTATATAATTTTGATGAATGCTTAGAAGGAAATTATTCACAGATTTATAAACGTTTCATTTTCGCTATACCTATAGTTACAGCTCTTCTTGACTTGCAATCTTTATTTCTCAAATTCAGATTTCACATCAATATAAATAGATGAATAAAATCACACCTAATTTCGATACTTCCCAAGAGTTCCTTTCGAACAGAACATCGGAATCTTGATTCGAAGTAAATAAAACTTATCTGGCATCAGTCTCTCATTAAGCTCCATTTGCATTTAACTCGTATTCACACAGGACAGGAAATTTGCTATGCGCTAACATGGATTTATAATGAAGTCTTGGCTGAGCTTCGCTATACTATCTGCTATAGTAAAGAAGACCCTCTGGTAAGATGGGGAAATGACTCTAGCTGGGTCAATATTGGTTCAAAAATAAAAAATTTCGTCTCAAATTGTAGGAAACATTATGATCTATCATTTGAGACCATATTAATAATTTTTGAAACAATATTGACCGAGCTGGAGACATTTTCCCATCTTGCCAGAGGTCTTCTTTGCTTGAACCGACTATATCATCCGGTGATCTAGCTATCGTGTTTATTATAAAAACTTACCCACATACCAATAGCCTGTCCAAGCGAAGAAGACATTCTGGCATGATGGGGAAGTGACTTCAGCTCGGTCATTATTGGTTCAAAAATTAGAAATTTGGTCTTAAATTGTAGGAAACATTATGATCTATCATTTGAGACCAAATGAATAATTATTGAAACAATATTGACCGAGCTGGAGTCATTTTCCCATCTTGCCAGAGGGTCTTCTTTGCTTGGGCAGACTATGTACATAAACACAGATTTGTATACATATACCTCTCTTATAAACGGTACATAATATAATCTCACTTGTAGTAATGCTCAGAGTCTTTACGTTTACATGTAATGCTATCTTGGTATGTTGAAGTTTATCTTAGTATCAACTCTTCGGTTCTGGAAGTTTTGGCTATCTTATTACGTGTGTGCTTCATCAGTCTTTTTCAACTGAATTTCCTGATATCTACCCAAGATATAGTCTGGTCAAGCAAAGAAGACATTCTGGCACGATGGGAAAATGACTACAGCTTAGTCAATATTTGTTCAAAAATTATAAATTTGGTCTCAAATTCTAGAGCAGAATGCTTTCTACAATTTGAGACTAAATTTATAATTTGAACTGATATTGACCGAGCTGGAGTCATTTTCCCATTTTGCAAGGATGTCTTCTTTGCTTAACCAGACTATACGTATACATGCAATGAGCATCCGGAAGAAGCTGGGAATCCTGCCATGGGACAGATGAGGATGGGAATAAGTTAAATACCGTATATTAAACAGGGAAAACTGCTATTACAGCTTGGGAAAAGTCCGATTAAAAATTTAGATGGATGTTTGGAAGGTATAAATGGCCACACAACTTTTCAAAAAGTCATTTTGTTCAAGAATAAATTATTGATATGTTTTATGGAAATAAATCTATTTATTTATTAGAAAAATTAAAAACTAAGACAGAGCACACCGCTATAGCAAATTGGGAATTGCAAGGGCTTTTAAAAAATATGGGCAAGATACCCAAGATTTTTAAAATGAAATAAACATTTAAAATAGATTAATTTTAATATTTTATACCGGTACAACTGTTTGATTCAACTTTCGTCAAATAAAACACCAATATTCAACCATTAATTAACTTAAAAGTTTGAATTATTTATTGAAAATTGTGTTACAGAAATACTACTGGGGTACTAGTTTACCTCTGTAAACTGGCCTGTTTCACGGAACATTTCTTGTTTCAACTTTTTTGCTTCCACCATGTTTGTCTTTAGATAAATAAATAATAAATATTATTATATTTACTCATTGTTTGAATCCTTGATCCCTTATCAGGCAAATCACACAGGAAACTATTTTCTAAATAATGGGGAAATTTTTGATACGGTACGGTATCTTATCTACAGTATTATTGATTTTATTAAATTTACAGTATTGACAGTATTATAATTTTATACAAAAATTGTTGAAAATTCTTGGTTGGTTTTATCTGTATTATTTATGAAGATTTTTAGTTGAAATAATTTGCATGAGCCTTCTGAATCAGCTTTATAGAGTATTAAATTGTTATTTATTTTATCTTTTTAGCAGTTTTCTAGAAGAAGAGACTCCAATAATAAATTTAATGCATCACTCATTGCTTTCGATGATAAGGAAATGCTAGCTGACTGCCTATATTCTACTGGTATGTAATAACATTTATAATTATCAATTAGTTTTAATAATTTATTTGTAAGTGAATCTTTTCCAATAATATTCTACTGGTATGTAACAACATATATTCAATTAATTTTTAATAATTTATTTGCAAGTAAATATTTTTTTATAATATTCTACAGCACTACAATGTTTTAGTTCTATCTTCTTCAAAGTCAAACACAATAAGGTGTCAAATATCCAGAAAAAACTGAGTAATTTAGATTCAAATATTTATTTATTTGAAAAAATACAATATACTTATTGGATAAAAACACCGAATATCAAATAAAATTCGTCTCTTTTCCAAATTTTGTGAAAATTTTTAAATGGCCTGAAGCTATACATTGTGTAAATCAAAAGCATCAAGTGGCTACACTATTATTATTCTGTTGTACAGTCTGCCCAAGCAAAGAAGACCCTTTGGCAAGATGGGAAAATGAATCAAGCTCGGTCAATATTGGTTCAAAAATTATGAATTTGGCCTCAAATTGTAGGAAACAATTTTATCTACTTTTAAGACCATATTAATAATTCTTGAACCAATATTGACCAAGCTGGAGTCATTTTCCCATCTTGCCAGAGGCTCTTCTTTGCTTGTACAGACTATAGTAGTAGTAACAATAACAATAATTCTGTTATCACTATTATCGCCTGTAGTTAGTGAAAAAATCAATCAATTTTCTTAAATTTAAATGGATTTTTTACAAGTTATAGAATATTCTATGAAGCAACAGTAGTTTTTTTATTTAATTCAAAGTGATTTAATAATAATTTTTAGTAATCTAGCCTATAATATTTTTTAAAATTTCCCAAGGGTGATGCGCACATGTGCGTGGGTAATGAGAGGGGTGATGATGAGAGATGACGACTGCTTTTGAGGCAACCGTGACCGACGGCTTCACGTCTCCTCCAAAAAGAGAAGACGTAAGTATTGAATAGCAATCAGTACTTCAATGCTTCAATCCATAAGTATCCACTAAATAGATTATTAAAAATGTTATGAGTATCTGTCGTTTTCCTTACTGATGATGTACTATATACCTATATTTCCAACCAGAATAGTAGACCATAATATGGTATATTATATTAACTGAAGTTAATTAATAAACAGAGAACAATCCGTGAATGAAGACTAGGTGTGACCTGACCTTTTAACAACAATGGGGAAAAAACAAAAACATCAAGTATAGGCTACTCTGTCCAATCAAAGAAGACATTCTGACAAGATGGGAGAATGCCTCCAACTCGATCAATATTGGTTCAAAAGTCATAAATTTGGCCTCAAATTGTAGGAAACATTCTGCTCTACAATTTGAGACAAAATGAGTTATTTTTGAACCAGTATTAACCGAGATGGAGTCATTTTACCATCTTGCCAGAATGTCTTCTTTGCTTGGACAGACTATAATGTAGGGTCAACAAGAATCTTGTAAAAGGTCATGGTGGGTGGGTCAGCTTAAGAGGGGGGGGGATGCTAATGCTGTTACAATTCTAATGAATGAAAATGAGCGTCCAATGTATAAGGTATACCAGAAGGATCTTCCCACATCATAGTGATAAATAATTAGATTCAACACTCTACGTTTGTATGGTTGTGGGTGGGGACTATTATGGAATTGCAAGATAGTTTATTATATGGGCTTGAGGATAAGAGATGGAAAATGAGAGAGAAGGAGTTGATGAAGATGAGGAGGAGAGATGAAAATGAGTGAGAAGGAGTTCATAAAGAGGAGGAAGATGAGAAGGAGGAGTGAGATAATAATTTATTTATAGATAGATTAGATTTATATTAGATTAAATCTAGATTAAAACCCTAATTGTTACAAGGCTGTCGCCTATGCTAACATTCAGTTCACAAAATATTCAGGATAAAGATACTTTACAAATCTAATTTATTCATTATATTATGGTGTAATAATAAAGAATGATGAGAATAAGAAGGCAGGAATTTAGACAGAAATCAAATCATATATAATGTAAGATATACATAGAAAATAAGTTACTGATGATAATAGATGGATATTTAAGTTTGAAAGAGAAGATGAAAATCGGAGAGGGTAGATCGAAGAATAAAGATGAGTAATAATAGACACAGCTATAGTGGAGAAGAAGAAAAGTGAAGGATAGTAAAAAAAGACAAAACAATACAGAAAAAATGACAAATGATAAAGAAACTACAAAAGACAATGACATAATACAGTGGAACTACAGTAATATGGAATATAATTTTTAGAAAAAAGTGTGAGAAGAAGAATAGGGGTAAGAAGAAGATGAGAAGGATAGTAAAGAAAGACAAAAAAACAGAAAAAGTGAAAGTTAATAATAAAATATTTATTCTCAGTCCAATAAAATACATGAAACACTTTCATGCAAACAATCAATTTTCAAACTGAAAAATAATAACTTACACATATGCAAAGTTCAAGAAGCTTCTCCGCATATGTGAGCAGATAATTATTACAATAATTACAAACAAATTAAAAAATAAGAAATAAAAAATGCAAGAACAATCAATCAACTAACTTTTTAATAAATGGATAATAAAGAAACTACAAAAGACAACGAATAATACAGTGAAACTACAGTATGAAATATATTTTTTAGAAAAAAGTGCAAGAATTAGAAGAAAACGAGGATAAGAAGTAGAAGGGGGGGAGGAGGAGGAGGAGGAGTAGGAGGAGGTGGAGGAGGAGGAGGAGAGAAGAGAAGAAGAAGAAGAAGAAGAAGAAGAAGAAGAAGAAGAAGAAGAAGAATGAGTACTGAAAGCACCTAGAGCTTCCACCCACACCTAATCACGACTAGACCTGAGAGAGCACAAGAAATATACAACCTGTCCCATGTACAGGACAAGGTATAGTGAACACCTTCTTCCCCAGACCTAACCTAACATCACCGTACAACATCCATTACAGTGGTTTATTTCATCGTTCATTTTATATTATAGTCTGTCCCAGCAAACAAGACATTCAGTCAAGATGGAAAATGACTCCAGTTTGGTCAATATTGGTTCAAAAATTATAAATTTGGTCTCAAATTTTAGGAAACATTCTGATCTACAATTTGAGACCAATTTAATAATTTTTCAACCAATATTGACCGAGATGGAGTAATTTTCCCATCCTGCCAGAATGTATTCTTTGCTTGGATAGACTATTATAGACTACAACGGACCATCGCCTATTAATCTTGATGCTCCGCTTGATCTACATTATGACCTTTGGCTATACCTTATAGCAGGGCATCGATCAATGCAATTTATGTTTTATGGTTGTATTTTATGGTTTGACTAATGTTTTATCGGTGCTTTACTACGGGATCTAGAGTAAGGACATGAGTCTTGCGTTTTTCCAATCGTTGATCATCGATTTTCCTAAGGAATGTCGTTGAATTACTGTAAGTTACCTGCATTTTAAATTGTTAAGTTACAGTATATGGAATGGGATGAGCAAATGTGAAACCATAAATGAGCTCAATTTTTGTAGAATTAGTCATTAAATAAATATGCAATATAAAAGATATTCTCTGAACAAAATTATGAATTCCTTGATCTTTTTATTGACCTTTTTTGGGGGAAATGGTTTTATATTTGGTTCTAGCTCCTTTTAGTATTATATTGATTGAGTTTTTGTAGAAATGAATAACCCAATGCAAACTCATTCCAATTTCCAATCAAACAATGGGCAATGGTGAATACATGACTGCACTCCTTGTTTCAGAAAAATTCTAATAGTTGAAAAATACCAATGATATTTGTCAAAATTGATTGCCTTTTTACAGTTATGCACCTCTCATAAAAAGTATTAATGTTAATAGCCACGTTTACACCGAGATGTTAATAACATTTGTTAATAACTTTAATATAATTAGTTCTATAATATATAAGTCTATATAATAATACGTTATTCAAAAAAGTTATAACAAATGTTATTAACATTCTAGTGTAAACGTGGCATTATTCTGTTTTTGTATATAATTTGATTTTTCAATTATCATTATTATTCTGTAGAGGTTACAATCCTTTTCTTGGTGATAGCCAATGTTATTGGGAAATAATATTATTAACTCTCAAATAATTTTTTTCACGAAAACAATTCCAAAATTCAGAATGAAAATTATAAGTTCTTGGATTTGAAGAATTCAACAAGAGGAAATTGAAAAAAAATCTTAAAAAATTAGAAAATATTTTGAAATATTATAAAAATAGATACTATGCATTTAATTGAAAACAATGAAGTGTTCTTCTGGAAAAAGCTGAGAAAAAAACTGTTTTTTTCTCGTTTTTCTCATTGTTCTCTGCCTCTCACAAGTAAACTTGGAACACCAATTTCAAAAACTCATTTTGCAAATAAGCCGATAATTCTGCCTTCAAAGGCGTTCAACACCAATAATTTCACGCTTGAGATCATAAAATTTCACTTGCAAAATTTCAGAAATATTCCAGACTAAAAATATAGATTACGCAGTATTAAATTTTGTACGATGCAGAGTGTTTACAATATGAGGTCCGCACCCTCATAACAAAAGTGGTATGTTAAAAAAGTATTCCAGAAGATTTATGTACGCATACATTATGTATTCGTCCAACCTACCTTTCAAAAAACATTGTGCCGGTCTCCCTATATGGATTAGCCCGGGGCACTGTTCATTATTGAAATGTTAAACAAGAGTATACTCTGTTCAAGCAAAGAAGACATTCTGGCAAGATGGGGAAAATGACTCTAGCTCGGAGAATATTGGTTCAAAAATTATTAATTTGGTCTCAAATTGTAGACATTCTAATCTACAATTTGAGACCAATTGTATGATTTTTTAATCAATTTTAACCGAGCCGGAGTAATTTTCCCAGAATGTCTTCTTTGTTTAAACAGACTATTTCAACTTGAACAGCATTACACCAAATTGTTCTGCCGGCTATATAGATGAAGATCGTCGTTCTGTTTATTGTGCTGTTGGTAATTAATTTCTGTAACATAAATCAAGTGGTTAAAAAAGTTTTGTGCATCGATGGTGGTATTATTTTCATGTCTTGTTGATTGAGAAGAGATTAGGCCATTATTGAAAATTTTAATTTTATCTGATGACTGTTGGATCATTGTTTTTTATCGTTGTTGTTGAGTTGTTATGAGAACATCTGGTACGGTATTGATTTTTTAAATAGCTTCAAAAATGGTATGAAGATTAGTTTGAAGGACAACCACTGAATTTCATGGAAAAGAAACAAAACAATAGAAGATTTATTCTACAGGGACTACACAAATTTCATGGAAAAATATACAGAATTAATACAACTCAACATAAATTTTTTATGTATTTTCAATACATATTTAGTGGGAAGATAGCGTTCTTTAGAAAATTGATGCACAATCTATGGTATATTTTGTTTTTTTTACTAAAAATAGTAAGCTACTACTTGTAGGCTTTAATTAACTTAAATAGACTACAATTAGTAAGTTGAAGTTTGGAAACTTGACAGTTTCTTCCAAGATTTAATGCCATAGGCAAAAGCTATATTGAAATGTCATATTTAAATACCGTAGATACTACGTATGTTTAAGTACAGATAGATACCTAATATTCACATTTTTAAAGACTAAAGCAATACCATCCAAATTCCTGTGCGTTTTGAGATTGAGAGGTCTTATATAGGCCTACTAAATTTCGGTTTCATCTACAATTTTTTACGTTTTTATAGAATTAATAAACGTTTTATAAGAATTAATAAATTTTTGATATTCTGCCCTTTGGGCTATTGAATAGGTACCTCTCAGCTCAAGTGAGTTTAACTTTTTGTTTTTTCTAATAAACTTTTTCAATAAAATTTTTTATAATTGTTATGAACTAGGTGAGATTACAGTGATTATATAAGTCTTATATAGTCACTGTAGGTGAGATAGATCAACCTCATCAACTTAATTGTAATCTCAATAAAAAATACAAAAATTGATCATTATTTTTTAATAATTTAATTATTCTCTTGCTATTTCAATTCAATTATAAATTAGGCTACCATTTCCAGTTGAATTTCAATAATTTTTTTTCAACAAAATTTTGACAAACTTTCCAAAGTCGATGAATTCTAAAGTTTCAACAATCAATCATCCAGAAACAGCAATTAGTTGGGTTTGGGAAAGAAAAATGTCGGGAATTTGTTCAGACTAGTTTGGCGCTTATCCAAAAGAAGATGCAAACTTAGAAGATGATTCTAAAAAAAGAAAAATAGAAAAATGAGCAAAGAAGAAGAAGAAGAAGAAGAAGAAGAAGAAGAAGAAGAAGAAGAAGAAGAAGAAGAAGAAGAAGAAGAAGAAGAAGAAGAAGAAGAAGAAGAAGAAGATGGGCAAAGTCAAAGTATTAGGAAAGAATTAATGATGAGAGTTCTAGAGGTCAAGGCTGTACTAGTGAACCCTGTAATAGCACAGACTAGAAGGCATCTGTTTTCTGCATTAAATATACATTACACCAACAGCAATACTATATCTATGTATTTCGTGTACCGTGATTTCTTTAAGCCTCACTTTATCAGTGCAGTCTATCTATAGACCTCTTCGTTTATCTTTAGTCCTCTTCGTTACTCCTTCTTTCTTCGCCATTCTCTTCATCTTTGTCTTTTCTTCTTTCGTTTCCTTTTTTCTTCTTTTATCTTTGGGGCGTTGCCGCACAGACCTGCTTCGAGACGAAATGAATGAGATTCTGAGTCTGACCAAGGATCAAGTTCAATGCTCACGTCAACAGACAAGACACTCGGTCTGTTAAACTGAGTTTTATTGCAGTTTCAGCCTCATCTGTTGGAAAAATCGGATCGGAAATATCTGTCCAAGCAAAGAAGATATTCTGGCAAGATGAGGAAATGACTCCTGCTCAGTCAATATTGGTTCAAAAATTATGAATTTGATCTCAAATTATAGGAAACATTCTAATCTACAATTTGAAACCAAACTTAAAATTTTTGAACCAATATAGATCGAGCTGGATTCATTTTCCCATCTTGCTAGAATGTCTACATCTTTGCTTGACAGACTATTGACCGGTTTTTCCAAGCACACTCAAATTTGAGGGACCCTCAAGTTTACTACACTTTACTACATTTCCTATACTTATCATAGAGAATGTCAACTGTTCATCAAAATTTGAGGGTCCCTCAACTTTGAGTGTGCTTGGAAAAACCCGGGATATATCTTGTATATCATAAATTCATTTATAATAATAATTTAAATAATTATAATAAATAAAATAATTTATTATAATTGTATTGCAGTTTGGGCTTCATCCTTCATCTGTTGGGAATCTCGGATCATAGATTTGTTTCTTTGGAGATATTATACCAAATGTTTACTGGGAACTGTTATTCTTGTACCAGAATCAGGACAGATTATAATTTTAATTTCAATAATAGATCATTATTATTACACGTTAATAAATAAAAGTTGAAATCACAGTACCCTCTCTAGTATTTTCTTATTTCAACACTTGCTCTTCTCTCAACAGGCATCCGCAAGTGTGATTGAACGAACAAATTGACTATAATTATATTAATTGTTAATTCTTCACTAAATTCTTATCCATGAACATAAGTTATTCATATGTACATACTGTAATGTGATTTATTTTTTAATCTACAAAATTTTATAAGAATGTATGTTTAGTTTTAGACAAGAAGGAAACATTTATTACCCACATATTTGAATGGAAGTAGTTTTAGAAGTAGATGAATGAAAATATACTTGAAATAATACATGTATTAAGTAAATATATCTTATCAATTTGACTATTATTAACTTTGTACAAATGTTAACCGTTTTATATTCAATTTTGTAATGTACACGTACTACAGTACCATTTCATTCTGTAGAGTCGTATTCAAATGTTTTTGCCTGAGATGTAGGATAGCATAAGGAAGCTATTCTGTTGTGATCAAGCAACTCATATTCTTATTCTATTAAAAAACATCCAATCCAAATGAACTTGAAGATCTTGTGGAAAATGGCCTTGAAATAAATGTTTGCATTGTCCCGTTAGCCCCTTTTGTTGCACCCATATTGTAGTTCATTCAATTGTGATTGGGACCCTCGGTTCTTATCACTAGCGCACGTGTCAGAATAATAGCAGTGTTTTTAACGAAAATCTACTCAGCATTTTTCGTTTTAGTCTATTCTCTCTTGTTCTATCTGTAGTGCTATTTAAAATACTTGCTTTCATTTTTGAATTGGCACTCGAAGCGAAAGATTCTCGGTAAAAGATCATTGATAATTTTGAAGCCAAGATATTTTGTCAGTCAAACCGCCCGGGTCAGCTCTCAGCTGGCAGGCATCGATTAGTGTGTGACGTCACACGAAGCCGGCCGAACTTGGTCGAAGATTGCCGAACCGGTCTGTGAATAGAACCGAGCTCGAAAATTTTGTCAGTTGATTCTCAGACCGGTTCGCGAGTGTTTGTATTCGTGTCGTTGATGTCGTACATTTTATAATGTAGCCGAAAGTATTATTTTGTGAATTGCATATTGATAAGGTTCAATTCATTTCACCAACGTAAATTTCCTCGTGAAAATGGGGATACGTTGTTGAACCTCCCAGTGTTATCTTAATGGATTATGTGTTGGTAATTTTTACCTTGTGAGTTTTTGTGTACCTACTGGATTTTATCTGGTTCATTTTTGACTGGTGCAGTATTTGCCTGACCTTCTTCCTGATGTTAGGTGTTTTGAAAAGACGTTGGAAACCCAAAAGGTAAATGATTTATTCATCAAATTATAAAATCTTAAAAATTTGAGCGTAGTACTGCGTAGTTGAACATCTAACTGCCAAACAAGTTCATCTAGAAGTACACTCGTCATTTCATTATTTTTAGTGATTCTTATCAGTTATCAATATTGAGATTTCCTTCTGATGAAGTAGTCCAACAATTTCCTTCGAAATACTCAGGGATTTGAAGCTCATACTCCAGAAATATTGCAAGAAATGAATTTGATAGCGTCCTTCCACCTGATATCAGCACGTGTACAAACATGTCGACTTCCTTGTTCGTTTCTTGAACTGTACGTTATCACTAATCGGTCGTTAATCTTTCGAATCTCACATAAGGCAAAACTATCAGTGAAATTGTGAATTTGATTGAGTTATTTCCACCGAAAAACTTGTTTGATTCATTAGAATAATGCTCTTTGTTATTGTTAGTAACTTGATACAATTGCACGTTCATTCCGATTTGAAATATTGGTAACGTACGGTAATCTTGATAGGTTGATAACGTAAGACTCAGATCTTCGAGCAGCCATGTTGTACTGTATTTGAACGTGTGTCATCTTCCATGTGGCTGGTTGAGCCAGATATCTTGAAAATTGTTTATTGATTTTTTTAATAATGACGTTATTTTTTCATCATGACGTCATACTGTATGTAGGGTTTTATTTTTGCTTGAATTCGGATGGAATTGATAGGTTAGTCATTTTATTGTAGTTTTCAAATTATGTTTAAAGTGAATCCGTGTATGTTTAATAAGCTTTGATTTACAGCATTTCTTGAACCAAAAGTACATTATCATAATTTATCTTCATTATTTGTTTAATTGCCAATTTCCTCTTCTTCTCTTCCTGCGGTTTGCTTTTGAAACTCACGTTACCGGTTACCGTTATTATGGGCTACGTTATCAGTCTTCACAGTTGATACGTTATAATACTGTATTGTAGTTGTTGATGGTAGGTAGGCTATTCTAAAGTCTAAACTATATTAATTTCTTGATTGAAGTCATTGATTTTATTTGGATAGAATATTTGCCTGGTCAGCAATTGAAAAGATTTTTTACAAAAATATTGTTTGTAGAGTTCGTTTGAACAATAGCCTATTGAAAAAAATCAAGTTATTTTTGTTACATTATTTATATAATATGTTTTTTACAATAACATTGTTTGACAATTCGCTGAAACAATAGCCTATTGAAAGAAAATCCAGAAATTTAAGTTACTTATAGTACATTATTTTAAATATTGGTTTATATTACGATTTCACCGTAAAATAAAGGAAAGATTTGTCAATCTTCTAATTTCAATAGCTTTTTTCAAATCTCTGTATTTTGCTATTTTCATTTTCCTTCAATATCATGATCCTTTTGTTTGTATTCTTCCTTTATTTTATCCATTTGTTTGTTTGTTTGTTATGAGGGTGAAGCCCACATGAGCTCATAGGCTTGTGCGTGGGTAATGATATGGATGATAGATGACGACTACTTAAATCCTGTTGTTCCTTTATCCATAACCATATGAGTTATGCTATTTTCTTAATAAATTAGAAACTATCAAGTATCAACTTTCATTTCGCAAAAATGAGTAGGCATTTATCTGCTATTCATGAAAGAAGTTCAGTTGGGCGTTGGGCCCACCTAAAAAAATTTCGTCACTTTTTTCGAAATATGCCCGTTCTTAGTTTTTCTTTGTGTTTGGTTCTAGAACGTGTCTCATTCGTGGTCATCCTATTTAGAACTAATGAATGCATGATAACAGGCTCTGGGTGATTCGGGGAATCCTCTTGAAAATCAGGACTGAACGTGTGTTCACCCTTTCCTAAAATCCCTTTGCTGCACTCTGCGCGTCACTTTGACGTCAATCACGTGATTTTGGAAGGTGGGAGAGATCATTGTTGGGGGTAAGGGTTGGATCTCCTGCTCCCTTGATTATAATGAATCGATAGGGAGGGTGTAACTACACTACTCTTGTACTCACTGCTTTGGTCTCTATTTTTGAAGAAGATATATTTATTGTAAAATAATACAATGCTGTTTCTTCAATATCAATACAATATTAAAATTATTCAATATATAAGTTGAAATTATAGATGATAATTTGATGTTGACAAATAATATTAAGTCCTTGGAAAAATAAATTACTGAATAGATGAGTTTATTCAGGTTTGGTGAAATATATATTAATTTTCAATTGGTTTGACACGTACTTATAAAAAATTGGAATGTATATTTTTTTCAATAACTCAGTATTTTTCTCAAGTAGCCTACCTAATAATTTAATATTTTTAAATTTAATACTTTGATCTCTTTAATAAATAAAAATTTGAATAAGAGAGCGTTATTCACTAAAATTTGGTTTAGAAATCGTAAGTTGTTGATTAGTTTCATCTTTTGATTTTATAGATGGTTAATTGATGAAAAATTCATTAAAAAGGATAATTCTACAATCCAACAAAATTAAGAATGAATATAACATACAAAAATAGAATTTATCGAATATGGGTGTTTTGTATAATATTTAATCATTTTTATTCTAGTCACTAGTATTATGAGTAACAGCAACCTTAATCTACTATTGTTCATCAGTTCATTTGAATTTTGTCTCAATGTTTAGGAAGAATTTTTTTGTTTAATGATAATTACTTGGATCTATATCAATTTCATGTCAAGTTCACTGAATTTGCATCGCCCTTGCAATTTGATTTACAAACTTCCTGATATCTCACGTGCTATTCATTTATCAAATCGTTCTTTATTTTTATCAGGCTTTCAGTCTTATCTTGAATTGTTCTAAATTTTTATCAGACTCATAACTCTGTTGAATTCACGTAATCTACTATTAAAATTTTATCAAAACCCCAGTGATATAGATATTATATCCTTTGGAAACTGTCATTCTGTGTTGTCAAAAATAAATTCTCCATTTCACGGCATTTGAAAAGTTGTCTGGTATAGTTTCGTGGAGCAGAGAAGACATTCTGGCAAGATGGGAAAATGACTGCAGCTAGGTCAATATTGGTTCAAAAATTAGAAATTTGGTCACAAATTGTAGAAAAGAATGTTTTCTACTATATGAGACCAAATTTATAATTTTTGAACCAATATTGACCGAGCTGTAGTCATCTTCCCATCTTGCCAGAATGTCTTCTTTGCTTGGACAGATTTAAGCCTACGCACCTTTGAGATTGATGAACTGAGTGCCTAGATGCAAAGTGCACCAATAAACATATCAACACTTCGTTCATAAAATAGAGAGAATGATAAACAAACGGCGAAAATAGCCGAGAATTCTTTTACGTTTCCGGCAACTGACGCAAAAAGAACGGGAGAGGAAAGAGTGATAAGAGAGAATGAGAGAGAAAAAGAAAGAGAATGAGAAAGGTAAATGAATTTGGAGATTTGCCAAAATGCACGTGTATAGTGCTCGGTTGACCGATATAAGCGATTGAAGTTTGATTCTATAGTCTGGTCGAACAAAGAAGAAATTCTAGCAAGATGAGAAAAAGACTCCAGCTCGGTCAATATTGTTTTAAAAATATGAATTTGGTCTTAAATTGTAGAGCAGAATGTTTACTTCAATTTGAGACAACATTTATAATTTTTGAACCAATATTGACCGAACTAAAGACATTTTCCCATCTTGCCAGAATGTCTTCTGTGCCCGAACAGACTTTACTTTGAACCACGGCTAGACTAGCGTCAAATCAATTTAAATAATTCAAGTGTGCTTGAAAGATTCCTAAAATTGAGTATTTTAGAGGTTATTTTCAGGATGATTTTATAATTATACTGAGTTGTAGTCAGTGTTACTGAGGTGTATTGTATATTGAGTTCAATTATATACTTATTGAACAACAGTGTTGTTGAGATTGGTGTTGAAAATTCAGGGTACATAAAATTCCAAGATCCAAAAATTCAGTTGAAAAGATCTGGAACTGTAAGATTGTCATGGGAAAGATCATTTTAAAGCGAAGGAATAAAGAACAAGGTTACCATTCGATTAGAAACCAGTCAGACAAGGCTAACTCAAATTCGAGGAAATGCTGATAAAAAATATCCAATAAAGAGCTAGACAATCAGCGGGCAAATTCAAGATAATGACGCTAAATCCAGAACGGGGTCAAATAGGCGAGACTGAGAGAAAAAAATTATAGAAAATATCCAACGATCTGTGATGAATTTTCGATACCCGTGAAATTTTTTGGATAGCAAAAATCAAGGTACGTTTAATTGAGTTTCTTCAGGTGTTCGTTAGCTACTGGAATTTGGGAAGGTCAAGCCGTCAAGGTCACAAGACACTAAAGTGAAACCATTCAACAATAACTTGTGTTTACTATAGTTCGATAGTTTGGTATAATCATAATGTGTATAAGTAATACAGTAATACAGTAGTAATAGTAATACAGGTTTTCCAGATCATATCATCTTTAAGGCGCGAACCCGCACATATTATAGTCTGTCCAAGCAAAGAAGACATTCTGGCAAGATGGGACAATGACTCCAATTCAGTCGATATTGGTTCAAAAATTACTAATTTGGTCTCAAATTGTAGATCAGAATGTTTCCTATATTTTGACCCAATATTGACCGAGTTGGAGTGATTTTTTCATCATTTCCCACCAATGACTTTCTTTGCTTTAACGAACTTTATATGACATTGCTTAAAGTTTTATGGAGGAGATAACCAAATGTGTTACTAATAATTGATTTGCGACTTTGAGTTCCCCTATTTAAAAACGTATTTGGAGGGAGATAAATGTATGGATATTTTTGTTGATAGGATTATTCAAGTTAACTTCTCTATTTAACCTTGCTTGAAAATGGAACGCATGTTGAACTTGAAAAATTCTCTAACAATTTGTTGAAAGACACACTAGGTTCACGTCAATTTACAAGGTAAACCAATAAATTAGAGGTGGATGACTCAGAGTTGGCAAAACAAATGATACTTTGATTATAATTGATGAAACGTTCGACTTGACGTAACGAGTATAAGGTAGGGTATACAAATTATTCGGAGTGGAAAGATACATCAGTTAGAATGTTTATTGCCTTGTGATAATCATGACTACAAGCAACCTTCACTGGTTTGTTCAGTACGATACAATGTATTATTTTAATAGCTTCTGGTTGCCTTATGTGGTTTGTCTGGGATTGTATTGAACAGGTGAATAAATATGATTGATGAAAATCAATAGTGAATAGGTAGTGAAAGTGAATACCGTATTTTATTAAAATTATGAGAGACTACTTGTTGGATTTGGATAAAGTTCAAGTGGGTGTGATTCGGGGAGAAAACTTGACTTGTGATTTTGAGTTATTAAACTATTTTTTAAAATATTATTGAATTTTATTAAGGGCTATAATCAGCTGATTGGCAACGTCGCATCAATTCTCACTGTACTATTTTCATGCGTTTTACTCTACTATACACTGTAGTATAGTCTGTTCAAGCAAAGAAGAGCCTCTGGCAAGATGGGAAAATTATATTAGCTCGGTCAATATTGGTTCAAGAATTATAAATTTGGTCTTAAATTGTAGAAAACATTATGATCTACAGTTTGAGACCAAATATATAATTTGAACAAACATTGACCGAGCTGGTGTCATTTTCCCATCTTGCCAGAGGGTCTTCTTTGCTTGGACAGACTATATCAGTCACTTTTTCTAAGGTAGTGTTTTCGTTTTATTCTATCATTCCGTACTACATGTACAAAAAAATTGTACATCTTGATTCTCATGAAGTCATTTCCAGAATATCTTCTGTTTTTGACAGTAATTATTCAAATTAATTCATTCTTTCAACATTTTTCTTCTTCTGGTTCTCGAAATGATGGAAGAGAAAATTCAGCCCACTTTTATCATATCGTGTACTTATTCAGTATTGTTTCCCACACCATACAATAGGCTGTCCAATCAAATAAGACATTCTGGCAAGATAGGAAAATGACACCAGCTCGGTCAATATTTGTTCAAAAATTATATATTTGGTCTCAAATTGTAGATCAGAATGTTTCCTACAATTTAATACCAAATTTGTAATTTTTGAACCAATATTGACCGAGCTGGAGTAATTTTCCCGTTTATCAGAATGTCTTCTTTGATTGGACAGACTATAGATTGTCGGTATCATACAAGTTATTATTAACCTGTTCTCCCCCTGATTTCATGCAGTTTAACGATGTGAGAATTCTGTTAAAAGTTTCTTAATTGTGTTAGTTTTCTCACGTTTTTCATTTTTTCTGACTGATTTTCCGCTTTCTTGTAGTGGAGCTCTCACCTTGTTCTTGAATGCGGAACATTGGCGTGAATTGAGTTTCTATTCCAGGATTAACAATTAACGGAAATTGCTTGTATAGGAACTGAAAATATGAGGCTCAGTAGACTGATATAGTAGAGAAATCTCTGTATGCGAAGACTTGTAGCCTGTAGGTATTCTTTAAAAAGTGTTCTGATTGAACGATATAAAAAATAAAACAGAGAAGTACCGTATATTTTCCACTATTAAAATATTAATTCTTTGCCTTTTATTTTCTGAATGAAAATCAATGATTGACTAAAATTGTTAGCACCTACTTTTGAACTGAAAGAATAAATTGTACGTGGGACAGTTTTGGGAGAAATTCTGTTGTACTATTCATTGTGAAAATAGAGTAAATTAGCTTAAATGAATTGAATGAATATTTAAAGATAAACATATCTATTGAATTAAAATGAAGACTTTAATGATGATTATTTGTTACTAATGAATTTGTATGGAATTCCACGGTGAGATACTATCAAATATAGTATAATATAGATCTATGATAAATTTTTTTAAATCTTTAATTCATCAAAACTGATAATTATATTGGAAAAACTGAGGTTTATATTGTGAATCGACTCTTGACAATAGGATTGAAGTCAACCATTTTTATTCTGTTTTGTTGTTTCAGGTAAGTTTGATTGCTGTCTCGTATACAGTACTAGCTTTCTCTAGTTACCTGAGTGAGAAAACCTCTAGTTTTCTGAGTGAGTTTTTTGCATTTTTAAATCTAACTTATAGAACAATCTAACTTGTTAAGTGTTAGTGTTAAATGTTAGAGAGGGTAAACTTCGCCCTCCCAGACTAACAAATAAAGGGAGCCATTTCATTCTAACTTATGAATTATTTGCTCTAACAAGTTATTGAATCTCCAATCTACAATTCTGAGGTAATACGGTTATTGATCATGAATCTAATTAAACAATTATTCCTAGAAACTTAGCTATCTAATTTCGACCGTGGTCAAGTGATTTTGTAAAGTGTTTCGGTTTTAATTGTTAATAATGTTTCCTATAAATAACTGTATCAAAGTGTGAAACTATAAACCTACATGCATGGTTAAACATGTAGGAAAAATTGAGTTACATGGCGAAGTGGACCAACCTTTGGGTCTCCCCACTTTTAAAAGCCATTAGGTTTCTGTTGAATAATAATGACAATTAGAATACCGTACACTACGTCATGACATTGATAATGTGCCAAAAATTATTGCATGTTGTACAACTATTGATAACACTCGTAGTAGAAGTGATAAACGTTGTAATAATATTACGCTTATCCCAGACGTGTATAGCGTATCCAAGCGAAGAAGACATTCTGGCAGATTAGAAAAATGACTCCAGATCGGTCAATATTGGTTCATAAATTATAAATTTGTTCTAAAATTGTAGATCAGAATGTTTTCTACAATTTAAGACCAAATTTATTATACTTGAACCAATATTGACCGAGCTGGAGTCAGTTTCCCATCTTGCCAGGATGTCTTTTTTGCTAGGACAGACTATATCACACTCAACACTTGAGAATTTATAACAGTTGTACATTCACTATGTAAATAGCAGTCTTATCAGTCTAATGTTGGATTTGAATGTGAAACTGAATTTGGTCAATATTGATAACGCCTCTTCACATCCGCGTATTAATCATAATACAGTTGTAGATAAATGTTTACTATGCTTGACATAGCTTTATTCAAACACTGATAAAATTCCTTCTACATTAGTAGCCTATTACAATAAATTGTCGTTTTTTTTGTGTAATTTAATGTTTGAACAGTCTACTTATATATTATATTATTCAGTTGGTAGTTCCGAGACCATTTAGAAAAGTATGTTTCTATTCTATTTATTCCTTTCTCAAACAATCTATCTCTTTGCAATCTTGATGTATTATAAAAATTAATGTAATTTTTAAATACAGTAAGAGTATAGTCTGTCCAAGGAAAGACGACCCTTTGGCAAGATGGGAAAATGACTCCAGCTTGGTCAATATTTGTTCAAGCATTATAAATGTGGTGTTAATAGTAGATCAAATTGTTTCCTACAATTTGAGATCAAAATAATAATTTTTGAACCAATATTGAATCAATATATGAACCAATTTCAATAAATAATAGCTAATGCTACCCTGAAACAGTAGATAGTGTTAACGAGAGAGAAAGATAGAGAACAAGATAGTGTTACTCTAATCAGCTGACTGACCCTACATTTTTTTGTTGGGAGCAAAAAGGTTTGAACTTAAAGTAGCCAGACTACTTGAACTTACTCTCGCTGCTTAGTATAGTCTGTCCAAGCAAAGAAGACCCTCTGGCAAGATGGGAAAATGACTCCAGCTTTGTCAATATTAATTCAAAAATTATAAATTGAGTTTCAAATTGTAGAAAATATTCTGATCTACAATTTGAGACCGAATTCTTATTTTTTGAACCAATGTTGACCCAGCTGGAGTAATTTCCCCATCTTGCCAGGATGTCTTCTTTGCTCACCCGACTATACTTGCACTTACTCTCGCTGCTAAGTACTAAGTCAATCGGAAATAAGTCGAAAACTGTACTTGGCAAAAGTATCAAGTTGCAGTTGGGGAGTTGTAAGCTAGTCTTAAATTTGCAGTAAATCATGGATCAAGGAGAGGAAAGCCTGCTAAGGAGGAAGTCGAGGATTTAGAAGTCGAGAGTCGAAGAACAGTTGCCAAATTCGATTGTTCTCTAATTTCTTACAAGCCAGTAGCAAATGTCGCTCCCTAGTCTTTCCTCTCTCTCTTCCCTCTTGCTCACTCTTTTCTCTCTTTTTCTTTCTCTCTCTTTCCTCTCCTTTTATAGCTCTTCTTCAGGCTTACTCGTTCTTGAAGGATTTCTCTCCCTCACTCACTCACTTTCTTCATATCCTTGTTGTATTACCATGGGATAGGTCGATAGGAAATTTTTTAACTATGCTCTCTCATGTAATGAATGACTAGATCTTGAATTACTGTATTTCATTTTTTATATTAATTCATCAACATACGGCCTAGTTTTGAATGGATGTGTAATAGGATTTTCTGTTGATTTAGAATCAAACTTAGTTTTGATTTTGGCGGATTCGTGCCTGTAGGGCTATGTTCTGTTATGAGAACAGTTTCTTTAGTATCTAAATTATTTCTTATTCATTTGGACAAGTTTCTTCAGTATCTAAAATCTAAACATTTCTCATTCATTTGGACAAGACATTCTAGCAAGATGGGAACAGCTTGTTAAATATTAGTAAAAAAATTAGAAAGTTCGTCTCAAATTGTTGGAAACATTCTGCTCTACAATTTTCGACCAAAATTAAAATTTTCGAATATTGGAGTCATTTTCTCATCGTGCCAGAATGTCTTTTTTTCTTGGACAGACTTGTGGAAGCGGTTAGTTTCAGGTCTGCAATGGAACGTCGTGGCATTGATCATTATTATCTTACTCTCTGTCCAAGTAAAGAATACATTTTGGCAATATGGGAAAATGACTCCAGCTCGGTCAATATTTGTTCAAAAATGATCAATTTGGTCTAAAATTGTAGAGTAGAAAGTTTCCTTCTATTTAAGACCTAATTTATAACTTATGAACCAATATAAACCGAGCTGGAGTCATTTTCCCATTTTGCCAGAATGTCTTCTTTGCTTAGACCTCACTTATCCTGTGAGGCTCAAAAACCGGTTAGCACATTTCAGTACCCTCTCCCCCCCCTAACCACACATCCCCTTGGCTATTCTTGTCCCCTGCTTTTATAGTTGTAGAGGGGGGGGGGGGAGTTTGGTCCAGGAGGGTCTACGTCATTGACATTGCAGACAGCTATTTAGCGAAGATGTACTCTCCAATGTTGTGACGTTTTGGTTTCCTGTTTTCATGATTGTCGGTGATGCGAAGAGAATGATCCTCTTTTTTTGTTTCTTCTATTATATATATGAAGTAAAAAAATAGCCTATCATTGAGAATTTTAAATGAAAAGACAAGATATTGTAAAATCACTAATTTATTGAAAAATTTTAGATACCGGTTTCGGTTGTTACACCATTCTTTCTTTTATTCTTTTCTTTATTCTTTCTTTACAATTGCGACTTGATTTCCAAGTATTTTAAGCAAAGGATGAATGAGTGATGATGATGATGAATGATGACCATTATCAATCTCTGGTAAACTCTTTACCAGAACAACAACCGAAACCGGTATCTCGAATTTTGAATAAATAAGTGGTTTGATAACATCTTGTCTTTTTATTTAATATTGATAACTACCACAATATCACCTTCACAACCACTCAAAAACTGAAATAGCCTATCCTTGATAATTTTAAATGAAAAGATAAGATATTCACAAACCACAAGATTCATAAAAATCGAGATACCAGTTGCTACACACACCATTATTAATATCTGCTGAACTGTTTACCAGAAAAAATAATCAAAATTTTCACTTTTATCAGAACTTATCCATAATTTTCCTCTGACGATGATGCCCTGAGCATTGAAACTTTATAGTATTCTAAATAAACTTTTTGGATCTGACAACCTTTGTTTCCACTTACCTAAAAAATAATTAAATGTTGAATAAATCTGTGGTTTGACAATATCTTGTATTTTCATTTGATTTATAAATAACTACCACAAAATCATCATTACAACTACTCAGCAAGTCCTCGAGAATTGGTTGAGAACCTTCAAAAGGAACAATAATTGAAATGTAGTTGAAATTGTGGACTGAATAAAGTTATACAGTAGACTAATTATTATTAGATTGTACAATTGTAAACTTGGATTTGGTTTTGGCTTGTTCTTTCTTGAAAGACTTTTCCAAATTAATCATGTATTCATGTTACATAAGTTTATTTTAATATTTGTTTACTGTTATACTCCAGTCGGTCATTGGTTCGACTTCCTCTTAGTCGTGCTCTTATTTCATCATACTTTATCTCATTATCCATTCACAGATCATATTCATAAATCCTCACTGTATGTGATTTGAAAACCAACAAAGTTTTTTTATTTAAATGAAGGACTTTTGAGCGTGATGCCCACTGTCAGTGACTTCTAATCGAGAGAGAAGACTGAAAAGCCAATCAATCTATGAAGGGGTTGGTTGTGGGTTGAACGTCAACCCTCACCTACTGATTCTCCATTATTAATCACTCATCCCCGTGCCATTCTACCCCTGGAATTAGAGAGTAATATCGTAGAAGTAGAGTAAGCCTGGTGTGAGGCCAAGATACTATCTATTGTAACTAGAGATTATAGAGATATTGAGGATTTGAAACGTATTGGAAATGAACAAACACACACGTAGAATACTGATGAAACATAGTCAAGCTTATGCAAAATGTCACTGTGAATATTATGTAGAGTTTCAAAAAGATTGGGGAAGGACCAATAATGAATCCAGTAGAATACTGCTGAATATAGGCATAATTATTAAAAGTGAGTTTGTCTCTTCTCATGAAAAAAATCAGTAAAAAACTGATTCAACTTTGAAAAGCTTATTGAAAAAGAGTCTGTCTTCGACAATAAGTATAAACGTATAGCTGATAGCGATGCGAAGAAGTTTCGTCTGTCTCTTGTACGTGATGTAACCTACTAAAGCTGATGTAAAGCATCTATTGTCTTTTCAAAAAAATAAACTATGCACAGCTAAATGACAATTCTGACAACACCAGCTGTTGTAGGGCGAATGAAGCAGAGAAAACCGCCCAACTTTTATGTCAGCTGTAGCTTTTCAAACGGATAGGAAGCTAACGAAACAGTGAAACCTTGATTGAAAATAGACAAGATTATGAAAAATGATTCTGTCCCAGTGGATATTATGTAGAGTATCAGACGGATTGAAAAATTGACTAAGAAAACAGTAGAAACCTAATTAAAGTCGGGAAAGCTTATGAAAAATGATACCGGCTCGTTAATGAAAAACGAGTTCGGGCTTTTGTTGTCAGACTAGTCACGTGATAGATTAATCATTGAGAAAGAAGACAGGCGATGCTCTTAAGCTCACTGTTTGAGCCTTTCGATCAACCCCTAGGAGATACTGTCCAAGCAAAGAAGACATTCTGGGAAGATGGGAAAATGACTCCACCTTGTTCAATATTGGTTAACAAATTATTAATTTGGTCTCAAATTGTAGAAAATATTCTGTTCTGCAATTTGAAACCGAATTTATTATTTTTGAACCATTATTGACCGAGCTGGAGTCAATTTTCAATCTTGCCAGAATGTCTTCTTTGGTTGGACAGAATATAGATTCTGAATTGTTGTGGGGTGAGGGGGGTTGAGAAGGGTGTAGGGAGGGGTGTTGTTATAAAATCGATGTGTCATTTCACGACTGGTCCAATTCTGCTGGTTGGATTGGAATAATGTTATGGTAGCGGGGGTGAGGAAAGATAATCACAAGGGAAGTTTTGTGACACTGTGAGTTAGTATATAGTGGGTGGTAGTAGTGGGTAGTTAGAACACTGTTAGTCAGTATAAATACTGCTATTCTGTACGTTAAGTTTTAGTTTACCAGAGATTGATGATGGTGTAACAACCGATACCCGTATCTCGATTTTCTTATAAATTAGTGGTTTGACAATATCTTGTCTTTTCATGTATTATGGATAACTACCACACCATCAAATTCACAATTACTCAAAGAGTATAGTGGGAAATCGATCACGCCACTGAGTAACTTTTACCATTACTATTACTAGGTTTTACTAGACTGTATTACTTGGTATTACTAGGTAGTCTATAATGAGTAATATCACTAGTATTTTTAGTAACATGGGTTTTAATTTTTCAATAAAGATAATATAATCGTTAGGGTAAGGAGTGAATTATTCTGGAGACTATTAAAAGTAGACTATCTTCAATAAAATATTTTGAATCATGTATAACTGCTTTGGCAAATAGTTAATGTTTTCACTAGAGATAAACGCAAAGAAAGCATGGATATAGTCCAATGGAAACTGGGAAAGCAGAGAACAATCACTTCAATAATCATGTAATATGTATACAGAAATAGCAGCTAGACTTATAAATGAATCTGGTATATTTCCTCTTGGTTAGCTATTATTGCTATAGTCTGTCTAAGCAAAGAAGAACCTATGGCAAGATGAGAAAATGACTCCAGCTCGGTCAATATTGGTTCAAAAATTATTGATTTGGTCTCAAATTGTAGATCAGAATGTTTCCTACAATTGAGAACAGATCGATAATTTTTGCACCCATAATTGACCGAGCTGGAGTCATTTTCTCATCTTGCCAGAGGGTCTTCTTCGCTTGGACAGACTATACCTTCGTAAGATCAGGGTAAGAATTTGTGTATAGTGGTAAGAATAGTAGTGTGATAGATATTTCGCTATTCCTCGGTATGATCAATCTCCTTGTGATCTATTTTCAGGGACATCCCATTTCCTCTTGAATATTCTTTACTGCCTTTAAGCTACCTATACCCTATTCACGATCACTTGAGAGGAAATGAACAAACTTTTTGCGCGTGTGTGCGGGTAAAGGGAGGTATTACTTCATACGACGGTCGGCCGAAGTCGAACATCTGTAGCCAATCACAGTTCTTGGCTTTTCCTCAAGCTCAAACAAAAATAGCTACCTGTACATGCAAAAAGTTTTTTTATTTCGTCTCAAGTGATCGTGAATAGGGTATAGGTCGTTCTTTTGTGGTAAAAATAATTTTAGTGTGTGTGATGAATAATCTGCTACTCCTCGGTGTGATCAATGTTCTCCTTGTGATCGATTTTCAGGCAGTAACCCACAGTGGTGGGTTACATCGATTAGTGGGTGGCTGTAGACTATAGAGGGTTGTTATCTAGAGCTCCTTCTGCCAGAAACAGTCCAGTCACATCTGATATAATTAACCCTTCATAGCACTAACCCCTAGACCCTCTGTTCTTGGAAGTGACTCATCGATGATATCGTGACATAGTTATGTAATGCTTCATGCTGTGTCAGTGTTGATGTCATATTGATATCGATAATATCTATATGTTAATTCAGTTTGTTCGTTGTCATCGATACTATCGATATGTTAATTTAGTTGGAACGTAGGGATCGTTATGAAAATTATGTTGTTTTATTCTCAACAAAATCTACAATATAATTTGGGAAGCTTGAGCTTCAGTTTCAAACCAATCAATTTTAAAATTCTAAATGATGAGTTAATGCCACTCAAACGCTGAGCTTATTACAATTTATCATAACCTATTTTTAGTATGTTTGTATAAATTAGAAGAGGGAGAGTTTTGGGCTTTCATGTTGTAACTACTCTTCCATGTGTAATTACTCGATAAAGATTATAGTGATTATTGCATTGTTCTGAATTTTCTATTGATTAGCCTAAATTTAATTTTTCCATTCTATTTTGAAAATCTATTGACACTTTACTGAGTCTGAATTTGATCAGAATATCAGAATTGGTTGAAACTGTTCTATCATTGAAATGGATGAAAAATACAAATGTTTTCGAACTTCAACTTCATCAATTAGTTGTAATTGTATCAGAATGTATCTTTCAAGTACTGATTCTTGCATTTATTTACAAATATTACTTGTAAATGATCTGTAGTGGTAATTTAAAGATTCTGTTGGATTTTTACTATTGTTATTGATTCCATATGCTACGTGAAAATTTGTCTAATAGAATCTAAAATTTTATTGGTTGAAAATCAATTGTTCAGTACAGATACCTTATGAGGTAAAATTAAAGAACCAAGTAGAACCTAGTATCTAATAGATTATTTGTTTTTGAAGAGAACCTTGGGATGTAGAGTTTTTAACTATAAGCTTATCTTCTTTAAAAACGAGGAACAAAGAAGCCTTGATTATTTTGACACCCTTTGTATGTATTTCAGTAGACTTGACGTTGAACCATACTGTTCCTAGCAAACAATGCCAAACAATGCCTGCTCCTATGCCAGTATGGTGGCCTCTCATTTTTATGTTGTAATTATTATTGTTTAATTGAGATGATTATAAAATAAACACACAGATTTTGTCAATTTTCTACTCTATTGGTACACGAGCATTGTTTCATGACCACACAGGTCACATTTTCAAGCTGACTGTGTGGTCACGAAAATCTGTGTGTTTATTTCATCACGGAACGTTCCTACAATATCGGCCACAACTCAGTTGAATTTCTGAGATGATGATAGTTGAATGGTGGTACAATATATGTATAGATAGATGTTTCTTTTATCTCAGGGCTACTTTTATCACTGTTTTTTATTTTTAATAATCATCACAGTACCCTTTTTCAATAATTTTTTAGTGCATTACATGTTTCGACTATTTATAGTCATTTTCAAATGCAAATATATAAATAGTTTTCAAGTAGATTCGATATAAAATACCAAACTTGAGAAGAATTTTATGAGATAGAGTTACAAGACGAATAAGAATAAAGGCAGTGAAAAGATATGTAAGAAGAACTCTAGATGAAAAAAGGTTTGATTTATTCGTTCTTTGAGAGGAGAAAGAGAGTATTCGTTACAGAGGAAAGGGAAAGATGATGACGAAGAAGAATAAATAATTATAACAGGTGTAGGAGCAAGAAAAGGGCAACTGAAGAAAAAAGATCGAGTATCGAACGAAAGCGAAGTTGATATCGTATTGGTATAGTCTGTCCAAGCAAAGAAGACTCTCTGTCAAGATGGGATAGTGACTCCAACTCCGTCAATATTAGTTCAAAAATTATAAATTTGTTCTCAAATTGAAGAGCAGAATGTTTCCTACAATTTGAGACCAAATTCATAATTTTTGAACCAGTATTGACGGAGCTGGAGTTATTTTCCCATCTTGCCAGAATGTCTTCTTTGCTTGGTTAGACTATAGCTATATGCATCTCAGCAAGAGTAGATAACCTCGATTATATAATCTTGAGTCAAGAATCGAATCTGTACAGAGACCCGAAATTATAACCGGACTTACATAGCCGCAGGATTCAATTGTCCACAAACCTAGAAGTCAACTCAATATAGTACAGGTGCCCGTAGACTGAATTATGGTCCCTAAATATAGTAATACTGTAATGTAACATACGTAGCAGAATAATATCGTAGTGTAGTATATAGTAATACCTAAGTGTAGTTTGGAGATAATTTTTTGTTCGAAAATTATACGTACCACACGCTACATGTGTCTAAATAAGTATTTTCAGACAGAATTTCAATCACTGGGCCCTCAATGATCTGGTAACATTACAAATTACAGTCGAGACTTATGGTTTCTGAATCAATTTTTCAAAAGTATAGGGTTCGGTCCAGCGTGGTGTTGGTGTAGGTTTGGAGAAGGCCTAATCTAATTGTAGTTATTGAAAAAGATTAATCCGATAAGAATCTTGTGGTAAACTGGGATTGTGAAGGGCGGTTGTGAGTTGAGTTTTGTAGGTTTCAAGTGAATTATGTATATTACTTCTCACAGATTAGAAAGAAATTTGATTCCATTTCAACAAAAAGTTAACGAATGTGTTGAATACATCACAAAAATAGAAGAATGCTACACTTGAGAGTGAGTTTTTATATTAATTTTTATATGAATTATTATCCCTGTAAGTTTGTTCTAGTATTCAGGAATAGCTTATCATTGCATTGTTCAAACTATAGTCTGTCCAAGCAAAGAAGACATTCTGGTAAGATGGAAAAATCACTCCAACTCGGTCAATATTGGTTCAATAATTAAAAATTTTGCCTCAAATTGTAGATCAGAATTTCTCCCACAAATTGAGTTGAAATTTATAATATTGACCGAGCTGGAGTCAGTTTCCCATCTTTCCAGAATGTCTCCTTTGCTTGGACTGACTAATAGCTGCTTTCAATCTTTTTTCCTATTATAGAGCACTTCGTAGCAGTTGCTAAAGACTTGGTGAAAATGTTTTGGTTTCTTCTGAATTGCCTAAGAATTCGACTTATTGAAAACTAATAAATACTAAAAATATTTTTGAAATTAATAAATTTTTTTAAACTAATAAATATACGGCGACTAGTTTAAGTTTAGCCAGAAACACGTCTTTTTCAATGCTTGGTAATATTATTATTCATTAAAAATTGCATTCAATTCCTCCTTGTAATATATTAACTCACTCATCACGTTTGCTCAAAATACTTGCTATCAAGTCGCAATTTTAACAATGAATATCTTTATTCAAAAATTTATCTATTATTGGTATTTAATTAATCTATTCATTGGCTTTATATATTAATATTCAAATAAATTGTTGTGTTCACACCTGAGCCACGTTAATAATTACAGAATAGTAAAACTGCGTTCCTATTCTTCTTATTATTATTGTTTCATGAAAATTTCTAAATTATTAGTTGGTATTGCGCCATCCTGTAATAAAAATGTATCTTATTATTGTAGATTGAATTCCAGATTTCGTAATGTACTAGAAGCGATGAAAATGATAAATTGTATAATAATGTTTGGTAAATAGCTCTTACCCATATTTAGATGGACTGTATTACGCTCACAATAGAGTAAATAGTACATCCAGAAACAAGAGCAGGACCATCTCAATAATACTATGATGGTGGAGTTAGGTGATTCTTATTTTTAAATCAATCAATCTTTAAAAGGAGTTGTAAAGGCAGGTGAAATGATTACTTGACAAAATAACACCTTATGAGGTTGCTTTGCTCTCCATCGCAGATCAAATATCAGTTGAAGGTTATGTTATGAGTTTTATTTCTCAGTAGTAATGTTACTACAAAACAATCAGATTCAAACATATTTATTTTTTTACTGCTATTTGATACTTCATCAAGGATACCCCAAAATAAGTATTGTGAATTCATTGAAATACTATATTGTCTTGTCTTGGTTCTCTGTAATAGAGAATATTATTGTTAATAATACAGTGAAGAATATTGGGAGTGTACAGCACTAATTCAGTACAGGATTCCTTTTATTTATTAATATATATAATACTAGCCGGCAGGCTCGCTTCGCTCGCCTTCTCCGGCTAGCCAGGGGGCTCCACCCCCTGGACCCCCGACTGTATCGGCAGAGTAAGTGAAACAAACGGCAAATTCCGTTCAGAAGGGGTTCGAAATTTATTGAACACAGCATTTTTGGACCTAATCTGGACCTGTTTACCAAATTTCAAATTTTTCTGCCAATTGGTTCTCGATAAATGTGAGAAAAACTCCGAAAAATAGTTGAACGTAATATTAAAAATATTAAGCGTAACCTTGTGAAGTAAATCGAATATAGTTTGAAACTTGATTCAATATCTTCTGAATTAGTTCATCTATAATCTTGATGAACCATTGATTTTCACAGTATTGGTCTTTTCAAGGCGGAAGATATGATACATTTACAATTTTGAAAAAGTGATTACTGGCGTATTTTTGAACGGATTTCAAAAAAATGTTAACACAACATTTCTAGACCTTATATGAACCTTCTCACCAAATATCAACATTTTCTACCGATTGATTCTCGAATAAATTGAGAAAACGCCGAAAAACTATAGAAAAACTTTCATATTAGACGTATCCTTATGAAGTTTTAAAAATCCTTTCTTAGCGCGCGTCTAAACGTCCAACTTAACATGCCTGCCAAATTTGAACGCATTCTGTTCAGTAGATTTTTAGTTCTGGTGATGAATGAATGAATCAGTCAGTCAGTGCCATTTCGCTTTTATAGATATAGACTAGCCGGCAGGCTCACTTCGCTCGCCTTCTCCGTCTAGCCAGGGGCTCCCCCTGGACCCCAGTAACAGCAGTGTCGGTGAGTCAAACAGGCTCGCTTCGCTCGCCAGCAAATTCCGTGCAGAAGGGATTCAAAACTTATTGAACACAGCATTTCTAGACCTAATTTGAACCTGTTCACCAAATTTCGACATTTTCTACCAATTTATTCTCGAAAAATAAAAGAAAACTCTGAAAATTCCGAAAAATAGTAAAACGCTAATATTGAGCGTAACCTTGGGAACTATATCGGACATAGTTTGAAACTTTATTCAATATCTTCCAAATTAGTTTATCTATAATCTCGCTGAACCATTGAATTTACAGTAAGGATTGGTCGTATCAAGGCGGAAGATATGCAACCCGCAATACATCTACAATTTTGAAAAACCTGATTACTGGCGTAATCTTGAACGGAATTCAAAAATATTTTAACACAACATTTCTAGACCTTATTTGAACCTACCTACCAAATATCAACATTTTCTACCGATTGGTTTTCGAAAAAATTGAGAAAACGCCGAAAAACTATAGAAAAACTTAAAAATTTGGCGTATCCTTGAAAATTTCCTAAAATCCGTTCTTAGCGCGCGTCTAAACGTCCAACTGAACATGCCTGCCAAATTTGAACGCATTCGGTTCAGTGGATTCTTAGTTCTGGTGATGAATGAATGAATGAATCAGTCAGTCAGTCAGTGCCATTTCGCTTTTATAGATGTAGATTTATGAATAAATATATGATCAATTTTTTGAGATTTGAAAAAGGTGAAAACTAATGAGAACATGAATAGTATGGAATAGAAACTAATGAAGACATGAGGTCTTTTTAGACAAGAGATTTTATTTGAACTTTATTTTATCTTGGTTTTCACGTAACTATAATATAAATCTTCCAGTTATTATGTTATTCATTGTAGAACAATCTCTAAATGTAGTATTCGATCATTGACTTTCATTCTCAAATACTCACTTACTTATTTTCCTAATAAGGAATTACTATTGTGAATTCAATAGCAAATCATCACTAGATTGAACTGATGGAAAAACTCTGAATTGGTTTTAATTCTAATAAAGCAGGTTTTGATTGCTAAGCTCTAATACTAAATGTGCATAAAAATTCAAAAGATTACTTTTTCTCACTCAGAACCTCTTTTTTTGTTGCTTTTCAGTTTTTATAACATCCTAAAAGCTTCTTGCAGCCAGGTTTTTTATGTTATGGCTTTCGGTATCATGTTTTATCAGAACCTTTCAGTTTTATGGTGGCTCAATGTTTTGCAACAATCAACACTAATTAAGAAACGGATAGAAGATTGAAAAATTGCGGAATCATCATAAAATGTGACTAAAAGATGTGAGAATTGTTGGTTTTATCACAAAATGCATCTGTAATTTGATTTAAATGTTAGTAATTTGTTAGAATCCTGATTTTCTTCTTTTTTTGCATTTTTCAATATTTTTATTCTGTCTGTTCACACAGGTGAGTTACAATGTTGCGAATCTCAAATTCTCAATGGTTTCCTGTCTCCTGTCAACTTGCTGAGACTTTTTTGTAAGTTTAATATCTTTTTACCAAATTAATTCAGTTCGGATTACTCTTTTATTCAGTTAGTATTTGAAGAGGACATCAGTTCTATTCTGCCTGATTTCATAGTTAGTTACATAGTTATAGTCTGGACAAGCAAAGAAGACCCTCTGGCAAGATAGGGAAATGACCGAGCTCGGTCAATTTTGGTTCAAAACTTATCGATTTAATCTTAAATTGTAGGAAACAATTTGTTTCACTATTAAGACCACTTTTATCGTGGCTACAATATCTTCTAGTCACTCATTAATTCTTGAGCAAATATTGACCAAGCTAGAGTCATTTTCCCATTTTGTCAGAGGGTCTTCTTTGCTTGGACAGACTATACCACTGATGTAAGCTTGGCAAACCTAAAATCTCTGATCGTAAAACTTCACGGTAATTAATTAGGTTCGACAACTTAGCATGCAAACTAGTTCAAAAATCAAACTTTAACAATTGATTCTGTTCCATAATTGTTATAGTTTAACCATAGACTATGCCTATATTCATAGTTCATATATTCATTCATTAATTTTAGAGCTAGATTGTAATGTTTACCTCTTACTTTGTACATAACTTTGATTCACATATTCATCACTTGCGGCTCGTACCCACGAGACTAATGAAGTGCCCCTATTTTTCACTGTACAGCATTTCACCTGATTCGTGGGCACGAGCCGCCATTGATTTTCATTTTTTTTTATTGCGGATGATGCCCACATAAGCATTTTAGCTTGTACGTGGGTAATGGATGTTGAGTGCTAAGGTGACTGAGAGGTGAAAAACAGCCATGCCACTGGGATTCGAACCCAGACCTGCTGCAGTGCTAGCGAACTGAAGGTTGTGACGCCCCAGCCCACTGCGCCAACGAGCCCGGCATTTGTTTTTTGATAACAAGGAAAATTATCATTTTTTGGGCTGGTTGAGAATAGCAGTGTCAGTTGAACTGGCTTTCCAAAGTTTCAAATGTCAAAATTAAATTTTGCAAGCAATTTCACACATTTATCTTCAATTATCGCAGAAAATTAATCCCAATTATCTTCTTTCAACTCATATTCTGCTGTCTTGATTTGATTATAGAATAATCACCTATATCCGATTAAATTTGAATCTATCAAGATAATTGCAACTATCAGAAGATAATACAAAGTGAAAACCAATTTTCTCTCCCGAAATCGTTTGTATTACGCCGTGTAAATTATAGGTTAGCAAATCAAAGTATGATTATATTTTCGGAGCAGCATTTCTGTCGGTTTCAAGCTATTTGTGAGCTTCCTGTTGTCTGAACGAGTTTGATATAGTTCGCGTTAGCTGGGAAGACACACCGTTCCAATACACTATACAATGTGAAGGCGTGTCTTCTGTGGTTGCGCGAATTATACACGATCTCCAATCTCGACTGGCCTAATAATAGACTGCAAAGTGGAGTGTTTCGTCTATTTGTTGAAATTAAGTCTGGTTTTGAAACATTACCTTCCATCAACTGTCATCTGAAACGGCTACTGTATAGTCTGTCCAAACAAAGAATAAGGCATTCTGGCAAAATAAGAAAATGACTCAATCTCGGTCAATTTTGGTTCAAAAATTATAAATTTGGTTTCAAATAGTAGGAAACAATTTGATCTAGAGTTTGAAACCGTATTTATGATTTTTGAACCAATATTGACCGAGCTGGAGTCATTTTCCCATCTTGTCAGAATGTCTTCTTTGCTTTGACAGACTATAGAGCCTTCACTGTAAATTAGATGAATCATTCTTTATAGTGTGGCTATTCTGTTCTAAAACTGATTCTTTTTTCTGATTGGTTAGATCAACGGCAACTGTTTTGTCACGTTGTAAGTTTGAACAGCTCCTTACATCCCAATTATATTTGTTAAAAAAAAATCCGATTTCATAAGTGGTTTGATTTGAACGTTGTTATCTTATTACTAGTATACAGGATGTAGTTGTTTTATTTGATCGAAAATTGGTTTTGGTTGGTCAAACTTAGATGTTTTTATGATATAAATTATAATGCTTAGATCGTTCAGCTTTGTTTCAGCTCTAATAAATAAATGAAACACCATTGTTTCATTTTATTTCAAACTATGCTTCAATGTGAACTTATTCAAATGTATTTCTTTTAAACTCAGTCCAATCTAAACTCGGCTTAAATCGACTAAACACATTTTGAACTAAGTTTTATCTGTGGATCTGGAGCTCAAAGTTGAACTAAATTGTAAAATGTTCATAGTAAACTTACTTTAGAAGTGATACAAGAATTTACCAATAGCAGGTCAAGTTCCTTCAATTCGATTTTTTCATTTGATACATTTATTATTTTGTGTATCTTGTAGAATTTATAATTTTAAAAGTGGATTTCACCATGAATATAGTCTGACCAAGCAAAGAAGACCCTCTGGCAAGATTAGAAAATTACTCCAGATTGGTCAGTATTTGTTCAAGAATTATAAATATGGTCTTAATAGTAGATCAAATTGTTTCCTACAATTTGAGATTAAATTCATGATTTTTGAACCAAAATAGACCGAGCTTGAGTCATTTTCCCATCTTGTCAGAGGGTCTTCTTTGCTTTGTCAGACTATAATATACATTGAAAGATTCAGAATAATGATAACGTCTTGATACTATATAAATTGAAAGATATAAAATCTTGATACCGAATATTTTGATGACCTTCAACTTTGCATTGTATACTTTAGTATTCTCTTCATGTATTGGCTGGATAGACTGTGGAGCACGTATTTTGGACCACTAAACAGCCATTAGCTTGCCACCGCGCTAATCAATGGTATGTTGGATAGGTCAGTGACGACAACACATGTTATGTGTGTGAAACAGAGATTTGGCACAACGCCAGTAAACAAACCAGATACGGGTGCAAATCACCCCTTGGAAAGAAAGGGATGAGATCTGCGCATGCTCAGATTGATTTAGCAGAGGCTCTTGTCATTTCCTGCTTTCTATCGCTGAGGAGGAGGAGGATGAAAGGGGGAGGAATGGGAAGAGGAGGAGGAGGAGGAGGAGGAGGAGGAGTAGGAGGAGGAGGAGGAGTAGGTGGAGGAGGAGGGAGAAGTTCACGTCCGGGTCACACGGAGGAGAAAAGTCCCATTGACCTCGTTTTTCCGAGATGGGAAGTTTTCATCCATAAAGTGAGACACAGTTCTCACGGATCGTTACCGAGAAAACTTCATAGTAGATAAACTCTGTGGATAAAATGAGTTTTTCTCGAGTAATAGATTCAGCTTGGCATGCTTTATTCATGAGAAAATACTTGTCGTAGCCGGGTTTCGTTGAAAAGTTTATGAAAATAGAGATGATTCATCGCGCAGTTATCTGTATGGCAGGTTTTGAAAAGATCGTACGATCTAGTAGTATTTATTATTACATTATGGCAGTGAATATAAAGTATATTCTCCAAATCCTTTGATTATGATAATATTTTCATTTGTCCAATCAATCGTCACAGTTTTCTTAATAAATATTATGAGAAGAGTTCTCTATTTATATTCTCCGATAAAGGTGCATGGTGCATTTGAGATATTCTGCTGATAAAAATTAAATAGTTATTTGTGCATCTAGGGACTAATGTTTATCTTCTTCTCCCTGAGGGAAACTGTTGGTGCCCGAGGCATAGCCGAGGGCGACAATTTCCCGAGTGAGATATAGTATATTTCAATGTTCCGTGATTTAATAGCTGTAATAAAAAAGAGTTAATATTATTGATAACAATCAATAATGTAATATGATAAATACAATTTATCAGTGCTCATTTCTAGTTTGTTTCAATGAAACAATAATTATTACTACCACGAATACTAGAATACATGTATCCAGCATCAGTGATTACTACTAACAAATGAACCAGTGCAATATGAAATGTAAATAGATAATTCTTTTCATGTGATAAGATGGGTTTTTCGAAAAGTTTAATAAAATTAATCTATAAAATTAAACTACAAATCTTTAACTGATAATTTTATATTAACGGATTTCAATCTTTACCATAAACTGATTATCTACTTTTTTACAGTAGTTAATGCGTCTATCGCATTTTTTTAAAGGAAAGTATGAGTTGTAAAGTTTTGAAATTTGGAGTTTTGTTGCAAAGAAAATCTTGGAAATGTCATTCGCAGAGAATTACTAGTGTCACGAGATAACTATTTTTAGCTCTGACAAAGAAAACTTCACCAATCGATTTCCGCTGTGAAGTTTCCCAACGCTGTCCAATTTCCCGGGAAACTTAGTGACAGTTTCCCAATGACTTGGGAAAACAAAGGAGTTGCGCTGATTTTCTTTTCATTACCGTAGTTTTTCTTATTTCATTCCTCTTGAGAACCAATACGGTTCAACTAGGTCATATCGATGAAATTTCCATTTTTGTTTCAAATCAATTATTCATTTTCTTCTGAAATTATATTCGGAAACTTTTGTTTTTGCTGTCTTCTCTCCAATTATGGTATAGTCTGTCCAAGCAAAGAAGACATTCTGGCAAAACGGGAAAATGACTCTAGCTTGCTCAATATTGGGTCAAAAATTATAATTTGGTCTCAAATTGTAGGAATCAATCTTGTCAACAATTTGAGATCAAATTTATAATTTTTGAACTAATATTGACCAAGCTGGAGTAATTTTCCCATCTTGCCAGAATGTCTTCTTTGCTTGGACAGACTATAGTCCTCAATTATTTCGACCGTTGAAATAAATTACTTTGAATGACTATTTCATTCTGAAAAACAATTGCTTCACTAGCATTACAATGACAGGTCGTTTATTGTCTCCAATTATTAATGAACTAAAATTAGTCAGTAATTATTGGATAGTAAAATAACCCATCCATATAGAGTCAACGAGAACGTTGGTTATCATTTTAATAAGTTGCTTAAGTAATTGATTTGTCAATAGACTATTCATTTTGACTTTCCTCTTTTTGCAATTATTCTAAATTACTTGTCTAGTTTTCATTCATCCATTCATTCGAGAAAGTACAATACTCAATGGATAAAACACGGACAATAATTAATTTTGCATGGTTCACTAATAAATCAAATCTGTAAAGGGTTTAAAAGTATAGTATAGAATATTAATAGAAAAATTAATAGATTTTTGAAAATCCACAATATTGATTATGATAGTTCTGTGGGGCCAGTACCATCTATGACTAATTCTAAACCAATAGAATATTAATAATATTAATTTAAAATGAATTGCATAATATCTAAACAAATAAAAATAATTCTCTTATTCAATTCTATATTTTCTAGTGAGAATAGAAAAGAATTGTTCTATTCTGTTGTCGATAATATAAATAGAATACAGTAGTAGTATTCTATTCTCACTGATATTTTCCTAGTATGAAGGAGTCCAGACTGTGTTTCACTATTTTTACTTTTCCTACTACTTCCTGGTGGTCTCAGTATTTATGCTAATTGTTACTTTTTCTGCTTACGACTTGGCTACTTTTTTTATTCTCAATTCTATTTTTTCAACTTTGAACAAGTCTGCATTCCAAAAATTTGACCATGGAACAATTCGAGTGTACTCAACACTTGGGCTTGAAGCGATGGAGAGATAAATTGCAAATTTGCATTTTGCTGTTCGTTTTCTGCGATTTGATTTGCAGTTTTGCCTTCATTTGCACTTTTTGGTTCTGGGATTTAGAAAATGTTGAGACTACGGACCACCATCGTGGTTTCCAATGTTTGGTCTGTCCAAGCAAAGAAGACATTTTGGCAAGATGGGAAATGACTCCAGTTTGGTCAATATTGGTTCAAAAATTATTAATTTGGTCTCAAATGGTAAAGCAGAATGTTTTCTACAATTTGATACCAAATTTATGATTTTTCTAACCAATATTGACCGAGCTGGACCAATTTCCTCATCTTGCCAGAATGTCTTCTCTGCTTGACCAGGCAGGCTGTAGCAGTAGAGGAGTTTCATCAGCCCTGACCTTTCAAATTTGTTTTATTGTTTTCGAACCAGTGATTGCTGTCTCAAGTTGCTTTGGTAATTGGATTGGAAGGGAGGGATTCTTACTTGGTTTTTGTTGAGGTTTTTTTGTCATGGTGTTATCCAGAGAGAATAGAACTTTGGTCATTTCTTACTCATTCATTCGACAGAAATTGATACTTGGTGATATACATTGACTAAAAACACAGACTAATGTCAAAAAAGTCTTTTACTTATCAAATTTTGATAAATTATATCAGAGATATTCTGACTACTTAAGTAGACATTCTTGATAAGAATGTATTACAATCAGTCCATTCTAATCTTTAATGATGAATGCTATCTAATTTTCCACGTTCACTATCTTTCTATTTTCCCTCATGTAATTGTGAAGGAGAAAGTGTGTTGGTTATTCATTGTTCATATTGAACTACCAATGTAAAATAAATTAAGTAATAAATCACAGAAACCTCAAAAATATTTTATTTTAACACGACTAGTTTCATACTCATTAGAGACGTTTGATTTACTTGAAAAATGAGTACGAAACTATTTCCTTTGAAAATGTCTCTAATGAATAAGAAACTACTGTTGAAACAAAAAAAAATTTACTACGGTGACTCATCATTGCATTTTATTTATTGTGTTAGTTATTCATATTGAATTAAATTAATTTATGGTTATGACAACTTCTAGTTTTCCCCCATCTTAATTCATCAATACTTCTCTCTCTGTACTTCCTTTCATATGTTTCAATCGGAATTTCTCTCAACGCATTTCTTCCTTCTATTATTACCTCCAATCTTTCTTATTTTCCTTTCTTCTTCATACATTCACCCCTCTTATAACATTTTCCCACTCTCTTCTACTCTCTCATTCTCTAGTTTCTAGTAATCTTATCTTATTCTCGGGACTTAGGATTAAAACCTATCATACTGTATTATCTGTAATCTTCATGAATAAAGTTATTGGATCTAAATCTGATATCTTCTCTTATTATTTCTGTAGCAGCCTTCAGATGACAGAACACAGTTGGGTCTCACATTTTATTCTCTTGACAAAGTGAGGTTATGTTCAAGATCAAGGTCGAACAAGGTCGATTAAAGCACAGATCATAAAATTAGTGCTACATATACTCTGTCTATCGAGTCTGCCATGTTACTACTCCGGCTTTATTTCTTGTTGCCTCTGTTGTTTTATATTTGTGTTGAGCCTTTCTCGCGCTCTCTCTCTCTCTCTCTCTCTCTCTCTCTCTCTCTCTCACACACACACAGACATTCTTTCTTTCTCTGTCTTTTCCTCTTTCAGTTTGTCATTCTCCTAAAGTGATAAGTTCATGTTAGTTATCGACCTCAGTATTCAATTGTCGCGATCGTAATATTTGATTTCAAGAGACTATTAGGACTCAGTTTAGTTCTGAAAGATTTGAGAAAAGAGTGTTAAATGAAAATGTGATTGATTCTAAATGAATCGATGCAAGCTTTAGAGATCGTAAACAATCCCATGGATTGAATATTGAACAGCATTCTAGAACAGAGTCAACATACTATTTTAATTGATTTTATGTTAGGATCACAATTTGTTATTAGTTGTTTCGCTCTTCTATTTTAAGAAACAGATACGTAAAACAAGGAACGAATTGATTGAATCCAATTCTCCAAATCAAAAGCTATTCAATTTCTAGATGTTATTCATGTGGAAATATAAACATCACAATGTGGGGATGAATCAGATGTCCGGCCAAAACTGTTCCTATCCCAAATAGAAATAACAAAGAAACAGAGAGAATAGAAGTAACAAATTGTTAATTCTATTCTATTCTTTCTGTGCCTATCCCAAATTAAAACGAATATTCCAGAAGTTATGTTTATAATTATGATTCATCTTATTACTAGAATACTGATTACGAGAAACTGTCAAGTAATTATTAAAACTTACCATGAGGATATAGATATTCCAATCCAACTTTATAAATCTACGAATTCTGAAACTTACAAATTTTTGTCCATTATTGCAAAAATATGTTCATTGATTCCTTTCCATCATTAAAAAATCATTATTCGTGTGGAATAGTACATGTTTCTTAGTTTTCCACCTTCAGAACTCGAAATTTGTTAATTATATTCTTTCAAGATCGAACATAGCATGTCCTTTATTTTTAATATAACCTAATCAAAATTGGGAAGAAGAGACGTGTTGGACTCTATGTTTCAAAACCAATTTCAATCTAATAGATGAATTTAATTATGAAGAATGAAATGTGAAATAAAATGTAGGAGAGAGATGAATAGATAGACTTGATGTGCACGAAGAGGAAGGAAGTGTATAAATTAGAAAGAAAGAAGGATACAAAATTATAAGTGAAAAAGAACTTGGAGAAGAAAAATTGTACGTTCACATTCATGTAGCTCAGTGTACTTGAATTGAATTTATGTTGGAAGTATTTAGCTCAGTGTTCTTGAATTGAATTTATGATCTAACTATTTAGCTTTATATGTTGTGACTAGCCATCACTTGCTCACTGTGATGATACCTATTTTTATAAACTCACATGAAGGTTAATAAAGTATGTACTTTGTGCCGTGTGTGAGTATGTAGGTGCCGACGTGACCTCACATGGTGCATGCAGTACCATACATTATTAGTAAGTATAGTACGCGCACGCTGAGAAGAGACGCCGCTACAATGTGGATTGAATTGTGACGGCGTGTCCTCTCGGTTTGCGCGAACTGTACCTATAACCGCTCCTATTGCAATAAACCTTTCAAATAAGTGGATGCCTCCTTCACCTGTATAATTTGTCCTAACAAAGAAGACCCTCTGACAAGATGGGAAAATGACTCCAGCTCGGTCAATATTTGTTCAAATTCATAAGTTTGAACTAGAATTGTAGGAAACATTTTGATCTAAAATTTGAAATAAAGTTTATTATTTTTGAACCAATATTGACCAAGCTGGAGTCACTTTCTCATCTTGCCAGAATGTCTTCCTCGCTTGACACCTATCAGCATGCAATGCTGCAACCTTCGAATACACCCTGTACTTGAACTTGGTTTATGAATTGTTGTAATGGAAGAATAGTTATCGAGAGCTCTATTAATTATAATCAGTGCAATATGAAGTATGCGAGTCCTGTACGGAATTGATTATTTATTTATTTTGAGAGAGAAATAAACAATCAAAATAATGATAGAGAAAGAGAAAACAGTCACAGTCCCATCACTATCTCGATCCCAATTTTGATGATGAATTTAGAAGTTTCTTAAATTTTCTCACCACAGATAGGCTATTTTGATACCAAAAAAAATTATTTGGAAGATTTTAATTAGTAGAATTGTCAATTATGTAATCATTTAGTTGTTAATTTTGAACCAATATTGTCTAAGCTGGGGTTATCCAGTTACATTCACTTGAGAATATTTTTATGTTATTTTATTCTTTTTTACTTAGTTTCCCTTCTAAATAAATTCACCTCCCATTACAGATCACAGTTGAGGTTTATCCATACTGTTTTTGAACTCCGAACGCTCTTCCCTTACATTCTTCGTTGATAACCTTTAAATAAAACGTGTTTATCTCGTGGGAAAATTATAAGTAAGTTGAATGGTTCGTGCCTTAGCATGTCCAGTTATCTCTCGTGACGGAATTGCTTTTTAATCAGTTAAGAGCGCCGGGTAACTAGTTCAGTTTGAGGATAAACTAGTTTAAAAGTGTCAAATGAGAGGACAAGTGACAGAGGAAACCTCATGGAAGACAAGATCGCTATCAAAGAGGCTGGGAACGGGTCCAGGTCTCGTCTACTCCTTTTAGTCAAGACGTACGTACTTCTTTTAGTCACACCAAGCACGTCTTGTTAGTATATTCTATTGATTTTAATTGGGGATGGAATCTTGAAAATATACAACTATAATGAATTAATATTATTCCTGGAATGAAAATTATGTGTTGAAGCAGTGTGTTAATATCATAACATCAAAATATACAACTAATTATACATTAATATTATTCCTGGATTGAAAATTATGTGTTAAAGCAGTGTGATAATATCATAACCTTATTCCTGTTAATAATGGCTTTATTTGATTTATTCAACTTTTTTAAATTCGATTTTGAGATGAATAATACCATACATGTTACTCATTCAATTGACTAAATACATTTGATTGAACACATCAACTGATTACTTACTATTGTATGAATATTAGTTTTGAATTCCACTGGCGGCTCGTGCCCACGAAACAGGCGAAGTGCTATATAGTGAAAGATACGGACCCCTCACCTATTCAATAGATACAAGCCGCCAGTGTTGAATTCTACTATTGAATTCGAATAATTACTATTGAATTTGAATGAATACTACTATTGAATTCAACTTTGATCATGGATTGAAACAGGTTACCTGTTACCATCTGGTAGATCACTGTTCAGATTTTATCCTTCATAAGCATTATAATTCAAAGGACATACGATCCTGAATTATAAATTGACCCCAGCATATCTCATAACACAATTCTCTAGTATAGTCCGTACAAGCAAAGAAGACCCTCTGGCAAGATGAGAATATAACTCCAGTCGGTCAATATTGGTTCAAAAAATATTTATTTGGTCTCAAATTGTAGATCAGAATGTTTACTACGTTTGAGACCAAATCAATCTTTTTGAATCGATATTGACCGAGCTGGAGTCATTTTCTCATCTTGCCAGAGGGTCTTCTTTGGTTGCACAGAATACATATATCTCATTCAACATGTGTCAGATTTATTGTACTCTATATTATACTTCACTATTTTCATTCATAATGTACGCTACACTACATATTCACGCTGTACACTTTGGTATTCATACTTTTGTATCCAAAGGACATTGTAGTCTGTCCAAGCAAAGAAGATCCTCTAGCAAGATGGGAAAATGACTGCAGCTCGGTCAATAGTAATTCAAAAATTATAAATTTTGTCTCAAATTGTAGGAAACATTGCGATCTACAATTCGAGACCAAATTTATAATTTTTGAATCGATGTTGGTCGAGCTTGAGTCAATCTCCCATCCTGCCAGAATGTCTTCTTTGTTGAGACAGAAGATACAAGTGAAGGTTTATTGAGTTTACCTGCTTTGTAACTTGGATTTGAATAAAGTTTTATTATACCAGGTTCCAAAACTTAAGGCGGTTGGCGAATGACTGTTGGTAATTTTTCAGCTCCCTCAGTACAGTCGGTGAGCTGTCTGCGAGATTATATTGAAATGATAACATCTCCAGCTATACTAAATTGATCTGGAAGACAGCTTCAGACTGTTCTTACAGAGCTGAACATCTATGATTGTTATTCGCTAACCGACTTAATTTTTGGCACCAGAGATTAATGACGCAAGGCTCGTGTATAGAGATGAACTTTAGGCTATCAACCTGAAATATTTCATTCAATTACTATTTACAATATTAATCTGCTGTCTTACATTCTACAATGATTATTTATTTATTTATTTCATCTGAATAATACAGTAAAGGAGAGAAAAAATAGGCGTTAGCCCAAAACTTCTTCTACACCAATTTTGATTAAAATGTCCAAATTCAGGTTATGTTACTTTTACACACTTCCACTTCACACAATTTTCACTTCATAAAAACATCATAGAAAATTTTGAATTTAGAAGGTTTACAGAAGAAATAAATAAATATAATTGTGATTATATTACTGTACTAAATTCAATTGAACTGTATTGTGATTCACCTCGTGATGTCACCTCTCATTCTATTAATCTTCTTCTTTTCAATACAATTTAAGATATGCGTTTCGCATCTATTTATAGCCTGTGCAAGCATAGAAGACATTCCGGCATGATGGGAAAATGGCTGCAGCTCGGTCAATATGAGTTAAAAAATTTCAAATTAGGTCTCTAATTGTAGAGCAGAATGTTTTCTACAATTTAAAATAAAATTAATAAATTCTTGAACCAATATTGACCGATCTGGACGCAATTTCCCATCTTGCCAGAATGTATTCTTTGCTTGGAAAGACTATACAATATTATTGTTTATTCTGCTGTCCTATATTCTACAATTATATTACTGTACTTTAGTGCATTCAATTACACTGTATTGTGATTGTGATTCACCTTCTAATGTCACTCTCAGTCAATTAATCTTCCTCCTCTTTTCAATACAATTTAGGACATGCGTTTCGCATCTACTTACCTGTAAGGTAAGGATCCTATTATGATAGGCTATAATAAAGAATTGTTGTCGAATTTAATACAGCAGTGAATTATTCAGGTCAAGGAACCCCCACTGTTTTCTTTTCAGGCAGTTTTGCGCATGCGTATATATAGTCTGTCCAAGCAAAGAAGACATTCTAACAAGATGGGAAAATGACTCCAGCTCAGTCAATATTCATTAAGAAATTTCAAATTTTGTCTCAAATTGCAGAAAACATTCTAACCTACAATTGTAGACCAAATTTTTAATTTTTGAATTAGTATTAATTGAGCTGGAGTCATTTTTCCATCTCGCCATGTCTTCTTTCTTGGACAGTCTATATTATTCTGATTTGAATGAGTGAGTGGGCTTTGATCTAATGAATACGGTTTATTGATTGGCAATTGTATAGTCGATCCAAGAAAAGAAGGCATTCTGGCAAGATGGTAAAATGACTCCCGCTCGTTCAACATTGGTTTTAAAATAATAAATTTTATCTCAAATTGAAGAGCAGAATGTTTCCTACAATTTGAGACCAAAATTTTTGAACCAATATTGACCGAGCTCGAGTAATTTTCCCATCTTTCCAGAATGTCTTCACTGCTTGGACAGACTATAGTTATGGTGTGACCGCTGAATGGATTCGTGCTTTGAATTTTCACAACAAAATTATTTATTGAAAGCGTGAATTTCATTACCGAGGCCATTGTACCTGTTCTACATTCTGTTGTCCTCTATGTTTGTCTCTTTTTCTTATTCCACTTCTTTTCTTCCTCTCTTTTCATTCTACTCCTTTTCTTCCTCCCTTTTTTTATACAATGTGTATCATATCAATCAATATTCATCTTGATTGAAAAGTCAAGATTTTTGTCTAACCACAGATTTAAAAAAAATTGAGATACCCGGCTTCGGTTGCTATTCATGTATGGCCAGTCTTTAGTGGTAGGTTGTAATGTTTATTAGATAAATTCAAAGATGATAATGTTTCCAATGTTTTCAAAGCTGTTCAAATCTGCAATTGCCATACATTTTTCTCGTTATAAACAGAAATCCAAATTCAGGTTTATCAATTGGAATTGAAAATCATGAGTGAAATAGTGATTCCCATCCAACGATAATTCCCAACCACTTCAATTCTCTCCCTTTCTTTCAATCTACAAATCATATCAGTAATCTTTTTTCCGCTTTTCCTGCGTGTATGACACAAGCCAATGTCGAAAACCCCATAACAAGTGAATGTTAATTTAGAAAAATAATTGAAATCATAAATTGAACTCTGCTTTCATATTACGGTACATAATGATTCTGATCAAAGCGACTACAGTATACAAAACCAAAAACCTTGAATATCGGTACAAAAAAGCGACTGATTGTAAACGCTTTTCAATATTCGAAAAGCCGTATTCTAATCGGAGATGTAACTCGTGATGTCAGCAACAGAATTAGAATAAAATGGGGTTGCTTTTTAATTTTCACAGGTGCTCCACCCTAAAGAAAAATATATTTACGTCCCAGTTATATGAATATAGTAAAATATACTGTATATAGTTATACATGGAGGCGTCCCATCTCATTGTGTATTCTGAGCTCACAGCCGCTGTACAAAAACAAAGGGTAAAGAGGAGCATTCCAAAACAAAAATAGCAATTAATTTTGGATGCTTGCTCTACTCACGATCCCTTTAGAACGGTAAGAGGGGAAAGGGGTAGGTAACCCTTGTTTTCTATTTAAAACGGGGTTGCACTGTCAGGTGTTGTTGGTTACATTAAGAAGGTGAGAGAGGGTGAGTGAGAGAGCGAGTTAGTGGGGGAGCATGAAAAGGTGGAGGAAAATTGAAACGAACAAGATAAAGATGAGAAGAGTGAACAAGATGAAGAGAGAGAGAGGGTTTGATGGAAGAGACTAAAGAGTGAGACAGAACAAGAAAAGTGGGGTGGAAGGGGATAAGTTGGATGATGATTAAAATGAGAATACCAAAAAGTAGTCTGCATCAGGTATTGGAGGGGCATGCTACACGCGTAAGCCAGCTGCACTCGTATGGATGAATAAATTAAAAAGTACTGAATAATAAAATATCGGAGTACGTGACATGAATTTATTGTTTGATTGTAGTTGTTGAAGGTTGTGCTTCAAAAATTGTTCAATAATTGTCTGGTTTAGAACATCTGATGTTTGATATTTAGCATTGTGTATAATGATCTATAACATGAACCTCTGAACCTCTGCCTTATATTCAACATGATACAAAATATAATGTGAAATTTCACAATGATTAACATGAAATCGTGATGGATGTTATGTGTAATGTATTGTGTGTATGTATGTGTAATTCTAAAGTGATGTAATGGTGTGATGTCTGATCAATAGTATTCTCATTATAGTTTATTTTCATGGGTGAAAATTAGAGATCACAGTATTCTTATACTATTGTATAATTTTCATTTATGCAATAATTTTAGTAGCTCTGAAAAGCAGTGAACATTTATTTTGATTTATTTTCATTCTTCATGAATGATCTACTTTTCTGTTAATACAATATTTATTGCTTCAACTCCATTGATATTGTATTAATCATAAATTGTTATTCTACAATGACCTTGTTAATTTTTTATATGAAAAATGAATACTTATTCACTGAACTTTCTTATCCTGGGATCTTGGAGTACATTTTGCAATGTTCAATATGTTGGGCTACTGATAACTGTATTGGGTACTGTGATTTTAAATGTTCATTCCCAATTGTCCAGCTTCATTGTTTATCAGAAACAACGAATTTTCTACAAATGCAAGTTAAAAAAGCATCCAGAGACAATTCACTTATACTTCTATTCTTATGCTGATGTAAAAGGAAAATCCTGAAGGAAAAAAATGTAAATAGTTTAAAAGTCCCACTCAAGTGACACTCAAACACGTCACTCAACATCATCTGTTCATATAAGCTCCCTTAAAACTCCCCTATAAGTCCAATTTAACCATTTTCTTCTTGTCACATTCGTATGTAATTGCCCCGTTTATTCGACTTTATTTATTGTTCGTTTTATTTGTGACAACTGAAGATGAGGGTAATTATCGTCTATATCACCCTTGGGAACTATGGAATCAACTGAACAATTATTTCGAATGTCAGTTCTTTCTTATACTGGATTTTCTTGTTCTTATTCATTCTTCGTTTTATTTCCTGATTCATGTTTTCTTCTCCATTTCGGATCTTTCCCCTAACTATATCCAAGCAAAGAAGAAGTCTGGCCAAGTAAAGAAGACTTTCTGGCAAGATGGAAAAATGACTCCAGCTCGGTCAATATTGGTTCAAAAATTATGAATTCGGTCTCGAATTGTAGAAAACAATCTGCTCTACAATTTGATACCACATTTATAATTGTTGAACCCAATATTGACCGATTTGGAATCATTTTTCCATCATGCCAGAATGTCTTTTTTGCTTGGACAGACTATACTTGTCACTGCAGCTGTGAGATGAGCTCTGTCGTTTATAGTAATCTTTAAGTTCAGTCTAATCCTGGTCTGCGTTTCTCTGCTCTCATTTCTTTTGAAATCCCACAGGAACATTTTGTCTCCTCTCGAGTTTGTCATTTTAATCTTCCCCCAACGCCATCTTGTAGTTGAACTTTCTTCCTTAGTGACAATTTTATTTTCATCACCATTATTGTCTTATTCGTCTTCATTTCTCAATGCCTTCTCTTTTACAGCAGTTCATCTATTTTATTATCCATTCTTTCAATACTAATCTCTCCGAAATCTTTTTGATTAAAGTCTAATTTGAACTCTAATCAATTCACGCTTTCTAGTTTTGTTATTTTTCTAGTTTCTTATCAGTGCAGTTTTTATTGTTATTCTTTATATTCCACTATCCCTATTATTTAATTATTTGATTATATTAATCAACGTTCAAAATTCTGAATCATACTTTTTAATTTCGGAGTGTAATATTCCACTATCTCTATTAATTATTATCAACATTCGAGATTCGAAAACATTGTTTTTAATTTCGGAGTATAAAAATTTGTGACTAGTGGAAAGTGTTTGAAAATCTTTTGAACATAACCTCTATTTTGAATATTGTATTCAAAATTTGGGAGAGACGTTTTGGATTTTAATGTCAGTGTTTTTTACCCTTTATTGTAATTTTTCAAATAAATAAATAAATACTTGTCCATAACATCGAATTATTAAGTTTTGATCGATAATTATTATCAATTTATTTTTTATCCGAACTGAATATTTTTTTATCCATGATCTTTGTCCTCTAATTTTATATTCTTGCCCAGTCATACTCATGTTCTCCTTTTTGAATTTCTCCTCTGAATGACTTCTTCATGGCTTTCATTTCTTCATAATATTTCTTAATAATTTTCCCACATTTCTCTTCTCCTCACTCACTCACTTTTTTCACATCTTATTCTTGTACGAATTTATTTAAATACTTTGAATATCCACCAAAGGCTCAAAAATTGAAAAATGAATAAATTATAGATCCCACTTCCTCATTCCTCTCTCTTTTCCTCACTTTTGCACTTTCTCTCTCACCTTTGCATATTCTTTCTTCTCATTTCTTCTCTTTCCCTTCTTTCCTAGAATTTTCTTATTTCTTTCTCACCTTTGCATCTTCTTCTCATTTCTTCTCTTTCCCTTCTTTCCTAGAATTTTCTTATTTCTTTCTCACCTTTGCATCTTCTTCTCATTTCTTCTCTTTCCCTTCTTAAATTTCCCTTATTTCTACTCCTTTTCCTAAAATTTTCGTCTCCATTCCTCCTCTTCCTCCTCATCTTCTTCTTCTATCTCTCATTCCCCCTTTTCGTTTTTCCTTTCTTCCTCTTCTATTTACCTTCTCGTTTTCCTCTTCTTCACCTCTTCGTTTTTACTCACTTTGATCTCTTCCTTCACACTTCTTTCTTGTTTCTCACTCCTCATTTCTCTTTCATGTTTTCTCATCTTGTAAAGTTTTAAAATAAAACTTTTATAAAGTTTTTGTAAACTTTAACAAAGTTTAAAATAAAGTCATTTTATCTATGTACCTATCTCTCTAATACCCAACGCTCTCTCTTCTCAACCACATTATCCAGATCAGTCACAGAATCAGACAGAGTCGAGAAGTATCTTTTTTCAAATAAGTTACTGTATTAGACTCAGTCAAGGAGTAGTAAGTTAGGAGTGAACACTAATCTCTCCTAAACAGTCTCCGCTCCAGTAGACTTAATATTTCTGTTATTCACTGGTGCGATGTCCTCATAAAAACTGATGTAATCCTGTTTATTACAGTGTTGTCGTCCATTCTACTTTTTCTAGAAGGATGTGACGCAAGTGATCACCGTACATCACTGAATTTGTTGCCATAGAGACATGGCTGTGTAAACAACTCTGACAATATCCTGGGTCGGATTAGTGTTTTTCATAGAGACTGTATAATCTTATACGATTATATACAGTCTCTTAAGTGTTTTAAGAGCATTTAATCAGGACTTGGATTTCAAATCAGCCATTCAATCAGGACTTGGATTTCAAATCAGCCATTCAATCAGGATTTGAATCTTAAATCAGCCATTATTAAAGAATTATAATGTTCCTTCATGTATTCTATGTATTCTTTCTTTCTTTTCTCCATTCTTCCTTTACAAATGCGACTTGGTTTCCAAGTATTTTAAGCAAAGGATGAATGATGATGCTGAAGGTTTAAGATGTAGGTTATATGTCTATCCACAATGTCCACTTTCACTATACTCAAAAAATTTCAACTCTCAAGAATAAAAAACCATTATTTATCGATTTAAAATTTGAAAGGTTAGTAAATGATTCATAACAGCATCAAAAATATCTAAAATGATTTCAAATTATCAATTCTCGCTTGAAATTTTAAAGCCAAAAAATAGTTAACAAACTCTATTCTAACACAGTGTTAGTGTACCAATACCTACTAATACATCTAGTAGGTGTATTAGTAGGTGTTGATTATACAGGCTGACAAATTGGGCTTCAACATCAACACGGATATAGTATTCTATTATCCGTGAACATCAACCCTTTATATTTTTCAATTGTAAAAAAGATCGTTAGTTAGTTTTTTAATGTATGTTTCAAATTGTTAATGCATTATTATCATTTGAATTAGAATATTGTGAGTTTTCTGTGATGGAAATGCCTCACATGAATTAACCAATATTAGCCAATAATTTTTTCATCTCATTTAAACACGGTATTATCTCATTTTAATACTCTACAACTTGTTGAAAAAATAATAATATTTTGTATTTCTTTTCACAGGTAAACAATCTGTCCTGAATACTGACTTGAATCTGCTAATCGTGAGTGATTTAATCAAATCCTTTAGTCGTTTTTTTTTTAAATTTGTAACCAAGTTTTCAAATTAATATTTCATCTAGAACTATTCTAGCTGAATTTTAATGCGATTTAGACATATTTATTGAAGTAACCGCGATTTTTCATCCTCTGAAATTCTGAAAATGAATACTACTATGCAGTACTGGGTAAAATTAGGATAAGAAGATAATGAGCCTTGAAACAGTGGCATTAATTAAACAGTAGCCCAATTATAGGTTGCATATCTGTTGTGGTCAGTCATTTAAAAAGTGTATTGCTCAATGCCCCCACCCATAGTTCGAAACGCGTTTAAAAACGTTGTAATAACGCTCTAAAACGTTGACAGCGTGTGTGGGAGGCATTTAAATGGCGTTTTTTGAAAAGGCTTGGCACACAAAAGTGGTCGCTCGATTTCTAATAATGACTGTAAAAACGCCTTCTCTCACACGCCCTATACTATGCATTAGGTCACAACTCATTTGTTACACAGTATCTGGTTATGGCACTCAGTTTTCTTAAAAAGGTTGTTATGGTTTTTTTTTTGGATTGGAAGTAGCATGGATGGTGGGATTGAATAATTTGCTGTGGAATGAACTGGATAGAAGTCTCAAACAGAAGAGAAAATTTTGCTGTATAGCTGTATTTAATTTTTCTTCATAAAACTGTTTGAAAAATGTTACTGTGGAAATAGTAGCTTATACTCAGCCAGTAGTGTCAATTCTACTTTTTGAGCAAATTTAAAAATAGAATGTAATTCAGTGTTGAGAAGTAATCCGAATTAAAAAAACGGCAAGAAAAATTGAGATTAGAATAAATTCAGATTCATTTATTTATCGATGTACAAAATTAAATTGAATGAAAATTCTCTATATTGGGCGGAATCAGGGGAATCTTATCTACCAGTCAATCTTGAACTGTACTTTCATTATTTCACATCAAAGAGTACAACAGGCTTCATAGCCCAAAAATGTTCCTCTTAAATTTATAGGCTACAAACAAACCAAACAAAAAAGGTTACGTCATAAACCATTCCTAAAACACTAAATTTTACACCAAAATAAAAATTCGACAAATTTGAATTTTAAAATCTGTTCACAAAAAAGACAGGCTTATGTTAGGTGGAAATAAAAGAGGAAAATCAAGAGGTGAAGCTTGAAGAGCATTGAAAAAATTTGCATAATATAGATTTGAAGAAGATAGATTGAGAGGAAGGATAGAAGGTAATCCTGAATTATGAATAAATTGTGAAAATAAATGGAGGGGTTGACAAAAATTTCACCGGTTTACAAACTATAATTAACAAACACCTGTCAGTTATATACCACAGTATTGTGATACATATGTACTATGTACCACAGTATTGTGGTACATATTTTGTATGTACCACTGCATTGTGTTACATTATTTAGTACAGTTTAAAACGCTATTTTACGCTAGGATTAGTATCCAGTGCACTTAAGTTTGATGAACTGAATCTTCTATGGCTAATTTCAAAATATGACAAGCCGTTAGACTAGAACAATGCTAGATAACAGGGCTTTGATGCTGCTTATTAACTTTTATTCTGCTATTAGACACGAGAAAACGCTGTTAAATATTGGTTAATTTCTCACCAGGAGAAAATTATCCTCAATGTTCTGCTGGATTGTGGAGGTATAGAGATTGAAGAAAAGAGAGAGGTAGATGTATTGCCATAGATTGATAAAGAGAGATTGAGAAAGAGCATGAGAGAGAAAGAGAAAATTTTGAGGCAGCTGCAAAGTGTTTGTGGTTTGTAAAATAATAACCTTGGTATAGTCTGTCCAAGCAAAGAAGACATTCTGGCAAGATGGGGAAATGACTTGAGCTCGATCAAAATTGATTCAAAAATAATAAATTTGGTCGTTAATTGTAGAAAACATTCTGATCTAAAATTTGAGAACAAATTTATAATTTTTTAACCAATATTGACCGAGCTGGAGTCATTTCCCCATCTTGCCAGAATGTCTTCTTCGCTTGGACAGACTGTATCACGAGGGATAGAACTGGTTTGATAATTTGGGGACCTTCTGCAGAGCTCTAGTAGCTTTCGAAGTCCTGAAATGATTACTAGTTTCTAGTAAAATTTACTGTTTCAAATTCATATAATCTGAAATATTTCTATTTTGTATTTGATGTGTGTTAGTATTATGTATGATAGTGTTGTTGAAAATTGAGGATAAAATCGCTGAAAACTTGAAAGCTATGTTGAAAGTTACAGTGTATTGTCATGCCGAAGTATGTCATATTTTGAGTACTAGAAAGTTACATCACAAAAATATAGTTGCATTCTGTTGTTTTATTATCTAGCATTATTATTATAGTTCAAGTCATATGAATGCTATACTTATAAGTAATAATAATAATAATATTCGTGTGACCTGGCTGGCTCAGGTCTGGTGTCAGAGTTTTCAGGTCGCTCCTGATCAATTTCAGGGCCTCTGACATGACTTAACGACTGTTTTTAGGCAGCCGGGACCGACGGCTTAACGTGTCCATCCGAAACACGGGAGAGAGGCCTGAGAAAAATTCCTGGTCTGACCTGGGTTTGAACCCGGGACCTTTGGGTTGCAACGCCAGCGCTCTACCCACTCAGCTACGCCACCCCTACTTATAAGTTATAAGGGGATTTACAAGACTAGCATTAAAAATTGACACAAATCAATATCTTGTACCATATTTTGTAGTTGAATTATAATGTTCATAAACACTCAACACAAACAATGTAGCAGCTCACCTGTTTAAAGCTCGCTCTTGGCTTTATTGCGAGTTATTTCTATTCCATTGAGAAACTAGGAGCATAAAATAGGAATAGTTCTAGCAAATGTCAGCAGAATTGGCGGTTGTGGAATGACTGTTATTAATGTTCAGCTCTTTCAGGACAGTCGGTGAGTGGTCTGCTAGGGCGTATTGAGTCGAGAGCGATTTCAGCTGACCAGATTTGCTCTTGTGAAGAGCGTTCAGACTGTCCTGACAGAGCTGAGAATCTATAAATGATATTCGACAAGCGCCAGTTTTATTGGCACCTGCTTTCTCAGTAAACAAATTTAACGAGATTGTTAAGTTTGAGTTGAAGGTGGGTGTATACTGTTGGGAATAAAATAGAATGAACTATTATTGCAAGTATAGTCTGTCCAAGCAAAGAAGACATTTTGGCAAGATTGAAAAAATGACTCCAGCTCGTTCAATATTGGTTGAAAAATTATAAATTTGGTCTCAAATTGTAGGTAAGAATGTTTTATACAATTTGAGACCAAGTTTATAATTTTTGAACCAATATTGATTGAGTTGCAGTCATTGTCCCATCTTGCCAGAATGTCTTCTTTGCTTGAACAGACTATGACTATGAATGCACCAGGAAAAGTTCTGTCAGATCTTTTAGCTTTTATCCTTGTCTTCTCTTCATAAATATTCCTTTCATGATTTATTTAATGAACTGTGTTGTAGCCCACTTATTAGATGTGGTCATTAATTTTAAAATTGTACACTTGTTGTTCACTAACATGGAAGCAATAGTATGGCTTCTTCCCACATAGATAAAATATTCTCTCTCTCTCTCCCTCTCTTTCTTTCTTCCTTTCTCATTCCATTCATCCTTGTTCGGTCCACCCACCGTAGTTATTCTCTTTATATTTTCCTTGTTGCACTTCCATTTGTAAAATTAATTTCATACTCCAAAATATTGTAAGGCTTGCTAAATTTATAAAACGGTGATTATTGAAAACTTACACTTCAATTGAGTAAACTCATAATTATAAAGAGTGATTGAAAAGTCGCGCAACCAAACTATTTGAGTTCTCATTATTTAGGTTGCGTGACGTTTTGATCAACCTATATTAGTTTGAAAACAGAAGCAAAGTACTGTAAAAACCCTTATAAATCTCTCAATGCATCTCATTGCAATTCATTGAACATAAACTAGTCACTATACTATAATATTCCCATTTTTTGAAACATTGAACACTTGGATACACTTTATAGGTAGCCTACATAGCTCTGGCTTCAATAATAATATTGGAGATAAACTTCAGGTTTATTTAAAGAAATAAACTTCAAGCATAATTTTTTCAAGAGGTAACAATTGATTTTAAATCATAACAATGCTTATTAAATAAGAAAAAAGTATGATGTGGTTTAACTATATATATTGTCTTTTTATATTTTATATGAATAAGTAGCACAACATTACCTTCCCAACTACTCTATTAGCTTATCTTTACAACAGCAACAATGCTTATTGTTGAAAACATATTATATTGTTGAGATTAACTTTTGTTGAAATCAATAAAGTGTAGCAATCAATAACAAGATCCTGTATAAATGTATGGGTTGTATCATTTTTGTATCAAATCAGAAGCAACACAAATTCGATCCGTTACAAGCTGTGTAGCATGGCTTTCTCTCCGGATGAGACAGCTGCTAGACGGCTGGTGATGGGATGACTCATAGTCCTGGCTTGATCTATCATAGTAAGAGGGAGAGAGGAAATGATTGGGAGAGAGTGCGAAAGAGTGTGAGAGATTGAACCAGATATCGGAGATCGGAGTGGCTTGACCGATCTGAATGCAAGCCCTATCAGTTACGGTTGTTCTAAATGGAATTCTTTGAGGAAAGGTGTGATGAATTAGTGACTATGACGCGAAATGTTGGGTGGTTTCGTCTGTTCCTTGTCTGATGAGATAAATGATGGAATGGACCCACAATTCTGCATAAACTATGAAAAAATTCCTCGAACATGGCCAGGATTGGTGAATTGGTGATTAAAAGATTGAAATTTGATTCAGAAAATTAGGAAAAAATGAATGTTCAGGACCTTGGAGGAGAAACAATGAATAGGTCAGCTGTCTGGTCAGGTAGAGAAGAAACGTGAAATGAAGTAGTAGTAAGAAGATGAAGAAAACAATAGCTGAACAAGCTAAGAAAGAAAATAGGCTATTTTGAAAAGTGATGGATGACGAAAGAGTAGGAAGAGGAGATGAAGTAGAAGTAGGAGATGGAGTGGAAGAAAACTATTTGAAGAAAAGCAAGAAGAAGAAAAGACGATGATGGAGAAGGAGAAGAAGAAGAAGAAGAAGAAGAAGAAATTAAGGAGAAGGTGAATGATAAGAAGAAGAGAAAGAAGAAAACTTGGTAGGATTAAATGATGATGGAGGAGAAGAGAGAGGAGAAGACTCCGTGAAGATTATGTAATTAGATAAAAAAAGAAAAAAGTAGGAAGAGGTGGAAGAAGAAAAGGGAGACGATGGAGAAAAAAGAAGACTGAGGAAGTGGAAAGAGGGGGGAGAAGACGACGAAGACAAACGAGGAGTAGAAGACGAAAAAAGTATAAGAGCAAGAAGAAGAAATGAGAAGTCTACGTGAAGATGATATAATGAGATGAATAGATAAATGACAGGAAGAAGAAGAAGAAGAAAAAGATTAATAAGAAAGGAGAAGAAGAGGGAGAAAGTGCCTCCGTGAAGATGATGTGATGAGAAGTAAAGAAAGGGCAGGAAGAGGTGAAAGAATAGGAGGGAAAAGAAGAAGAGGAGGAGAAGGAGAAGAAAGACGAAGGAGAAGAAGAAAGAAGAAGGTTGTATTGACTGCTTTTATTGGCAATCTGTGAAATTGGAGCCTTTCTCTCTGCTATGGACTACGGCGCCAGAAAGCAGAGGCTAAAGAATGGTTTCAATGGTACTGCACTGTTCATGTAGGAACCAATTCCTTTAACTCTTTTCAAGTGTTGGGCAGTTTCCGATGGTTCACCGTGTCCAAGAGAAAGGAATGCTGCCATTGGCCCATCATGGAATGGAATTGATCGGTGTCAATGTACTCTATAGATAGGTTTAGAGGAAATGTAGACTGATTTTTCCTCCTCGTTGTCATGTTATATAGCAAAGTAGATATTGTCTGTTGTCTGTTCCAGCAAAGTAGATATTCTAGCAAGATGGAAAATTGACTACAGCTCAGTCGATATTGGTTTAAAAATTTGAAATTTGGCTTCAAATTGTAGAGCATAATGTTTTCTTTAATAATTAAAATTATTTTAGCCGAATTTCATAATTTTTTAACCTATGTTTACCGAGCTGGAGTCATTTTCCCATCTTGACAAATTGTATACTTTCCTTGACCAGTTATCTTTCTATTGTCTTGTCTTCTCTTCTATTGTTGATTCTAGTATCTGGTCTTATGAATTCATTTGTTTTCATTTTGTTGTTTTTTGCAAGGATACTCTCATTTTATATTTTTTCTAATGAATATTTTATATATCATTTATGATAGAATATTGTTAACATGCTTCTTCATAATTATTGTAATTGATCTGTGCTATTGTATTTTATTATTCTGTGCTATTGAATTTGTTTGATTGGGGGTTGAGATTGCTTGTACTACACGTTAATATTTCTATTATCATACAAAAAGAATTGAAAACACAAAATCATATTTTTTCTCTTTTATCCAAATTCCATCACGTTATTACCCTCGCACAAGCACAAGAGATCATGTGGGCATCACCCTCTGAAAAAATAGCAGCTTAAAGAAAATATATTAATCAATGATTGAGGGTTTTGATACTTTATCGTTGAAGCAATTGCAAATGTTCAATTAGTGTTAGAAATCATATTGATTAGTGATTGTTGAATCCGAATTTAAGTTTTTAATACCGTAATTAATTATCTTATTCTTGTACTTTCACTTGCGAATTACGGTAAAAAGTGAAGTTTCAGCTTCGCAACCACGGAAACAGTTACTTCTCCAATCACAGTTTATCAGTAGCAGTTTATCCAATCACACAGTCACGATTTATGCATCCTCTCCTACTTATTTCTCGGTAAAAATTGATAGCTCCGACCTACTGGCATAAATAAATTGATTGCATCCTGAAAATCCCTTTTTTAGGAAATTCATGCACAAAAAATTGATTTTGAAGTAGCCAAGTCCTAAATTGAAAACACATCTGTCAGGTCATTGATCTGATCAAGCTGCTTGAATGCAAATTGAATTTTGAATCGGTCGTTTCATAAAGTCAACGTCATGATCTGGCTCGAAAACGTCATAAATATTCAGTTTTATGCGTGATATCAGTAGTGATTCAATCCGAAGTGTCAGAATTGATCAAGCAAAGACTTATGCCGATGTTGTTTTCATATTTGGTTGCTGATAAAAATGCATCTAGCTGTCAGGTTTTTGGTGAAATGCTGGATTGAATTTGAATATAAATTGATGTTTTAGAGCTGAAGTGTGTTTAAATTATTTTTCGGAAGCTTTGATTTGGGAGCAGATTGGAAAATTTCGTATTTGGAGGTTTTTTCTGAAAATTCTTTGGAATTTATTTGTTTTTGAACTTTGATGTTATCCTAATCAAGACCAAATATACGCCCGATATGGAATAAAATGAGATTTTCTTGAGTTTCTTGACACTATTCAATTTACGTGATGGTCTTAGTGAAGCTTCAAGACTATCTATATTATAAGATTAAGTACCTACCATTTTGAGCAATATTTTCCAATAGAATATGAATTTTGTACGGTATTTTACAACGTTTTCATGATAATGTGTTTATACGAATGACACTAAAGTAATAGAATGATTCTCCTTTTTGACATCAAGTGATAAAGTATGATTGATATCAACAACTATCACATCCATTAGCTGAAATTGTTTTCAATAGTATGGTGATTTATCACCAAATATTTTAAATATTATGGTGATATTTGATTAAGTAGATCAACTACATGACATAATGCTTTTCTGCTTATTCATATTCAATCAGCAATTGATTTCATTCCTGAAATTTATATGAATGTTCACTGCATTGACAATATTGCCATTGACTTCATTGTTCTAAATCAAGGCTTTGTTAAGTCTACTGCGTCATTCCTGAACTCAGTAATCTAATCAAACTGAATAATAATTGAGGTTTTTTGATTGTGGTGTAGTAGACAGAAAAAATAGACTTCCTATTCATTAGAATAGAACATATTATCCTCACAATATTCTCTGGTTTGGTACAAATAATCGAAATAATTGAAATAATAATTATAATTAATTAGAATGTCAATTGATTGCTATATAAATAGACAAAGGACTTCTGCAACTGCAAATATTGACCAATGTACTAAATAGCAGGCGAAATCCATTGAATAATAATTAATTGACTTCAAAGAATATTTAATGTATCAAAGTATCAATTATCATCATCTTCAAAACTATATTCATTTGACAAACCTCATATTCCTCTACCAATTTATACAGGGTGTTTCAGGAGGAATGTGCAATACTTTTCAGGCTGATTCCTTACACCAAGTAGACAAAAAAAGTTCCATGGGACCAACCCCCAAAAACGCTTTGTTACCGAGATAACAATGGCGGAAAATTGAGATTTTTCAAAATATATTAATTTTTCTAATTTTTTAGAGGCTTTAGGGAGGTTCTAGAATAATCAATTTCTACGTAAAATTAGCTGAGGAATTCAATGAAACCAGTTTCAAGTTTGTAACTTTAACGGTTATTGAGATAATTGGGAAAAATATGCTAGAAAATACCATTTTTCAACAATAAAGGCTGTGAATCGATAAGGAATCATAAAATTTTATTTTTTATTAATGGAACTTGAAGAGAGTCGGATTCTAAAGAATAAGTTAAGTGGCGGCGATTGTGTAAATCTTACCCAAATCTCAGAAATGGCGATCAAAAATCGCAAGATTGACAAAACGTAGCACAAGTGATAAATTTGTGTTTAGTAGCGATTTTGCGATTTTTGATCGCCATTTCTGAGATTTGGGTAAGATTTACACAATCGCCGCCACTTAACTTATTCTTTAGAATCCGACTCTCTTCAAGTTCCATTAATAAAAAATAAAATTTTATGATTCCTTATCGATTCACAGCCTTTATTGTTGAAAAATGGTATTTTCTAGCATATTTTTCCCAATTATCTCAATAACCGTTAAAGTTACAAACTTGAAACTGGTTTCATTGAATTCCTCAGCTAATTTTACGTAGAAATTGATTATTCTAGAACCTCCCTAAAGCCTCTAAAAAATTAGAAAAATTAATATATTTTGAAAAATCTCAATTTTCCGCCATTGTTATCTCGGTAACAAAGCGTTTTTGGGGGATGGTCCCATGGAACTTTTTTGTCTACTTGGTGTGAGGAATCAATCTGAGAAATATTGCACATTCCTCCTGAAACACCCTGTATAAGAAATGAAAATGAGAAATATTATTGTTTAACCAATAAATGATTTATCTTATTTGATTTCTGTTTATGAATTAATAAATCTTATGTTCAAATCAAGCACCTACTTTCCAACCATTTCTACTACTGGCATTCCCCAATTGCTAAATTTCATAATGAAGTAATACGATGAAAGATGTGATCTTCAATGTTCAAAATGTTTTATATTTATATTCTTTTTTCGCGGCATAACTGTATGCATTCTTGTCATTGTCAAGCTACTATACGTTCGAACAGATTTTGAAAATAGAAAAAAATCAAAATTGAAATAAATGCTTTTTGAACAGCTCCAGCTTCGTGTAGCAGGACATTCTGTACAAGAAAAGAAGAAATTTTGGCAAGATGGTAAAATGACTCCAGCTCGGTCAATATTGTCTCAAATTGTAGAGCAGAATTACTCCTACAATTTGAAATTCAATTCATAATAATTGAAACAATATTGACCGAGCTGGAGTCATTTTTCCATCTTGCCAGAATGTCTTCTTTGCTTGGATAGACTCTAGAAGGAATTCTAATGTTCTTCCATTCATTGATTCTGATTTTCGTCTCAAGTTGCTTTGTTTTAAAGCTGATATTCAGACCCCATAAGCTGGAATGGTTTTTAAAGTATTCGCGCTCCAAGCCGGAAATGACTTGAATAACAGGTGCTTAACTTTGAGAATAATCGGATTGGGTCTCCCTGCTTGATCCTTGATCTTGAAACGGGTCACCTCTCCTTTTGTTTGCTATTATTTTCACTGTTTTTTGTAATGTAGGACTTGAGATTTCTTGACGCTTTTTGAAGCAGAGAGAAGAAAATAAGGAGACGGTCAAGGTAAAAGAAATACAGTTAAAAGAGGAGAAAAAGACGGTTGGAGTAAAAGAAGCACAAAGAGAAGAAGCAGATATTAAAGAAGTACAGGGGAAATTGAACGAAGGAAAGGGTTGGAGCTAAAGAAGTACAACAAATAGGGAAGAAGAAACACACAAAAAGTGTGTTTTAAGATGAAAGAGATACATGTGAAAGGGAAGAAAAATACGGTTGAAGTAATAGAAAAGAAATACAGCAACAAGGGAAGATATTAGAGGTGAATGAAGTACAGGAAAAAGAGAACTGAGGAAAGGGTTGAAACGAAAGAAGAAGAAGAAGAAGAATAAAAGCGAAAAAAGGAGGAGAAGGGAGCAGGGAAATTAATAAGAAGAAGAAGGAGAAGGGGTGAGAAGAATTTAAATTTAAAGGGGGAGAAGAAGAAAAAGGAAAGAAGAAGAAGAAGAAGAAGAAAAACTTATATCGAATATCAAGATAAGAGATGCAGACGGATTGAAATAAGAAGGAAGTTGGAAGAAAAGGTAGAAGAAGCACTTGGAAATTGAGAGAAAAAGTGCAAGAATGTCGGTTCCGATGACATTTGACCTTTTCACTGACGGCAAACGCGAAAGGCAGTAGAATGACAGTAATGTGGTTCGGTCTTAAGACAATGTTAATTGGTCTCAGGTGGGAATGGGTTGAGGCAAGGTATTTCCTTTCAACGGTTTTGCATTTTTTATATTTTTTACAAAAATTTAATAGATTTATCATTCTTTTTGATGAGCCAATTGCGTTCATACTTCAGTATTTATCTTAATAGCAGTAATTTAGTCACTGCTTGAAAATTGTGATGTGCTTCGTTTATTTTGATTACATTTTCTACTGCGTGATATAGATAATTGTCTGTGTTTTATTCCTCAAGTTTGTCAAGTATTTTGTCAAATAAATGAATAACTTGACTTAAATTATGCCCGTATCAATTGAAGTATTATTAGAATGCAGGGCAGGTGTTTCAAGAAATGAAAATTCCAATAATACTGTATTTCTTAGTTGTCTAGATTTTGATTGGAAATTAATGCAAATTGAAACTGTTATTGGGTTGTTTTTAATGTGATAAATATTGATTCGCATAATAATGAGCTATAATTATAATACTGTATCAACTGTGTGTATTTCATGAACATTATTGAGTGAAAAAAGTCTAAAATGTTAAACATAAACAAAAGTCTAAAATTAAACATATAATATTCTATTTTTAACCTTACGAAGGTCGAATTCATGGAAGATAAATCAATTTGTAGTTTCACCGTCCAAGTTATGTCCAGTACTGATTGAAAAATAATTGAACAACTTTTTTTTCATATTTGAAAAATAATAAAAAAATCTAGAATGCATCTGATATGAATTCACTTCTCCCCACATAATTTACATAATCTCCCATAAAGTAAAACTTGAGATTGAAACTGATGCAATAGAAATTGAACTTGGATTTCATTTTTCAATTTCATACGAACGTTTATTTTGAATGCTCTTTTTAGACGTCTGCTATTGGTAATTGAGAAGGTAACAGATTGTAAGTTGAGATATACATAGATATATACAGTCCAATAATTTGTGATTCCATGTACATGTGTATAAATGTTATGTATAGAACGGTTGAATTGTACTAATGATATGTATAGTTATAGAGATTGCCTATAATATGTTTATCATAGTTCTGTATACTGTATAATGTTCTATTGATATGTATAGTTATATAGGGATTGCCTATAACAAACATCATACAGGTTATATATATATATATATATATATATATATATATATATATATTCGTGTAACCTGGCCGGCTCACCTACAGGTGTGTATCGCCTGATAATGATATTTATAGATATAGGATCTATGAAGAGGTGGGGCAATGTAGTTGGATACCGATAATATGTATAGATATTGTCAGAGGCCTAGTTGAAGATTATGACCCGAAGCTATAATAAACACTTGACTTAATTCTTCACAGTCGGTTAAGCAAGGGATTATTGTAGGTAATTGAGTAAAGGACCACCATGGAGTAAGCATGGGCTCTGATGGTTTCAATTATTCGAATTGTTGGAATATTAATCTAGATGGGAGAAGTTGTGGTTGGTGGTCCAAGTGATGTGAAAATGATAAGATTCCTGGGAAGTATAAGAGGAGTGTAAGAGAAGTGTAAAAGGAGTGTAAGAGAAGTGAAAGGAAAGTGTGAGAGATGAGGAGTGTTAATTAGTGCTAAGATAGTAGCGTAAAGAGGAACTGTAGATTTTATTTTGTGATAATATTCCAATTTCAAATTGAAAAACTACAATTTTTGTTTCGTTTTCATTGATTAATTCATGCATTGATGATTAAATTATTAAATATAAAAACCTTCGGCAGAAGCAAAAATTTGTCCATAATCTGAAAATTTGGTCTGTTAAAGTAGAATACTGTTTGAAATAGTCTATTTTACTTTCAATTTTAACCAGATAATTTCAGTGTTCTATTTTTTATGGAGTTCCACAACATTTATCTAGATTCTTCAAATAATCCTTGGTCTATATTTTTCATATGTATTTGAAATAGTAAGGGATATCATATCCTACAATAATAACAAGGGAATATTTTGTCATTAAATGAAGTACAGTTAATGAATAAAAGAAGTACCGTTATAGAAACTGAGTGAAAAAAATTGAAAATATTCTGATCGATGATGAACTGCTAGGCTAATAATCACTAAGAATGTGTGAAAGATATCTGAAAACAGTTTTCAAGGGGTGAAATTTCAAGAAATTGGTTTTAAAAAGATTCATTCTTTTGCTTCATATAAATGAAGACAAGATATATTTTTCTAACAGATTTCTCTGGGTTGAAGTCTGCATCGTGTTGACTATTATACATTTTCAGCTCTATCAGGACAGTTGGTGAGCTGTCTGTGAGGGTACATCTAAACTAGAGCGACCTCAGTTATACTTATTTCCTCTTGAAGAAAGCTTTTTTAGCCCGTCTGACAGACTGCCAGACTGATTGGACTGTCCTGACAGAGTTGAGCAATGATAACTGTCATTCGCTGAACGCCTTAATTTTTGAAACCAACTGAACTAGAATCAAATTTAAATTCTGAAATTCTAATTTAAGTCGGAACTTCCTTCTTGTCAACGTGGTGAGATAAACAAACTCAGCGACCGATTTAGATGCGTGTTGGGAGAGGAAACAGTGCCAGACAGAGATGGAAAACGTATCTTCAAGTTGTTACGTATCTTCGTATCTTCAAGAGTGAGAGAGATATTGAGAAAGTTTTAAACGATTGGGTTGACGACATAGGAAGCTGTGTTTGAACAGATGAAATGGAGCATTTAGGGAAGAAATATGTTGAGCATTTTTTAATCGTACCTGTGACATGAAACAGATGACCTACAAAAACCGACCGCCACATCTCAACATGTCAACAGGAAAACGAATGGTAAACAGTTGATTTGCTCTTAAAATTCTTCTTCCTCTTCTTTCTTCTTCATTATCATCTTCTTTCCGACTTTTTCGTCTTATTTTTTTCTTCAACTTTTTATTCTTATTTTTCTTCGACTTTTCCGTTTTCATCTTTTTTCTTCTACTTCTTCTCCATTTTCTTTTGCTTCTTATTCTTCTTCTTCTCTTTTTCTCCATTTATGCTTCTTTTACTTCTCTTTCTTGTTCCTTCTCTTCCTTCGTTGTCTTTACTGGTCCTTCTTCCCGAGAAGGAGATTGTCCCTAGCAGTGATGGAGTATTATATTGCTTCTAATCTCAGACTAGGATGAGTTTACGAATGCGAGATTCTACGTATGCGAGACTACGAATGCGAGATTCTACGTATGCGAGATGTCTCTTATGTCTCATGATCTGAGATAAATATGATATGAAGTAGTATAAATGTCAAATATGTACAACCAGTTCAAGGTGATGGTATTCGTAGACATTAATTTTACAATTTTTAATCAAGAATCATCTAATCAAGCATCCATGAAGGTGTCTTGCTCCTGTATATAGCCTGTCCAAGCAAAGATTACCCTCTGGCAAGGTGAGAAAATGACTCAAGCTCGGTCAATATTGGTTCAAAAATTATCAATTTGATCTCAAATTGTAGGAAACAATTTGATCGTCTATCAAGACCACATTATTTATAACTTTTGAAAAAATATTGACGAAGCTGGAGACATTTTCCCATCTTGCCAGAGGCTCTTCTTTGCGTGGACTAACTATACCAGTGACTCTACATGTTCTTCCAATTGTAGAGTTATTGTAGTAATAACTTGTGAAATGTCCTTGTGTATGGAAAAATTGTCTTCAAATTTTCTTTCTTTAAGTTTTCTAGTGAATTCTCACACTAAACTCAGAGATAACCCGCAGCTGCTATAAGTAATCTATATCTATATAAGTGAAATGGCACTGACTGACTGATTCATTCATCACCAGAACTAAATATCCACTGAAGCGAATGCGTTCAAATTTGGCAGGCATGTTCAGTTGGACGTTTAGACGCGCGCTAAGAAAGGATTTTTAAAACTTTTCAAGGATACGCCAAATATTTTAGTTTTTCAATAGTTTTTTGGCGTTTTCTCAATTTTTTCGAGAACCAATCGGAATAAAATGTTGATATTTGGTGGGCAGGTTCAAATGAGGTCTAGAAATTTTGTGTTAAAATATTCTTGCAATCCACTGTTTGACTCACACTGCCTATACTATCGGGGGTCCAGGGGGCGGAGCTCCCTGGCTGGGTGGAGAAGGCGAGCGAAGCGAGCTTGCCGGCTAGTCATGTATATTATTAGGATAAACATGTTTCAAGTTTGATGTATATTTTCATTATCAACTACTTGTATGAATTGCAAGAACCACCTAAATTCCGCTTGTTATTGTGTTATCACTGTTACAGAGAAGTGTATTATCATTATACCTTCCATTTCCAGCAAGTAAAGTGGAAATGGTGATCAGAAAACGAATGTGAATAAAAGCGAAACCAAAGTTAGAGGAGAGAAAGGAAGGACAGTGACGAATGTGATAGAATGTGGAATGGAAGGAAGGAAGGAATGAACAGGTGGAAGGAAAGTGAACGGTATCCTTGCACTGAGAGCAGACAGCTCTGTACTAGCAAAGAAGACATTCTGGCAAGATGGGAAAATGACTCCAACACGGTAGATATTGGTTCAAAAAGAATTAATTTGGTCTCAAATTGTAGATCAGAATGTTTCCTACAATTTGAGATCGAATTTATAATTTTTTAATGTATATTGACCGAGCTGGAATCATTTCACATCCTGCTAGAATTTCTTCTTTGCTTGAACGAACTATAAATGCACCTGCCTTTACGGCCGTGCTGCTCAACCGCTCCAGGGGACAAGTGAACTGCTGACTGCATAGGCTCTGCCTTCTCGACAGCTGTCTAGCTTGCACAATAACCACCATCATCAAATGATTCTATTCCTCTTTTTGTGTTATCTTTATTCCCCCTACCTTGTTTTCCCCGATTCCTATCCTTGCTTGATCATAATTATTTCTGTTTATTTTTGCCAGTTTTCATGTTTTCCTTCTTGGTTTGTATCGAGATTTCTCCTTCTTAATCATTCTTAGATTATTCTTTCAACTATGACCTCTTTTCCTTCCCACACTGATTCTTCAGGAATATTTTCTTTAGATTCTCTTTGTAAAATATTTACCATTCTTTCATTCTTTGTCTTTCTGTCTCCTTCAGTTGCATTAGTTTTCTTCTTATTCTTTGTCTTTTCAATTTTTTTTCTCTTTATATTTTTCTTCTCCCACTCCTTCTTCTTTTTCTTCTTCTGCTTCTCCTTTTTCTTCTTCTCCTTTTTCTTCTCCCCTCCTCACTCATTTCTCTTCTTTTTCCACCCTCATTATTCTTCTTTCTCTTTCTCTACCCCCACCTTCCCTTCATCTTGTTCTAGTTAGAAAGCTAGTTTTTTTTCTCCTCCCATGTTTCTCAATCTAATTCTTCTACCTTGTCCCTGCTCTCATTAACCTGTTCCTCACATCTGTTTCCTCTTCTCTTATTCCCTGCACTTTTTATCTGTTCAGCTTGTATCTTTCCAATATTTCTCTTCCTCCCTTTTCTTTTCGTTTCCCATGCATTTCTTTTTGGAAATTTGGGTCAAGTGGAAGAGGGGGACTAACTTGCTTCAACTTCATCCACAAAACTTTTCTAATACTTTTTCGAAATGAAAATAAATCGTCTATCTACCTATCTATCTGCATCTATACTTGTTTCTCATCATGGTTGTAGCCTGCAAAGCTCAACCATTACAGAGGTGATGAGCACCATGTACAGGGCAGATTATTACAAGCTACAAAGATGGATAGTGTGGGGGGGACAATGAGTCAGTGCACTTTAGGATGGACTAAAGATGAATGGACTCACTCCATCTCAGGTCTAAATGGCCGGAAGGTCACAGCAGCTGAACGGAAGAGACAGGTAATGGTGCATGGACCGAGGAGTGAAACAAAAGAAGAAGGAAGTATTAGAAGGAAAGAGAAAGAAAGGATGAGCCGATGAGGAAGGAGGAAGAAGAAAAAGTAAGGCAGAAGAGGAAGGTAGGAAGAAGGAAAAAAGCAAGGAAGAAGTAAAAGGAGAGGAGAAGAAAGTTCGTGTGAGAATAAAATGCTGATAAGAGTAGAAATAAGAACAGTTTGACAATTAGGGAGAATTGTTCTAGAGAAGAATATTCCTGAACTGAATCAATGAGAAGAGAAACCAAAATAACTAAGAAGTAGGAAAAAATTTGATGCATGGTTATGGTTTATGAAATGTAAAAAAATGGCGTGAGAAGAGGAGATAAATAAGATAAAAAGTCAAAAAAGAGAAGAATGAACAGATACTAAGTAGATGCAAGTGTGAAAGATATGATACAGATGAATATGAAAAATAATGTGAGAAGAATATGAAAAATAATGTGAGAAGCAGGAGAAGGAACTATACCCTATTCACGATCACTTGAGACGAAATGAACAAACTTTTTGCGCGTGTGTGCGGGTAAAGGGAGGTATTACTTCATACGACGATCGGCCGCAGTCGAACAGCTGTAGCCAATCACAGTTCTTGGCTTTTCCTCAAGCTCAAACAAAAATAGCTACCTGTACATGAAAAAAGTTTATTTATTTCGTCTCAAGTGATCGTGAATAGGGTATAGAGACGGTTCAATCAGTAAGCACAGGAAGCAAGAAACTGAAGTGTGGAAAAAATCAGATGAAGATACTGGAGAAGTTGAAAGAAAAATACTAGTTCTCAATGAAGATTCAACTAGGAAGAGACAAGATCGTTGATTTCATTATTTCTCTACCTAGGATAGTTCACAAGTTGAAGGAAAAAGTATTGTACGCAGGAAATGTCATACTTGAAGTATATCAAGGAGGAAGTGGGAAAGAAATATGAAAAATAAGTGGGAAGAGTGAGAAAGAATGATAGTAAAATGAGGAGGAGTGAGAAATAAACGTCATTTATAATGAGGCGGAAGAGGAGGAGGAGAAGGAGAAGAAGGAGGACGAGGAGGAGGAGGTGGGATAAATATCATAGAATAAGAACAGTGAAGTGAAAATAATTATAAAAAAAATTAGGAGGAGGAACTAGGAAATAAATATTATAGAATAAGGAGAAGTGAGAAATAAATAAAGAGGAGGAAGTAAGAAAAACTTTCATGGAATTAGAACGATGAAGTGAGAAAAAATTATAGAAAATGAGAAATGGGGAAGAAGAAATGAAATAAAATAAGGAAGAGAAGAGAGAAAGGATTGTCATGAAGGAGGATGGATAAGGAAGAAGGATGGATGAGAAAGAAAGATTGATGAGAAAGGTTTGGTTAGATGAGGGGGAAGATTATAGGCCTAGATCTAAATGCAATTCAGCTGTGGAAGTTTAACTTTCCTACAAATACGTTATCCCTCCAGGATAGACTCTAGACATCAGCCATCAAACTATAGTTCGTGCAATCTGAGAAGGTACGCCAAAACAATTTAAAGTATATTGTTCAGGCGTGTCTTCTCAGCATGCGAGAACTAGAAGTGATGTGCAACCTCAGAAGATACGCGGTTACAATGTAAATTGTATTGATGAGGCGTGTCTTCTCAGCTTGCGCCAACTAAATTTAGTTCTTGGAAGAACATGCAAGAAAGGTTGGATGCACTTGATGACAGGATGGATGCCTCCATCATTATAGTCTTGTCTAGCAAAAAAGATTTTCTGGCAAGATGGGAAAATGACTCCAGCTCGGTCAATATTGGTTCAAGAATTATAAATATGGTCTCAAATTGTAGAAAACATTATTCTCTACAATTTGAGACCAAATTTATAATTTTTGAACGAATATTGAGTGAGCTGGAGTCATTTTCCCATCTTGCCAGAATGTCTTCTTTGCTCGATGAGACTATATCAGAGTGTTCATCACCTGTGATAACAACACCACGCAACCTGTTAGCGAGACTAGATTTTTATAGAGATGTGTGCTGCTTACATGCCAAGTCATGGTTGCCTACAGCTAACTTCGTCACGATCTTCATGTGTGTTGTTGAACTTGAGTGTTGTGATAGTGAACTCCTGGTGATAGTGATGAAGGTTTACAAGGTTCAATGGAATATGTGTTTGAATTCTATAAATAGTTGAGTTGAACCCTCAGAGAATTTCTTTTGGTACATGTTACGGTGTTATCAGACCCATTTTAATGGCACCTGTTGAAGATTCTCAGGAACAAAATACTTAGGAGGTATTGTGATTTTCCCCAATGGAAAACGTTTTCAGTGGAAATATAGTCGATCAACCATTTTCCACAATGGTTTCAAGCCATTCCTTATCCTTGCTATATCATTGCCCTTTCAAAATTGATTCAAGAAACATATAATTTGCTGAAATAAACCAATAGAAATCATTCCCCAATCAATAAACATCATTGTACAATTAAACCCCTAAATTGAATAATTTACCCCTCGAGTCAATAAAATAATTTAAGGATACGGAAAACCATTTCGAAAGCACAGCCACAGAACTCAAAATACAATAATGGTATTATACAAACCGAATATAATTCAAGAAACATGAAAACACCATCGCTTCAAAAACATCGCAGCTTCAAAACTCAAATTATAATGTTGATCCATCATCAAAATTATGACAAATGACGACATTTATAATTTTCTCCGCACTGCAACTGCTCAGGAGATTCGAAGCGCAGCTCATCATTTGCAGAAAATGGAACGGAAATTACAGATGAAATTATGACGCGGAAAATTGCTCACTTCAAAGTAGCATCCGGTTATTTAAGTTCAGCTGATGGATTTATTGCAAACGCTAAATGTGCTCTTGATTCACCTTTCATTGTTCTGAAGGATTGATGTCTGGCTTGATTGATTGCTGTAGAAACTTCAAATTGATTGTCTTTAGGTGGTTATTTGGATAATAATCGTATAAGGTTGAGTTTTATTGGAATAAGTTATTAATGTACGTAGGGTAGTGTTATCAGAATACGTTATTGATTTACGTAAGGCATATGATATTATTGAATACTTCTAAAGTACTATTTGGATGTCAGTTATTAGGTTCCACACCTAATTGAATGCATCAAATACAATAATTTCTCATCGGAGACTGAGAATGATTGGAACATTACCATTTGAGATAGGAAAGTTTGTGTTTAAACACAAGAATATTCCGGGTAGTAGAACTTACAAGAATAATTGAATAAAATTCAAGTTTTTCCAGTTGCAGGGGAATTCAAGAATAGCCTTTTATAAAATTATACTGTATTATTGGAATGGAGACTTCAAAATAATATAAGATAAGGCGATTCGAAAACTAAACAATTTCTCAACAGAAATATCTAGAAATTAGGATAAAAAAAACACCTGAAATTTATCTGATCCAGAATTCTGAAACAACAAAACTATGAAGTGAACAAAAAACTAATAAATTTATCACTGACAAAAATAAATGGATTCAATTCTGAATAAAAGAATGCTACCAAAAACCCGTTGAATTTATTACAAGTGGCATCCTATTGTGACAAATAATCATATTCACAGAGATAGTATCAAATTCCTTCACCACCCTACACAAAAACACACAGGGAAGGTTTAACAAATGGGAACAGAATAACAAATAGGCATTGGCGAAAGGAGAGACCATAAAGCATACTATGACATAACTAATGATAAAAAATTGTATAGTCTGTCCAAGCAAAGAAAACATTCTGGGAAGATAGGAGAATGACTCCAGCTCGTTAAATATTATTTAAAAAAAACATATTTGGTCTTAAATTATGGAGAAGAATTTTATCTACACTTTAAGACTAGATTAATAATTTTTGAACCAATATTAACCGAGCTGGAGTCATTTTCCATCATACCAGAATGTCTTCTTTGCTTGGACAGTTTATATCTGGGTTCTTATCTTTTTGATGAAGATGCGGTTGGACCAGGTATAGTCGGGTCGAGCAAAGAAGGCATTCTGGCAAGATGGTAAAATTACTCCAGCTCGGTTAATATTGGCTCAAAATTATATATTTGGTCTCAAATTGTAGAAAACATTCTGCTCCACAATTTAAGACCAAATATGTATTTTTTGAAATAATATTGACCGAGATTGAGTCATTTTCCCATCTAGGCAGAATGTCTTCTTTGCTCGACCAACTCTAGAACCAGAGTTATGTAAGATGGAGAAGTGTTGACAAATCTTATCATATCAAAAAGAGGTCCCCATGCTGTTGTCGCTATCATTTGTTAGGCTTTTTATCCTGAAACCCAGTGTGTAAACCCTAGAGAGTACATTATAAGAGAGTTCTATTCTCTCTGTTATCTCCAAAGAAAGTGTGTAAAGGAGTGAGAGGGTTGCAGATGTGTGAGAGTGAGAACGAAACTTTATAAAACGGTAGAACGCCTCCAAGTGAGTCAATAAATCTTTTCAGATTGTATCTTCTTCTCGAAAACTGCCACTGAGCTTCTTTGTGAGACGATTCTCCGCGTGTTATCACGATTGCTCAGATAGAGCGCTTAAATTTTGTTCACAAACATATCCTATTATATTAAGCGAGTAATTTCTGTATGTATGTACACGAATCTAGAAAACGGCTCTAACGATTTCCTCGAAATTTGAAATGTAATATAACCGTGATGGAAATATAAGATTGCACCAGGTCTCAAGTCCGGGAAAACTCTCTGACAGGATTAATAAAAGAATTAAATATTCCTTCAGGAATAGTCTCAAGTACTGCGTATAATGGCTGTTATCGTTAGCTCACCAACGCTATCCAGCTGGTATACATTCAAGTCTGTAACACATGTTCAAGTCAAAAAATTGTGAGAGGTGATCATATCAATTTTGAATTTATTTTTTAACAATAACATATTTTTATGTAATACAACAGTTCGGCCGCAGATTCAGAGCGAAGCTCGGTATCAGATATTGAAATATTGATAAAGGGAAAATTATTTATGCTATTGTGAGTATATGGTTTAGAGAGTATTAGACAGAAATCAAAATAACAGTATCCTCTTAGTATTATTTTTAACAATATTTTTTATTTTTATTTTAAATGTATTGAATGAAAGTTGATTCATAATGTGGTTCCTCTTGAAAAAGGTATATAATCGGTAAATATTCAAAATAACAGTATCCTCATAGTATTATTTTGTAACAATATTTTTTATTTTTATATCAAATGTATTGAATGAAAGTTTGTTTCTAATGTGGTTCCTCTTGAAAAAGGTTCATAATTGGTAAATATTCAAAATTTCTCTCTTTAATCTCATCATAGTTATCATCTTGAAAGTTTGTCAAAAGTATTGCGGCTGGCGGGGAATATATTAATCCAGCATACTGTTATGAAATTTTCATCATGAAATAATAATGACAACTATAGTCTGGCGAAGAAAAGAAGACCTTCTGGCAAGATGAGAAAATGACTCCAGCTCGGACAATATCGGTTCAAAAATTATTGATTAGGCCTGAATTGTAGGAAACATTCTGATCTACAATTTGAAACCATATCAATATTTTTTGAACCAATATTGACCTAGCTGGAGTCATTTTCTCATCTTGTCAGAGGGTCTTCTTTGCTTGGACAGACAATACCTCATAATAGACATGCACTAGTAAACGTTTAACAATAATGACAATACGATTACTGTATTTATAATTTACACTGATACAGTTTGGTGTAGAGGAAATGGTTATAGAAATTTATACGGGGTTTTAACATAATATAATACGAATCAATAATACGTATAATATTAATTATACCTTATGATATGAATTCATTCCAAATTCCATTTTATTTTAGAAGCAATACAGTACAAGATTGGAAACTCCATTTTGAAGTAGTTCATCATCTTCCATATTGTAGTGTAAATGGCGGATTCATACTGCTCTACGATTGGTGTTCAGTAGTGTTTTAGGACCGCCTACCCTGGCACGCGATTGGCCAGTTACTCGGCCAATAGAAGTCGTCTTGCCAAGCTCGTAAATCAACCCGGTATGTGCTGCTCTAGCGTCGATCAGAGGAACTAACTGCAATCGGCATGTTGTATTCTAGAAACGCCCACTGTCGTGGGCCAATAGGAAGGCATCATTTTTTGCTTGTAAATCAAGCCTGTAAGTGCTGCCGTTGCGTCAGTCTGAGGAACTATTTGAAGTCACCATTCGATCGAGAATAATGTTCTGTTTCTTCAGCGAGGCTGTATAAATTTTATTCTATTGTTTCTACGTTACACATTGACATTCTTACTCATTACACAGAATTAGAATGTATTTCAATCGTTTTTTATGTATTACTATGAACTCATAACAAATAGCAAACAAAAACAATTAAAAAATAGAAGGATTACAATGGATGAATAAGTTGAAGTATATGCGAGGTTGATTATAGTGAGAAATATACTATATAAAATGGAGATTAAATTCGGAATTTATTCATGTAATCGTATATCAATATTAATACAAGCTAGATTGCTGCTTATTTTTGAAAAATAGAGACAAATATTACATAGATTGAAATGAATTTATGAGAATATGTAGGAAATAAATTTTGTTGAGATACATCATCTTTAGACAATAATTATTGCTAATAGTTTGGTATTCCAGTTCACTTTTGATTGTCAAATTAAATAAATACTGACCGTTCCTTTATAAACTCACAAATCTCTACCAATTAACATAAAAATTCGTAAAAGGCCATACACTCCATCACTTCTGACATTCAACACATAACAGTAAATTAATTCATGTTTTATGGCGTTTTTCCTTAACTGGATTATGCAGGTAGAGCTGGCCAAGCTGAGAAGGCATTCTGGCAAGATGTGAAAATGACTTCAGCTTGGTCAATATTGGTTCAAAAACTATTAATTTGGTCTCGAATTGTAGGAAACTTTTTATCTAGAATTTGAGATCAAATTTATAATTTTTGAAACAATTTTGGCCGAGCTGGAGTCATTTTCCCATTTTGCCTGAATGTTTTCTTTGCTCGGACAAATATAGAGCTGGCCAATTTCAGTGGGACAAGCTTCCTGATCTAAGTATAGCAGTTGATGCCTTTTACGCCTCTTTCCTCAAAAGGAAGGAGATGACCCTAATCACTCGACAGAGACAATAGATACTTCTCTCAACTGCTTGTAGAAGGTTTTTGACCTTCTCGAACAGAAAATCCGTGGTAACTTGCCAAATTATCCTGAACTTGAGAACTCTTTGAACAGAAGAATTTGTAACTCCTTGTGAATATAGAGATGTTAAGGGATCTAGATGCTAAATCTATAAAGTAAATATTATTTTTTGTAAATTAGGAGTCGAATTATTCCCAAGATTATGACTAGAAAACAATCTAGATCTCTTTGGATATAGATTTAAAACCTCAGAAGCAAGGACTTACCAATTTCTGTCTTATACTGTATGTGGTATAGTCTGTACATTGTACAAGCAAAGAAGACATTCTGGCAAGATGGAAAAATGGCTCCAGCTCGGTCAATATGGGTTCACAAATTATAAATTTGGTCTCAAAATGAAGGAAACATTCTGATCTACAATTTGATCTCAAATTGTAGATCTGTTTTTTTCTACGATTCGAGACCAACTTTATAATTTTATAACTAATATTGACCGAGCTGGAGTAATTTTCCCATCTTGCCTTCTTTCGACATTTGCATCTTGTGTTCGACATGTATACCGCTCTTGAAATACAGTACTGAAATACTGTACAGGTGGCAGTGGGATTGAATTGTTTATCTCACGTTATTTGTTTAAGCTGTGTTAAGTGTGATATGAGAAACTTAGCAATTGTTGATAGAGCTACCGTTATGCGTGTGATACTAGTAACTTATTATTCGTTATTCATTAGAACGATTTCTAATAAGTTTCACTCACTAGCTTCTTGAAAGTACTGTACAGTAATTGGCTTGTTAGCTCACAGCACTTGTTGAATGCCTAGATCATTTTGTGGAGGAAATTAATTAATTAGATTATTGAAGAAATTAATGTTTTATTTATTTATTCATTTTACAGACACTAATAACTTATTGGTTAAAAACACAGACTTATGTCTAAAACGTCTTCATACCGAAATTTTGATAAATAATAAAGTTCGAAACTATACCCTATTCACGATCACTTGAGACGAAATAAAGAAACTATTTGCATGTACAGGTAGCTATTTTTGTTTGAGCTTGAGGAAAAGCCTAGAACTTAGATTGACTACAGCTGTTCGACTACGGCCGACCGTCGTATGAAGTAATACTTCCCTTTACACGCACATACGAGCAGAAAATTTGTTCATTTCGTCTCAAGTGATCGTGAATAGGGTATAGGTTATTTTTTCGTAGCACTTCAATTAAAGAGTTTTTTTTAGAACATTGACGAGAATTTTCTCTCATCGCTACGAGATCTTCTTCTTGTAATTAATCTCAGATAATCCAATTTATCAGTATTATATTTCTAACTATTATCAGAGATAATCCAGCTCACTGTTAGCTAGTCTGAGCTAAAATTTCTTCAACTTAGTTTTTCCAACTTATCAAAGTGGAGTGTACTGATCCCCAGCTTTGTTCATCTTCATACCATTCCTCAATTTCCTTTCGTTTTTCCCCTTCTTCACCTATTCTTTCAAATCATTTCTCCTTCTTCTCTTCTTTTTTCTAAATCATTCCCCCTAATCCATCAGTCCTCGTCTTTTTCTTCTTTATTATTCTTCTTCTTCTTCTCCTCCTCCTCCTCCTCCTCCTCTCAATTCACTCATCACTGGTACCTTATTATCAAATAAGCTATCATCACTACTTTCCTTCACCGACAAATTAGTGTGTTCTCTCCTAATTCGCCGCACATCCGGTGTCCAACTCTTTCTTTTTCCCCTTTTCTTTCGTTTCCTCTTCTTTATTTGTCATCCTGTTTCGACATGAAGGATGACCGCTAATCACCCTAATCAGTCCACAGTGTACCACCTTAATTAGATCCCAATTTAGATCTGTCTTACATCATTTTTAATGACTTGAAGGTTCCATCTACAAGGTTTTACCGTTTTTGAGGTAGTTTTATCGAAGAATTTAGTTGAAATATTGGTTTACTTTATCAGTTTGGTGAAAGGATAGTTATCGACATGTTAGGAAACTTTTGTACCGTTTTCTTGATAACATTAGAATTATAATTTTATAGATAAATTTTAGTGATGAGAAACCAATCAATGTTTCTCATTTTTCTTTGTATGAGTTGATCTAGTAAAAAACAAGAATTATTGAGGATTTTTGGGTTTTAATGACATTACAATTAACAGTTTCAGTGATAAGTTACAACTAATCAGTATTCTAGGTTGATTCAAGGTATTAAGGTTGTTATGTCTTCTCTGAAACTGAAATGTTTGAATAAATTACTGTAATTGAAATTTTATTCCAGTTTTGTAGAAGTGAGATAGATGAGAGGAATATAATAATACTAAACATGCTAAAGAAAAGAATGATCAATTGATAGAAAAAAATAGTACTAAAAAATAGATGACAAGCTCTCCGAAACTGCTATATATATTACTGCATTAGTATTTTTGTAGTTATTGAATAAGTTTGATATTCAGACGAAAATAAAGGTCAATTAGAAAAAGAATCTTATCGTGATAGGATGGATAAATTGGAATAACAATCAAAATTCATAATTCGATTTCAACGTTTAAAAACAATTTTTAAATTATGCTATTACCAATACTTATGAACTTGCAACAGAATGAATTATGCCTCAGATATCTCTCCGACTCAAGGCATGCCCTGAGAATTGTTTATTGTAAAAGGGCGACATGAGAAGCAGGTTGAAACAAAGTTGCACCAGAGAACATTCGAAAACTTTTCAAATACCTTTCTCGGACAGGAAACAATTTCTAAACTTTTCATGTTTATTTCTCTTTCCGTTCATGTCTTGGAAATTTCAATTTCCTTTTCGGTGACAGAAATTCCGAAACTTCTTCTCTTTCTCCTCCTCCTCCTCCTCCTCCGTCCTTCTCCTCCTCCTCCTTCTTCTCCTCATCCTTCTTCTTCTCATTCTTCTTCTACTTCTTCTTCTTCTTCTTCTTCTTCTTCTTCTTCTTCTTCTTCTTCTTCTTCTTCTTCTTTTTCGTTTTTCGTTTCTTCCTCTTTCAACTTTTCTTTTACTTCACCAACGTTTCATCCCCTTCACAACTTTTTCCCCCACTTCTCCTTCTCTTCCTCTATCTTCATCACTCCTCCTTCCCTTCGGTTATTCCCTCTTCTACTTTTCTCCCAATTCTCAATATTCCTCCCCAACTGTTCCTTCCTCTTTCTACTTTCTTCCCCTATTTTTGCTCGTATTCCCCTAACTATAAACGCCACCTGTTACAAAAACAATCAGACTTTTCCCTCCCGAATTTTTCAGTCTAGCTATTTGACGATTCCCGCTCAAAAATGTGCTCTGGACAAGTAAATTGCTTCCGGTTCCGTTATGACAATGAGCGCCATTGTTGAGGAATTGAATGGGGTACTTTTCGTTGCCTGTCCGATCACCTGCGAAAATATTATGTGGTGTGAATATCCGGTTACAAAAAAGAATGACTGACTGTTCGATCTGTTACCGTTGCGTGTAATTTTAGTGGGTGGGTAATGGATGAGTAGTTGATAGCAGGGTAAAAAATATAAATGTATTATAATTATTCATTGCTATAAGTCTTATAGATTGGCAATTATTGAATCGGCAAAGCAATGATTAAAGTGATTGAAGTATAATTCTATACCTTATGTTTTAAGGTATTATGATTTCAAATTAAACTTTAAACTTAGGGCTATTTGAAATGATTGATAAATAAAATGAAAAAATCAAAGATCGTTTGAAAAACTTCAGAAGTATTATTTTTTACAGACATGTTTCGGACTAATCCCATTTTCAATTTGTAATTAGAATAATACTACATTGAATAATACATTAAAAATGGGCTTAGTCCCGAAACATGTCTGTAAAAAAATATACTTCTCACGTTTTTTTTAAAAAAGGTTATTAGATTTTTCCATTCTATTTATCAATTATTATGATTGAATCTTCTACAATCTTTTATATCTTGTTCGAATTATTACCTTCATATCATGTTTTCTTGTAGTGGATAACTAAGAAATTAATTAATGATTCGTTTTGAAATATAGAAATCATGCAATAGGACGAAACTTTTCAATTTTCCTACTCTCTAGAACTAGAACATGAATGAAGCTTGATATTTGAAGTAAAAATGGTACCAGAAAATAAATCCAAGAAGTAAGATGAAAATTGAAAAACATACAGTTCACAGTGGTTGTGCCAGAAACACATGAAAATAGTAGAAGCTGGTGAAAAGAGGATGAGAAGAGAGTGTAATATCCTTTGAAAAATAGTTGTTGATAATTATTGTAATAGGAAAATAGTAATAAATACTAAAAAGTAATAGCAAAATTTTAGTTGAGAACAAGTAATATTCAAGGGTTAGAATAATTATTGGAATAAGAACCAAATCAATTATTATGATGAGAGATGGAAAAATTATTAGAAGGTATTAACCATGTGGAAAGAATAAAGGAGGGAAGATGAGTACAAAAGAGACAATAACATCTTTCGTTTGTCAACCAAAGGGCGTTTTGAGTTATAATGATCCCAAAATTCTGAAATACTCAAGTCACTTGTCAGCTGAGTCATTCACGTGTGGAACTGTACATTTCTCGGCTACTTGAAAATTACTCCAAGTATTTAATGAGTTCGAAGCACGCAAAGGGACCAGAGAATGCTTGAACAGAGACAATGTACGAGATCCAGAACAAAAACAAACTGGAAATGACAGGGTTTGCTCAGAATGGGACAATAGTTAGGGAAGTTTTGTGACATTCTTTGGGAAAGAATTTAAGCATCTGGCTAATTCCTGGTTTAGTAAACTAAAGGTATGCGGATGAAGGAAATTACATATTTGGTTGGCAAATTATTAGGTTCTCTTTAGGGATGATACTAAACCAAGATTATTAGACAGTCTGTTTATTAATCTTGATGATAAACCATGCCTGATCCTCCTTGTTAGCACTTGTGCCCACGAAACAGGTGGAGTGCTGTATAGTTAAAGATACGGGCACTTCACCTGTTTCGTGGGCACGAGCCGCCAGTTGTTAGAATCTCTGTATAGTAATCGGAATTGAATTCTTGTTTTACATGAAACGATTATGAAAATAATCAATTGTAAATTCTGCGTTCAAACAGTTATTGTAGCTTGTAATTATGTATGAAACAGTCCTCAGGTAATTTAATTCTAAATTCACCGAAAAGTTGAAGTTAAATAACTTATTATAATGATAATAATGTAAATAAGCTTCCAATCTTTGGAAGCTTCCAATTTTAGAGCTTAACATCTTGAATTACCTACCAAGTACAATTATACTTAGTATCCTCAATGATAATAATGAACAATATGAAATTTATATTATTATAAATAGTGTTTATAATTATTTTGGATAAAATATAATATCATTTGAAAAAAACGTTTGTGGTTGATAACGTATCTATCATTTATTGTTATCATGATAATGTGAATCATGAAGAATACACTATTTATACCATAATTAATATTTCCATAATCTCACTTGTCTTGAATAATCAACTTTTGTAGTTGATAATATAGCAAATCCATTATTTTATGTTTTTTCGGGTAATAGTACGTATTAAATCAGATTCATTTTTCACTCAGGAAGGTCAAACCTAGAGCCGCAATAGTCAACTTTAGATCAAGTAGGCCTTTATCTGTTTGACTTCCAATTTTAGTAATAATTCAACATAAAGTAATACAGTAAGAGCTTAGCCATAGTGATACAGTAAGGTTTTGTTTGAGTTCAAGTTCAAGTGGAAAAACTGAAACCATATAAGGAACCGGATAGATAGACGTAACTGCATTACTTAATTCACTGCCTTTATTCTGGTCTTTGATCTCTCTCCTTCTCTTTCTATTTCTCTCTCAGTTCAAAGGCTCACTAATGTAATTACTTTTGATTCTGCCGACATTCAAAGGACAAAATCACATAGACTGCGATGCGGGCTTTGCCTGTATTTCAATTTTGAGCTTGCATCCAGCGAGAATAGAATATGAAAAATTTCTATATTCTGTTCTCTCTGCTTGCATCAGTTGAAATGTGCTTTTATTAATTTATTTCATTAAATTGATACAGTGAAAGGAGAGAAAAAACAGGCGTTAGCCCAAAACTTCTTCTACACCAATTTTGATTAAAATGTCCAATATGTCCTTAAAATGTCTTTTGTGTAGTATTATAAGCAAAAAGCAAGGTGAATAGTTTTTTAAGAAATCAATTGTATTTATAGTATTGATAGATAATTTGTACGATTCTATAAAGTATCAAAATAAAAGTAGTAGCATATGCCAATATGCTAGATGACAATATCTGTGTTCTTCAATTTCAACGTGTATAATTATTCTTTTTTCATAATTATAGTAGAATTTTAGTGTGTTCTGTCAGATTTATTTCAAAGGGTTGAATAACTCTGGAAATAGTACAAAGGGGTTTCATTGGCTATGTGTCTCTTCAGTGTTTCGTTGCGATTTGCAAAATAATACTTAATAATATTTATTTATTTATTTATTAATACTGTACTGGGAAGAAAAAGTTTTGATTTTCTTCTCTTGTTTCCATCCTACTTGAACCGTTGATGACAGTGTAAATAGAAATAAGTTATTTCTATTTTCTCTATGGTTGGTGATAATATTATTATAGCCTGATTAAATTACTAATTTTACTCTAACAACAGTTTGCCTACTCACGTTTTGATTGCTTTTCGGACGCGTTTTGAAGCTGAGCCACATCTTCGGCGTATATCTTGAGATAGGCCTAATCTTTTTCCGCTGTAGGTGTGGCTCAGTGCAAAGTGAATGTTGATGAAGTAATTCATTATAAAAACTTTTGGTTCGGAAGTTGTATAATTACAAGTTTATATTCCATCATATCATGATTGTTTAGTCTTTCTAATTTCGTTTATAAATCTGTGTCTTGAATAAAATGAGGTTGTAGAAAAAGAAAAATAAATAATCAAAGTATTCTCAAAAAGACAGGAACACAATGCTCTATGCTCCAAAAACGTTTTGTTTGAACCTTTTTTTTGCTGTAGCCAAAAGGTTTAAGTATTCTGATCTCGTTGTTCCAATTTTTTCTTCTCAATGATAGAGATTCCTATCAGCCCTAATTCAAGTTTTTATGTTTCTAACTAAAGGATGGCTACACCTCTACCATTAAAAACTCTTCTTTTTCTTGCTCTCCATTTAATTCTCGATAACGAATTATTCTGGTACAACCATAATGATCTGTATCGCAGTCTAGTGACTTTCATTACCAATTGAATTTTTTTAGTTATCCATTGTCTCATTCCTCTCTCTCTCTCTCTCTCTCTCTCTCTCTCTCTTTCTCTTTCTCTCGCTTTCCTCGTATTAACCTTCCTTCTCTCTTTCTATCCTTTCTCCTACTCTCTTTTACTCTAGTCAATCACTCTCTCTTATTTTCTATGACGGTTTCATGGTCAATGTCTGAAGAATTTAGCTCCAGGTAAACACTATATCTATTGAAATACATGTATAGAACCATTTTTGAGGCTGCATTGTTTTTGAAAGGCACGTTTTTGTGGTTCCGATCGGGCAGTTATCATAACTATAGTTATCTAAAAAATGAATCTGGAGAAAGGGATTGTTCCTTGAATTATGGGCTGGATTTGTGGCTAGTCGACTAGTCGTGTGTTATATGCCTATGAATTTATAGTTTGTCGATGCAAAGAAGACATTCTGGCAAGATGGGGAAATGAATTCAGCTTGGTCAGTATTGATTCAAAAGTTATAAATTTGGTCTCAATTTGTAGATCAGAATGTTTCCTACAATTTGAGACCAACGTAACAATTTTTGAATCTATATTGATCGAGCTGGAGTCATTTCCCATCTTGCCAGAATGTCTTCTTTGCTTGGACAGACTATATAGCAAGGTGAAAAAAATGTTCTAGAATGAAGACAATAGTTTTATGCGTCATAGTTTAGGAATTTCATCTCAGTGCAGTGACGATGAACTTATCTCCAGTTTATAAAAGCTCATTACAGTTTGAATGCGTAGATTGAGTTTATGTAATAGCGGTAGAGAATAAGAAAAAATATCTTTGTACAACACATCAACTCTGAGAATTTTATCAGAGGTGGAGAATTTTTCTATACTTTCTTGATGTTTTATGCAGTTCAGTTCCAATCTTATTTTTATTGCATCCTAAAATATATTCTATCTGCTAAAACATTTTTTTCACTTAGCTCTGTGGAAACCTAAAATATAATTTTAAATATATTTTTTTATCAAGTATTTGATATTTATCTTACAGTAAAAAATGTTACATTGTCATTTTGAAATAGGAATTCATATAAATTTATTGATGAATAGCAATTCCATTCATGCATTAATAATAAAATAGTTCTTTTAAAACATGAATAATTTTAAAATGTAGGCTATACTAACTATGAAGGGCATTTCATCCCCATTCACTGCTTAGGAAAGTGTGTTTCAACTGAAAATTGATTAGGAAGTAAGAGTAGAGATCATATTAATTGAATTACACTCAATTACTATTGATTAACTTAATTACACTTGATCAACTGCTAGTTATCTGGTAATATCTACCATATAGATAATAATATTTGATACTACCAAAAATTTCCTCTTCCTTCTTAGTAGGTCTATTAGGATTAGGATATTCTACTTTGACATTCGAAAAATATGTCCAAAGTGGAGTAGGAGTACAAAGTACAGATTATTTTGGTATTTCATGACTTGAAAACTCTGTTCTCTACAGTATACACTTTGAAACTGTACTGTAATATCTATCCTACAAGTTCTTCCTTTCAGAAATTTCTTGAAACCGTATTTCAAATGGAGCTTTGCGTTCCTATATTCCTTTGAATTCAAAGTAACGTTATTCAAAACAGACTAATCTACCATATCCTGAAGCTTAGCAGCTGCACTCACACCAGTAATAATACGGTATATTCACGGTATAAACCGTATAAATACGATAATACGAAAGCCTGGTACGGTAGTATGTATGATTATGCGTAATTTCCTTCAGGTAACATACTTTGCTCTCCATTTGAGGCATAAGAGTTTCCTTCCTGTTATGATAAACATGTTATGAAAAATGCAATTTCATAGAGTTCAGCCGTGGACTTGGAAATGTAGAACTTTCAACTTTTCTCTTCAGAAGACACTCTGGCATGATGGGAAAAATGACTCCAACCCGGCCAATATTGGTTCAAAAATTGTTAATTAGGTTTTAAATTGTAGGAAAGAATCTGTTCTACAATTCGAGAACAAATTTATAGTTTTTGAATCAATATTGATCGAGCTGGAATCATTTACACATCTTGCCAGAATGTCTTCTTTGCTTGACTTGACTATATCTATCTAGTGAGGTTCTGAGTGCATTACCTTTTATGGAGCATTGAAAATTTTGTAGAATTGGAGTTGGAAGGAATTATTTCATGGACTTTCTCTTTAATGAATGTTTTCGCAGGTCATGTTTCAGCTTTGTGTGTAAGTTTTTATTTATTACTTTATAGTGTAGTAGTTTTTTTATTTTTATTCTGGATTAGAGTTTCTGCTTTTGTTTCATAGAATGGATAGAATAAGTGTTCATTTATTCGACTTCCAAAAATTTTAACCGTCTTGTAATTTCACAAGTCGGTTAAAATATGAAATTATTATCATGGTGGATATTATTACTTTTCATTTCAGTAGTGAACTACTTTTTATAGTCTGTCCAAGCAAAGAAGACCCTCTGGCAAGATGGGAAAATGACTCAAGATCGGTCAATTTTGGTTCAAAAATTATCAAGCACACACGCGCAAAAATTTGTTCATTCCGTCTCAAGTGATCGTGAATAGGGTATAGGATTGGGGAACAGTATGTAACCGAACACATATTGGCGAGGTGGAAAAAAGCTGTAAGGGTCCGCTTACCAATTTTTTTTATATTCCAAATTTTAACTAGCTTTAGACTTTGCGGTTGACCCTAAAAACTACATGTAAATGTGAATTGATTTTCTACGATGACATAATAAAAATGAGAAGATCAATTCTAAAAATCTTCTGACTTTCCTCCTGGAGGAATTGAAAATTCTTTTAAAATATTTTTTATTCGGAGAGATATTACAATACGACACTTATAGGTTAAAACACAGTTACATGCCAAATCGTCGAATGTATCGAATAAAAAAAAACAATTGTAGCAATATAATGTAAATTACCGTAATTGATACTGAAAAGGTGCTTCAATGCCTTAAACACGTTCTAAAACTTGAGATGAAAGTTCATTTTTGGTGACCTCAGCCCCTAGTAAGGTAAATCCTTCTGACCTGAAAAGTACACACCTTTCTTTGGGAGTTAGTTTTCACTGTGTTGGATCTACTGAGTCAGGTCGTTAATAACTCTCTGTCACACCTATAATGGTTTCCAGGGAAGCTGTGAACCTCGCTCCTTGTCTTTGTTGGTTCGGTTTCTCTCTAATTGTTTTCTGGCTACCGGTATAGTTTGCCCGAGCAAAGAAGCCATTCTGGCACGATGGGAAAATGACTCCAGCTCGGTAAAAATTCATTCATGAATTATAAATTTGTTCTCAAATTGTAGGAAACATTCTGATCTACAATTTGAGAACAATTTTAAAAATTTTGAACCAATATTGCTCGAGCTAGAGTCATTTCCCATCTTACCAGAATGTCTTCTCTGCTTGGAAAGGCTTTAGAACAAAGGCCTCATCATTTCCCCCAGAGTTTCTTCTTGCTTTTCGACATGCTCTGCAGAGCAATTTCGATACAGTCATGCAATCGATTGTACTGGCTTTCGTTCTACTCTGGAAAATTGGGATTAGGTACTTGATGATAAGCTTGGTAAATCACAGGGAAATTGATTGTTTTTAAGTAATTTTGAATTAGTTTCGAAGGAGTACCGCTTATGAGACTAGAAAAACTTGATAGATTATTAGGAGATTGTTTTATCTTCAAGTAATCTTGATTTTTTCCGAAGGAGGTACATAGTCTGTCCAAGCAAAGGAGACATTCTTTGGTGGGAAAATGACTCCAGATCGGCAATATTGACTGAAAAATTATAAATTTGATCTCAAATCCTACACTTCGAGACCAAATTTTAAAATTGATAATTTTTGAACCAATATTGACCGAATTGGAGTAGTTTTTCTATCCTGCCAGAATATCTTCTTTGCTTGGATAGACTAGTATATGCTCTCGAGTGTCAAAAAAGCTCATTACATTGAAAAAAGATAGTGTTGATAAATTTGAAAAAGCGTAGTGTTAGAAAGCTTGATAGATCATCTGTACGTTGATTGTTTTTGAAGTAATTTTGAATTAGTTTCGAGTTTGTACCGCTCATGGGTTCGGATAGCTTGATAGATTTTTTTGTGGTGATGCCCACAGAAGCGCTTGTGCGTGGGTAATGTTGTGGTAAACGAATACAGTATTACCGGATGACATGGATATTGTTTTTAACCAATATTCAACTACTTCAAAGAGGCACCGCCTAGAACAGGGTTATTGAGGCTGCCCAAAAAACCTGGACATTGATTTTTGGACCAATTTTAAAATAGTTTCAAAGTACTCCTTTGAATTCCTTTGAAGTACTTCGGTGAATGGGATTCTTAGATTACTTGAAGCCCAAAACTGCTTGTAAACTCTTTTGATATTTTCATTCGTTTAGAATGAGTTCCAAATGAAAACTCCCTTCATATTTGGAATTGAATAAAGAAGGACAATTTTGTATGTATAAATATTTGTTCAAAACCCCTTTTCCCTCATTTCCCCCTACATTTATTAAATTCATGGAATTTTGTCATGTGAAAAAAATTTAATAATCTTTTTTTTTGTTGCAGGTATGTTTGCAAGTCCTTCTGAAGTTGAAAAGAGTTGGTGAGAGTGATAAGGTAATATTTTGATACTATTCAACCTAATAACCTCGTGGTTGAGTGGTGGAGTGGACATTACTTTCCCAACTTCGCCGCGTCATTAAAATAAAGTGGTCATTCTGTTCTATTCTATTCTAATAAGGATATTAGTATATTATATAATAAGAATATTATAGGTTCAACTATTTACTATGCTTATTGTTATAGTTTTTATGTGGAATTGATTCGAGTATATGAGATTGAACCATTCAGTTATCGAAAGGAAAATAATCTTGAAGTTCTAAGATATTCATTTTCAATATTAAGTTTTCCAAAAGTAGTATGAGCATAGAGAAGGATTTACCTCTTCCGTGGTGTAATTTACATCTTACAGTATAAGTGTTTCCATTTAATCATGGAACAATTCTAAAACAGTATGTTCTACAAGGATAATAAGGATAATGTATTATAATTTTTTGGCTAATTTACCAGTGAACACGCTTTGAATTGACAATTTGTAATCAAAGTTTCACCACAGAGAACCTTTTAATTCACAAACTTTGATCTCAAAAAGTTTTATAATTTGTGATCAGAGTTTTGCTAGAGGAATCCTTCCAATCAATGAGGAAATTGAATATTTCTCAACGTATGCTGGTACAAATACCAGGTTCATGGCTGTCCCAGAAAAAGCATTATCACGAATTTATTAACACAATAAATTCACAAAAAGCCCATAACTAATTACACAGCACACATTGCCAAATAAGAGTTCATTGTATGAAAATGCCGCCTTCAGAATAGTCCAGTAGGCACTATAAATATAGGCTATATCTGGGATAATATTCCGTATAAATTCAAGATAATTCGATAATCATTAGCCAGTTTTCCGGCCGGTGAAAATTATAGATATAGAATTGTAGGTAATCAAACTATAGGTGGGTTTGGAAATTATAGTGGACTTATAGCGGTAAAGTGAAACACATATTCTAGGTTTATTATTAGTATGATTTTCTTCAGATTCATACCTTATGCCACGAGAAGTTATTCTTCCTGGTTCTTCCATGTTATTCTTTCTTCTCTCTCCCTCTCAATACCATTTCTCTATCTCTCTTTTTACTTTCTCTCTCTTCAACACACTGACTATGCGGGTATAGTCTGTCCAAGCAAAGAAGACATTCTGGCAAGATGGGAAAATGACTCCAGCTCGGTCGATATTGGTTTAAACATTATAAATTAGGTCTCAAATTGTAGGAAACATTCTAATCCACAATGTGAGACCAGATTGATAATTTTAGAACCGATTTTGTCCCAGCCGGAGTCATTTTTCCATCTTGCCAGAATGTCTTCTTTGCTTCGGCAGACTTATTTTACACCCAGCTGTGAGATTAGATTAGACCAGTTTATAGTTTATTGACCGCTTTAATAATTCGCGTTTTAACTTGATCTCTAATAACATTGGATGTTTTAGGAGATTTTTGGCTGTCGGATTCAAAGCCAGCACTCTGGTATAATCTGTCCAAGCAAAGAAGACCTTCTGGCAATATGAAGAATCGATTCAACTCGGTCAATATTGGTTCGGAAACTATTAATTTTGTATCAAATTATAGAGAACATTATGCTCTACAATTTGAGACCGAATTTATTATTTTTGGACCAATATTGACCGTGCTGGAGTCATTTTCCCATCTTCTCAGAATGTCTTCTTCGCTTGGACAGACTGTAATATGTGCGGGTTCGCGCCTTAAAGATGATATGATCTGGAAAACCTGTATTACTGGTATCAGTCAGTGGCTTAGGTTTTAGCCGAGGTATCTGATTTAATATAGAGGTGCCTTAAATAGATGTATGAGTCACGGAGTTGACGGATAAAAAGATCTGATGTTGGCTGATTTGAATGAAAGTTTTGTGGTTATTGAATTCTCTTTGGAACTCTTTATTAGATGAGTGGATAAATGTTGAGTAATTTCATAAGTGCTGTGGGTAATTGTTGTATAGTCTGGTCGAGCGAAGAAGACATTATGGCAAGATGGAAAAATAACACCAGCTCGGTCAATATTGTTTCAAAAAATATAACTTTGGTCTTAAATTGTAGAGCAGAATGTTTTCTACAATTTGAGACCAATTTTTGAACCAATATTAATCGAGCGGGAGTCATTTTCCCATCTTGCCCATTCTGGGAAGATGACTCCAGATCGGTCAATATTGTTTCAAAAAATATAACTTTGGTCTTAAATTGTAGAGCAGAATGTTTTCTACAATTTGAGACCAATTTTTAAACCAATATTAATCGAGCTTGAGTCATTTTCCCATCTTGCCAGAATGGCTTCATTGCTCGACATACGAGTACATATAACTACATAAACTGTTCTAGTATTAATCAAAATTTGCTATGAAGACGTTTTGGACATTAGTCTGTGTTTTCAACCAATAAGTTTAATAGTTTCTGTAAAATGAATAAATATAATAAAGAAACATTTATTGTTTTTGGTACTCTTAATCTACTAATTTAGTAGAATAATGAAGGCCAAGAATAAGAATGTTAAGCTAGGGTTTCAATCATCAGTGGGGGAAATCACTGAATCTATTCTCATAAGTGAGTCCAGATCATCCTTGATTAACTTCTTCGCAACCGGACCGAATATCATTTCATAACTTATATCATAAAAAATACCGTAAAATATAAATTGTTTTTCTTTATGTTGAAAACTCTTTGAAATTGAAATTACAGTACAGTACTGTGAACTGTCGGAGAGAATAGAATTAAATGATTATTCTATACTGCCTGGATTCAATACAATAAAATATTATCATAAGCTTCTTATTGGCTGATCAACCAATCCGTTGTACTCCATTGTACTCCATTGTTGTTATACTACTAGCGGAATGGGAATATTATCTATGCAATAAATATGATAATTCCATCAAGATAGCAAACTACTCTACATGACTAATCGGTTTAGAACCTTTTAAACCGGTCCAGTAATGTAGTCTGTCCAAGCAAAGAAGACATTCTTGCAAAATGGGAAAATTACTCCAGCTTGATCAGTATTGGTTCAAAGATGATAAGTTTGGTCTCAAATTGTAGAGCAGAATGTTTTCTACAATTTGAGACAGATTTTATTGTTTTTGAACCAATATTGATCGAGCTGGAATCATTTTCTCAACTTACCAGAATGTCTTCTTTGCTTGGACTGATTAGTGAGTGGGTAGTAGTAGAGTATAGTATAGTCCGGCCATTGATTTGGTCTCAATTGCAGGAAACATTCTGATCTACAATTTGAGATCAAATCAATAACTTTTCAAGCAATATTGACCGAGCTGGAGTCATTTTACTGTATTGCAAATAATACAACTTAGTTTCGTGTATGAGAGGGGGAAATTTATTTGTATGACCTTTATTTCAGTCCATTCATGAGTAAATCCTCGACTTTATGAATGGAAACGGTCGAGCGAAATCTATTGTGAAACCAACAACTGATGAATGGCTGTGGCTTGAAAAATCTGGACGCTGAGTTTGAATTGTAAAGTTTCGCTTTCACTGTATATATCACGTAATGGCCATTTGTCATCATGGTATAATCTGTCCTAGCACAGAAGACATTCTGACAAGATTGGAAAATGACTACAGCTCGGTCAATATTGGGTCAAACATTGTAAATTTGAACTCAAATTGTAGAGCAGAATGTTATCTACAATTGAAGATCAAATTTATGATTTTTGAATGAATATTGACCGAGTTGGAGTAATTTTTCTATCTTGCCAGAATGTCTTCTTCACTCAGACCTACTAATACCATTGATCCTTTTGTTGGGTGTGTGTTTCCGATTTTGCACAGAAAATTAATGGGATAGTGGTGGAGGGAGGAAAGGAGGATAATAAGGATAAAAGGAGGAGAATAGGTGGATAGATGAAAAGAATGTGAGTGGTGGATGTATGGATATTGAGTGAGAGGGAAGATTAGGAGGAGGAAGAGGTGGCGGTGGATGAGGTGGAGCTGAAGGAGAAGGGGATTGAGGAGAAGGAGGAGGAGGATAACTAGGTGAGAGAAAAGTGGGTGTTTGATTCTCTGATAGAGAGTAAGAGGGAAAGATGATGAGGATTAGGAGGAGTTAGAGGAGGAGAAGAAGATGATGATGAAGAAGAAGAAGAAGAAGAAGGTGTGTGGTGAAGTGTGATCTTGACATTTCAATAAAATGTCCACTCTCACTTTTCAGTGCTTCAATGTTTTTTTATTCATAATTTTACTGGCGGAACTCATTTCCACTTTTTTCAAGTGTTAGATCAGTACTGTTACTGTAGCAGAAAGGAAATGAATTAAATAGATGTTGTGTGTTTGAACTATGAATACTGAATAGGTATGACGTCGAACGAGAAAATCAATTTCACTTTTTTATGTCTATCATAAAAATAAATTTTCAATCTATAAGTAGCAAGCTAGAAGCAAATTAAATACCTTGGAAAAACTTCAATAGAAATGAAATAAACTAAATTCCTACATTCTTTTTCCTTAAATTGATAGAATTTATCAATTAAGTTGATTTTAAATTGATAGATTTCTTTAAATTGATAGAAAATGAATTAAATTCAATAGAAATAGAATGAAATTACTCAATTCCTTTCAGACATTTCCCTCGAAAAATGAATAAGTAACTTGACTTTTCAACTGCTAAAGAGTTGGGTAATTTCCTAGCTTATGTATCTTACCTACAGATGATGTAAAGCACATATTGTTTCTTTCCAATTTCAAGAAAATTTGTCCAAGTATAGGTAGGTGACAAATTTGACTGACAACATCAGCTGTTAGAACGCACAAGTAGCTGACTAAATCGCCTAAATTGTTGGCGTCAGCTGTAGTAGTACATTTTTCTCTCCATCATTTCAGTCCTTTCTCTCAACGTGGCACGATGGATGAGTGCGTGAGAACTCGATGCCGCGTGTTAAATGCGTGATGCGTAACCATTTCTCGCTCACTGCTGATGGTAGTGATGGTGTGATGGCTTTAAGGTCCGTTCACACGCAGCGCGCTGACCACTTTCGTTTATTTATTGGACCGGTCGCGTCACGGTTCGCCGACAACGCGACCCGACAGTGTGCACCTGTACTCAAGGTCTCATTACACTGAAAACTAACTTCTTCCAACTATAACTAACTATATACTAGTACTAAACTATACTGTGCTTGCATTGAACTCTATAATATACTTTTAATAATCAAATCAAATCTTTATTTGCCATAAATAACAAACAGATACATGATTTGCATTCTAGTTACAAATTTGAATAACATCAAAAGTGGATAAGCATACTGATTTTACATGAATTAGTGTGAATCAAATAAGTTAGTAGAAGATGCAAAGCATTAGTCAGATTCTTATCTCATTAGTCAGATACTTACTAGCACTAAACTATGCTGAAGTGCTTTAAACTGTACTTGCACGAAACTATAACTATACTTGTTATATATTCTTAGTATAGTATACCCTTAGTATAGATTATTAGTATAATAATCTCGTATTTAGGGATTGGTCCTCCATTTTATTTTATTAATATTTTCCTTACATCTCCCACTTGTTCACCTCACCTCACCTCACCCGTAACAATAATATATTATTATATACTTAATAATGTTTCCTTCATCTCAGGGCTACTTTATCACTTTTTTTTAAAATAATCACAGTACCCTTTTCTATTATTTTTTTAAGCATTACATGTTTCGACTATTTATAGTCATTTTCAAATTCGTATTGAGAAAGAGAAGGGAAAGAGGAGAGGAAGAGGAGAGAAAGAGGAGAGAAAGAGGAGAGAAAGAGAAGAGAAAGAGAAGAGAAAGAGAAAAGAAATAGAAGAGAAAGAATACTCAGAAAAGGGTAGCCTACTGTGATTATTATTCAAAATTAAAAAAGTATTCTTACTAATTTTAAACTGGCACCATAGAATAATAGAAGTCTTAGAAATTATTATAGAACTCTGTCATAGAATTACACTTTTTCAAGTGTTGAGTAGGAAAATAAAGTCATCCCTATCAATCTAGCATTGTTTTGAATTGATTGTGAAGTATACAATATACAGTATTTATAATAGATTTCAAGTGTTAATATCGATTATCATGTTCACTTCTAATTATAAATTTATATAATAAGTTTATACATCTTTACTTGGTCCATCGTACGAATAAGCAAGTACTTTGTACACTGGGAATGGTTTTCTCACAGACCCTGACGACCTGAACATCATGAAAGGTCCCTGACTCTCTTTTGCATTCCTTCACAGCGGTAGTCTAGTTGTACATGAAGTAACTACAACCTGCTCCAAGCATTAATAATCGTTCATTCATGAGTACTGTACATGAAAATCCTTTTTTATTGCACCGAGAATGGCTTCCGGCGAGAGTAAATTCCTTGTGAACCTGTGTGAAGGGAGGGAATCGTCGGTATAATGAACTGAAATGTTTGTATCTTGTATAACTAGGCTGGTGCTGCTACCTGTCGGCAATCACTTTCAACTATAGTGGCTAACATGAAACTGATATTTTATAATTATTTTCGTGGCATCATTCATTACTGTATGTGTAATACTTTTCAAAACACAGTCTTTTGAAATCCGATGATTCTTTTATAGTAACTTTGAATTTTGAAACCTATATGCAGATATCGTAGTGAGAATTCAGTGTAGTATGCATACTTTATTCTGAATCTTATTTGAATTGAAATGTTCTCTATCGGTGGTGGTTCTCAAGCCTCAACGCGTGCCCACTTTTGTAAGTGTTGAGTACAAAAATAAAGTCATCCCTATCAATCTAGCATTGTTTTGAATTGATTCTGAAGGTTTTTCACAATGAATGTCATTGAAACTTGTCTTAGAGACAAACCTTCAATTTTCGGTTCACTTTTTAAACTATAACAAGACTAGAAGGTTCTGAAGGTGTTGAAGTTTCCTATTTCAAGAGCTTTGTTGTGGAACAATTTTGGGAGTCATTTTGCGTGTAGCACTCTTCTACATTTTGTGTTGTGGTGTATTGGTTTCATAGTTGGCTTCTTGATAATCGTGAAGTTGAATTACGAACACTTGAGACTGCTCTTGGATGGGTGACCAGTATTTATTCAAACACAAGCGAGGTGGAAACCACCTATAGTCTCCCCACCAATAGAAGCTGTATGCATATTTTTTGTGAAGCTGGTTTTCTGGGGAGTTGGAAGAAAAATGATTGTATTTTTCCAATGAATTCATTTCATACCTTCATTCATTCATTTTTGAAGAAAATAAGGATTCGGGAAATACAAGATATAGACAAGATAAAGCTGATGGCAAAAATTTTTGTCTCCTTGTGCACTCCAACAGAAGATGCTGTCAATTACAGTTGCCATTTATCTAGGTCTAGGTGTTGTTTTTGAAACTAAAAGATTCAACAGATGTATTACATCAGCTGTTGGTAAAAGTACAAGAGACACATACAGCCTAAGAAGTGCCTCATAACAGAAGTCTTAGTAAGTCATGTGAGACCTATAAGAGTACATAAGTACATAACGTACAAAGTATCATAACGTACAAAGTATCATAACGTACAAAGATACAGACGAAACCGCCTAACTTTTTGGCGTCAACTACTCCTGTGATGATTTGATTTATTAATAATCATTTATTTTTATTTTTAGTAGTTTCTCGTTAACCATTCTCGTTCCTTTTTAAGTCCATCATTAACTGTTTTAAAAACATGTTTCTAGTTGACTAATCAACTGTATAAAATTCGACACCTGCAGTAGCATTGGAGGTGATTTTCGAAAGTTGGTATAGTCTGTTCAAGCAAAGAAGATATTCTGGCAAGATGGGAATATGACTCGAGCTCGGTCAATATTGGTTTGAAAATTTCAAATTTTGTCTAAAAATGTAGAGCAGAATGTTTTCTACAATTAGAGACCAAATTTATAAGTTTTGAACCAATATTGACAAAGCTGGAGTCATTTCCCCATCTCGTCAGAGTGTCTTCTCTGCTTGGACAGACTATATGACTCACCAAGTGTCCATGCCTCACTCTTCAGCTGTCAGACTCTGATCTATTTATAAGGTTATTGAGTTACGGACTAGAGACAGCTGTTTGGAAATCAATCGAGTCTACAATCTTCTCGACTTTGGGATGGAATTTCACACCTCTAGTTTGGGGTGGGTCCACCCTTGCCTACCATACAAACCCCGACTTTTTTGTAATTTTCTGGTTCAGTCAGGCATGTTGGGCTTTATTGTCCGCTCTCATTATGGGCTTCGGTAAGTGTTTTTGGGGGTTGAGTGTTGGGAATAATTTTTTGAAAATTATCTTGAGGGTGGTCTTGAACATAGGATTATAAAAATGGAAGATTTGAAAGTAATGTGAATGGCAAATGGATAAGTAATGTGAAAGTGGAGAGTTGATAATTTTTTACAGTTCCTCAAAAACCAATATTATATATTTAAATGTATTCTTAGAATATTGATTTGTTCAAAATACCAAAATCAACAACAAAATTTCTTTTTAGCAAATGAAATTCATTCATGCAATCATTTTTCAAAAACAGAGATATGATTATTATTATCCAATGTGATACTTTCTACTATCAATTTGACAGTTCCTACAGATTAGTAGAAACATTGCAACACGTAGGTGTGGAAACCCCATTATATTGGTATAGTCTTTCCAAGTAAAGAAGAGCCTCTGGCAAGATGCGAAAATGACTCCAGCTCGGTCAATATTGATTAAAAAAAATATTGATTTGGTCTCAAATTGTAGATCAGAATGTTTCCTACAGTTGAGACCAAATCAATCATTTTTGAACCAGTATTGCGCGAGCTTGAGTCATTTCCTTATCTTGCCAGAGGCTCTTCTTTGCTTGGACAGAATATAGATTGATTTTTCCATAGATTGATGAAAATCCGAATAGATTGAGGTGTATTTATCATTAGCACCGTACATAAATGAATAACAAACATTTTATACAAAAGTCAATGAGAATTGTTTTTGGAAATTCCACTTCAATCTAACCTGGAATTTCACTAATCAGTATAACTCAGTAGTAAATTCCTATGATCAAATGAAATCACACAGGTATCATAATCATCATTCCATCCTGAAAAAAGTACCATTCCAGTAAATTAGTGTAATTCCTATGCAGAACAACAACATACACATGACTTTGAAGTGTTTTCTGCGTTAATGAAGTTATCCAGTCCAGTTTTAAGCGCATTCCAGCTCAAGTGTTCACCGGAATAATTAAATCACTCACTTATCTGATAGAGTCTGTCCAAACAAAGAAGACATTCTGGCAAGATTGGAAAATGACTCCAGCTCGGTTAATATTGGTTCAAAAATCATAAATTGGCTCGTAAATTGAAGGAAACATTCTGATCTAAAATTTGAGATAAAATTATCAATTTTTGAAGCAATATTGACCGAGCTGGAATCATTTTCCCATCTTGCCAGAATGTCTTCTTTGCTGCTTGGACAGACTTTTGTTTATACGCCTCACTCAACCCAGTAAATAATCAGGTAGGCAGTGAACGAGTAGATGTATCTTATATTCTATTGAAATTATTCAGTCCGAATTAATTCAAATGTACACACGGTCAATCTAATCCGTCTGTCATTTATACATGACATATATGTACTGTATATACATATGTATGTTTACATACAGTATATTCAAATTATTATCTGATAAGGGATACACGCGACGAACCAGATCAAATCCACAAAACGCGTAGTGATGTGGATGACTTTAGTTTCATTTTTATTTAATCCTTTTATTTTGTTTGGTTCTTCTTTAGTAGATAGGAAACCAGTTTATATTATTAATATTTATAGGCTCGTTCACCAAAGTTATACGTCTCTGGTTATATGAATTCAGAACTATAACAAGATCGTATTACTGATAACAAGACATTTATATTCATTATCCTTTCAGCTTCCTCCACTTCGCCGTATGTTTCTGAAGTATAATTTCCAAGTGCTACCATACTTGCTTATTCATGGCGCTCTCAAAGTAATTAGTGTAATAAATAATTTTGTTACTATAGTCTGTCCAAGCAAAGAAGACATTCTGAGTAGATGGGAAAATGACTCCAGCTCGGTCAATATTCGTTCAAAAATTACAAAATTGTTCCCAGATTGTAGATTGGAATGTTTCCCACAATTTGAGACCAAATTCGTAATTTTCGAATGAATATTGGCCGAGCTGGAGTCGTTTTCCCATCTTGCCAGAATGTCTTCTTCGCTTGGACAGACTAAACTCCTGTGGTGTGGCTGATAATAAAATAGAAGTGTATTACGTGAAGTAGCTCTTTGTCATTTTCATATTAGGATCTTATTAGGGTTGTTATGGATGAGTCGATGATTAATTTGGATGAAATTAAGTGGTCATTAAAGAGGTTTTAAGGGGGATTTTAATAACTAATTATTCAAAATAAAATGTTAAGTGGTCATCTTGAAGAGTTGGAACCGTTACCCAATTAGACAGTCATCATTGCAATATGACTTTTATGAAAGCAGGTGTTTCCAAGTGAGTGCTTCCTGGACTCAGGTTCTCTAATTACACTAAACAGTTTTCCTGTTCCTGTGTTATATTGTTATCTAGATCCTATTTATTTTATTATTCTTAATATTTTTTCGAGTGTGCAGTAAAAAGAGTTACCTATTTAATTATTACTCTGTGGTAAAGTCTGGTCGAGCATAGAAGACATTCTGGCAATATGGGAAAGTGATTCCAGCTCGGTCAAAATTGATTCAAGAATTATAAATTTGGAAACCAATATTTGTTTACCGGTCAATATTGGTTCAAATTTGGTTTTAAATTGTAGATCAGAATGTTTTCTACAGTTTAAGACCAAATTTATAATGTAGGAACCAATATTGACAGAGCTGGAGTCATTTTCCCATTCTGCCAGAATGTCTTCTTTGCTCGACCAGACTATACAGTACACTAGTAGACTTCTTGTCAAATATGCTGTGAAGTGGATTTTCCTCCCCAAACATTGAAAATTCTAAAACTGTTTCACAAATCGGAAGTACTCTCGAGTCTAATGATTTGTTTACTCTAAAATCATCTCATCATTTCAGCAGTGAACGTTGCCTCAAGTGTCCAAGAATTTTGGGAAAATAAACAAACATCTTCAGATTTGTTCAACTCCAAAAGCTTGACATATTCAAGAAATCTTTGTAAATAGACATAACTATTTATTTTTCAAATTTGTTACAAAAACATGGAACTCGGAAAGTAAGGTATTTCGATCATATGTTCTCAGTTATATTTTTATTTTTGCCTCTCTTTTTTTCTCTCCTTTCTTCCTCTTCTCTCTTCTCTTCTCTCTTTCTCTTTCTCTTCTCTTTCTTCTTCTCTTCTCTCTCTTTCTCTTTCTTTCTTTCTCTTTCTCTTCTCTTTCTCTTCTCTTTCTTCTCTTCTCTTCTCTTCCTCTCTCTTTCTTTCTCTCTCTTCTCTTTCTTTCTCTTTCTTTCCTCTTTCTCTTCTCTTCTCTTCTCTCTCTTCTCTTTCTTCCTCTTTCTCTTCTCTTCTCTTCTCTTTCTCTCTCTTTCTCTTCTTCTCTTCTCTTTTCTCTCTCTCTCTCTCTCTTCTCTTTCTCTTTCTCTTTCTCTTCTCTTCTCTCTCTCTCTTCTCTCTCCTCTCTCTCCACCTCTCTCTCACTCTTCTCTCTCTCCTCTTTTCTCTCTCTTCCTCTTATCCTTCTCACTCTCTCTCCTCTTTTTCTTCTCTCCTTTTCTCTCTCCTCCCTTCCTCTCTCTCCCTCTCTCTCTCTTCTCTCTCTTCTCCTCCTCTCTCTCTCTTTTCTCTCTCTCTCCTTCCTCTCTCTTTTTCTCTCACTCACCTTATTTGCTTCCCCTGACCCATCTTATCGCTCTATTCATCTCTCACTTTGTATCACCCTTTCCTCTTTCACCCTCTACTTATTTCATTTCCAACTCTTTCTCTTTCTCTCTCGCTCTCTCTTTCTCTGTTTTGATGCTTTCCAAATAGTTTGTCTATGTTTCCCTCATTCTTGTAACATTTCTTTCTCATTTCAAATCCAGTAAACTCCCTCAGTTTGTGATGAGTCATAATATGTTGTCATATAAAAAGCGTTTGATCTCGCTTTGAAACTATGTTGTTGTTTCTAGTAGGAGACAAACGCTTGAAAGAAAAACTATTCTCAAATGTTTTTCATTATTAAGACATCATCATAATTCAGGCGGTGACTAGAATAACTTTTGAACGGAAGGAGAACGCTTGACAATGTTTGTTCTTCAGTTTGGAAATAATTATTATTTCATTCGGAAATGAGCTGTAAATGCTCCGGTTTAGTGATAATAAAACGTTATGGCAGAGACTATGAAATTTCAGCTACATGACAGGGTCTGAACATTAAATTATGGGTACACAAATCTTTTTAGGTTCTAAAATGTTGACTAATGAAATTTTTATTTGATGTAATATACTGTATTTTCTATCATCTATTGATTTACAATTCAGATATTTTCTTCAAATTGAAATTCTATTGCCCGGTTTTTCCAAGCACACTCAAATTTGAGGGACTCTCAAGTTTACTACACTTTACTACATTTCCTATACTTATCATAGAAAATGTCAGCTGTTCACCAAAATTTGAGGGTCCCTCAACTTTGAGTGTGCTTGGAAAAACCGGGCATATGTGTGTTATACTTCAATATTTTTCTAAGCTACATGCTTTCTATCCTTCATTATGATGTATTTCTCATGCACTACTTATTGTAGTTTTGGTATCTCCACAACACTATCTACACCAGCATTGTTGAAAAGGGTAATGAATAATTTTGCAACACTATAAAAATAACTGTTTAAATAAATAAACAAAAAAAGTTCAATTTTTTCAAAACTTTCATGATTTTTCAACTGGTATCAATTCAAGAGGAAGGAATTTGCTACTATTCAATTATACAATCCCAATAAAGATAGCTTTAAAAATATGAAATTAAGTTACTCAATGTCTGTATTCTCACTCTTAAATTTATTGTTCTTCTTTAAATAAATTTATAGCACATATAAGGCAGCCCTTATTTCTGTAGCTTGTGCACTAGCCTGTGATTTGAACAGAGATTATAGAATAAGACTCAATGAAGTCCCAATCTCTTATAATAAAATAATTCACTTCTTTTCACTTTGGCAGAGTTGTATTTTCCAATATTATTGGAACATTTTATATTCACATTATATTTTTGAGATAAAATTCAATATTTATTACTTTTAATATCATTGGTATATTTTATATTCACATTATTCAAGATAAAACTCAACATTTCAATAATTGAAAAATGTCCATATAATAAGAATTATTTATGATAAATTTGTGTTGAGCCTATACTGTTGAATGTTATCTTACTTGTTGACTTTGTTATGCATTTTGTGAAATATGTGACAATAATAATAATGAATTTTAATTTGAATAGCTTTGTCCCAAGCGTATGATGAACCCAACAAGCCTGATATATTTATCAACTGTTATTGCTTCATTCACTAGTTTCCTTTGTATGTCTGTCCATGCAGCAAAGACCCTCTGGCAGGATGAGAAAATGACTCCAGCTCGGTCAATATTGGTTTGAAAATTATGGATTTGGTCTCAATCGTAGGAGACAATCTGATATACAAGTTTAATTCAAATCAATTAGTTTTGAACCAAAATTGACCGAGCTGGAGTCATTTTCTCATCTTGCCAGAAGGTCTTCTTTGCTTGGACAGACTATAGCTAACGTCGAAAGAAAGTGTCTCGGTTGCGAAAAGTGAAATATCTTGGAGCTAATTTCGTCTGGAACGCCATATGTGTGTGAAGTGTGACACTTGCTCTGCGGTGCCAGCAGCAATCTGAAAATATTATTGCGAAAACAAGACGCAGAAGTAGGAAACGTGGGCGACTGAGGTGTTTTATTTTCATCGTTGACAGCTCTCTAGAAAAACACTGGCGGCTCGTATCCACGAAACAGGTGAAGTGCCAGTATCGTTTACTGTACAGCACTTCACCTGTTTCTTGGGCACGAGCCGCCAGTGTAGAAAAATGATCTTTGAAGGAATGACAGAATTTCTGACAATTTTATGGTAATCAGGCTTGCAGATATGTCATGAATTAAGAGCAGGAAAATATTTGTTTTTTGAAAAATGTTTATTTTTCTGAAATTTATTTGTTTTATTTTCAGATATTTTTGCAAACTTTATATTCTTTGAATGGACATTATTTCATTTTCTAACGTTTATTTCAGTGTTTAATGCACCTAACTATAGTTTGTCCAAACAAAGAAGACCAAAGATGAGAAAACAACTCAAGCTCGGTCAACAATATAGATTCAAAAATTATTTATTTGGTCTCAATTGTAGGAAACATTCTGATCTACAATTTGAGACCAGAACAATATTTTTTGAACCAATATTGATCGAGGTGGAGTCATTTTCTCATCTTGCCAGAGGGTATTCTTTGCTTGGACAGACTATAGCAATCGGGATGTTTGGGTTCGATTACTGCTCGAGATTAGATATTATCAGATCTTAAATAATATTATGACAGATTTTCACACAATTTTACTGTATTTACACATTATACAGTAGACTACACATAAAATGTTGACATTTTTTCTGATATTTATATTAGTGGTTGAGAGACCTGACCAGAAATCAGGAGGTGTTATTCTTCCGTATATCCTTATTTAAAAAAAAAACAGTGATAAAAGTAGCACTGAGATTAAGGAAATCCTTATTTTTTCATAGGAGATATAGAATAAATTTGCAATAGTTCAATAGTATTTGAAGGGAAGTATTCTAGTTTTATTTAATATAGGAAGATAATGCACAATGCATGTAGAAGGAATAAATTCACTTATTGTACGAATAATATACCTAGTTTAACATTCATCAAGTCTTATCTGGAATCAAAAATCAATAAATCAATAGAGCTAAAATCAAAAATCGAGCCAAAAATCAATAAGATTCTGACTAATGCTTTGCATCCCCTACCAACTTATTTGATTCACACTAATTTATGTCAAATCCGTATGCTTATACACTTTCCATGTTTTTTCAAATTTGTAAATAGAATGCAAATCATGTATCTGTATGTTATTTATGGCAAATAAAGATTTGATGTATTTGATAATAACAAGGAATAAACAACATTAATTTAGTTTCTACGATCAGTTTATATTTATTTGTATGAGAACAATTAAGAATCCTATGCAAATTTCTAAACTGTTGAATTAGAGGTTCAATACATAAATTTTTCTTAACAAAGGACTTGTGGAATTAGTTTATTTTGAATGAGAAAAAATTCAGATCTCTTATTCATGTACTTGAATTCCTTAACCATTTGAAATAGAACCAATATGGTTATGGTATCAGGTGAAATTCCAATGTAGTATCATTGACTATGGATATAAGTCAATATGGACTTATATATGGACAATATATGGACTTATATCCATAGTCAATGGTTGTATTTACTGTACCATCCTTTTATTAAACCAAAACAATATAGCATCAGGTGAAATTTCAATAAGTATTCACCATCTATTTAAACCACTTCCAAATTTAGCAAAACAATCTCTATTGAATTGTAATATCTAATTTACATGGAATGTATATAATGTAGTCCACAGTTTATTATTGTATAATGCAGTTTGAACTATAGAATTGCCGGATATGTCGGTAGGATAATAAAATCGTTCGGCACCTTTTCATGTTGGTGAATATTTGATGTAACTTCGTTGTTCGAGTTTTGCTGATCTAAAGTTGTGCACAATTGCATCCATAAAAGTACTGTTTTGAAAATTGAAAGCTGATTTGCATTGCTGATTGTAATCTGAAATGGTAGCAGCGCATGTAGTCTGTCCAAGCAAAGAAGACTTTCTGGCAAGATGGGGGAATGACTGCAGCTCAGTCAATAACGGTTCAAAAATTATTAATTTGGTCTCAAATTGTAGAAAACAGTCTGATCTACAATTTGAGACTAAATTTATTATTGTTGAATCAATATTGACCGAGCTGGAGTCCTTAACCCATCTCGGCAGAATGTCTTCTTTGCCGGGACAGACTATACCTTTATGGGGATCACTAACTTTGCGGTATGCAGGTTGCTTTCTTTCAAGTGTTATATACCTATATAGAAGTTGGAATAAGTGCGGCGGATTATATATGTATGCTCTTTATCAGGTAGAGGTATAGCAGATACAAACAAAACTGGCGGTTCTCAAATGACTGTTATTAATTTTCAGCTCTGTAAGGACAGCCTGGAAGCGCTCTACAAAAGCAATATAGTTCAGCTAAGATCAGTCTCAACTAGATTCACTCTCAAAAACCGCTCGTCGACTGTCCTGACAGAGCTGAGCATTAATAACTGTCACTCACTAACCGCCAGTTCTGTTATACCCAATAAGGTTAAAGGAATTTGAGGCCTAGTTTCTTCTCGAAAGTACCCAATCGTAGACGCGCTTTTTAATGGCGTAGAGGCATAATTTTGTAGGTTATGTTCGTTGTGAAGCTTCCGTGATTTCTTAGCAAACGAGACCGGGTAACCGCAAGTACATGAAAGAGTATTCCAATTTTCAAGATCGTAAACCATGAACAAGTACATGCATTGTATTCGGAGTAATGGATACATAACTGATCAGTTAAACAAGGACGTAGTGATTATAGTGGTTGGAGTATTCGTTTGTGTTAGGTTAGGTTAGTTAGTTTAAGCTAGGTTAGGTTAGTTTTCCTCGGTGTTCCGCCCTTTTGATGTTATTATTTTTAATTTCCATTCCCCCCACATTGAAATTTATTTCCGGTATGTTGTTTAATTATAAAATAATAAATAAATAATAATCAATCAGGGAATGCTATGTAATCTGCTTCATGAATAGTAATATATACCATATAATATATACCATATATATATATATATATATATATATATATATATATATATATATATATATATATATATATATATATATATGCCTAATTGTCGTTTTGTAGACCTACAATTCAAGAGAGTTGAATAATTATTTATCTTGTTAGAAGGAAAATTTCATACTAATGAATTCCACCCATAATGTTATATTACTGACTTACGGAGCAAACATGATTCTTTTCCTACACAAATATTGGTTCTTAAATAGTCAATTAGTAAATAGTAAATACCAATACTCGAGTTTCAATTTTCCTTGTTACATAGGTTAAAATCCATGAAAATAAGTTGATTAATTACGAGTATTAATGTATTTCCATTATACTCACACTCAAAGTCTAGGGTTCAAGAAGGTACCACCTGCACATATAAAAGATACTTTTTCAGAAAACCTTGTAAACCCTATAATCCCCCTGATTTGTATCAGATTACATGAGAGAAAATATACATTATATACCCCCACCTTATGAGAAGAAATTTCAAGATTGCCCACTCCTTAAAACATAAACATGTTATGTAATATTACATTTCTTATGTGAAGTTTTGACTTTTGTTTTATATATTACGGTATGTAATGTATATATTTTTGAATAAAGATTAATTTGAATTTGAAACATCCTTACCCACTCCTTACCTCTCAAAAACATAAATTCCATCAAAATATCTATGTTTTTCAAGTCAGTGTACATATATAGTAATAGCTGAACACAGTATTAGTATTATATAGTCAGGTTGAACAAAGAGGACATTCTGGCAAGATGGAAAGATGACTCCAGCGCGATCAATATTGATCCAAAAATTATAAATTTGGTCTTAAATTGTAGAAACGTTCTGCTCTACAATTCGAGACCACAATTAAATAATTATTGAACTAATACTGACCGAATTGGAGTGATTTTCACATTTTGTCAGAATGTCTTCTTTGCTGGTCCAGACTATATCTACAGCTATGAAAACACGGTAGGCCTATTATTAGTGACAAGCTGGACACCATTATCATTGTGAAAAATCAACACAGACGTTTGTAACATTTGAATGGAGAAAAAAATGCAGCTACCTCCATTGATGTGAGTCTGTCTATTCATCTGTGGATAATGATAGTGGCCGGTGCTTTTAATCGTGTTGCTTCCACTTTGTAACGTGCCATTTGATTCGTCCATGCCAGGAGGCCAAGTTCTGTGAACGGCTCGTTTAAAACGCATTCCATTTCTAGAGAAGTTTGGTTGTTTATTTTGGAAGTCACTTTTAGGAACGGTCCAGACTTGTGTTTTGGAGGTGTATATAATTATATCTGTAGTTTTTTCGGTTATGTAGGTGGGTTAGAGACGTTTTGTCCCAGTTTTTGAAAGAGGTGACAAAGTTGAGGATACTTAGTACAGGCATTATGTAATTTATGCATAGAGGTAATGATGATTTCTATGGATGAAACAGTTTTCAAGGACTTCATTGATACCAATAATTCACATTACTTAGGTAAACAATAATGTAAGAGCCAATATATGTTAGTTTAATACATGAATAGTTCATTTTCACAATTATTGAAAAAATACAATTTCGTGGCCCCACTATAAAGCAAATGTGATGTGAGACCACTAAATTGCCATCTCATCTTCCCATCTTGTGCATCTATTTTCAATATTTTTATCAAAATTTGGTGAAAAGACGTTTTAGATTTTATTGTTTGTGTTTTTAACTTTAATTGTAATTTCTTAAATAAATGTATGAGAAAATGAATCTTGTCAATAGGGAATTGAACGTGGATGATCACTGAACAGCTCAAGATTGATTGATTGATTGATTATAAGATAATTTTTTTAGGTATATATTCCTTTAGGTTTTTCCTGCGTAGATACTTAGATGGTTAGTGGTTAGAAGTAAGGAAGTGAATGGCGAAGAAGAATGTTGATTGGTTAGAAAGTGTAATATGAGAAAAGAAAAATTATATAAGGATTATAATAATAAGGAAAGAAACATGAGAAAAGATAAACAAGAGAATTATACCCGCCTTTATAAAACAGACACTGAAGAAATCAAAGTTGATAGGAATAAGATGATTTTTATGAAGAATAAATTAGTAGAAGAAGGAGAAAAAATTTATTCATGAAGAAGAAAGAAGAAGAGAAAAGTTGTAGAAGAAGAAGGAGAAGAAAAAAAGAAGAAGAAGTATAGTAGATTTAGAAAAATTATAGAAAGAATAGTTGTTAGAATAGGTAGTCAATGGTTGTAGGAAAAAATAAAAATAAATAACAGCAGTAGAAAAAACTAAAAAAGGGAAACTATCCATGGAAGATTAAAAGGAGAAACAGAAGATATAAGTAGGAAGAACTAGAAAAAGCAACAGAAAAGTGTAGGAGTTGATCTGAAGTAAAATCTGGAATCCGATACAGAGTCTGCACTATTTTTGGAAAAAACGAAAAAAGTCAGGATAAACGTCTGGGATAAATGTAGAATGAACGGCGCTTAGAAATGAGATAGGACAAGTGTCTGTTATAGTCTGTCCAAGCGAAGAAGACATTCTGGCAAGATGAGGAAATGACTTCAGCTCGGTCAATATTTGTTCAAAAAGAAATCCTTTGGTCTCAAATTGTAGAGCATCATTTTTTCTACATTTCGAGATCAAATTCATAATTTTTGAACTAATATTGACCGATCTGGAGTCATTTTCTCATCTTGCTTGCCAGACTGTTTTCTTTGCTTGGACAGACTATAGAAAGATTTAAATCTGTATGATGTTGGTAGCCTTTACATGAAGGCAGATTACTGAAAATGGGAAGTGATTAGTACTTGTCAAGAGTCAAAGCACTTTTTTTATTAATATTAATCGAGTGAGGAGAGTTGAAATGCATTTGGGACTTATCATAGTTCACTCTAATCTGATGTTATTTATTCTAAATTACTTTTTCTTGGTTAATATTGAAGGATGATTGGGTAGTCTTTGACGATCTGGAGTTTCAGGAGTTGATTCATGCAGTAGTATTCAGTAGTTATTAAAAATTTATTTATCTCTCACTGTATCGTGTATGTCTTTGATTGGATAATAAATTTTATTATTCATATATTTATTTCATTCACTTGAATTCACTAGTCACGCTAGTTAGCTATAATCAGTAGTTAGTAATGGAAGTTAATTCAGTGATTTTTTAATTCAACTGAAATTCTGGTTCACAAATTCACAATTATTATAGATATGAAATTGAATGTTTTAGATTCAATCATTTGAATTTAATTCTATTATTCTATGCACAGATTGATTAAAATAACGTTTTTTGAGATCATTGGTCATACAAGCTAATTTATAAATATTTCAAATGTTTTGTAAATCAATTTTCCATTTTAATCAATCATTCTATTAATTAAAAGCAATCATGGTATTGGGGTGAATAAAAGATGTTGAATTTTTTAATGATTATATATTTTTCTAACCAATCGTAATATCGTATTCGTTGTAATTTAAGTACAGCACATACTGTTTTGTGTAAGTTATATCTTCAATTATTGAAAAATCATAATCTATGATTATTAAAAAATGTATTATACTTATATTTATTTTATCCACTGTAATGTTTTTATTAATTTTATTCATGAAAATTTATGCAATCAATTGCAATACATTTTGTAATAAATTACTGCTAACACTATGTCTCATACAATGTCTCATATTTATTCTGATCATAAATTGTACGACCACCCAATTCAATAAGAAATCCACATGAATTTATTACAGATATAAACTATGAGAGAAAAAAAATCTGCAACATAGTTGTTTCACACACTATGTAACACATTTTATTGTTAGCTGAGAGTAATGTTCACTCTTTGGCAATTTCATGAATCGATTTCTTCAATGTTATTTATTGATATTGAAGTAGAGAGTTTCAATACGATTTTTCCTTCTTGAACCTACTTGAACTTTACTTATGATTCATAAATATGTAAAGTAAAGTTGGATTCATAATTTTTATGAAAGAGGAAGAAATTATATTGCATAACATTTTTATCCTTTTGTGAGCTATGATCGAAGAAGTCTATTTATATTTGTGAAGAATATTACTGTATTTGCAATAAATCTCAAGTAATATTTTTTGTTTTGTTCTAGGTACGTTGGTGTTTTGAATTACTGGCCTTGAAATATCTGTCACCCCACGGTCACTATGTGAGGTAAATGGAAATATATATTTTGGAAAAATTCTACCCCATGCAATATTGAATAGATTTTACGGTCGAATAGTAGTTGAAAATGTGAAAGTTATGCGTGCATTGTTGCTGTTTTATGACAGTTTTTATGGCAATTGCGATTTTATGACAAAACTAGTTTTATGTGGTCACTGACAAAAACAGGAAAACAATTGTTCGAGACAACCAGTTCACAATGTAGTCAGCTGTTCAATAAAACTGGCTGAATTTATGGGATGATAGATATATCTGTCCAAGCAAAGAAGACATTCTGGCAAGATGGGAAAATGACTCCAGCTCTGTCAAAATTGGAAATTTTGTCTCTATTTGTAGAACAGAATGATTTCTACAATTTGAGAGCAAAGTTATAACTTTTGAACCAATATTGACTGAGCTGGAGTCGTTTTCCCATCTAGCCAGAATGTCTTCTTTCCTAGGACAGACTTTACTGAACTGCTGGTCAGCTATTTTGAACCAGTTCAATTCAGTCAATTGGCATTGCTTTCTGTTTATGTTTTCCTTGTTCATTTTCTAGTGCCTGGGTCTAGCATAGAGATTATACTTATCCACAACGGCCACCCAATACTGAAAAACTTGACCTTTGAAATGTATAGAAAATATTATTGAAAAATAAATTGGGTAATTTTTATAGAAGTGTGAGGTGTGTCAAGTTCATTAATCAATAGCCTAGATTAGAGAATAGGTATTCAGTCTTTCATGTTACATCTCATAATTTATTATATGCTCCAATTCATCTCAATTTATTTTACACTGAATCTTAAATTATAAAGTTTAATATCAATTTCACGCTCAAAGTCTAGGGTTCAAGAAGGTACCAACCACATATAAAAGATGAGTACTTTTTCAGAAAAAAACCATAAACCCTATAATCCCCTGATTTGTATCATATTACATAAGCATGAAAGAAAATATGTGGTAACAAATTTCAATAATTGATTAATAACATATTAACCTTATCAGCGTTAAATAAATTTTGTAACATTTTTGTACAATAATGTTCATCATCTCTCCTCCAAAGCCATTCAAATTCTAAGCGATTACCTCATTCTTGAATATTTAAAATGTTATTATAAATTACAAAATTAAAATACTCTTATAATGTATTTATTAGTAGTGCATAACATGTTTCGCTCTCATATTATGTGCACTAATAAATACATGAAAAGGATACTTTGATTCTTGGATTTTCAATATCATTAAAATGTTATAACTATAATATTGATTATTATTGTTTCAAGAAGCATGGATAACCTCAACAATCTTTTTTTAATTTTCAATTTCTTAAACTTTATTTTGTATCACTGGTAGCCCTAAATATGAATTAGCGTAATTGAATATTGAATATCCAGTGTATTTAATATATCGAATATTTATACTTGAACATAAAAGATATCCAATGGGTATCCAACGGTGGGTGGCTGAAAGTTGAAATGCCTGCATGCAAACGCGCACACACAGACACAACTTATTGTCCTCCTCGTAGACCACCCAAAGATTAATGATAAAACCTGGCCAATGAATAAAATACAGTAGCCAACATCCTGTATATATATGTATATTTTTTTAGTAAAAATGAATATAGATGAAGTGTCGACTTCCCTAGCATTTACGTATCCTTCGTTCTTCAGCTTGGGGCAGCCCTTTTCAATGAGGCTAATTTCAATTCACCTTCCATTTCAATCACACAAATTCTTTCTTCTTTATTTCTTTGATTCGTTTTTCTATCCTCCTCTTCCTCCCTCTTGTTGTTGTTGTTGTTTTTATTGTTGTTCCATATCCATTGATATACTGTAATATGCTTTTTATTCATTAGTATCTTCCCTATCTGTCTTCCCTATGTTACTTCCAGCCATCACCTATTTCCTTCATCATTCACGAACTTTCTTTTTCAATGTAGTCAAAGTATTAATTTACGTTGATAGCATTTTACTTCATTTGATTCTGTAATTTCTCTGTAAAACGTATTAGATACTCCACTTTGTACTTGAGAATTCAATCTTGAATTGTATTTTTAAACGTTTTATTCAACTTGCGTTGAGTGTTGTCTGTCAGGTTGGAGTTTTGTAAATTAATTTTTTATTTATGGACTCATACAATGAGTTCAATTTTGGATTATAATAATTGGTTATAGTGATTGGTAATAGTGTAGTGGTAACCATATAATTATTTTGCCAGTAGCTTTGCTTTTCACAGTACATAGTATAGTAGCTATTGATTAGTAAAATATATGATTATTCCTCTGAAATATAAGCTATGATTGAATGATTTTTATCAAGACAAACTATGAAACTATTGGCTCTTTTTATTTCTTTAGTAGGGCCATAAGTATATAAATTATATTGTGATGATTTCTGTGATCTATCTCGTAATATAAAGACAAACTATAAACCGTGTGTAGACTCTTATCGAAATGAAATTTTTTAAATTTACTATAAAAGTTTTAAATAATCTACTTTGAAATTAGGCGCTAACAGTAATTTCAATTACGGTACTGAATTTCAATGATATCAAATTGTTTGTAATGAAAATGCTAACAATAAATTTGAATATATTATTCATGATGAATTTGGGTCAGGGTTCCGAAGCTTCAGACTTATCAAGTTTTTTAGTGAAGGAATAATTTTTGAGCTCAACAAAAGAAAAACGTAAAGTCATTCAACTGATAGGAGTAGGTGCTATTTATAGTAACTTGTGTTTATCAAGCGATAAAGACTGTGCAACGGCACAAAAGGTCAAGGTCTTAACTTATTCAATGCTGTCATAGTTTTTGTTATTGTTGATTTGAATACACCCACATTTTTCTTCCGTGTCCTGTATAAAGTGTTGATAATTCTCCTCATTTTGGACGTTATGGCTCTATAGTTCATGTCTTTTGACATTATTATTTTTTATTATTTCGAGCACATAACAAATTAATAAATAGAAACCATACAGTGTATAGTCACTCTATGGTGGGTTAAGTGGAAGAGGGGATTGCATGCCTCAACTTCGCCCACAAACGCTTGTAAATTTTTACAAAGTTTAAAATAAAGTCATTCTATCTAGCATATCTATAGTCGGGCCTGGTCGCACACAGCTGATATTCCTTCAAATGGCAACTGTTCAATGCTGCCAACAGTCGAAATTAAAATAGTCACCAACTGTATCTTTATCTTATCATATCTCACCAGTGATAGGTTGGCAAAAGTGATTTTACACTAAGAATTTTAAGACCTGCATGTACACGGTTACACTCTTTGCTTTAAGTGGTAATTTTGAGAGAATATCAACTGTCTGCGACCAGACTATTGTATTGATATTGAACTAGGACTATTATTATATTGATTACGATTATTTTCAATAAACAGGAATAACCTTTGCCCTTCAACTTCTCAACATCTCAAGATCCCATCAAGCACTCACTCTGAAATCATGAGATAACTTTTCAACCAATAAGCAATAGCCGGCAAGATAAACTGCTGAAACAGCGACTACATAATACATGTTTTATTCTGTGGTCACTGGTTGAACTAGCGAACACATAATACAATTATGGTTGTTTTATTATGTGGTTGTGGGATGAAACAGCGACCACATAATACATGGTTATTCTATTAAGTGGTCGCGGACTGAACAAGAGACTACATAATACATGTTTTATTCTGTGGTCGCGAGCTGAACCATCATGGACTTGGGGAGCCAAGACACTGCAAATTATTACCATCATCATTATTCCAGGGTTGTTTCCCCATTCTGAAACCGTGGGTAAGACAAGCAATCACCTCAATGAGTGATGTTCACCACAGGATTAAAGTCAACCTGTGTTTAGTTCAGATATACTCTGGTCGAACATAGAAGACATTCTGGCAAGATAGAAAAATGACACCAGCTCTGACAATATTGGTTCAAAAATCATAAATTTTATCTCAAATTGTAGATTAGAATGTTTCCAACAATTTGGAATTGAATTTACAATTTTTGAACCAATATTGACTGAGCAGGAGTCATTTTCCCATGTTCTAGAATGTCTTCTTTGTTCGACCAGTCTGTGATAATGGGTGTCACGAAACGCGAACGGATAATAGAGGTTAGGATGGGAGTATTGCATGTAATTTCCGATGTATCTTCGACATATTCACTATCTTATACGCGTTACATAAGGTCAGAAGTTACATTAGAAGAGTATAAGTACAGCCAAGTTCAAGTGGTGAGTCATCTAAAGAATGAATAAGATTATGAGTGAAGAATGTTAGTGAATTTAAAGGAGATAAGGACAATATCAGTTTGAGAATTCTTACCTCAGCTATTATATTATTACTGCATAATTAATTATTAATTGCATATTGAGGATGACTGGTTCGCTCAGTCAAGTCAGTCAACTTTTCTTCAAGTATCAATTAAGCACAGAATTGAAGATACTAAATTTAGATAACAATAATGAATGATTGTGTGCCAATTCAACCTTTAAAATATAGTATGATACTTGTGTGCTGAATTACATATAATATGTATTATAAATTATAGAGTGACATACTAGAGTGATAAATGATCGATATGAATATAATGAAATGATAGAGACAAAATAAGCTGAAATAAAATAGAATGGTAGATATAAATTATAGATCAATAAAAGGAGAATGATTGAAATTTCAAGTGAATGACTTCCAGATTGGATATAATATCGGATTAGATTTTTTTATTCATTTAGATAGCAACAAAGTTTTTATGCATAGTTTATTATAGATTACAAGAGTTGTTATTAAATGTGATTATTCTATCATTTTTACTAGTTACACACAAATTTCGATATTTTACACTAAAATTTTTACAGGTTATTCTATAATTCTATAATCTATTCAACGAGAGACGTTACATATGAATGCAAAAATCATAGAACAATATCCAAACAATATGCTACTTGCTTGCAATCTTATTTGTTGTGCATTAGAATATCTAAATGAAAAGGCGAAGTTTGGACATAAAAATGTCCATTCTTGGGAAAGGATAAGTATGGACATTACTGTCTCTCCCTCCGATAAGTACGGAGAGAGTATTCTAGAGACTAGAGTGTATTGAAAGCGTCTGGTACTAATAAAACCTTTACTAATAAGTTAGAACTGATCAAAAAAATTTAATAAAACCTTTAAAAAATTTTAATAAAACCTTTACTAATAAATTAGAACTGATCAAAAAAATTTAATAGGCCTACACATTATTATTTCTGCTGTCTTGATTTGATTATAGAATAATCACCTACATCCGATTATATTTGAATCTATCATTTTGAGCCTCCTTGACTAGAAAACAATGAAGAGGTATTACAATGACTGTGCTGCTACTATTTCAGTTGAGATTCAGCTTCCTCACAATCCCATGCCTATTATTAGGGGGGATACAATTCCACGTGTTACATGTACAATGTACAGTCTGAGACCAAGTTAGTAAAGAAGACATCCTGGCAAGATGGGAAAATGACTCCAGCTCGGTCAATATTGGTTTAAAAATTATAAATTTGTCCTCAAATTGTAGGAAACATTCTGCTCTACAATTTTAGACCAAATTTGTAACTCTTGAACCAATATTGACCGAGGTGGAGTCGTTTCCCCATTATGCCAGAATGTCTTCTTTGGACAATCTTTACAGGCTCTTAACTCCCAACTTCCCATCCTGTCCAGAAATTGTTTCTGGATGTTTTGGGAATTGTCCAAGTTCTCAACGAGACAGTAGGCGTTAAAAACATCGTTTCAACTTTTCTTTCTCTTACTCTATTTGTGTTCTACATCTTCTGTCTTCCTCTCCGTTTTATTTGTTTCCAGAATATGTTCCTGTAGTTGTCAGTGCTATACAGCTGGGACAATAATCTAGCCGTCTTTATGGCCTTGAAAAGGCGTCACGTGACTGTTAAAAGTGTCCTGTTGGCGAGTTGAGTTTGTCACATCGATTTGTAACTATTTGTTTTGTCATTTTATTGCGTTTGTGCTCTGAGATTGGTGTAGAGTTGCAGTAGATGTGAACTATCAGCTTGTAGAATGTGTAAGGTCGTTCATTTGTACATTGAAAGCCTTTTAAAACAAAGAAAACAGAACATTATACTGTACTTTGAACAAGCAACAAAATAGTGGAATGGGTGTAGCTGATATAAAACAAATAAATACTTGATACTTGAGACTTACCAAGACTTGATATGGAGAAGTAACGCATAGATTCTTATGCTACAGAAATAATGTTTTTGTGTCATTCTGGAAATTTTAGTATGTGAATAAAGTGATGCATAAACATATGAAAAGGAAAATTATTTTCAAATACGGATTTCGACAAAGTTTGTTTGAAAACAATAGAATATTGGACTTTAATGTCAGTGTTTTCATCCTTCATTGTAATTTCTCGAATAAATAGAATGAAAAATGAAAGAGAAACTAATGAGTAATTTGAATTAAATTATTGGTAAAAAATCATCTAAGAATCTTTTGACAGGAAACTGAAAGTCTCTTAACGGCGTAATTTGATGGAACCTAAATCATTTTCTTTGTGGTTAGGTTGATGTTTTTGTGTAATTATCGGTGGCAGAATGGAAAAATAACCATGAAAAAGTAAAGAATAAAGATCAGTGAGCTTGGTATAGCCTGTTCAAGCAAAGAAGACATTCTAGCAAGATGGGAAATGACTCCATCTCAATCAATATTGGTTCAAAAATTATTAATTTGATCTCAAATTGTATAGAACATTCTGTTCTACAAATTGAGACAGAGTTATTATTTCCAAACCAATACTGACCGAGCTGAAGTCATTTTCCCATCTTTCCAGAATGTCTTCTTTGCTTGGACAGACTATACCCGAGGTACGGTAATACCGGATAAAAAATGTTCGGATAATTACAGGTTACTTCAATCATGCTATTATTCTCCTGGCACTTTGGGCTGGTATTATCTCAAGACCTCCATGTTTCAAAGAAATTGGACCCAGATTAGAAAATTACATCAACCGCTGCTTTATGATGTAATTTCAGTCTCTTCTTCTATTTTTTTAACATCATGAAGAATGACTCCATTAGGTTGTTTGTTTTGGGTTTTTGAAAAGCCTATTATAATTGACCACCTCAGGGTTGGCTTATTTGTATTCAGATGAATGATGAAGATTGTTGTAATTTTCATGAAATATTATAGAGCCTACGTAATTGGTTAGGGTTTTGAATGGTAATTAAGTGTATTAACCGGATTCTTGAGGGGTAGCCTTCAAACTATTCATCTGAATTGATGTGAGGTCAATTCTTCCTGGAAATCCAAATTATCCAGATTTGTTTATCTGTAGGGTATAATAAATCGCATAGTAATTGGGAATTTATACAATATTTATTGTGAATTTATTTTGGATTTCATGCAGAAAGTGTAGAATTATGGAAGTTGGTTCCATCAAAGAGGATTCTAGGATTTATGAGAAAGTTCTATTATTGTATGGTTCTATTATCTCAGGGAAATGTTTTGCTTATTTTTGAGATTCATATCTGTCAAATATTAATTTTATCCTTGCAGTAATCATATTGACAATGTTTTGACGAAATGGCAATGTCTATGAGTGCCTGGGGGGTTGTGAGGGGTACTCTGCTGATCCAGTCTCCTCTATTGGACTATTTTCATGCGTTCTACTCAACGAGTCATCCTCCTAGTCAGTCTCATTATACATACAGTTTCTGTTAGAAAGCGTAGTAGCAAAAAGGTTTATAGTTGATTTTTTGATATGTCTAGACGCGTGCCAATGGCAGCGGCGTTTCTTTCTGCATGCAATTTTCACGGTCGAAAGCCGGCTAATAGCCGCATGACTCATGCCAGCAAAGAGTTCACTACACTCAACCGCATCGCACTCTCATTACACTCTTCTTGCCACATTAAATAACTCTCTATCAAGTCTCCTTTTACTCTCTCCTTATTATCCTGCATCCTTTTCTTAGAAGACTATAGCACAACTCTTCTTCTTCTTCTTCTTCTTCTTCTTCTTCTTCTTCTTCTTCTTCTTCTTCTTCTTCTTCTTTTTTGATCATAGTTTTTTGATTTGGGCACAGTCTTTTGATCAGTTTCATTCAATGGATCTCGCCAATTGACTTGCTATTTAGTACATTGGTTAATATTTGCAGTTGCAGAAGTCCTTTGTCTATTTATATAGCAATAAATTGAGATTCTAATTAATTATTATCATAATTATTCAGCAGTTGATGAGCTGAAATATCTAATAATTCTTCCATCTATAAATATAATACAATCATTATTGTATGAATGAAGTTGGATTAGGAAAAATATTGATAGAAAATTGATTGGAGTATTGATGTAATTGATGAAACAAAAACAAACCAAGTTTATTGGTAAGTGGTATTGATTACTTCTTTTTTATGCAGTAAATTGAGTATGAGCAGTTCATAGTACGTATGTTGTATCTTGTATGTTGTATGATTCACAATCATGCCGAAAAGAATATTGTTAGCCCAAAAACAAAACAAACCCTGAAACAAGAAAGGGCCGAACCAGATGTTGTGAACTGAATTTGGAGAATGAAAATTGGACGTGATGGAATAGCGTTGTCACCAGATTAGGAAAGGAAAGCACGGCGAACATCCTCAATTAGTTTTGACTGACTACACCAGAGAATATACCTCTGTATATTATATATGGAGTGGAATATATAGTCTGTTGAAGCAAGAAGACATTCTGGCAAGATGAGAAAATGACTCCAGCTCGGTCAATATTGGTTCAAAAATGATGAAATTGGTCTCAAATTGTAGGTACATTTTTATCTACAATTTGGGACCAAATTTATAATTTTTGAAGCTATATTGATCGAGCTGGAGTCATTTTCCCATCTTGCCAGAATGTCTTCTCTGTTTGGACAGACTACCTCTCCACTGACTCCACTTTCACCTGTCACCCAACCTTCCAACATGTTCGCACACATGTTGCTAACCAGACCAACAAAAACACACAAAGGACCGCCCCTTATTAATACGGTTTGGTGCACATGTTTATGTTTGTTGTCACATGTAGCGGCTTGGAAAGGACAGCTTGTCACAACTTCGCCTTATTTGAGTCGGTGACAAAATTATATAGTTGTACACTATTCATATCAGTATAGTGATGTAATCACCTCCATGATATAGATTCCGTCAATATAGATAACATAGTTTCTATTGTAGGAAGCTATTATGGTGATGATCACCACGTGATTGTATTCATCAACCTGTGTTCAGATAGCCTATAGTCTGGTCGGGCAAAAAAGACATTCTGGTAAGATGGTAAAATGACTTCAGCTCGGTCAATATTGGTTTGAAAATTATAAATTTGGTCCCAAATTGTAGAAAGCATTCTGTTCTACAATTTTGGGATCAAATTAATATTGAACTAATTAATATCGACCGAGCTGGATTGATTTTCCCAACTTGCCAGAATGTCTTCTTTGCTCGCCCAGACTAAACTGATGATTGAATATGATTAGTGAAGTGAATTGTGAGTCGACCAGTGATAGAGGGAGACCTCATGATAAGCAGATTATTGTCCATGTGAATGGAGCTCTTCAAAATGGATTTCAACCTTTCACTTGGAATTGTGAAACGGGTTTTTATCATTTTTTGGACTGTTCAGGGCTACAGTACTTATAATTGTATTGAAAATTAAAATTACAAATTACAGTACCAGTACCATGTCGTGCTGAAAGAAATATACTCCTAGGGTAATGTGATAATCAATTATTTTTATTCACAATACAATTATTGTGGGTTAAGTGGAAGAGGGGGCTTGCATGCCTCAACTTCGCCCACAAACTCTTGTAAAATTTTTACAAAGTGTAAAATAAAGTCATTTTATCTATCTATTGTATGAATGAGGTTGAATGGAAAAATAATTATAGAAAATTTAGTTGTAAGATAATATTATATCAAGGAATAAAAGAAACTAAGTTCCTCTGATGAGTGAGTTAGTATTGATTACTTTTTTATTATTTCTAGTATTGTGGATACTTCTAGTACTATAGGTTAGATTATTCTGTTGAAGTAGAAAATTCTAGTATTATGAATATATAGTATGTTTTTATCGGAGTATGTAATGTTTCATTATCAAAAAGTTCCAATAAAAAAATAAATTCACTAATACTGGTTAGCAGTAGTTATTCTACTATTTAATTTTTAGTTACTTGTCGAAATCCGTTATAACATAAAGCTGAAAAACTGTCCTGTTTGATTTGTTTATGGTTTTTTTTCGTCGTTTCTGTTCGTTCCTATCATTGTTGAACAGCTATTTAACAGCTGTTCAGAAACAATGCCAGAATATCAAGTGATTTAATCAGACATAGTGGAATTATTCTCACCATCCATTCCAATATTTTTGGTTTGAATAGAGAATCTTTCTCGTAAATTTGATTGAACACCCGAAACCAATCTTGGCATCCAAAGTATCAAATTTGGTTTCGTTCCATTTAATTAATTTCAGTCAAATGCAAATCCTATGGGATTTAAATTTAAAGCTATTTACGATTTCAGGATTTGAAGTTACGTAAATGCAATTACGTAACTTTGAATTCCGGGAGCAGTTTCAAAACAGCTCTAATGACATTTCTATTATGTTACTAATATTACAAAAATAGAGCTAAGTGAACTTGAAAGGCACTTTGCCAGGTCGCATATTCCCTCAATTTTTTCCATGGCAGGTATTCTTTCTTTGTACAGTACTAATAAATTGATTAAAATAATTTAAGTATTTATGAATTAAATATTTTAGTTATAATAAAGCATTTATTTTATTAATATTAGACTGATTAGCGAAAGCCACAAAAAATCTCGCTCCTCATATTCAATAGTAGCTATTTGTTATACGAACAATATTGAAACAAGTTTATATTATTCAAACTTTTCAAATTAAGATGCCTCTACCCGTGAGGAAAATCTCTCCATGAATAAAAATCCTACCAATGATTTGTATTATAAAGAAGATTAGAAAGAACCAGAACCTGGTAAGTGATTATATTGTAATTTTTATTATAAACTTCTATTTTTATTCCAACTGACAAAATAAAAAACATTTTAAACTAGAAAAGGATGCAATTTGAGTTCTTTCCAACCTTTGAACCCATGATAATGATGTGTAAAATGGAAGTAGCGAAAAACCATCCATTAGAATAATGAATTATTTAGGATGAGATAATGAATTTTGAATCAGATTCATGAAACATAAGGAACTCTAAAATTATTGAGGAAAAGACAAGCTGGAGGGGAAAATCAGTTGCAGAGAAAGCTTTTAAAAAGCACTCATGAAAGGTTAGGAAATTCAATCCCTTATTTCAACTGGGGATTTCATATTATTTCCACTTCGCTCAGAAAAGCTCTTTTCTAAAGGAAATAGAAGTCAAGTCAGACAGAAATTATTAGAGTCTGTCCAAGCAAAGAAGACATTCTGGCAAGATGGAAAAATGACTCCAGTTCGGTAAATATTGGTTCAAAAATTGAAAATTTCATCTAAATTTGTAGATCAGAATGTTCTCTACAATTTGAGACCAAATATCTAATTTTTGAATCAATATTGACCGAGCTGCTGTCATTTTCCCATCTTGCCAGAATGTCTTCTTTGCTTGGACAGACATTATAAGCTGTACGCCTCGACCATTAACGTGTTATTCATGTCTTTCCAAAGTTGTGAAGTCGAAACTTTGTGAGATTTATAAACTTTCTGAACTTGAGAAGCGGCTAAGAAATGAAAGTTGGATTAGCTAAGTTTGACTAACTTTACAAGGCTCATCTGCGAGTAATCCTATTAAAAACAGTGTGCTGAATTTAATGTGGATAGAATAACCAAATTAGTTCATTATTATGTAGTTTGTGGAGGTCTTTCATGAGTGATTACCTTTGAAAACTGGAATATATTTTATTTATCAGTGATTTGTAGAATTCATCAATATTGCAGTTATTATTTGACATTCACTAAGCTCAATAAATCAATTCAAAGTATTTGAATAGCCCCGAATATACTGTATATACTAAGTATAATACATATACTAATATATACTACATATATACATATACAAAGTATTTGAATAGCCCCGAATATACTGAAGTATGTGAATAGAGTAATTTTTCAGCAAAAACTAATCCACCATTGGGAATTCGAGTAAAATAGTAAATTTTATTCTATTCTTAATGAGAAATCAATCATCAAGTTGATAATCTGAAAAAATCCATTGAGTTTATGATTTATGTCAAAAAATAATAAATTATTAAGAACTTAACTGATATCATAATGACAAATAAGAGAAACTACATTGGAAACAAATTAAATTATGTGTCAGAATAATTGAACTTTTTATATTAAAAAGCATAAGTGAAAAAATGTTTTTATGTCAAATTTACAGAATTCTGACGTGTTAGAAGGGAGAGATGGCATCAAGTAGGTTGTAGAGTATTATTAATATTAGAGTTGATTCATTTTTCTAGAACTGGTTTGGCTGATTGCTCTACAAATTACGCTATTTGTTTTCCTATAGAATTTGATGTAATTAGAATTTACGCAAATTTAGTAAAAAATGTTATGAAGCTCTTAATTTATAGATTCAAACTGTTTGTAGACCATAATTTCAATTTTTGGTTCAACTTATCTTGACTTTTCTTTCTAAAATATCTATATAAATGTAGTTCTATCTATAATGTACCTATTCTCTACTTCATATGATAGTTATTTCACTTTACCTATTATAAATTAATATTATATTTCCTCATATTGTATGATTAGTTTTATCTAAGACATTTTTCCATTGCTGTATAAATTTTTCTTGTTTTTTTTTACTTGAATTTCATATGCTTTCATCATATTGTTCTAATTTTGTGTAATTCATTTGTTCTTAATGAGGTTTGTTTTGGCTTAGAGCTGTAAACCTCTCATTGTTGTATCACGTTTGTAATAAATAAATAAATAAATAAATTTGTATACTTACACATTTTGTACGTCCCCCATATAGTTCGCGCAAGCTGAGAAGACACGCAGTTACAATACAATTTACATTGTGACTGGGTGTCTTGTAAGCTAGCGCCAACTATAGCAGTAGTACAACAATGGCGAAACCTGTTTTAGGCATTACTCACTTTCAAATGCGGCTTATTTCGGGCGTTTGCCTCCGAGCCCCTGTGGCCTAATGGATAAGGCATCGGTCTCCTAAACCGGGGATTGTGGGTTCGAGTCCCACCAGGGGTAAATCTTTTTGTAGAGTCCAGTTGATTGTTATCGATTTAATTGTTGAATCTTATGTGATACAACTGATTTCAAATTATTAAAAGATTTTTATGTTTGTTACGTGGTTGTTTCCCCAGATTTTTTATTTTTTTGATCTCGAAGTCATTGTTGTTTTTATTCAATTGTTGTGTCTGATCTAATACTGCTGGTAGTATAAGACTTTGGAAGTTGCTTCTATGTAATTCTTCCAAAGTTGTTGATTTTTTTTGTATTTTTGATTAAAGCTTATAGGAAATAACTATCAATAATTATAATAAAATCGATTATTGAGATCTAAATACCCTTATAATAATAAATTGGCTCTGATATTGTCTGGATTTTATCATTTAATTATTATAATATTTTCTTTTTATCAATGATATTTTATGGTAGAAAATTCTTCTCCATTCTTCTAATCTTAAATTTTTCTTCTTTTCTATTGTTTTTTTTTGCTGTTTCAAGCACTTAAAAGTAAATTTATTTTCAAGTATTTCCATAATTATTAAGAACGTTGAAAATAAATTCTGTGAACTCAATCACATATTACCACATCCAACATATTTCCTTGGAATATTGGTAAAAATTGGTTGTGATGAATTCCAACTTTACTTTTGTCAAGCTTATGGATCTTTATTATTTTTCTGTTATCAAGTTATTGTTGTCAAATGTTTTAAGTTAGAGTTGAAATGTTTTCAAAATCTGAAGAATAAGTATTAGCATTGAAACAAGTTTTTATACTATGTTATTCATGTTCATGATGATTATACCACACCTTCATTATACTAAAAAGTGTATAATAAGATATCATGATCATCTAACAAAGCTTGGAGTTGAAAATGAAAAAGCTCGTTTCACAAAAAGACTAAATAGGTTTTTATTAGATTATTTTCTTGAAACAGGGCGGGGCAATAACGAATTGCATTTCGACCGCAATCTGACGCTTGTGAATAATGTGCCAACACCTCCTCCTCCTCCTCCTCTTCTTCCTCATCCTCCTCCTCCTCCTCCTCCTCCGCCTCCTCTCTTCCCTCGTCCACCTCTTCCTACATTTTCCTTCTCACCATTCTATTATTATTTCTACTCTTGTTTCTTTTTCTCTCGCCGTATTCGTACTCTATTTTTCATGATAAGACCGAAATCTCGTGTTTTGTAGCAAGTACGGCCTTGTCCTTGAATGAGGTTATTAATAGCAGTGTCTTACATCATAGCAACAGTATTCATTCTTTCATAGGACTTGAATGTGTTGAATGGTGATTGGTGGTAGATAGATACTATCGGAGACCTTGCCTGCGAATTGTTTATTGGTGTGACCCAGTAACGCCAGGGGTCACAGTATTTTCATTATTTGTTTTCATTGAGATTTTACACACTTTTTATTGGGTGTGAGTAGAAACAATTTACTCTGAAGAGTAGGATAGTCTTTGCTGTGGTTGAGTTCGGAGGTCACGTGACATCACAGATTATAGAATGAAAATTATTTATTCTTAGACAAGTTATTTCAGTGAGTTCTTTTATCTCAGCGTAGACGTCAAAATATTTGCTAGAGTAGCTTAGAATTCCTTATTGACTTGTTTGAAAACTTTTCAATACTTGATTGAAATTATATTTTCGCCATACTCGTATGTAATACACAACTTTCCAAGCTAGATTTGCGTTTGGAAAATTGCCGTTTACAGGAGAATCAAAGATCAGCTGTTCTGAATGCAGGAATAATCATTTTGATGATTATTACAGCACTAGTCATCGTCACGATGATGATTACAGCACTGAAAATCTATCCCAGCTGTTTTTTCCGAACTCTGACGTATGAATAAACGAGTTGAACGAGCCGCCATGACAGTTCACTGCGTGCGTTTGTTCACTAGTGTTGTGTTGAGGTTATGTTGGCTTCAGTTGATGTTTTCAGTTGTTTGAGGTTTTAATAAATCCTTCTCAGTCTAGTATGACGAAAAAAATGTACATAATTCGTGTGGAAAAGTTTACAAACTCATAATTATTTTCCAAACTCGCGTACCGCTCGTTTGGAGAACATAATTATTCGTTTGTAAAAACGCCTTTTCCAAACTCATTATGTAATATACTATTTTGCAGTTATAAAATTTAACTCTATGATATGTTCAATGAAATAAATTATTTTTCAATCATCTTGAGTGGTTCAAGGATTGAAACAGAGTATTTATGGAAGGATTGGAGTTAATTATGTGTTAGCAGTATCTTCTTTATGGAGAATTCTACTATGAGAATCCGTCTCTGAATAACACATTATCAAGTAGAAGAATAAAAACGACATTCCAGCTATCGACAATAAACTACTATCACTATTGTTACACTTTCGACTTTCGCGCTCCAATATTTATTTCAACGTGTTTATTCTACCGTTAACCGACTGAAATAAAACCTTTTCAGCAACACTTGAATCCGAGCGACAAACTTGATTCAAGTAGCGACAAACTTGAATTATGCTAGCAACAAACCGGTAATATTTTGCGGGAGCACCTGGCATAAATAAAGCACAAAGACAAACGGTCTCTCATTTGTAGCAATGAGCAACGATAATAAATAATATAGAGTTGCCGTCTACATGTTCAGATATCATCGTTGGGAGCTTGTTTAGCTGTGAAATCCTGTGTGATATTTCTTGTGGTGTCGACATATTTATAAAGTAGTATTTCGCAAGTATAACAATGGATGAGCTGGGGAGAACAATGGTGTAGTATATAGTGGGTGAGATAGTACATTAAAAAATGAACAGCCCGTTAGACAGTTCTACAATGTTTTGCTGAACGCCCATGTGTTTTCTGTGTGATATATTGTATAGACTGTCCAAGCAAAGAAGGCCCTCTGGCAAGATGAGAAAATGACTCCAGCTTGGTCAATATTGGTTAAAAATTATTGATTTGGTCTCAATCGCAGGGAACATTCTGATCTACAATTTGAGACCAAATCAATATTTTTGAACCAATATTGACCGAGTTGGAGTCATTTTTTTATCTTGTCAGAGGGTCTTCTTTGCTTGGACAGACTACACTCCTTGGAGTCTAATCCTTTTTTTCTGCAAGAAGCAGTTCTGAATGTCGGAGGATCTTGTAGTGAATTTCGCTGGTCGGATACTGTATACATATGATGTACTATTGTCTGACCAAGCAAAGAAAACATTATGGTTAAATGGGAAAATGACACCAGATCGTTCAATATTGGTTTAAAAAATATGAATTTGGACTGATGTTTTAGAGCAGAATTTGTTCTACAATTTTAGATCAAATTTATAATTTTTGAACCAATATTGATCGTGCTGGAATCATTTTCACATCTTGCCAGAATGTATTCTCTGCTTGGACAGACTATACCATTAGGTATATGGGATACTGGATATGTGTGGGTGGGCCTGTTAACATTGTTTAAATCCCATTCAGTGGGTGAGCATGGTATGTAGTGTTGTCTGCGGTATTTGTTGTTATTGTCAGCAAAAATATGTCTGTCTGGCAACTTGTCTACAAAAATATGTTGTCTGTGAAAATGTAGTATTGTTTAGCAACTTGAAATATGTTGCCGAATGTATTGTGTTCGAGAAAACATTGCTGAACAACATGTACGAGAAAGTTACCATGTAACTTACAACAAATTGTTGTTGAACTAAAAATAAACCATTTGAAGAAAATTGTTTTTTTAAGGTTCATTTTCGGTTCTGTTCGGATTAGATTCAGATCCAGATTTATTTACTTTATTCATGTACATTACAAAATAAATCAGCTTAAATTCTATATTATTTAAATTAAAAATGATATTTCAGGCTCAGGTACTGAGTTAATTTAAAAGAATCGAAATTGAATTAAATTCAAAAATATTAAATTAATTTTGAGGCTCAATCCCAATCCCAATGATAAAGCTAGACTTTTTGAACTGACTGTAGAATGATTAACTTTTGATTATAGGCTAGTATAGAGGCTTTCAAAATCTCATTTCACAGAGAAATATTAAACGAATATCATGATGCTTGGATGATTTTTATTCATATTTGATTGAGGCCGTCAAGTAATAAATAAAAAGTTCGAAATTAAATCGTGTTTCAAAAATATGAAATTAATTTTGAAGATCATCACAAAGGTACAGATAGAATTTTTGAACTGACTGTAGAATGATTAACAGAGCCTTCCAAAATCTCTCTTTACAGGGAAATATGATACAAATATTATGATGCTGGGATGAAATTTTTCATATTTGTTTGAGGTCATCATGCAATCACTGATGTGGAATGTTGTTTAGATTGAAAAGTTGTTCTTTAAACAAATAGTGAGTGATGAGTGATGAATAAAAGCAATTCCGTTGATGACGTTTCAAGCGGTGTCGGTACAGTCTGTCCAAGCAAAGAAGACATCCTGGCAAGATGGGAAAATGACTCCAGCTCTATCAATATTTGCTAAAAAATTATGAAATCAGACTAAAATTGTAGAGAAGAATGTTTTCTACAATTTGAGGCCAAATTCATAATTTTTGAAACAATATTAACCGAGCTGGAGTCATTTTCCCATCTTGTTAGAATGTCTTCTTTGTTCGGACAGACTATACAAATAGAAGCAGCTCTCAGTGAATAGCAGAGTAATGAGTTCTTTTTGAATTTAATCTGGCTTTTTTTCTCTCAGCTTTGTTTTTGTATTTTTCTCTTTTATTCCTGAAACGAGAGCAGAGAACAGAGTAGTTATTGAGTCTTGTTTTTGGAACAATTATTTCAATTTCAATCTCTTTTAGTTTTTTGTTTTGCTCATTACTTTTTGTTTTTCATATTTCCTCATTGTTTTCTTTATTTCAATCAAACTCCAAATTAAAAATTGTTTGATATTTTATCGCTCACATTCTGATCTACAATTTGTGATCAAATTTCTTAATTTTGAATCAATATTGACCGAGCTGGCGTCATTTTCCCAAGAATGTCTTCTTTTCTTGAACAGACTAAAGCCTAAATTGATATCAACACCCGTCTTTTGGAGGAAAAGTAAAGGCGTCGGTCTCTCTTCCCATGAATCCTTTAATCTCTTATCTTCTCTAATCCTTTTCCTTCAATTTACTTTCTCTCTCCTCTCCTTCTTCCCTCTTTCCCCTCCTTTCCCCCCTTTGCTTCCCGTCTCTCCTGTAGACGTGGAACAGTAGCAGCACTCTTATCAATTACGCCGCAACGTTTCTCCACTTTCGAATCGCGATAAGAAAATGGAATGGCACACGTTATTATCGCGGTATGTCGGTATAGTCTGTCCAAGCAAAGAAGAGCATCTGGCAAGATAAGAAAATGACTCCAGCGCAGTCAATATTGGTTCAAAAATTATAAATTTGGTCTCAAATTTTAGATTAGAACGTTTTCTACAATTTGACAATAAATTAATAATTGTTGAACGAATTTTGATCGAGCTGGAGTCATTTTTCAATCTTGACCGAGTGTCTTATTCGCTTGGACTGTCGGGTCCAGCAGGCGTTGTTTTTATTTGCAGAGTGGATTGAGTCGGATCGGAAAGGTCAGCAGCTGGTGTCAATCGTGTCCTGCCGCAAATCATGCAGGTGTTTCGGTCTGCAGCTTCTAATTACAAACCGTCTGAATTATTATTATTATCGTACTGTGCATAGCCGGTAGCCGTCAAATCATCTACGGGTTTCCTCCAATACATATATAGATGATACAGATTTAGAATACAGATACATGCGCGTATATACGAGCTCGTAGAATACGGGTTTGTATATACGTATATACTCGTAGAATACCGATACTGATATAGAAAACCGATACTGTTGATATAGAATACAGATACAGATATAGAATACAGATACAGGTATAGAATACAGATACAGATATACATGAATACGGATATTAATACAGATACTGATGATATAATACAGATACAGATACAGTTATAGATGGAGTCAGTAGGCGATGCACAAGTCGTGGTTTTTTCTAAGAATAGTGTTGTCACTTTTACACCATCAATGTCCTCTAATCACTATATCCCTATTTTTATACCAAGATTTTTATACCAAGAGGAGGAGGAGAATTAGGTGAAGAAGAAGTAGTAGGAGGAGGAGAAGTAGGAGAGGAGAAGGAAGGAAGAAGAAGAGAAGAAGAAGAAGAATGAGGAGGAGAAGAAGAAGAAGGAGAGGAGGAGGAGGAGGAAGAAGAAGAGAAGGAGGAGGAAGAGGGAGGAAGAGGGGAGGAGGAGGAGGAGGAAGGAGGAGAGGGAAAGGAGCAGGGAGGAGGAGGAAGAAGAAGGAGGAGGAGGGGGAGGAGATGACGGTGAAGTGATGAGGGAGGAGAGAGGAGGAGAAGGAGAAGAAGATGGAAGAGGAGGAATAGTGCGATGCGGTGGAGGAGGAGGAAAGAAGTGGAAACTGAGAGCATGAGATTGAGAATGTTGATTTTATAATAATAGTTTCTAAACTATTAGCAGTGAGTATATTTAAAGGCCTTTATATTCACTGCCTATGAGTTTTGACTTCAATAAAGTGAAGAATATGAAACAAACGTCTCTAATTTACAAGTTTATTACCGGGTTTGATATTAATGTCTGTATAATGTTAATGATGACTGTAATTGGTATAAATAGAAATGTGTCAATTTCTTTTGAAAATTTCATTAATTCAATGTTTTTTTCGCAGGTACGTTGAATTGCAGAGAGTTTCAGGTATCCAATAAAAAGAAAAGTTCGCACCTCATTGCAGTAATGCAGGTATGGAAGCTGAAAAATACTAATGAGAACTCAAATGTCTTGCATGTTGTAATACATTATTCGCAGTTAGTGCAATACGATTGATAGTCTGTTCATAGATAGTCTGTTTTGAATTTATAGCGTAAATTGGAGAATTTGCACTTGATAATTTATTACGATCTCTTGAACTAAAGATGTCAGTGTTTTACTTAATATTGCAGTCAACTCAATAATTTACGTTCACCAGGGGCGAACCCAGGGGGGGGGATTCATTAAATTTATAAATAAATTCCATTTATTAAATTTTACAATCAAAATATTGTCAATAATAGATAGATGATAAATATTGTCAATAATTTTCATATTGGAGTATCACAAAAATTGAACTTTGAACTAAGAGTTATTTAAAATAATTGATAAATAAAATGAGAAAATCAAATACCTTTTTTTTTAAACTTTAAAAGTATTATTATTCACAGACATGTTTCGGGACTAGGCTAAGCCCATTTTCAATGTGACTAGAATAATACTGTTATTATTATTATTATTATTATTATTATTATTATTATTATTATTATTATTACTATTATTATTATTACTATTATTACTATTACTATTACTATTACTATTACTATTATTATTATTACAAACATGTCGGTAAATAATAATACTTTTAAAGTTTTAAAATGGGTTTTTGATTTTTTTCATTTTATTTATCAATTGAAGTATCATCGTATCATGATATAATAAATATATAGTTAATATCATATAATGATATTGTTATGGATAGTCAATTGAGAATTCATATTCTTAAATATTAGATTTGAATTGAGAATTAACAACTTTCAAAATTGGAAGAATTTATGATAAATTGCGAAAACTATAGCACTTTTCATAAAAAATCTCGTTTCCTCACCTGAAATTACGTAAATAGCATGAGAACTAGCAAAATGTTCTTGCTCAGTTTGACTCGTCGGGAAGACTCACTCGAATCTCCTTCAAAAATTATTAAAGAAATATTTCCCTTTGAAAATAATTGATCTAAAAAGAGAATAAAATAAAGAAATTAAAAAGTTAAGAAAATAGGATAAATAATTAGGATTGCCTAAGCGCCTAAGTAGGATAGCGCTTGAATTTGGGAATTTTTACATTTAATGTAATGATAAGCCGGCTGGTCGGGTCGGCGAATGACATCACAATCTCATCGGCTGGCTTCTCCATGCGTCTTATGGGATCGAGACAACCTCTATAAGAACCTTGGATCAAATAGTTGACAAATATTGTTGATTGAATTGTTGATCAAATTTCTGATTAAATATTGTTGATCAAATTATTTATCAAATATTGTTGATCGAATTGTTGATCAATATTGTTTATCGAATTGTTGATCAAATCATTGATCAAATATTGTTGATAAAATTATTGATCAAATCAACAATATTTGATTAAATATAAAAAAATATTGTGAATCATATAAACTTTTAATTTTATTGAAAAATATACAATATAGCCTACATGTTTTGACAAAAAATCTAAAACTAGATTACAAGCAAGTTGAAGATTGCAGCCATTCTCCCATTGAAGACACGCCTTCATGCCCCACCTGCTCTTTTCTGATTTGTCGACAGTAGCTTGTTGATTCTGCCTTAGAAAATGGCTGCTAGCGAGAAAATGGTGGGACAACATTGGTTCCAAAAGTTATGAACGCGACCAGTAGATGGCAGCAGTTGTTGGGTGATAATACAGACACGCCTTCATGCCCCACCTGCTCTTTTCTGATTGGTCGACAGTGGCTTGTGGGTTCTGCCTTAGAAAATGGCTGCTAGCGAGAAAATGGTGGGACAACATTGGTTCGAAAAGTTACAAATTCGACCAGTAGATGGCAGTAGTTGTCGGGTGATTGTACAGACACGCCGTCATGCTCCGCCTGCTCTTTTATTATTGGTTAACATTGCTTATTAGTTCTGCCTCAGAAAATGGCTTCTAGTAAGAAAATGGTGGATGATGTATCATTCTGACAATGATTTACCATCCGATCCGTCCATCTTACGCTAATAACATTATTTATTGGTTTATTCAACCTAGTACAATATAGTACTTGAAGGATTCATTTATAGAATTTAGTTTCAGTGTTAACTTTATCGTGTGATGGACTGTATATTCAGTCAGATTATAGACTACAGGCTACATTCCTAGTTATACCCATTCACTTTGATTTGCATAATGAAAGTAGATAAATCTTGATCTTGATGCAAAAACTGGCCTAGTCACTCATTTCATGATCTACAAAGTTATGAATTTATTGTTCTTGTTGGGAATGGTAGTATGGTTAGGTGGGTAATTTGGGGGTTTATAAATCCCAATTCAAAATATTTATTCCAAATCACCTTGAAACGTGAATAACGTTCAATCTAGTGTTTATCTATAATTTTCGTTGATGATACCCTCATAAGTGCGTAATCAAATCACTTGTGGGTTAAGGACGGTTAGGTATCAAGCTTGAAATTTTACTACTTTATTGCTTCACCAAAGTTATTGTCGTATTTAGACTATTAGGCTACTGTTTTTGATTCTGTAGCTGATAAAAACTGACCAAAACTGATTGCAATTTCTATCTAGAATAAAAACGAGAACCCTATTTTTAGAATCAAATCGGGGTTTAAAATTACAGAACAATCAAATAAATGGCAGGTATTTTGTGTTAGTGGCATATTGCTCGATTTTTTTTGCCTTATCGAGATGTTTGCTCGATTTGAAGTTGAGTTCGGACCTAAATGAGTAGATGGCACGCGACTCGAAACTGGGAGCTTATATTTAGGGAAACGATGGTTGATCATTATTTATGGGGTCAAAGGTCAATGGTTTCTGTTCCTCCATATATTTAGAGTTTTGATAGTAACAGAGTTTATACTGTTTTTTTCATGTCAATTTCCCGCCGTTGTTATCTCGGTAACAAAGCGTTTTTGGAGTTATGTCACTTTGTAATTTTTACCCTATTTGTTGTAAGAAATCAGCCTGAGAAGTATTACACATTTCTGAAATACTGTATATAGTGTATATTAGTACTGTACAAACTATAAAGGAAGCACCTTTGAAAACTGTGGGAAATAAAGGGTTGTTATTGGAGGTGTAGATTGAGTGGATGGTAATGTAATCTTTGAAAATATTTAGAAAATAGTTTGTGAATTGTAATCGAGATCAATCAATATCTCTATTATTATTCATAAAATGAATTAAATTTCAACATTGGATACAGATATGTAGTAGAAATTGTCATAACCTCAAACCTCAGATTTATTACTACTTGTACTACTTCAATTTTTACTACTTGTAATTTCTCTTCTGTAAATAAATAAAAATTTATTTATTTTATTTATTGAAATATCCAGATATAGTCTGACTGGTCGCGGAAAGAAGACATGCTAGCATGATGGGAAAATTACTTCAACTCGGTCAATATTGGTTCATCATATTCAATACATATTCTAGTATTTCATACATTATGATATCAATACACAACTACTCAAAAAGTGAGGAATAATTTTAATGAAAAATTAAATAACTTCAAATTCAAATGCGTGATTGATACATGGTTGTCTAATCGATTTTTTTGTGAGGAAATTTTGTCCTGAAAACTCTATTCATTATGGCTAGTTCACACAATATCACATATCACAAAAATTGAATAATTTCATTAAAAAATGAAATATTATGACTCCAAATTATATTGCCTGATTGATACATCGATTCAACTAACCTTCGTCCAATTGATTTTCTTGTAAGAGGAATTTCTCAGGGAAATTTTGCCCTGAAAACTCTAGAATCTGGTGTTTACAGAGAGTGAGCATATCACTTTCACTTTTAATGCACTTTATGTTTGTATGGGCTGACGACTTGTTTACAAACGACAAATAGATTTTGCCTGGTATGGCACTTTTAGCCTGGTTTGGACCTTCGGCTCTTAAGTGCTTTTCTGTCCTTCTTTTTGTGTGTCCTCTTTCTTTACTACTCGGTTTCCTTATTTCCTTCTCAAGGAAGACCTAAATATCTAGTGATGTGTGAGGAGAAGGGAAAATGGTATAGTCTGTCCAAGCAATGAAGACACTCTGAAGAGAATGACTCCAGCTCGGTCAATATTGTTTCAAAAAATATTGATTTGGTCTCAAAATTGTAAATCAGAATGTTTCCAAGAATTGAGACCAAATTAAAAATTTTTGAATCAATATTGACCGTGCTAGAGTCATTTTCTCATCTTGCCAGAGGGTCTTCTTTGCTTGGACAGACTTTAACTCTGTAGAGAAACTAGGGGAAATTAGCTTTGGAAAATCATTACTCTATAATGACAGGACACCATTAAGATCTACCCTCCTCATATTATATCAATCAATTATTTATTTATTAATACATCTATTATCATGATTTATGTATAATACCATACCTTTTACAAAGCTATGATAATACTGTACTCGTAATTGATATTATAATCTGAAAGAGAAAAACCTAGTCTCAGCCTGTAATATGGGACCTAGTCTATACTTTCAATTTCAATGGGTAATGATGTCCAAAAGGTTACATATCATAACAATATTCTGAAAAATAATTAAACTCTGAATCAAAATACAGTATTCATTATTCTTTAATCATATATTCATTATTCGTCATTCCAATAACTGAAAAAATTGTTATGCAATTCTCAAATCAAATCAATTATCAAATGATATGTAATTATCAAATCAAATTAACGTGGAAACTTCAATCAGATTACTTCATAGATTACTTCTTACCTTATACTGGGGATTTCCTGAATAGTTTTAAATAATTGGAAATATATCAGTCCACTTCATATAAGGATTACATCTACTAATGTATAAGAAATGAGATAATAAATCACATTACCCTTGAAAATCTTCTCATTTTGAAATATTTTTAAGATTACTATGATTTAGTATGTAATTTATTATCCCTTGAATACAGTCATGTAATTGGTACTTGGGTTCAAAATTAATACGATTAATGTAATTTTTAGTCTAATAGCCTCAGAAATTTATCATTATTGAAAATAATAGTTGACACTTATTATTGTCCTACGCTATTATTAAAATTGTTATTGCTCAGATAATGTGATACAGAAGGGGAATCGGTAATAAATCAATATGGGTTATCTGACCCATTACATTAATGACTAGATTTGAACGATGAACTGTTGGATCATCAAAAAAACTGATAACATAATTTTTTATCACAAAAAGCGGTGGATCAGGAAAATTTCCTATAGTGTTTTATTAAATAGCTGACTAGCTATCAATAATAATAATAGCTTTCATAAAGTCCTGCTATAAAATCATGTGGAATAGATAGTCGTATCTTAATTTCTAATTTTTGTACCATTTTCCATTCAATTAGATTACCTGAAATTTACAATTTGTCAAATTTGACTCCTCCCGTGCAAGGTCAGTAGAGAGGTTTACTATAGTCTGTCCAAGCAAAGAAGACCCTCTGGCAAGATGGGAGAATGACTCAAGCTCGGTCAATATTGGTTTAAAAATCATCAATTTGATCTGATCAATTGTAGGGAACTATTATATCCACTATAAAGACCACATTTATAATTCTTGAACAAATATTGACCAAGCTGGAGTCATTTTCCCATCTTGGAAGAGGGTCTTCTTTGCTTGGACAGACTATAATAGATTGTTTTCCTGATTACTCAGATTTTACGGACTTGATAGGTTTTTGAGAATTTTAGTTAGTAGAGAGTTTTACTGATCTTGAGATCACTCTTTACTAATCTTGGTTCTAGTGCGTGAAATTTCAAATCTTTATATATTGTCTGGTATAATTCTTGCTTATAAATCAACATTCAAATTTCTAAATCATAGTTTACAATTCGGAGTGTGAAAATTTGTGAATTGCGATAGTGCTTAGAAATTTTTCAAACATAACCTCTATATTATTTTAAATATTTTTATCAAAATTTGGGAAAATAACGTTTTGGACTGTAATATCTGTGTTTTCACCCTTTATTGTGATTTGTCGATTAAATAAATGAATAAATTTGAATGGGACGTTTCAGTGAAAAAAGATAGTATGGCAATAAGGTTATTTTTCCATATTTTTTGTAGTTTTCGAATCTTAAATTACATGGTTGAGTTGAATAAGATAGTACACGAATGTGACCACATAACTCAAGTCAATTACGTAATCACGGTGATAAATGTCTCTCAGCTCTCAACTGAAATAGAGTGCTGATAACCTGTTCTTGTCAACTTGAGAATACTGTATCAAGTTTGAAGCACATGTGTAATTTCAACAACCTCTGGTAGCTCAGTTGGTAGAGCGGTGGACTGTAGTGTGATGAATTGACAGAAATCCATAGGTCGCTGGTTCAAATCCGGCCCGGAGGAGAATTTTTGATGAGCTTGCCTCTTTTCATCAAATGAATTATTATTATTAATTTAAAAATATTTTGCGATTAAATTTTTGTAAATAATATTGATTATTCCATCCTCTGGTAGCTCAGTTGGTAGAGCGGTGGACTGTAGTGTGATGAATTGACAGAAATCCATAGGTCGCTGGTTCAAATCCGGCCCGGAGGAGATTTTTTGACGAGCTTGCCTCTTTTCATTCAATGAATTATTATTATTAATTGAAAAATATTTTTCGATTGAATTTTTGTAAATAATATTTATTATTCCGTCCTCTGGTAGCTCAATTGGTAGAGCGGTGGACTGTAGTGTGATGAATTGCCAGAAATCCATAGGTCGCTGGTTCAAATCCGGCCCGGAGGAGAATTTTTTGACAATTTTTCCTTTTTAAACTCTTTTTGGGTAGCCTACAGTATGAATGACTTCATCTTTCACTTTGTAGAGTTTAAAGAAACTTTCGTGGGCATATAGGTGTATCATGTTTTTATTATGTATTTTTCTCTTGAATATGATTTTATGGGAAAAAATATAAAATTTTCATAAATAATTTGGAATTTGAATAAAAAATTGAATTTTAGGATAAAATTTTAAAAACGAGTAGTACGAGTAACTAGTAATTCTCCAGAATTGAATTACTTCTTCTCAATTTCAATTCCTGTCCTTAATTTTCTAATTTGAAGGATATAAAACAACAGCTCTTCCACCTCCAGAATAGGCGTCCAAATTCGGTTTCATCCAAGTATTCGTTTAGTACTATCATATACCTAGTATACATAAGTACTGTCTAATTAGTATATTGAGGTCTACTTTATATCTACGGTACTATCACCTCGGCACGTGTAGTAAATAGACATTTAAGAAAGTGTCAACAAAGACTGGAATGAAGCGTTGTCAGTAAGCACACTTCTGTATATTTGTAGATGCGACCAAACGTATCAGAATGCTGTCAATGTTAATGGGCTTCTATCCCAATACAAGACACGGTCCATCTTTGACAGTCGAGTGTGTTTACTGGGCTACTTCCTTGCTCCTTCACGCTTTTTTACATATATTTTTTTCTCTTGGAAGTTGGAAGTCAGGACTGTAATCAACTCTCTTCTCTCTCTCATACGTTATCAACAAATTTCTCTCAATTCTGCTTACACAATATTCTGTCTTTTTTCAATTTCCGACCAATTTTTATTTTTATTTTCATGCTTTCCTTGTACATCTTCTTTGTCTTAATTTTTTGTCTTATTGACTTAATACTCATCTTCTTCTTCTACTTCCTCTCTTCTTTCTATTCCTTTTCTCCACCTTTCCTTGCTCTCTTCTCTGGTTCTTATACTAGTGTAGCAGTAGCCTATATTATTTTCATTTTTTACTCTCACTTCTTTCAATCCTTATCCTCCACGTCCTCTCTTTTTCCTCTTCTTTTTCTTGTTCACCATCTTCTTCTCCTTCTACTGTATCATCTTCTACCTCTCCTGTATTTTTCTCAACGTTTTCTTCTTCTTCTTCTTCTTCTTCTTCTTCTTCTTCTTCTTCTTCATCATTCATTTATTTTGTCTCAACCCTATCCCTCTTTCTCTTTATCCACTACTGACGGCATTTTGTTGTGTTTATTTGAGTACCGGAAAAGGCTCTCGTCACCCCTCACTACAAAATGAGACAGTTATAGCCGACATTATAACTATTAACCAACAGACATTGACATTCAACAATACTCTAATTTTGTTCTTCACGAGTCTTCTTCACACTTCCTACTCGATTAAAATAGGATTCAAAGTGCACTAGTTGAGTAGTATATGGGTATATGGTGAATGAACTCAAATTCAAATTTATTTCCACAACAACAGGTACAAAAACCAATAAACCTTACTACATTACATTTTCATTACATATTTTACATTACATTACATATTACATTTTCAAATTAGCTTACAAACAAGACATAATAAATTCTCAACATACAATCATGTTGACAAACAAAAAATTTAATGCAAGAACAAAACTTTCAATTTCAAATACAGCAGCAAAATACATTGAAGGTAGTGGAATGCTACTGGCACAAGTAAGCTTGGCCGCCAGTAGGAGTAGCAATGATTATTATTACAATGAACTATATTATTCATTTTCATTTATTTGTCAAAATACCTTACTTATTGCTCATTGGATGGAACAGACAATTGTCCAAAACGTCTTATTTAATAATTATTATTTCCACAATTCTTTGAGTGGTTGTAAAGTGATATTGTTTTAGTTAATTCAATATTTCCGCAATGTCCACTTTCACCATACTCACAAATTTCAACTTGAAAATGGAAGTGATATGATTAATACTGAGTCGTTAACATTTCAATTGAATTTACCTATTCAGTCTTTATCTATTCTCCTATGAAGAATGACTTCTCTTGCGAAGTTTGGACAGTTATGTCCACTTTACCACTTACACTTCGCCACGAATATCATGAAATAATCACTTGATCAGTACCATGTGTAACCATTCTACCGTAAATTCATTTGTACATTTTTCATGTACAACTTTTGAGATGACTCATGTAACACAAAATAAATCTTACATAATTGAGTTTCAGCGAGTGCATTTGTAACCGCATATTATTGCAATGTTGTAAACAAATAGGTGCGACCAGTTTAGGTGTCAATCTTCATGTATAGTCTGTCCAAGCAAAGAAGACCCACTGGCGAGATGGAAGAATGACTGAAGCTCGGTCAATATTAGTTCAAAAATTATCAATTTGATCTCAAATTGTAGGAAACAGTTTGGTCTAATATTAAGACCACATTTATAATTCTTGAACAAATATTGAGCAAGCTGGAGTCATTTTTCCATCTTGCCAGAGGGTCTTGTTTGCTTGGAAAGACTATAACCAACGTGTCTCATTTAAAATAAATAATACTGTATTCTGTCCACCGCCACTTATTAGACAAACATACCGCACCATAAATACATGTTTGTTTGAATACATTATTTGCCTGTTACAAGTGTTGTAACTGTCAGCTCTCTCATATCATAGAAGTATACCTATACTTAAACTATATCTAGTTATAGTTGTATGCTTCATGTAGTGTTATTCAGTGTTGTATAATATACATTATGTATTCATACTTCATGTATTCAATGTATCATGTATTATAATATGTTATCTGGTTCTTAACCTGTTATAATGTGGTGACTTTTCAACTCCCCCTTCCCCACCAGTCTGGTCGAGCAAAGAAGACATTCTGGTAAGATGGGAAAATTAATACAGCTCGATAAATATTTGTTCAAAAATTGTAAATTTGGTATTGAATTGTAGAAATATTCTGCTCTACAATTTAAGACCAAGTTTATAATTTTTGAACAAATATTTATCGAGCTGTATTAATTTTCCCATCTTGTCAGAATGTCTTCTTTGACCGACCAGACTATAACAGCTAACACCCCTTGGTTTGAAAGGTGTCCATTTATTCATTCATTTGTTAGTGTCAAGTGTATTACAAATGATACAGTACTGTACAAGCACAGTATAGTACTGTCTTATTATCATTCATGTCTTTCTAATTCGCTATTCCTTCTCTTTCTCTCTGTATTCTAATTTTTTCTCTTTATTCCTATCTCTGTATTACTCTACCTTTCTCATCCTCTCTTCCTTGTACTTAATTTGCTTTGGAATTCTCTTATTTATCTATTTTTTCTCTTTTATCCTATTTTTCACAGTCACATTGTTCTAGTCTCTTTTACCATCTCTCTCTCAGCTTCATAACTAATTTCTCCTACTTACATATTCATGTGTGTTTCTCATTCTCATCTATTCTTTCTTCATTTTCTTCTATAAATATTTTTTGTGTTCATTCTCCTCCTTTCACTTATTAATCCATCTGAAACTATAGAACAAGGCTTTTCCATTTTCTTTCATTTTCTAAATCTATGTTTCCCTTATAATCTTTACTCCTCTCTCCGGCCCACTTCTTTATTAGTATTTTCTTTCCTTTCTCTTCATCTTCCTCTTTTTATTTCTCATTTCGAGTTGTATTCAATGGTTTCTCTTATTCCAAATCTTTTTTGTCTACTGTCATTTATTCTTTTATATATTCCTTTTTCTTGTAGTATTCCTATGTCTCTCTTATTCCAAGTATTTATATTTCTCTATAATTTCTATATCATTATTGTTTTACTTCTCCCTCTTTTTCTACCACCTTCCTTCCTTGCCAACCTTCCATTACACATTTTTGCATTTTTCTGGCAAATTTAAATAATCAACTATATTCCACTTACTTATTCAGAATGTCTTACTTAATCTGCTATCACTAAACATCTAGAGGTGTGGGTTTTAAATTTTTAATTTGCGTAGAACATTTTCTCAACATAGAGTACATGGCAGTTACATCTTGTATGCTTGTTTGGTGCATTACGGTATTTATTTATATGAAGATTCTCTCATTATTCAACATTATAGTTATAGGTATTTTAATAAATTAAAATAAATATTCTATGTTGATGCTCAACTTATTCTAAAACTGGTTAAAGTTGTTTGTATTGAATTAATGCTGTACCCATCTTGTATTGAAATGTCTTGCAATACTTGTACTGTGTAATATTTCAAATGTTTTATAATATGTGTATGAATGTCTTCCTTAGATCGAAGTGTTATGAAAGTTGTTTCTGCACCTACTTAAAATTTATCAACATGCAAAATAGATGTGATAGATTGTTTATTAGTTTGAGATAAATTAAACTCAGAACACACCTTGTAATATTTAAATATCCGTAAATCATCTTCTCGAGCGTTATGAAAGTGGTTTCTGCAATATATTATGACTGTGATAAGTCATGCTTATCATGTAATGGATTGCTTATTGGTTCAGATTTTATTCAATTCAAATCCAGAATTATTGTAATTTTCCTGGATAATGATTATTTGGAACCTATTTTTCCGATGATTTGGAACAAGATTCTGTATTTATGACTTAGTTGCAATAAATAATTTATTTGTAATAGATGTATTTAGTTCTAGTTCATAGTGTTAGGTGATAATTAAGAATCTATTGTTTGGATTCATTCATGAAATTCAATGATATTTATTTATCAACCCTATTTAGATGAGAAAACAAATTCTTCTTTCTTTTCTTTTTCTTCTTCTTCTTCTTCTTCTTCTTCTTCTTTTTTCTTCTTCGTCTTCTTTCCTAGATTTCCAAAAATAACACAAGTTATTGTAAGGCAATCAGGGTATTCCCTTACCATTTACTGGAAATGTTTTTGCTCCTATTCATTTTTATGCTTCATATTTTGAGTATTGTTGTCAGACACAAGTAAGGAGGATGGATTGTAGGACCACTTCATCTTATCCACAAATCTAATGCATTTTTCTCCAATTTAGTTTTGTAACAATGTAAATTCATCAATTTATTGTAAAAATTCACCAATGCACTAAAGTTGTGTAATTTTGGATGTGTATTGGTTATGGTTAATCTATGAAACTAGTTTTATCAGAATTTCAAAGGAAGAATTCGTGATACAATGTATGTTTGTCTGATTTGTTTATTTTTGAATAAATGAAAAACACATTGACAACAAATGTAGCGCAAAACGTGGGAGTAAGAAGAATTATTCGTAATGGAGTTATTCATTTTTTTCATTAGTTACCATAGCTCATGCATACAAAATAAGAATAAATAATTACTTGATTAGTAATCCACTCGTGATTTCATGAATTTTAGTTTTTGGTGTAGTCTGGTCGAGCAAAGAAGACATTCATGCAAGATGGGAAAATGACTCCAGCTCGGTCAATATTGGTTCTAAAATTATAAATGTGGTGTCAAATTGTAGAAAAACTTTTATCTACAATTTAAGACAAAGTTTATTATTTTTGAACTACTATTGACCGAGCTGGAGTCATTTTCCCATCTTGCCAGAATGTCTTCTTTGATCGACCATAGAAATTATGATGTGGGAAGAGAAAGGTAAACAAGCAAGGTTAATGTACAGTGGACTTGTAGGTTAGAAAAACTAGATAGGAAAATATGGAAATGTCAACTACTGGTGTGGACTGTTGTGTTAATATTTACTATTGTGGTCGACAATGCACGGAGATTACGGTTTTTGTTTATTGTGTGTTCATAATTTCACGTGGAGATGGAATTGGTAGTGTTGAGAGATGACGAGAGCTGGAATTGTGAGGTGGATAATGAAGCTATTTCCATTCCAGTAGTGGACCGCTTAGGGAATGTGTGGAGGAGGAGGAGGAGGAGGAGGGGTAGGTTGAAGAAGAAGAAGAAGAAGAAGAAGAAGAAAAAGGGGGAGGAGGAGGAGAAGATAAGAAAGAAAACAATAGGAGAAGAAAAAGAAGAGAAAGGAGGAGGAGAATAATAACAAAAAGAAGAAGGGAAAATAGGGAGGAAAAAGGAAGAAGAAGGAATGTGAAGAAAAAATAGAAGGATCACAAAAAGAGACATATGATGTAGAAGAAGAAGGAACTGAAGACAGTAGAAGTAGAAGAAAACAGAAGAAAATGAAGATTATCAAAAAGAATGATAGAAATTAGGAGAAGATATCGAAGAAATAGGAAAGAAGCTGTGGTAGAAAAATGGAGAGGAAGTTGGAGCTGAGGTTGAAAAAACAGAAGAAGAGGCAGAACAATTGAAAACACAAGATGAAGTAGAAGAAGAAAAGTATGAAGAAGAAGAAGAAGAAGAAGAAAAAGGTGAAGGCGATGAAGAATTTTTATCAATGGCTCAACAGCCCATGAAGGGCCCAGGCCTACCAGCTGGTTGCCAGTTTCATATTCACTTCACTATACAGTCCGTCCAAGGAAAGAAGACACCCCCCAGCAAGACGGGAAAATGACTCCAGCCCGGCCAATACCGGGCAAAAGCCATTAAATGATGATGCCATCAAACTGAACCCACAGCCCAGAACCAACACTGACCAAGCCACATTGCTTCATTGTGATGAAGAAAACAGCGAAAAAGGAAGCTGAAAAGAAACCAGGGTGATGCAAACTGATGAACTGAGAAAGAGCATGAATGAAGATAAAAGCTGGAAGATGCAAAAAAAACAAAATTAGTGGAAATGAGGAATGAAACATAGGATTTTGGATAGAAAAATGAAATTGTACGTAAATAGAGATACGGTAATAATGAATACATTGATAAGATAATAATCGTAATAAATTGTTTGACTTTTCCTGATTTATAGTATAAAATTGGAATAAATAGATATTATCTCAGATTGAAGATTTTGTAGTAGTATCAAGGTAAATAGGTATTGGTGAATCAAAATAAGTCAAATTAAAAAAAATATATTTAAATGTATTTGAGCAAACGAAAATCTTAATAATTTTTACGGAAAACGAAGGAGAAATAAATAGTACGGAATTTAGAAAAGTATTATGAGGAAAGTGTATTGAAGTATTTTAAGAATGAATATTAGTAGCCTATACATTTGGGTTACATTCTAATTATATTGAGAAATATTTGAGCAAATGAAAATCGAAATAATGTTTTCAAAAGCGATGTAGAAAGAACTAGTATGGAATACAGGAAAGCATTGTGAGGAAAATGCATTGAAGTACAGTATTTTGAGGAAAAATTCTATAACGCCATACATTGGGCGGTAAAAATATCGTAATAAGTGTGTAGAAAAAAAATTCAACAGTCATGGTACAATACTGACTGAGTACACTATACGCTTCACCAAAGTAGAACTGTCATTCTTCAAGTACTTAGTATAGTAGAGTATAGTGGAGTGAAGAAGAGTACTAAGTATAATAGTAGAGAAAAGAGATCGTTGAATACTGGGGTGATTAATTCGAACATGTTATTCTCGAAACAAAAAGAGGAGCACAAAAGACTAGTAACGTAACGAGAAGGAGAATGAGATAAGAAAGAATGAGATAAGAGAGATGTGGGAAGGAATCGTGATCTCTAGTTACTGTCGGCATGACAATCGAGGTGTTTATTTTGAGAACTTTTGAAAAGATAACTTGAAACAAGAAGGTATGTGATGAAAGAATGATGGAGAAGAAGGTGGTGGAGGAGAAGGAGAAAATAGAGGGGTAAAAGATAGAAGAGAAGGAGGAGACAAGGAGGAGTAGAAAAGGAAGAAATAGAAATGAAATTCGTGAACCAAAATGCTTTCAATCTCCAACTTGTTACATTTTGAATGTGTTTTTTTAGTTTCATTCAGAGTATAACGCTAGTAGGCTACCATTGCTCTCTATTTGTAGGGTGAGGCTTATGCCCGGTTTTTCCAAGGACACTCAAAGTTGGGGGACCCTCAAATTTTGATGAACAGCTGACATTTTCTATGATAAGTGTAGGAAATGTAGTAAAGTGTATTAAACTTGAGGGTCCCTCAAATTTGAGTGTGCTTGGAAAAACCGGGCATTAGATTTGGGGTTTATACTATACTATGATATACAAATCACATGATATGATTTATGATATAGATGTAGAACTATGTATTGTATAATACTATGTAGTACCCGCAGCCTAATCTCAAGCCTCACCTTATTTGACTTGTTTTTACCGTTAGATTTGGAAGTGGATTGGGTCTCTTTGGAAGGGATCTGGTTGTAATTTTCAAATAGATGTAAGAAATAAATTGTAAAAAATAGATTGTTAAAAAGATGTAAAAAATGAGGCCGAAATATACTTTGTAAGGCACTAGAAGTGTTCACAGAGATTTCAGATACAAGTTCCATTGAATTTATTTCAAGTTTTATTCACTTTTTCAATTACTAATTTCAAAGCAGAGATAAATATGATACAATTAAAAAATGGTGTACAAAAGGGAAATTGCTCATAAAGTGAAGCAAAAAAGATAACCTTTAGTTTCGAACTTATTATTTATCAAAATTTGGTATAAAGACGTTTTGGACGTTAGTCTGTGTTATTAGCCAATATGTTAATTATTTTTTGTGAATAAATAAATACAATAAAATGTGTTCATCTACAAATAGACCATTCATTGATACTTCAAACTCATGAATATAGTGGGTGTGAATTTTGTGTACACTTCAACCCTCCAAGTATGATTGATGATAAACTTAAAAACCGTCCAAATTATAAAATCAACCCAGAATAATTATAAAAATTGAAGTCTTCCAAATTGTGTGACTGTCAATAGAAAAAGAATGGAGCATTTTATCTCTAATACTCTTTGATAGGAATGAAAATACAGTGAAGAGTGAATAGTCGCTGTAGAAAAAATACCTTCAAGCGCTCTGATTGTACTTCACATTTGACATTTGTGATAACCAGTTTTTCGTTCAGCAATGTCCAGAGTGTTTTAGCATTGAAATATTGAATAATTTTATTTAAATAAACATCCTCTGGTAGCTCAGTTGGTAGAGCGGTGGACTGTAGTGTGAATAAAGTGTCAGTAATCCATAGGTCGCTGGTTCAAATCCGGCCCGGAGGAGAATTTTTTTATTAGTTTATAGGTTTTTATTGCACTTTTAGTGCATTTCATTTTAAAAAATGCACTATTGGTCTTGACCGGATAATCGCAAATATATGATGCGATATATTTTTTACACGTTTCCGAGCCCCCAGAACACGAATCTGATGTCCGTTCAAATTCATATATCTCTATATATATATTTATATATGTACAGATTCTTGTTAACACGATAACTCCCGAAGGGCTTGTCGGAGAGCGACCGAATTTTGCACAAAAATCATTAGTGTTAATATCTCGGTCAAGTTCGTTAACCAGCCAAATTGGTCCAAGGGAAGGGGGTGAAATTAGGGGATGAAAATTTTGAAAAATCACTACAAATCGACCAATGACTTGATCGTTTTGAAAATTGGTGTGTATAATACCCTTAATATGCCCTACAATTTGAGCCATCAACGAAAAAAATCCAATCAAAAATGGCGGAGAAATCGGCGAATAATATGCCGAAAATTGAGTTTTTTCACGGGTTTTTCGAAAACGGCACCTTTGAATTCATACCCTGAATAGCTCATAATAAGTCATATGGTTTGAGCCATTATAGATTTGCATTTGAAATGCACTCTTTCCGACCGCCAGCTGCCGGAACGAATTTTATTTCTGGAGAGGATAATATTGAATCATTTCATTACTTTAATTCAGGATATTTTATCAAATGTCTAGGAATTGAGAAATTTCTAGATAAAATTATTTAGAATGTTAACTCTAATTTCTCTTTGCTCGCATTTTGTATTTTCATCTTCAATTTTAGATAATTTATTATAATTTCAAGATTCATCATTTATTGTAATTTCAAAGGCTTAATCATAAATAAATATTCCCAACCAATCACTCACGTTCTACAATGATAGTAATCATTGAATTATCTATATATTTTACTAATGTTTGCATTTTAAAATGCAATTTTTTTTTATTTAAAGGAGGTTGAATTCAATTGAGTTTTTCAATTGCAATAACAAAGTTTTGTAATTCAACAGCGATTAGCTAATAAATTACAATATCTATACAGTATTTGTTTACTGTGGAAAGAGATCGGCCCAAAAATGTCAATAATATATAATATATATATATTGATCGGTGTTGAAAATAGTTTGATTATCATTCACAAAAATAGACAGAAATTGAGAAATTTTGAGTGAGTGAAGAACGCAAACCAACACACATTTATTCAATATGGTATGAAACTTGATGAAATATATATGAGCAGTTCTAAGTTCTGTGTAGAGTAGAAATGTGAGAAAGCTTTCGAACCCGAAAAAATCTTTGAGTGACGTACAGATCGTGAAGATGGAATTGGGTGGAAGACGGTGTGTTGTTAAAGTGGCGAGAAAGAGAAACATAGCATTTCGTCTCAGTCATTCGTCTGAATGTTATTAAAATATAAAAATCGTTGAAATTATAATGAGCTGGAGAAGATCGTGAGTACGCAAAATAGCCTGCTGGCTCATTATACCCGGTTCAATTATGAGAAGTCGGCTCTCACTTCAATACTATAGGCTGTCTTCGGGTTGTAGCTTTTAAAAGCTAGATGAGAAAATGCACTAAACTTCGATTCTTACATATCTGTGTTTATTATAGTCTTTCCAAGCAAAGAAGACATTCAGGCCATATGGGAAAATGACTCCAGCTCGTTCAATATTGGTTCAAAAATTATACATTTGGTCCCAAATTGTAGATTAGTATGTTTCCTACAATTTGAGACCACATTTATTATTTTTGAACTAATATTGACCGAGTTGGAGTCATTTTCCGATCTTGCCAGAATGTCTTCTTTGCTAGGACATACTATACTTGGACTTGGCTGTCTTTAGGTTGTTGATTTTAAAAGCTAGATGAGAAAATGCACTAAATTTCTATGCCTACATATCTGTATTTATTACTAATCCATTATGATGAACTCATAGGTTGATATCTATATATTTAGGAATATTATTGTACATTGGAGTTTGAATATATGTACCTATTCCTGATCCATTAGTATCTACATTTATGTCTTTTGAAATTGAACATTAATTGTATTCAAATATCTGTATATATTCCTAATTTATCAAAATCTACTTTTTTTGTTTATAAAGTAGAATAAAAGTACATAATTACCTTTTGAAATAATTGAACATTGAAGTTCAAATATCGGTATCTATTCCTAATCCATTGGTTATTACATGTTCGTTTTTATGTATATCTTTTAAAATGAACATTACTTGACTTCAAATATCTGTTTAGGTTCGTAATCAAATGGTTTCTACGTATTCGTTGATTCCTATGTTTTTAAATTCAACACTATATTTTAAATACCTGTATCTATCCCTAATCCATTAGGATCTACATAATCGTTTATATCTATAGTCTGTCCAAGCAAAGAAGACATTCTGGGAAGATTGAAAATGACTGCAGTTCGGTCGATATTGGTTCAAAAGTTATAAATTTGGTCTCAAATTATAGAAAACACTCTGATCTACAATTTAGGACTGAGTTTATAATTTTTGAACTAATATTGACGACCGAGCTCGATTCATTTTCTTAACTTGCCAGAATGTCTTCTTTGCTTGGACAGACTATATGTCTTTTGAAATTGAATGTTTGTCTCAAAATATCTGTATCTATTCCAAATCCATATTAGTATCCATATCAGTAATACCATATATTAGTATTATGTGTCTATATCTTTCAGAATTGAACATTGGAGCTCATATATCTGTATCTATTCCTAATCTTTCATCACCTATGTATTTGTTTATATCTATATCTATTGAAATCAGTGTTGAGCAATAGAGTCGGCGGTTCTCTTTGAGCCGATGATGAAATTTTAGGTGTATTAGTTTCAAGTTCCATAATCCATAAAATGAATGTCTCAATCTTCGCATATTGGTTTTCGTGTTTCCAATTTAGTTGAGTTTAATGTGTGAGTTGATGGGTCATGATAGTTCACATCTATTCATGACTGAATGTGATTGAGTAATTTATTTTATTTTATGGGTGAAGTGCTGAAGCGGTTCACGATCGAAGTTTCTATCAAATTTCATTTATTAGTACAGTAAGCATATTGTATTTTAATGATTGTGTACAATATAGAACTGTATTATACAATATACAGTCTCTATAGTGTAAACCATCATTTCATAACAGAAAACAAAACATTTTTTGTATAATTTTTTTTTATGAAATGGAAGGAACTGTACAAGAAAGGAAACGTAGAGGATCAAATTTTTTATCGAATTCAATAGCAGATTTGGTATGGTACATTTATTATAGATTATAGATAATCCATAGTATTATAGATAATTCAATGATCATAATTATATGATAATTATAGATCATTCAAATGTAGAAAACCATGAATTGTATGTCCACTCCAGTGTAATATAGGCTACCACACCAAGTCTGCTCTCCATTTCGTAATTGAATTCATTAATGTTCCATTTGGTTTTATTTTAGATTGAATTTGAGAAGGAATTTACATTTTAATATTTCATTAAAATTTATGGAGTTTCATTTTTCAAGTACAATAACTTTTAAAATCAAGAATATTCCCACATCCAAATTCCACAATTGCTTTAATGCAAATGCTTTCAAATTAGTCACTTTTTAAAGCCAGATGAATCATTAAAAATTACTTTTCTTGTACATTGTAATTATAATAAAATAGCAATTTCATACCTAGAAAGTTTTATTTGAAACAGAATTGAAATCCGTGTTAGTTTCTTTATTCTTCTTATAAATCCTTGCATCCATCTTGTACAAAAAGTTCTTATTTACTTGAAAATAGTTCTTCTATACTTGTTAGTTATGTTATAATATTTTTATTCAATTAATAAACATTCAAGTCTCTTCAATTTTGTACTATGAATTTCATTCTGAATTTATTCATATTCCATTTAGAGAACTCATTCATTTTAACATTTCATTATAATATCACTCAGATCTACACATTTTTCGCCAATAATCTCTTGCCATTACATTGAAATTCACATAACATTAAATTAAGCATTTAATGATATCGTTATTTCTTTTTTGTTGCAGGGGTGTCTCGAATAATAACATAAACAACATCAATAACAACAACAATGCCTCCCGTCGACAAAGTAAGACTGACACTAGTATGCAAGTGGACATCGCCAGAACTGCCACTTCACCCAGGTAAAAACAATAACAGGATACTTTTTACTAATAATAGTATACAGTACCAACAATTCACACAATTTGAAAGGTTTTGATGTTTTAGCTTATTGATTAGAAGAAGGAGAATACCACCTCCTCTGTGGTTCTAGTTGAATCAGTCCTTTTTCAAGTTCTAATGAATATTTTCAATTTCCAAATGTCAATTTGGCTTTTATATCAACCTTTCTGGTTTGCAGATTGATAATTTTTGTAGACATATTTATTTCAGAGTGAGATCTGTGTGAGAGAATAACGGACATAACCTGAATTTGGACATTTCCATCTAAATTGTCATTGTGTGAAATTTTGGGCAAACAGCTGTTTTTTATTCCTTACTTTTTTATTGTAATCGAATAAATAAATGAATTGACAAATCTATACAGAAGATCTTTAAAGTTTATTATATAATGACAGCACAGTAGGTCTCATATTCGAATTTCATATTTAATTTGCCAAAAAAAAATGGAACAGTGAATGCAACTACTAATAATAAATAATGAGTAAAAGCTGATCGAACCATCCTAAGAATACAATGAAGTCCTGCCAGATTTAAAGAATATCTATTATAAGTTTCAATTATTGTACCACTAAATAACTGTATATTAGAAAAGACACTAACGAAAATATTACAATGGATGGATTATTTTCATACATTCCATTATCATTACTACATTATTATAGGTAACATTGCAATAATATATTACATCCAACATAATTATTTATAAATTATACAGCTACCAAAATACAACCCCGATTGCTTTTAGTAAGATATTACAGTACTTCGTTACTTTATCTATCACAAGTTGGCAAGGTGTGATAATGTGTTGGATCCGCTTTTCCAATCAACCAGTCGACAGATAATTACAGACAAGCTAATCTCATGCTAGCGCCTCTATAGTCTGTCCAAGCAAAGAAGACATTCTGGCAAGATGGGAAGATGACTCCAGATCGGTCAATATTTGTTCAAAAATTATAAATTTGGTCTTAAGTTGTAGGAAACATTCTGATCTACAATTTGAGTTCAATTTGATAACTTTTGAACCAATATTGGCCGAGCTAGAGTCATTTTCTAATCTTGCCAGAATGTCTTCTTTGCTTGGACAGACTAGACTGTATCTTATTATTGTTTTCAACTTGGAGTTTCCATCTAAACTGTGGGGAATGAGTAGGAGATTAGTTTTCTTAATGACCTGCTACCGAGTAGTGTTGTCAGCTACATTCTCGTCTATTAAGAAGACATTCCGGCAAGATGGGAAAATTACTCCAGCTCGATCAATATTGGTTCAAAAAATATATATTTGGTCTCAAATTTTAGAGCAGAATATTTTCTACAATTCTAGATCTGATTCATAATTTTTGAACGGATATTGACCGAGCTGGAGTAATTTTCCCATCTTGCCAGAATGTCTTTGATAGACTGTAGAGGAGCGATTGAGAGTTAGGAATTTCGGATGCCTGACATCCTATGATTTATGGTGTGGTAATTTGTCAGACAAAGATTACCATCTTGCAGCCTGTCAACTGTTGATGTGATGTTGTGAGTGGATGCGAAGATAGATTAGGTAATGATGATGTTTGGAATCAATTTTTCAGTTGGGATGCAATGGGTAGTTGAATGTTTTTTACATGGAAAGACTAGACTTTTAATCTATGTTCAGAGAGTTTAAATATTTGGAGAGTAGCGTTTAGAGAGTATACATATTTAATGTATTGATTATTCTTTCTACCCTGTATGACTTTATTTCAAAAATTTGAGGAAAAAACGTGACCCAGTTTTTTCTTGAAAATGTTGAGTAACATAATCTGTGTAGTGGACAGGAAATAATCGTTTTTAGAAATAGTCATAATTGTTTATTAAATAATTTACAATGGAGAGTACAACAGGATTTCTCACAAAATTGATCCTCTCCTGGTTTATACAAATAGTAGGTTATTTTATACAATTTTAGGTACTTGATAATCTATTTTCACCCACAAAAGAAACGTCGAACAATTTTTAATTTAGAATTGTCACACACATTACGGTACCGTAAAGTTAGAAAAAAATCATTCAAAATAAAAAATAATTCAGAAAACTTTGTATTAGCTTCCAATTTTGAGCAGAATAACCCTTTTAAATCACGATAAGTATTTCAAGAATTAATTTGCTATCAAAATTCGGTGAAAGGGGTATAAAAATTGTCATAACCAAAACTTTATTAAAATCTCGGTTACTGGTTTCGGTTGTTACACTATTTGTGACTATGCCGGTTTTACAAAAGTATTTAAAGTATGATTAGAGTTGTAATCTTCTCATAGAATTATCTTAGTGAAGTATTTCTAAGTACGTGGAAGTAGTGATCCAACATATCAATCAATCATCATTTATCAAAAAATAGATTTGGGTGAGTGAAACAGGCTCACGTCCTAATACTCGTATACTAATACTAGCCGGCAGGCTCGCTTCGCACGCCTTCTCCGCCTAGCCAGGGGGCTCCGCCCCCTGGACCCCCGCCAGTATAGACAGCGGAAGTGAGTCAAACAGAAGTGGCAAAATCTCTGTCAGTGTCAGCTGACAAACAGGCTCGCTCCGCTCGCCTGCAAATTCCGTTCAGAAGGGATTCGAAATTTATTGAGCACAGCATTTCTACACCTAATCTGGGCCTGTCTACCTAATTTCATAATTTTCTGCTAATTTGTTCAAGAAAAATCTAAGAAAAACTCCAAAAATTCCAATAAATAGTAAAACGTTAATATTAAGCGTAACCTTGGGATTGGACATAGTTTGAAACTTGATTCAATATCTTCCAAATTAGTTCATCTATAATCTCGCTGAACCATTGAATTTACGATTGTTTAGGTTATCCATGCTTCTTGCAAGTATAATTATTTATCAATATTGAATTTACAGTTTGGATTGGTCGTATCAAGGCGGAAGATATGCAACCCGCAACACATCTACAATTTTTAAAACCGGATTACTGGCGTAATCTTGAACGGATTGCAAAAATATTTTAGCACAACATTTCTAGACCTTATCTGAACCTGCCCACCAAATATTAACACTTTCAACCGTTTGGTTCTCGAAAAAATGAAGAAAACGCCGAAAAACTCTAAAAAAACTAAAATATTTGGCGTATCCTTGAAAAGTTTTTAAAATCCGTTCTTAGCGCGCGTCTAAACGTCCAACTGAACATGCCTGCCAAATTTGAACGCATTCGGTTCAGTGGATTTTTAGTACTGGTGATGAATGAATGAATGAATCAGTCAGTGCCATTTTGCTTTTATATAATAGAGATACATTGAGTTAATACCGAACAATGATAAGAAAGTAGATAAATCTTCCTTTAAAGGGTCATGCCTAGTACACCCACAGTTCAATAACTGGGTGTTTAAAAATTACTTATTAAAATTCCACTCATGTTTTCCTAAAAACATTGAAATGCACAACTCAATGACCGCTCTAGCTATTCTGCTCATGAATTATGTCAGTCAATTGTTTAACGAACTGTAACAATGTTAATTTATGACAATTCATTTATGAATATTCAGAAGTTTTTTTGGATATATTATTGTTTACAGACCGATAAACTATGGTAATTAACTTTTATCAAGTTTATTTCGGCGGTCGTTACTATCTGCATGCAGTTATAGTCTATCCAAGCAAAGTAGACATTCTGGCAAAATCGGAAAATGAATCCAGCTAGTTCAATATGGGTTCAAAAATTTTAAATTTGTTCTCAAATTGTAGAGAACATTTTGATCTACAATTTGAGAGCAAAGTAATAATTTTTGAATCAATAATGACCGAGTTGGAGTCTATTTCCCATCTTACCAGAATGTCTTCTTTGTTTGGACATTCTATATCCTGCATTAATTGGTCATTGTTTATTTTGTATTATTAATTTTCCTTAGATAGCGGGAGTACTGATACAGAATGATAATCACCAATGATAGTGTGAGAAGTATGAATAAATACCATGGGGCTTCTTGTGTGCCAAAAAATAGATGGAATCTAATTTAAAAATAGCAGGATTTTCAACATGATATTGAAATATGAATAATTACGCATATCCGTAATCTCAGTTTCCCAGGCTTTTTGCAGACAACATCAGCTGTTGGAGCGTACAAGGAACAGATGAAACTGCCATATTCTTTTCATAAACTACAATTTTTGTAAATTACAAAGAAATTTCGTTGAAAATTCCATAACATGAATCAATTAATAAAGAATGTACGGTATTATCTTCTCAATATTGTATCTGCTATCTTCTTTATTTTTTAGAGCATTTTTTTAGTTCTTTTTCTATTTCCATCTCTTTTGTATTCTCTATTGTTAATACTGTCTCACCGATATCATTATAAGTTTTGAAAGGACTTTTGAAGACTGAAAGAACTGTAACCTAATACATGGTTCTATATGGCTTTTTATGGTTCTATATGGTTCTAGGGTAAAATCTCTATGTTCTCATCTAGGGAAAATTGTGAACATATAATGGAACCAAGGCTCATATTATATAGAACCTACTATACGAACCTTGAAGTGGAAAAACCCTTGGTCTTCCCACTATTGAAAGCCATATGCTGAATGGATAGACTCTTAATATTCATTCTCAATCCTAGAGCCATATATTCACTTTTTTCTCAATATTTTATTTTTTATTTTTTTCCAGAGCAATCCACCCGGTGGTTGATGAGAAGGCGGCATTGGTGGTAGCTTATAGTTTGCCGCCCTCTGGCTGTGGGTGGGGGCGGCGACGAAGGGTCTGCGACGGAGGCGGCGCCTGTCGGAGGCGGTTTGTACCCGCTGCAGCCCAACATCTGTGTGGAGGCGGGCAGGATTGAGTTCATCAAACCGACGCAGGATAGCGCCACCTCACCCAATCTCGAAAAAGGCGATCCAGCTAAGGTTAGTGAGGGTGTTTGTGGAAATCTTTTTTTCATTTTAGTTGGCTCATCTTTAAAGAGTTCTATGATCGTTCTAATAATATTTTGATCTTTCATAGATGAAAAACACTAATGAAAATCATTATAAGGAATTCTATGATCCTATTCAATAACATATTTTCAAATTTCATAAATGAAAATCACAAATAAAAATCATTATAAAGAATTATGTGTACCTATTCGATAATATTTTTTAACATTTCATAGATGAAAATCACTATTAAGAATTCTAAAGAGTTCTATGATCCTATTCAATAATATTAGGCCTAAAAATATTTTATGAATGGAATTCACAGTACCCTTTTTGTTTTCATTGGAACATGACATGTTTGCTATCTTAAAAGGCATTAAGAATGGATACGTATTTCTGCTACATCTTAGGCTCTGCATCCGCTGTCAGTTCTGACTGACTGTTCTGACTGACAGTTCAGACTGTGACAGTCAAAGACTGTCATTATTTAAGGGTTGAGTTTGAGAGAGGGCCGGCTGTGCCCTAACTTCGCCCTCCCAGGTGAAACAAAAAAGACAGAAATTTTTAAATTATCATTGAATCAATTACCAGATCAGAACTCAACTCCCCACGCTTCCCTTGTATGAACGTCTGCTTCCAGCTTCCATATCACCAATGAATAATTCAATAAGTCAACACCTTGGAGAGGAGAGTGATACCTATCCTTATTTGTTAACCAACATGCATTAGAGAGATCACATACAGAGTGCGAGAAAGATGGCGAATAGTGAGCCAATTTCGTTTAAACTTGTCAACGTCATTGTACATCCCAGCTGATTGCAAGCCTGTAAACACTGGGAACTATATCTATGTAGGGTAAGAATATATTGGGGGAAACTATAGCTTTGTAGACCCTTCTGACTTGAAACTATATAGACATTGTAAACCTACTTGACTTGAAACTATATCTGTGTATAAGATGGAACTTCAACACTGTTTATAACCAGGATCTATATACTATCTATATAACCTTGATCTATATACGTATCTGTTTATAACCTGGAACTACATTTATATAATTCATAAATCTATCAATCTATTCTGTATATCTATTGTAATCTATACAACTTGGATCCAGAAACGTCATAATCCTATCAATCTACTGCGTATCAGGCTTATGATACATACCGTGTATTCTAGTATCCTTGGATCCATCTGTATCTTTGTTATTTTGTGGATATTGTATTCCACAGTCAACTATATCTTTGTTATCTTGTAGATATAGTTGAGTAGGAGTTTGTTTAGTCTGGTCGAGCAAAGAAGATATTCTGGCAAGATGGAAAATGACTACAGCTCAATAAATACTGGTTCAAAAATTATAAATTTGGTCTCAAATTGTAGATCAGAATGCTTCCGTTTTATATTCATAATTTTTGAACCAATATTGACCGAGCTGGAGTCATTTTCAGAGTGTCTTCTTTGCTCGATCAGACTATACCTATGTTGTACCTGAACTGTACAATTTGCATCTACCTACATCTTTGTTATCTTGTAGATAACGTTGAGTGGAAATTAGTATATCTATGTATTCTATTCCATAGACAGCCTGAATGTATAGCTATATAGTGTTTGTTGTATCTGTAGATGTTAAGGATCGTGTACTTAATCTTCATTAAACGTTGTGTTGTATGTGTGTACTGTACGGGGAGGTGTTTCTATTAAGGGGGTTGATATTCACTGATGAAGAGCTTTGTTATCTTTGAGACGAGATATCCTGACAGTCAGGTAGGGTGGTTAGTTGCCATATATTCGGTAATGTTTGTTTAATATTAACCAAAACGCACAAATATGGATAGGATGTGTAGGATCCACATTAGTAGAAGGTAGTCGGTCTCCCCTTGTGTAATTTACTCAAGCAAAGAAGACATTCCGGCAAGATAGGAAAATTACTCCAGTTTGGTCAATATTTGTTCGAAAATTAGGAATTTAGTCTCAAAGTGTAGGAAATATTCTAATCTACAATTTGAGACTAAATTTATAATTTTTGAACAAATATTAACCGAGCTGGAGTCATTTCTCCATCTTGCCAGAATGTCTTTTTCGCTTGGAGAAAGTAAGGGTTGGAAGTCGGTGTGGTGCGACCCCTTGAGAGTATTACTCTGATTAAACCCTTGCAGGATCCTGGCCCATCATTGTTTCACACCTGGAACGTTGGGGAGCGACTGACACGCGCGCATGTTGGCATGTGTCTGTCTCAGCCGCTTTTCTCAACAGAAGGGTTGAGTACAGATAGGTTTTGTCAGAGAGAAAAAGGTTGTGTGGACCTATTCCGTGAGTTCTATAATATGTATCTAGTTATGGGGTCGTTTATGGTATGCCGCAATTGATCTTCATTGTAGAGGTCCCAGCAAAAAAGTAAATCAGCTGACCAGACTAACTTTTTCTCGTTCTCCATCTTCTTCTTCTTGTTCTTGTTCTTGTTGTTCTTCTTCTTCTTCTTCTTCTTCTTCTTCTTCTTCTTCTTCTTCTTCTTCTTGTTTTTCTTCTTTTTCTTCTTCTTCTTCTTCTTCTTCTTCTTCTTCTTCTTCTTCTTCTTCTTCTTCTTCTTCTTCTTCTTCTTCTTCTTCTTCTTCTTCTTCTTCTTCTTCTTCTTCTTCTTCTTCTTCTTCTTCTTCTTCTTCTTCTTCTTCTTCTTCTTCTTCTTCTTCTTCTTCTTCTTCTTCTTCTTCTTCTTCCTCTGGACCTCTGCCTTTACAGCGTAGGGGTACCAGCCTCGGTCTATCTCCTCCACGTTCTCCATCTCGATAAACATCTAAAAAACCATAATCCGCCAGTTGCCATAAGTCGAGTTGGAACATTGTCAACAATTATTATACCCAATTCACGGTGACTAGAGTAGAAATTAACAAACTTTTTGCGTGTGTGCGCGCGTGTAATTATGGGGTGGTTATCTCACAAGAAAACATAGCCAATACGCGTCATAGCATTGGCAATGCGTATGTTTGCGTTCATTTTCCCAACAACTAAGGCTTATCGTTGCTATGGTTTGTTATCAGATATCAGATTTGACATCATCAACTGTAGTTGTCCTGTTTTTTTACTCCATCTCAATTCATCGTGAATGAAATATAATAACAATAATAATTATTAATATTAAATTATTATTAATAATTTGTTTCCAAATTCAAACTTATTTCTGAAACTTATTTGAACGTACAGAATGTTGTGAAACTTTTCTTCATTTTGAGGTGAATCTTTACCCATGATATTCATGTTTAACCACTTATTTGGTTAAGAATAAATTACATGTAAACACTGAAAAATGAATGTCTTTGTGGAGGGAATGAAAAAAATAGTAAATATTCGTGTTACCTGGCTGGCTCAGGTCTGGTGTCAGAGTTTTCAGGTCGCTCCTGATCAATTTCAGGGCCTCTGACATGACTTAACGACTGTCAGAGGCCCTGAAATTGATCAGGAGCGAATTAAAAGAAATCTTGTTATGTGTCTTTTAAAGTGCCACAGAGAAAAAATAAATTCATTAATCTTCGATTTAAAAAAATTAGTTTTTGTAACTTAATATTTCATTAATCATGATGTTTATTCTGTACACATTTTTTATCCTCGAGTTGTGTCAAGATTTTGGTGTGTATATTGCATTATTCACCTAATTCTTGCAAAAAAAAATAAATAAAAAAATATTGAAGAAAAATGAAGCTCTTCAATCACCTTTTCATCTACTGTGATTGAATAAGTGGTTGAACCGCCTCAGAGAAATTCTGAGATCTGAGCTTTTCATTTCAAAAAGTGCGTACAAATGTCCCTCTCCCTGATTTAAACTTTTTGAAGCTTTTAAATATTTATTTCATCAATTACTTGATTGAACTAGAAATCCCCTGTACAAAAATCCACAAAGAACAAAAACGAACAGAATTTTCGTGTATCATGATATTAACTTTGAAAACTAAGCTTATTGCCTTTGCAATATTAATGACCAATGTAGGGCAAAAAGGTACTTCACCTTGCTAGTATTGCTTCTCATGGAGGGTCAGATTTTGCCGGGGGAAGTTTTTATCATACATATTTATTAATGGACTACTGTCAGTCCTTTTTTGCACCCTTATGACAAGGAAACCACCCTTCCAATCAATCTCAGAGCCCAGGATTTTTCCTAATTTTATCCAGTCAATCATTCCCCCACCTTTCTTTCCCTCTATAGTATTTCGATTTTTTCGTATTCTTTCCCCATTCACTTTTTCCTTATTATTTCCCTTAAGTTTTTCTACTTTAACTTACTCTTTTCCCGTTCAGTTTTCGGTTTTTTCTTATTATTTCGCTACAATTTTTCGGTTCGTCTTATTTTCCCCTCTTGATTTGTACGGTTCGTTGACGGTTAGGAAATTCATTTTGGTCCCCTTGTTTTGTGTCTTTACATAATTCTTCTGTTTTAGTTTTCCCCAATTTTTGAAGTGCTCCCAGGTGGAATCAGTACGTCTACTTCGATATTGTTGAAGTTCTCAAGGTGGTTGTAAACGATATAAATTATTTTAGGAAATCTCAATGAAATAAGTATTTGATTGAACAGTTGAGTTGTAAATTACTTATTGAGAATAGACTTCTCTTCCACGGTCTGGATGACGTTATGGATGGATTGTAATGGAATATATACTAAAAAATATGAATGATATATTAATAATAGAATGGAATGGAATGGCTTGTTGTTCTATGTTTGCATGGCTTTTCCAAGTTTGAACAGCAATTTCCACTCTAGCGCTTCATCATGTAGCACGTTTTTCAAACAATGTGAACTAGAGCCAGTTCTTAATTTCAATATTGTATTTCAATTGTTGTCAAGTTATGAGAATGTTCTCATTCACACATGCGTGGCTTATCAAGATTTTCCCCATACAATATTCTACTCCCAATATTATTTGGCTTTTATCTGATTGATTTAGTAGTTTAGTGGGTCGAGTATTATCTGTATTGTTCCGATAGTCGTGAGTACCGTTTTCTCTTAATTATCTCTTGTAAAACTTTTATGCTGTTTGTAATTATTGCGTAGTATGTAATAAAAAAAACTATTTTCTCTTCTTTCTACAAACTTGCAACCTCGAATATTAGTTCATGTGTATTCTTGTAAAATTTAGGGTTACGCAACATTCCTAGTTGTGTTTAAAGAACTAAAAAGTAATGAAATTTCGAGTTATTTGCTTTGGAAAGGAGATGAATTCTCTCAGCCAACGCTTTCATGATACGAAATGTGAGCGAATACTACCGAGCAACGAACATTTTCATTACAGGAATTGCCTCTAGAGCCTCTAGACACACTCATTGCAAATTGCCTGAGCTGAATGCAAGCAATTTGACAGTGAGTCTTCATTGAAATGCACATTTGATTATACGAAAGTTTAAACCGAACTAGAAGCGTCGTGCTGTAAATTTGTAGGGCTGTAAAATTCCGAGCGGGGAAAAGGAACCATTAGGTGGTAATGTTGGACTTGGGTAGAAGGCCTGTTTGAAATCAACGAAAAGCGCTAGGGTCATCAAGGGGCTTAATAAAATTGAAAGTACCGGTTTCCACTCTTTCCCTTTCTTCATCCCCTGGGTTTGTCTCCCTTTTGGGGGAAACCGAAACCCCTATCCTCACTAGTGTCATCTTCTAAAATATGTGCTTGAAAATGTCAAAACCCTTTCAACAGGATTGATGGACGATGTGCACCCTAAATATACATATATAAACCACCCTTTCACGAATATATCACCCTTATGTTGACCCTTTTCAACCCTTATCGAGGCTTGTGCCAATGTCACCAACCTTTTTACAAATTTTCCCAAAGGGATGGTGGTGTTCCACAGGGACATGTGCTAGGGCCCAAGCCTCTCCTCCTCCAACTATAAACGACTCAAACAGTTCTATAAATCTCTCTTCAGTAACCCTTAACAGTGGAAATTTTTGCTGCGAAATACATTATACAGATTTAAAGCTTTTCAATTTGCATGGTAAGTGGTTGGTGTGATTTAAACACCTTTGGGAGCCTTTGCTGTTGAGGGCTGATGAAATAGTGTTTCAAGATAATTGATTGTTTGTTTTCACCAAGGTTTTCCTGTGATCCAGTATCTATTTTATCACTTTCTGATGTCAATCCATGCTTTTCAAATGCTTTTTTAGTTTTTTTCTTCTAGAATTAATTCTACCTCTTCGAGATTTACATGTTTTCACTTACAATAATATTCAGTATAAATATTCATTACTGTATACTAGTAGTTCTGTGAACAGTAGACCTCACGAAGTCACCCATGGATGGGGCATTATTCATGAAGGGAATACTTAGTTATGTTGAGTTTCAAGTTTCATTAATTGCATGCGTCATTGAATGCAATTGATAATAAACTCGACAGCTGGTTCATCATGAATAATTCTATAGTGTGAATTTTCCTATGTTCAGAAGTATAAATGTATAGTTATATTTTAGCATGGAGGTAATACCTTTTCCTTTCATATTATCCTTAAAATGCAATATTCAAAGAAACCTTACATAATACAACGACGCGCAATTTCAAGAGGAACATTCCTGTCAAATTTCATCAGAATCTATTGCCGCGTCTTGTCGTAAATGCGGAACAAACATACATACATACATACATACAAACAAACAAACATAAAGAGAAATGTCGTCTTGAATCTAGACCTCACTCACGTTCGGTCAATTATCTGATCCATCAGTTTAATACTAATACATCATCATCATCTTACTTACAAGGATTAGGCAATTGCCTGTTCCGACTTACAAACAGCAATATTTACAAATATACTGATTATCCCTACAGCTATTGGTTTAATAAATTATTATATATTAAAACATAACATAGAACATATAGTTAGTGTATTATACATGTGAATTGATGTGTTTACTGCCATCTCTTCCGTGGTCTACCAACACATCTTTTTCCTTCTGGTTTATAATGCAATACTTTCAAAGGAACCCTTTCTGTCGGCATTCTCTCTATATGATCCTTCCATTGGTTCCGGTATTCTAATAATAATAATAATTGGTGTTAATACTAATACTCAATGAATAATTAACATCAGGTATTACACTTGAATACAAGAATGCTAACTGAATAAGTATTTGTTGCTCTATTTCACCATTTGATGTTTCTTTACTTCAATTTATGTTTTTTTAGTTCCTACTAACGGGCAAAAGACTTTGTTCTTTTTTGTTAGTAGTAATTTTATTTTGCTCTGTGAAAATCATAACTTTGTTTTTTGCCTTTTCTCTTATTATATATAATTTTTAGTTTTAAATTGCAGTATGTTATTATATTCAAGAGAAGGAACTTTTACTATAATATGTTGTATTTGTTTTGATGCAAAATAAAAAAATATTTGATTTGATTTACAATTATCAATTAAGAAATTATGGAGAGCCTGCCTATGAAAATTCATGGAAAGCTTTGTTCATGAATATAGCTGGCTATCAGATTCGTGTTCAAGGGTTTGTGTAGAATAGTTGAAATTCATGAATTGTGCATAAAATAGTATTGTATGAAGTGTATGCATTCACAAATAACTGTTACAAAGTTGATCAACTTGATAGTTTACAAGTATTGAAAAGAATTCAGTGGATAAAAACTAGTTAACTCTACTCTACTGTTACTGTATGATAAGAATATATGTTAACACAATTTCAGATTCATTTTTTGAGCCAACATTTTCAACAGTACCTGTTACCTGTATCTAGTGTATGCATTCACAGATAGCTAGAAGCTCTTAGAACCAAATTTCTTTGTGCTCTCAAAGATTGGAATCTCAGCATTGTGACCTGTATATTCAAGCAAAGAAGACATTCTGGCAAGATGAGAAAATGACTGCAGCTCGGTCAATATTGGTTCAAAAATTGTAAATTTTGTCTCAAATTGTAGAAAGGTATGTCCTACAATTTGAGAGCAAATTCATTATTTTCGAACCAATATTGACCGAGCTGGAGTCCATTTCTTATCTTGTAAGAATTTCTTCTTCGCTGCACCAGACTACACAGTGGCTAGAAAAGGCCTACTGCGCATTGGTTACTTTATTGCATTCCGATTTGCATTGTATGAATGGCTGCGTTACTTGGCGGTGTCAGTAGCAAGTAGCAGCTGCGGCCAACCGTGACGTCTGCAGCTCGGAACGGTCACGGTAATTAGCAACTGTTACTTTTTGGAACTGTTACTTTGCCCGGTGGCTGATGTAAATCACGTTCCTATGCGTCTTCGTGCTGAAAGTTTATTCCGTAGACTACCAATGTTACATTTTCTCCTACTAGTTTTTACTCTTCTTCTCCTTCTCTCATAATTATATTCTATCTCATTTTTTCTTCGTTTCTTTTTTCAAGTTCAAGTACACCAGGTAGTTCTTACTAGAGTTAAAAGTTCTTGTACTTTGAGTACTTGAACCCCGAGTTCAAGTACACCAAGTACAAGTACTTGAAGTACAAGAACACTTGTAAAAGTATACCTGGTACTAGTACACCAGGGAATTTTTAAATTTCGCTATTTCTGGTGTTATAATCATTCTATAGAATGTCTAGATGATGTTCAAAAGTACACCTAGTGGAAAAGAGCTCATGAATATCTCTATTCTCTTTTGTTTTTCACGATAATATGTTATGATCAGATAGAACTGAACTGTTCATTAGCCAAGTGCTAGATTGCAGTTAAAATTCATAAAAAAATGTTATGATCAAAGTATGGAACCGTTGAATATTTTTTAGGTTTTGGAAGTCTTTTCATCTTATCATAAGCTTATTAATATTATTGATTGTGAATATACGACAAAATTGATAGATGAATAGAGATTGGAGCGAGAAAAAAATGGAGAAAAAAAGATAACGAATTGACAGAAGATACTGAGTTGATTTTTATTAGAGACAAAAACTTGGAAAAGTAGGAGGAAATAAGAAAGCTGAAGAAATGATGTTGGAGGAAGAATTCTAGTTGATGAAGATGTGATGAAGAAATACTTGAAGACGATGGATTACGAAGGTTACTTTGAGGTGAAAAAGAATTGAGAGAAGAGAAAAATGAAGAAGAAAATTGAAAAGAAGAGGAAGAAAAAGGAGATGCAAGGGTGGTCGCCCCAGCCGACACCTCCAAATCGAATTTGGAAAAAGTCCTAATGAATTCTTCGGAAGACTCTCCTGAAAGTGTAAATCGGGAAGAGCTTGTGATTTATGTACTTTTCCTCTCTCTTTCTCTCTCTCTTTTTCCCCTCTCTTACTCTTTCTCTCTTTCTTACCTCACACCGAATTATGTAAGCCATATAAGCGTGGCGAATGGTTGAAGATTCACCGCTGTCGGATTTGCAGTCTGGTCAAGCAAAGAAGACATTCTGGAAAGATAGTAAAATGACTCCAGCTTGTTCAATATGGGTTCAAAAATTATATATTTGTTCTCAAATTGTAGGAAACATTATGCTCTACAATTTGAGACCAAATTCAATATTTGAACCAATATTGACCGAGATGGAGTTATTTTCCTTTCTTGCCAGAATGTCTTCTTTGTTTGACCAGACTATACCATTGCTACCAGACAAAGAAGATTTACGAGTTCAACTTTCAGTTTCAGTTTTAATTTACTGAAAGCGTAACGTGGATTACGACAAATTCAGTTGTCTGACTCTTTTGATCAGTCGGATGATGATGTCGGCTCCATGAAACTGAAACTTAATCTTTAGAACAGAAAGTTTACTGATAAAATTACATGAAAACCGTTGAAAATTCAATAGACAGGTTGATTGTGAAGTGATCAAACAACTATCATCTATGAATTTTGGGAAAATCGATATCTGTTCGACACTGGCAGCTCGTGCCAACGTAGCAGGTGAAGTGCTGTACATTAAAAGATACGGGCACTTCACCTGTTTCGTGTATACGAGCCGCCAGTGCTGTTTGAATGATTCAGGCCAAGAAGTGATCCTGATAAGTGATAGTAAGCGGGTTTCCTATTGGAAAAGTTTGAAAATTTTATATTCGGATCTATGGTCTGTCCTAGCAAAGAAGAGCCTCTGGCAAGATGAAAAAATGACTCCAGCTCGGTCAATATAGGTTCAAAACTTATTGTTTCTATCTGAAATTGTAGGAAACATTCTGATCTACAATTTGAGACCAATCAATCATTTTCGAACCAATATTGACCAAGCTGGAGTCATTTTCTCATCTTTCTAGAGGCTCTTCTTTGCTTGGACAGACTATATCGATGTGGTTTGGAACGTATTGTTTTCGAACATGAAAAGGTTAGAGCGTAATGGGATTACTGTTGAAATTAGAACTAATCACTAATAAGTCACTAATAGTCACTGGTGATAAAGTCTGTCCAAGCGAAGAAGAACCTCTGGCAAGATGGGAAAATGACTCCGGCTTGGTCAATATTTGTTCAAGAATTATAAATGTAGTCTCAATAGTAGATCAAATTGTTTCCTAAAATTTGAGATTAAATTGATAAATCTTGAACCAATATTGGCTAAGCTGGAGTGATTTTCCCATTTTGCCAGAGGGCCTTCTTTATTCATCTTCATTCATCTTTATTTAGTTATCCCACATCAAAGAGTACAACAGGCTTCATAGCACAAAACTGTTTCTCTCAAATTTATACAAACAAACGAAACAAAAAAGGTAATGTCATAAACCATTCCTAAAACACTAAATTTACACAAAAAAAATCGGCAAATTTTGAATTTTAAAATCCGTTCACTAAACAAAATACTAAATAATAATATCCAAAATGTTCCTGAATTGTGAATAAACTTGGAAAATCTAGACCAGAATGAAATTGAACACACAAGAAGCCATTCTTTGCTTGAACAGACTATAGTTTAGATATAGTAATAATAATAATAATATTCGTGTAACCTGGCTGGCTCAGGTCTGGTGTCAGAGTTTTCAGGTCGCTCCTGATCGATTTCAGGGCCTCTGACATGACTTAACGACTGTTTTTAGGCAGCCGGGACCGACGGCTTAACGTGTCCATCCGAAACAATAAGATATAGAATTATATATCAATATAATTCTATAAAATTTAGATATAGTAAGTGTGTATCACCAGTTGGAATCTTGTAGGTAAAAACTAATTTGAACCTCTTTCAAAAGTACTGCTTGTTTATTTTAGGCAACCAGAGACAACTTATGACACTATTCGTTTCCCTCTCCTAATAAAAATGGTGCCCTCACACACAGACAATTCTCTCCTTATCTGAGATAACCTGGTGAATAGTGAACCTATGCACGCACACCGCATCACGGTCACGCACTCCCTGGATCGTATATAGTTGGCGTAAGCTGAGAAGACACGCCGTTACAATAAAGATGGCATTGTGACGGGGTGCCTTCTAAGCTTGGGCGAACTTGAGTACTGTCCGGCTGTGAGGACCATAAAAGGTATATAACGTAAGGAAATTAATTGGACCTGCTCCTGTTTGGTTAGAACAAAGGGTAGGGGAACCGGGAAGAAGAAGATGGGATAATATGACAGAAAGAGAAGAGAATGAGGGGAAAAGAAAAGGGAAAGAGGGAGAGAAAAGAGAGAGAGAGAGGAAGAGAAAAAAGAGAAAGAGAGAGTAAAAAGAGAAATTTAGAAGAAGTTGTGAAGGTGAGAAGAAGAAGAACAACAAGAACAAGAACAAGAAAAGGAGAACAATAAGAATAAGAAGAAGAAGGAAAAGAAAAAGAAGAAATTAGAAGAAGGAGAGGAAGAATAAGAAGAAGGAGAAGAAGAAGACGAAGTAAGAGAAAAATTTAAGAAATAGGTAGAAAGTGGTAGAGGAGGAGAAGAGGTAGAAAAATGAGAAGAAGAAGAAGAAGAAAGAGGAGGAGGAAAAGAAAAAAAGAAGAAATTGGAAGAAGAAGAGGAAGAGTAAGGAGAAGGAAAAGAAGAAGACGAAGTAAGAGAAAAATTGAAGAAATAAGTAGAAAGTGGTAGAGGAGGAGAAGAGGTAGAAGAAAGAGGAGAACAAAAAAGAAGAAAGAGAAGGAGGAAAAGCAGAAGATAACGGAGTAGGAGAAGGGGGAGAAGAATACGAAGTAGGCGAAGGAGAAGAAGAAGAAGAAGACGAAGTAGACGAAGTATGCGAAGAAGAAGAAGAAGAAAAAAGAGAAGAAGAAAAAGAAAAAGTAGAAAAAGGAGAAGGACACGAAGAAGAATATAAAATGTGAAGAAGTGAAAGATGAGAAAATGATCATAATTGAGCAGTTGGAGAGGATGATGAACTTTTAAGAGAAGTAATAGAGAACTGAGAAGAATGGATAAGTTAAGAAGTAAGAGAAGGTGATGGAGTGATGAGAAAGTGAAGAGAGAAGCTGAAGGGAAAGAAATTAGGAAGTAGGAAAACCAAGCAGAATAATTGCCTTTATTAGGGCGGAGTTAGGACTCTAGGTCCTCTCTACCACACAACCCTTTACAATAATAAAATTCTTACACCTATTTCATATAATAAATAGCAAAAAATGATAAAAAGAAAATAAATATAACAGAATACACTTGAGAAATAAAAATGTAAAACAAGACTTCAACTATATGTTATTATAATAATTACTAAAACAATGCTTTTTATATTAATTTTAATAATCATTCACACACACACACACACTTCCTAGAAATGTGAATATTAAATAATATGAATGTATAAATGAAACAATGTCACTAAGCCCATAATATTAAAATTTGGAAAAAAAAAAAATTATGTAATGAAATTAAAAATGTTAAGAATAGTTCCATAAGCTCTATCAGCCAGCTTATCTCAGCCCACACCTAAGCCACACCACCCGCCCGCAGCCAGTTCAATACTGCCACGCCAAACTGAGCTCGATTATTGAGGTTCTTCAAAGCCGGGGGCAATAGATTCCAGATGCGACAAGCTGTAACATGAAAGGATCTATTGTACATAGATGTTCTGTGATTTGGAATAACCAGTAATTGAGAGCCATGCCTAGTTCCCCTACCACTTCTTTCTCTAATGAATACAAACTTTTCTGCTAAATATTCCGGCCTATTGAATTTAATTAAGTCAAACAGCAGCATAAGGATATGGTAGTTTCTTATAGATCTAAGTTTTGGCATACCAAGCTGCTGAAAATATGGGGTAATACGGTCATCCCTTCTGAGGCCGTAAATGAATCTGACACAGTAGTTCTGAGCCCTTTGCAGCCGCTCAGACAAAATGACAGACATGTCATTGACCACTGTATCACAATAATTGAAATATGGAAAAATCAATGACTTCACTAACATTACTTTGATGCGGAATGGGATGAAGTCACTGATCTTTTTCAGTGAATGGATTCCTGCAAACACCTTATTGCATGTGGTGTTAATTTGTTCGGTCCAGTCAAGGGTTTTGCTAATAATCAGTCCTAGGTTTTTAACAGAATCATTGTAATATAAATTTTTGTTATTTATTTGTATGAAAGGTCCACTATTGAAATCAAATCCACGTCGAGAAATGAGTTTAGTTTAGCCTATAATTATAGATTTAGACTTAGTTTCATTGATTTTGAGTCCATGCCTATAGGTCCAGTCTGCGAGAGCTTCAATGTCACGATTCATTCTGTCAACCGCAGCTGCAAAGTGATCTAGATCGAAGTGAATATACATCTGTAGATCATCAGCATACAGATGGATTTTGGAGAATCTGAAAACATTGGTTATGTCATCAATATAAATGCTGAATAACAGAGGTCCAAGGACTGATCCCTGGGGTACACCTCTTTCAACCACTCGGTATCCAGATGAACGGCCACTGAATTTCACAGACTGACAACGACTGCTGAGGTAGGAGTAAAACCATTGAACTACTTGAGTGGAGAAACCCATGTTCCTAAGTTTTTTCAGCAGCAGAGGATGATAAACACAATCGAATGCCTTGCTGTAATCTATTAGAACTAAGAGTATAGCCTGTCTGCAATCCATTGCCTGCCTTATATCATCAGTCACACAGAGCAATGCAGTAGTGGTACTATGTCCCGTTCGAAAACCAGACTGCATTTTGCTTAGAGAGTTATTACTAGTGATGTGATTATTAATTTGAAGATGTACTACTCTCTCCAGACCTTTTGACAAGGCAGAAAGTATGTGAATAGGTCTGTAGTCAGAAGGGGAAGTTGGATTTTTGTTTTATTTAGAGGTAAGACAGCTGAGTATTTCCAGTGAGTAGGAAAAACGGATGACGAAAGTGAGAAGTTGTACAAATGTGTAATATAAGGAAGAGTAACAGGAAGAGTGTCCTTGATGAACTTTATAGGCAGCGAGTCTTCACCAACTGCATTGCTCTTAATCCGGTTCAAAACATGAAAAACCTGGAGTTCAGTCACTTCAGAGAATGAGAATTCATTCTCTAAAGGATTAACCTCAAAAAGATTGGCATAGTCTCGAGCACCCTCATCACTGACTGGGATATTGCAGAAGAATGAGTTGAGCTCTTCAAGACTGTGTGAGATCTTGGTCAACCCCCTCTCCTTACCAAACCCCAATCCCTTCACAGTCCTCCATACAGATGCAGAAGATCTATTATTGAATAGAAGTCTGCGAAAATAATGTGACTTTGAATTACGAAGCATGAGTTTGCAACGATTTCTCAGCCTTCTATACTCAGCAAAGAGCATGGGACACCTAGTTCTCTTTGCAGTTCTGAATTTTTTGTCTCGCTCATTCATAAGCTGACGAATGTCCTGTGTGATCCATGGGGCTGGGCTCCGTTTAACCTTTTTATGCTTCAATGGGACATGCTTATTATACAGGCCACACATAAATTGCTGAAAAGTCTCCAGCTTCCCATCAATGCTATCGACTTCATATATGTTGCCAAGGTACCCTAAACAGATCATCAAACAGCTCAATGTAATTGATATTTTTGTAATCACGATACCTTATAATTTTAGGTTGAGATTTTGGGGCTTTCAACGCATATATACAGTATACAAGCTCATGTGCTGAAAGACCTGGTACTGGAATTTGTCCATAACATTTAATAGCATCAAGCTCAGAAACAGCTATGAGATCTAGTAAAGTATTTGAAGTTGCCGTGTGGTGTGTGGCCTGTAGAGGAAGTATTGTCATATTACAGGTATAGAATATTGTTTTTAATTGTACTGAGTCAAAAGAATCCCGTCCAAGAAGGTCTGTGTTAAAATCTCCCATAACAATTACGTGGTTATATGTTGCCATACAATGCAGTAGTGCGTCCTCGAACTCGGACATATAACCAATATGAGGAGGCCGATAACACACACCTATCAAGACTTTGCTGCCCTGAATTGAGATTTCAACAAGCATGTATTCAGGTCTATTTGGTCTTGAATTGTCGGACTGGAATAAAATACTGTACCCAACCTCTTCTTTCAAAAGCGGCTACTCCTCCACCATTTTTGTGGAGTCTATCATTCCTAATGACTTTATAATTATTGAGTTCAATAGCCTTTGAGGATATGGAGGCTTGAGCCATGTTTCAGAGATAAGTATTACATCACAAACCTGTGTACTAAATAAATCTCGAAACTCATCTATGTGACACTGTAAAGACTGTGCATTTACATGACACACTTTTAAAAATTGAAGGTGGGATGAGAAGGCCTGTTGAATCAAGCTCTTGGTGTTTGGCGTGGCTGTACCATTATCTGACATTACACTCATCAATAACAATACATATCCGACAAGCGCATAAGCGAGGGCTCGGCAAGGCGCGACCAAAAACAGCTGATAAAAGGATAAAAGTGCAATATAGGGCTAAATAGATAATATCACACATGCATACACACACATTCACACAATTCATAATAGCTAAAAAATGAAATAGCAAATTGGAAATCATAATGACAGAAAGTCCGAGCAGAAGCAAAGCATAAAAGAATCATAAGTTGGACATTTGAGAAGCAGTATTGAACAATATCTTATACAAATGACTGATATAATAAAGGCAAACTATGAAAAATAATAAACCTTCAACTAATGCAACTATCGACCTATAAATAGAAAAGTCGGTTGTATTAATTGTAATGCCTCTATAATAGGCCTTAAGCCTTAAACGAGAAAAAGAAAAACAAGTAATAATTATAAATATTGGTTATCTTCTTGAAGCTTACATCACATTCAGTCAATATTGGATTGAAAAATGCTATTTAGAAAAGTAACAATCGATATAAAACAGTAGGAAATCAAAAGGATGTAGATCCAATCACTATCAAAGCTCATTACCATTTACTGATTATCAATCAATCTATATACAAGCAGCCACCTCTTGAACAGAAATAACAAGGACAAAATAAAACATCTAATTCACTTGATAATTACAAAAAAAACAATAGGCGAGTAAATTTTAAAAGTGTAATCTAGATCATTCCTCTTCAACTGATCACGGAGTAGCTACTTCTAAAAATAGAAAATGAAAATGTATTTAGATATACATTCTCTAAAATAACAAACCTGATAAGATAACGAGACCACAACAATATAAATCGAATTTCACCGAGGTGTGAATAAAATCCCATCACTATTCCCCAATATTCTTATCACTATTTATTTCAATAAATATTTAAAATGAATAAATGAAAATCCGGGTGATAAGAAGCTAATAAAAGTTATTAGAATTCATATCTTCACACAGTTAATGTAATAGAGATGCAATATCCTATAATTGATACTACTAAAATAGTTAATAATTGAGACGTTGTCAAAGTAGATAATTCATTATGTTTAGATTCTATGAAAAAGAAAAAAATTGGTTTCATTTAAGAAGAATTTCATACAATAGAAAAACTGATGGCTATCAATAAAAATGATTATTTTAAACGTCTTATTCAACATCACGAGTTCAGCTTGAATCGTTCAATCAATGGTATAGAAAAAAATAATATTTATAAAATAGAATAGGCTAGCCTGTAAAAAAGCAGATTCAAGGAGCAGTTTCTGAAGAAAAAAAAAATGAATAAATGTATGAATGAGACAAAATCAAACTTATAGTCCAGCAGTTGACCCACATTACCGAATCATAAGGAGTGAATAAAATGAAAACCAATTACGTTGCAAATCAGAGGAAATAACCATAAATTGTGATTACAGAATGTTATTAGCTCTCATTGACAAGGAATCGTCAATTAGACCATGAACAAGATTGAAGTAAACTATATTCATTATAACTATATAAAAGACCTTAGAAAAAGATTTGTAGTTCATTCCACGTTCGCTCACTCATCATATTCCGCCCAAGATCATGAAAACTATACATTCAAGAGGATCGTTATATTTCGCATGAGAAAAAAGAGAAAAGTTCATGACAATAATAAGAATAATGAAGAATAAATCATTAAGAAACAAATAATCAATAATTAGTTCCTCGTACTATTCTCCTTTTCCTCGAAATCAACTTTGTTTGTTGAACTGTGCTTTTTCCCCTCAGAATCAACCCAGTAGATTACAGCAGAGTGAGAGAGAGAGAGACAGAGAGAGAGAGAGAGAGAGAGAGAGAGAGTGAGAGAGTATGAGTAACACAGTGATTGAGAGTTTGAGAGTTAGAGAGTTAGAGAGTTAGAGTTAGAGAGTTAGAGAGTGAGTGTGTGATTTAGAGAGGAAGAGTAAGAGAGAGAGTTGGAGGGATAGAGAGAGAGAAAACGAGAAAGATAGAGAGAGAGTAATGGATTAATTGAAGTGGAAATCGTGATGAGTCCCATAGTAGTAGTAGAGGGTGGAACAACCCCGAAAGCTGACCAGCCATACTGATAATGTGATGTTAGCACGGTCAGTGAGGGGAGGGAAGGCAACACAATTTTAGGGTTCCAAAATATCTTGTGACCGCTGGTATTGAAACAAAACGCGTCTATTATTCCTGCTGGAATCTTACAATCTGATTGGGAGGGTTTGTGAAGGTAGGAGAGAGGGAATCGATGAAGGTGTAGAGGAAGTGATGGAAGGAGGGTGAGTGAGTGAAGGAGGAAAGAAGACAGGTAATTGATAAAGATGAAAAGAAAGTTGGAAAGGTGTGAGGAAGGTGTAAGAAAGGGAGAAAGTAATTAATGAAGAGAGAAAAAAGAAGATAGTAAATTGATGAAAACAAAGAGGAAGTGAGAAAGTAAGTGATGAATAGGGGAGAAAGAAGATTGGAAATTGATGAAAATAGAGGAAATTCGAGAGAAAGTTGGTAAGTAAGGTAGAGAGAAGTGAGTGAGTGGAAGTGGGTGATACAGAGAGGAAATTCATGAAGAAGGAGAAGAAGTAAGGGAATGGGAAAGTAATTAATGAAGAGAGAAAATGGTTATGAAAGGGAGGAAGTTGATAAAAAGGAGAGGAAGTAAGAGACTGTAAAATGAGTGAAGAAAGAAGAAAGTAGAGAGGAAATTGATGAAGATGGTGAGGAAGTAAGAAAAAGTGAGGAAGTATTCTATGAAGATAAAAAGGAAAAAAAGGAAATTGATGAAGACTGTGAGAAAGTGAGGGAAAAAAATAGGAGAGAGGAAATTGATGAATAAAGTGAGGAAGTGAGGTGATAATTGATGGAGAAAGGAAAGAAAAGAGGAGAGGAAATTGATGAAGAAGGAAAAAGGAGATAAAATTGATGAAAATAGAGAGGAAGTGAGGAGGTAATTGATGAAGAGAGGGAAAATGATAAAGATGGAAAGAAAGTGACCGAAAATAAGTACGTGAGGGAGTAATTGATAGAGGTGAAAGAATAGAGGAAATTCATGAACATAGAGAAAATATGAAAGTAATTGATTAAGAGGATTAAGAGAGTAAAAAGAAGAGTGGAAATTGATGAAGATGGAAGTAAGGCAGTAATCGAGGTTATCAACCTGGTGTAGATGATTGGAAGAGGGTGGAGAGAGACAAATGAGTGTAAAGAGAAGAATATTATGGTGGAGAGGAATTGAAAGAAAGTCTGTGTGATGAGACAAAGAAAGAGAGTAAGAGAGAGAGAGAGAGAGAGAGAGAGAGTGTGTGAGTGAGCGAGAGGGTTAAAAGGAGATTATGATAATGGTGAGGAAGAGGTAGTATAAGGAAGGTAGAGGTGAAAGAGAGAATCTGTGTGATGAGAGAAAGAAAGTGAGTAAGAGACAGAGAGAGAGTGAGTGTGTGAGTGAGTGAGCGAGCGAGAGGGTAAAGAGTAATTGAGGGCCCCAATTTAGTGCAGGTGACTGAAACAATAAAGATACCAGGCTTGACCTCTACGTGAAAGCATAGAATCACACGCAAACACTGCCCCAAAGGCGTTAGCTTTAATCCCAAATTAATACGAGATCCCTCCAGCCAGGCTGCCCTTACGCACATGACTCTTGAGCAAATAGAGATTGCTACCGTGGCTCCAACAATGGAAAAAGCAGTCTCTTCAAGCGAAGAAGACATTCTGGCAAGATGGGCAAATGACTCCAGCACGGTCAATATTGGTTCAGAAATTGAAAATGTGATCTCAAATTGTAGATAACATTCTGATCTATAATTTTGTGACCAACTTTATACATTTTGAACTAATATTGACGGAGCTGGAGTCATTTTCCCATCTTGTCAGAATGTCTTCTTTGTTCGACAAGCCTATACCAAGGCTCCAACATTGCAAAATGTAACAGTATTTAGCCTTCATGTGTTGTTGATTTAACGTGTAATTAGTAGATACTACATGTTCTCTCTCTGATTTTAAGTTGGGATGTGAAAAGTGATTTCATTTCGATTTTGAAATTGAAAGCATATTATTGCTAATTAGTAAATTAACTAATTGCTAATAATAATTACTCCGGCTAGTATTTATTATACTCGATTTATGAATTTTTTTTGTGAGGGTGATGCCCACATGGGCTCTTGGGCCTGTGCGTGTGTAATGGGAAGGATGATGATGAGAGATGAATGGACCTACTGCTTTAGGTGGGTTCCGAACCACCGGATATATACTATATACATGTACTGAATATACATACACTTATTATTTATAATGTATTATAAATATAATGAGTAACTAACTATAAAGGGGTTGGAAATATTGATTTTCGTTATAGTGAAGAAGACAATTTGGACACGTGTCTGTGTTTTCACCTATGAATGTCATTATAATATCTCTTTTAATATAAATAAATATTGGTATTCAGTTATCATTTGTTTTCATTGGTTTATAAACCTGGTTTATAAAGTTGGAATATTGTTTTTATTGTATTTCAAATAATGTTTCATCATACATTCTGGTGTTGGAAGATTGTAATTCAAGTGTTTTATTAATATTTGAAATTCAAATATTCTTTTTATTCCAAACAGGTTTCTATCATTGACATGACAGAATGAAGAAATTGAACTTATTACTTGTTATAGCTGTAATCCATAATAGTTTGTATGACGTTCAAAATTTTCTGTTCTCTCCAGATATCTATGCAATCTTCAAATTGTATTTTTTGAACAGTACTTATTATTCTTACGGATCTGAATGAATATTAATTTAATAATATTATTAGTCCATTTCCCATTCGTTTGCTCCACTTTTTCTCTAAAAATAAAGAATAATCAATATTTCGCCTGTTATGCTCTCTACCAAATAGAAAGAGCCAAACATTGAAATATAACCAGCGATGAGAATCATAAACTATAAAACTCAACAACCCGAACATTAATTACATGCCATTTAGCAATGCATAATCAATTATTACCCATTATTTAATATTCATCTATAAAGGATTTATTCATCTGTAACGACCCATTCTCAAATTTTATTATCAATTGTATTGCTATTGAAGTTGTGTCTCTACATAGAGTAATGAAATCCTTTCCACGGCATATAATTGTTTACGGTTTCAAATTCTCCATCCATGGTTTGTTGTCGGTGCATCTATTATAGTCTGCCCAAGCAAAGAAGACATTCTTCCAAGATGGGAAAATGACTCCAGCTCGGTCAATATTGGTTCAAAAAATTTGAATTAGGTCTTAAATTGTAGATCAGAATGGTTTCTACAATTTGAGTCTGAATTTTTAATTTTTGAACCCATATTGACCGAGCTGGAGTCATTTCCCCATCTTGCCAGAATGTCTTCTTTGCTTGGACAGACTATCAATTAAATTCTATAGTAGACTTCAAAGAAAGTGGCAGTTGGTGATTGTCTATTATTCATGATAGCTCTGTCAGGACAGTCTTAAAAAAGTCAATGAGAGCGAAACTGTTCAGCTGAGACTGCTCTTGACAGGATTCGATCTCGTAGACCGCTGGCTAACTGTCCTGACAGAGCTGAGCATTGATAACAGTGATTCGCCAACCGCCACTTTAATTGTCGTCTGCTAAACCATAACCGTTTGTCGTTCCAAGCAAAGAAGACATTCTGGCAAGATGTAAAAATGACTTCAGCTCGGTCAATATTGGTTCAAAAATTGGTAAAATTTGGTCTCAAATTGTAGGAAACACTCTGATCTACGATTTGAGACCAAACTTATAATTTTTTTACCGATATTGACCGAGCTGTAGTTATTTTACCATTTCGCCAGAATGTCTTCTTTGCTTGGTCAGACTATATTGTGATGCAGTCTAGTAGGTTGGAACAATCGTGTTGCAAACTTTATGAAAAAACTCTTCAACTGTTTTAATAGCTTCCTGGATTCTCTGAAGACCGGAGTTCATTTTTTCTAGTGCCTGGACAGAGTTCAATAAACTTCCGAAGTGCGATATGAGAGTGGAGAGTAGGTTTAATGACTGTGAAATTAATTGGTAGAAATTATTCGCGTTCGTAATGGTAATGAATCTTTTGTGTATCGTATTACGTATTGTCGTTTACATTAATTCCGGTTCATTGATGCTTGAGAGTGGGATTGTTTTAATTTGACAATAAGTAGTGTGTGGACTTCTTGTACATGTTTTAGGTGAAATAGCTATTAGATTGTATTTGAAATTTTTTGTTGGGAAATTGGTGAAACTGTGAATGTTCTATTAATGATAAAATTTTCATCGTTATTCTGAAAACATTTGTCTAGAATCTGTTTCTTGAAGTAAATTTTTTTCAAGTAGCATCTATTACAAACACTATACTGTGATATACTATGTAATATCTGCGAGTACTTTAAAATCACAGAGAAAGTGAAGTACAATATTCTCCTTATCCTTAGCTAAAATACTCGTTAGCTATGTTTTTATCTTCATTTATTACTTTTTCACTAAATCACAATGAGTTTGAAACACAAAGTCCAAAACGTCTCTTTTACAAATTTTAATTGATATTAAAAATAAATTTTATGTTCACACTTTAAACAAACTTGAATGGATATTTCATTATATTTAGATTATTGAGTTATACTTCCCAAAATATCTAGGCTGAGATACCTATCATGTATTTTAGTAAATCCATAAATGTATCATCTAGTGCCGATTAACAGTACTGCGGGTTGAGTGGAAGAGGGGGCTTGCCTCATGCCTCAACTTCGCCCACAAAACTTTTATAAAGCATTTACAAATTGTAAATAAAGGCATTTATCTATCTGTCTATAGAAAGTGTTTATGGAATATAATTGTGGAGTTGCTGGAAATGATGAGTTATAAAGGGTGCATTCAGTTTGTAGGATTCGAGAAGCAAGAACTGTAGTAATAATCAACAAACTCGTAATACAGGTTGAGTAGAAAGGACTTCCTAGTCCTAACTCCGCCTAATAAAGAATATTTTCATTTCATTTAATTTCAATACAAGTACATCGATATTCTCTTTGATCATTAAATACCATTACTACCATTTACTACCATTGACCTCAAGATACACATTTTGTATTATCAATGGTAGTAAAGCATCTGAGTTCAGATGGTTCTTTGTTCAATTCTGAATTTCAAAGAACTCTTAAAACCCAACTCTGCCATAAGAAATATTTCTATTACTCTGTCCCAGCGATAATCAGTCATAAATTAATAAACCGTCACCGATGAAATAGTCATAAAAGCCTGGTCATTAGGACCAGGAGCCAAGTCATAAAATTTACATATATTACGAGGGTGGGTCACTCTAGCTTCTCTAGTCGGTGGGTGGGGGCTCTAAATTTCTTCCTGACAGTTATTAGTAGCTTTCAGAGGGAAATAAACTCTTTTCCTACAATATATGAGAGAACAATTTCGTTTATCTAGCCGAAAAAAGAGATTTATATATTTATCCTCTCTTTCATTCTATATCTTTCTCCATCGTCTTTTCAATTGTAATATGTCTTGTGTCGTGCATTCATTAAACTGACCCCAAGTTGGAAGGAAAGAGAGGTAAAGAGAGAGAGAAATGAAAAGAGAACATAGAAAGATGAAGGAAATGGAGGGTGGAAGTGAAGGAGTGACAAAGAGAGTTGAGAAGAAAGATAGAGAATTGAAAAATGATGCCGTGTAAGATATATGACGTAATTCAATTTATCCTTTCAGGTTCTAGAAAATGTTGAACAACTCTGTTAACACATATTATTGTTATTAAATGTGTTATCTAACTATTGGATTTAGTCATGGATTGTACAGCCTTATCTACAAATCTTGAGGTTGGCTTTGCATTTCTGAAGAGTATTCAATTGTAAAATTAACTTATCAATAAACTTGTTGTAATTCCATTTATTCTTTCAGGTTCTAGAATATTTTTTACAACTCTGTTAACGCTCAACTTTTTTTCATGCCTTATTGATCTGTTTGTTTGATCTAGTCTAGGATTTTACAGCCTTAGCTACAAATCTTGAAATTGTGTTTGCACTTCGAAAGAGCATTCAATAACAAAATAGACCTACCAATGATAAGTATTAACAGTATTAACAGTTGGAGAGTTATTAACAGTTGTACAATTAGTTGGAGAATATTAACATTCAAGTCATGAGGATTGAGAAGTATCTTCTCTGAAAATAAGGCTATTCATGCTGATTATGAACCACTATTTTCAGAAGATTTTTTGGAGAAAGTTTCCAAATTTGTGAAGTTCCGAGATTGAACAAAATTCAAATCTCTAATAATTGTGTGAATCAAAGTTTTTCTGGAATGTTGAGGCCTTGAATATAAACTACAATTTTACGACAGACCACACATATTAAATAACTCAATTTACCACCTCCTAGGTGAAGGGCAGAAGACCTTTCAGGGTTTGTACCCTTCATTGGCTTTCTCGATGAATATTTGTGTAATTGCATGACCGCTAACTCGTATCCTGCCCCTTGGATTCCCTCAGGAAAGAAGGGAGGGGACTCAAAACTCAAAATCGAGAAACTTCCCAACTTATGCCTGGTTGATTTCATCAGGAGAGCAACAGAGCATGCCTCATTAATATTCGGAGGGTGGCTCATACGAGTACACGGTCTGACCAAGCAAAGAAGACATTCTGGCAAGATGGGAAAATGACTCCAGCTCGGTCAATATTGGTTCAAAATTTATAAATGTGGTCTAAAATTGTAGATCAGAATGTTTTCTACAATTTGAGTGTAAATTTTTAATTTATTATCCAATATTGAACAAGCTGTATTCATTTTCCCATCTTGCCAGAATATCTTCTTTGCTTGGGCAGACTATATACGGTCTGTCATAAAGGAAGGTGTATGTAGGCCTTTAGGAACGCGTATGATGAGGGCCTTTAGGAACGTATGGGAGGCCTTTTTGTCGTTGGGACCAATTTGTTGAGCCGGACAAGATTAAGTTAATCCCGGGTTAAGCCTGTTATTTGACGACGAAAGTCAAACTTTGTCATAACATGCCTACACAAATCGAAACTTATTTTGGGGTTGTTTGTGGATTTAATTTTGCTCTTGAGGGAATCGTCGTTCGAATGATGTGAAGGGTTGTGTGGGGTTCTTCGATATTTTGGGGAACTTGGGCGGGATACGTGATGGGCTTTCTGTTTTACGAATTTGTGTTTTGTTCAAAACGAAAAGCAAAATGTGATTTTTGGTTCTTATTGACGCTATTTGAGGAGTGTAGATTAATTGCAAGACTAGAATTCAAGACGCTTGAACTAATTGCAAGACCAGTGAAGCATACTCTCTACTTTCAAAAAGTATTCAAACGTAATGTTAAGTCTGAAGAATATATTTCTTCTCTAGTATTTTCTCGATAACTTAGTCTTGTACTTATCCAAGTATTGGTTGAATGCAGGGTCGAGCCCAGAAATCTAATATTACTTTTCTCACAGGGTGATACCACCTTGGTATCTCCAAGTCGAATCGGATTGGAATACCAATTCCAATTATATCGAATTTTTCATACATTTACTAACACATGTAGGAGGGATTTGTTTTTATAATTATTAAATTAAGTCCAGTAGCAGAATGTTGGTTGGTACTGTACGAAGTACACGTTTGAAAAATTAAAAATTGAGATATATAATTGAAAATTCAAATCATGAATTACTAACTTTAACATAGGGAATTGAACATTGAATATGAATGAGAAATGGTAATGAATAATAATTATGTCATTTATTAACTGAATCGGGAGCGACTGACGTCATCAACTCTCTCCCCACTCCATTACCAACTAATTGTTGACTCCTCCTACTGTTGAATGTAGGCGTGACCTACTTTAGTAAACAGCCAATCACAGAGCAGCATGGCTCTTATTAGATTTTCCATTTTGTTACCAAGTTGATACTTCTTATGCTTTCTGAACTAGAATAGAGTGTATGAAATATTGTAACCTAGATTCATTGTAGTTGAATTATAGTAAAATTATTTTGTATTGTCATCCACAATGTGTTTCATTCTACTTCGTTATGCTTTGTTTATTTTGTGATTCCAATGTACGGAGTAATACGCATATTAGGATACTACAATTTTTATTATTTGAACTTATTGTTTTTTTTGTTATTGAAATTTTCTCTATTTATTGAAACTTTAGTCTGTGACCTACTTTGCACCACCCACGTTAGACTATACTGTGCAAGACAGTTATTCTCTAATCTGTTCCATTGTGATTCTGTAAGCGAGAATTACAATGGAACAATCAATCTCGGCGTGAATAGTTTTCTACAGTCTGTCCAAGCGAAGAAGACACTCTGGAAAGATGGTAAAATGACTCCAGCTCGGTCAATATCGGTTCAAAAATTGTAAATTTGGTCTCAAATTGTAGAGCAGTATGTTCTCTACAATTTTAGAGCAAATTAATCATTTTTGTACCAATATTGAGCGGGCTGGAGTCATTTTCCCATCTTGCCAGAATGTCTTTTTGTCTTGGACAGACGACTATATCTGCTGGAACGGAAGATGAGAGCCACTCTCCAGTTTAATCTTCAGGAGGAAATCCTCTGTTAACGCTGCAGATTCTGGCTTTTAGAGTGAGAGAGAGGAAGTACAAGAAGAACAAGAGGATGGAGAGTGTGTGTGTGTGAGCGAGAGAGAATGAGAGAGAGCTTAGCTTGAACCAGAAGTTCAAACTTAATCCGTCCGTCGCAAACAACGCTTGAATAGGACTTAATAACTTTGTATAGTAGTAGAGAAAGGACCTTAATGCTGTCCCATTGCAAGGCTTTGTTTGCTCATTCACTGCCTCCTTTATTTGATGCTTTCTCTCACTATCCTCTATCTTTAAAGTTGACTCTTTCATCCTTATTTTTGTTCCTCATATTTTCAGAATTGACTCATTTTGGTTCCTCATATTCCTAAAATCGACTCTATTTTCCTCTTTTTGGTTCCTCATATTTCTAAAATGAATATCAGAATATATTTCTGATATTGACTTTTTTGATTTTGTATCCTCATATTTCTAGAATTGACTCTTCTTATCTTATTCTGGATCTTCATATTTCTAAAATGGATTGATCAATAGAATGAAAAAATCAAATACCCTTTTTTAAAAATTTAAATGTATTATTTTCACAGTCATGTTTCAAGCTTTAATTTCTCAATTTTATCTATCAATTATTTTAAATAGCCCTAAGTTTAAAGTTTAATTTTCTAAGATGGACTTTTCTTTCCTCATTATGGCTTCTCATATATTTCTTTGTATTGGCTCTTCTTCCATCATTTTGGTTCCTCATTCTAAAATTAAATGACACTTCCTTCTTCATTTTGGTTCCTCATATTCCTGAAATTAACTCTTTATCCTCATTTCGGATCCTCATAAACTTCCCTTCATATTCTTTTAGTTGAAAAGTTTCTCAAATTTTTCTCCTGATATTCACCTATTGAATTGGTTTTAATCTAATTGTAAATTTTTTAATCAAGGTATTTCAGTATCTCATCAATTTTCTTATTATCTCTTATTTCTCGATAAATTGAATGGACTTTGTTTTTTCAGTTTTTTTTTCAAAACACATAGAATATTTGGAATACTCACAGGACATATTATTTGCTTCTACTTTCAGTAATTCAATATCACTTATTCTTCAGTATTGTTTTCATTTTTTTATCAAATCAAATCAAAATCAATTTATTGCCAACGACATTTTAGTATACATGTATAGGCCACGTCATAAAAATCACATAGGTTATCAATTTGTTCTTGAAATCACAGTCATGTCAATCTAAAAAGTCATTCAAATTAAAACTGAAATATTCATTATTATTATTATAAGAACAGTTGCTTATCAGAAAATCCTTAATTTTTTATTTAAAATTTCTTACATATAATGGTAACTGATTGCTAATCGATACTACGAGTATATTATTATTATATAATATTGTACTATCATTCAAAGTACAATCCTACCTTGTTTTTTCTTCGTGATATTCTTTCAACAATCGAATAAATTTCATTCCCATTGCTCAAATTCCATAAAATTTACGTTGCTGTACTATATCTATAAGATGAATCAAACCATTAATCATCTCAGAAACCGCTTTGGAATCTCTCCCGTTCAAGAGAATGAAATTCATTGAAAAGTATCCCAGAAAACTGATAAATGGAAACAATTTATCTACCTATCCATCCATTTCCCTGTCCACCCAGTAAGTTTATCTCCACTTACATCTCAAGCCTAAATAAAAATGGTAGGCCTTGCCAGAATAGCCGTTGGTATTTCAAGTTTTTGGATTGTTTCCAGACTCTTTCATGTAAGATGCTTACAACTCGATAGGCATTTCACTCACACCAGTGACCCATATATGTGGGGGTTACTGGCCCTAAAAGTATGTACTACGGTTCTGTCTTCTTTCTTCTATTCTTTTTGTACTTTTTGTATTTTATTCTATTTTATTTTCCTGTTTCTTTACTGTCTTATTCTCCTCTTCTCATGCATCTATCCCCGTTTTATTACTGTTCTCTTATCTCTGTTATCATTTGGAATGTTTCCTATTTTCTGTGCTTAGTATTATCTGACTGCTATTAGTACTGGCTAAGGAAATCTGTAGTCTATCACAGCTTATACTTCCAACTAAAAATAATGCTGGCTTCCAACAAAGGCCTACTTACCACATTCATTGAAAAACCGGTGAAAGGAATAGCTAACCAGCCTGCAGACTAAGGTTGAGAACATGTCAAATAAGGTAAGGCTTGAGGTTAGGCTGCGAGTGCTACATAGTATATATATATTGTTCTACATCTATATCATTTATCATATCATATGATTTGTATATCATAGTATAGTATAAACATCAAGCATGAACCTCCTTGACCTCAAGCCTAAGCTCAACTTTTTTGACATATTCTTTTCGCCATACTCGTATGTAATACACAACTTTCCAAGCTAGATTTGTGTTTGGAAAATGCCGTTTACAGGAGAATCAAAGATAGATAGATAGATAGATAGATAGATAGATATTTTATTTTCAATTGTTACAAGGCTGCCGCCTATTGTAACATTAAGTTACAAATATTGTAATTTTTACAAAAATCAAAGATGATAATTACTATATCACTATTTTACAAAAATCAAAGACTATAATTACTATATTACTCTAAATATTAAAATCACTGCAAAACTAAGAGTTTAGAATTATAAATAAAAAAAAGAGCCTCATATTAAGTTTATGGACATAAAATATAAATATGAATAGGCCTAGTAAATTCTTAAACTACTTCAGAAAATAATACAAAGTAGAACAAAATGAAAATTCATTACAGAGGAAAAGTAAATAAAATTCTGAGGTGGAAAAAATGCATGTATGCACTGGGATAAATATCTTTAGTGAATAATCCGGATCATAGCTAATATACTAATTATATAGAATTATAATTTCAGAAGTGGGAGAAATCAACGCAACAACCCCGCCAAGCAACGTTCCTGACAATCACGTCAATGTATCTCTTATGAGGGAAGTCAAAAGCCTTGTTTTGAATGTATTGAAAGTTGGAGAGAAGATAATGTCAGGTGAAAGATCGTTCCATAGTCTAGAAGCTGTAACAGTGAATGAGGCATTGTACATGACCGTACGGTGGAGAGGAATCTGTAGGTAATAAGCATGTTGCCTTGTGTTCCTGGAATGAACATCCGCAAGACAAGTGAAGCGCTCCTTCAGATACTGTGGACCTTTACCTTCAACAATCAGTCGATACACAAGACACAATAGGAAATATCGTCTTCTGTCTTTCAACTTGAGCCACTGCAGTCTCCTATAGAAAGGTGTAATGTGGTCATCTCTCCTTGCATCATAGATGAACCTGACCGCATAATTCAAAGCACGCTGTAGTCTTAGATTTAGCTCTTCAGTCATATCATTGTAGACCATGCTGCCATAGTCAGCAATGGGTAGAACAAGACTCTGCACAAGCGCAATACGAAGGTTTGTTGGCAGAAATTTCCTCAATCTCTTAAATTGGTGCATTGCAGCAAAGATGCATCTTGACACACAACTTATATGGCATGCCCAATTGAGATTTCTATCTATAGATACTCCCAAGACCTTCAAGGAATCCTCATATTGCAGTGGATGACCATCAAGCATAACTTTGGGTACAGCATTAAGGTCAAGCTGATTGTACAACCTACCATAAGCAACAATAATGCTCCTGCACTTCCGGGCATTGAGGCTCAGACAATGTGCTCTTGCCCAAAGAATCAAGGATGCTATATTGACATTCATGGCAGCAACAGCATTATCAGCATGAGAAGAGTGACCTGAAGGAAAACGACTATAGCAAACAAGATCATCAGCATAATATGATATGATAAGATTATTCACATAGATGGAAAAGAGGAGAGGGCCAAGAATTGTTCCCTGTGGGACACCTGCAACCACTGGCAACCACCCAGAAGTCCTCTCCTCAGCCACTCTGACACACTGATACCTATCAGTAAGGTAGGACTTGAACCAGGAAATGCAAGACGATGATAGGCCACATTGAAAAAATAGTTTATGAAGAAGGATAGAGTGGCATACATTGTCAAAGGCCTTTGTAAAATCGAATGATACAAGGAGAGTGAAAGAACGGTGATCCATTGAGTCTCGAATGTCATCCGTAATCTTCAACAGAGCTGTAGATGTACTGTGAGAAGCACGGAAACCAGACTGATTTTTATCAAAGAAATTGAAAGAATCCAGGTATGATGACAAAAGATCAGCTGTTCTGAATGCGGGAATAATAATTTTGATGATTATTACAGCATTAGTCATCATCATGATGATAATTACAGCACTGAAAATCTAGCACAGCTGTTTTCTCCAAACTCCGATGTATGAATAAACGAGTCGAACGAGCCGCCATGACAGTTCACTGTGTGTGTTTGTTTTGTGCTACTGCTAGTGTTGTGTTGAGGTTATGTTGGCTTCAGTTAATGTTTTCAGTTGTTTGAGGTTTTAATAAATCCTTCTCAGTCTAGTATGACGAAAAAAATGTACATAATTCGTGCGGAAAAGTTTACAAACTCATAATTATTTTCCAAACTCGCGTACCGCTCGTTTGGAGAACGTAATTATTCGTTTGTAAAACCGCCTTTTCCAAACTCATTATGTAATAATATACTATAACCTAACACATTTTTATTATCTATCTTTTTATTTCCACATCATTGTCAATCTACTCTTTCAGCGTAGCATTGGTCCTTCATTGAAAAACATGATTTGCGAATCTCCAATTATTTTCGTTAAGAACTCTAACAATCAATAAATGAAATTAGTGTCCAGATTGATTTTAATTGGAACATGTGATTGAATTTTCCCGTTGTCTGTTCTCTCTATCACGAATTTTGTATGGAAATTGTTGCTGTTTGTGTTTTGGCGTCATTTTGGTAGGGGATGTTTTGAGCCGATAGCGATTGCAATTTTGTTGAAGCTGATTGGCCCATGCATACAAATTTGTCCAATAATCGGTGCATCAATAGGGTTGCATACAGGAAATGCAGCTGCAATGCAGGGATGGGAAAACGTTATTAGATAGTGAGAATAGAGATGAAAAAGGCGAGGAAGAAGGATGGAGAGATGTACAGAGATTGATTGCTTGTTTATAAAACTGTGGTGCTCACTATAGTTAATGTGTTAGGTTATGATGAATCCATCGACATTTGATAAGAATTATACAGCAATGACAATAATTCGGTGCAGCAATCTTACAGTTTACGCACTTGTTGGACAAATAACTAATTGTTATCAAACGAAGAGAGAAGAATTCAATGTATGTTAGATTTATAGCACTGGCGGCTCGTATCAACGAAACAGGTGAAGTGCCCGTATCTTTTACTGTACAGCACTTCACCTGTTTCGTGGACTCGAGCCGCCAGTGATTTATAGGAAAGAGGAATGATGTGTGAAATAGGCAAAATATTTGTAAATGGGAAGAAGATATAAGATGAATTAAGGAGAATAGAAGGAGAACATGTTATGATTTTAAAACATAATGATAAGATAAAATTAGGATAAAAGAAGTGGAAAGAGTGAGGAAGAAGAGGAAGGCAGAAAGAGAAAAGAAGGTAGATTTGAAGATAGGAATGCCGTACTTGAGGAAGAAGGACAGGTACTAGGAGGATGACAAAATTGAAGAAGAAGGAAGAATAATAGGAGAAGAATGTTTACAGATAAAAGATAAAAGATATAAGATAAAGATAAAGATAAAAGATATAAGACTGAAAAAATTAGGTGAGAGAAATTATTAAAATTTGGAAATTGGTAAATATTAGATACCGTATCACTGGCGACTCGTGCCCACGAAGCAGGTGAAGTGTCCATATCTTTCACTGTACAGCACTTCACCTGTTTCGTGGGCACGAGCCGCCAGTGTTGAAGATGCAGATAAAAGAGTAGATGATGAATATGAATTTGAAAATTAGAAAAAATGTGCGATAAAGGTGACAGTATGTAGAAGAATAAAATAGAATAGCTACCTTTAACAGAGTGTGAAGGAGAACGAAAATTGAACCAACTGAAGAGAGAAAGTGAGAAGAAAGGGACAAAAAGTGAAATATTGTTGAGAAGGGAGAAACATATTGATAAGTTGTACAAAGAAAGTAAATTAGTGTTCGAAAAGAGGGTGGTAGTTGGGGTGGTGCACGTTGAGAAGACACTCCTTTACCATGTAACGTGTATTGTAAATGCGTGTCTTCTCAGCTTAGACAGCTTGATTCTGATTGGCTAGTGCATATTGAGCAATTGATTGTACGTTTGACTGCCCACTATGATTGCCTCTTTGAGTGGCAATTTATAAATTGGGAAAGGTTAGTGTTTGTCATTTGATAATGAATTTTCGCCCAGTTATAGTCTGTCCAAGCAAAGAAGACCCTCTGGCAAGATGAGAAATTGACTCCAGCTCGGTCAATATTGGTTCGAAAAATATTGATTTTGTCTCAAATTGTAGATCAGAATGTTTCCTACGACTGACACCAAATCAATAATTTTTGAACAAATATTGACCGAATTGGAGTCATTTTCTCATCTTGCCAGAGGGTCTTCTTTGCTGGACAGACTATAGCTCCGACCCATTCTTCTGGAACAAATAATAACGAATAACGGTAGGTTTATGTGATAATTCGATTAAATTGAAGTTATTTCCTATTTTTCAATATATTCGTATTTATCACCCTCCAAAGTTTATTTCTATCTAACTAGCCATACGATAAATTAGTGATAAATCCAATATTGGAAAATTAGATAGACAATTTTGGAAGGATACTAGACTGTGATGGAAGATAATTAATTTGATCATAGATTATAATGTGTACAGCTTTATTGGAGGATAAAATTGTTAGGAAATTGGGGTCGGGTAAAAAAGTAGACTATCAGAGATTGGAGCAAGGCTGAATGATGATATTTGAACTTAACGGCTTGTTACACAAGTTTCGATCGAAATAAAATAATTTAAAAATAAATAATGATAAGCTTTCACGTTAGACGTTAGAGGAAGTTTGATACTAGAAATGTTTTGTGTTTTTTTTTAAATTCAATTTATTAAAACACAAAAGACAAAAATAAATACAATGAATTTCAAAAAAACAAATATACAATTACAATGACACATTAATAGACAGGATCATTTATTAAATTGTCAATAATCTTAATTTTTGAATTATACACAATAACAATTAACTTAATCGTGATTAAGAGGTTAATTCTATCTTCTAAGGGCCGGTTTCTCCAAAAACGTTAATCTGAATTTTGTATTAAACCATCAGCTGGCTCAATTGAAACACAAGTTAATAAAAGTGACAAACACTGATAGCTGATAGTTTAAACTAAAATTTCAGTTAAACGTATTTGGAGAAACCGGTCCTTAGAGGAAGATTATCTTCTATTTATGAAATTTCCCAATTTAGGTACACCTTCCATCAAACAAATATGAGAATGAGATAACTCCTCTTTTACAATTATCATTTTGTCTGTTATTAATAAATGATGCTAGAAATGTTTTGTGTTTTCCTTCACAAATCAAATTTGTATTTTTTTAAATTTATGAACTATATACACATTTCCATCTATTATTAATTTTTTATAGCATTTAGCTGTTGTGAGCGATTTGAAAATGGTATAGAATCATAAATAACATAGTCTACAGTTTTTTTAAAGCTTAACTGTTGTGATGAACAGAGACTGTATTGACATAACATATCTGATGACATATACTGTATTATAAAATATGCATCTCATGCAATTTTATCATGCAGACTTTCGAGTGAAATCATATATTTTTAAGGAATCTGAAAATTTATTATCAGAAGCAATTCAATGTACTTGTGGACCTTCGAGTATTCATCTTTTTTCACTATACTTCGAATATAACGTGTTTCTTATTACTACTGGACCATTCCAGAAAAATGAACATGAACCTGTTTTAAATTTAGTGAGATTCAGTGAGAATTTAGTCGCTTCTAAGTTGAAGACAGTAGCCGATTCTGAGTCTGTAGGTGTGGAGATAAGGTTCTTAGGATTTAATACCTTATTAAAAACGCCAGTGTCTGGTTTAATAGCGGGCGAGGGAGAGCACAACTGAGAGGGAAAGTTGATGAGAAGGGGAACAGAATTCATGTCTTGAACGATTGTGTTGTTAACTGGTGGGGGAAAGGTGGAAGAGCATTTTGAGGAGAGAGAACGCAAGGAGGATGGAAGGAGAAGGAGGATAGAATTATGATAGAAATGAGGAGGTAAAAGGGAGTAGAACAGGAAGAACGAGAAGTACAAGGGAGGAGAAGAAGAAGAAGAATAACAAGAAAAATAAGAAGAACAACAACAACAAGAAAAATAAGAAGAACAACGACAACAACAAGAAAAATAAGAAGAAGAACAACAAGAAGAAGAAGAACAACAACAACAACAAGAAAAATAAGAAGAAGAACAACATCAACAAGAGAAAAATGAAGAACAAGAAGAAGAAGAAGAACAACAACAACAACAACAACAAGTAAAACAAGAAGAAGAATAATAATAAGAAGAAGAACAACAACAACAACAAGTAGAACAAGAAGAAGAGGATGAAGAAGAAGAAAAAGAAAAGGAACAAGAACAAGAAGAACAACAACAAGAAAAAGAAGACGAACAACAACAACAAGTTGAACAAGAAGAAGAATTAGAAGAAGAAGAAGAACAACAACAACAACAACAAGAAAAAGAAGAAGAATAAAAACAAGAAGAAGAAGAAGAAGAAGAAGAAGAAGAAGAAAAGGAGAAAGGATCATGATGAACAGAAAAAAGAGAACTATAGCTGACGCCAAAATTTTGGGAGGTAAAGAAGAGAGAGCGCTAAGATTATGGAAAGAAAAGGAATGAGAAAGATTTGTGACGAATATGAGGAGGAGGAGCACTTTAGTAGCACTGAGTAGGAGCAGGAAGAGGAAAAAAAGTAAGAATAAGAATCATGAGAAAGACGAAAAGGAGGAGTATGATTATTATTATAGTCTATAATACTTATATAATAAAAAATAAATAAGAGTATAATAATTATACTCTACAATTATAGAAGAAGTTACTCTATAATTATAATAGTTGATGCCGATGCCATAAAAGTTTTGTCTCTCTTTTGTACATATTGTACGTTGCAACCTACAATAAAATGTAGAGCGTATATTGTCTCATTTGACTCCAAAAAAATCATCTACTCATTGCTAAATGACAACATGAGCGCATAAGGAGTAGATGGAACAGGAAAAGGACGGGATGTAAAGAGGAGAAGAATGTGAATCGTGAGAAAAAGAATGAGGAGGAGGAGGACTGGGAAGTAGAAACAGGAAGAGGAGGAGAGGAGAAGTAGAATCATCAGAGAGATAAAAAGAAGGAGGAGTACTTTAAAGTAGGTATAAGAAGAGGACATCACGAAAAGAGGGAGGAAGAGAAATGTGAGGAAGAAGAGAAGGTGGAGGGGTTACTAGAAAGTAGGAACAGGAGAATGACAGAAGTAGGAAGAGAATCATCAGAAAGATAAAAAGGAGGAGAAGAGTACTTGGAAGAAGAATCAAGAAGAGAACACGAAGAGAAGAGGAAGAGAAAGAGAAACTTGAATAATAAGAAAAAAAGGATGTGTACTAGGAAATCGAAACAGGAAGAGAAGTACTAGGAAGTAGGAAGAGGGATATGACGAAAGGGAAAGGATGATTGTCAGATATAATGAAAGAATAAGGAGTACTTGGAGGTAGAAACAAGAAGAGGACATGACAAATAAGGGGAGAAACGTGAGGAAAATTGAAGAAGAAGAATGAAGAAAGAGGAATGAGGAAGATAAGAGGGAATGGAGACGTTGTAGAAGTTGGTGAAGAAAGAATAGACTTGACAGACACGGAAAGAAGGAAATCAATTGAGAAGATGAGTTTCTACTCAACGGTTTACGACTTACCCAGTAAAAGAGGATGTTCCTAGTAGAGGAGGAGTCTTTGAGGAGGAGAGGAAAAGTAGAGAGTGTGTGAGGTCTGAGAGGGTAGCAAGGTCTTTTAGGTAGTTTGAGTTTGAGGAGAATGTCCTCTTTTCTGAAAGGCGGGCCGAGGATTTTACGAGTGCCACATTAAAGACGCGTCAGATGGTAGCTTGGTGAGGAGGTTCCTCACCTACCTTACGGATGAGGACGTATTCTTCTACTCCTTTTTCTCCTCCTCTTTTCACTTCTTTTCCTCCTCCTCATTCTGCTTCTCCTTATTCCACCAACAGTTCTATTTCCTCCCACAGTTCTTATTTCTTGTACTAGCTTTCGATTCTACTTTTAGTTGTTTTGTTAGTTGGTGTTTTCTTACTACATCGTTCCTATTCTCGTTATTTCCATTTTCTCCTCCTCTTCCCTTTTCACCTCTTCCTTCTACTACTACTCTTCCTCCTTCCTTCCCCCTCTCTTCTTCTTCCTCATCATCTTCCGATTCTTGTGATTTTACCGCCCCCCTCCTATCTTATCTTCCCCCGTTCCTTGTTTTCCTTTCAGTCCCTGTCCATTCCTCTTCTCCTACTTCTTTTTACATTTTCCTCTTATTCAATTTTCTTCTCATTCTCCTTATCGCACTCAATGTCTTATCTGCATATTCATCCTCATCCTTCCCCTCCTTCACCTTATTGCTCTTCGTCACCTCGTCCTTCTATTCATTTTTCTACCATTCCTTGCCCACCATTCTACTTCTCTTCTTATCTCTTGTCTTCTTATCTCTTCTTCAAATGTTCTATTTTTCTTATCCTTTCCTCATTATTTTATACTTCTGAATTTATCTTGTCGAGTATTCCTCATTCCTCTAATTTTCCACCATCCTCTTACTCCACCTCTTTCTTCTTTTTATCTTCTTTCTCCTCTTCTCTTCCTGAATCTTATTCCTTCTTCTCTTCTATCCCTTTACTTTCTTCTCAATTAACGTTTCTCCTCTCACTCTTCCTCTCATTTTTCTCCTCCTCCTCCTCCTCCTCATCTCCAAAAACGTTATCTCCGTAAAGGCCTCTTTGCACTTGCCGGTCCCATTGTCATCATTCGGGGCCTTTCACTTCTGTCTTCTATAGTCTGCCCAAACAAAGAAGACATGCTGGCAAGATGAGAGTATGACTTTGCCTGGTCAATATCCATTCAAAAATTATAAATTTAGTCTCGAATTGTAGGAAACAATCCGCTCCACAATTTTAGACTAAATTTATAATTTTTGAATGAATATTGACTGAGCTGTAGTAATTTTCCCATATTGTCACAATGTCTTCTTTGCTTGGGCAGTCTAGAGTATATCTCCTTTCTCCTATCCACTCCAAGTTTTGGCACCTTGGTGCTATATTTGGGTCCTCATTGTTTACCTACCTCTTTCACTGGATGCGATGTCTTTGAAATTGCGCCATTGTTTTCTGTTTTAACAGCTCATGCTCATTAAAAGCGGCCCGTTTATTATTTTTCTGTGTCTCATAAAGTTTGAAGAAAGATAAGGAGTCTCGGGATTTATAAAATTCCAAAAACGTTGTTGTACATCGTTTAATAATTTATAAACGTACCTGAGTTCAGTTTGAGGGGGAAAGTTGTTTTTCTATTTTGTAGATTTATTATTATTCATTCATCAATCACGTCACCAATAATCGTAAAAATCACGAGAGTAGTGACAGCACACTATACACTCTATTTTGAAGGAGGTGAGATGTATAAAAATGTATTGTTTCACTGGATTCTACTATAAAACAATCTTTTTTTATTATATTATCGAAAAATATACTTTATATCCACTGTTAATACATAAGAATAATCGAATACATAAGATATTATCGAAAAATATACTTTATGTTCACTGTTAATACATAAGAATCTCTCCATATTCTTTGGTATTATTCATATTCAAATGCTAGTTAATATTCGACTCAGGAAAAATATTAACAACTTAAAATGTAATGTTGATTAGAGAAAGTGACGTAAAACAAAATGTTGGAAATGAAATTGATGTTAAGTTTATTAATTATTATTAATTATTGTTTCTTTTCTGTTCTTTTCTGTTGTATACAATTTATGTGTCCATATTCTATTGAAAATTATCAGAGCACTATAATAAATCAAACAAATCATATCGAAATATACTATTGATATTTTTATGGCTCATAGAAAATTAGCAGAACATGATAATAAATCAAAACAAAATACTCTTTTCAGGTTTCTGAAAGATGAGAGATTTTCTCCCGACATGTAAACAAACGTTGAGACTGAATGAAATATGAAGAAGATTTATGTCTTCTTGCAAAACCTTACCCTTCACTTTCCCTTCTATTTGCACTTTTTTCATGGAACTTTGACGAGGTAAAGATTGCAAAATGACCATTGTATTGGTTCTGGAATGAGAAAGTAAACTAGGGAACAGATTTGCTTTCGATTGCTTTGTCTTATCATACCTCCTTATAACTTCTCATCCCCTTTCTCTTCTTCTTACAAAAACAGGTTGTTATTTCTCCTTTCGGTACCTTCTTTATGTGGAAGATTTAGAAAATACGAAGGGTGGATGATCAAAGACAGGACTGATATAATGTGTCCAAGCAAAGAAGACGTTCTGGCAAGATGGGAAAATGACTCCAGCTCAGTCAATAGTGGTTCAAAAATTATAAATTTAGTTTCCATTTGTAGAAAACATTTTGATCTACAATATGAGACCAAATTTAAAATTTTTGAATCAATATTGACCAAGCTGGAAACATTTTCTCATCTTGCCAGAATGTCTTCTTCGCTTGGACAGACTATATTGAAAGATTTGGAGCGGGAATTCTCGAAAAATAGGGTGAAGTCAGGAGGAAAAATACATCTGAAACTGTTTGCCCTATGTTATTTGCATAGGATGTGATATTTCCTTAGTTTCGGGAGTTGAAACTGATATGTGCTATAACAGTATTTTAGAATAACCATTTAGGGAGGAGTAGGCTGTAAAGTAGGCCATCTAAGTGGTTTTCTATAGTTTGTTTTTTGTTGAATTATTTGTTTTCGTGAGTTTGTTCTGTTAGATAAAAGCTATCTGAGTTGTCTAATGCTAAACTTTACGTCATCATCCCTCATCCTCTATAAAAATTCAACCATAATCATAACGATCATAATTCATTCTATCATTTGAAATGGAGAATGAATGATTTATTGAGGTGAAGAGGATTTCACCCATTGCAAATTATAAAATAAACTTTTTTGATGATCTGCTAGAAATCTTCACAGAGTCCAGTCATATCATGTTGAAATTTGGAAGATATATTGGCAACATCAAATAATTGTTTTCACTTTATTATGTTATCTGTGAAGAGTTATATATACAAACAAGTATATTCTTATACACTAGTTTAAATACTTGATTATGTGCACATATTGTTCTATAGAACCTTCTATATTTCTACAATTCCAATTTATTTGTTCCAGGTATGTTTCATTCATCATTTCTATTGGTGCAACTACTATCAAACTGTAAGTAGATTATTTGTTTTATTATTCATGGATGAACAAAATATACATGATGGATTAGCCAACAAACTTAATTACGTACATTAGTGATTAAGTTACATTACTCATTTATCACACGAATACTGGAATACATGTGTTCTAGTACCGGTAATTTATCGAAAATTTTTGTAAGTTGCAAGTAATTCATAAGTCAAAGATTTGATGATAAATAATATATTCGATGTTTCAATATACAGTGCAGTAATTATGAATGATTGATTGTTCATAAACCAAACTATTCAATCAAATATTGAGAATCTATTCCTTATATCCATGGATTTGATTTCATTTGAAAAACCTACAATTCATTGATTGTTCATCACTCATACAAATAATATTTTTCTCAAATACCTACCTTTATTTGTTCTACACGTGAGCTCATAATTATGTTATATTACATATTTTGAGATTTATTATTACACTTATGCTTGAGCCAAACCAGATCCCGCACAGAATGTATCACAGTCTTTCAGAAGGATGTAGGCTATTGTTATTGAAGCCAGATAGGATTGTTAGTTGTCTAAAAATGATTACCTTGTACTTGAGAATGTTGACATCCTCCAAATCCCCTGGTAAACCACTTACTTCGTAACTCCCAGAAGACGTTTCTCTTGTCTTCTCCCAGTTTTTGTTTCACTATTCTTCTTCTTTTTCTTCTTCCTTTTCCTCAATTTCTAGTTTTCCTCTTCATTTTCCCTCTCCACCGTTATTCACCCACCTAACGCTTCTTCTCTCTCATCAGCGGCCATTCTTTTACTCTTAGGCCTACACACGTATAGTCTGTCCAAGTAAAGAAGACATTCTGGCAAGATTGGTAAATGACTCCAACTCGGTCAATATTGGTTGATAATTATAAATTCAGTCTCAAATTTTAGAAAGCATTCTGATTTACAATTTGATACTATTTTTTAAATTTTAGAACCAATATTGAGCTAGCTGGTGTCATTTTTCCATCTTGCCAGAATGTCTTCTTTGCTTGGACTAAGACTACACATGATTCTTCTTTGTTTCCCCTTCTTTAGCTTCTCCCTACTTCGCTCGAGTACTTTATCAGGCTGTTATTGTCATTGTTTTCGACCCCTCCATCAAATCATTGAATGTCTGATCTTGGCGGTCAGATAGAACTATGTCTGGTTTTCTTCTGCGACCCTTCCCTTAATCCTCATAATTTTCATTTTCTTATTATCTTTCTTGTTTTTCTTCTTCTTGTTGTTGTTCTTCTTCTTCTTCTTCTTCTTCTTCTTCTTCTTCTTCTTCTTCTTCTTCTTCTTCTTCTTTTTCTTCTTTTTCTTCTTCTTCTTCTTCTTCGACTTCTTCTTTTTCTTCTTATTCTTTTTCTTCTTGTTCTTGTTATTGTTGTTGTTGTTTTTGTTGTCTTCCTTTTCCTTTCTCGACTTTTCTCCTTTTTTGTCTTTTTTCTTCTTCTCTTTCTTCTTCTTCTTCATCTTCTTCTTGTTATTGTTGTTGTTCTTGTTTTTGTTGTTCTTCTTCTTCCTTCCTCGACTTTCAGAGTAGAGTGATGAGTTTTACTCATCTTCTGGCTTCAGTTGGAAAACCTTTGTGTTTACTCAGCACATCAACTGACTGTTCTTTCTTTCTCTTAGTCACTGGCGGCTCATGCCTACGAAACAGGTGAAGTGCTGTACAGTGAAAGATACAGGCACTTCACCTGTTTCGTGGGTACGAGCCGCCAGTTCTCTTGGTTGAAATGGTACATGTTTATTCTCTATGCTACAAGATTAGAGTAGGTTGTCAAAGACTGACTTCTAAGCTACCGAAACTGTTTAAAGGAATCTAATTTCAATTCCACTTTTCATGAAATAATTCTATCCCATGCTCCCTCAAACCATCATTTCAATTTGACTGATTCATCTCATCACTTTTACTATTCAGAAGCTGTGATTCATAATTCATAAGAGAGTCTTCTACTCGTAGCATGCAGCAGCTCAAATTCAATCCTGTCACTCATCAAATGGTAAAATATTCATAATTCTCTTGTGCTAAAGCGATGGAAGAAAGATTTCGAAACTATTCCTTCTCTGCAATCCCATCTCCTACTTCTCCTCCTCCTTCTCTTCCTCCTTCTATTCCTCCTCCTTCTCCTTCTCCTCCTCTTCCTGTTCCTCTCTCTTTTCCACTTCCTCATCCTCTTCTTCTTTCTTTTCTTTTTATTATTTTTTTTCTCCTTTTTCTTCTTCTTCCTCTTTTTCTCCTTTTTGTTCCTCTCCCTCTCCCTTTTCTTTTTCTTCCTTTTCCTCTTCCCCTGCTTTTTCTTCCTCTTTTTTCCGTTGTCCTTCTTCTTCTTTTTCTTTCTCCTCTTCATCTTCCTCTTCTTCCCCTTCCTCTCCATTTTCTTCTTCCTCTTTCCTATTCTCTTCTTTCTTTTCCTTATTCTCTTCTCTTTCTTCCTCTCCGTCTCCCTCATCCTTTTCTTCTTTTTCTTCCTTTTTTGTTGTTCCTTTTCATTCTCCTCTTCATCCCCGTATTCTTTTTCCTCTTCTTCATCCTTCTTCTCCTCTTTCTACTCCTCCTTCTCCTCCTCCTCCTCCTCATCCTCCTTATTCCATTTTTCAACCCCCTGCTCTGTCTCCTTTTTCTTCTCCTCCTTTTTTCTACACCCCTAAATTTTGTCAACCCTTATGCATCAGCTGGCACAACATCCCCTCTAATTTGTATCATATTACCGCTTGTCAAAGTTTCAATGCCAGCTTTAATTCCATAATAAAATCTTTCAGTTACAGTTGAGTGAATCTAATGCATGGGGTGCCGTGGATGCACTTCAGGATGAATTCAGCATATAATCTTTTTGATATTTGATATCGATGAAAATCAATCGGGAAGGGTTTTTGAGAACGGATTTAATGCAGTAAAAGGAATTATTTTGTATAAAATATTCATGTTATAGAAATCTTGCTATGCGTGATGATATTTTTAATTTGTTTAATTGTATTTTATTTATTTAACTGTCTTCAAATCGAACCTTCAAGTCCTATTTTACGTAAAATTTAACCTTAAGTTTTCCTTCTTTATTATTAAATATCATTTGTCAACCTAATTTTCTTCATATGCTAGTACTAACCTAACCAGAAACATGGCTCTTCTTTTCAATATCTTTCACAGTCATTATATTTTTTCTATTGTGGATGATGCCCACATAAACACTATTGCTTGTAATGGATAATGGGTACGAGGGCTGTTGATGATTTGGAATAATAATGGTTAAATATCAATGATAATCGGTTAATACAATCTTCTGTTCAGAGTTACAACCTTTGAATAGTTTATTTTATTTTCATCTTCAATCTGGTTGTACTTCATTCATATTCTTGTTCCGTTGTTTTCCGTTTTTATTATTACATAATTATTAACCTTCGTACGGTTGAGGATTCAAAACATTCTAATAAATCATGTTTTATGAGATTATTCACCTCATTCTCTGTAGTCAGATAGTAAGTTATAGTAAGATAGTAAGATAGTAGCTTGAAATAAATAGTTTAGTTGAAGATCAAATACTATATGTTATACGTGTTTATTTGACAGGGTTATATTTTCACTTAGCCTACCTCAACTTATTGGAGAAACTTATTTTACTTCAACATAATATCATTGAAGTCTCTTGATGTTCATGTGTAACTCATTTTATTACTCAATAATCTCTCAAAGTTTTATTACTCAGAAAAGTCTTAACACAGAGAATACTTCTCTTTGGCCCAAGCAAACAGTATTCCTCCCGAAGAATTTATTCCTTCATATTAAATTGAAATTTTATGGACTAAAGTTTACGTTCTTCTAAAAATCCTCAACCTTCCTATTTTGCATTTATAACTTAACTGATCAGCTACTAAACAAGTTGTTTCCCCATGTGTGATATACTCATTCAAATTCTTCACCTCTGTGCAAAGACCTATTTGTAAAACATTTCATGTTTGCTTGTAAATTTAGAATATTTGTAAACCTGTAGGAATATTCTATTATCCCTCATTCTCCTATTCAAGTGATGATTGGATAGCTATAGTTTCAAATTCAATTAATCCTACATTTTAATCTAAGGCAGGTATTACACGATAGTAGCTCTCTATGATCATATCTGATCATATGGAAAGAGATGAAAATACGAAATCTTATTTTCATCTCTTTCCATGTGTGTATTATGATCAGATATAGGCCTAATTATAGATTTATTATCGTGTAATAGCGGCCTTAGTACTTCAAGGCCACTGTGTGAATTCTGATTGATTAATTTAAAAATATTGTACTATATATTGTACTTTTCAATCCAAGTATAACTTTCCACTATCTTCACTCTCGATAGGCCCCCGGAATGTAATTAATAAAAAAAGTAGTTAATAAAAGTGTATTTAATAAAAGAAGACTTTTTCGTTTCAATTTGTATTATCGACTCCTATCCTAAGTATCCCACTTCTTCTTTCAATGAATTATTGAACTCAATTTGTTAAAAATCACTCTTGTTCAGTTTATTTTATTCAATTATGTTGTGGAAAAAAATTCAATTACATTTATTCTCAAACGAGTATATTATTTCATATGTTGAAACTAATTATTGGAGAATTTTTGAATGACTATTTTATCATCTTGAATATTTTTACTCTCATTATTGGAGAATACAGAAAACTCAACTAACTCCAATTCCTGAGCTCACCAATTTGGTAATTTCTACCCCTTCCAGCGAGAAGGATTCCAAACTTTTTTAAGTTCAGTATTTTCGCACATCATTGCACTTAATTGTTCTATGGTAATTAGTTTCTTCCAGCACCGCAGCAAACATAAATTATTAATTCGTTAAACAAATTACCACCCTTTGTTCCGTGCGTTTTCAATTACAGAATTGCATCTCCCTTACATTTCCTTCGTTTCCCCTTAAAAATATCCGTTGTTCCACAACCCTTCGGACGCTTTCTGACCGCTCTAAGAAAGCAATAGATCTTACTAAAGCGTTCTACCGCCTGAACAGTGATATATAGTAAGTCATAGCAGAGCAGACATTCTGGCAAGATAGGAGAATGACTCCATATTGATGAATACTGGTTCAAAAATTATAAATTTGGTCTCAAATTGTCGAGCAGAATGTTTTCTACAATTTGAGACCGAATTCTCAATTTTTGAACAAATATTGATAGAGCTAGAGTAATTTTCCTATCTTGCCAAAATGTCTTCTTTGCTTGTACAGACTATACACAGCCAGAGAAATTCCCTATCGAGGAAACGGACCCTTTCTAATCGCTATGGTAATAAATCAAAGTATTGTGTAGAACCTGATAAAAAATACAGAAATAACTCAAAGGTGGAGAGAAATTTATGGAGTAGAAAATCTTTAAATGCTCACAATTTATTGGCTATGGATTTTATTGGCTGTTCGTTTGTGGTGTTCCTCAAGGTTCTGTCTTAGGTGCAGAGTAATTTTTAATTTTATTGGATTGATACTACTAGGCTATTTCAATGTAACTTCAGACTAAGGATTGGATTTGGTATACAATCCCGTATTGTATCAATTCACAATCTACACAATATTCTGTATCCTGTAGCCTATTCGTCAATAATCCTTTATTGTATCAATCTACCAATTCTATACAATTCATACAATCTATTGTTTATCCTATCCTATACGTAATAGGCCAAGACGGAAGTTAGATGAAAAATAGTATAAATTTTCACTGTACTCTTACAGCTTGCTATCTTTTGATATTCTCCGCTGTAATTTCAAATGTAGATAAAAACCTTTAATCTGCCATCAAGTTAGTGATAGGCATCTTGCATCGCGTGTAATTCAAGTTATTGAAATGACAGCCGTATAAACGTCATATCATCATTCAGTTAATGACAAGAAAGTCGATTGCTTATATCGACAATCGTAATCCGATACTTTTACGAGTCGATAAACATCTTGTTGCATGATCTAAACGAACGTTTAGATGATTTATTCACAGTCATCAACTGGTGGAATGTTGTAAATCATGTACATTTATTCTTGAGGAATTCGTGGAGATGGATTATCTTTTGCGTGTTGTCTGAAATGAAATAAAGTATTACTTTAACTTGAAGTGTTTTTATTGTAGTGATCGTATCGGTACAGACCAGAGAGAATAGAATTAACAATAAAATTGTTGATTCTATTCTCTCTGGTACAGACAGGTTGCAGTGATGCATCTGGTGAATTTTAGATTTGTTTTGTTTGTCGTTGTCTCCTTCTGTCTTCAGTTCAAGATTGGCATTGTTTGAAGAATTCCTCCTATTGATTTATCTTGATATCTATTGAATGATGAATTCCTCTCATAGATTTATCTTGATATCTATTGAAGAATTCCTCTCATCAATTTATCTAGATATCAATTGAAGAAATATTCCTTTTATCATTAATTCATCTAGACATCTATGGAGAGAACATTCTATCCCTCGATCTTTCTTGAGATTTGAGAGACTTGCCAGACCTCTAAGTAATGTCTAGAAACGTTCTAAGACATGACAATAAGGGTATTGTGTGATCAGATCAACCGGATGTGCTCATTGATTATTTAAATGCGTCATTCAAAACTTATTATAAATTTAAATTAAATTGCCAGAAAAACATTTCTGTTGGAAATCCATTATCTTGAATTTTCAGAAATATTTTAATTAGGCCTACATCATGTTTTAAATTTCTGAATTATAGTTTTCCCTGTTTGAATTGGTTTTTTTATTCGAAAATAAAATTGGTAACAGTTCAACTTCTCAATTTTCCTCTTTTATTGTCAAAGGGTTCCAAGTATCTAATACTGTAATGAATATCACACTACTTGAAATTATGCAGATTAACTTGATAATTAACAGCCTAGAAGTATTAATAACTTTTCAAAAATGGTTTCTCAGTGATTTATCACTAATTTTCCCCAAGAATTTCGTGGAAAATATGATTATTGTAATTTTAGTTTGAATATTGTTGAAATAATTTGTGTTGAACATTAATTAGGATAATTTAGGCCTATTGTCTCTTATCAACTTGAGTTTGAGTTGTCGTTCCTGTAGAATATTAATGAATTTGATTGACTGTTTTATAAATCAAATATAATTGACTATTAGATTATTATTATTTTCCTGACTCAATGACTTAACCAAGCTTATTACTATCCATAAAAGCCTCTGACATATTCCATTAAGCGATTGACATACTCTTGCACCATTAACTAACTCGTTGGCTTGATATTTTGAAACAACTTTTCAAATTTCATAATAACTTTAAAGCGGGTCAGTTACCTTTTTTTAGTAGAAAGTGAAAAACCAGTGTGTGAAAAAGTGTTAAACTTTGAGATCGGAACGTGATAAGTTAAATGTCACTGGAGATTTTGATTCATGTTTGTTAGGTTGAAAATATATACTTTCTATACTCCAAATATTCATGCGAAACTAGTTCTTCTTGCTGGCCGACTACTTACTTCCAAAGAAAAAATTTGCTTTTAGGAAAATTTAATTGGAATTATTCTGGGACGGAATCTACTCTATTTTTAATTAATCTATTTTAGAACTGTATCTAACTATTCTAATATATTGAAGTACTCGTATGTAATGAACTAATGATGATACTAATTAATAAATTAGATATAAATCATATTTTTTTGTGGCCTTGAAGTTTTTTTCTCTCTGGTTAAACTAAAGAGCTCAAAATTTATGCTGGGGAAATTATTAGAGCTTCACTCTGTGATTTCTATAGGAAATTAATGATATTACGTCGATAGAATTCCTTTGATATTGATAATTGCATCTATTGCATTATGGAAGTCATCAGGAGAATTTTATCAAATTAGCAATCTGTTATAAAATTGAGGATATTTTGACAATACAGATAAAAACATCGATAAAAATAATAATAAATAATACAATTTTTTCCAAATTAGCGTTCAGTTAGTAGCTATAACATATTAACATGCTATAAATGGACGATCCAATCAATATCGATTTAGCTCATCTATTTTGAACTCTACTCTGACCTTGCCCTTGCGTTGTAGACTGATGAGTGTTGACCCACATTTTAACCTTACGGAAGTGACCTTGTTGAAATCAATACTCCACAACTCAGCACATCTTTATGAAGAAATTTTTTCTCTCGGCTCACTTATCAATATTGCAAATTGAAAGTGGATACACGTTCTCATTCAGATTAAATATACATCATAGTTTTCCAATGATATATTTTTTCAAGTTTCTCATATCAAAACTGAAAATTGTGACGTCACATCTCAGCCTGGATTGTACTTCAATTATTTAATGCTTGGATTTTCTCTTTCAAATTTCAATCATGTAACTTATTTCACATTACAAATTCAACAAGAAAATACATTCATTATCCTTGCAGTTATGCACATTTGAACGGATCAAATTACACATATTGAAAGGAATTCATATTTCAAAATTCTGCTTGTATAGTACCATAGCTTCCTTTAATAGAAGGCCATGGCCTAAAAATTGACAACTATGTAGAGTAGGAATTTGGGTCCATTTAAAAGCATTGAAATCATTTTCCAATCAGCTGTTCTAATGGATGCGTTTCTTGTGTGCATTCTCACATTTGAATTGCTACAAATCATAAGCTATTTTAATAAATAACTGCCTATTCTTAATCTTTCTTGCTAATCTCCATCACAACCTTTTACAAAATACACGAAAGGAATTCTATACGAAGAGTTCAAAGGGAGAAAAACCAAGTGAACATGCATGATTTGTACCTGTACTTGATGCTTTAATATGAAAAGACTGTGTCTACTGTGCGACGTTGCCAAATTTATTAGGGCAGGGCCTTCTATTAAAGGAAGCTATGATAGTACTCATTCATACATTCATAAACGTACTATGAATAGAATTTTTAATACAGTTAATTTTGCAAATGATTCTCTTATCTTGGCAATAAATTGAAAATATGAACGAATTATTTAGCTCATATATGGCTCCATAATGCATATTCCATTTATAATGCACATAAGTTTTTATCACATTTGAAACCATATCACATTAAATTCCCTGCAGATATGTCAAAGAGAAGATTGCAAGTTTTAGTCTGTCCAAGCAAAGAAGACATTCTGGCAAAATGGGAAAATGACTCCAGCTCGATCAATATTGGTTCCAAAATTATAACGTTGGCCTCAAATTGTAGATGAGAATGTTTTCTACAATTTGAGACCAATTTTATTATTCTTGAGTCAATATTGACTGAGTTGGAGTCCTTTCCCTATCTTGCCATAATATCTTCTCTGCTTGGCAGACTATGCATTTGTGGTTATGAGTTACGACCCCAATTTCAATTTATCGGAATGGCGCACTGTAATAAAGCTCCCAATTCACTATTCTTGCAGTTCAATATCCCAATTTCTATTATTCCCTCCATAGAGTTCAATCCAGGTTATGAATAGTCTTCTATTAGACCGTCTAGACTTCTCAATAGTGCAATGTCTTCAACAATCATTGCCCATAATGATTTCAAATGGAAGCCATTGCAATAAATTTGTTTCTGCAGTGTGCAAGATCAATTTCTCCCCATTAAACTGACAGATTGGGGTCGATTTTCATAGATATTGATAGTATGGAAGTGCTTTTGTTGATGGTATAGTCTCTCCAAGAAGAAGACATTCTGGCAAGATGGAAAAATTACTCCAGCTCGGTTAATATTGGTTCAAAAATTATAAATTTGGTCTTTAATTGAAGGAAACATTAAAATGTACGATTTGAGACTAAATTTATCATTTTTGAACCACTATTAACCGAGCTGAAGTCATTTTCCCATGTTGCCAGAATGACTTCTTTGCTTGGACAGACTATAGTATGGATGTGTTATTGTAGATGGTAGTAGTTTAGAGAGATATAGTTTGAGATTGCAAGTGTTAGATAGTGAGCGTATTTAGTAGGGATGGGTCGTTGACGTTTTTCTTCATCAACGAGATACGGGAATTTGTTGAGAAGTTGATAAACTAGTTGATACGTCAACTTGTTTTATACACAAGAATCATAGGGAGACAGTTGAATAGTTCAATAGTTGATAAACAAAAATAGTTAATCAATTAATAGTTAGATTAACGTAATTTGTCGTTGAATCAACGAACGAACTTTGAATCAACCTCTTTTCAACTGCGTTTTCAACTTGGCAGACTAAATGGAAAGTGAACCGAGGATTTTCGTCTGCTTTGAGTTTTCCACGTACGTCGCTTTTCAACTAAATTTTTACGACTGTTTTCTCGTTTCGTGGACAGTAAAATTTTCCAGACTGCGCCCGCAGTTTTCTCCAGTTTGGAAAATTGCCAGGGGAAGTAGGAGATTATTGTGGATTGGATATGGTTGGAATTTCCTTTCCGTTTGGAAGTATCGTTTGAGAATTTGGAATTGTTTACTATCGATAAATTCTGAAATAATGGTGAAGCTTGAAGTATCTAGTATAGTGATGGTATCTTCATGGTAAATGCGAGTAGATAGGCGTAGTTTGAAGTAGTGATTTACGATAAAATTTAGGAAGTTGTGTGTCATGAAGAGGTTTTATTCCTTTGCATAACTCGTGGCCTATTTTAGTTGCAGAGTTTTATCATCAAATCTACTACAGTTCACGGTACTGCAATAACTCCAATGTTATAAACAACTGATATTGCTTTCGATGAATTTTTTATTAAAATGAGAAGAATTGAGACGAGAAATGTATGAATAGTTGTGAAGAATTTTGCTCCTATACTACAACATCTGACAACCGAGAGGTTAGCAGTTAGTTTTCTGGGTTCGATTCCCAGGTTGGGCACAGTGTTTTGTACACAGACAGCTTTGTACAATTTTACTGTACTTCAGGTTCAAAATATGTCTTTCTACTTGATTTTTCTTTGGTTTCTGGGTTTCTTCACATTTTGATTCAACAAATTTTCTCCTGCTATATACTTGTAATTCAGTTGTGAAAATTTGCTGTAACAGAAGTCTTTAGATCCAAATTCATGTATGTCTTAGTGGATTTTTTTATTAATTAATATTGACATATTCTAGTAGTTCGTTTACTGCAAAAATCCAGAATCTAATACATTTTCCTTCTGAAATTATTGAATTACTGTACTATCCAATGGAACTTGAAAGAATACGAATACCCCAATAAAACTTGTAGGTAATCCAGTGTGTTATCTGGGTTACTTCTTAACAACTTCAGTTATCAACTTCATTAGTACTTATCTTCATTTTACATAATACATTTTTATCTTGCATTCATCCATCATCAGTTATCAATCTTTCCCCCCGTTTTCAATCTTTTCCATTCCCTTCAACATGTATGCATATTCATGAACTAAACTGGGTGTTTGACTTTTTGGAAAGTTGAAAATTGCCCGTGTTATACAGCAGAAAACTGATAACTTTCAACAGCCGTTTTGGGCATCGCTTTTTAATCTTTTCCCTTTTTGGTTTTCCCTCATGTTGGAGGCTTAAGTATGCTAGTAACGGTTGTCCCCGTGGGGGGGGAGGGGGTTGAGTACTCACATGGGGTGGGGAAGTTCAAGAGTTGGGGAAAAGGGCTTTGGGGATCCATGGGGATATTAAATATTGAATGAAAGATGGAATTTCGAGACAGTACAACCGCTGAAAAGGGACTCAGAAAGGGCGCTTCTATGGTAACTTGCTCTTCAATTTTGGGTCTTTTTGTTGGTGAGCAGTCTCTTTTCCTCTTTCTCTCTCTCTTCCACTCTCCCCCTCCATTCCCCTCTCACCATGAGTATTTCAAGTCCTCATTTTCTACTTGACGCCTCCCAAAAGCAGTCCAAGTGCCACACGCGATTAACTTTCGAGATCAACCAGGTGTTGAGGTTCAAGTGGTGAGAGATTAGGGGAAGGTTTTACAAAAGTGCTGATTACTGCATTTGTTGAGAAATTGTTTGGGATTTCCAGGTTTTCAAGATTCGAAGGATTTGATAGGGCTTAGTGTTTGTGCTTCTACTACTAATTCTTGGAAATTTTCAATTTTACGTGAATAATGTGTTGTAAATTGGATTTGTTGTAGCATTTGAATCGAAACATATTTTCTATTTCATTGTTCAAATAAAATATTTTCATCGTTCTATTTTATCATTTCGTTCCATTCTTCTCATTCTCACTAGATATGCCTATTTCGTTTAAATCTCCTCAATCTTTTCCATCGAACGTATATTGTTATTGAATTAACTGTCAGTTATTCTCAAAGAGAATACAACAGTATTGACAGTTCATATGAGCAATTATTAATCGCAAAAGAATATAGTATAATATTAGACGTTTTGAATATTACAGTTCAGGATATTATGAAACGACAGATTTTCTAAAATAAATAGAGACACAATATAACCTTGACAACAACTCAACAATTCAAATGTCGTATTTTTTTATTAAAACTGAATGATTTTACAACCCTAAGTAGTTTGAGTTTATTTTCATATACCAAGAAAAGTATATTTTTGTCTCCAAACGCGTCTATATTGAAGCTATTTACTCAAGAATAATTCGAGATCTATTCGAGTTATTCATTCCATTTCATTCAATTCATTTATTGAAGCATTTACATAATGAAATTGAAATGGTTTGTGAAAACAGGCTTTACCCTTTGCTGTATATCTCCCGAAATTTCTGAAATTGAAGTTAATTTAGATTTCAATCTATAGTTAAAACTACGTGGTTTTAGTTGAAGTGATTGTTCATGGAAAACTGACATCCACAGCTACATCATTTCCTATTTGATATTCACATTGTTTCAAGCTTCCCAAACAGATGTTCAGCCATTTTTTATCGCATTTCTTTCACATTTTCTTGTTCGGTTGCTAAGAAGGGAAACAAAGCCCTGGGAGGCCTCTTCTCTCTAAAAAGTTGATGTGAATTCTGTGTTTTGACTGGGAACCGATTACGATGCTGAGAGTGACTGGTGATGGTGTGATTTAATACCCCACTGACGGAGGGTCCACATGTCAAGTCCCATCATGTGAATTATAGAACATCTCAAAACAGTATGGGCCTACAAGCATCACACTACAGTTTTGCACATGTATTTTTTGCTAGCTTGTGAATGGTTGTTGGAGGAGTAGCAATTTCTTTAAAGAATTAGGGCCGGTTTCTCTAAAAAAGTTGATCTTAATTTTGGATTAAACCATCAGCTGGCTCAATTGAAACACAAGTTAATGAAAGTGACCATACACTGACAACTGATAGTTTAAACTAAAATTTCAGTTAAACGTATTTGGAGAAACCGGCCCTTAGATGTATCGTTTAATGTTTCCTTTTTGTTTAGAGCATCAATGCATGTTAATAGATGAAAAATCAAAATAACAGTATCCTTTTTGTATTTTTCATTTAAACACTACATGTTTCGCTCTCCTAGTGAGGTATTCTCACTTGATCTTAAGAAAGTGAAAGATATAGTCTAGTTTTGAAACAAAAATGTAGTTTGAAAAAATATATTTTCAAAGGGTTCTGTGATTTTGATCTTCCATCTATCAAAGTTATTTATCTTTATGATAATAATGCGTAAATACTTCTTATGAATATTGAATAATATTCATATCAATATATAATCCTCATAGTTATTCTTTTTAATCTCAGCTTGAGATATTCGAGATAGAAATTTATTCAATCAATTCCGATTGATTTTGGAGTGGGACGATGGAAAGATATCGATAATCAGACATAATTGCTTCAATATATTATGATTTTTAAACACATTAGGCCTACTTTTTACTTAATAAAAATTGAAAAAATCCTGAATTGATGGTGTTTAATATTATTAGGACAAACTTATTCTTAAAACATAATTTCAACCAGTACTAAACTAGACCAAACTACTAAATATTACCAATTTATTCAAACTAATGAATCACAAATATTGAGACGAATGATCAAGAAATCTTAGATCGATCATGGATGCTCTCTGAATTGTTGAACAATAATTTTCTTTCTCCTCCGTGATTTCAAATATTGTTGGAAAATAGTTCAATACTATAATTCCATCTCGTTAGGCCCACAGGAATTCTGCCCCAGAATTGTTTTTTGAACATTCTCGTCTGTAGATTGACGAGATTTGAAGGTGTGAATCATCCTTTCATAAAAGTACACTTTCTGTAATCAAAACCAGACGCTGTGCTCAGGTATGCGTTTATTATCCGCCATAACTTTCACCCTCAAAGTACTCTAACTTGGAACGTCATTGGGCTCTAAGCTGTTATTTTACACCACATCGCAGTTATTATGAGCTTGTTGAGCCTTCCTGTCTCATAATAACTAGCGATATAAACACATACTATATTACTATATTATTTAGGATGTATCTGCCATTTATATTATTCGAGATACATGTCCCACGTTACATTACTGTATTACTATATTATTTGAGATTTATGTACCACTTTACATTGCTGTATTACTATATTATTTGATATATATCTACCACGTTACATTACTGTATTACTATATTATTTGAGATTTATGTACCACTTTACATTGCTGTATTACTATATTTTTTGAGATTTATGTACCACTTTACATTGCTGTATTACTATATTATTTGAGATATATCTACTACTTTATATTACTGTATTACTATTTTATTTGAGATATATCTGCCATGTTACATTACTGTATTGCTATATTATTAAGGTATATGTGCCTCGTTATTTCGCTTTTTAATGGCGGCCATATAATGCTGATGATCTTTTAGTGCGCGCTTTGAGTTGAACTCAACTGTTGGTACAGTTAGATGAACAGAAACAGTAACACAAACTGGAATTATTGTTGAGATAATTCATGAAAAATTGGACTTTCTGTTTGTTGTATACAGGGTGTTTCAGGAGGAATGTGCAATACTTCTCAGGCTGATTCCTTTAGTAATCACTTTAGTAATATATCACTATTGTAAAAACAATCAAAAATCCTTTTTGAATAATCAATTGAACCTATAAACCCACTTTTGTTTTCCAACCCCAAAAGATCTTGGAATCTTAGGTGAACCTTGTTTTAGGGAATAAGAAATCAGTCAAATATAAGATCTGTTTCTTTAAAGATGAAAATATATTGGTATTTAAAGAATATCGGCTCATTGATTACAATATTTATTATAAAGTTTGCACTAGCTGAGATATCTTGCCAGTGAAAATTGTATTGTTATTGCGTAACGTTTCAGCTTGCTTGAACTACACACATACACTTATATTTAATTTTTGTGATGTATTGTCAAACTCTAAGTTTTATTATTATTGGGGACCTTTGTTTCCATTATTCTATAATCTATTCCACATTTGTTAATCATGTGCTTGCGCTAGGAAACCTTCACAAAACGTTCGTTTTGAAACTTGAAATTTTGAAACAGTTGAGTTTCTTGTATCATTGCTGTAGACTGTAGAGTGTAGGCAATATGCAATTCCTCTTATTCTACATCTGTATTATCAAACAAATTTTTATTTATGAAAAGTTCCACTATTATTAATAAAAACTTGATAATGCTAAGTTAATGTTATGTTAACAAGTTAATAATAAGACTGACTGTTGTCAACTCCTGATAATTCTTGTTAGTTGTTAGAATAATGAATATTCTACACAATATTCGTTTATTTGTGTTAATATAATATATTGAAAAAAGAAGCTTCCATTCGCTTCCGTTCAGCAGTTATTTCTGTTTTTCTGTTATCACTTGTCTGATTGAAGTAATGCTATCATTTCTCAACAATACAAAACAGGGTTCAACAAAACATCTCATGAAAAATGATAACTGCCAAGTTGGCAAGTCTCAAAAAGTTTTAATGCACAGTTTCCATGTCGAGATGAAAAAGTTTTAGCGTTGTTTATTCTGTTGTTTATCGTCTGTCCAAGCGAAGAAGACATTCTGGTAAGATGGGAGAATGACTCCAGCTCGGTCAAAATCCCTTCAAAAAGTATATATGTGGTTTCAAATTGTATAGAGCAGAATGCTCTATAATTAAAGACCGATTTTATAATTTTGAAACCAATATTGACCAAGCTGAATTAATTTTTCCATCTTGCCAGAATGTCTTCTTTGTTTGTACAGACTATTTATCAAGAAAACGTTCGGTTACTTCTCAAGTCTTAGCTCTTCGTTGTAGAAGTTGTAATGGAGTTGACATTTAAGGTGAAAGCTTTTTCATTAGTCTTAATTCCCTTTCATCATGTTGTGAATTTTTGTAGTTTTTTTGAAATATTGTTTCGGTTCGTTTGTGGTTTACGCATTCTTCTATAATAATAATAATAATAATAATAATAATAATAATAATAATAATAATAATAATAATAATGTTTATCATAATACCTAATGAAGAACTTTCCAACACTGGCGGCTCATGCCCACTAAACAGGTGAAATGCTGTACAGTAAAATATACGGGCACTTCACCTGTTTCGTGGGCACGAGCCGCCAGTGCTTTCCAAGCAAGATTCTCGTTTTGTTAATTACAGTAAACAGAAAATTAGACATTAGCTGTTCTTTACTGTACGATTGAGGTAATAAGCATTATGATAATCATTACCGCACGCTTATAACTAGATGAATTTGAATAGAGACAGATGTTCGTCTGTAAGGAAAGATGATTTCATCCAAGTTCAAACTATTTTGAGGTTATGTTTGAAGATGTATTTGAGGTTATGTATCTAGGTTTTGAGGTTATGATGTAGATGAATAATGATTTATCGTTCCTTATTTGATCCTATATTACACAAGGCCTATGACAAATAAAATTGTACAAAACTTGTGTGGGAAGGTTTACAAATTCATATCATATTCCAACCTCGTCCATGCGACTCGTTTGGAAAAATTAAATTAGTTTGTAAACTCGACCTTTCCACACTCGTTATGTAATATACTATTTTACAGTATTTCATCTCTCATAGGTTGTTTTCATTGATTATTAACTTTAATTATCATGCAATCATTAGCTAGAAGTATATAGTTATAATTTACATAGCGACGTATTTTCAATTCAACTAGTGATCTAGTTTATTAAGTAAGTTCATATAGTGAAATAATTCTATAGAACATTAAAACATTCATTTCTAAAACAAATTCCTCCAGGAATGTGATTGTCAGCAAACGTAAATCCCATACGAGCCCAATTTGGCAACAACGCCGACTGGATAAAGTGAATTTACCATTGAAGTGTAATGAAGTTTTCCAATTACTCCTCCAGCCCTGTCTGTCATGGCATTAGTAAACTTTTGCATTTCAAAATGTGAAACCTTATTAGTGGATGTCAAGTTGAAATTGATTAAATTCGTTGAGCTGAGTAGGAATGGTGTTATTTCTTCAGACTGTATCAACATGAGCTTGAGTTGTCTGAGTTGGTGGATCGTGTTTTGCATAGTTATTACTCATTTGATGGATTACATTGTTACGACGTCTCCGTAACAAGAAAATTCAAGGAAAGTCGGATTCTAATCAGAAAATAGATCCTGAATTTTGAACCTCAAATTTCTTAGTTTTCGTTGTTACGCTATTTATTCTTCTCTCCCTCACCCTTATTATGAACGTTTGTTTCTCTCTACATCTTATTCAGATTTTTTTCTTAATTTTATCACTTTATATTGCTTTTCTCTTATTTCCTTTTCCAATTTCGTTTTGAAACATTTGAATTTTCAATTCTTAATTTGCTTCATATTACTGTATCTTGGTCCTGTGACTTTGCTCCATCTCTTCTTGAGTAGTTGTGGAGGTGATATTGTGGTAGTTATCCATATTAAATGAAAAGACGAGATGTTGTCAAACCACTGATTTATTAAACAATTCGAGATACCGGTTTCGGTTGTTACACCATTATCAATCTCTGGTTAACTAAAACTTGAAATACAGAGTAGCAGTATTTATACCAACTTCTCCTCGTCCTGCTCTTCCATCTCCTCCTCCTCCTCCTTCTTTTTTCTCGCCATCTCTCATTTTTAGATACTATCCTCTCTTTTCCACTGGCGACTCGAGCCCATGAAAGAGGTAAAGTGCTGAATTGTAAAAGATACGGGCACTTCACCTGTTTCGTGGGCACGAGCCGCCAGTGCTCTCTTCGCTCCTCTGTTACTTGAAATTTTATAGATCATAATATTATTAGTATGATTTCTGTGATTGAACAATAATTTTACTATAAATAATTTCATATTCTACCACCATACTCTCGTTTTATCTCTATCAATAATATTGATTTCATATCATTCTTCAATTTCTTTTTTCTTCTCATCCTTTTTCTCTGCCCCTCCTTATTCTATCTCTACTTATTCTTTCCTATCATCTTCCCCATCAGACTTGCTACTTTCTACTCGCTCTCTTTCTCTTTTCGAATTTCTCTCTTTTTCTCTTGTCCTCTACATCCCTTACAAGTTCACTTCACCTAATCTCCCTTTCTACCCAAATCCCGCCCCCACTAAAATCAGAGCATCTCAATCTTTCAGCACTAAGCTGTCTGAGTTACTAGTGAAAGCTCCCCAAAAGTAGTAGAGGCTTCATCCCTGCTACGGTTAAGTTAATTTAAATTCATCTGGCGTGAGCTCTGAGCGTGACAGACAACATTCCTGGGGATATTTTTCGGATAAAATCAAGAGTTGAACGAGCGCTCAGAAAATGAGGGTTACTTTAAATGGATGCCTTCATTGAAACCCCCCTTGTACAGAGTTTGAAATACAGTACTCCTTTCTTATTATTCTTCATATCCTTCTTGCTCTTCCAACTCCTATATTTCTGATATTTTTCCGTGTTCCTTCTTTATTTTATATTCCTCTGCTTATTTTTTCATTTCTTATTAGAATCTTTGTCCATCTCTTATTTCTTTATTTATTTATTACAATATCAAGGAAGACTACAGGCATTATGCCCAATACAGTCTTCACTACTATTTACAATCATGTCAACTAATTTTAAATAAAAAAGAACATGCAAATCGAAATAGCCATGCGTATTAGTAAGTACTATGAAGTACAAAAATTATTCAGACACACTTCTACTAAACTATCTTTGTACTGTACTTCAATCGTAATTATCATGAACAAATCAATCGATCAAAACATTATAAATGATTGTAATTGAAATTAAGTTAAAATAAATTGAAATTAAAATTTATTATTGTCATCGTTGTCTTTTCTTGATTCAGTTACCTCCAACTTAACTGAACAATCACTAAATATCGAAATGATCATAATAATCAACTTTTATCTCCTTTCTACTCCTCGTACTTCTTCCACTTTTCAACTTTCCACCATCTTCTTCATCGTCTCCTTATCTCTTATTCTTCATCCACCCCCTTCAATCTCTTCCATGTACAGTATTTATTTGTCTTACACATGAGTACCTATCTCTTCAATTATATTCGTGTACCTACAATTCTCTAAATAGATTTCCATCCAATAGACAAATTCTTTTTCTTTATCGACTCTAACCTCCAAAAATTTACAAGATTTTCCCAGAATTTCCTCAAAAGTTATCTATTTCCTTAATTCAATCGATATTATCATCTTTATTATTGTTCGCTCCATTTTACATCTCCCATTTTCTATGTATTCTTTTTTTTACTTTCTCTCAATTGTCTTGAATTTCCTTCTTCTGCTGAATTTCGCTTCTTTCATTCTCTGCTCTTCTGCTCTCATCGAAGTTTTGCTCCCTTCTTACCATTTCACCAATATTCTTATTGGTGAATAATATTTCAATAATTATATTTTTATAATTTTTGAAATATTTTAAAAAATTATATATTGAATAAAATTAATATAAATAAAATTATATATTGAATAAAATATAATAAATATAAATAATATAAATATTGAATAAAATTTTTCAATAATTATATTTATAATTATTTCAATAATTCTTATTGTTCTCTCCCCTCAATTCTCACACCCCTTCTCACCACCCCTATTCATCTACCATTAATCTTAGTCTCCCTTTCACTGTAGTAATTTGTAACCTTCATCCAACCTCTGTGAAAACGCCTTCCTTAAACAGGTTATGCAACTCGTGATACACGATTTTTCCTGATGAGAACATCATACACTTCCACTCCTCCCCCCACTCTTCAGCTCTAAGTATTACTCTTATTTCTTCTTTCTTTATCTCTCTCTCTCTCTCATTATTCTGTCACTCTTCCTTTCTTTATTCTTGTAACTTCAGTTACTACGGTGCATGACTGAAGATTGCAGGATTTTTCTGTACCTAATCAACGGTAGGCTTATGACATGAGGGTAGCTGACTTATGAATTTCATCCAAAATTCACTTCCGTGATATCTTCACTTTTGTGGTGACCTGAATTCTAATGAGGAATGGCTTTGTTGAGAGAATACTTGAGTACATACTTGAATACTGTTTAGTACATGGATTTTGGTTAGAAGTGTTGTAACTTGTAAATCGAAGATTCAAAAATAAAAATTTAGAATTAATTGGTACTAAACTTTACAAGTAGTGGAATCAATAAAAATTAGAATTCCTCGCTTATTCAAATTGTAGAATAGGAAAATAACCGAATAAAAAGACTGAAATTGCATTTAATGAAACTTGTTCTAATCTGTGGTTAGATAATATACATTGTTCAGTTGTTCTCATTTAATATGGTATGATCTGTCCAACAAAGCAGAGCCTCTGGCAAGATGAGAAAATGACTCTAGCTCGGTCAATATTGGTTCAAAAATTATTGGTTTGGTCTCAATCGTAGGAAACATTCTGATCTACAATTTGAAACCAAATCAATATTTTTAAAACAATAATAACCGAGCTGGAGTCATTTTCTCATCTTATCAGAGGCTCTTCTTTGTTTGGACAGACTGTAGTTACAATATTATCTTCACAACTACTCGAAAAAATGAAAAATTGGGGGAAAATATTGAAGATGTGGAATGATAATAAAATCTTCATTCTATAGTATAGAGAATATGTTTGAAAATATTTTTCTTTTAGTTCATCTCAGAATAAAATTATTGTGAGCTAGATTATTTGTATGTCATCATAACCCTGGATGAATAGTAACGGTTGCTTCCAGATTATGGTTTTTTGTCTTAGAACTCATCTGCTCTCGAATTCATTGTCGAAAAAGTTGTAAAAACGTTGTAAAACAGCTTTTCAGTTGGTGATGCAAATGAAAAACGGCAGAAAGGGAGTGAGTTGTTTTCCTCGGATTACTAGCCTACTACTCCTGATACATCTCCATAAAGTGATGATATTTTTGAATTTTTTGGTAGGAAATGAAAGATCTTGTGTCTCTATATCCACCTCTAAAAAGCTGTTTTATTCTAAATGAATGATTTCATTTCCTTGTTTATGTTTGTGGTAGCACATGCCTACTATTACTGTCTGTCCAAGCAAAGAAGACCCTCTGGCAAGATGGGAGAATGACACAAGCTCGGTCAATATTGGTTTAAAAATTATCAATTTGATCTACTATTAAGATCACATTCATAATTGTTGAACAAATGTTGACTAAGCTATAGTCATTTTCCCATCTTGTCAGAGGCTCTTCTCTGCTTGAACAAAATATATCCCTAAGGCTGAGGCCGCACTGCCGGTGGGTAGAGCCTGGAGGGTGGAGGGTAGTTGGTAAATCTATAGAACATACACTCCATCAACAGTAATACATCGTATGAATGGTATGTGTTCAGCCGCCATCTTGAAATTCTTAAATATGGACAACATAACCTCAAAAAACAGAATGACGTCATACCATTCATACGATGTATTACTGTGGATGGTGTGTATGTTCTATAGATTTACCAACTACCCTCCACCCTCCAGGCTCTACCCACCGGCAGTGCGGCCTCAGCCTTAGGGACTACTGAAATATTTTATTCTTCAAATGTGCTCATTTTTCATGTACAGTACTTTAGTAGAAATTTGGAGGATTAATATCTTTCATAGTTCATTTCTCCTTCTTTTTTTTTCAAATTATAATCTATTATTATAGCCTGAATATACCACAGAAATATCATACTATGTTTGTATTTGTTAATGAATAGGCCTAATTAATGTTATGTAGTCATACTCCATATTACATCTCAATCACTTTCACTCTTTACTTTCATCTTTTCTCCTTGTTTGCCTCCCTCCTTCTTTCCCTATCCATCTCCTCCTCCTCTTTTCTGCTTCATTCCTTCTTTTGTCAACTCCTTATTTCTCTATTTTTTACAAATTTTTCTCCTTATTCCCTCTTTATCTCTTCCATACATTATTTCTTCCATTACGCTCTATTTCGTATACTTTATATCATACCCTTTTATTTCATCTTATCTTGTCCATTCTATTTCATCTTCATCCATCTATATATTGTTTTCCCTCCTTTCACTAACATCTTTCCCATCTTATTAAAATTGATGGCATGCTGCAAAATTCTAACTTAAAATCTCAACTTTGTTTTACTATATTATCTTCTGTTTTCTTGTCTCAGGAATGGCTGGAACGAAGAGTAGCACAATTAGAAGAAGCGTTAGAAGAAGAAAGAAAAACAATCCAGAGAGAAAGAATGCTGACTGCCAAACTACAGCGACAAATATCTAGGGTGAGTCAGATTACAAATTCAAATTCTCAAGTTAAATTTTACAAGTCAGCTTTACAATTGACAATTGTAAAATTCATTGTAAATCATTAATTCCTACATCTTACTGATATGAAAGAGTATTGTACATAAAAGTTTGACTCTTATTTTCTTCACAGATGATAGAATGGAGATGATAAGTTAGTCTCTCTCTCTCACTCTTATCTCTTGGTGGGAGAGAAAGAAGAGCATCTAATCAATACTGACCTTGACGAGAATGTTCCCTAGCTTCTTGCTCCGCTATTACTATATATTGAGCTCTGTGCTCCACTATCATCATATATATAGAGATTTGACATTTCATCTAACCTGTTCTTAAGTCACATTCGCATGTGGTATGTTATAAGATGAAATTTAAAACTTGTTACATATCCTCTGGTAGCTCAGTTGGTAGAGCGGTGGACTGTAGTGTGATGAATTGACAGAAATCCATAGGTCGCTGGTTCAAATCCGGCCCGGAGGAGAATTTTTTGATTAGCTTGCAATCTCCTTGCAATTTTCCTTGATTTTTGTATGCATTTTATGAAATTGAGAATCATTTGTGAATTGATATCCTCTGGTAGCTCAGTTGGTAGAGCGGTGGACTGTAGTGTGATGAATTGCCAGAAATCCATAGGTCGCTGGTTCAAATCCGGCCCGGAGGAGAATTTTTTAATAAGCTTGCCTTTTTCATTGACATTTTAATGAATTAAACTATATTTTGAGATAGAGGTTTTCAGAATCATATTATGTTTGATATCATCCTCTGGTAGCTCAGTTGGTAGAGCGGTGGACTGTAGTGTGATGAATTGCCAGAAATCCATAGGTCGCTGGTTCAAATCCGGCCCGGAGGAGAATTTTTTTATTAGTTTGTAATTTTCTTGACTCTTTAACAAAACTCTGTAATTTGGAAATGGGGAATTTATTCATGATATGCTTGATGAAATGACTACATTTATTGGTGGGAAGGTGGGGGTCTCTGTTGTTCCAGTTTCCAATGGACTTTTTTCATGCTTCAAATCTAGTTCTATAAAGAAAACATTCCAAGTCTGGAATAAAACTTCTCAACTGTCCTCATTTTTGTCTCCAAGTTTCAAACTTTTTTCAAGTTTTTCTTTGAGCCTGGAAATAAAACGAACTTTCAACGGAAACGTTGAACTCTAAGCTGGATTTCATCTTTTTAGAACTTTCTATGCGTTGATGCAGTTTCAAACTTTTTTCGTGTTTTGTGAAACGTGTTTATTGTTTCGGAAGGATGGACTTGAATGGGTGTCTTGGGATCGTGCGAATAGCATTCAGAATAACTTCCTTGATCATCGTTACAGTCGGAGAAATTTCTTGCAACACCAAGTTGATGTGATTCATTTAATACAATTCGTATCAGAATCTCTTTGAATCAAGTCTCAAAAAAAGGAAAGATAAAATGAAGACAAAAGGATTGGGATAATAATTGGATAAAAGGAAATTGGGATGAAGATTAAAATGAGATGAGATAGGAATATATAAATATCAGACAGAGATAGGAAAATTCAGCATAAAATTTAAATTGTTAAAGTAAGTAAAGTATCTTCATGAACAATTATATTGATGATTGCCTTAAAAATTCAATGGGACATTAGTTATAACTAAAAAGTATCTTAGAATTCTAGTTAATTAGATGGAGAAATTAATATAGTAAGCAATATAGCTTAGTAAGTATTTAATACAATCAGTTATCAGTTATCACTACTTTAATGTATTTATTACATGATTATCCTACAAAAACTTCTATTATCTATTAAAACATAATTTCTGGATCATTATTCAATCTAACAAGGATAATATCTATCATCTTCTTTTGTGTCAATGATTCGACCTAGTCCATTATTGAACAATTCAATTCAACTGAATTCTATTCAAATTCACATGGACTCATATTCATATAGTGGGATGCTACATGATTTAGAATCTACTACAAGAGTAAGTAAATTGAAAAAACTTACTGTATTGTAACAATTGTATGTTCAATAAATAAGAATCTATATTAATTAAATGACAGAGAAACAATCAATCGAATCAAATGTAATAGAATTTGAATTATCTCCACTAATTAATTCTATCAATAAAATTTGATGCAACAAAAAACTATCCTTACTCAACTCCCAAATGTATTGGTATGAGAAACAATATATTTCTTCCCACATTCCCTTCGCAATTGACTTGGAATCACTTTTTCTGTCAGTAACACCCTTGAATTCCCTTCTTTTTTGTCGTATCAATATGTCCAATACACGTCAAGGGTATTGGACACTCGCCCCTATTGGATGTAACATATTTAATTGGAGGTCGGAAGTCCCAGATAGGACGGCAAGAGTCACTTGACAGCATTTCTTGCAATAAGGGAGTATAGGAGGTCAGAAAAAGAAAACAGGAAAAGAGGAGAAAGAATAAAGGAGGAAGAAAGATACAGGATGAAAACGAGGGGATTGGAAGTGTGATAAAGAGTGGAATAGAAGGATCTTTGTGATTGATGTAATGAGAAGAAGGAAATGAATTGAGATGAGATGGGAAGAAATAGCAGATAGACATAGAAAACAGCGGGAGGAAAGTCAAGAAGAAATTAACAATGTAGGAATAACTATTTCCGTGTAATAATTTATTTTAGTTTTGGAATAACAAGTAATCTGAAACATGACTTATAGAAATAGTCGATTGATTTATTGTCAGAATTCAATACTGTAGAAAATTGATTGAGAAGAATATGAAGGTCAATATTAACTGAATGGAGAAGAAATATATTTATTTATTTGTTTATTCCAGAGATTACAATGAACTTATAAGGGTAAAAAAATAGACAATACAGTCCAAAACGTTCTTTTCCCAAATTTAGATGAATAGGTTTGAAAAATATAGCCTAGGTTATGTTATATAGGAGAATAACAGCTGATAAGGAATAAAACAATATTTAGAACAAACTATAATTTATAACAGCATACATTATTGTCATGGTAGTAGGGAACAATAAAAATGTTCTAAAAAAAATAGATGGATGCCTTTATTTTCCACTTGGTAAAATACACAAGTGATTGTGGGCGAAGTTGAGGCACACGAGCCTCCTCTTCCACTTAACCCACAAAGGATGAAGAGAAGGAGCAAAAAGTAGAGAGATTAGTGGACAAGCAGTAGAAGCTCTAGTGAAAAAAATGGACCTTCTCTTCTGAAGTACTCTGTAACTAGATGGGGGTGTTATGCAGGGGAGGAATCTTGGCTTCTGAGGCAGAAGAGTGGGCTTAGTGGTGTTGGTGGGGGTTGAGGGTTTTTTCGGGGAGGGGGGTGAGTTAGGGGGTTGTTTGTCACTAACAGGGTGTTCCGTCCTTGGCTTGTCAAAACTAACGAAGATGTATCTTTTGAAGTGACAACCAACACCGCAGATACCCCATACACCCCCCTCCCCGCTACTTGATTACTGAGACGGCGTCTTACCGATTTTTTTGGAAAAGAGGGTTGACGTCGTTTTGTCTGCTGTTGAGATGTTGCAAAATGTGATTACTGCTATATTCAAGGCTAGTTGGATTGAAATTCAATTGAAATCAACCTCAATTGAAAATGACTTCATTGAATTTTTGAAATCAGACTCATTGCCACAAGTGTTGAAAATATTTAAACAAATTTCTAAACGTTTCTGAGTGACTGGATTCGGTTTACAATTATTAATTTGCTTTAAATTAATATTTTTGTGGTTCATTATTGCAACAAATGGTTTCACAGCAAATTGTACTATTCTTGAGAAACATTCGCGTAATGATGAATGCTTATTAGTAGTCAGATAAGAGTAATTAGATAAAAGATGTACTATAATTTGCAATAATTCTATTTCAAATGAGATTGTCAACTGTCAACGCGGATTTTATATTTGAGAATTTTATCTTTTTTAACGCAAATTATACTGGATTATACGGATACAATGATATCACTTCAACAAGGATGAAATATCGTAAGATTGTAAATGACACCTATCATGCCTTGAAATAATAGGATCCAACGGAATTGGTGGTTGACTAATGTCTGTAATAATCAATGGTTAAATCTGTTGGATCAGTCTGAAAGCGGTCTGCGAGTCTTCCTTAGCTAAGCATTACTAACAATCATACGCGAACTGCCAGTTATGTTGGAGTTTACTATACTCTGCTCATACTCTCTCTCTTTAACTCTCACTTTACCTCTCCCATGTTTCCTCTTCTCTCCACCATTTCTCCTACTTCCTCTTTCCACAATTCCCCCCCCCTTTCCTCTCTTCTTCCATTCCTTTCTGACGCGTGTTCACCTTTTATTATGCTAAATAAAAGTGCGATCTGATGATTCACATTATTATTGTCATAGTTGAGTGTGCATGATGTGCCACGTAAAAGAGTTTCAAATAAACAGCGAGTTTATTGAGAGCACTCCAGTGTATGAAACATGTTTTATTAGGCTACAACTACCCAAGTAGCTATCACAGGTTTTGATATACGTTTTACGATTAGTAGCAGTCAAAATCTTTCTCACTGCAAAGAGCCCTATCTTTCTCTCACTCTATCATATCTCATTATTATTTTTGCTCTTTCTCTCTCTCTCACACACACTCTCTATTCTCGATCTCTCTTTCTTTCTTCCTCTTTGCTTTCATGTTTCAAATTATCCTCTCTTTTTTCCTCTCTGTTTGTTCCTCATCTTTTTCCAACAGTGGTTCCATCATTCTCTCCCTCTTTCACGTTGTCTAATCTCTTTCTCTCTTTGCTAATTTCGTTCACTTATCTTTCTACCTCTTGCTCTCGAATTGTGTTCATGAAATGACTAAGCAAGGTGTATATTTATTTATTTCATATAACATATTTGAGTTCAACAGGCATAGCCCAAATGTTGACTCTGTTTTCTAAGCCGTGTTCATCATGTTTTTGCTTCTGTATTGAGTTTATCTCTTCTTCTTTTGTCTGGTAAAATGTTGAGGTTAGAGTAACTTTAACGACGGAAATACGGTGGAAGATATGGGTGAAATAAGGGGAAAGATGTATGAGAAGATTGTGGGGTTTTGGTCCATTTGTTTGAGAGAAGTTGCTAAGAGAACGTGATAGAACTTTGAAGAATTATTCCATTATGCATTAGTGTATCGATTTATCAATAACAAGTGCATGAGAACTATTATAAAAGATTAATTGAAGATTATTATTAAAATATAAAGATTACTGTATGAAAGATTTTGAAGTCTAAAGTCACTTCTGGTTCTAGTTCTACAAAGTCTTGATATAGAAAAGCGAAATGACAGAGGAAATCTCTTATAGAATGGTACGATTTGGTAGCAAATATCAAAAGTCTCTATTGAGTGGAATTACGAAAGCTTACACCAATAATATCATATTTGAATTAGATTACCATAATAACCTATTTTCAATAAATTAATACTTCATTTTCGGTGCTCAAAATACTACAAAACTTCTATTTCACAAACGAAATCTTTTTTGACACTACTTGGAATAACCCAGAAATTAGATGATAATCATCAGTAGATTATGAAATAATGCAATTAGTTCACAGACTCTGACGTCAATAGCTCCACCCAGTGTCAAAAGAAGGCGTGTCTTTCCCCCTCTCAACGACCAATGACAGCACAGCAATCCAGCTACTTGCCATTCAAAATAGCTTACCCTAGTGGTGGCACAATCTAGCGGTGAACTCTTGAACCAACTGCAACAGCCATTAGATCCACCCAGTGTGGAAAGTAGGCGTGACTATCCCCCTCCCAACCACCGATCACAGCACAGTATTCCAGCTAGTTGCCATTTCAAATAAATAACCCTAGTGGTGGCACAATCTAGCGGCAAACTCTTGAAATAATTGCAGAACCACCCAGTGTCAAAAGTAGGCGTGTCTATCCCCTCCTCCAAGCCACCAGTCACAGCGCAGTATTCCAGCTCTATATATCCACAATTCTGCTAAATCAAAGTCAAACTCTTTGACTAATTTTTTGACGTGGAAATTAGTGTTCTATCTGTTTTCACAATATAATCTGTTTGGCTTTTTGTTTGTCTGTATTGATTCTAACAGGAACAGTTTTGGACTTGAAAGCCTACGGTACTCTTAAATCTGTAAAATAATTATTAATCTATTAAAATAATGATTGAGTTGAGCAGTCCACTGGAACCGTTTTGCAACTCATCAAGAGGTTAATAGTTCAGAACGCAATTTCACTGTACTTCTTTTCAAATTTAGGTTTTATTTATTCAGGTTGTATAATGGTGTATAATAAATAGAAATAAATTTATTCCCTTTAAGAAAATACAATACAATAAATATATTTTACAATTCAATACATTTTAATTTTAAATTCAGTTATGTACAAATGATAAAATTACAATTTTTCCCGTAAATTAAGACCGCCATCATAGTTCCCATCAACAGTACTGGCAACTGACAACTGATGTTTTTTTTTTATTGATTCATAATGATGAAAAGTTGATTAAAGATTATCAAAATCAAATTTATTCCATATTTGCAAAGTAAGTCGATAATCTAATAATAGCCTACTCGTAAATTTATACATTATTTATTAATGCTTGAATTTCATGATTGATTGATTGATACTGTTGAAGAAAGAGCAAGATAGAGAACGAGAGTCGTTCGTTTAGTCAGCTGGTTCATTCGCCAAATTGTTTGTTGGGTACTCTAACATTTATGATCTATGGAAGAAGATACTTCACGAAGTTGACAGCGTTGATAAGTTACTCAACTAATCGAATGGTCCCAATTTCTGATTAGTGCTCCAATAGCGTGTTGTCGATTCGTTTCTCGATAACACTAATAACAAACAAGACTCGTTAGCCTTTAATCTGCTTATTAAACACCTTCAGTTATTAACCGAATCGTGTTCTACTCTGTAACATCTCATCTTAGGAGCAACATCAACAGCCAATGAAAGTTATCACAATTAAGTGGATTGGTTTCTTGCTATCTCTCCGTTCTCTCGCACTACTCAACTCTTATTTCTTCTTCCTCCTCCTCCTCCTCCTCCTCTTCTTCTTCTTCTTCTTCTTCTTCTTCTTCTTCTTCTCCTTCTTCTTCTTCTTCTTCTCCTTCTTCTTCTTCTTCTTTTCTGGAAATAAAATTAATAATTCTTTTCCTATTCCGCTTGTTTTTCTGCTTAATCTTCTTCTTTTTATCTTTTTCTCATCCTCCATTTTATTCTCTCTCTTGTGTTATCTGTTTTTATTCTCTCCTCTTCTTCTTTTTTTTCCTTTCCCTTCTTCTTCTTCTTCTTCTTCTTCCTCTTATCTTCTCATTCCTCTTCTTCTTCTGCTTTTTCTTCTTCTTTTTCTTCTTCATTTTCTGAGAATAATATTCATTATTCTTTACCTATTCCGCTTTTTTACTGCTTAATCATCTTATTTTTATCTTTTCATCATCCTCCTGTTAATTGTCCTTGTTTTATCGATTTTTCTTCTCTCTCTTCTCCTTCTTCTTATTTTTATTAATTTTATTTTAATTATTTTCTTCTTCCTCTACATCTTTTACTTCTTTCATTCACTTCTTATTATTTTCTCCTCCTTCTCTTCTTCTCCTCCTTCTCCCCCTCATCCTTCCCCTCTTCCTCCTTCTCCACCTCTCTTGTTCACCACCTCCTACTCTTTTTCTTCTTCTGTCTCCTCTACTCCTTTTTTTCGTTTATCTTCCTCTTCTTCTTCTTCTACTTCACCACTTTCATCTTTCGGAAATATATAAGAACCAGGGCTGCTCCTAGACTAGCGATGATCAGATGTGGCGCCACAACATTAAAACTAATGAAATTTCAGCTTAGTGTAACCCCTTTCCACCCCTCCCCCTTCTTGAAAACCTCCTATCACAAGTTTCTTCCCCGTCACTGTTTAGTTCTAGAATCGCCAATCTCCCTTTAACTCTACCAATGTCATTGAACTCTGATTCGGTATCAATTCATTTCGCAAAGTATCAAGTTGTTATGGTATCTACAGCAAAGTGGAAGATGCTGCCAAAATCTCAAGCTACACTTTTTTGGCACGGTACAAAATGTTTTTTACAATATAATCATGTTTCCCCTGATTACAGTACAGGCTTCTTCAATCATGTAATTCCTTTCAACTTTCCTTGTATTGTTTCAATTATTATAATCCTATTGATTGATCCTTGATTAAATTTATGGAATTCTCCAATAAAATAGTCATTTTATTATCATATTCTCTGGTTTAATTCTATTGCACAAAGAACAATGTTCTTGGTCAAATATTAATTTCTGTATTTATACTCAATTATTTTGGCACATGATGTTGATAAAAAGAAAAGAGAATAGTAATGAAAATTTATTCTATTCTTGCTGATAAGAAGTGAGCCGATAAAATAGCTCTCGAATCTTGATTATATTTTGAATCAAGTGTAAATGAATCAAGAATTGAGTACAGCAATACAATCAACAATAGAATTTATCTTTTTGAATTAAATTATGGTGAAGTATAATAATCTCCATTCTATTGGAAATGTTAAATATTTCAATTTCAATATTTCATGTTTATCATAGGAGTATTATACTCATTGCCTAGTTTCAGGTTACAGAGGTTATTTGAATTTAATATTTTTTAATATAGTTAATTATTTAATATATTAATTTAGTCCATATTATTATAATCATCATCCATAATCCATTAATTATTATCATCATCCATAAGTTGTACTGCAAAATCTAATAATTCTTCCATTTTTTCAAAACGTTCATAATCAGCCTATGAATTGAGTATTCAGCTGTAGAATCTTTTTTTCTCGAATTATGTTGGATTATAGATAATAATAATCTCCATTATGTTGGAACTTAGAAGTGTTCAATATTTAAATAAATTTCATTACTTATTTTTTTACCATGAACTTTTTGCAATTTTCTTCCTAGTTTTTAAAAAACAAAGGATAGTTTTATGTCCAAGTGTACATAATAGTTACGTACACGTATCACAACATGTCACCTAACACTGTGTCTTCAAAAGTTAGTTGTTGAGAGTCATATTCTGAATTTTTACACTCAAAAAACCTATGGAACTGCAGATTCTCATCTGGAGAGAATTCTCATGGAAAAGTACATGCTCCTCAAATTATTCATGCTTCCAAAACGATATCTTCCCTTTAGTCGTCTGAAGAGTACTTTTATTTTTCCAAACATCAATCCTACTACTAACTTGATAAAATGTTTAAAATTACATGCTGTCAATACTACAATTTTTAGCAATGCCAGCCCACAAAATTCCAAATCAGGGTTCATTCTGGGAATCCGCCACATTCTAGTGACAATCTCGTTTGATTCTGTTCTTGCTAAGTTTCACACTTTTCCTCCTATTCCTCCTCCTCCTCCTCCTCCGCCTCCTCCTCCTCCTCCTCTGATTTTGATGATCCGATCAAACCCCGTGAGGGAGCAGAGCACACATCATAATATCGCCCATGTGTTGGAGCTCGATCGTTATCCATTGGAATATTGCTGAGCTGGCTTTTTCGATTTGTCAACAATGGTTGTTTTAATTAAAAATGAAGGGCTGTAGGTGAGCGTGAACGTCATTTCGCCTACCCTTGTCCTAGGGGTGTAACATAACCTAAAACCGGAACAAACGGTTTGTTGGTAATGCGTTCCATTTTGCCTTTTGGTCACCCTTTTCACTGAATAACAAGTATATTTTGCATGGTCCCTACTATGTTCTCTTATATCTTGATGAGGTTGTATTCGTTTCTTTAATCAATGACATCTATTTCATATTTGATTGATTTTAATCCATTGAGTAGTTTTCTCATCACTTGTATTCCTATCTGTAATGATAATAATAATAATGATTGATGATCTTGATAATTATTTTTGATGAATGATCTTGATGAATTATTATTTGATACAGTGATTTTCATAGTGATCCTCCTATTATCATAATTCACTTACATTTTCCATTCATGGAGTATTTCTGTCATAATTTCGCTTCTGAGCTACATACGTAACCATTTGCTATAGGCCCAGTCTCCCAAGCAGACAAGAAATATTGGTAAGATTGGAAAATGACTCCAGCTCGGTCAATATTGGTTCAAAAAATATGAACTCAGTATCAAATTCTAGAAAACATACTGATCTACAGTTTGAGACCAAATTTGTAATTTTTGAACCAATATTGATCGAGCTGGAGTCATTTTTCCATCTTGTGGCAAGAATATCTTCTCTGCTTGTACAGACTTTATCAATGATTGCAATGTTGTGACGGATTCGGATGGACAGCTTTCCGTCTCTCTCACTCTTTTTGTTTCTTCTTAAACATCGTTTTTCGCTTTCAATCCATCTGTGTCTGTTTCCTTTTCCCCCTCACAACTTTGCGTTCGTGTTTCCTCTTTATCTGTGTTTCCGTTTTCATCTTTCAACTTTCCCGTCTGTGTTTCCTCTTTTATCGTTTCAGTTCTACTCTCTTTTTCCTTTTAACCAGTTTTGTAATTTTCCGTTTATGCTTCGACTATTTCTGGTCCTGTTCTGAACTTTTGGTTCAGAACAGCCTAGCTAATTAAAAAAGCCTGTTTTGAACTTTTAGTTCAAAATAACTTGATTTAAACTTTTAGTTCAGAATAGCCTGTTTTGAGCTTTCAGTTCAGAATAGCTTTTTTAACTTTTGTTTCAGAGTAGCATGCTCTGAAATTTCAGTTCAGAATAGCCTGTTTTGAACTTTCAGTTCAGAATAGCTTGTTTCTAACTTTTTTCAGAATAGCCTGTTTTAAACTTTTGATTCAGAAAAGCCTATCGAATTCGATTCTATGGTTTTGTAAATATGATATTATAAGCTATATATATAATCCTATAAAGTTGAAAGCTAAACCACTACTGTTTTTCTAAATTGAATCATTAAATACAATCTGGTACATTTCTTAATACATAAAATACCCAGTCTAGTACAATATTTTGTTTTAAAACCTGTAGAGACTGGTTATTGCAGAATGAAGTATACACTGGAATTTAAAATTTTTTTGTTTTGAATAGTATACAACCAGGTTCGTTCCAGAGTATAGTTATAGTCTGTCCAAGCAAAGAAGACCCTCTGGCAAGATGGGAAAATGACTCCAGCTTGGTCCATATTTCTTCATGAATTATTATAAATGTGGTCTTTATAGTAGATCAAATGATTTCCTAAAATTTGAAATCAAATTGATAATATTTGAACCAATATTGACCGAGCTTGAGTCATTCTCCCATCCTGCCAGAGGTCTTCTTTGCTTGGACTATAGCTGATGTTTCTTCCTACTCATATAGTCTGTCCAAGCAAAGAAGACATTCTGGCAAGTTGGGAAAATGACCTAAGCTCGGTCAATATTTGTTCAAAAATTTAAAACCTCTTTTTCGTTCAAATATTATCAATTTGGTCTTAAACTGTAGAGCAGAAAGTTTCCTACAGTTTTAAACCTATTTTTTAATTTCCAATATTGACCGAACTGGAGTCATTTTCCCATCTTGCCAGAAAGTCTTCTTTGCTTGGACAGACTATAACTGACAATCTGTTGTCAATGTTGGACTCGTGTCTATGCATAAAGTACGTCCATTACACAATGGTTGATTCACTGTTCAGGAATGGCAATCATTTGGGAGCTTGTTGATTACTCGTCAGGACCTGTCAGCCCCTCTTTTCCCCATTATCGATTGGTTTTCCACGAATCGTTTTCATTTCGGTTTAAAATTACAATTTTGGGGACGTTGTTGTCAGGTTTATCAAGCTTATCGGTTTGATAGGGGAAAGCTGTTGATAATGTATGAAATAATATGAAATTGATACGTCGCAATATGCAATAGTATGAAATTTATAAGTCACGATTTGCGATAACAATTCAAGTGGAACAACCCTTGGGTCTCCCACTATTGAAAGCCATACGCTAAAGAAAGAAGTTGAAGATGTTGATCAATTAACTGAATATTGAAAATTCGTATTTTCAATTATTTTACCAGTGAATTTGGAAAATTTAGTTTAAAAATGGTAAAAAGTTACTTTTGAAATATATTATAAATCACAAAATACTACAAATTAAGATAGAAAAGGATTTGGAAAGCACTTTTTCGACGGTATTGGTGAATATTAGTCTTTTTAAACATTCTTGTTGATTTAGATTCAATCTATTGGAATCCTTTTTAAAAAGTTAAGGAAATTGTTTGTAAAAGAAATTTCTGGATTATATTATTTTACTATGATACATTATTTTGAGTGGAAAAGTCTTGTTTGCAGAAAAAAAATTTAGATTCTTTTCACGTGAGACATTATTTTGAGTGGAAAATACACTTGAATATATTCGTATATTTTCAAGTCATTTTCAAGTAATCAATTTTATCGGTTTTACAAAGATTTTATCATTATAGAACAATAGAAAAGCATGTTTAATAGCCTATACAAATAATTGAATTCAATTCAATTCAATTTATTTCAATTTAAACACACATAAAGACACTATGAATAATATGATACAAAAATTATAATATTATTATATTGCCGTCTCCGCTCCTACTTATACGGTACTAGAAATGTATCACTGATTTCGAAGATTTTTAACTATAAAATAATATTTACTGCAACTCTACGAGCTCTGTATCTAGTTCCAAGAAGAACATGTATCTAGTTATAAGATAAAAGAGACCATGATGACAAATCATCCACTATTATCATCATGTCATCTGAAATATAATACCTCCAGCCCAGAAGGTTATAGTCGAGCATTAGCTTTGAATTACGCCTAGTCATGCATTATCAGATTGTATCTTAATTGGAATGGAAGTGCAGGTAATAAGAAGAGGACTGGGAGGAAAGAACTGGGTGTAGAGAGAATGAGGAAATGAAGAGAAAACGGGAGGGAAGAGTATATTTGTGAGTGAGGGGAGAATGAGGAGAGAGAGACAAAAGAGTAAGATGTGTTGATTGCAAAGGAGAATAAATCGAGGAGAAGACAATGAAAAGATGAAGTAATTCCATGAGAAGAGGTGAAAGAGAGAAAATGAGTAGTGACAAGTTAATCGAATATGGTAGCCTATTGGAAAATGGAGATAATGAGAAGGAATGCGAATTTTCAACAAGGCAATGGTTAAGGAAAGGAAGCTATATATACATACTAGTATGGAAATGGTAATAATTGAATGGTTATGAGAATTTATTAGGGAAGAGGGTAGAAAAGGAAGAATAATAATGAATGAAAAAAATAATAGAATAGATAAGGATGTGATGATTTAGAGAGAGAGATAGATATTCATTCATTCATTCATTTATATGAGAAAATACAACACATTATGGATTAAACTCAGACAGAACGACCAAAATGTCTTATTACCAAAATTTAATAAAAAACGAAAAGGTGTGTATGGAGTTTGATTTTAGAAAAATAAATAAGTGAATTATGAACAATTCGCAAATTTTTTTATTTTTTTTTATTATTTTTTTTTTGTGAGGGTGATGCCCACATGGGCTCTTGGGCCTGTGCGTGGGTAATGGGAAGGATGATGGTGAGAAATGAATGGACCTACTGCTTTAGGTGGGTTCCGAACTACCGGGAAGCGATTTTTGAGGCTCAAGAATAGAATTCAGAGGAACCGGTCACCGTTACTACAGTGGTGGCAGAGGCACGTCGCTTATCTAATTTATTCAGGAAAATTATCCTTAGAACGGAAAGCTGGTTCAGAAGAGAACCAGAATGGAGAGAAAAGATGGAAATGAAGGTTTAAAGGATGAAAGGTTTAGAACAAAAGGAAACTGATAAAGAATGATGAAAGGGGTAATACAATTGCCCAATTGAGAGGCAAGATTCTCTGGTACCAATTAACACTGCGTGGGTTGGGACAAAGGTATTAGGTATAGTCTGTCCAAGTAGAGAAGACATTCTGGCAAGATGGGAAAATTACTCAAGCTCGGTCTATATGAGTTCAAAAATTGTAAATTTGGTCTCAAATTGTAGAGCAGAATGTTTTCTACAATTTGAGTTGAAATTTATAATTTTTGAAGCAAAGTTGGCTGAGCTGGAGTGATTTTTCCATTTTGCCAAAATGTCTTCTTTGCTCGACCTGACTATACACACTCACAGAAAGTGATGTCGATAAGGTCATGATTAACTTTTCTCTCTCCCACTCTCTCTTTCTCTCCCTCTCTCTTCCTTCCTTTCTCTCTTTTGTCCTCTTTCTTTTTCACTCTTCGCTCTTTCATTCCCCTTCTTCCTTTCTCTTTCTATTTCTCACTCCCTTAATCTCTATCACTTCTGCTGGATCTTTAATTAAGAGAGAACGGATTGAGGTAGTGTAATGTGAAGAGCTCGCTAATGAAAGACACGCCAGCTTCCAAATCTGTTTTACTCTGTGAGAGAACAAAATTTCTCCCGAACTAGATTAAATGTCGCTGTGAGCCATCTCATTGTCTGATTTTTCATTGAAATTCAAGATTTTGTATCATTATTGATACGCAATATTCGTTTTTGATTGTTCACTTGATACATGTATCATCTTCTTGAAAGGGAATTTGACCTTGGACGGTTAGGGAAAATATGATTTACATCAATTAATTTTATTGACATTGGATTTGGCTGTGCCTATAGAATGAAAAAATAGTTAATAGTGTCTTCTCCACGAGCAATCAGTTGCTTGGAAAAATAATAACCCTAGTGAATTTGTTTAGCAAATCTACCCTTGTTTGGATGAATGAAGGGGCACTAAAACAAGATAAGATTTCTCAAAGAAGGGAAGCTATCATTAAATACGGAACAATGAGGAAAGAGAAAAATTGTACATCAAATATAAAGTTATCTCTAAAATATCTTGCATCAAATATAGCTAGCTTCATCTCCATAATCAAACTAAATATTCCAGTAACGCAGAGATCTTCGTCCGGATTGGTTTGTTTTTTGGGTGGTGGGGAGGGGTGTTATGCAGCAGATTTTTTGGTTGACCATCATTGGAATTTCATTTAGCTCAGATTCTAATCGAGTGGAATTAGTATTCAAACAAGCCGCTCAATTATGGAGCTCTCAGAAATTCGTTGTGGTTCGGTAAGAGAGAGGCTACTGAATATTAATGGATTATAATATGAATACCTTGGGGGTTGTAAGGAGGGTGCGGGCAAATTACTCACGCCAAGATGGACGCTGGTCGAAGGGGTTGCTAAGGGGTTTCAGGTTGGAGATAGGTGGTTGTAAAATTCCAAATAGGTTGGGTTACTTGAGTTCAATTCATTCCTGTCCAACTTACCTCTATCAAGGTAGGTTTTCATTATTACAAAACACGGACACAAGATGTAATAGAAATACGTAGTTGTACGGAGCATCGCAAATAAAAATCAGCTGACCATTGTGTGTTGCTCTATTCTACTCCGTGTTTCATATCTTCATTTTTAAATTAATGGAAACCCAATGTTATTACAATTTATATACCTTTGTAATAAATTATTTTCATGGAAAGTTATCTTTAGATGCGCTGAGAATCTCAGATAAAGAATATTATACTATTTAAAACCATTAGCGTTGTTGGTCTTTTTTTGGTATGGTAACTCTTTCAACAATATAGATAATGTGAATAGTGAAGAATACAGATGATGTCTCTTCATTACACTGGCGGCTCGTACCCACGAAACAGGTGAAGTGCCCGTATCTTTTACTGTACAGCACTTCTTCACCTGTTTCGTGGGCACGAGCCGCCAGTTCTTCATCATAAGACAAATGAAGATGTATTGAAATCTCCTATTTTACTGTGAATGTTATGAATGATTCACTTTTTGGTATCGTGAAAGCGATGCATTTCACTACCAAATAGAAGCTCCAATGCTCCTTCGAGGCATTCACAGTTGTGAATCCAAGTGTGATTTTGATTTTTATCCAATAATATATGCTTTGATAATAGATGCATTGATTGCTATAGAAAAAAAACATTGAAGCTTGCTAGTCTAGTGATGGTATAAAATATGAATCAAATTTTTTGCATTGATAATTTGATTCATATTACAGTATCTTGTTTATATCTTGGAAAGATAAATTGTCTTTATTTATATCACATCCAAGCCCAGTTAAGTTTTAAACCTTTATCCTCAAATTCTTATGAAAATATGATTTTTAAAATCTGAGTTATTACATAAAAAGCTTTATCTTTGGAAGCTGTTAGTCCTTAAATCCTACAATTTTAAATCATGGCTTTATGATCATCGATTACCTTCAGAAGACAATACGCGCACCCACCGATGATTCCCGTTTGAATTTGCTGTAACTCGAGCAGCTTCATCATTTCCGATCACTTGCAAATATCCGGTCTACTCCGAATATCCGGACGTTCTCTGAGTACCCAACCGCATTCAGCCTACTAATTATTGTGTGTTAACGTTTATATGTATGCCTATGAGTGTATAATAATATATATATATATCTGGGCTGAAGAAGGCTTGCTTCAGCAGCCGAAATATTCCCTGGCTCAAAAATGTAAGTTAAGTCTTCTTTCTAAATGTTTTTTCCAATTCTACAAGTGTCTTCTGTATATATATATATATATATATATATATATATATATATATATATATATATATATATAGTAGTGTGTATGTGTATTCTCCCCTTATCTCAGTCTCTAAGCCTGTATGTATACTTATGTGTAAATAATATATATATCATATCATTGGCGGCTCATACCCACGGAACAGGTGAAGTGCCCGTATCTTTTACTGTACAGCACTTCACCTGTTTCGTGGGCACGAGCCCCAGTGTATAATATATCTATGTAGTTGTGTGTATGTGTATTCTCCCTGTATCTGAGTCGCAAAGCCTATTTCCTCCCTGTAACTAAACGCCGCAGTAAACAATAGTGATGTTCCCCTAACATATTCCAGCAGTTGTTGCCCGTTAATGAATTTCTAGAACACTAGTGTCTAGTGAGAGTGAGAGACATTTGACAATGCGTCAGGATTATAGGTGTAATTAGAGGACATGTCGCTGTCTAATTAGTGTACAGGTTAATGAAGGGGTTAGGCGGTTAAATTCAATGTGATAGGACAAAGGATATGGTAGACTATTTTATTTTTTAATATTCGAGAAATTCTAAATTTACTCGTAGAACATTGTTTAAAAAGTTCAGTGGTAGAAAAAATGTTGTTTGTCAACTAACAATCATTTCATTCGCATTTTTATTTTGAAAATGTGTTTGATGTACCTACTTTATTTCATCTTCCAGTGTGGTAAAGTTGAAGTCAAAAATTTAGGCGGTTACCGAATTACTGTTATGGATTCTCAGCTGTGTCAGGACAGTCTGAAGCTGTCAGGGCAGTCTGAGAGCAAATTAGTATAGCTTAGGTTGCTCTCGTTACGATATCCTCTCGCAGACAGCTCCTTGACTGTGCTGACAGAGCTGGCAATTGATAAACAGTCAATCGCCATAATTTTTGGCGCCAGCTGTAATTTCCAGACTCAGTTTTTCAGACTTTTTTTACGAATTTCATTTTCAGCAATAAACTGGACTATAATCAATACATACGATTAGGATACTAACTACTATAGTCTGGGCGATCAAAGAAAACATTCTGGCAAGATGGGAAAATGACTCCAGCCCGGTCAATTTGGGTTAAAAAATGGAGAATTTGGCCTCAAATTGTAAACAACATTCTGCTCTACAATTTTAGACCAAATTTTTAGTTTTTGAACCAATATGAACCGAGTTGGAGTCATTCCCCCATCTTGTCAGAATGTCTTCTTTGCTCGACCAGTCTATACTACTAACATGAACCGATGAACGTATGTTCAACTGGAAATTGCAATACTCCAACATAGCATGTGTTGTTTCACGTTGCCAGAAAGTCATTATTGTTGTAATTGATTGGCTTGGGGCTTAAGGGGGGGGGAGGGTCATCTATTGGCCAATAATCCATTTAGTCAACCATCTAGCACCATAATAGAACTGGTATAGTTCGCGCAAACTGAGAAGACACGCCGTCACAATGGTGGTGTATAGTGATGGAGTCCCTTCTCAGCGTACGTGAATATCACCATAGAAATGTTAGGTTAGCTATGTATTTGGGATGATAGTGGCTGGGCGTTATATCTGCAAGGCATGTAGATATATCTAACTAATGTTGATTGCGTTTCCCAGGCCCTAGAGTCTATTTAGTGTTATCGCTTTATGTGCTAATATTGCAGTTCACGAATCAATAGTCGCAGTCATACACATGTTTTAGTAGAGTAGTTCGTGTATAGTACTGTTCGGGTTGTATAGTATATTGTAAGGGGTGTTCAATACTGGTTTCATTAGAAAGAGGATTGCAATAAAAAATGAAAGATATTTCAGTTGTGAAAGTGTTGGCCTGTTTGAAAATTTTAGGCTTTTTGTTCTTCCACCCTGATAAATGTGATAAAAAGTGATAGTGAATACAAACATAACCTATTTAGAGTATTCATGGAAATTGGGAATATGAAACGGCGTAGGCATAGTTCTTTTCCTCTTAAATGTTCACATGGTTGAAGTTGTTTTTGAGGTAGCTTGTATGAAAAACATACAAACTTGTATTTGAATGAGAACAAATATTGAAATCTAGCGTCTGGAATCAATAATAATATTTGATCAAGAATCAATTTTCAGCCCATCTTTCCAGGTGTCATAATGCACAGAATGATTTTCAAAAACTCTGTCTTATAAACCTAGAATTTCATTTATTAATAATTTGATTCTTCACGTTGCTCAGACTTATTTTTGAATTGACCATAGTAAATCTAAGTTCTTTATTTACTAAAATTTACACTTTTACACTAAATTTACACTAAAAACAAAGGTTGTCAGATCCACAAAGTTTAATAAAAATACCATACTTGAGTTCCAATGCACAGGGCATCATCATCAGTGGAAAACTACTTCATTTTCCATTATTCAGTATGCTATGATATTCCATTTAATATGATGCAGTATTCACAATCTTGATAGAAGACAGGTAAAATGTGAAAAAACTTGCATCAAAGGTATCCAAGTAAGACATTAGCTTGGTAACTGCTTCCTTGAATATTTCAGTGGCACTTCACTTGTGTGTACTTGTACTGTTTGCTCAAAAATTGGAAAAATCTGCTCTTGATCAATGCTGAAATATCAGGATGTCAGCAGCAATCTTTATAAAAGAGGGTAAAAAGTGAGCTGAGTAGTTGCATGTGAAGAGGATCAAGGGGTGGTAGAATGGTTGGGAGGAAAATAAGGAGAAGATGGGGTGAGGAAGAAAGGGGGTGAGGGGTAAAGGATGAATAGGGGAAAGAAGGAATTGAGAGAGTGGAAGAGGGAGGAAAAGAAGAGATGTTGATGAAGAGAGAAAGGAGGAAAAGAAGAAAGAAGGTGAAGAGAGGATGAGTGGGGGAAGATAAAGAGAGAGAAAAAAGGAAGAGTATGAGAAAAGAAAAAGGGAGAAAAAAGAGTGAGTGGAAGAACAGGCAGTAAAGAGACGATGATGAAGAGGAAATGAAGTAAACGAATGATAAGAAAGAATGAGTGGAGAGAGCAGTGGGAAACGAAGGAAGAGGGTGAGTGGGGTGAGAGAAAAGGCGATGAAAGAAAAGAGGAAGAGGGAGAACGAGAAGAGTCGATGATGAAGAGAGGAGAAAGGAAAAAGTGATGGAAAGGAAGAAGAGTGTTAAGGGAGGAAGAATAGAAGAATAGGATGAAGAAGAAAGAGGAAAAAAGAGAGAGAGAGGGGGAAGTGAGAGATTGAGTTGAAGAGTGAGAAAGAGAAGAGAGAAAGGAAGAAGAGGGTTAAGGGAGGAATAATAGGATGAAGAAGAAAGAGGGAGGAAAGACAGAGAGATAGAGGAAGTGAGTGGAAGAGAGTGAGGAAGAGAATAGAGGATGATGAAGAGAGCATCAGCAAATCCCCAAAACCACTTCGGAAGGAGAACTGATTGAATTGAGAGACATTTCCTGCCTTCCCTTCTAGTGCAAGTACTGGGAGTATTTGGAGAGCTTATTTTGATATTCATAAATAAAATGTAAGGACCTCGTTTACTTGAAAAGGGAGTGAAGAAAATGTTTGAAATCAGTGCATTTAGTAGGAGGGAGTTTAGTTCGGGGGGAATGTGAGTGATGAGGAGGAGATAGGTAGAAAGTTGCACAAAATGGGGAAAAAGAAGAAGTTGTTGACTAGAATAATAGAAAGGAGGATAAAGAGAATGAGAAAAACGGAACAGAAAGATGGGGTGAAGTAGGAGGATGATGATGATGATGGGAATGGGGAGCGAAGTAGGAAAAGGTGGTATAGGAAAGTGAAGAATAGAGGAGTAGAATATTTTAGCTAAGAATGACTGAAGAAGTGATGATCAAGAATGATGAGGTAAAGAAAGAAGGAAGAGGAGGCGTGAAGAAACAGAAAGTGGAGACAGAAGAGAAGGAGAGAAGAGTTGAGAAATTGAAAAATTATTAGAAGTTGAAAAAGTGATTATTGTGTTGAAATCAAGCTAGATACTGAGGAATTTATTATAAACATACTGTATTATGGAAGATCATGAAGAACTAAAATGAAAGAAGAGTAAGGAAAGAAATGTCTGAAAATGAGTGAAAGTTGATGATAATGAAACATGCAGAAAAAGTGGATGTGAAAAAATTGGAAAAAAGTTGTTTGAAATTTAGGTAGTGAAAAAAGAAATAGGATCATGTTAAAAATTTCAAGTTTGAGAACGACGAGCTGAAGTAGTAGGGAACGAAGAAGAATAAGAGAAAGGAAAGAGAGAAAGCGAATAGTAGAAAAACATAGAAGCAAACGAAGATGTTTGAGAAAAGGAAAAAAGAAGAAGATGTAGGAAAGAAAGAAGAAGAAGATTGAAATGTGGGAGAGGGAAGCGAATTTTGTTCCCCATTCACAACAACATATCAACAACATTCGTTATTTATTGAAAAACCCTCGAAACGAAAGAAGGTACGCCTCTTTCAATTGGCTGTTATGGTAGTTTTCCCGCCGTTTTTGGCGGTTTTGGCGCGCGGGCTTCCTTCCCCAACAGCTTCTGAGTTATTAGGAATTGAATTGAGCTCACCAAATTACGTTTCAATAGATTATCGGGGGTGTAGTCTGGTCGAGGTAAAGAAGACATTCGGGCAAGATGGGAAAATGACTCCAGCTTGGTCAATATTGGTTCAAAAATTGAAAATTTAGTCTCAGGTTGTAGAGTAGAGTGTTGTCCACAATTTGAGACCAAGTTTTTAATTTTTGAACTATTTTTGACCGAGCTGGAGTCACTTTTTTAACCTTGCCAGAATGTCTTCTTTGTTTGACCAGACTGTATACAGGTAGGCACCCTGTGCTATCTGTTTGGAAGCGTTTTGGGGGTGGTTGCTTTGTGAATGCCTTTTTCTGGTGAGTTTTCAGTTGAAGATGTTTATTCACCAGTAATTGATTCAGGGGTGAGAGTTAAAGCTCAGTACTTGAAAATAGTATTGTAGTTACCAGCATTACTCACCTTTGAAATCATCTTGTTTAAAAAAAGCTGTGAATAAATTGAATTAAAGTAGAAAATAGGTATCCAGTACAATTTGGCTAGTGGCGAGCGATGGATGAAAAACAAATTGAAAGATATCACAGCTGATGCTAAAATGTTAGGCGGATTCGTCTGTCTCTTGTACGTGATGTAACCTACTAATAGCTGATGTGAAGAATTAAGTTATTTTAAAAACATCAACTAGGCATAGCTAAAAGCCTCAACTCTAATAGACGATATCAGCAGTTGTAACGCACAAGGAGCAGACGAAACCACCTTTGGCGTCAGCTATAAAAATAATTATAATCATAATTATCTTTATTGAGTAATAATTCATAGAAGAGTACAACAGGCAAGGCCTATAACTGTTCCTCTTACAATTTATACAAACATATTAAATATAGGTTATATTTCTTATTTTTCATAAAATCTAATGATAGTATTTTCGTTGTGAGCTGTCCTTCCGAACGTAATAAATTTCCTCTCATAGTTAGAACTTGTTGATCATCCATTATTAAAAAACGTCTTTCTAAATTATTATGATTCTTAGATAATACGAGTCTATCAGTTGATTTTTTGTTATAGTTGTATCAGGTTTGTTAGCTTTCCTTGTATTAATTTATATTTTTATCTGTTTCAGGTGAGTTGAACAATTACAATTCTGGAATATTCCTGTTGTGGTATGTAACCAATTCTCATCAACTAAATTTATTATACTTCATAAATCGTATTTGTTCTCCAATAATCCATATTCATTATTTCACTGGGCTGTGTCTCATAAAAATTTACAATCTACAATTACTAATAAATCGTGGATTCTATTGGTTTCCCATAATTTGGAAATTTTACAATCTCATCTGGCTAGTTGCTATGACACGAATACCAATTTACCTCAAGATAGAATCCCGAAATAGTCCAATGTTGACAAGAAAATACTAAACCTCTTCTTCCAATGTAGTGATTTGATGCATAAATTGAGATATTATTATGAATATAAATATCGATTATTATTTCTATTGATTAAGATTTCCTTCGCTAGAATAATATCATAACCTACAAATGAAAATCGTAATAATGAAACCTCAAAGTCGGCCATTTTTATTTGTCGTCAACATTGATGTATTTATAATGTATACAATTAGGTCGATTCGTTCGCAATATCTGATTCTCTCCAAAATTTGGAACATTGTAAATCGAACGTTTAATTGGTGAATCTACAATTTCGATCACTTGCTTTTTTTTTTAAAAAAAACTATGAATTTTTATGAGGCACGGCCCTGTTTCAAAGTCCCCATCTTCAACACTTGCATTGTCCTGTTGTTTTACCGTTCAGTTGATGTTTCGTGGCCCAATTGATTCAGTGTTACTGTAATCATTTCTTAGACTACCATTGATTATTCTATGGTTATGGTAATATTGTTACTCAATTTTCTGCGATTTCAATGGTAAATTTTTATTCCGTCTAGTAAACTTTGATTGATAACGGTGTCTTAGCACTAATGTTGGCTATTAGGCTAGGGGGAAACATGCCGTAAAATGTTGCCGGTTCTTATCAGCTGACACCCGGTTTATCTTTATGGCGAAAATAACGTCCGGCATAAAATCATTGCGCATGCGTAGATCCTCTCCTAGCAAAGCAGCAAGTCTTCTTGGATGGACCAAGTCCCTTTTTATCTGCGGCTGTAAATCCTACTCTTCCTTCCTTCCTCTCTAACTCTCTCTCTTTGTCTCTTTCTCTTTTTCTCACCATTCTTTCCACTCTCTTCTTCTTCAATGTCTTGTTTATTCACGCCACCCCACATTCATTTGCACGTCAGTGAGCGAGAGTGTACTATGTCCAAGCAAAGGTGGAGACCCTCTGGCAAGATGAGAAAATTACTCCAGATCGGTCAATAATGGTTCAAAAATTATTGATTTGCTCTCAATCGTAGGAAACATTGTGATCTACAATTTAAATTGAGACCAAATCAATATTTTCCCAACCAATATTGACTGAGTTTAATCAATAAGTGAATTTGAATTTTTAGTCCGTCCAAGCAAAGTAGACCCTCTGGCAAGATGGGAAAATGACTACAGCTCGGTCAATATTGGTTCAAAATTATCAATTTGATCTAAAATTGTAGATAAGAATATTTCCTACACTTGAGACCAGATCAATAATTCTTGAACCAATTTTGACTGAGCTGGAGTGATTTTCTCATTTCCCCAGAGGGTCTTCTTTGCTTGGTCAGATTATATGCAATAAAGTAAATGTTTTAGAACTCTTATTCCGTAAAATTTAGTTTGAACAATTGTACAAAGGTATTGTTTTGGAATTTAGAATATTCATGAAGGGTACAAGCAGATAATTTTCAAAAAATATCTCAGCTAGAAACGAAGGAAAATTGATTGGAAAATGTGAACACAAATTGTGAATAATTTTTTCCTTGAGGGTGATCAAATCTGTAACAATAATATTATCCAATCTCCTTCTTGAGAGTTATCCTACAAAACTAACGTACACTTTGTTTTTCGACAAAAACCTCTTCTTTGTTTGGGAAAACAAGGAGAAACATCGAAGGGAATTTGGGATTCAGCACTTGCTCGTACAAGTATTCCTTTCAGCCCTGAGGGCAGCAACTGAGTCTGTAGCCCAGTTTGGCTTAGGAAAATCCTCGAAATAAAATGGTGGAAAGTATTTCGAGCTAAACAGCAAGTATATTATGTCCAAGCTAAGAAGACATTTTGGCAAGATGGAAAAATGACTCACGTTCGGTAAACATTACTTCAAAAATTGTAAATTTGGTCTCCAATTGTGGTTTGGAGTGTTTCCTATTATTTAAGACCAAATTTATAATTTTTTAACCAATATTGACCTTGCTGGACTCATTTCCCCATCTTGCCAAAATGTCTTCTTTGCTTGGGCAGCCTCTGATTACAACTGACCCGGCGGGGAAAAGCGATGTTATCGCAGTCGTAGTCTAGTAAGCTATGCTAGTACAGAAAGGCTATTCTCTGTTTTTCTTTCCACATTCAACCTCAGTTTTCTCTCTTATCACATCAGCTTCGGAAAAACGACCAGAGTTCAGTCTGTCCAAGCAAAGAAGACCCTCTGGCAAGATAAGAAAATGACTCCAACTCAGTGAATATTGCTTCAAAAATTGTAAATTTGGACTCAAATTTTAGATTGGAGTATTCCCTAGAAGAATTTATGATTTTTGAATCAATATTGCTGGACACCTTGCTGCAGTCATTTTTCAATCTTCTCAAAATATTTTCTTTGCTTTAACAGAATCAAGATTGGTTCAAAAATTGTTGTTTTGGTCTCAATCGTGGGAAACATTCTGATCTTCAATTTGAGACCTAATCAATATTTTTTGAACCAATATTGACCGAGCTGGAGTAATTTTCTCATCTTGCTAGGGTGTCTTCTTTTCTTGGACTACTCTAACTTGCGTATCTCCATCTTCTACATCTCAAGTAAACGTTATCTTCAAACTATATTAGAGATCAATACAGATTTCAGATTTTCCATTTTCGTAAAATCTTAATTCTTTCTCATGCTTCATTATCTTAAATTTTATACAATATTACTCATTTATTTTATTATCCGTTCAAGCATGAACGACCCTCTGGCAAAATGAGAAAATGACTCCAGCTCGGTCAATATTGGTTCAAAAAATATTGATATGGTCTCAACGTATAGATCAGAATGTTTCCTACAATTTTCATTCACAATCGAATAATCAAATTTACCGTACTGCAGCTCATTATTTTCTTGAAAATAATTTCTAGTTTCAATTTGAATTTCCAATACATCATAATACATCAAGTGAGGGTTGTCACCACTCACAGCCAGTGACTTGCAACAAACAGCTCCCCCTTTGATGCTAAGCCTTGGTATAGTCTGGTTAGTCTGTCCAAGCAAAGAGGACATTCTGGCAAGTTGGTAAAATGACACCACATCGCGCAATATGGGTTCAGAAATTGTCAATTTGGTCTCAAATTGTAGAAAACATTCTGTTCTACAATTTGAGAACAAATTCATAATTTTTGAAACAATATTTACCGAGCTTGAGTCATTTTTCCATCTTTCCAGAATGTCTTCTCTACTTGGACGGACTACAGCAAAGTTTTGAGCACTGGAGTTTGCCTGGCAAACATTAATTAATAGAGAAGTAATTACAGGGAAGACGCGACAACCGTCAATACTAGGATGGAAGGAAGAAACAGGGTGGAGGATAGGAGAAAGGGAAGTGAGAAAAGAGAAGGGAGAAGAGAATGAGAAGAAGGATGAGAAGGAGAGAGTTAGGAGGGGTGATGAAGGAGAAGAACAGGAAGTGAGTAACAAAAGCCTTAATCGAAGTGAACTGGGGTTGAAGTGGAAGAAAATTGAAAATACTGTATCATTTTTGTAACCGGATGAAAATAAGAAAATGTAAGACAATGAACCAGATGAGGTAGTGGGAGAGATAGATAAGGAAAGTAGAAAAATTTTGAAAACATAGAAGAGGACTGTCATAAATTAATGAGTAATGTGATTCATGACTTTAAACAGGGTGGATTGAAAATTAATAATAGTACATTATTATAATTTGTGGAGGACTTGTTGAAATTAGAATATTAGTGATTCTTAATGAATATCTTCAAGTTATTTTACAAATAATTATTATGATTTATTTATTTTGTAACTTTGTATATTCTAGTATGTTTATATTAAGTTTCATTTATGTTATTTCTGACGATGCAGACATTTTTTAAGGGTTATAAAAACTATGTAAAGAATGCAAGTGCAAATAAAGAATTTCAATTTGAATTTGTATTAAATTTCAAAATAAACATTTTGATGTAAAATGTAAAAAATGAACATTAACAGATGACTAATATAAATTGAAAAAATGAAATAAACGTATATGGGGGAGTAAAAAATAATGGAATTTTAAGCTTCTATTGTAATGGGTTTTCAATAAATTTCAAATAAATGAAAATAAGTCATAAATCACAAGAGAATGTGATAAATATCATGAATCAAGAGAATAATCGTACATGGTACAAGAAATTCCAAGGGAAAAAAGATATAATATAGAATGATAAATTCAGATGTTAATCTATTTAATTGTGATATAAGAAAAAACAAGAGATTAGAAGGATGTAAATACACAGGGATACTAACCATTGTGATCTTTTGCTTCAAAGAATTTGTCCAAGCAAAGAAAACCCTCTGGTAAGATGGGAAAATCGTTCAAGCTCGATCAATTCTCGTTCAAAAATTATCAATTTGACCTCAAATTGTAGGAGACAATTAGATCTACTATCAAGGCCACATTTATAATTCTTGAACAAATATTGAACGAGCTGGAATCATTTTCCCATCTTGCCAGAGGGTCTTCCTTGCTTGGACAGACAATACGAAGAGAAGGGAAACAATTCCTTTGTGACGTCACGGCCTGTCATTGTCCGTTAGTGACATTGGCCCCGGCGGCCAGATGCGAATCAGCTGATCGCAATCGCAGTCAAGGGCACGACCAAGGTCATTCAACCCAAGCCACATCTGATAATAGACTCTGGCATCCATGCCAGGCGCAGATTATGCAACTGATACTACACGACTCTAAATTAGATTCTCACACTAGCATGGTTGTAAAGTTTATTGCTTAGTAGTTTATTACCGGGTACCTGTCTGCGTTGTTATCAGTCAAGGGAAATAGAGGAAAAACTTTCTGAGTGATTTTTGTTTATAGTAATACAGTATTAGTACCTATGTTTTTTTTCTCTTTCCTTCTTCTCTTCCAACATCCCTTTTATTTTTCACTTTAAATCTTCAAAATAAAACCTCTTTTCAAACAGGGTGACTCAACTAATCCCTGTAATTATAGACCGATTAGTTTCATAAGCAACTTAGCTGAAATTATTGAGAAATTAATCAAGTCAAGACTTGTAGAGGATGATTTCTTGGTCCATGACGAGCTGCTGAGTGTGGCATTCACTGGGATTGTTCACCGACATGCAGTCTGATTAATTTATCAGTGAAAAAAGATGAACATTTTTACTCACTGGATCGCTAAAGGCCTACTGTCCAGTGAGTGAAAATTTCCATCTTTTTCCACTGATAAATTAATCAGACTGCATGTCGTTGACCAATCCCAGTGAATCAAGAGTTGTGTCTTCCTTAATAAAAAACAAAATAATCAATAAGAACCAATTTGGTTTCCAAAATGGTAAAAGTACTTCTGATGCTTTAAACTTCGCTTTTGCAGGCAGCGCCAAAATAAATACTGTATATTGTATTATTGGAATTAGCAAAGTTTCTTTCTATTTTATTGTATGATTGATTTTCTTCCTTTTCTTTATTGCGTTCTCAATTATAATTTTTGTATTGTACTCACTATGGCAAAAGATTTGACTTGATTTGATATCAGCAAAAAATTATGAATCATAATAATAATACTACTTGCTGTAAGCATCATGCTCATCGCATACAAGTAGCTTCAAAGAGGAGTTGAACATAGTTACATCAGAAAATAGATCGCAAACGTGGAAACACCAGATTCTCCAGTTCATCAGTAGTTGGAAGGATTGGCAGAACATCAGATTCTGTTTTGAGTTGGATATTTCCACGTGAGTTGACACGTTCGACTGTTTTGTTCGCTTTTTGGGACGACGCCGAAAGTTATCAACAACTTCCAAACATACTGGCGGCTGGCGAATGATTGTTATCAATTCTCAGCTCTGTCAGGACAGTCGGCGAGTGGTCCGCAAGTGCTTATTACATCAAGAGCATCCTCAGCTGAACAGTTCCGCTCTTGTAGACCGTTTTCAGACTGTCCTGAGAGAGCTGTCGTGAGTAGAAAACAGTCGCCAAGCGAAAGTTTCGTTGGAATCTACTTTAACAACAGTCGCAACTGTTGGCAAACTGTAATGGCTGTTTGTGGTGAATGAAAGCAGAGGCCGGAATGGAAAGAGAAGGGCGAATGGGGGAAAGAGAGAGCAGAGGAATATTGAGAGAGAAAGAATGAGGAGAGGAAGAAGTTCCGTGTGAGAGAGAAACTGTAAGTAGGGAATGAGAGAATGAATGAATGTATCGATTTATTTTTCGAATAAGAGTAAAGCTGAAAAGCTTTTTTTCACTCTTTTCCACAGAAATACACATTATTTTACATAGCTAGAGCAAAAATTACATTAAGAAATCATACATATAACTTAATACATCTTCGTAATAAATATAATGAAAAAATATTTTCAAGTCAAGCCTTACCAATTCAAAGAAGCTTATATTAAAATAAAAATTATTGTTCTACTTATAGTCGAGTCATTCTAGCTCAAAACAGGGGTCAACCTGGAACTAATTGCAACAAAGTTGTTTTATGGTGGAAATGGTAGCTGACACCCTCCTATTCAACGTGTAAAAAATCCCACTCTCAACTCGTGTCGGAAAGTTGTTTTTTTGGCCGCCATATTGGAAAATTTTGCTCATTCTTTGGTTTTCTTGAAATAACGTTAAAACGAAGCGTTGGACAAAAAACTTACAAAACCTTTTTTTTAGTAAATAAAATTTGCAAGAGAATGGTGGTAAAATCATCTCTCAATCTTCACTATAAACCGAGTTACGATTTTTCAAAAAATAGGTTAATTTTCAAGAAAAACTATAATTGAGTATTTTCAGTTTTTGTTCGCTCAGATCTTCTCGACATATTCCTTTGAGTGGTTCAATTCAAAATCCCTCTGGGGATAACTTTGTCCTCTACAATTTGAGACCAAGTAGACATTTCTCCATTGTATAGTTTCTAATATTATAATAGCATTACATAAAATAATATCATCGATCTAATATTATAGACTAGCTAACAGTCATGAAATTGTATATAATTGACAGAAATGCACTTCTTGTGAAGCAAAAGGGAGTTATGAAAAACGAGAGAGAGAGAGAGTAGAGGAGAGATGGATGACTGCACAGAAGAAAGAAAAAAGAGAAATTGAGGGCGGAAGAAAGAGAACCAGAACAATAATAGTGTAAGAGAGAGATGATGAACGGGAGCAGAGGAAAGAAAGGAGACGAATTAAAGGTGTGAGAACGATCAGGAGAGAGACAAGAGAGAAAGAGAATTAGAAAGAGAGTAGGGAGGAAGAGAGAGAAGACGGAAACAGAACGGCAGGAAGTGGCGGTTTTGGCTGGCGGAAGGCAACAAAACGGGAAACTGGGGACATGATGTGAGGACGAAAGAGGGGAATGAGAGAAAAGTTGAAGAGTGGGGGGGAAAATGAGGGGATGGAAGGGGAAGGAAGAAAGGATAAAGTGTGGGGGAATGAAGAGGGGAAGAGAATTGAGAATGGAAAGTCTAAATAGCAATGAAAGTGTTAACAAAAGAGAAGTAGAACAAATTTACAGAGTAGATATAGAAATGGAAGGATTTCAAGGATGTAGTGTTAAATAATACAAGAAATAAAAATTAGAAGGTTACGGAACGAAAAGGAAAAATGTAAAAAAGCAGAAAGTGAGGGAAAGAAGCAAGTGTATAAAAGGAGAAGGAGAAAAGTGAAATAACATGAGAAGAAAGAGAGATTAGAAATGGTTATGAGAAGGAAGAATTGAGCTAGAAAAAGGAGGGCAATAGAGGAATAGTAAATTGTGGGGAAATAGAGGAGGAAGGAATGAAAATTGGAGAGAACAGGAAGAAGAAATAGAAGAATGAAAAGAAGAGATAATGAAAGATAAAAGAAGAAGAAGAATTAAAGAGTAAAAGAAGAGAAAGATGAAGAGAAAGAAGAAGCTGAAGGAAAGCATTGAGTGGATGGAAAGAAGGAATACGAATGAGGAAAAAGTTGTGGTGAAGAAGGTGAAAAAGATAACAAAAAGTAGAAATATGGGAAAAGAGAATACTAATGTGGAAGGGAAGAATAAAACAGAAAATAGGGTAATGAAGATGAAAAGGATTAGAGAAAAATTGAACAATACAGTAATCAAAAGTAAATTATTGTACAATAATCAAAAGTGCATTTTTGTTGAAGAATAGTATAGTTTACTAGGGATAAAAGAAGCTATAGTCTGTCCATGCAAAGAAGAGCCTCTGGCAAGATGAAAAAATGACTCCAGCTCGGTCAATATTGGTTCAAAAATTATCAATTTGATCTTAAATTGTAGATTGGAACGTTTTCTACGATTGAGACCAAATCAATAATTTTTGAACCAATATTGACCGAGCTGGAGTCATTTTCTCATCTTGCCAGAGGCTCTTCTTTGCTTGGACAGACTATAGAAGCCGATACACAGTTAGAGGAAGAGTGAAAAGAAGAGATGTTTGTTGTTTTCCGAAAGGGAAACCGACAACTGATAGGAAGGAGAGGGTGGTAGGGATGAAAATCGATTGTTGCAAAATGGTGCGTGGCAGGCAGGCAAATGAAGTGTGCGTATCTGATACTGTCACTCGGCTTGTCGCAGAATTGCTGACATGACGCAAATGTGGACCAGAGAACACAATAGTTGCCCATTTTGTGCGAATCTCAGCCGACAATACTCACTGTTCACAATGAACAATGTTCACAATGTGACATTTCCTTGACATGAGATACCGCGTTTCATTTTTGAACTAGGTTCAAGATTGTTTTGTCTGAAAGATTTTCAGGTTATTCCTGTACTATGGCAACAAATGTATATATATTTTAATACATATATATTTTATATACAGAATATTCATTATCTTCTTATTCATATTTTTTTTAAATTTTTTTTAAAGCGGATGATGCCCACATAAGCATTTTAGCTTGTGCGTGGGTAATGGATCATGAGTGCGAAGGAGATTGATGAGGTGAAAAACAGCCATGCCACTGGGATTCGAACCCAGACCTGCGGCAGTGCTAGCGGACTGAAGGTTGTGACGCCCCAGCCCACTGCGCCAACGAGGCCGGCAAATTTATCTATTTGAGAAATTCATCTATTTGAGAAAACAATACTTGATGCATAAAACACTGACAGATGATCCACAACGTCTCATTTCCAGAATTTAATTAAAATATTCAATTTTAAGGTACAAAGTCCATCAAATTTTAATCAAAATTGAAAAAAATGTAATGAAGATTTTTGGAAAAATATCTAGCTAACTATTACATTTTATAAATTAATTCAAATATTAACTACCACAATAATTTCCCAACATGGGAGATTGTGGTTATATCGGCTGTGGAACTTCTTCGGAACTCCCCACAAAATGAGCCATACGAAATAATAATAATAAAATAATTCCTAAAATACATTTCAAAGGCATACAAAATATTTCAAATGTAACGAAACCTCCAATAAGAAACAAAGTACATATTAAATATAAGAAAATTAAATTGATGAAGAAAATTCCTGATTTCAGTGACAGGATCGAAATATTGGAAGAAATTGGAAGTCAATATTATACGAGTATTATCATTATAAAGTCTTATTTAGTTTACTGAGATTAAGATTTCAATAGATTGCTCAGAGTTTTATTATTGTTAATAAATTAACTTTATTAAATTATATTGACTTAATTAACTTAATATCGTAAATAAATTTAAAATAATCAAAAATTCAAACTGAAAATGAGACCACTCAATTGCTTAGTTCATTATCTTTGGTTTCTTGTTTCTTTTTCTCCGCTCTATTTTATCATCTTAACTTTCGCACCAATATCCCTTATCATTTCGCATCAATTACCTTCCACGCTTCCAGTCATTTCCTCCTTCCCTCCTTCATTCCTCTTTCCGTTTTCCTTCTACTTCCCTCCTACTTGCCCTTCCATCTATCACCCATCTTAATGTGAAGAGGAAGAGGAAAAAGAGAAAGAAAAAGAAGAAGAAGAAGAAGAAGAAGAAGAAGAAGAAGAAGTAGTAGTAGTAGAAGGAAAAGAAGAGGAAGAAGAAGAAGAAGAGGAAGAGGAGGAAGAAGAAGAAGAAGAAGAGGAAAAAGAAGAGGTGGAGGAACATGAAGAGGAAGAAAGGGAAGAGGAAGAAGACTAGTAATAAAAATAGAATAATAAGAAGAAGAAGAAGACGACTGGATTCTTGATCTTCATGGAGATGGCATGTCATTTCAAGCGTCATCGAAATCGGCGACCGTTATCCTTTCGATCCCTTCCGCTCTCCTTTTTATCATCATTCTTATTCCTCTTTCCACCACCTTCTAGCAAAAGAAGCCACCTTACAGTCTAGCAAAAGCAGTTATGCTTACAAGAAGAGAGGGCGAGTCTTTGTTTGACGGTGGGGGGGATGAGGGTTAACCAGAAGAGCAAGTATAGAAGTAGAATGGAGGGTGGGAAATGGAGGATAGAAGGAATAGGGCGGGGGATGAAAAGTGGAGGATGAGGCATGGGAAGTAGAGGACAGACGGTGAAGGAGAAATGATTTTAGATGTATGGAGAAGAAGTGAAAGATGTGAAGAAGTAGAGGAAGATTGTGACAAAAGTGAAATTTCATTATTTATACATGACTGAATTTAAAAGTAAAATGTATTTATTGTATTGTATTTTTTGAAGCAATTAAATCTATTTATTTATTCCAGTGAATGAATGAATAACTAAAGATTGAGGGAAGGATGAAGCTGGAAACAGATGTGATTATCATGAAATATCAGTTATAAAGGAAATAATGAAGAGTAGAAGGTGGATGAGAGGAGAAAACAGAGGAGGAAACAGGAAAAGGATGAACAAATTGGAAAGAAAGAAAATTGATTAGAAGAAAATCCAATAATGAAAAGATATATGGATTTGTTGAGAATGTCAGAAAAGTGGTATAAAATAACCTATTATGTTGAATATAAATAGGAAAAATAAAAAAGAGCAGTATTGAAACGGAAACGTTGACGAATAATTTATTTATTTATTCATTTTACAGAAACAAACGAACTTATTGGTTAAAATCACAGACTATTGTCAAAAACGTCTTTATACCAAATTTTGATTAATAAGTTTCGCAGCACTTCAATCAAAAATATATAGTCCAGGAGAAATACCGTATTATAAAAATTTTGAAAGTATAATAAAAGAATAGGAGAGAAAGTGATCAGAAAAATTGGAAAGGGTACTGCGATTTTTATTTGAATGAAAAAACAGCTGTAATTCATGAAGTAGCCCTAAGATAAAGGAAATATTGAAGAATTGGAAGTAAGAGAAGAAGAAATAGAAGAGGAAAGAGGTTGAAAATAAGATAAAAATGGGGGAAATAAAGTACGATGAGAAGAAAAGGAGATTCTCTTGCAAGACTGTCGAAAGAGCCAACAGTCAAGTGACTCTTTCTGCTAAGCTGGGTTGTTTAGAGCTGAAAAATGGAGCGTTACCAGAAACGGGATATCTACCCTTGTCAGGAACCCGGAAGGGGGGGGGGAGTTTAGGGGGAAATCAAGGACGTAGTTTGGAAAATGCGCCTATTACACTTAGACGTTTCGGACGATTCAGCATTTCAAGGCTTGATTTTGTCAGGGCATTTGATGTCCTTGATCCAGTCCTGTTTTGTGCTCCTCATTTCATGGACTGGAATCCTTGGTTTAATCATTCCAATGTTTTAATTTTTCATGATAGGATTCAAAGGTTATAACTTTGTTGAAGTCAAGAAATTAACTAAATTAACTAGGCCTAACCTAAATATTTTGACTTATAATGAAAAATTGGTGAAGGGACAGTTTTGGGAGTGATCCTGTTGAACCTTCCATCAAGTATATGTTAATAAATTAATAAATAGATAGATAAATAAATAACCAAAGAAGATGTACACATCACTACATATGGACTACACCAGGGAGAATTGGAAAAATAACAGTTCTGGGTGTAAGCCTGTTGGCCATTTCATTCTGTAATTGTTTGTACATTAATGTAAAAAATCAGTAATGATGTTTTATTTCTATCAGTTTTAAAATTGGTATTCCGATTGATTACAGTATAACTTGAATGATGTAAGCCGTTTTAGGTTTATCATTTGATGTATGCCTTGGTTTATAGTATTGTTTTTTAAAATAAATCAATTAATAATTATGTGAAATTGTAATTGAATTGGATAGGAAAACAACAATCTGAACTTTCGAACTTGAAGTTCATTAAAATTTTCAACGCAAAAGCGATTGAGTTAGTTATGAATGCCAATAATATGATTAGAAATTTGTTATTACATGTGTGAAATTTCAATTTATTATGTAAGGAATATTACATAAATTAACAATATACATTGATTATCATACTCACTCTAAAATATGAAGGATACAAAGTAAAAACCCAGTCTCAATCGGTTTATGAAAATCTTGTAACACTCGGTTAATTCAATGTGAACGTTTAGTTCGAATTCGAGTTATTTAATGTGAAAATCTAGTGATATTATGTTTATGTAATGTGGAAATCTAGTAATATTAGGGTTATGTAATGTGAAAATCTAGTAACACTCAGTTTATTTAATAAGTAAATCTAGCAACACGATGGGGTTTCAATGTGAAAAAGGAATGGAAAGTTGGAAAAGTCGTCTTGTAGTGTTTATTTATACGACAGACTGTTTACAAATCAGGATACCTTCAGTCTATTTTAGTAGGGTGTGGTCACATTTACACGCAATGTCATTGGAAAAGATGTTGATGATGTGGAAAATAACAGTAAGAGGAAGAAATTGAATAACACTGGCGGCTCGTGCCCAGGAAACAGGTGAAGTGCCCGTTTCCTTTACTGTACAGCACTTCACCTGTTTCGTGGACACGAGCTGCCAGTGGGAGAGAGTAGTAGGACTAGAATATTATGCGTGGAAGTGTACCCCTTCTTCACCCTCGATCTTTTTTGTCTTCTTTTCTCGCATTTACTAGTTCCATTTCCTTTCAATCTCTTTTCTGGAGTGGGAACATACTATATCTTTCTACCTTTCTTCTCTTATTCTTCCCCTTCTTCCTTTCCACCCCTTTTTATCACTTTTTCTTACCTTTCCCCTTCGTTCTTCTGTCCATCTTCATTTTTCACCTGTGGGGGAAACCTACTAGTGCACTAGTGAGGGGAAAACCTAATAAAGTGGAATCTATTCACTGAACATCACTCAACCAGGCAAGTATAGTCCGTGCAAACAAAGAAGACATTCTGGCAAGATAGGAGAATGACTTCAGCTCGGTTTAAATTGTTCAAACAATAATAAATATGTTTTCAAATTGTATAGAAAATCGTTTTCCACAATTTAAAATCAAGTTCATAATTTTTGAAACAATGTTGACCGAGCTGGAGTCATTTTCCCATCTTGTCTGAATGCCTTCTTTGATTTGATAGACTATACCTTCAGTTGAAATGGTTTGTAAGCAGGGGGAGGGGGACCCTGATTTGTGACCCCCCTGTATTATCATAACACCCTACCTTCTACTGAACTGTTTAGTGAGGGATGTGGATAAATTTCTCTTCTGGTTCCCCCCACAATTGAGAGGAAAAATGAGATGATTGAGAGGCTGTTAATGCTAAACCACACCGTTATAGTTGGCGTAAGCTGAGAAGAGACGCGTCACAATATACTTTACATTGTATTGGGAGATTTGGGCTTTACTTTACATGGGTGTCTTCTCATTATGCACGAATTACACTACTTGGCTTCTGATAAATTGTCGCTTATACAGTATAGCCTATACAGTACAGAAAATATAAATACAGTATCGCATAGCGTACTGTAGTCTGTCCAAGCAAAGAAGACCCTCTGGCAAGATGAGAAAATGACTCCAGCTCGATCAATATTGGTTCAAAAGTTATTGATTTGGTCTCAATCGTAGGAAACATTCTGATCTACAATTTGAGACCAAATCAATTATTTTTGAACCAATATTGACCGAGCTGGAGTCATTTTCCCATCTCGCCAGAGGGTCTTCTTTGCTTGGACAGACTATATACAGTATAGCCTAGCCTACTACTATCACTTTATTTTCAATTGCCACAGACTGATCTACCATTACTATATAAGTGTATTACTATATATTATTGTATATATAAGTGTTCTGTATTAGCTTCGCCTCTTTTTTTGGGGCCACCCCTATTAAGAATTGCTTGAATACCTTCATATTTCAAAACGCACACCCCTAATTTACGGCCTGGCGAAATGAATTGCTGAATAAATTCCCGAATTCGGGCAGATGTTTGGGGGAAACAATTTGTTGCTTATTTGCACATTTTGGGGTGTATTTTGGGGGGAGAGAATAGCTTGCAAATGAGGGAAACTTTTTTTGAAATGTTTGTTATTTCTGTTCAGGTGTTGTTCAAAGTACCTCAACGTGATATTGACTTGGGCAACTCAACTCAACTAGTCTGGCCATTTTTTATAATAATTGAAAGGATATGGTTGATTTTGGTCTTGATTGGAAAGTTAACGACTGAATGAAAAATGTTGAGATTGACTACTTCAAACCTCGTACTTGAAGTAATTGTAATTGGTATACTTGTACTTGGTGTAATTGTACTCGTAGTTGGTGTTATGATCAATGAAGCGAGAGTGAAACCACGCATGCGCGGATCTGAAAATTTTAGAGAAAATTCACTATTGCAAACTTACCGCTGGTGAGTTTTTATGAGAGAAGGATGGTAAGAGTAGGACTATTTTCATTTCAACTGCTGGCAGCATTGGACAGCTTTTATTTTAAAGGAATGTTATCTCTGTTCAACCAGACTATACTGTTTTGCATTAAATCTTCGTTTTTTCTTGTTCATTGAATCATTTGATCTTGATCTGATTCTTGTGGTTTCTTCAATGGCTGTCTATTTTAGACAATGAACCTATTTCCTATCTCCTTAATTAGTACTTTCAGTATAAATTGGTTAAGGAATAGTTTTGGGCGTCATATATGTTGTACTAAGAACCTTTGTATTTGTTTATGAACAAGTTTTATCAATTATTTTATTAGCTTCTTTCCAATTTCATCAACTCCAGTACATATCGAACATTGAAAAACAACTTTAATCTTGAACTTCTAAGAATTTTTAACTTATATAAACTTCAAAGTCTCAAGTAATCGACAATAAATCTCTTCGAATCTTCCTTATTGGAAAGTAATCTTATTGGAATAAAAGTTTGCTTGTTTACAGAGAACTCCTCGCTGACTAATCAGATTATTAAAAATCTTGTCTCGCCCAATTTGTGAGTTTATCCATAATTTTTCCACTTATTCTCACTTCTATAAGTTGCGTTCTTATTTTCTTTCCTTCTAATTTTTAATCTCCAGTTGGCTGTTTTTCGTCATACATGATCAATGATCTTATCTCAACTTCTTCAACCGTCTTTCTTTCAGCTCCTATCATTTATCAATTTCCTTTATTCTCCTCCAAACTCGAAACTCTTACCCCTATAACTTTTCTCTACCACTTTCTTCGTCCATCATTTATCCCTCTTTTTTCTTTTCCCCAACTTCTCATTTCTTTAATTCTTGCTCTACAGCTTTCTTGATCGTTTCTTTCTCTCGCTTCTACTCCTATCCACACCTTCACTTGAACTGTCTTTTTTTCTTTCCTACCGCTTCGATTTTCTCCTTCACAATCTTCATTTCTCCTCATACCCTTATTTCTATAACGCTACCTCTCAAATTTTTTCAGGTTTTTTTCTTTGTTTTTTGAACTGCCTTTGTTTTTATCATTTTTCCTTCTTCTGCTATTCCTTTTTTTGTCTTCGTCTTCTTTTTCTTCTTCTTACTTTTCTCCTTCTTCTCATTTTTCTTCTTTCGCTCATTCTTCTTCGTTTTCTCAATCCTCCTTTATGTATTCAACTGCCTTGCTATAATTTTTCCCTCTTCTGCCATTCCTTCTTTTTTTCTTCTTTCTCTTCTCCCTTTTCTCATTCTTCCTCTCCCTTTTCTCATTTTTCTCTTTTCTCTTCTCCCTCTCCTTAATTTTTTTATTTCGCTCATTCTTCTTCATTTTCTCATATGAGAGAGTATTCAACTGCCTCGCTATCATTTTTCCTTCTTCTGCTTCCTCTTCCTCGTCTTTTTCTCGTCTTTATTTTGTTCATCTCCTTCTTCATCTTCATCTTATTCTTATTCTTCTTATTTCTCTCACTCTCATGGTTGAGTGTTAATGGGAGAGATGTCTTTGAACATCCCTCTCCAAGAATGGACATTTATATGTCTAAACTCCGCCATTTTATGTAGATACAGCACAAATTTATATTACCGTTAGCTTATCGAATCCTACATCTGTCTCATTTTGCAAGTTTTCATAGTTTATAATCAGCCAACTTATGCAAACCATAATGTAATTAGTGTAATTTTCATTTATTTTTATTCTTATAGCATAGGTTTTGAATTATTGTATTATGTAATCTACATGAATAAAGTGATTGAATCTGAATCTCCTTCTCTTCCTCAAACCTCTTTTTTCACATTCTTTTTCTAATTCTTCCTCTTCTTCTCCTTCTTCTCATTCCTTTTTTCTTTTCTACTTTTCATCTTCGTCTCCTAATTCTTCTATCTCTTTCTTTTTTCATTGTCTACTAAGTTTTTCATTCGCACTAGTTTTTTCTCCGTTTTTTGTGACGCAAACAATCATCCGTTATACTGAGGGTGGCCGTTGGCGTTAATACTTTTTTGCCCGGCTTGATGCTCTATTCCCGAAAAATAATAAGGACCGGGAAGAATGCAAGACAGTTTGATAAGGAGGGGCGTATCCCTTGTTTGTTGGTCCCTTCTTGTCTGGATTTGGCTGGCAAATCAGCTTTTTTCGTCGGCTGCCTTTGGCAGTGTCTGTGTGCCTGCTAGCGATTTGGTAACGAGGGCTGCTGACGAAAAACCGCCTAAACCTGCTGACACTGGCGGCTCGTGCCCACGTAATAGGTGAAGTACTGTACAGTAAAAGATACGGGCACTTCACCTGTTTTGTAGGTACGAGCCGCCAGTGCCTGCTGAAAGCTTTTTTGGCGAATTTGAGAATTATAAGCTTTGTTTACTTAGAATACATGTTTTCTGTGTGATTAGGAATTGCTGTATTATCATTAATATGAGGAATTAGTTTATCATAATGATTATCATTTATCCAACGATTACTTACTCATAATGATTAGAACTATATTCTATGAATCGAAAATACATTATCATAAAATATGAATAATTGAAATATGAATAGATAGTCCACATTCGTTTCTTCAAGATCATAATATATGTTAAGAATATAACTTATAAGACATGGAATTATTTTAGAACATAATATACATAGCCTATGTTATGAACATGATATATGGGTCGAATATGTTATGTTCTTGAATAGTTATTTATGTTTTATCACAATAAAGTGTTAGAACACAGACATTACAGTCTAAAACAGTCTCAATTTTTGAAAAAAAAAAATAAATAGAGGTTATGTTTGAAAGACTTTTAAACACTTATCACAATTCACTCGAATGAGTGATAAGGTCTATGATAGACATATAATACTTGTTCTCATTATGATTTAATATCTTTCGACATCCATATAGCTGTGACCAGGGCTTGATTTGTGACGGTACAGTACGCACCGGTACGCTGTACCGGACTACCGGTATCTATGAGAGGGAGCCTAAATAATTATTTAAATTTTTATTATTGTGAAAATACACATTTGAAAGCTATAAAATTTCTCTGGAAACGAGTTTTGAGAAGTTGAAACTTAATTTTTTCATCCGGGGAAGGATACTTGGATATCCGTGATATTCTTTCTTCATTGATAAATAACAAACTATGCATCAAAAATGGATCAACACAATAATTCTCCTCATTGAATGTACGGAACAAGTGTGACTTCCTGATAATTTTTTCGAGCTTATTTTTAGAAACAGCTGTAAGCCATACAGCGGAAGACGACATTTTATTGGAAGAAAGGTCTCCTCGTTTAAAGGGTACAGGGCCACCCGGATGTGGTGATCATCAAATAGGTCCTTCTTCATAGGAACAGATGCATTCGCTCAAGTCACAGAGGTTTTTTCGTTTTTTGTCAATGATCCACAAAAGTTATCAAGAGTTGCCGGCGGTCTGGATAGTCGCAGTTTTATTATCCCACTGATAAGTTTTAAATTCTGTTTTTATTCTACTTAGAAAGAAGAAGATGAAGAAGAAGAAGAAAAAGAAGAAGCAGAAGAAGGAGGAGAAGGAGAAGAAGAAGAAGAAGAAGAAGAAGAAGAAGAAGGAGGAGGAGAAGAAGGAGAAGGAGAAGGAGAAGAAGAAGAAGAAGAAGAAGAAGAAGAAGAAGAAGAAGAAGAAGAAGAAGAAGAAGAAGAAGAAGAAGAAGAAAGGAGAAGAAGAAGAAGAAGAAGAAGAAGAAGAAGAAGAAGAAGAAGAAGAAGAAGAAGAAGAAGAAGAAGAAGAAGAAGAAGAAGAAAAGAAGAAGAAGAAGAAGAAGAAGAAGAAGGAGAAGAAGAAGAAGAAGAAGAAGAAGAAGAAGGAGGAGAAGGAGAAGGAGAAGGAGAAGAAGATGAAGAAGAAGAAGAAGAAGAAGAAGAAGAAGAAGAAGAAGAAGAAGAAGAAGAAGAAGAAGAAGAAGTAGAAGAAGAAGAAGAAGAAGAAGAAGAAGATGATGATGAGAAGAATGAAGAAGAAAAGAGTAGAAAAAAATCATTTAGTAATGAACCGTTGTAAACTTATTAATCTTATAAATATAGATTAAGTTAAACATTATTGAAATGAATGATAATGATGATCGTGGTCAAGATGAAAGAAGAATTATTACAAAAATTCTGTAAGATATTAACAGCCCTCTATAACTGTGTGACCCTCGCCTTTCAGTTCGCCTATCTTTATATTCCAGTAACATACCATAACCAGTAGGAAATGCCCATAGAATTCACAATTCAACCGCTAACGACTCATGAAATAATGTTTGAAACTTCTCAGAGCGACTGCACTCAACATCAATTTTCCACCCACTTTTTTGAATAGTCTGTCCAAGCAAAGAAGACATTCTGGAAAAAAGACTCCAGCTCGATCAATATCGGTTGAAAAATAATAAATTGGGTCTTAAATTGTAGGAAACAATCTTCTCTACATTTTGAGAACTGATTCATAATGTTTGAATCAATATTGACCGAGTTGGAGCCGTTTTCTCATCTTGCCAGAATGTCTTCTTTGCTTGGACAGACTATAGTGTGTAAGTGAAAGGGCTTTCCTGACCCTTTCAAGGATGGAGTTGACGCCCCTTGCAGTGTTGTAGGGCCACACACTGAAGGGTGTGAAGGGTCCCGGTCAGATGCAGGGATGCACACACACATATGCAACGAGACACACATGATGCAGTACTGAGACGCATGAACGCATGCTCCCATACAAACATATAGGCTATAGTCAGTCCAAGCAAAGAAGACCCTCTGGCAAGATGGGAAAATGACTCCAGCTCGGTCAATACTGGTTCAAAAATGATCAATTTGATCTCAAATTGTAGGCAACAATTTGGTCTATTATTAGAATCATATATATAATTCTTAAACAAATATTGACCTAGTTGGAGTCGTTTTCCCATCTTGCCAGAGGGTCTTCTTTGCTTGGACAGACTATACATGATTGTAAAAAGTCTGTCCGAACAACGAAACATCCTGGGAAAAGATGGGAGAACAAGATGGGAGAATGACTCTAGCTCGGTCAATATTAGTTCAACAATATTATAAATTTGTACTCAAATTGTAGAAAACATTCTGATATTTAATTTGAGACTAAATTTGATAATTTTTGAACCATTATTGACCGAGCTAGAGTCATTTTCCCTTTGCGCTGGCCCCAAAAATTAAGGCGGTTGACGAAAACTGTTAGGCTGTGGCCGCACTGCCGGTGGGTAGAGCGTGGAGGGTGGAGGGTAGTTGGTAAATCTATAGAACATACACACCATCCACAGTAATACATCGTATGAATGGTATGTGTTCAGCCGCCATCTTGAAATTCTTGAATATGGACAACATAACCTCAGAAAACAGAATGACGTCATACCATTCATACGATGTATTACTGTGGATGGTGTGTATGTTCTATAGATTTACCAACTACCCTCCATCCTCCAGGCTCTACCCACCGGCAGTACGACCTCAGCCTTAGGCCTATTAATGATTCGCTCTGTCAGGATAGACTAGAGCTGTCTTCGAGAGCAAATTAGTATAGCTTGGGTCACCCACGTTTCGATGTAGACAGCTCGTCGACTGTCCAGACAGATCTGGTAATTAATAAAAGCAATTTCCAACCCCCTCAATTATTGGCACTAGCCAATATCATCCACTCTATTCCATTCATTTAAGGCGAGTTTCAACTGACATTGTATGTGCGTATAGAGGAGATTCTAATTTCACTTAGAACACGTGATTTGAGTGAATGGTGAAGGGGGGGGGCTTTCAGCAGTAGGAATAGTTGGGAAGGGAAATTAGGGGTAGTTTGGGGTTGGGGGTAGGGGAGTGTGGATGTGGTACAGCAGCAATTTCAGTATTGTCCACTCTCATCATCTGTCTATCTACTTGCTGTCTAGACAGAATGGCGTGTGTTCATACCCTCAGCCAAGTTTCACATTCGCCCTCATGTGTTTGAAACGGATTTTCTTGAAAACATTATATTTTGAAAAGATATTGCTAAGCCTAAGATATTAAGAACAAAGCCTGTTTTAACTCCCAAATCATTAAAAGAATTCTGAGGTTGGTGTTCACATGAAGAGTCTTAGGTTTGTGCGTGGGTGATGAGAGGGTTTAATGATGAGAGATGGAGTATAGCATTTTTATTTCAATACGATTTTGTATTTTATGTATCATTGAATAAGTAGATGAATGATCATTCTCTCATGATTACTAATAGAGATTGAACTCCTAGATTTAGATTTACTCATAGATTTACTAATAAAGCTTGAACTCCTGATGTGATGAACTACTTACTGTACAAGTTTTATAAATTAGGCCATAAATCGATTGCATGGAATTGTTAGACAAGTAGGGTTCACTTAATCAATCCATGAATGGAACTGAAATTATGAATGAGCTCTGATGTCAACCAGGAATGAATTGTAGTTAAGCTATTGAGTAGGGAAGATTGATACTGGCTCGATTCCTTCTTATTCACTTTTCTTCCAACTATGAGTACTTTACTAGGTCTTCACCCACAATTCTCATTTCACCTTCATCCTTCTTCTGTCATCTCTTTTCTTTCTCCTCAATACCTTCATTCACACATCCTTCCAACCTTTCTTTCGTAATTCAACTCTGTTTCCCTCCATATTTTCTTCACATAGTTGGTATAGTTTTTATTTACGTTCTCCTACATCCCTCTCTTCTTCTTCCAAGTTTCTTTATCACTCCTACAACCACATCAATTGCTGGTTATCCTCCTTTTCCTCTTCATTCTTTTTCTCGTATTTCTTCTACTTCCAACTCTTCCGTCTTGTCCCCACTTCCATTCATCATCGTTCTCCTCCTCTTCCATTTCCTCCTTCTTTTGATTCATTCATTTTTTTGCTCCTTCACCACGTCTAAATTATTCTGCTCTCCCATTACCTTCTATTTCTCCTCATTCTTCCCCGACTACCATCTTTTACGACTCTTCCACTTCCCACTTCTCTCAATCATTCATTTTTCACTATTTTCCATTGAGATTCTCTGGTTCTCTCTTTTCAGATGATATTTTCTCCAATTATTCTTATACAAGTGACCAAGGCCAAGTGTTAATGGAAAGGATATCCTAATCATCCTTTCCCAAGAATGGACATATATATGTCTAAACTTCGGCTTTTCACTTAGATAACTTACACTCCTTATTCATTTTTCAGAACCTCGAATTAAATTTGTATAAATTTTGCATTCATTACTTCACCGTTTTATCGTATTTTCACTAGAAGTTTCTATTTTGTGAAATTTATAGGATAATTTTGTTTTACTCATTTATTATACTACAATGTAGAATCTAAGCCGAATTTTGTTATCTATTTGAATAAAGTAATCTAATCTAATACACCATACATAATACATTATACACCGTGTATATCCACTTCCTACTCTTCTAAACCATAAAATTTTTAACTGTTTTCCATTGAGTTTTTCTCTTCTTATTGAATTTTTACTTCAATTATCCTCGTACATCGAATAGTTTCCCAATGTTTAATTTGATACCAAGTATGCTTTAAGCCCTGGCTCCTTCCAAGGCTCACCCCAATCACTTTTCGAACCCCATTTGTTACTAAATGCTCACCCCCATATATGAAGGCAATGATAAAGTGTCTATGATCACGGCATGGTAACATTCCTGCGAGCAGCGTCCACATATTCGATATTAATAACGAGGTTTTTATTGCTGGGGAGTTGTTAGTTCAATAAGTCAGTCTGGTATGGTTTGCGCACGCTAAGAAGATACTTTGTCACAATGTAATTTGTATTGTGATGGAGTCTCTACTCTGTTCAGCCTCTTATCAAAGAAGTGACTAGTGGGTGAAATATCGGGTGCATTTGTCTGGAAGAGCTAGTAGGTTATTGAATTTTGATAATTGAAAGAAGGCTATTGGGTTTTGATAATTGAAAGGTTTTGATTAATTATGTTCTTGATTGAATAATTGAGAATTCAATGAACAGTTTTTAAGATTGACAATTTTAAACCTTCGTCACCTTCGTTACAATTATGTAAATTTTTTACGTAATATTTTGTTGTTATCAGATGTTTCAGTACTATGATACTATAGTCATTCGTGTTCTTCTACTTGGTGTGATTGTAATTGTTGTATTTTTACTTAATGTACTTGTTTATGGTTTTCTTGCTTTTGGTGTACTTGTGATATACAGTATTGGTAATCTTCCAATTGGTATTTGTACTTGGTGTAATTGTAATTTATGTACTTTTAGTTTATGTACTTTCGATTGGTTTACTAATAAGTGTAAAACTTTACAAGAAACTAAATTACTTCATCCTATCTATCTTGAATATTGGGATTGCAAAACTATATAGAATCTTACAGAATAAATTTCATAAATCTACATTTTTATCATGAGAATTGTTTACATTTGTTATGACTGTTTTGGATGTAATCTACTGTAAGTCTACTTTGATCTTGTAATGAATGAATATTAAAGAGAATAATTTATTTATAAGAATAGTTGAGTAGAAGTATATCCACCATTAAAATGACACCCGACCACCAGAAAGTTATAATTAATCGAACCCTCATAACTAGCAGTTGTGATAACATACGACTGTCACTGAGTGTTATTGAAGGGGAACTCTAGGGTGGCCCTAAGTTAGAAGTGCTAACTGGTAATTGAAAAGGACTGAGGCTTGGAGTTAGTAGTGACCATAAGCAGTGGCGACAAGATAAAGGCTGAAGAGTGAGGAAGAGAGGCGGTAGGATGTAGAAGGGAGGAAGACAAAGCATAAACAAAATGGGATTGAACGAAAACACGTTAAAGTAGAATACGATTTGGTGATGTGCGTGGAGGGGAGGATGAGGATATGTTGAGATATATCAGACGCCAAAAAGTTGGGTGGTTTTGTCTGTCTCTTGTACGTGATGTAAACTACCAACAGCTGATTCCAAAAACTTCATCTAGGCATAGCTAAATGATATATCTTATTGACAACATCAACTGTTGGAGCGCACAAGGAGCAGATGAAATGTCAAACTTTTTGGTTTCAGGTGAGAAAGCGAACTAACATTATAAGAACACAAAGCAATTAGGAACATAGAGAAAAAACAGAAAAGTCAAATTCTAATACTGTAAAAGTTCGATTTTCCGTAGTTTATGGGACCAAAGCTTTATTATGAATCATTAGGGAAGGTTTTCAATAATCGAAGTCATAAATTATGGAAGATCATTTAAAGGGACTAAACTTTTGAAAATCAAACTTCACACTCAGGGCTGTTCCAAAACATTTATTTAATTACGAATGAAATTAATTGTACGAATTATCAAAGTTCTACTAAAACAATAGAAATAAAATTGAAAACATGGAGATGAAGAAGAATATAAATAAATGAACTGAATGAAGAAGGAAAATAAGACGAAGAAAACAAACAAGATAAACGACAGAAGGGACAGGAGAGAAGGACGGATGAGAGTGAGAGAGGAAAAATGAGACAGTTTCCTGCAAGTGTTTCCAAGGTCTTCGACTTTGTGTATGTATGCAGTGTCATGAAAAGGCGTCAGTCCCTGAAATTAAGGGTAAGTCCCTTTTGCAAAACTGCAGTCTCCCTTTAACTGTTCCCCTGATTAGCACCCTCCTTCTCCTTCTCCTCCTCCTCCTCCTCCTCCTGTTCCTTTCCCTCCTCCTCTTCCTCCTCCTACTCTCACTCCTCCTGCTCCTGTTCCTCAACCTTCCTCCTTTCTTCATCCTTCTCGTCCTTCCCTCGTTTTTCTCGTTTAACCCTTCTCCTTCTGAAACTTTTCCTTCTTCTTCTCATCGGGTCCACCTTCTCATCAACTTTCCTTCTTCTCTTCCTCATTCTCCTTGTCCTTCCCCCATTCTTATTCTCTTTTTCCTCCTCAACCTTCTCCTTACCCTTCTCCCCTAGCTCCTCCTTCTCTTCCACCTCTTCCACTCCCTTGTAATTCCCTTCTCCTTCTTCTCCTTCTTCTTCTTCTTCTTCTTCTTCTTCTTCCTGTTCGTCTTGTTCTTTCGTTCTTCTTCTTCTTCGTACTATTATTATTTTTTTTCTTTTACTCTTTCTCCTCCAATTTATCTTCTCCTTCACCTTCTTCTTCTCTTCGTGCAGTTATCCTTCCCCTTCTCTCGTTTTACCTCCTTGTTCTTCTCTCCTTCTTTATCTGCTTTTTTTTCTTCTCTCCGTGCAGTCATCCTTTTTCTTCTTCTTCTTCTTCTTCTCTTCGTGCAGTCATCCTTCTCTCCTTCTACCTCCTTGTTCTTATCTTCTCCCTTTATTTTTCTTTTACTTCTTCTTCTTCCCCTTCCTTCTCCTCCTCTTCTCAAACCACCCTGCCTTTCTTTTTCTCTCACTTCTCGAACATATCTTATGATTAATAGTGCCACCAGGACAAATGAAACTGAAGCAGTCTCCTGCCACCCCTGGAAATAATATAAAATAGCTTCGGTTATGACTCGGAAGGGTAGTTTTGGACCCTCTGCGAGGGTGGTCTGCCAGTTAAAGCTGGTTCCAAAAATCAAGGCGGTTGGCGAATTTCTTCTATCAATTATCAGCTCTATCAGGACAGTCGGCGGGATGTCTGTGAGGGTACATCAAAACAAAGTCGACCTCAGCTATACTGAATCGCTCTTGAAGACAGTTTCAGACTTTCCTGACAGAGCTGAGCATTAATGATGGTTATTTGTCAACCGCCTTATTATTTGGAGCCAGCTGTGGGGAAGGGTGGTCCTTGTTACCACAAGGGGCTAGGGTGTCATTGCGCCAAGTTTCAGGTTTCTAAGTTGCATTTGATATGTTCAAATGCTGTCATCTTGAGTTGACACCTTGGGTTTGGGTCTGGTGTGGTTTGGGGAGCTGTAAATGTATTGTTCGATATTTCTTGTTACATTTCCTTGTTGTTGCTGTTATTAATGTATTTTGTAGAATCGTCTGTTGAAATTTACCAGTTATTTTATCTGTTTTGAGGCTTCTTTACATGGCTGCTTCCTGAGTAGTTATACAAAAGTTCGAAATTGATACGTTTTCGTACAGGAATGAAGCTCCTTGGGGTTGCAAAAGTAAGGTTAGCTCATCAGACAACGCAGAAAATGGGGAGAAATTAACTATTGTCTTTCTAAAACTTATTTTTTATTATCATTTTCTATTTGTTCAACCTTGAAAAATACCTAAACCAAGTTTGAATGCTCTCAAAATGTTTAATCGTTGAGAAATGTAATCAGCTTATTTCCAATATGGCTTATTTCCATAAGAGTTGTCTTGTATCAACGAACTTTTTTGTATCAAGTTTGGACTCTGTATCACTACTGTGTGTCAGAAATCTGCCGTGTAGAGAGGCATTTGAATAAAAAAATGAATTGACACCAGCACAGAGAATGTAGATCCTTTTGTGGCACACAACTGTGATACTTCTCTGTAATTACCTTACATGTAACGATATAATTACTTATCTTACCAGTGATTCACCTTCCCTGTGACACTAGCAAATGTGAATCTTGATTATTATTAAAATATGATTCCAAAGTTCTCATAAAACTACGTGAAATGCCAATTAAATGAAAAGACAAGATGTTGTCGAACCACTAAATTATGAAAAAATTCGAGATACCGGTTTCGGTTGTTACACCATTATCAATCTCTGGTAAACTTAGAGATTATCCGGTATCTCGAATTGTTTAATAAATCAGTGGTTTGACAACATCTTGTCTTTTCATTTAATATGGATAATTACCACAATATCACCTTCACAAACACTCAAAAAGTGAAATACTAATTCAAACTTTACAGAAAATCTAAAATGTTTATGTTTTCAAAACTTTGAACCTATTACTGACAACATTATTATGCAGCTATCTTATCAAAGCTATTACCATGGCTTATATCCCATAATAACTGGAAAGTCGAGAGCCCTATTTATTTATTTTATGGCTACCTTAACTGTGTTTAATGTCGTTGTGATAAATCTCCATATTTATTCCTGCTAGCTCGTATAAAATTCTTCCGTCAGTTTATTCTCGTATTCCGCACATGAATGAGTTATAAAACTTGGAATTAGTGGGTTTCTTTGTCTTTTGTGGTTTTGAACTGTGCTTGCTCAAACAGAAATCTCATTGGCCAATAAGAACGCTTGAATATGAACGTTACACGGTACTGCTTGAATTTGATTGGTAGAGAACTGAGTTGTGAAATGGCGGATGTTGATGTATCAAAATGGCCGCTTGAGCCTTGAATTCACAAAGTTGTAATTCTCTAAATGAAATGATATTCATAAGTCTGAAGCCTAGGATTTTTTTGATAAAATTGATTTTATTTATTACAATAATTTATTTATTAACATTTTTCTCTAACTGAATTTTATTGTATTCATTCTCCCACATTCATAACTTCTCATGTTCATTCGTTTCTTTCAATTTCCTCTCATAACGTATTCTTTTCTCTATTCCTTTTATGTATTTATTTCAGTATTTCTCTTCCTTTCAAAGTGATCTCACTTCTAATACACTACTAATGTATCTAAAGCTTTCAAATTTCATGAAATACATCCATATTTCTCCAAACAGTATTTATGATAGTATTGCTACAATGATCTTCTTTTCTAAATCTTCTTTTCTAAATCTTCTAAACTCTCTCTTCAACTACAATACTCAAAAGTGTCCAAGAGTACCATGACCCCACGATATTCCTAAATTTGAAACAAACAGAAGAAATCATAAATGTTCATTATGCTTTTTAGGGCTACTACTTTTTGTATTCTGGTTAAAATTGAAAAAAAAATCACTTCCAACTGGGGTCTGTACTTTCTGAGACACTCTTCGTATCTTGTAGCCACTGTCAGTAATCTCCCGTAGTAACTTCATGTAATTTATGTAATTTAACTCATGTAACTTCATGGCATTTCTCCACTTTTCTATTTCTCTCCAAACCTACTATAGTTTGTCCAAGTAAAGATGACCCTCTGGCAAGATGAGAAAATTACTCAAGATCGGTCAATATTGGTTCAAAAATTATTGATTTGATCTCAAATCGTAGGAAACATTCTGATCTACAATTTGTGACCAAATCAATAATTTTTGAACCAATATTGACCGAGCTGGAGTCATTTTCTCATCTTGCCAGAGGTCCTTCTTTGCTTGGCCAGACTATAAAAGTGCTGTAACCTCTTGCAATAACCGTCAGTAATATGGTTTCTCTCCACTCCACTATTTCTCTCCATATCTACTAAATTTCTCTGTCTAAAGTCATTATTTCTTATGTTACAGGTGAGTCATAGTATGCTGATGATCAGTAGAGTAGTCACCTGCGCCATATTTTGCAATCATCAACTTTTATCGAGGTGCTTAACTCCTTGAGGTAAGCCGTGAACACATTCAGAACCATTTCAGTCTATTGCACCTCTAATTAAGTGAACGGATCTCATACGCGCTTGTGCAGTCTGTCAAAGCAAAGAAGATATTCTAGCAAGATGGTAAAATGACTCCAGCTCGGTCAATATTGGTTCAAAAATCATAAATTTGGGATCAAATTGTAGAGCAGGATATCTTCTACAATTCAATACCATATTTATAATTATTGAACCAATATTGTCCGAGCTGGAGTCATTTTCCCATCTTGCCAGAATGTCTTCTTTGCTTGGACAGACTGTATTAAAATGCTCACTGCCAATGGGCATGCGATTGTCGCATTAGAATGTTTATTGACGCATTATAACGCTTTCACAACCCGACTTTGATTTGATTTCGTGTGGTAGGAGATGTAAAAACATGTGCGTAGTTCATGTATGCATTGATGAGGACCTAAAAATTGTATTTATTTTATTGTTATTTCTATTTTGTGAGTTGAAATCAGGTAGGGAACCACTTGAGCATAAACATTGTATGTATTTTATTGTTATTCCAATTTTGTGAGTTCAAATTAGGGTTTAAACCTCTTGAAGGGTTTGAGTCTTTGGAGGAAGTTGATAATGAATATTCATTGTGCATAAACCTGTTCTTTTGTTGTAATTTAAATTTTTTAGTAGAAATTAGGGAGGGGACCACTGTAGGTGTCTTAGGGAGAAGTTGATAATGAATTTTCATTGTGTCATTAATTATTCTTTTTTTGTTATTTAATTTTTTCCTGTTGAAATTAGTGGAGAGTCCAATGTTGGGGGTTTAAGATTGAGTAGATAATGAATTTTTATTGAGGCAATAACTGTTGACTGCATTGTTGTTTCAGTACAAAGTTATATCTAGTATAATAGTAGGTACTTGGTTTTTAGCATCAATTCTCATGACTGTTGATGTGTTGATGTTTCAGAATACTGCATTATAATATCATAGATGCTAGTTTTAATCGAGCATTTTCAGTAATAATTTTATGGCACTCAATGTCATTAAAACTTTATTCGAACTGTTGATAAAGGCAGTTGTTGTTTTTGGCAATTTAATTTTTTGTATCTTATGATGAGCATTAATTCATAAAAATTCTTTCTCTCCTCTCTTATAATAACAGTACACTTTTGGATCTACTTTGAATGTTGGGCTTTCATTATATTTTGTGGTATGGAATCCATCATAAGCCTTGATTGTAGCTTATAATCTCATTTCGATAAGTTTTTCCAATTGAAAGAAATATTGATTCCGTATCTTACACTTTTGAAATACAAGATATTCAGGTTTCAAATAGTTGATTCTATGATCATAAAATAAATGTGTTGATAATCACTGTTAATGAAATTAAATATATTCATATAATATTAGTACTCATCTTCCAATAATATAATCATTGAAAACGTATTCATCAAAATCTTCCTCATTAAATCAATTTCCGTTCAAGACAAACTCAAAATGAAATCGAATGAGTATTTCTCGCATTCAACCAAACTCCACTTGTTCCTCACAAACTATTCCCAATTGTTAGCTTACCGATAACACACGTCAAAACCACGTGTAAGTCGATTCTAAAGAGGAATGTGACGTGTTAATGCCCTGGAGCGGCCATTGAATAGAGAGGCCTGGAATGCTTTTCCTGGTGTGAAATTACTCTACTCTGTCCAAGCAATGAAGACATTCTGGCTAGATGGGGCAATGACTCCAGCTTGGTCAATATTAGTTCTAAAATTATAAATTTGGTCTCAAATTATAGAATGAAACGTTTCCAACAAATTAAGACTAAATCAATGATTTTTGAACTAATATTGACCGAGCTGGAGTAATTTTCCCATACTGCCAGAATGTCTTCTTTGTTCGTACAGACAAAGGCGGCTCTGTGATTTGCTAAAGCACGTTCAATGACGTGAAAAATATTCTCATCGTCGTTTTTGTTCCGCCGCATTTTTTCCACCTCCGGCAGTTATTTTAGTAGTCGAAATTTATTTATGAATGGTTAGCTTGTGTATGTGTTTGTGAGTCTTTGTATATGTGTATTTGTGTGAGAGTAAGAGCTTTGAATACCTCCATAACGAGTAGTAATGTGTGTGTGAATGGAACAAAGGTATTGTAGGTGGGTTAGTTATTCGGTGATGACATTCCTCAGGGGGGGGTTTACGATGGGAGGGGTGTTTTTATGAGTGGGGGGTAAAGGTAATGTTTATGTGTGAGTACGGTGAACGTAAGCGTTGGTATAGTCTGTCCAAGCAGAGAAGACATTCTGGCAAGATGGGAAAATTACTTGAACTCGGTCAATATTGATTCGAAAATTATTAGTTGAGTCTCAAATTGTAGAGTAAAATGTTTTCTACAATTTGAGAACAAATATATAATTTTTGAATCAATATTGACCAAGCTGGAGTCATTTTCCCATGTTACCAGAATGTCTTCTTTGCTTGGACAGTCTGTACGCTATGGAGATTGTGTTTATGACTGGTATTATGTGTGCAAATTACAAATTTAAATGAGCTCGCTAGGCCGCTGTCAAAAACAGGGCAACAGCCTTCTGGGATTGGGCGCGTGTAATGGTGGAGAGGGGTTAGAGGGGTATGTTTAAGGTGAGGGGGGTACGGAGGGGATAGATTGATTACTCTATTTGTGGGCAATATTGCTATTGTACTGATTTATCGTTGTAATTGCAGAGATGGGTTTTGGTTTTGATAGGACTTGGGTATTGTTATCCTATTACTGGATTCTTTTGGGAATACTGTGTAGCTTGATTGTTGAAATGATTATTGATGTTGAGGTACTCTGGTTTGTGATTAAGTAATTTTTGGGCTAATGTAGTTTATTACTCATAAATTGTGTATGTGATTCTTTCCAAACTGAATTGAAAAGATATTATAAAATTGGGAACCTAAATAATCTTTTCGTGGAAAGTGTAATCTTGAGTTTCAAAAGTTAGTGAATCTAAAACTCTGAGTATTTTCTTTTCTTTGAGTACATTCAGTACTTGCAGCTTTGGATACTTCTGAATAATAATAATTGTAAAAAATTCTATTCTATTCTAATTTAATCTGAATTTTGATGTTTTTCAACAGAGAGAAAGCTGTAGTTTGATATCACACGAAAGAAATTAGATTTCTTACTCACGTATAAAGCTTCCATTGCCATTGTGTTTCAATTTTTATAAATTTATTGTGAATCCTCTAAAATAGAATCCAATCAAAAATGAATTGAGTAATATGAACTATTTACAATTTGTATTGATCAAATTCTTTCACTGATTTAGTAAAATAATAAGCTAATATTTATAAATCTTGCAACTATCAGTTACTGCAATAATTTCTAGCAATGTTTATTCACAATCACAATGCATCATTCTTAAAATTGGAGAATTCTACTCTTGATACCTTTTACATAATTGTCGAGAGAAAAACCTTTTAACAACCAACAATAATTTTTGCATTTTTTTCTTTTTCTGTTGGAGCAGATCTGTATTTATTGATGTAACTTACATAATATAGCTGAAATAAATAAACCTAATTTTTTACCACCAAATTCTAATTTTGTTACCAACATTACTTAGTTGCTATGCTTCTATCGTAGTACTAAATGTAGTAGAGTAATCAATAGTGATCAATGGAGGTTTCCTAATCTAGAATAGGGTTGTCACATTGATGGATAACGAATGAATCCGGCCACTAATTATGCGTCGTTTTGTTTGATGTGATTGATTAGTATTCCGCAATGAGCGCTAGTGTGTAGAGTGTAGAGCACATCAGACATGTATTTGCTCTGGGCTTTTTCAGTGTGTGAGTACGCTTAAACAATGTGTATTCGTGTTTGAATTCGATGTTGGTGGAGTGAGCTTTATGTATAAATTATTGTCCTAATAATGTGAAATGAAGCGAAATGGAAGATGGAATACAGTGTTGGAGGGAGAGGAAAAATGTATGAGGGCTTTTAGAAAGTGTATTAGAAAGAGAGGGAAGAAGAGACAGTGAATGATATTATATTATGTGATATATGACCGAGACAGAAAATGTCGGATTAAGTTTTAAATTGACTAATTTCTAATGAACTAATTTTTCAAGAAATAACTCAAAAAGATGAACCTTATAACTTTGATACTTGTATTATCAATCATCAATGAATTGTTCCACTGCCTTCTTTTACTATGGTTTACTTTTTCAATATTTTTGACAGCGATTGATTTCTAAATAAATCAATTTATTTCTAGATAAATTGATTTCTATTTATTTCTATTTTTAAATTTATTTCTAGATAATAATTTCTAGAGCTTGTTAATAGTATTATACAAGAGTTATAACAATAAAAAATATTATTTAAAATGGGTTTTTTATGTATTATAGTTCAATAGTTGCTCGTTTGTTTCTATTGTTTCCCAGTAATCTCCTTTTTAATTCCTCTTGAATTCATTCTTCCTCACTCTCCAGCATTCATTTCTTCACTTCTCATCATCGTTCTCATCAACCTCCCTCTCCTCTTCAACCATTCCTCTCTCTCTCCCACTTCCTCTCATTTCCAGTCCCTATTCAGTATCCTCTCAGTTTTGGAATGTTCAGTGCATTCCATTGGAAATGTTTCCAGCGGCATAAACAAACGCGCCCAAACCACTGTTTATGGGAACCGAAACAAAACACTCATAAATTATCATAAATATCGACCTGAAAGTATCAGCGTTCCCAGTCTCGTTGACAGTTATGATCATAATTTATTCTTCTAGCAGCACATTAACCGAACATTGTTAAAACATATGAGTTTGAAGCCTATAGTCTACTATTGTTTTGATTATGTAACTCAAATAGTAACGAAGTGGAATTTGACATAACCCACTATTTTCCCTATTATTAAATGAAAAGACAAGATCTTGTCAAACCACACATTTATTGATGAGACCCATTCATTATTAACTAAACTGTGGTTTGACAACGTCTTGTATTTTCATTTAATATGGATAACTAACACAATAACACCTTCACAACTACGTTTTCGAATAATTATTAAGTTTTCGTGAAACTATTTCCATTCTTTTTTCATTGAAAATATTCGGAATACCTTCATTTTCAGCCAATTGAAGACTATTCAATTATTGAATCATATTAGGCCGCCTTAAAATGACGTAATTCTACTAACGCTAGAGAAGAGAGTCTTCTTGAATCTTTATCAACATTTTAAAGGGTGATAGAGGAAAAAACTGAATAGATCGATAGTTATGTATTTTTTACACTATGCGCCACACACTCTCAACATGTTTATGCATTAAACAAGGATGTAAAGCATCCCCTTATTTTATCCAACGCTATTGGCTTTCCCAATCAATATTTCTTTTCCATGCCATACTTTTAATTATTCCTTTTTTCAGGAACCTTATTCAAACAGTGTCACAACTTTTATCTCTTTGTGCCTTTGACCATTCTTCCGTATTCTGGTTCATCATTTTTTCAGCTATACAAGTCTTTTATACTCTGTTTTTTGTTGTTCTTTGGGGAGCTTTCATTATCGATTCATTGATAATTTACAGAAGTTATTTTTTAGAAGTCGCTTCGTTATAATCATTATTATCTTGTTGAGTATCAGTTTTGTTCTCCTTTCTTTTTCCATGTTGAGTATTTATTTTGCTTGCTATTTTTCATTGTAAATTTGTAGATGAGGTGTCAATGAATTCTGCTTCTGATTTGGGAGATACATAAAATCTGTATACTCAATCAAACAATTTATTCTAATACAAACAATCTGTCATGATCTGATCATCATCATCATCATCATTCTTTCATAAACTATCTCTTGGTCTTTATCTTCGATTAATTTACAGAATATTTGGTCTTTTATAAATCTCGTGATACTCTCTGAACTTTTTGTTAAAAGTCTTTGCTAATATAGTCTGAAAATATTAACGATAAAAAGTGATCTGGTATCATAACGTCATTCGGGCGTTAATTTTTGCCAAAATTCAGGGAATGAATAGTTAGGGTAAAACTTGTTCTTCATGTCCCAAAACATTCATTTTGGATCATACAATATGTATGTATCTTTGAATTAATGAATAAGTAAGAATAGATGTGCATTTCTTTCAAGAAACTTTCAAGTAAATATCTCCTCGTAGACCATTATCAGAAAATTGCCAGAACTAATGTAGATATGACCATACCACAACACATTCTATAAACTAGTAACTTGAACTATGTTCCCATACCGTTAGTTACAACTGAACATGTCCAGTGTAATGACATCGAACCAATAAATTTAAATTCTCCGGTACCTTGATAAATTACATAGAAATTAAATTTATTACTTATGAGTCGTTGATCAACAAACACATCTATCTCTGCAGAAACCAGAAAGGTGTATCATGTCATAAGGTATAGCAGGAGTACTGTATAAGTTGTTTATGTTCAGAATAACTCTGAACATATTCTAAGCCATAAACTAATATTTTAAAATGATTAATCTATGATATAAGGCTCTCTTGAAGTCTAAACAGTCTAGGATAATGTTTAAGCCTGAAAGGATTTTCTTAGAGCTTTGCTAAAATACGTTCTCGTTCTGTATACGAATGTATAAAATTGAATAATTGATTTAACTGTTGAAAAATAAATAAAAATCAAACACCCTTTTTTTGAAAACTTTAAAATTATAAAAAACACATACATGTTTCGGGAGCTAAGCCCATTCTCCCGTTCATGGAACGTTTTCAAAAAAAGGGTGTTTGATTTTTATTTATTTTTCAATTATTTTAAACAGCCCTATGTTTTAAAGTTCTTTATTGATTAAACTGTATATAACTCGTAAATGGGCCATGAAGTTGGAGCAATAAAAGGGTCATTGAGATATAATTTTTTGCGTATATCTATAGTCTGGTCGAGCAGAGAAGACATTCTGGCAAGATGGGAAAATTACTCCAGCGCGGTTAATATTGGTTCAAAAATTTTAAATCTGGTCTCAAATTGTAGATCAGAATGAAACCAAATTTATGATTTTTGAACCAATATTGACCGAGCTGGAGTCATTTCACCATCTTGACAGAATGTTTTTTTGCTCGACCAAACTATGTACATGAATCACTTGAGAAGTGCGTTAAAGCTTTGTATATATACATACACATGATATAACATGGACCATACACACTCAAAACATACAAGTTGTAGGCCTAATATTATGTTGCTTGCTTTGGATGATGTACGACCAATGATAGTAATCCGTCTCATGTTTAAGTGTGTGCGTGTGTGAGTATGTTTGTGTGCATCACTGCACCTGTACCACAAGTTATGCCAATGCAGTATATCATGTGAGGACACACAGCGCTCTATCTAGATGTATCGACATGATCCATGGTAGGAAGTTGTACATTTCCGGTAGGAATTGAACTTGGAGGAGGTGGAGGACCTTATGTATCAAAGGGGGGGGGGGGTTTAGGGTATATTAAGGGGGGGAGGGGTGTATATTGATAACGCCTTGGCAATAGTATATTACACAGAGATTTTGACCAACCACCCTTCTGTATTGTAGACTGTCTAGTGTACCTTCTACCTTCTTCTCTTATCTCTTATTCTCCTACTTCTTGTTCTTATTTTTCTTCTCTTCTGCCTCTGCCATTTTCTTCTCCTTATTATTCTTATGATTTATCATAAAATTATTGTTTTTTCAGACTGTTATTCTTCTATGCTTCATCATCATCATATTCATCTTCTTATCCTACTTTTTCCCTCATCTTTCATTTATATTTCCCAATTATTGTTCGCATTCTGTTACTTCTACTTCTTCAAATTCTTCCTTGATGTTTTTCTAATCATTATAATATTGTGTTTTCACCTTTTTGTTGCTCTTCGTCTTTACCTCTTCTTTCATCAACTTCCTCCTATTCTTGTTGTTCTCCTTCTCATTCTCTCTTTTTCTCCTTCATTATCATCATCATCATCTTCTCCGTTTTATCCCTTAGGCTTTCATCTTCTTCTTTATGTTTTTCCTAGTATTTCGCCTTCTATTTGATATTTTCCTCATTCTTCCTTTTCATATTTTTTGTTTCTCTTCTACTTATTGTTACTCTTCCTGTTCTTTTTCTTCTCCTTGTTCCCATCTTTATCATCCTTCACTTTTACTTATTCTTCATCTTATGTCCTTCTTCCCCTTGTTCATTTCTTTTCAACGTCCTTTCCCCTTACTCACTTTCATGTTTTTCCCTCTTCCCTCCTTCTAGCTGTCTTTTCTTCCTCCTCATACTCATTTACCTTATCCTCTCTCACCCTTCTCTTTCTTCTTTCCTCCATCACCTCATCATCCTTTTCCATCCTTATCCCATTCCCTTCCATCCTTTCACCCTTGATAGCCTACTCCTTCATTCTCCCCTCCACTTCAAGATCCATGTGGACGCATCACGAAACCATTGATAAAATGCAAATTGTCCATGAGAGATGCCCAGGGGCATTTGCAAGGGGTTTAGACCGTTTAATATACTGCACTCTGTCAACTGTAAGAAATTATTGATGTTTGCCTGATGTGGCATGGTGAGTAGTCTGGTCGAGCAAAGAAGACATTCTGGCAAGATGGAAAAATGCCTCCAGCCCGGTCAATATTGGTACAAAAATTATAAATTTGGTATCAAAAAATAGAACACATTTTGCTCTACAATTTGAGACCAAATATATAATTTTTGAAACAATATTAACCGAGCTGGAGTCATTCTCCCATCTTGCCAGAATGTCTTTTTTGGTTGGACTGACTATAGTAATGATTGGGTTTTGAAGTTAGGTACTAGTTTACTGACAGTCTGTTTACAGACAGTGTTGAATCTTACGTAATTACGTGAACTTAGTAATAGACTAACTTGAGAAGTAGATCAACACTATTGGTCTCGGGCAATGTAAGCCCTTGTAAGCTATGTAAGCAGGGTTGTAAGGTTGTGTTTGATGTTCCGAATTCAGTGTTTTCTTAGACTAAAATGAAGAATATGTTGTCCAATATCTCATCAATCCATTAAAAATTGGGGGGAAGACAACATTGTAGGCAGAGATTGAGCATGAAAGAGAAGACCTTGCAAGGCAACTGAAATAGGACATAAATTTTTAATTGATGGAAGTTGTAGAGAATCTGATTGTGGAGAAAACGTTAAATGGCGATAATTGTGTGAATCTTACCCAAAAATTTGAAAACACGATCAAAAATCTCATCATTCAAATAACTCTAAGTTAAAATTCAAATAACTTGGAGTTATCTAGAATCCTACAACCAAAACAATTCACGTATAATTTAATAAGATTTCAAGAAAGTAGCAGTCGCGAACCGAAGATAACCATGCAACTTGAAGCCCATCAAGTAACAAAGAAACATCACCAAACGACGGAATCCAAGACAACAGAGGGAACAAATGAGAGAGAAAGAGACAGACAGAGAGAGAGAAAGAGAAGGAGAGAGAGAATGATGGGCATTTAATCGTGACATAGGACTTGTCTTAAAACGCTAATTAAAACTTCCATCCGGCTTGAAGGATCATAAAAGACAAGTAAGACAAAGATAGGTGGGCAGAAAGAAGAGAGAAAGAGTGAGTGAAAGAGTGTGTGGAAGAGAGGAAGAGGGTGAACAAGAGGAGGAGGGTTTGGTTTAGAAGCGTGGCATCCAGTAGATAATGGTTGTAATTACTGCAAAACTTTGACTGCTTTTCCATTCTGCGACGTAAAAACCTTCATCCAGTAGCTGAAAGTAGCTGAGGAGATGATCTTGAACCAAGGGTATCATTTTAGCATGAGACAAAGAGGTAGTAGATAACTGAGAGCCTTATAATTATTCACGTTGCTGAGTAGAATTCGATTTTATTATCCATCTTCTACTATAGTCTTTCCAAGCTAAGAAGACATTCAGGCAGGATGGGAAAATGACTCCAGCTCTGTCAATATTGCTTCAAAAATTATTAATTTGGTCTCAAATTGTAGAGCAGAATGTTTCCTACAATTTGAGAACAGATTTATAGTTGTTGAACTAATATTGACCGAGCTGGAGTCATTTCTAATTTTGCCAGAATGTCTTCTCTGCATGGACAGACTACCCCTTTCAGCTCACATCTTTCCTCCAATGTCACACCTTGTGCTTTCGCGCTTAAAACCGTATTAGCCGGCGAGATCGCTTCTGCTCATAAAATTGAGAAAGACGTGGAATAGCATGGAAGAGGTTCCTTGAATGACGTTAAACTGAAATCCAGTAAAACTGAGTTCCTGAGGACCGTAAACTGTAATTGAAGCGGAGACAAACAGTGTGATGGGAAATTAATTCAGGATAGCTTGAAGTTTGGATGAAATTTGGAGACAGAATGGTGAAAATGGAGAATGTGCTCAAAAGAAGAAAGAGAGACGACTTCCAACAAATGTCTTCAGGAGATGAATGATAAGTGAAGAGGAAATAAGAATCAATAAAATCAAAATGGCTTTTTATCATCATTTTTTATGACAATAAAAATCAAAATAGCTGTGAAGAATATTCTGGAAATGATTATAGAATATGAAAAAACTGAAAGAAATGAATGAGGAATTGTGAGGAGAGAACAAGAAAATTGAAACAATAAAATAACAATGAAAGAATGACTACAATAAAGAGAAGAAGATAATGATTCAGTGGTAAATGAGAATCTAGAATACAAGAGGAATGGATTTTTTTATAACTGAACAATATTATGGCTTGTCAGGGTGAATGAAGTACCAATTAGGTTTTTCTTATAAGATAAGTTTTAAATGAGAATAGATTTAATTGTATAATTTGTATTTCAAGCCGTAAGATAACATTATTGGTTCTCCCTTGTAATTCTATTGAGTAAGGTCGTAGATATGCTATTCTATAGTTAGAATAGTATAGTTATATACTATTGTATAGTTAGTCTATGGTAAGGTGATTATAAAAATAAAATTATTTTCTTAATAACATCAACATCAAGTGCAATCTTAATGACATAAATTAACTTCTTATTCTCTCATAACTTTTCAATGTGAAACTCTATCTTACTCAGTGTATTGGACAAAATATTCTCTTTTGGAACTTTTTCACTACTGGTGTATGCATCAACCTGAGAAGTATTGCACATTCCTTCTGGAACATTCTGTATTAGAACACAGTATACTGTTTTTTGGACAGTTTAATCAACGAATCTCGCCTGCTATCTAGTAAATAAGTCAATATTTGCAGTAGCAGAAGTCGTATTAGTAGTAGTAGTAGTAGTAGTAGTAGTAGTAGTAGTAGTAGTAGTAGCAGAAATCCTTTGTTCTATTTATATAGCTATTATAGGAGATTAGAATTAATTATTATCATTCTGTAGGCTATTCATATTCCTTATTGATTTAAACGATTTTCATAGCTGGAAAGCACTGCACTGCAGGAAATGGATGCCAAATTGATTTAGTAGCATAAAAAGGCAACATCACACACGTTGATGGAGCGCTAAAATGTCACCAAAACGCGGAATGGCCTTTTCATGGTTTAAGGTCACTTTAACCGTCAGCTTGGTAATGACCCAGAGGACGCGTAATTTGGCGCCAGTCTCGGTGGTTTCAGGGGGGTATGGGGTCTGTGTACCCCCTTTTCACCCCCTCTAGAAACTCCCTCTTCCGACCGACCCCTAGATCCCACATCACTTTTACCACATAAATCGACAGCAACCCTGATCGAAAGGCACAAGGCCTGCTCCAGTGTTAGAAGTTGATCGATTTTTGTGTGCTCCATAGCTTGCTGCACATGCTGAAGCTTTAGTTGCATGCTGCGCAGTACAGAAAATCGACCATTCCAAAAAGTAGCTCAAAAGTGTTTGTATTCACAAAAGTAGCATACTTCCTGTGGTCGATTTTCGTGTGCTCCATGGCTTGCTTCATATGCTGAAGCATTGGTTGCATGCTGTACAGCAAAGAAAATCGCCCAATTGTGGGCATTGAGGGATGGTCACAAGGGCTTCATTAGGCCTTCATGACCTGGCCTGTAATTAATGTTTGTTGTGTGTGTGGACCATAAATTCGGCCATTAAAATTATTGACGACATGTTTAGACTTATTACCAATCTAGAAATATGGGTTTTATGAAGGGGGAAATATCGGGAGGGTTCTTGAGGAAATTGATCTGATGTTTGGTGAATTTATTGTTGTTTTCCTCCTATTTTTAATCTTCGATCCTCTGTCAGATATTTTTCTTAGCTTAAGAGCGGTACCCCATTTTCAAATAATGACATTTTGCCCATTAATTACAATGACAATTGCTCATTATTTATCTTTATTTAGTCATCGTACTTAGAAGAGTACAGGCTTCAAAGCCTAAAACAGTTCCTCTCAATAAAAAGAATAAAATAAGTTTCTTGTTATTGGTTATTCCATATTGAGTGAATGCAAGTCAGTCCATTGAATTGCTCATTCAGGTGGAGAGAGAATGTTGTGGGCATTCTCATGACTAATACGAATAGCACACATCGAATCAGTTTCACGTATTATTTATAAATTAGTAGCAATATTAGGCTACTAAAAGTTTTTATTGAATAGAAGGACCGAACATTGTTGTAACCCTGAATTGGCAATATTGAATATAGTATTTCCTGTAAAAAAAACTCGCAAAAGTTGAAGTAGCAAAATTGAGATAAAATTAATAAAGTTAATTATACAATTTAATAATAACAAAAATACTACTAAATAATACTTACTCCCCGTAAGAGTCTCCCCACCAGTAAAAGCCATAAGAATATTTTATATTTTTTTATAACAAAAATGTTGATTAGGCTATTTGTGTTTTAATCAATGAATCTGTCTGAATCTTGTCTTTTCATTTTTTATGAAGTTTAGTGTATTTTCTCGAATAAATAAATGAATGAAAGAATGAATAAATATTATTAATAGTATCTATTATAGAGACTGTATAATCGGTATAATAGTTATTATTCAGTCTCTGTAGTATCTATAATCTATAAAGTAACTTGATAGTACTTGTAGTAACTGTTACTTTCCAGTAGCTTATAATTTTTGGTGCAACGGAACCCTTCTACTCTTTTGTAGTCCTCATATCACGCAATAAAGTGTTTCAAAAAACTTCCCAATGAGATCATCATGCGTACCCAAATGCTTTTCATGCGTATTGGTCCGAAGCATTTCTGCTAGAATGGGCTGAATATGAATTGACGCATACGAGAAGTCCTTAGTACGGTGCTTCACCGCAATAGTGCGTGGCGCTTATCGAACTTGGAAGTTTTCGGGGGTGATACAGACAGAGCTACTCTGTTGCTGTGTCTGATACAGTGGGGAGGTTTTGTATCAAATCATGATTGGATGTTTGTTTTGGTATTAGGAATTACAATAATACAATGTATAGTTAAATAATTTTTTTCGAAATATTGAAATTGAAAATGAAAAATAAGAAATAATGTTGTAGATCAATATCATCAATGGTGATAGTTTTGGTCCATTACATACATCCTATTTTTTCCAATATAAGATAAGATTTAGCCTACGACTATTGGAGAAGTATAGGATAAATTGTATCATCAAAGTATAAATCTTTTCTGGATTCGAACTTGATATTTTCTGTTAGAAGTGTTCCAGAATTCCTTATTATTACTGTATTTAGGAAAAAGATTCATTAGCATTGTGTATTTTTCTTCTCGTTCAGGTCTTCATCATCGTTTGTCTAGTTCATTACCTATTTCACTGTGCTGTTGAAATCAGATCACCATTTTTCAATATATTGCTAGAATATATTCCCCTTGCTCTGCAATAGAATAATTCGAAAAGAACGTTTTGTAATAAATGTAAGTAGGGAATCTTTGGCCCAAAATTTGAAAAGTGAAGACAAATCATATTTGTGCTTTATGCATCAACTCCTCCACTTGCCAATCTTCAATTGATTTCGTGTGATCATAACCTTCATGCACATTCCGAATTAAAGATTAATAATTCATGTGATTCGATAATTTTGAAACTTTTCTATGCTGCCAGTTACATTGGAATTACAAATACAAATTACAAATTACTGTATAATTTTTCAATGTGCTGAATGATTTTCATACGATCTCCTATAGAATTGATATTTTCTTGACAAGTTTTATAAAGTATTTTGACTAGGGAATATGGCCATAAGATATTGATTTATACATATAATGGAACTTATGAAGGCCACAGTAACGTTATGATGAAAATAATATACAGTAATGTTTCTTCAACAGTTGAACTTTCTATTAAGCTCTCGCACTATCAACGTTACAATATGATAATGAAAATGAAATTTTCAGGTATGCTATGTATGAGTGGTTGAATAAATGAATAATGACATGTGAAGATTATTATAATACTTATATACATCATGCAAGTTTCAAAAATTGACAAATCTTCATATTTTCACCTTTTGCGGCTTCTGCAATTCTGAAGAGCAAATTCGAAATAAACGCACAATAATCATCGTGATTTTTCCAACATAATTCAAAAATCTGCATGTCTCTTGGTCAGCATTGGACACATTCGTTTCATTTATTCAATTAGTCAATAATTTATTACATCAAATCCAGTTCCAATAACTTCATCATTATTCTCAGTGAATAGCTATCAATAGTCATTGGACTATCCCAATCTTCATTGGGTATTCGACTCCAAAATCCGGAACATCTTCGCTCTGTTTACAATCTACCCTATGATACAAAACTATGTCGCGTATCAAAGCATGCAACGGGGCAGCTCTCGTTACAGCGACACTCAACCACGATGCGGCACAACACAGAGATCAAAGGAGAGCCTCATTGCTGAGAAAGCTCTCACGCGTTTAGTATCCTTCAAGTGGTGCGGTTTCACATGATTTTTGTGTCAAAATAAACATTCTACGTGCATGCGTTTGACAGCTATCGTGGGTCATTTTTTACCAAGTTTTTCCATCGAATTTGTTGTAAAAATGTGTTTCTGTGCCGCTGAAGTGTTGTCATGACTTGGAATTAGTTTTCTAAAATGTTATAAAAATATCTAAGTGATTCTCTTGGAATTTTCTCAGGATTTAGTGATCAGGCCTACTTGATAAATTAATAAATTTTCTTGAATAATCAGAAAATTTAGGATTTTTATATTCAATTCCCGTGAAAATCTAAATTGTTTTCAAAGTTTTAGCCTCTGGTGAGTAACTGTACTGTAACATAATATGAAATTCCATGTTAATTTTTATATTTTCAAATTATGTAAATAATTTCATAATTAATTCATGGATATCTAGGTGATGTAGCTCATGTAGGTGTCATACATGTCATAAACATAATAATACAGATTATAATCATATGTCATGCACATTATCTTAATCACGACTATATAGTTAATCCTCACTATCATACATGGTTTCCACGATTTTTTTTTTTATAATCATTCTATAATATGTAGAAATCATACAACTCATATTGAAATTATCCATCATTCATGCACGTGGGTAATTCTATCAATTCCATTCAAATTCATTTATTCACCCACTGCACGTTATTTCACCGTTGACTAGAAATTATCATAGTTTTTCATCACTCTAACCATTAATGTTTCTAGATAATGTAGTGTTTCTCAAGATATATTAGTGAACATCATAAAATTCTATGCTGTAGATAGGACTTAGATTAAATGTAAGTGGAGTTACACCATTCGATGTACTTGGAAAAACTATAGAGAAAAAATGGACTGGACAAAGTTTCTCGTACAGGTTGAAATAGTTGCAAAAGTGAAAATTTAATTGATGAAAAAAATTATTTCTATAACAGTTCTTATTATAGAACATGCTTTTCCGTAATCTCCATATAATGAGAATGAATAACAAGAATAGTTTCTTATCTCCAATTAGTTATTGTCAAACCTTCATGTTATAAGTAGCCTCATATATTTTTACTAAGCTGGGATTAGTATAAAAACAGGTGTAATGAGTGTGAAAACTAAAAAAGATTGAAGTAGATATTGGACATGAATATAGTCTGTCCAAGTGAAGAAGACATTCTGGCAAGATGGGAAAATGATTCCAGCTCGATCAATATTCGTTCAAAAATTATAAATTAGGTCTCAAATTGTAGATCAAAATGTTTACCACAATTTGAGAATAAATGTATGATTTTTAAATCAATATTGACCGAGCTGGAGTCATTTTCCCAGCTTGTCAGAATGTCTTCTTTGCTTGTACAGACTATACTGTACCTGCGTAAATTTGGAATGAACAGTATTTCAACGAAAATAGCTGTTTGCGTGACTTTATGTGGCAAATAGCTTGACACGCCAGCTTACACGCTATTCTCATGACAAATCTATTGTAGTTGCTAGTTGATATAACTATCGGATAATGTTTAGAAATTTTAATACTATATTGAAATCTCATTAGAAATTGATTTAAAAATTTTTTACCGTGTCGTAAAGCAGGTATAGTCTGTCCAAGCAAAGAAGACCATCTGGCAAGATGAGAAAATTACTCCAGCTCGGTCAATATTGGTTCAAAAATTGTAAATTTGGCATCGAATTTTAGGAAACATTCTGATCTACAATTTGAGACCAAATCAATAATTTTTGAACCAATATAGACCGAGCTGGAGTCATTTTCTCATCTTGCCAGAGGGTCTTCGTTGCTTGGACAGACTATAAAGCTCGTGCCGAAAATTAAGGCGGTTGGCGAATGACTGTTATTAATTCTCTCAGCTCTTTCAAGACAGTTGGCAAGCGGTCTGCTAGAGCATATCGAGACGACAGTAACCTCATCAAACTCTTTTTCGTCCTGTGCAACGCTTACAGACTGTCCTGACAGAGCTGAGCATCAATAACAATCATTAGCCAACTGACATTTTCGTTGACACTGCTGTAGTTCAAAATTAGTCAGAAAATGGGTAGTCCGATTCCACTAGATGTCAAAACTGGTATCAAACGAAAACCAAGTAAAAGGAAAAGTTTAAATTATAAAAATAATAGTCTATACTGAACGTATGGTTTTCGAATTTTTTTCCAAGCAATTATCCAAATACTAGATTTTTACACCAAAGTGGTAGGAGGTTTAAGTATTCTATTTCTTATAATAAAAATAAATAATTATTAATATTGTTGATTGGAGATCAAGCTTAAAAGGTGAAATAAAGGCCTAATTTTGTGCAAGTTAGATTTTGACTTCTCTTGAAAATTAACCTTTTGGATTGGAGATCAAGCTTAAAAGGCCTACTTTTGTGCAAGTTGGACTTTGATTTCAAAATGAGTCAATAGAGTAATAAAATTTGAGTATCAGAGTAGAATCTGGAGTTATAAAACTTGAGATAAATTGACCAATCCTGTTTTAAAGCGAGAAAATTTATGTAATTCAATAAAATACTGTGCCAAATAGCTGTTCTATCGAGTAATACGGAAGCCGGAGTATAAATCTTTTTACGATTTAATTATGCAGTGTGAGCCAAGAAGTTGGGAATAAAGTTTTTTGATTCGAGCATTATTTTATTCCTCGGCGAAATTCAACCAATTATGTTGTAAAGTTCGGTCGTGATTTTGTGAGAGTCCTAATTAAAATCCGTCCTTCCAGAGTTCTTCTTCGTTGCGTTTGAATGGGATTCTTGCTTCCGATTAGAATTAGCTTGAATGATTCCTGGAATGATCTCAGAAGTAGAAGTTTTTTCGAGAATTCCTCAAACAGATAGAAACTTGGGGATTCGAATTGGCAACTGGGAATCGGTAAAGTTGGAGTGAAAGTTGTGTTGTAAATTTCAGGATAATCTTGTTGTATAGTGTTTGTAGCTGTGGAGTTTTGTCTCAGAGAATAAATTGTAATCTTATAATTCCCGTTGATGAATAATGTGAAAATAAGAAAAATATCTTCTATTGCCCATTTTTTAAGTCCTTCATAAAACTGATGATGTTTAAATCAAGTGATTAAAAAGCAAAATAACAATTATCTAATTTGTAAAAATAAATGCGCCAAATAACTATTGTATCGAGTAATACTGAAACTTCTAATTGATATATTTTCCTCGCAACTCAATCAATATAATTGAAGTATAGTAAAATTTGTACGTTACTTGAATTATACAAGTTATATCAAACCTCAATTATATCAAAACCTCAGTTATATCAAAGTTATATCATACCAATCGACCATGAAAATGACTTTAATATCTCAAAAATGTACAAGTACTAAGTACAGTATATTATATTGGAAGTTAAATCTCTAATTCATTAGAGATTAGAGAGAATTCATTATTAATACAGAAAAACTTATATCCCACTCTCCCAATAAAAACTACAGTAGACTAGACTATTATTAGGAATTAGTGATTAAAAACTGGATAGGATAATTTATTGATACAACCCTGAGATGCATTAGTAAGACAAGACCGTTATCACACAAAACAATAATTTTTCTATTATCGTATGACAAATGACATCATTTTATGAAAAAAGAATTAGTATTCATTTCTTTTCATATGATTTCTTATGATGATAGGAATATTGGCCTTATAATATTGAAAATTTTACAAGAACCTAATAAAGTGCAAAAGGAGGTACTCTCATGACACATGTCAATGAGAAAGTAAGTTATTTCCTGCAGCTATATAATTATAGAAAAGAATGCAATTTCAGAAGGTAGGCTAGCTTGTGAAAAGACGGAGAAAATGAGAAGTTCTTGTGAGGAAAAGGTCTGTGAGTGAGTTTGTAAGGCAGTGTATGAGACAGAAACTGAGGCAGTGTGTGAGGCAGTATAGTCAGCTCAAGCAGAGAAGACATTCTGGTAAGATTGGAAAATGACTCCAGCTTGGAAAAACTATAAATTTTGTCTCAAATTGTAGATTAGAATGTTTCCTACAATTTGATATCAAATCAACAAGTTTTGAACCAATATTGACCGAGCTGGAGTCATTTTCTCATCTTGCCAGAATGTCTTCTCCGCTTGGACAGAACATCTGAGGTAGTCTTGAGAAAATACGATTTCTCTCTTTACTTTTTATTTCTTTCGTGGTCCAACATGTATTCCCGCTCCGGGGGAAAACGTATCTACTGGAAAAGCACTGGTTCATGTACTAAAAGGAAGTGAAATCTCGGTGTATGGAGTTTTCCCAAGTTGAAATATCGCGTAGGAATTTCTGTGCCTGACTTTTACTTTTGTAGGGTATAGTCTGTCCAAGCAAAGAAGACATTCTGGCACGATGGGAAAATGACTCCAGCTCGGTCGATATTGGTTCAAAACTTATAGATTTGGTCTCAAATCGTGGGAAACAATCTGAACTACAATTTGAGACCTAATTTATAATTTTTGAACCAATATTGATCGATCTAAAGTCATTTTCTCATCGTCCCAGAATGTCTTCTTTGTTTGGAGAGACTATACAACTTCTAGCTCGTTGCTTAGCAAACATGAATACACTTTCCATTTCATATGCTTACTATGCGCATATGTAGTGAGTTTCTATTTTTTCTATGATATTTTTCTGTATTTGATAAAGTTTGTATGGAAATGATACAGAATTCAATTGATACAGAGCTTGGTGAGGTTTCAAATTTGTATGTATTCAATTGTTGGTTGTCTGTATCTTTAATACTTCTACTCACTATTCAAAGTGTTCTACTATTAACTTCCAAAGTTTTCAAGTTGAGTAATCATCTTGACCAATTAAAATTGGCTAATATATTTGAAATCATCCAGAAAGCCTATACTAGGTTGATACCATTTTACATTATACCAATAAAATAAATCATCTTTTGTTCCGAATTGGCTCCACTCAATAAAGCGACAATTTTATCAATGAAAACTTTGTCAATAAGAATAAGAAGTTAACAAGAAGGTGTATTGAATTTGTTTTATGGGGTGGAAACAGGGGATAGGGATGTTTCATGGCGAATAATATTATTTATGGACAAGATAGTCGAAAGAGTGGAGATAGAGATAACTGGAGGATAGAGAAAGAGAGAAAATAGTGTAAGAAACAGAGAGAGGGTGAGTGAATAAGAGAGAGAGAGAGAGAGTTTCATTGATAGAGAAGGAGAAAAAGAAAGAATAATCGTGTGAGAACATTAAGTAACACATTGCAAAGATTGTATTTTTGGATTGAAGTTTCTCTTCAATCTACCAATTTGCTATCTTTTTCAACTTTTCCCATTTCTCGTTTTCATCTTATTTCTTCTTTCTATGTCCAATCCTCCATCCTGACTCCTCCTACCCCTCCTCACTTCTTTCTTTGTGTAACCTCTTCATTTTACATTAACAAAACAAAAAATGAACACCGTGATACATATTATGTATTTCTAACTTAACGATTATAACAATAACAATATTGAGGAGTTTATTCTTCCTTCTTTTTACATTTCTTTCATTTTCTTTTTATTTTTTGCGTGCACCTTTTCTTCTATTTTACTGACTTCCTCATATTTATTTTTCTCCTTCTTCTGTTATCTTCTTCCGTTTGATTTCTTCCCTCTCCTTCTCTTACCCTTCATTCCTCACTTTTCTAAGATTTTTCCACCTCTTTTTCATACTTTTACATCATCTCTCTCTCCCTCTTTTTCTCTCTCATAACTTCTCATCTCATTTTCCCTATTTCCTCTTCCACATTCCCTTATTTATCATAAGGTTCTTTTCTCTCCTTTTTCACCTACACTCCTCTCTTTTCTACTGACTGCCACCATTTTTACTATATTTCTCTCATCACTTCTCTCTTGTTTATTTTTCTCTGACTATTCTCACTCTTTCTCTTTCAACCTCTAACTCTTTCATTCTAATCATCCACTCTCTTGCCTATCTCAGTTTAATGTTTTGCTACCGTGCGTGACTCTTTTTATAATAAGCTAAACATTTCAACAACGACAATGGCGTCCGATAACATATAAATTTCGGAGATAGGACGGAATTCGGGGTTCTAGAGGGTTGGGGAAGGGGAGGGTAACGACGAAGTATTGATGTCGTAAATTTTCTATCAGCAGCCTACCCCTTCCCCTTTCCAGAATGTTTTGGCGCGAAAATAGAGATGGAATTTTGGAGGGAAACCCTGCAGAGAGGTACAGCAGCTATTGACAAAAGTAATAGAATGGTTCAAGATTCAGTGCACATAACAAAATCCTAATTATTTTACACATTTTTGACGAAAGAATTATTTGAACAATTATGGAACAATTGCTTTGATGTGATGTCTATTAAACAGAATTTTATATATGAAGGTATTTCTAGTTAATTAATGTAATTCTATTACATTAACATAGCATACAAAATATTAAAATATTATAAATTTAATTTATAAATATTCTAAATTCAATCTAATATTCTTGAAAGTGTTTTTGAGTGCAGTTTAATAACTCCATTCAAATTTGAGCATGTATCACTAGAAATTTAGGCTTGATTGAATGGAACCTCCATTTCACATTAATATTATGCTAGTCTATTGAATTGAGAACAAACATGAAAATAAGTCTTGTGGAAAATTATGTAATTTGAGAAATTTTTATGTGTTTCAAATAATACTTCATAGCTTATGAGCTCATGTAGGCTCCACCCTTATAACAAAACAAATCAAAACATAACTGAATTAATTATTTATACTTACTGAATTAAATACTTGTGAACTAAATCACATTTTACAAAACTGAATAATTGAATCGTAGAAAATATGCAAAAAATTATTTTCATGCTCCTCAAGTAAAATGGTATAATTTTAGGTCATACAGTTCCCAAGAATGAGATTGAATGAATTTGAATTTGAATCTGAATACCTATTACTTTTGAATATAACCTTGTATTTTCAAATCCGTTTTATATTCTTATTCTATATTCTTATATGTAGATCAGTGAATGATGTGTGTAGTGTTTGAGCTACCATAGCTTCTGAACATATTACTGGACAATAAGTTTTGTTGAAGTGACAAAAATGGTTAGAGTGAAAGAGTGAATCAAAAAGTGCAATTGACAGTCAGTGATAAGAGTGAAAGAGTAGATTTGAATTTTATGTTGTGGAATCTGTGCTACATCAGTTGGCCACACATGGAATGGGAACCAATTTTTCCAAAACCAGTCATGTAAGTGGAAGTTTTTCTGTAAAAGTTTGCAATTTTTTGAAAAAAATGTCTTTGTGTGTAGTTGTATTGTGTGTCTGTGATTTGTGACTGTTGTAGAAAATATTTTTGTGAAACATACTTGAGCTAATTTCGCTTGTTGAGTACATGAAATATGATTACCTCATAGATTACAGGAACTGCATTCGATGTTTAAAGTTTAATACTATTTCTACACTTTAATGGTTGACTGCATGGAAAATTGTAAAATTACTCCATCCAATGCTACAAAATCTTTAAAATGATGCCATCTAAGGGAATTGAATTGGTATGTGTGCAATCGGCCTCTTTTCTCTTATTTTTGTACTCCTATTTTTGTTTTCTTATCAACTATTATTCGCAAAGTAAATTCAATTTTTCTAGTATATTTCTAGATTCACTTAACAAGAATTTCAATCTCAAAATTATAGAAACATTTTTTAATTTCAATTCAATCAAATTTCACTCAATCTGAAATAAATAATGGTAAGGTGTGAGATGAATTCTTCGATTTTTTCTAAGAATACATTTATATCTTAATTAAATGATACTCCTTAACTGCTTTGGCTCATAATTGATATGATTTTTCTATTTTCGAGTCAAAACCTTCACGTCTCTTCCATAATTCATGAAGGTCATCGCATAATTTATCAAGGCCATTGCATAATTTATCAAGGTCATTACATAATTTATGAAGGTCATTTGAGCTATTTGTGTGTACTATTCACATGTAAGACACTAGTTTGTATCTTATGTCTCTGTCATTTTATTGAGTTATCATATTTCATTAGATACTACCGGTTTTAGAAAAAAAAATTGGAAATGTCGATCACATTGGGCTCTCGCAACAGTATGATATTTGATGTTGATTAGAAGCATAGTGGAAGGATAGTTGATACTTCTATCTTTCTTTTATGATAGAAGGCAGTGAAGAAGTTGTCAGTGAGCTTGTGTTTGTTCGTGATTTAAGTTACTCAAATTTTTGTTAGTGATGTACATTTATTCCAAGTGCAATGAAGAAATCACGAGTTTTTGTGCTTATCTCTGATCAGGTAATTCTAATTTTACAGAACTTGAGTTCTGAAAATTCATAGAATTTGGACAAATTCATTCCATATCTGCTCCATTATCATTACATAATATCGAATTATGCACTATTAATTCCTGTTTTCGTACAAAATTTCATCTTACTCTCTTTTTTGATCGAAAATTAGGGTGATAGATAGTGAGGACTAAGCTAAGTGAGAATTGTTTTCTCTCTCACAAGTCATTATTATTTGATAATGTTTGTAATTCATTAAATAAATAAGTATTCTCAATTTATATGGAAAGTATAAGCACGATCTGATCAAATTCAATACATTACATTAACCTTTCTTTACAACTTTGTATCTTTGGATTCAATAGCTATCGAAAATGTGAACATAGATAATTCCGCGTCATCATTATAACTCAACCTCATAGTGATAAAGTTAGATTATAGTTATTACTGTTCAAACTTAGCCTACTAACTTCCATTATATGTGAGTTGGCGGATTGAAAAAATCGCTGCTCGTTTTGCGGTTGGTCCCAAAAGATACACTTCTTGCCCAATTCCGTAACTATATCTATAGTCTGTCCAAGCAAAGAAGACATTCTGGCAAGATGAAAAAATAACTTCAGCTCGGTCAATATTGGTTCAAATATTCTTAATTTGATCTTAAATTGTAGGAAATATTTTGATCTACAATTTGGGACCAAATTTGTAGTTTTTGAACTAATATTGATCGAGCCGTAGTAATTTTTCCATCTTGCCAGAATGTCTTCTTTGCTTGAACTGACTATATCTGATATCTAACTTCTTGCTCAACTTGTAACCACTCTAAAATCTACCTGAGTCAACTCTAACATCTATCCGCTCTAACTTGCCATCCTATCCACAAAATGTAACCTCCATCGAACCGCAACTTCAGTCGACAACTTTTTTGCTTTACTTCGTCGCGTTCCGCAGTGAAAAAGTAATAAAAAGTTCATGTCTTGTCAACTTAAAGTTGGGTTTCGTCGTGCCACTCATAGCCCACACAACTTGGGAGCCAATTTCGAATCTATTTAGTTAGCTGGAAAGTTCTGGAAGGTTCAGTAATAATTTGTGTTACGGTTACTGTTGGAACTCGGTTACTGTTTACTGTTAGAATTCGATTACTGTTTAGTGTTTACTGTTACTATTTGCTCATTAAAGATGGCGGTCTATCGAATTTGATTAGGAGTTCGATATTTGTAACTAGAATGTGATGGATAATTTGATAATGTGATGGATTAATTTGATTTGATAAACTCCACTAATGGATGATTAATTTTTTTAAGGAAGGATTTACACAGATTCCAAGATGATATTGTTATTGAATAAATATTTGAATTAGATAACTTTGTTCGATAAGTGATAATAATTTGAAATACTCATAGAAATGAGTGAACCAACCAATAGAGAATCATAGATTGTGGTGTAGGCTGTCATAATGAACATTGTAGACAATTTATTAAATTATCTCTCTCATGGCTATACAATCAAATAATGTGGTATTATAATCATAAAATGTAATGATTATAGAGTTGGTGCTCTATTAATTGGCGCGTTGGGGTTCCTTTAATAAAAATCGCTAATTGTTGCGTTCGGAACATTCTGTATAATAAGGCACTAACTTACTATCACTTAGTCATTGAAATAATATGATCTCTTATTATTATCCCTTTTCTCTTATTTTGTTACCAGGCGAGAGCCTTGTAACAATTATAATTAAAATTTTATTCTATTCTATTTTGATCTCCCATACCATCTTTTTATCTCCCATCTTATTTTATTCTTAGAGTGATCCATGAAACATTCTCAGAATGAATCTCACTCAAATATTAGGATATTGTATTAAACATAGAATAATTTATCAACAATAATGGAAATTGAAAATTGATGAATCAGTAGGGGAATGGATAGGCATAGTACTAATTTAATTGATGTACCGTTTTCACTATACTGTATAATTTTAGTCTTCAGTAATTCTCAGCTCTTTCAATCACTTTTCCAATTGCAAGGCTTCTCAGCATCGATTGATTTCTATGGAACAAATATAAGAATCGAAGATAGCAGAAGAAGATTGATTCATTTTGTACGGATTCGTGACCGAATTAAAGAAGACGGGAGCTGAGATCGAAATTGAGGTAATTGCTAGGTTTCACTTATAGTGTGGTCGAGAAAAGAAGACATTCTGACAAAATGAGGAAATCACTTCAGCTCGATTAATATTGGTACGAAAATTATAAACTTGGTCTCATATTGTAGAGCGGAATGTTGTCTACATTTTGAGACCACAAACATTATTCTTGAACCAATATTGACCAAGCTGGAGTAATTTTCCCATCTTACCAGAATGTCTTCTTTGATTAACTCAACGAGTGTTAGAAATTGATAGAGAACCTGTTCATGAGGCATCGTTTTGGTGATCAATCTGTGAAAATTATTGATGGATATTTTCACGATTAGTAGAATAAAATTGTTATGATAAACTTGAAATACTGAAATATTAGTCTATAAAATTGAATTGTCTTTATTGGTGTAACCATTTATTATTCATTATCTATTATTGTTAAAATTGGTAGAATTAATGGTGATATTGTGGAGCAATAGGCTACAGCTGAAGATGCATTGATAAAATGTGAAACCTTGTTATGTAAGAGTTTATTATAAATTAGTGAAATTTACAAAATCTAAGTTTTCTTATCTATTATTGTGTCTGTGATAGTGACGTAAAAATCCTCGAGAAAAATTAAAGGAAATTAGGGGGGAAATATTTCTATTTAATTGAAAATTCTGTAATGATTATATTTAATATATTCTCTTGAATGTGAATCCACATCAGTGACCTACCCTAACTGAGCTTGCAAACTCCCCTCCCTTACTTGGCTGCAGCATTCCACTTGCCTAAGGGATGTTTTGTCTGTCAACAGAGATCAACCAGATGAAATTAGAACTGTCTGATAGAGAAAAGTAAGAGTAAGGAATAAGAAAAAGGAGGAAGAGTAGAGACGTTCAGGATGAGAATGAATAAAAAAGAAGGAAAATAAGAATTACATGAAAAAAGAGGAGAGGGAGGTCATAAAAAAGGAGAAAAAAGAGGTCGAAATAGGAGAAGAAAAAAGGAGAGAGGGAGAAGAAGAAGGAGAAAGAAGAGAAGAAAAATAATAAAGGAAATGAGAATGAGAATTTAAAAAAATAAGAAGTACATAAAGAAGAAGAGTAAGAAAAGTGTGAGGAAGAAGAAGAATAAAGAAGAGGAAGAAGAGGAAGAAGAAGAAACAGAATAAGGAAATGAGAATGAGAATGGGAGTTGAAAAAAATTTGAAATACAAGAAGAAGAAGAGTAAGAAAAGGGTGAGAAAGAAGAAGAAAAAGTGGAAGAATGAAGAAGATGAAAATAAGAATCTAATAAAAATGAAGAGAAGAAGAAAAAGAAGGAAGAAGAAGAAGAAGAAGAAAAGATGAAGAAAAAGAAGAAGAAGATGAAGAAGAAAAAATGAAAGAGAAATAAGAAAAAAAGAAGAAGAAAAAGAGAGGAGGAAGAAAAAGAAGAAGAAAAAAAGAAAGAAGAAGAGGATGAAGAAGAAGAATGAGGAAGAATAGAATAAGCAGAACTTCAATACAGAGGATTAAAAGAGTGTGTGAGAGAGAGAGAGGAGAGAGAGTGACCTAGGGTAGTGTTTAGAGAGAGGGCGCTTATCAAGTTATTTGTTTCGAGCTGATATTAACGTGTCCTTGTTTATTAAGGAAAATTCGTTTTTTTCTGTCAACGAAAAACGCTTTGTGACTCACTGAGGGTGTCGGGGGTGTATCAGACAGCTTAGGGGGGGTGCACTACCTTCAGGGTGATGTTAGGGGGGGGGGGGTTGTTGTTGAATAAGGGTTGAGGTTCGTTTTAGGGGTCACAGTCAGACTTGTGGGATCGATTGGTCCTACTATTTTCAACGAGACAGGTCTACTGTAGTCGGTGCCGAGCAAAGAAGACATTCTGGCAAGATGGGAAAATGACTGCAACTTGGTCAATATTGGTTCAAAAATTGTAAATTTGGTTTCAAATTTTAGCAAATATCCCGCTCTACAATTGAATCCAAATTTATAATTTTTGAACTAATATTAATCGAGCTGGAGTCATTTCTCCATCTTGCCAAAATGTCTTCTTTGCTTGGACTCAATACACTCACTCACACCCATCATTGCTCTGGGCGCATTGATTGTGTTTGTTAAATGTGAAATTGTGGTGATTTGTCAAATATTCCCCTAACGGTAATATAGTTTTAATTGTTTATTTATTTATCTATTTATTTTTTCATTCATCCATTCATTTATTTATTTATTCATTTATTCATTCATTCATTTATTCATTTATTCATTTATTCATTTATTTATTTATTCATTTATTCATTTATTCATTTATTCATTTATTCATTTATTCATTTATTCATTTATTCATTTATTCATTTATTCATTTATTCATTTATTCATTTATTCATTTATTCATTTATTCATTTATTCATTTATTCATTTATTCATTTATACATTTATACATTTATTAATTTATTCATTCGACAAATCACTATAAAGGGTTAAAACACAGACATTAAAGTCCAGGTCGTCTTTTTCCCAAATTTTATTAAAAATAGTAGAGGTTATGTTAAAAATATTTCTAAAAACTTATCACTATTCACAAATTTTCACACTCCAAAATTAAAAACTATAATTTAGAATTTCGAATGTTATCAGAATATCATCAAGAAATAGAATGAGGTAGTTATTATTATTATTATCGTATGGCGTATTTTGTGGGGAGTTCCGAAGAAGTTCCACAGCCGACATAACCACAATTTCCCATGTTGGGAAATTATTGTGGTAGTTCTTGATATTAAACAAAGCTTTGGAATTTTGGTGAATTTCTTCAAATTTCATATAACCAAACACAAAAATAACACTCGTGCATGAAATTTTTACATTACAATTTTCCATGGCAACATAATAATGATGGTAGCATAGACTAACTATACACTAGACTAACTAGAATAGTATATCTACGATGGTAGTAGATATACTATTTAGATATACTATTGGTAACTTATTTCAGTTCGTTTTGAAAGTCCGAGTTTTTTGTACTGCTGCACTACACTAGACTACACTAAACTAAGTATATTATTCAGTAGGGGTTCTTCCCAATAAAATTTCCATAGAAATGAAGTGAAATACTGTACTCGCCTAGGGACTCCGAACACTATCACGTGATATCCTTCCATATATTCTGTACAAAATAGTGAACAGACAGTCTTGGCATCACTCCATAAATATAAAAATGTAGCATGATAGAGCGTGTTAGCTAGCATGGATATTGAAAAGCACGTGGTCGTAGATTAGGTATGAAGGGGGAGGGTGGATGGTGTATTCTGTCGAAACAAAAAAGACATTCTGGCAAGATGGTAAAATGACTCCAGCTCGGTCGATATTGGTTCAAAAATTGTAAATTTGGTCTCAAATTGTGGGAAACATTGTAATCTACAATTTGAGACCAAATTTACAATTTTTGAACCAATATTGACCGATCTGGAGTCATTTTCCCATCATGCCAGAATGTCTTCTTTGCTTGGACAGTTTATAAATAAACAAGGTATCAGGAGTATTTGAAGAGATGGTGGGTAGTAAAATGAAGGGTGGGGGTAGAAGTAAAATAAAGGGGAGGGGAGTTTTGTTTATGTACTGAGATGCATGTAGGGAGTACAGATAAACTTGTGTAGCATGTGAAGGACTGGATAAAGAGGGTAAAGCAGTAGGGTACACAAAAGTAGTACTAATGAGTCATAAGCCATACAGGGTGGTCACTATCGATTCATCATATACGCTGTCTCTGACTCTCTTATTTGTCTCTCTTTTTCTCACTCTCTGGTTTACTCTCACTTACTCTCTCACTCCATTACATCCTTCTTTCTTCTATTTATCTCACACACTCTTCCTCAGTCTGGTTCCTCACTCTTCGCTTCATTCCGGTCCCATCCCTTTCACTGACGGATCGTACCCACGAAATAGATGAAGTGCTTGTATCTTTTACTGTACAGCACTTCACCTGTTTCGAGGGTACGAGCCGCCAGTGATCCCTCTACTAGCTCTTTTTACTTTTCGTTGTTCGTAGTTCTTTAAAAATCAAGGTTCTTGTGTTTTCCTCAAAAACTCCTTGCTCAAATCTTGTGTTTCCCCTTTGTATTCCTTCTCTTTTATCTAATATTCTTCTCTTAATCTAATAATTGTTTTCATTAGAGATTTCTTTCCGCTTCAAGTTCTTCCTTAGACTCTTTCAATCAACTTCCTTTCATGGTTAAATTTATTTGTTTCTTATTGCCTGTTCACTTCCTCTTTTGAACTATTCAACTTTACCTTATCTTCCTCCGTTTATTCTGAATTCCTCTCTACTTCTCATTCTTATTCCTCTTTTCACAAATCTCCTTCGCATCTTCCCATGAAGTCATCTCTCTCTCCCTTTAATTCCTCTATTTCATTCTATTTATGTTCTCTCTCTCCTAATTCAATTCTCCTTTTTCCTTCTCCCTTTTTCTTTTTCCTCCTCTTTACCTCTTTTCTGTTCATTCTGCTACCTCATCCTTCTTTTTCTCCTTCCCTTCTTTTCCTCTTTCTCTCCCCTTCTTAATACTCCCCCTCTTCATCTGCTATCGTTCCTTTTCTTTACCTTGCTTTCTCCCTGATTTTTTCTCTCTTTTTCCCTTCGTTTTCTCTTTTTCTGTACATGATTATGACTCCCTGTTGACTGACACCAGCCAAATGTGGGGAGAATCGCCCTCCGATTAATCATCTTTCTTCTCCCACTCCCTCTCTCACACTCTTTCTCACTCTAACTCTCTCTCTCTCTCTCTCTCACTCTTAATTCTCTCACTCCCCCTTTTAAGCCAGCAACAAACAAGTGCGTATCTTCTTATCAATTCGGTTTAGCCCTGTTAACCGAGCTAGGATTGAAATTCGATAGTGTTGAATCAGTTGGAATTAGGATTACCATTAATGTTATTGAGAGGATTTTCAGATACTAGAACATAATCATACATTCATAATTATAATATTCATACAGTTTCAACAGATAAAAATACATGGTTTCAAGTTGCCATGAGTTATGCCATTTAGAAATTTTGGTGGAAAATCATAGATTACTCTTATCAGGACCCAAATGACCCGATCAGAACAATAAAATCAATTTTATTTTGTTTGATCAGATTTATTTTTGTATGGTCAGATGTACTTTTTAATTGAGCTAATTACAATTTTGTATTAATAAAACACATACCAACTCATCAGCTAATTACATGGAAGAAATGACGACAAGGAAAAATTTGAGGCAAAATAATTGAATAAAGGGAACCTTACTGGAAACAACATTAATAACACTAGAAACCAGCCAATACAAGTATGGTACAGGAACTTCTCACTTCAAAGCCCACCGTCAATTCATACTTGAGAATAAATCTGCACTTCTACGGTATACAACAATAATTGCTATTTATTGTTATGCTTGCTCGTCAGTAACCGTTACTTTTTCACAGTTCGTTGCCGTTCCGTTACACATTCACCGTTACCAAAGTCTGGTTATTAGTTATTTTGGTGTAGTAAAGCATATCAAGGTGTAGTGATTATTACTGTATTTATGTTGCTCTATAGGTGTTCTCGTTAGCGAGAAACGGTTCAAGTTTATTGTCGAAAGTGTGCGTTATTGGAGTTGAATTGTCGATCATAAAATTCAGCACCCTTTGAATGTGTCGAATAGGCACTAATAATGGCAGGAGATATTTATTGGAACTTCTTTTGGAATAATGAAGAATAAATAATATAGTCTGTCCAAGCAAAGAAGACCTTGGCAAGATGTGAAAATGACTCCAGCTTGGTCAATATTTGTTCAAGAATTATAAATTTGGTCTCACATTGTAGATCAAAATATTTCCTACAATTTAAGATCAAATTGATAATTTTTGAACCAATATTAACTGAGTTTGAGTCATTTTCACATCTTGCAGAGGGTCTTCTTTGCTTGGACAGACTATACTAATTCTGTAAACTATCCAACATCCTGGATATAAGCGGAGTTTGAAGCTTATTAGTTTTCAATCTATTATTCGTTATTCTGAATTATTTGTTGGAATAACAAAGAAAATTTTTCTCAGTTCTTCGTTCGAAAAACATGTTTTAGAAGCCGGTACTTCCTTTTCATATCATCAAACATGTAAATTCTACTAATTACTTGTAATAGCAACAATGAAAAGCTATTAAAACCATTTCTAAACTTACTGAATGAAAACTTGAATACGGAAAATATTTGATAATAGTTATAACTTCTTTAGGAAACTTCTTCCATAACTCTGGAAAAACATTTCATAGAAGCCCCACCTCATTCATAATAAACCACAACAATATGTAATCTACCTTGTATTTATGTATCTATAGAATTTATTTGTTGTATATGTTTACAAACCACTTCACCACATCAATATCAAATCTACTTTGCATTATGGAGTTATTTGTTTTATTTAGACGCTGATTGTGGGAGGGTACCCAAGAATGTTAGGGGGGTTGTTCTCCCCGATTATAACAATATTCCCCCTCTTCTACCCTTAAAAGTCGAGATTCTGTTGTAGCGTGGTTGTTTCCTAGTTCTACACTATGTTTGTTTCAACATTATTGCCTTGAAACATGCGATACCCCTTCCCCACTCTTTCCTAGAAAAAGCACCGCCCCCTAAATTATTATTAATGCTTCCTGTGTAATTTTTGTGAAGTTTTTCCGAGAGCTAATATAAGCCGTGAATCCACTGCAGGTATTTTAGTCGGTCTGTTATTGTTGATTGTGTTAGCTTGCTTGTATCAATATTCTAAGAGTATTTTGTATTCTTTTAAATAAATGAATAGGCCTGCATGGTAGTTGAGAAGTTGAGTAGATGATATTTTTGAATCACTGTAGCTTGTTGAAAATGAAATTGAAGTACGTAGAAATGTAATGAAAATAAATTTTATTAAGGAGTACATATTTTCTGCCGTCAAATCATTTAATTACCCAGTGGCATTAGCTAAAACTGTATATTTGATTAAGTTGTATGTCCATGGCTCAATTTTCTCCAAGAGGTTGCATTCAAGTTGATGCATTTGTCAAACGAAACAATTGGGAACAAAAGTTTCAATAATACAAGCTCTTTATATTTATTGACTGTTTCTTTTGATAAAGGTATCATCTCGTGTATTTTCTTGAGAGCAGATCAAACAATGGGAACAGTTTTTTGACATGGTAGGCTAAGTGAATGATTTTATTCTAGTAAATGTTTTATTCTAGTAAATTTATTTTTCCTGAACAAAAAAGAAAATGATACATGCAAAGATATAAGTTGAGAATTTGAAAACTTTTTTATCAATAAAAATAACATTTTAGAAAATAAATATGTCAATATGTGATGAGTCAATCAGTCTTTTGAGTTGATAGATTTAGCTTTATGTTTTATAAGAATTGATCCATAGAGAGGAACTTTTTATTTATTCTTAAGCTTATTTTCTTTGAATATTTGTTGAAAAATGTGAAGAAAAATGGGCGCTTAGGGAGCTAGAAAAGAAAAAGTTGAATGGGAAATAGGCTGGTTCAATGATGTGGCTGTGGAAGGTGGGAGGGGGAATTGTAAAGGTGGAAACAAGATGGATGACTGAGGTTGATATAGATAAATGAATTAAATTGTTGGGATAAAAGAAGAGAGAGAGGAGAAGAAGGGTGGATGAATCGGGAAGAAAGGTTGATGGACGAGAAGGAAGAGGATGAAGCGAAGGAGAAGAAGATGAAGAAAAATGAGAAAAATAAGAAAAATAAAAAGAGGAAGGAGGAGGAACAGGAGGAGGTAAACAGAGAACAAAAGCCTAACCATGGAAATCTTCTCCATAAGAGGGGATCAGCATTGGGGGAACTGATCTCATAATATCCGGGTGAATGGGAGGGAAAGGAAGGAATGTAGAAGAAGAGGATGAAGAAGAAGAAGAAGAAGAAGAAGAAGAAGAAGAAGGAGAACACTAAAAGAAACTGGCAAGTCAGCAAGTGACGTAATATCGTCTCCACTTTTCGAGGTGGGAAAATTCTCTCCCCCAATTTTCTGTCAGTAAATCACAATCGGCAAGCTGAACAGTAATATTTCTGTGGGGAAAATTCTGGTTGGGGAATTTTTCATAACGTGGAAAACGAGGCCTTTCCTCCGCCTTACTGTCAACTCGTAAACTGTTTAATGAAACTTGTAGAAATACCCTGATTTTTTTACGGCTGCTGAGGTTAAGTTAGTTGATTTGAAAATGCATACATTATATTAAATTTTCAATCAAAGGAGTGTAGATTGAAAACAATTTTCATGTTTGATTGAAATATGGGTGGAGCGTGAAATCAAATTTGAAGAGAATGTGAAAGGAATAAACGATAAACAAAACAATGATTGAAAAATAAATGAAAATCAAAAACCTTTTTAAAAAACTTCAAAATTATTAAAACACAGACATGTTTCGGCACATTAGGCCATTATCAATGTGGATAAAATAATAATAATTTTTTTAAAAGGTTGTTTGATTTTCATTTATTTTTCAATTATTTTTAACAGCCCTAAGTTTTAAAGTTCAGTTTTTACAGAACAATGAATTTATTTTGAATGAATAAATAATTGCGGAAATTAGATAGTTGTAAATTGCATCATAGAGGAATGATACGATTTTATTTAACTTGAAGGTTATCCAAGTTTACTTTTCTTATTTCTATATGATAGGATTAGTTTAATAAAGTTCAGAATGTTCCTTTATTTAGATATGAATGAAGTGGTTGATATATGGATTGGAATGTGTATTGCAGTATCTGGATTAAAAAGAACTATTTTTTGAAAGTTCCTGCATATTCATCCCAAACAAATATCTGGGATTAATTATCATCAACAGACTTATATTGATAAAAGTTGGAAGATTCTAACAAATTAGTCGTACCAACATAAAACTAATTTAATCCGAGTTTAAATGGAACCGAATTTTCAATTAATCCCATCTGCACATAAGCTCCAACTGAAAAACTCTCACTTCAATTTCCTCTCTGGGAATTATCCGCTGGAATTGCACCTAAACGACTGCACTCATTACGGATTGTCTTCTTATCTTATCGAGGGTTGAAATACACCTTCTTGAAGGGTGGCGCAAACAGGCAAAAAACCATCGAATATTTATCTTCTCGGGATCGATTGCAAGGAGAGGGATGATGAAAGTGTATGGTGGATGGGGGAAATGAGAAGGAGGAAGAGGAATGAGAAGAGGAAATGGAGGAAGAGAAATGTGAAGAAGAAATGGTGAGAGAGATCGATGAATGAGACAGCTAGGAATATAGAAATAGTTGGATGAATGAAAAGAGGATATAAACTGAAGAATATATTAGCTATAGATATATTATTTCCGAGATTGAAAGTTGAGATAGAGCGGGGAAGAGGAATAAAGAAGAGGAATGGAGAGACAAGATGATAAAGCAAAGAAAATAGGTATGTTTATCAGATAAGAAGAGGGAGAGACAGAAAGAGGAATAAATTTAAAACTAAAATGAATAAACAATAATTATTATCGAAGTATTATTTCCAAGTTTGATGGTGTGGGAGGGAGAGTAGTGTTGAAGAAGAATAGTGAAGTAGATAAGAGAAAACAGTGAAAAATAGAAACAGTAAGGAGACTTAAGAAAATAGGAAGTGATATAGAGAGATGAAGACCGCAAAACAGAATGAAACAAGAGATACTGCAATACATGGATAAAGATAAAGTGAAGAAAGTATTAAAGTTTAACTTAGTTGTATTCAGAATAGGTGGAAAAGAGAAAAGAATAAAAAATAGTGAGAGAGCAGGTATGGATAAAGTGAGAAAGAGGAAGAGAATAAACCACAGAGAAGCAAATATAGGGAAGCAGATAGAGATTTGGAATATTAAGTGAGAGTATATGAAAGATAAACGTGGTTAGGAATAGAATGGATGATAGAGAGAAGAGAATAGAATAGAAAGTATAGAGAGCGGTAACGGAGAAAGAGGAAGAAAGTAAGCCAGAGAGAGAAAGAAAGTAAATATAGGGGAACAGATGAAGAAGATCTGGCTTAATCAAGTCGGGCGGGGGGGTGGTTGGCGCAAGACTTCTTGAGACAATTTAAGACGGGATGCTGCAAAGCTGTGTGGAAATTTAAAAGGGGAACGTTTCATTTTATTGGAGAAGTATAATTTGTATGTAAACGGGTGACAAAGTTTCCCGACTTGGGGAAGTATTAGGGGCGTGGCTGGCTCGAATTAAAAATACCCTCTGGGCTTAGGTGCAGCCCTAAGCAGGGTAAGCTTAGGGGTGGTGGGATAATTGTAGAGTGTATTTGTCGAGCAAGGTGTACAAAGAAGTGACTTCCATCACGAATCCCGTACAGACATTCCTTCTGAGTCCTGCATTCCTTGATGCGTGCCATTACCTTCTAGGTTGCCTAGGATACACTCATTTTACAGGAGATACCGCCTGTTATTGTCCCTGAGTAAACATGGTATGCAATCTGATGGAAGGCTGGAATAGTTTGGGAAGAACAGAACGGTATTCGTATTCATATGTTCAATATTGGAATTTTAGAAACCTGCAGTCGTAATGAATTGAATTTCATTTGATTGGTGGTGATATTATTGAGATAGTAGCTTCAATAATTCAGTTGATAAAAACAATAATGAAATAATAATAATAAGGTAAGGTAATAATAGGAAAGGTATAGTACGGTAAGGTAATAAAACAATAGGACAATTTACGTGTAATACACAATAAGGATAGGTAAGGTAACGTAAATAATAAAATGATAAGGAAAAGTAATGATGAAATGTCAATTTTCATGTTACTCATCTACTACAGTTCATTTTTCTGCAACTGAAAAGCCTGTTTCCGACGTTGATTAATCAATAACCCTATCAGAATACCCACATCTTATTAAAAGGATGGCTAAAGAATTCTTTCAACTCCTCATTTTATTCAAATTTCAGAAGAGTTTTTAGGTTTCTCAAGAAGATTCACTTCTTTCACTACAAAACAACCCCAGGCATTTTCTCGCTAATTTCACAGCCGCTTTTCTTTCGAATTTCCCCTCCCTCTTTAGAATTTCCTCGAAATCTTTCTTCATCGTATTCTCCAGCACTTTTCCGATGTTTTTCTTTCAGCCTCCACCTCCTTCTCCTCCTCCTCCTCCTCCTCCTCCCCCTCTTCCTCCTAGTCACCATTCTTCCTTTTCTCCTTTTCATCGTTTCCCTCTCAACTGATAATAACCCCCGGAAATGATCTCTTCTCGGCTGGATTTAAATAAACATAAAAGTAAACCGAGAGAATCTTCTTCCTTGAAATCTTAATCTCTCTTGCGAAGGCTCTTCCTGGTCCGAGAGAATTGTAGATGTGGTTTAGTGATGTTGAAAATATGCTTCCGAAAAGTGGATATTCTTCTGTTAATTTTTCAGGATTCCAAGCTGATGATTCTAATGCTAATGAATATTCTTCAAGGAATTTTGTTTTTCAATCTTTGATATTGGAATTATGAAATTCAAAGAATTTTCATTTTTATCATCCTATAGTGATTTTACCTCGTGCTGAACGAAATTTAATATTATTTTTGGAACATCGTGTTCTATCCTATCATTAATTTGGAGTCTTGAAATATTGAATATTTATCCGCAAGAGTTGCATAACTTGTCTTGATTTTTTTCTATTACAGAGATTGAAGCCTGATTTCTAAGTCTCTGTAGTCTCTACTCTTTACCAAGAAAATACCAATCACATGCTTGAAACTTGAGTCGAATAGAAATAAAACCGTAAAACTGTATCATCCATTTTGCAAGATTTAGTGCATCATCTAGTAACTACAGTTCAGTTACTACCATCATAAAAAATTTAATGTGGAAGAATCAAGCACTGAGTAAGACAGTACTGATTTTTGAATCTATAATTTCAACAATAGAAGACTGAGACTCCTGTACAGTCTCCTATTGTTGAAATTATGTTTCTATAATCATAGAGTACTTGACCCAGTAGCTGCTGCTAACTAGCGGTCAGATAAGAAACTAATAACATTTCATATTGTGGAGCGATCAGAAAAAGGGGCGGAGTTAGTAGGCGTGTCTGTAAACACCGAGTAACTGACCAAGTAACTGCTGCTACCTAGTGGAAGTCGAGGAACTATTAACGTTTCATATTGTGGAGCAATCAGAAAAGGGGGCGGAGCTAGTAGGCGTGTCTATAAACACCTAGTTTTTGACCCAGTAACTGCTACTACCTGGCGGAAGTCTAGCAACTATTAACGTTTCATATCGTGGAGCAATCAGAAAAGGGGGCGGAGCTAGTAGGCATGTCTGTAAACATCGAGTATTTGACCCAACAGGTGCTATAACCTGGTGGCAAGATTCAGAAACAAGACCTTTTCAAATAGTCGGATCGTCGTATTAGTAGAGAGTAGTCTCCAAGTTTTTCTTGTGTAGAGCTGTGTGTCTACGTTTCAGTTAACTCCAACAAGATACATTCAAGATGATACACTGAATTCATGTATCAAGCAATGGAACAATCGAATTGAAAGGTGTTTATCATCTTTGACAATATTTCATTCAATTTGATAGTAATTTTCATAATTCCCAACAGCAAACATGGCGACTGTTTTTCTATTCTACAAATTGAATATTTCATTATTATTGACTTCACTTTTGATTTTATATGAAATTATGAAGAATTATAAGATCAACTGAATATGAATAATTACAATCAATCAATGGTTATTATCTCTTTCGCTTTATTTGTCAATGTGTGTATATTTTAAAACGATGCGTGTTTACAGTTGTACAGTGATATAGTATCCCCAAACTTGAAGCCATCCTGCACCCCAACACAATCCGGAAACAGCAGATAAAACCCTAAAAGCAACCCTTTTGGAGGGGTTGTAAAGCAATGGCGGGCAGTTATCTTTCGAAATCACAAATTTAACTTCGGTATTCCATTTTATCTATACACATGGAGCCCCCGTTTTACGTTACCAATTAAAATTCCCTTTTGGCCACGTAAATACCTTTTTTAAATGGTGGGCAATCTGGATGGATTAATCTGTATCTCACTCTTCATTCTTTCTCACTTCATTTTTCTCTTCTCACCCTTTACTCTTTTCTTCTTTGTCTTTTTCTGTTTTTCCAATTCCTGTTCATGTTTTTCCATACTCTTTCCACTTATTCACTCTTCTATTTCTTTTGTTTTTCTATTTCCTATCCTTGTTCTTCTATTTTTTGTCTTTTTCCCATATTTCCTTTTCTTGCTTTTCTCTTTTTTCCTCCCATTCCATTTCTGTCTGTTCCTCCCATCGTTTCTCTCCGCTGACCTTGTTTTTCTATTTCCTTTCCCTAACATTTCCAGTCCTATCTCGTCTCTTTCCACCTATTCCATATTCACTCTTCGTTCTTCTGTCTCTTCCTGTTCATCTATTTCCTATTTTATTTTTTATTTGTCTTTTTCCCATTTTGTCTTTTTTTTAATATTTCCTGTTATTTTTCTTTCCACTCATTCCATATTCTTTCTATTGTCTACATGTCTTTTTCTATTTGCTGTCCTTGTCTTTCTATTTCCTCTCCTTTTTCTTTCATTTCCAGTCTTTTTCTTTTCTTTCCACCCATATTCATTACTCGTTTCTCTGCCTTCATCTGTTTTCCTATCTTCTTTCCCAGTTTTTTTCATTTTCTGTCTTTGTTTTTATATTTTCTTTCCTTTTTCTTAAGTTTCATGACCTTGTTTTTCTCTTTTCTTCCCACTTATCCCATATTTACTTCTCGTTTCACTGTCTTCTTCTCTTTTCCTTTTTTCTGTCCTTGTTTTTCTATCCTCTTTCCACTCATCCCATATTCACTTCTCACTTCCATCCTTTTATGTGATCGGAACAGCGGCTATCAAAGTCCCTTTGAGTTCATCAATATCCAAGCTTCGGTTTGAGGTCTCTTCTGTTCTGAGATTTAATCACTGTTAGATAATTTAGCAACCACTCTATTACCTCGAAAAAATGATGGTTATTTTCAATCAATTCCGTTGCTATCGATTATGTGCTTTTGAGTTACGTGAACCGTGGGGCTTCATATCCGTATCAATTTTTCTATAGGTGAAATTTAATAAAAATGCTTTGAATGATAAAAGGCTTTGGAAATATATGGTAACTGTTCTGGGAATATGATGAAAGACTATAAGGGAAAAATTCAATACAGCTTTGGGAATCTGATAGAAGGCTGTGGAAAAATTTATAACTGCTTTAGAGAATATTATGAAAGACTTCTGAAACTTTTATTACTGCTTTGAGAGAATTATGAAAGGTTCCTGGAAAAATTTGATTACTGCTTTGAATTCAGTTATGTTCAGTTGGAATTGGGAAATTCATGTATGGGGATTGAGGAATTTGATAACTCCTTTGATAGAATAAATTGCATTCACGCTATGAATAGATACATTGAGTGGCATAGATTTAGAGAAATAGCAGAATCTGAAAATCATCTCACAGTAGAAAAAGTTCACCTGTACTAGACTACATAAATTGAGAAAATTCCTCGCCGTTAGTTTCCTATACTCTGGTAAAAAAGTACGAGTATTTATTGAAATTCTCTTGGTTTTTTATTTCGTAATAGACTTTTATCGGCAGTAATAGATGTTTAAATGGCAGTTACCATATACTGTGAACATATAATCTAAACATATATGTTTCACTGTACTTATCCAACTAATCTGAGAATAATTATCCATACCTTTTTATTGGAATTCACTTGTTTGTTTCTAGTTGATTTTTTAATAACATATGGTCCTGGGAAACCTTAGAATACAACATTGTGTTTATATAAAGAAATCTGAAATATTAAAGGTCAAATTTTATCACAATAATGTTGAATGAAATTAATTTTTTCTTTCTCTGTCTGTTGCAGAGAGAGGTGGCACAACGAGATGTCGATAGAGAGAGAAGACTGCGCTGTGAGTCAGAGGCAAGGCTGCGTTCGTCCCTCTCAGAAGCCGATCGCTACCGGACACGGCTTGCCGCTTTGCAAAAGGAGTTCACTAGGTGAGTTATCACACAAATCGATCCAAAAAATTTCTAATAAGTGTAATAATGAACAATCAATAACTGAATAAGTAACTTTGGAGTGTTGATAATGGAACCTTGAATCTTGGAAGTACTCCTCTCAGTTATAGTACGGCACTGGTGGCTCGTGCCCACGAAACAGGTGAAATGTCCCGTATATTTTACTTTACAGCAGTTCACCTGTTTCATGGAAACGAGCCGCCAGTGCAGTACGGTGCAATTGGTCTAAGAAAAGGCCCAACCTCATCATCCTGAGAAAAAGCTTCATTCCTACGCTCTGTACAACTTCTAGATTGGTTAGTGAAAAGTTACACCATTTTGAGCGTCGGGGTTTGGGGGAGAAGGGTTTAAAGGAGCAAAATTTCTGTTTTTCGTGCATTGTGTAGCCGAAACAAACATCCAACTAAGGAATTCCATACATGTTTTTTTTAGAATAACTCTGTATCATCAACCGTTTTCAAGTTGAAATTTTTTTCAACTCCATAATTTTTCCATATGAATTACAGTATTTTGTTAGTGCTTTGAATTGTTGCTTTGGTACTTTTGAAGTTTGGAACTTAAAATTGGGAACACGCACATCCATATTTCAAGATCTCGGCGTAATTAATTTCCAATCTACATAATCTTGGCGTAATTAATTTCTCTTCTAATATATGTTTTATAACAGAAAAGACAAACTAAGAATATCAGGATTGGCTCATTCATCATGTCTCTTGAATGAAATGTCATTCAGTATTATGAAATACAAGTTTTCTTACAATAGCTTATCAAGAACGTTTACAATTTATTCATTTATTTATCCATTTACAGGAAATAATAAACTTATTGGCTAGAAACACAGACTAACGTCCAAAACGTCTTCATACCAAATGTTTGAGTAGCAGACCCGTCTCAAACCATGGCGTTTATCATTGGCGCTTTGAGATCATATTGATACGGTTACAATTTTTCTGAGGTTTGGAAACAAAGATACATCAACCAATCCTTCCCCCAATGCCAAAAGATTTTCCTTGGAATGAAGTTGGTAATATATTTATGTAGAAATTTTTCTAATATTTTATATGAGTATAACATGAAAAGGAATATCTAATTTGACCCAGTAAATGCCAAAAAGGTCTCACAATCCAGTTACACAATTCTCCACATATTTAACACTGCAATAAATCAACTTCACGATACTTCTCAGTTTACCTTGAACACCGAATCAATCTTCCATTGCGAAACATGTCCCTAATAAAGCGTAAAGTGAGTGGATCTACGGTTTTTTGACATCAGAAATCTTTCATCTCGCTGTTTGGCGGAGTGAGATTATAAATCTTGCTCGCAGAAAAGCTGAAAAGGCTCACATTTGTAAGAAGTCATCCATTAGATTTGTACAGTTTGTCCAAGCAGAGAAGACATTCTGGCAAGATGGAAAAATGACTCCAGCTCGGTCAATATTGGTTCACAAATTATAAACTTGGTCTCAAATTGTAGATTAGAATGTTTTATACAATTTGATACCAAATTTATAATCTTTGAACCAATATTGACCGAGTTGGAGTCATTTTCCCATTTTAACAGATTGTCTTCTTTCCTTGGACAGACTATAGTTTCGCTTCAGTGCATCTGAGAGGAATTTGAAGATACGGTTTCGCCATATACTGCCATTAGTCGTGAAGCTTTTTCGGGGTTTTTCTCTCGTTTTTCGTGGTCCAATCTCTAGGCTTTTTACTGATCGATGATTCAATCTTTCATTTTTTCCATCTGTGATGTCAGTACAACGTTTTCTTCAGGTTGGTATCTTACTTTCGATTATAGCTGGTTTTATTGTAATCAGTTGATCTTGATCATGTTTTGACAGCTTGTTATGTTTAACTGACAAGTTGCATTGCTCCAAAGTCTGCTATGAGAGTATACATTGCACAGGCGGCTCGTACCCACGAAACAGGTGAAGTGCACGTATCTTTTATTGTACAGCACTTCCCCTGTTTCGTGGGCACGAGCCGCCAGTGCTACATTGATATTTTGAAAATTATTGACGTGGAAAATAAGAAAAATAATTAGACGTTGCAGTATAGCAGCTGGAATATATTAATGATTCAAAAGTTCAAGTAAAGTTATATAAATTGTCCTAAAGACTTCTTGCTACTGCAAGTATTGACAATCGAAGTAAATGACTATAATTAGTCAGTTCAATTCCAAGTCAGTATAGTCAGTCCAAGCAAAGAAGACCCTCTGGCAAGATGGGAGAATGACTCCAGCTCGGTTAATATTGGTTCAAAAATTATCAATTTGATCTCAAATTGTAGGAAAACATTTGATCTACTTTTAGGACCACATTCATATTTTTTGAACAAATATTGACTAAACTGGAGTCATTCTCCCATCTTACCAGAGTTAGTCTTCTTTGCTTGGACTATATCTACAGTACTTTCTCGGTAAAACAATTAATGATTATGCTCGCGCAAGCTGTAGAGAAACCTCGTAACAATGTAAAGTTTATGTGACGGCGTGTCTTCTCATATTGAGCGAACAATATAGCAGACGCCAACAATTAAGGCGTTTGGCTAATGACTGTTATTGATTGTCAGCTCTGTCAGGACAGTCGGCGAGCTGTCTGCTAGAGTACATCAAGCTGTGCTAGTTTGGTCTTGAAAACAACTCTTGACTGTCCTGACAGAGCTGAGCATTAATTATACAGTAGTCATTCACCAACCGTCTAACTTTTTGACGTCAGTTATACATCTTGTTCCTCTTTTGTACAAAATATGTGTGTAGTCTGTCCAAGCAAAGAAGACCCTCTGGCAAGATGAGAAAATGATTCGAGCTCTGTCAATATTGGTTCAAAAAATATCGATTTTGTCTCAATCGTAGGAAACATTCTGACCTACAGTTTGAGACCAAATCAATATTTTTTTAACCGATAATGACCTAGCTGGAGTCATTTTATCATCTTGTCAGAGGGTCTTCTTTGCTTGTACAGATTATACTTTGAAGCGTGTGTGTACTCTCTAGCAGCCTATTGTTTTACTACCGAGTTAACCAGCATAATACATGCGTTTACCAACAAGCCAGCTTTCTAATATCCACAAAGCCCAAGTTCTGCCGAAGACCCTCAGTAGGGGTATATTACGGTATCAAACTGGATAAATGAATTGGAAACTCCGTGTAGGAAACTTGAAGCCAACAAAGCTCGTGAAATGCTGCCACATGTTCGGAGAGAGCAAGAGACAGAGAAAGAGTGAGAGAGAGGAAGAGAGAAAGAAATTAGAAAAGTAGAGAGAATCCAAGATATATGAGAGATATATATTCATGAGAGTGAAGGAGAAAGATATTTGAGAGTGAGAGACAGTAATATGAGAGAGGAAGATAGAGTGATATTAGAGAGATGAAGAGAGAGTGTTTTGATGGTAAGAGAGAGTGTTTTGATAGTAAGAGAGAGTGTTTTGATAGTAAAAGAGAGTGTTTTGATAGTAAGAGAGAGTGCTTTCATAGTAAGAGAGAGAGAGAGATATAGGGAGAGGAAGATAGAGTGATTTGATATAGAGGAAGAGAGTAAGAGAGTGATATAAAGAATAAGAAAGATATATCAGAGAGAGAGAGAGAGTGAGTGATGTGTGAGAGAGAGAAAGTGAGATTTGCAATAACAAACAGTATTCATTACGTTTGTAAGTATTCAAGCATATATTAGGTTGGAAGTTTACATTGGAAACTGTATAAAGTTCATGAATAGAGAGTTGTAAGACAGAAAAGGAGAGGGAATATGATAAGAAGTGGATGAAAGAGAGACAGAGAATAAGGGATGAAGGGTGATGGTAGTGAACAAGGTATGAAGTTATGCAGATGAACACAATGCTTTGAAATTATTGGTTTGCTGTTGATATTCACTGTTACTGTTAAGTTGTGATTTCAAAGATATTAATCATGTTAATATAATCATACAATATAATACAATCATATTAATCATTTGCTGTTAACATATTCACTGCTACTGTTGAGGTGTGATTTCAAGTTATTATCATGTTATTATAAGGCACGTGAGGGAAAAATGAAAGGAAAAAGTTATTGAGAAGTAGGAGCGGGAGTGAAAAATAAGGAAACGGTAGTGGGAGAAATTGAGAGAGAAGGGTAATAAGAGAAATAGGAAAAATAAGAGTTTTGAGGAAACATTAATGTAAGGGCGAGGAAGATAAAATGAGAAGAAAGGATAAAAAACTAATAAATGAATTCGTCAGTCTAGTAAAAAAATCTCATACACAGTGGGTAGATGATATTGAAATAAAGGAAAAGCAGTCAAACATTGTTCTCCATAATATGGTTATACGGTGATGTGAGACATTTGACACTAAACTGGTAATTCAATTATTATTATTCTGCCTCTAATGTTTGAAGAATTTTGTCATTTTGTTTCACGAAATTATTGTTCCTTATCCTCCATGCAATTATTATTGTTTACAATTATTTGTTTATTATTTGTTGTTAAAATTGCGACTTATATCAAGTATTTTAAGAAAAGGTGATAAGTGGATGATGATGTTTAGGCTACATAGTGAATGAATGAATATGATGAATATTTACATTACAATTTTAACTTTGAAAAACACTTTTCACTTTAAAAAATCCTGAATTTTGATTGAGTTCACTGTTTACAATTAGAGCTACTGATAATAATCGTGTGCAAATATTGAAATTGGAATAAAAAATAATTTACAAAAATTAGTATTATTAAAGTGGAAGAAGAAATAAATGCTTCAACTTTCAATTTTCAATGCAGTGCATTAGAGATCAAACATAAATGACTTGATTTAATTAATCCGTATAGGTTGGTCTTATATTCTCTCATGTTTACAGTATATCCTCTCACATTTTTATGAACTAGAAGTTGTGAAATTAAATCTGCATCTTATCCATTCAATTACTTCCTCTCCCTCATACTACATCGAATTTTAACTAACACGAAGGCTCCTCTCAATTCAATCCCTCACCTAATAAAATAGACATCAACCAGCTTAAAATTCACTTTGTTATTCAATCAAAAAGCTTACGAATCTTTCATTTACAAGTCAGTCTTTTGATTAAGTTACCATAGTAAAGCAGACCGGTTTGATGAATGCAATTACTGCAATTTATCCAATTGCTACTGATTTTTAAATAAGTTCGGGGAGGTTAGTCTGGTCGAGCAAAGAAGACATTCTGGCAAGATGGGAAAGTTACTCCAGCTCGGTTAATATCGGTTTAAAAAATATATATTTTGTCTCAAATTGTAGGAAACTTTCTGCTCTACAATTTGAGATCAAATTTATGATTTTTGAACCAATATTGACTGAGCCGGAGTCATTTTCCCATCTTGCCAGAATGTCTTCTTTGCGCGACCTGACTATACAGTGTCTTCTGAACGAGGATAAAACAGTCCCTAAAAAAGTCAAGAGATAACGGACAATTAATTGTTCAATTTATATGCACCCTCGTTAAGGCTTTGGTGGATGCCAGTTATCTGCTTTTACGAAAGGGTATTGGTTTAGGGTATTATATCTATGTATATACTCTAGAATAATATATGTACCCTGCAGAGTATTAGAACGAGCGTTATATCTCTATATTACTTCAAATGTATCTTCCCTGGAAAGTATTGGAACGAACGTTATAGCAAGTTATACCTATGGCGAGCAAATAAGACATTCTTGCAAGATGGGGAAAAGACTTCAGCTCGATCAATATTGGTTTACAAATTATGAATTTGGTCTCAAATAGTAGGAAACATTCTGCTCTTAATTTTAAAATCAAATTTATGATTTTTTAACCAATATTGAACGAGCTGGAGTCATTTTTTCATCTTGCTAGAATATCTTCTTTGCTTATCGTTACTACCAACTATAGTCTAGTCCAGCAAAGAAGACATTCCGGCAAGATGGGGAAAATTACTTCAGCACGATAAATATTGGTTCAAAAATTATAAATTCTCTCTAAAACTGTAGACCAGAATCTTTTCCACAATTTTGGACCAAATTAATCATTTTTGAAGTAATATTGATCGAGATGCAGTCATTTTCCTATCTTGCCAGAATATCTTCTTTGCTCGACCAGGCTAATAGGCTATACTAAGTATATACTCTAAATATATTTACCCTATAAAGTATTGAAACTGGCGTTATATCTATGGATATGTACTATAAATAGATCTTCACTGGAGAGTATTGAAACCGTAAGTCTATGTATATAGTATATACTCAGTAATATAATTATTTACCCTGAAGGGTACAACTGGAACCTGTAAGTGGTGAAGACCCCTCTGTTGAGGCATCTAACGTTGGGTGTTTTGAATTTCAAATAGGAAAAGAATCGAGATATCTTGGAGCAATTAGTACTGGGTGGTGGTTGCTGTTCGATCGTTCAGTTACAAGCCATGTTCGTCTGTTAGCGCTAATTTATGTGGCTTGCAAATGGTGGATCTTATGCTGATTTGTGGCATCATTTGTTATGCTGATTGGGGTGAAAGTCTGTCCAAGCGAAGAAGACATTCTGGCAAGATTGGGAAATGACTGCAGCTCGGTCAATATTGGTTCAAAAAGGTTTAATTCGCTCTCAAATTGTAGAAAACATTCTGATCTACAATTTTGAGACCAAATTTATAATTTTTGAACCGATATTGACTGAGCTGGAGACATTTTCCCATCTTTCCAGAATGTCTCATTTGCTTGGACCGACTATAATTGAGTGGCTAGGTTGATTAAGAGGAATCGATCTTTTGTGGGCTGCTTGAATTGCTGGAGTCAAGTTGTATTATACTAATGGGATCATACATATTTGTTTTACAATTGACAGGCTTTCTTTGTTAGATATCCATTACTACATTACATAACATGAGATACACATAAGATAACATAACACATTATTACATTATCCATTCTACATAAGATACAGCATAAGCATAACCTTCTATCATTCTAATGATAGATGGTTATGGCATAAGGTAGTATTTCCAAGCGGCAGCTCCAGCTGCCCGGCTGAAGCTTCTCTACTCTAGCCATCACAACTTTATTCACTCAACTATATTATAAAATAATGTTCACTTTGTTCTTAGAGCTACTAATGTGTAATGAATCTTTGAAAACTTCAATTAATCATGAATTTCAATTGACACCTCTTGTGTTAATTCATCATCAAACTCCTTAACTTCATCTGTATAGTAGTAAGAATTTAGAGAGTTCTTTCAATCTCTACACTCTCACACGAAACTGATAGTCTCGGCTGGGAAATGAAAGGTCCCCAATGATTTTCGCCAAATAGGGGATTGCCTTCAAGGAAAATCCTGGAAGGTGGGTGAACTAAGTCCCCCATTTGGACAACATTCTCCAGAGAAGAAGAATACTCTCCTTATTGTTCTATTTCTACTACTTCTAAGTAGTAGAAGTAGAAGAAGAAGGAGGAGGAGAAGAAGAAGGACGAGGAGAAGAAGGAGGAGAGGAGAAGAAGAAGGAGGAGGAGGAGGAGGAAGGAGGAGAAGAAGAAGAAGAAGAAGAAGAAGAAGAAGAAGAAGACCACAAGTACCCAAGTACAAGGGAGAAGGAAAAGGAGAAGTGAAAGGCGAAGAAGGTTGAGAAAGAGAAGAATAAGTAGGAGTACAAGTAGAAGGAGAAGAAGAACAACAACAACAACACAAGAAGCAGAATTAAAAATAGGAAGAAGAAAGAGAAGAAGAAGAAGAAGAAGAAGAATAAGAAGGAGAAGTAGGAGAAGAAGAAGAAGAAGAAGAAGAAGAAGAAGACAAGAAGTAGTAGAAGAAGAAGAAGAGGAGAAGAAGAAGAAGAAGAACACAAGAAGTGAAAGTACAAGTAGGAGAAGAAGAAGAGGTAGAAGTGGAAGTAGAAGAACATGAATAAGAAGGATAAGACCACAAGTATGCAAAAACTAGAAGAAGTGAAAGGGGAAGAAGGATGAGAAAAAGAAGAATAAGAAGGAGCAGTAGGAGGACAAGGAGATGAAGAAGAAGAAGAAGAAGAACTCAAGAAGTAGATATTACAAGTAGGAGAAGAAGAAGAGGTAGAAGTGGACGTAGAAGAACATGAATAAGGAGGAGAAGAATAACTCAAGACCACAAGTACAAGTAGAAAAAAGGAGAAAAAGAAGAAGAAGGAGGAGGAGGAGGAGAAGAAGAAGAGAACACAAGAAGTAGAAGTACAAGTAGGAAGAAGAAGAAGAAGAAGAACATATGAATGAGGAGGAGAAGAACTCAGTACACAAGTACAAGGAAAAGAAGGATGAGAAAAAGAAGAATAAGTAGATGGAAAAGAAAAAGAAGAACTCAAGAAGTAGAATCACAAGTAGTAGAAGAAGAGGTAGAAGTGGAAGTAGAAGAACATGAATAAGGAGGAGACGAAAAGAAGAAGAAGAACTCAAAAGGAATTACAAGTGGGAGAAGAAGAGGTAGAAGATGAACATGAATAAGGAGGAGAAGAAGAACTCAAGACCAAGTACAAGTAGGAAATAGGAGAAGTTAGAAGAAGGATGAAAGAAGAATAAGAAGGAGCAGTAGGAAAAGGAAGAAGATGAAGAAGGAGATGTAGAAGAGGTAGAAGGAGATGAAGAAGAGGGATATGTAGAAGAAAAATTAGAAGAAGTAGAAGAAGAGCAGGAGGAGGAGGAGGAGTTAGAGACGTTTGGTCCAGAATAGGGATCTCTTCAATTGTTTTCAATTTCCTGGTTTTTTTTTTTGTCTTTGAAAGAACATCCCATGGGACAGGGAGTGTTCACTTATTTCGACTTTCTTCCGCTTGAATACTTCCACTCAGGTGCAATTCTCTGATTGTTTGTCGATTTATAAGAAACTTCCCCCATTTTGTTCAAATCCTGACAACCGTTCTATCATTTTTGCGTATTGACTTCTCATAATAGTATCATTGTTTGTGCAAAAAGCTGTCTGCAAGAGTGAGCTTACATTTATCGAAGGTAGAGATTAGAGCTAAAATCTTCTTGTTGTGAAAAATTTAACCTAAAAAATAACGTATTATAGTCTGCCCAAGCAAAGAAGAGCCTCTGGCAAGATGGGAGAATGACTCCAGCTTGGTCAGTATTGTAACAAAAATTATAAATTTGGTCTTAAATTCTAGTTCAGAATGTTTCCCACAATGTGGTCTGAATAGTTGATCAAATTGTTTCCTATAATTTGAGATGAAATTGATAATTTTTGAACCAATATTGATCGAGCTATAGTCATTTTCCCATCTTGACAGAGGCTCTTCTTTGCTTGGACAGACTATATCAACCTCACTGATTGAATTAATCATGAACAGTGACGTCATTGACGATCTCTCATCACTTAAGCTGAGGCAACACTGCCGGTGGGTAGAGCGTGGAGGGTGGAGGGTAGTTGGTAAATCTATAGAACATACACACCATCCACAGTAATACATCGTATGAATGGTATGTGTTCAGCCGCCATCTTGAAATTCTTAAATATGGACAACATAACCTCAAAAACAGTATGACGTCATACCATTCATACGATGTATTACTGTGGATGGTGTGTATTTTCTATAGATTTACCAACTACCCTCCACCCTCCACGCTCTAACCACCGGCAGTGCGGCCTCAGCCTTAGATCCTTAGGATATAATATACATGCGGTTTGTTTCCCGCCCTTATACATTTCACTCACTCTCATCACCGACTGTCGTGTTCCCACTCTGTTGCGCTTCGCTGGTCATTTCTGTATCTCTCTCTCTCTCTCACACACACAAACTCCCTCTCTCTTACACACTCTCTCTCTCTCTCTCTCTTTCTCTTTCTCTTTTTCTAGTAATAGTACGAATTTAACAGGCCAAGTGTTAATGGAAAGGATATACTTATCTTTTCCCAAGAATGGACATTTTTATGTCCAAACTTCGCCTTTTCATTTAGATATTTTAATGCACAACAAGTAAGATTGCAAGCAAGTGGCATATTGTTTGATAATTGTTCTATGATTTTTGCATTCACATGTAACCTTTCTCATTGAATAGATTATAGAATAACCTGTAAAAAGTGTAGTATAAAATATCGAAATTAGTGTGTAACTTGTAAGAATCATGGAATAATTGGATTTAATGGTAACTCTTGTAATCTAGAAACTAAGCATAAATATTTTGTTGTAATCTAAATGAATAAAGAAATCTAATCTAATCTAATCTCTTTAACTCTATCTTAATCATTTTCTCGCTTCATCATTCTATCCCCTTCATTGTATTTTTCTTTATTCGATCCAAATAATACACTTTTTGAAAAAGATATCTTGTTTACTCCATACTATTCTAACAGCCCTCTTCATCTCCTGCCTCTTTTTCTCTCTTATTCAATATCTTTCTCTATCTTTCTACCTCTTCCTTCCTCACTCTCTCATTTCGTCCTTTTTTGTCTGTATCATCCATCTATCTCTTGCTATTCATCCGTCTCTTAATTCTCATCAAATCATTCCCACAATCCTTATTTAGCCGATTTCATCTAACCCTTAGTTGGATAAAATTTAATTAATTATTAAAAGTTAGTTGATTATTTTGTTTGAATTTAAGGGTTCAGAATAACAATAGACGTAGGATCACTTTTTCAATGAAATTATTGTATACTCCAATTTGTGTTCTATCATTTTGACTGTAGTAAATCAGCCATTATTTGGAAATTAAACTTTGAACTTAGGGCTATTTAAAATAATTGATAAATAAAATGAAACACCAAATACTTCTTTTAAACTAATAACACTTTTTATGAATAATAATACCTTAAATTAAAAAAAGGGTATTTGATTTTCATTTTATTAATCAATGAGTAGTATATAAAGCCCTGATTGTCTTACTGCTTCTGTAGTATACAGCTAACGTCAAAAAGTTAGGTGGTTTCGTTTGTCTCATTTACGTGATGTAACCTACTAATAACATGTAAAGCATCTATACTATGTCTCGTTTGATTCCAAAATCATTACCAAGCTTTAGCTAGTAGCTCCCAGCTATAATTGTTGGGTGTATGATGAAGATGATGATGATGATTCACTGGCGGCTCGTGCCCACGAAACAGGTGAAGTGTCCGTACCTTTTACTCTACAGCCCTCCTTTTACTCCTGTTTCGTGGGCACGAGCCGCCGGTGCATCATCATCATCAATTATGATTATGAGAAAGTACAATATGATTTCTCTCAAAACTCTTCCACAGGATTGTATAGTCTGGCCAAGCAGAGAAAAGCCTCTAGCAAGATGGGAAAATGACTGCAGCTCGGTCAATATTGGTTCAAAAATTATTGATTTGGTCTCAAATTGTAGATCAGAATGTTTCATGCAATTCAGACCAAATCAATAATTTTTGAACCAATATTGACCGAGCTGGAGTCATTTTCTCATCTTGCCAGAGGCTCTTCTTTGCTTGGCCGGACTATAGAAACTGTTCATGTGTTGTATATTCACATTTTATCAAACAAAGTTTAGTTACAATCTTTCACAAAACAGCATTAGGTCTCATTCACGTAACAGGTGAAGTGCCCGTATCTTTTACAGTACAACACTTCACCTTTTTCGTGGGCACGAGCCGCCAGTGAATCATGATTATGATTATGAAAGAGATCTGTATCTTCTGTTTCATCCTCAGAGAAACTAGTCGTCTTACAGTTTGTTGCTTTTTTCTTGTAAATTCTTTGTTCCCTAGAAACATAACAGTGATCTGACAGTTTGGACCCCGACTATTGAAGCAGACAGAAAGTATATGAAACAGGGCATAAAGTGAGAATGTGGGGGGAGCTCTAGAGAGGGGATGCATCTGGATGAATTGAGTGGAAAAGGGGGGACCGTTCATCCCCCTACCTCAACAGACATCACCTAGCCTACCGCATTGAAAGGGAAAACAACCCCCACAAGGAAATCAAATTGCTCTCCTTATCTTTATCCCTTACCTCTCGCATACACACTCTCTCTCTCTCTCTCAATTCCCTTCTTTCTCTCCTCGCATTGTTGCCAAAACATTAATCCGCCACCACTACACCTGAGGGGTGGACGCCCCTTATTTTGTATCTGTATATTTCGGTAGTCGGAAACAGGGTTCAAGTTATAGGGAAACCATTCTCTCTCTCTCTCTCTCTCTCTCTCTCTTTCTCTCACTCCCTTTATAGCGCAGTGTGCATCGTTTATTGTCGAGTGGCTTTCTGCATATAATGCTCCCTATTAAGTTTGGCAACGTCGCCTTTGATGTAGTGTGCTTTTCAGTATTGGAAACTGAGTGAAAGAACAGTATTGTCATCCCCTATACCGAGAGTTACAAACCTTGTTAATCTTTGTTACTATTTGTTGATTGTTTCTTATCATTGAAGTGAGATAATTGGATTTCGAGTAATAGCATGACGCTATTATAGTAGGGTTATTAGCTCTTATATGTTGTAGGCTACTTATATTTTATCTCGTCTTTGATGTGGGATTATGGAAGTAATGCGTGAAATCATTGGAATATGCAATCATAAATTATATGAGATGTGTACAATTGTTAAAAGTATTTCGTGACGTGACCTTTATTTGTAATGAAAACTAATTAATTCTAGAAAGAGTCTAGCTGAGGATCGGGTAGGTAATAGCCCCGAAACCATGGTTCTATTATGAAAAGTATAATAAATGAAAAATAGTGATATCGACAACATCTGTGTCTTATTTTGTTTCGTACTCAAATTTGAGAAGAAGTTAGACGTTATGGACTTAGTTTTTCATTATTATATGGTTTCAATCTTTTAAATAAATTAAATTAGAGATGATATTCTATGTTGCTATCAACTGTAGGATTATTATTAGTTGGTTTATATAGAAGCTTATCAATCTTTGTTAGCTACTATGTTCATCCATTATTCGCTTCGAAGGGAGATGTTTATGGAATCGATGATGTAAAGTAATACATCATAATTATCTCTACTTGCAGTATCGAACAGAATAAACAATCCTCTAGTACTGCACTCATAGTTATATTAACTCATATTATTTTCAGTCGACTCTTTTCTTAGAGATGAATTACTTGAACTTCTTATTTACATCAGATTATTATTTTCAATCAAATTGAGATTAATATCCTGTTGATAATCACGTAGAATCCTGACCTAGATACAAATTATTCAAAACCTTCTCAAACCGCTATAGCGATTATGGTAAAAAATAGAATCGACCAATAAAAATGCTACCTTGGAATGCCTAGGCTTCGTGTGAGAAATTCATTCCATTTATTCATGACTGTCGCGCGGTGAGGTATGAAGTGCCACTTGTGATTCAAAGTTACACTTTTATTGAACAATAAAATTATGTTCGCGTCTAAGTGAACAATGTATTTCGGGAGCAGAAGCGTGACCCTACCGCTTGCTTCAGTTTTTCATGAATAAATTTCAAATTACGACTTTCCCTCGCTCACGCCTAGAACTGCTAACGTTTTCATGAAGTTTTTCTATGTGATTGACTTTTTGTCGCCATCTTGGATTTTTTTGTGTTGCATGTTTGTTACAGCGGTAATATGTGTATTATTTCTTACTTACACTCTATATGCATATTGTATGTTTGATTGGTGGAAGTTATAAGTTTAAAAATTGAAACAAATTTTGAAAAATATTGAATTTAAACATGACCGATTATTGTATGTATACTCCTTAATGACAATATCCATATGAACTTCGATCAAATTGAATCTAGTTTATTCCACAGTAAATGTTTATACACTACAAATGTTTATACAGTACATAAAAAAAATATTGCAATCTTATAAATTTAGCAGCCTACCAAACTCAACTACTATACTTAGTTACTTTCTCATTAATATCCCCTCTCTAGCAGTTTTACTTGAATGCTCAATATTTTCAAAGTTTTCATTGCTTTTCACTGTATGAATCTTCACTTCAAAGTTTGCTAATTTCACTCAATAATAATCCGTTTTTATCCCACTTTCTTTAAACGTTCTTTCTTTAACTATTGTCACTCAATTAATTTTGAAAAATTGATGAAATGCATTCGAAACTTGATGAATATTCTTTACACAATTTCGAAAAATGTTGCAATTGATTTTTCTGTCGAAAACTCCATTTTCCTCTCCGTTCAATCTCATACATGTGTTCATGAATATACGTTTTTTGTTTTAATACGTTCTCAGTTTTACGCTTGTTGCACCGTAATTCCCATTCATTTTTTTTATACTCATCTTCATTTATTATTTTTTTCCTATAACGAAGCGCTACAGCCCTGTTTTTACATTTAATTTATTCATTAGATTATTTAATAATCCCTCCTCCTCTCAATATTCACTCTATAGTTAACAAGCAAATAATAATCCGTTCTGAATTGAAACATTTTGAATGAGAAAGTCTCGGTTTCATCTTTGGCAAATAAATACATAATTAATTTGTATTTTACGCTCAAGAAATCCTCAAAGAAAGACAGAAATTCGCTGGGAGAATTAAAATGGCGTCTTGAATGGAAGAAACAGTTTCACATTTCGGGAGAATAATTCATGGGTTTAGTCTGTTCAAGCAAATAAGACATTCTGGCAAGATTGAAAAATGACTCCAGCTTGGTCAATATCTGTTCAAAAATTACAAATTTGGTCTCAAATTGTAGATCAGAATGTTTCCTATGATTGGAGACCAGATTTGGGATTTTTGAAACAAAATTGACTGAGCTGGAGATATTTTCCCATCTTGCCAGAATATCTTCTTTGCTTGTACAGACTATAACACTCAGTTAGGGTTTACTCTTTTGGGGGAATTGATAAAATAAGGGAAAAACAGTGCTATGAGATCATCAGAGGAATTTCTAATATACAGCAGTTCTATAATATAGAGGAAGTAACAGATGGTGGGAGGGGGGAAAGGAGAAGAAGTTGAAAAAAAGGGGTGGTGTGGGGGAATATGAGAGGGGGAGGGGGAAGAGAAACGGCCGTTATAATATAGGGGGGAGCAGGAGATTAAATATTCTAACGGTAGGGATTATTGCCAGATTCTAGCATTATTTTATTTCTGCTCAGATAGAATATCAGGGATGGAAGTGTGGAAAAGGATGGAAGGGAGAGTGAGAGAAAGAATGAATGGAAGGTAGAAAGGAAGAAGAGATGTAGTGAGAGGAGAAAGAGGAAGTAAGGATGAGGAAAAGGGAGGTATCAGAGTGGGAGAAAGTGGAGTGGAGAGATGGAGAAATTAGGAGGAGTGAAAGAATGATGAGTGATAAGAGAGAAGGAATTTTAATGGAAAGAGAGATAGTGTGAGAGAAAGTAAGGGTGGGTGGTAGGGAAAGTGATAGGGGTAGAAGCATGATGAAGAGAATTATGAATGCTGAGAAAGAACAAATGATGAGTAAGATTTGTGGAGTAAACAGTAGTTATGAATAGTATAAAGAAACGGTTTTAAGACGAATGGAGGAGGAGAAAAAGGAAAAGAAAGGAGAAGAAGAAGGAGGAGAGGAAGATGGAGAAGAAGGGGAGAAAGGAGGAGAAGGAGAGGAAGGAGAAAAGGAAGAAGGAGAAGAAGGAGAGGAAGGAGAGGAAGGAGAAGAAGGAGAAGGTGAGGAAGAAGAAGATGATGAAGGAGAGGAAGAAGAAGAAGGGGAGGAAGAAAAAAAGGAGAAGAAGAAGAAGTTGATGAAGTAGTAAAAAAAGAAGAATAAGGAGAAGAAGAAGAATAAGAAAAATAAAAATGAAATTATACGATTATTATGTGTTGAAATTAAGTATAGGAAAAGAAGAAGTAGTAGAAGAAGAAGAAGATGATGATGAAGAAGAAGAAGAAGAAGAAGAAAAAGAAGAAGAAGAAGAAGAAGTTTGATGAAGAGGAGGCCTCCGCCTCGGTCAAAGAAGAAAAGGGAGAAAATATGAGTAAAAATTATGATGAAAAACCATTTTTTTCATTGGGAATCCATTTGAGTGGATGAGGAGTGGTGGGAATATGAGAAGAAGAGAAGTAATAACGCAGATGTAGTGAATGTTTGCGAAAATGAAAAAATGGAAAAAGATTATTGGATTCAAAAGACAGTTCAAAGTAATAAAATATTGAAACACTGAGAATGTTTGGGAGGGTAGAATTTCATATTAGAACACAAATTACAGTATATTAATCTGTTTAGTAGTGGTTTTTTATTGAATTCATGAAGAATCTAAGTCAGATATATGAGAAAATGAAAGAAAGATTCCGAATGTATACTTGATGCATTTCAATAGTCCATACTCATATTCCTCTCAGTATTAAATTCCTTGAGTATTGCATCAATGAGAAGGAAATACTCCAATATAGGTCTTCATTCCAAAACTTTTTCTTTTGATAATTTTTATTAACTTGTGGAATTTAGAGCCTGAGAATTCAAATTTGATTAACCACGATAAAATATTACTCGACTGAATATTATGTGTAGGCTAATTAATGTTTCAAAGAAATTATCTTTCCGTAATAGATTTTTCACAATAACCCACTTATTGACTTGTCTTGAAAACGTCTACAAATTTTCAATTAGTTTCAGTGTATTTTCAAAGTATTAAAAAATCTATTTTTTATTCACACACACACACAAAATAAACCACATCGCAAATCGTATTATATACCACCATTTTTAAGGTTGAGTGGTAGAAAGGACTTCCTAGTCCTAACTCCGCCTAATAAAGGATATTTTCATTTCATTTCATTTTATAATAACAATAGATTAAATCAATAACAATAACATTGCATTATCAAATAAATAAATTTTATATCTTGGTAATGTCTTTGAATTGGAAGCGAAACAGTGAAGAAAAGAGGTAGCCAACAAAAATCCAAGCGCACATTGATTTATTCTGTGAGGAAATCCTATAGACAGCCGAATAAAGAAGATAAGTGAGGAGAAAAAGAGGCTGAAAGTTGGATGAAATTGGACAGCAAAAAGTTGGCGGAAAATTAAGTCCCGAGCAAAACTTCGCACAAAAACGGTCGAAGTTGGTTGAAAAAGTTGTCCAAGTCCTTTGTGCTTTGAAAAAGTCCCACTGACAGATGGTAGGCTGCCAGGTGCCAGAGAGTGTGTGTGAGAGAGAGAGAGAAAGAGATTGAGAGAGTTTGAGAGAGAAAAAAAATCATCAATTATTTAGAGGCAGAACGTTTATCATGAATTGTCAAGTTGAGAAAGTTCTTCATTTGTGATGTGGTGCTGTGGGACTTTCAATTACCTCTGTCTTGGTTAACCGAGATTATCTTGGTCAATCGAGCTTATTTTCGGCTCAGTAACCGAGGTTACTGTTATTTCTTTGTGTACAAAATCTAAGATACCCAGGTTTTCTAAATCAACATGTAACAGCTCGAAAATTATTAATAAATTAAATTACATTCAAGAGAGGAAATTATTTCCATACTGAATACTTCCATTCACATTTCAAACGAATTTTAGTTCTAATATGTCTGACTGCCGACCTCCATTGCTAAGCTACTCCCATTTTAGGGAGGGGGCGTGGCAGGTTTGAGCGAACAGCCAATCACAGCACAGGACGCATTAGAGCTGGGTTCAGACACATTCAGCCATAGTTATATCGTATTAAGGCTTCCATTTTGTTCACCAATGTTTCGGAAACCATCGTATATTCTCCAATTTTTAGAACTATCATGGCCTAGTTTGAAATTCTCACAGTATCACTATTTATTCAATTATTCTCTACACGCCAACTTTAACGCCACAATTCTACACCATCTTCGAAAGTATGCAAACGTGTGACATATCAGAATGATATATATATATTCAATGTAGTAAGTTCTTTGTTTCATAACTCTGATGAAGTCAATCCATGACTACCTTATATATTATATTGAAGGTAGCTACAATATAATTGCTACTGGTAGCTACTGTATAATTTTACTGTTTCAAATATTTGGAAACTGAACAATTTTTAGGAGAATTTCCTGTTTTTATTGCATTATTACGAATTTAAGTCAATTCAAATTGACAATACAATAATCAATCATTATATTTTATTATTAATGAATTTATTTTTCAATTCAACATGTGCTTTCAATGGATCAAATTGGTAATGACTTGGTCATTGTCTCATCAATCTTCTTTCCTTAGTCATCATCATGAATCAAGTTTTCAAAGACGAAGCAGTTAGAATCATGTTGAATGCTCACACCCCCATGGGAGATTTGAGCCCCTATATGGGTTGCTGAGTAAGATAACGAGATTTACAACCCAGCATCAATTTCATCTCCTTCAACACCAAAATGCTGAGAGGTCAATGAACTCAATTAACATCAATGTGCTCGAATAAGATCAAGCTCAGAAAAGCATCACTCACGATTCCATATCCTCTTGATATCTCTGTTAATTTCTAGTTCTGTTGATTCTAGCTCTACTAATCCTATATATGTTGTGTAAAAATGTGAATAATGTTTGTCAATTTGTGATAAAATTCTAACTAATAATTCTTGGTACGGTGCCATTATTATTAGTTGATCTAGAATTTAACGCTTTTTATAAGTGACAACCGAGTGTCTTAAATTTTGTACTTCAATGGTTTCACAATTTGAATTGCTGTTTGTATTCTAAATGCTAGAAAAATATCAATATTATCAAGAACTAATGTTTCCATATCGAGTGACATGTCAATGTCACCTCATGAATCACCATCGCACTTACTATCCATTACCCATGGACAAGCTTATCTGCTGATATGGTAATCATCCTCAATGAAAAAAAACCAAACTACCGTATTTGTGAAAGATATGGTTTCACGCATGAATACTAGAACACAGTGGGTTCACGTATGTGACTAGTTTACTCAAGGCGCCTCCATACATGCGGTATTTGGGAAATACCGAACATTTGGTGTTTGGCGAACAGTTTTGCTTGCTATTTCCCAACTAACGAACACGCATCTCCACACATGCGTGGTTTTCCGAGCACGTATTCGTACTGGGAATGGCGAATCGTCAACCGAATAGGTGACATTTTCAAGGTCAATAATGTCAAAATACTGTCGAAAATTTCAACTTTCAAAAATCTAACACTACGGTACTAATTTCAACTTTAATCTTGGCAATGATTGAATATTAATGTTTGTAGGAATTTTTAGAACATTTAAAGAATGAAGATTATAATTCAGTAACCTGAAACAGAATGGACATTCACTAGTTTTCAATATAATATTTGAATTGAATTTAATTCAATTTCATAGTATCAAAATTGATTATATCACTTAGAAATCATCCACATACTGTAATTTAATATTTATCTTGTCTAAAAAAATTATGTATTAAATTAACACGTAAGAAACTTTTCCTCAATTGACTTAACCTCAATCTACATGCAACAACAAACAACAAAATTAGCCGAACATGAAGGCGAATGTGTGGATGGGCAAAAAGTTCGCTATTTGCCGAACATTCGTCCACTTTGATGTGTCCAAAAGACCGACAATGGACGGAACACACAAACATTCGTGTTCGCTATTTCCCAAATAGCGAACACTCCGCTCCACACTAGTCGTGATTCGGCGACTAGGTGTTCGGTGTTTGCCGAATAGCGCATGTATGGAGCTGGCTTCATATGTGTAGTGAAATGTAAGCAAGAAGATGATTTTTTTCTGTTTCACGCCTGATGGAAGAGAAAGTAGAGGAGGAAATGAGAGGCCTAATTGGAGTGATGGCTGCTTTCTCTTTCTCCAGTACAATTAGGAGGCCTCTTTATCTATAACCAGCAAATACGCTTTGCGAATCTATAGATATATTGATATAGAATTACCAAAATTTTGGGTCAGTTGAAAGAGTCAGAGGAAGATATTTTTCTAATAATAATATTGTATTCTATTGAGATCTGAAGATTTTATTAAATAAAAACAGTTTAAATCAAAGATCTATTATATTTTTTACGTGCAGAGTCTCTATACTTAGAACCAGTTTCAAATTATGTCTCACATGTGTTGTGTAAGCTCATGAACTTGTAAATATCTTAAAGGTTTTGACATGTTATGTTGTTCTCTTATTTTTTCTGTTCTAATTTCTAAGAATGTTTTCATGATTATCACATACAACATGGAAAAATATTTGTATTTTAGAGTGTTTATATTTTCAATTATATTGTGTGTTTTGTGATTGTGACTTACTGAACAGTTTAAATAATGTGGGATTTCTGTTTTTTCCAGGATGGAAGATACAGTTAGATCTATGCTGCAATATAAGTCCAAATATGAATTGTTGAAACACGAGAAGGCATCTTTAACACTAGCTTTCGAGGTAAGAAACACAGTATTCATTTCTTCATAAATAATTATTATTAACAAATTATTCAACACATCATAAAACATAAGAACTTAATTTCGCTTAGAGCTGATTGCAAAAAAGGTAGGCGGTTACGTTTGTCTCTACGGTTTCTGTTTGTAACATAATAACAGCTGATGTAATGCATCTACTGTCTCTTATGATTTCAAAAACATCACCTAGCTTTAAATAATAATTCTAATATTGACCATATCAGCTGTTGGATCGCACAAGGAGGAGACGAAAACGTTTAACGTCAGCTATACACGCATCCATCATAGACTAAATTTGTTAAAGTCTTCTGTACTAATAAGGATATAATTCAATCAATGAACAGTGTGTTTGAGAGCCATCAAAATAATCATATCTTCAACCATCTACGAGTATTTTTCAACTTTTCAACAATAATCATTTATTTATTTAGTGTATTCTTTTGATAGTGGGGAGACCGAAAGGGTTGTTCCACTTCGCAATATTATAACCTCATTTTTCACTAATGAAAATATGGAGAACCATGTGGGTTATAGTTCTTTCAAAATAATCATTGAATAATCCTTGGTTGGAGCATCTCATTATACTTCTTGATTTTTGTACAATATTTAACTTAACATTGAAATTCTTGAACACTTGAACAAATCTTATGATTCTATTAAAGATGAACTAAAGTTCATATCGTATAAATAATATGGAATCTTAATAAAACATAACCAAGATAACGTTTAGCGCATGAATTATAATATGAACTCTTGATAAACATAATCTTGACTGGTGTACTATTCTAATTTATAGTCCCACTGAGTATACAAATAGTTATAGTGGAACACTTGTCATCTTGTCTGGAAATGTGGTTAAAAATAGCGTTCACACTTTGAAAAACACTGGGGAAAGCGAGAGAGAGAGAGAGAGAGTGTGTGTGTGTGTGTGCGAGTAAGAGAGAGAGAGTGTGTGTGTGTGTGTGTGAGTAAATGAGAGAGAGTATGTGCGTGGTAGGTACAGGAAGTCACAAGTACCTGCTGGAATCTGGATTCTGGAGCTGGAGTCTGGTCTGGAATACATCTCTGAGATAAGGAACTCAATAATTTAAGAAAATCTCTGAAAGGGGGTACCTAAAGCCGTTAATATTGTTAACGGTTGGGAGAAGCGATAGGACAAAAATACGACGTAATCTAACAACTAGAAGCAGTTTGAAAACATGAGAGTGGAAAACTATCAGAGAAAGAGGTACAGAAGAAGAGAATGTGAGGAGAGGAGGTAAGATGAGAGAGCAAAATGAGAAGAGTGGTGGAGATATTAAAAGAGGGGGGAGAATGGTGAGGATAAGATGAAGTGAGAATGTGAGGAAGAGTAGGAAATAGAAAGAGGAAGAAAGATGAAAGAAGAAAACGAAAGAAAAGAAACAAGAGGAAGAAAGTTGAGAGAAGTGATTTTAGGAGAGAGGGTTAGGAATGGAGGAAGGTCTTGGGAGAAGAAGAAAAGAGAATAAGGGAATGAGGATAGGAGAAGAGATAGCTGGTGAGAGAGTAAGGAAAAGTTGAATTTAAATTCATTTATTCAATATTTACAAACATGAGATTTTCCAAAATACAATGGAAATAATAAAAGTAATATAAAAAATCAAAATTAGATTAAAAGGGAATAAGAAGAGTGCGTTGAAGAAAATAATGTATGAGAGAGAAAGTAGAGGAGGGAGGGAGGAGAAGGAAGGAAAATAGATGGAGAAGTGGACAAAAAAGGGAGAAAGAATATTATCATTTTACAAGACAATGAAAAGACGGAAAGAAGTGAACTGTAAGAGGAAATGAAAATGAGGAAGCAAGGAGGAAAAAGTGAGAATCGGAGCAATGTAGAAAAGAGTGACAGAGAGAGAGTTGGGAAAGAAGGAGAATTGAAACTGAGATAAAAGTGAATATGAGATTTTTAGAGAAATAAAACCCCATAAATTACTTTGTGGCCTAGTGACATGTCCTGTTTTAGGAAGCCACACGACAAAAAATAAAAGAAGATAGAGATAAAGGAGGATTGTGAAAGAAAGAGAAGGAGATAGCGCTAGACCGCAAGCAGAGACCGGAACTAAAAAACAAGACACAAAAAAGAAATATGGATTGTTACTGATATATTTCCGGCTACTTTTCTTCTTTATGTTGTCGTTTGATTAATATCCACAGTGGCCTACACGGTTTACTGGAGCGTTATCTTTAGTGGGCGGTTAACTTGTGTTTCTTATTCAAGCACTAATCCCACCTAACACTGGTTTAGCGTTCAGTTATATATATATACGACTTTGTAGTTAATTAGTGATACAAGGGTATAACACTTTTTAATTTCATTCACATCTACCGTACCGGAAATACATATTGATGACGAAAACGAAATTGACAATCAAAAGTGCAACTAGTGGAACTTGACTAGTGAAGTGAATGAAATGAGAAAGAGATAATAAGAGGAAAACAAAGCTTCAACAAATGTCATGATTTTGAGAAAACTTCCAAGTGAATTTTGTGAGGAGAATCAAGTTTTTTATGTACAGAAATTGTCTTTATTTCTTTTATTTGACAAGAGCTGATGCAGATCAAAGTGAATGGTATATCGAATGAGTTTTCTATGTTATGATGCCCCCTAGAAACTAACTAAACGATCTTGAAAATGGTCACGTTTAACACATAACTAAAGCTTAAATTGACAATGTTTCCAAATAATTCTGTATTGATCTTTTACCTATTTTTACATAAAATAACTGTTGCGTATTATTATTGACAATCTTTGTCTATAACACTTAATTTGAAAATTAAACCTTAAACTTTTTAAAATAATTGATAAAAATTAAAATAAAATTCCATTTTTAATAATACCCTTGATAAAGTTTTTCAAAAAGGGTATTTGATTTCCATTTTATTTATCACTTTATTCGATCTCATTCATTATGACATTACTACAAGCCAACTTTGATATTTTGTTAAATTTAAAATTTCAACCTTTTCCCTATTTGTCAAGTTCAACAAATTTCAACCTTTTCCTGATTAATTATCTTCCACTCTTTTACAAATCCACCCTTGAATAATCCCATCCAATTATTTGAAAAAGATCACAAACATCATTGTTTGATCAGAACAAAAATTACGTTGAAAAAACAACCCGATCCTCCAAATTTAATTGATCATTAATGAGTGCTAACAACCTTCACTCACGCATGTTTAGTTTTATTTGACACGAGTGCCAACTATGCAAAATAAAAACAAGCCGTTCTAACATCAAATTTAATTAGTGCTGATTAGTGCTTGCTGATGGGTTTGATTTGAAAAGGGTCCGTACAACATGCTGATTTGAAAAGGACTCATTGAAAGTGGATTGGCTGAACATAGCGGCAAAACATTGGCATTGTTTTGATGGAATTTGGTTGAGTATAGTCTGTCCAAGCAAAGAAGACATTCTGGCAAGATGGGAAAATCACTCCACAGCTCGGCCAATATTGATTTGAAAATTATGAATTTGGTATTAAATTGTAGAGTAGAATGTTCTCTACAATTTCAGACTTGATTTATATTTTTGAACCAATATTGATCGAACTGGAGTCATTCTCCCATCTTGCCAGAATGTCTTCATTGCTTGGACAGACTATATAACAGAGGATGGAAAGGAATGTAGAGAGCGTGGTAGTGAGTGAGAGAGAGAATGTATAGAGAGAAAGAGGAGGGGAATAGAGAGTTCGATAATGGAAATGTTTAGATAGAGAGGGAAAATAGTGAGACAGAGTGGGAAATTGTGAGACAGAAAGGGAAAATTGTTAGAAAGAGAGGAAAATAGAGTCAGATAGGGAAATACAGATTGAAAGTGAAAATTTTTAGATTTTAGACTGTGGAAAATAGGAAAATGGAGGAAAATAGAGAGTCAGATAGGGAAATTTGTGAGATAGAGAAGTAAAATAGAGTGACATGAAAGGGAAAAAGTGTAATAGAGAGGAAAGAAAGAGAGACAAAGAGGGGAAAAAATAGAGAGAGAGGGAAATTTGTGCGATAGAGTGGGAAAAAGAGAGACAGAGAGGGAAACTTGTGAGACGGAGATGAGAAATTGTGGTTAGGTAATTTAGACAGGGAGGGAAAATGGAGAGACAGTGAGGGACATTGGAGAGGCGAAAAGGGGAAACAGGAGTGAGAAATTGCGTAAAAATATAGAGACAGTTGAAGAAAATGGTTAAATGGAGAGGGAAAATAGAGAGACAGATAGGAGAAATTATAAGATACAGAAAGAAAATTGGAAGACACTAAAAGAAAATAGGAATACACTGAGATAAATTGAAAGACACTGAGAGAAAATAGAAACATACTGGGAAAAAATAGAGAGAAACTCAGGGAAAATAGAGACATAGTGAGGAAAAATAGAGGGTCAGTAAGGGAAAATAGAGACATGGAGAAAAGAAATAGAGAGAGAAAATGGAGATACATGGAAGTAGAACAGAGAAACAGTGATCGAAATTGAGACAGAGAGGGTAGATAGCGTAATAGATAGAGAGAGAGAGAATAGAGACAGAAGGAAAATGGGATGATAAAGAGGGGAAATAGTGAGACAGGGAGGGAAAATAGACCCAAATAGATTGGGAAAAAGAAAAATATAGATAGAGAGAGAGAGAGAGAGAGAGAGAGAGAGAGAGCCAGGATGAGGTATGGCGGTAGTGTGGGAGTGAACATATATTGGAGAGCTCTTGGACATGTTGGCTGGCTTCTGGTGTTTCCTTTTGTAGCCCGCTTTTGGACAAAGTAATTTGGCAAACGAGCGCCCACTAGATGGAAACCCCGTTGCGTTTGAGCCATGTTATTTGCAAATCGACAGAAATAGTTGGAGGGTGGGAGAGAGAATTGTTTCAGGATGGATGGAGACGGTGGAGGAGGGAAAGGATGGAGGTGAGGAAGTGAAATGGAGGATTGTAAGGAGGAGGAGAAGAAGAAGTAGAGAATTGAAAGTAGAGAGTGAAATAGAGAATTGTAAGGAGGAGGAGTGTGTGAAATAGTGAATTGTAAGGAGGAGAAGGAGAAGAAGAAGAAGAAGAAGAAGAAGAAGAAGAAGAAGAAGAAGAAGAAGAAGAAGAAGAAGAAGAAGAAGAAGAAGAAGAAGAAGAAGAAGAAGAAGAAGAATAAGCAGAAGCAGAAGAAGAAGATTGATAAAAGCGGTATGGGGAATATAAAAGTGGCAATCAGTGGAAACTTTTAGCGAGTTAGCGGAGTGAGAGAGGCCATATTATTTAGTATTTTGTTTTGTATTTTTTGAGATCAATGCTTAATAACTTGAATTTTGTTTTCGAAAACATCTTTTTCAAATTCAGGTCATCAATGTTGATATTCCAATAATGGGAATCGCTATCAATGAAAATGTGGAAACTAATGAAAAGCAACTTTTTGTACTTTGTCACTTATGAAGGTGGAAGAATTATTCGATATTGCAGTACACCAACTGCTTGATAATTATACTATAGCAATATAATATAGAGATATTATATTGCTATAGAATAGTTATATTATATGCTTATTAGTTATATTACACTAATGAAGGTGTTATAATATTTAATAGTTGTGCAATTCAGAAAAGTGAATTTGTATTCGATCATGTGGTATTAGTTAATCCTCAATTATTTACTAGATAATCTAGCTACATCATTGAAGATGAACTTTTAAATGGCTAAAACGCTGAAACATGTAATGTAAAATAAAAATTCCAAAAGGGTACTGAGATCTACATTATTTGAAAATTTAAAATAATGGTTTCAATTCATTGTTTCTCTCTCTCTTTCTCTGTCTCTCACTATCTTTTTATTTCTCTATCTTTCACTATCTCTTCCTCGCTCTTTATCATTCTCTCTTTCTGTCTCACCCTCTCTTGCTCTTTTACACTCACCACCCCTCGCTCTCCCTCTCAACCGAAATAGGAGAAATAGTAAGTAGATGATGTTCCAACATACAACCCTTGTAGACAGAACTACTTCCCTCCTCAACCCTCTGTGTTTCTTGCGAGCGCATTGGCGTGCGTGCAAGCCTATCAGCTGTTCCACTAAGATTGTGGGGTCACAAGACTACAATAGGTATACCAATGCTACAGATTGAACCCTATATATTATGTCACAGTATCAGTATATAGATATACGAGTATATAGAGTATCAGTATATAGAGTATCAGAGTACGAGTATCAGTATATAGATATACGAGTACTATACTTGTAGAATATGTACCCTATATAGTATGACACAAGGTCGGTATATAGGTATAGTAGGCACTAAAGACTAAACCCTATATACTGATCATGGTGGGCGAGGTTTTACCGCAACCGAGTTGTCCAGCTGTAGACTGTTTCCTGCTCATCAGACAAGGGTCTGTAGGACCCTAAAAGGTCTGTAGTACCCTACGAAACAGCTTCCTATTGCGGTTTCTAGGACCTGGTGCTTCCCCTTTGAAATTGACTGCTGATTATTTATTTGATTTCGTTTATTTGATGAAGCTCACCAAATGCATGTAATGTGAAAAAAGGATGTTGAATCAAGTAGCTTATCACGCTGAAATAAGTATTGGACAATTGTTTTATTTTGAATTTTGAATTTTCTAGAATACTTGATACAATTTTTAACTGAATTATCCTATCAACATGCATTTCCTATCACATTGCTCCAACTCAATTTTATGTCGAACAATGATGTTGTAACGATATAACTTTACTTTAGGCAATACACCACGTAGCAATTCTGTACAACAATTAAATTCATTGGAGTACTTCAACAATGCACGTTGGACTTTTCCAATGTATGGTTATTTTATTCTATTATCTATTATTCTATTCTATTATAGTTCTGTTCTATTCTATTCTATTCTATTCTATTCTATTCTATTCTATTCTATTCTATTCTATTCTATTCTATTCTATTCTATTCTATTCTATTCTATTCTATTCTATTCTATTCTATTCTATTCTATTCTATTCTATTCTATTCTATTCTATTCTATTCTATTCTATTCTATTCTATTCTATTCTATTCTATTCTATTCTATTCTATTCTATTCTATTCTATTCTATTCTATTATCAACAAAATCTTCATGGTTCTATCAAGTTGTTGAATGCCATCACCAGATACTTCAAAAATTCAATTCCCCAAATATAATATACAAGCTTTATTATGAAGCTAAAACATTTTCTCAACAATCTTGATACACAAATTTCATTTTATTAGCATTGTAATACAATCTACCTCAATTTTGATACGAAACAGGCAGGATGATAGTTGTCTATTGCCTATTATTCACGTAACATCGATAGAACGCCGCATGGAGGAGCCGCTGTTGCTACACAATTTTACATCAAGATTTGCAATTCAAATTTTCAAAATTGCCGCGCTGAGACAATTTCCCCATTCGCTTCCGCTGAAATATTACCGCAGCCGTGGAACGATGCAGACGATAGGATGGATGCTAGGATAACATTTTTGCATCAGCGCCTTCTATTCTCAATAGTCAATTTCAATTTAGTTTACAAGGTGTAAGTCGATGTAATAACCAGTGTGTGTAATAAACATTATTTATAACAGACTATCAAATACATGTTTAGAACATGACACTGATGCCGGGTTGAGAAACGTTCCATGATGAAATCACACAAAGTTGAAAATGTGACCTGTGTGGTCATGAAACCATGGTTGTGTACCAATAAATAGAGTAGAAAATTTACAAAATCCGTGTGTTTATTTCAACATGTGCTTAGAACATGACACTAAGTAATGTCTTGATGCATTATTCTAATTCAAATTTATTGTTCACATCAGCAATAGTATAGTACACGTAATTGAATCTTTTACACAAAAAATCAACACAAGATGGAGAATTCACAGAAAAAAGATGTTACAAAATTGACTATTCTTATACCTAGCTATATAGAAATTAAATCAAATATTCTCATAGAAAATTTGGATAATAATTTCTAATTCAATAGATAATAGTACATGAATATTATTGAATAATAATGATTACTGAGTACATCATTGAGTTTTAGTACAAATACTCACTCTCACCAAGTGAATTGATAGAAGTTGACTACTTATTCAAAGAGTGAGTACTAATCACTCCAATTGTGTAGCAGGTTAATACTAAGACTAGAAATACAAGTCGAATTGTAGATTACAAGTATTGTGGAATAAAGCAAAAATGGATCAGCTGTAGTGACTATTAGTGAGTTTGTTTAAATTTGCTAAAATGTTTTGAATTTAATCCAAATTATTGAAGTTTTATAGAATATTTAACTTGTTTATTTCTGAAACTAGAAAGTGGACTTCATCAAAATTCAAAATTGTTCTTGGTAAAAAATTTTTGGAAGTGAGAAATTGTAATGTTAAGTTTGATGATCACGATAACCTTATTTTGGACTGTTGTAAAAATTGGTAGAGGAGCAGTTTTGGGCTTAGCCTGTTGCACTAACCTAAGTTTACAATTATTCTTGAATAAATGATAAAAGTAGAATTGTATGTTTCCTTTTTGTCTAGGGCTACTATCAATGTATGTTAAAAAATAAAACTTGAAACCACAGCACCCTTTAATGAAAACTTCTAAAAAGGTTACTGTGATTTCAATTCTTATTTATCAACGTAAAATTGTATATTGTTCAAGTGGAAGACTAGAAACTGTAATATTTATGTGTGTTTTTGTAATGAGTTCCGGGATCTCATTCTCTAGAATGAAAGCTTGAAAATAACTATTGGCTCTCTGAAACTTAGTGTTCCATTATTATTTTCTATTAATTTAACTCGAAAAATTCCTAACAAGTTTAAATGTTTTTAAAATTTTAATCATTGAGAAATAGAATCAGCTTATTTCCAATATGAGCATTGCAAATGTTGTGTACAACGAGCTTCCTTCCTGTATCAATTTTGGGCTCTGTATCACTACTGAGTATCAGAAATCCGTGTAAAAAGGCTTGAAACTAGAAGTGTTCTGAGTGAATAATGGCGTTAATGAGAAAAGTTGTAGTTGAGAAAGTATTTCTTCCTTTTCGTAGTCTATCCTTGTCTCTCAGCCCTCACAAGGTTTCCTATTTGTGACTCAGCTGTTTGGTGTGAAGCAGCTTCCCAGGACCTCACATTACAACCACTGATATAGTCTGGTCGAGCAAAGAAGACATTCTCGCTAGATGGGGAAATGACCCCAACTCGGTAAATAATGGTTCGAAAATTATGAATTTTGTCTAAAATTGTAGAGCAGAATATTTTCTACAATTTGAGTCCACATTTATAATTTTTGAACCAATATTGACCGAGCTGGAATCATTTTCCCATCTTGCAAGGATGTCTTCTTTGCTCGACCAGATTGTACCCTCTATCAAGTAATGTGTTGTAACTGATCTCACCACAATGTTGATGGACCCCAAGCATACAACTGGGGACGGACTCTCTCCTTCGAATTGATAGTGTTGTTCATCTTTGAGATCTCTATTTCTTTCCCCTAAATTAGATAATAAGTAACCTCACGCTAAGTCAATACTGTGTCTAATCTAATGCTTGTTTCGTGGCTTTCATTTTTACGGTTGTAGATGGTCCAGTGTATTTTGTACGTAAGCTAAGTTTCAGCTTATTCAACTGTTGATATTGAATGATTGAATTGTTCAAAGTAGACTTGATACTTCGTTTAACTTTAAATTAAGTATGAATTGGCGAAAATGTCAGACTATATTTTATATTATTAGTTTTTCTTGTAAATTGATATGATATTGATAACATTGAACACATTACTTCTAACCAGGTTTGTTGTAATTGGATCAAATTTTGAAGATTGATAATTTCTAAGTAAATTGTAGATTTGCAATAATCCATTTGCAATCGTCTTCCAAAATATTAAGGGGAATGATTCTATATCCCTTAGGCTGAGGCCGCACTGCCGGTGGGTAGAGCCTGGAGGGTGGAGGGTAGTTGGTAAATCTATAGAACTCACACACCATCCACAGTAATACATCGTAAGAATGGTATGTGTTCAGCCGCCATCTTGAAATTCTTAAATATGGAAATCATAACCTCAAAAAACAGAATGACGTCATACCATTCATACGATGTATTACTGTGGATGGTGTGTATTTTCTATAGATTTACCAACTACCCTCCACCTTCCAGGCTCTACCCACCGGCAGTGCGGCCTCAGCCTTAGGTCTAATCACATTTGGCGAAGTTTGCTCTCTGTTGAAGAGATAGTTGCTACCTTCAGCTGATAGTTTTATTTAAAAAAAGTTTTATTATGAGTTTTTATTATGAATTAATGATGTCGTTAGCAAATATAAAAATTCGCCAAAAGTGATAAGACCTTAAATTGATTATAAATATTCTCGTTTCTTGAATCAAATTTGGATAGAATAGATCACCTAATCTAGTAAGTATGAATTAGCATATCTTTTTAATAAGAAAATAGAAGCCAACAAAGTATGATTGATAAACGAACGGAAATGACGCGCTGAGCTGAGTCGTTCGTTTTTCTGACAGGTCGTTGATACTTTCACTTTATTGAGGGGTGAAATTACCAACGGCCATCTTGGGGAGATCTTGGGGGGAAGCAGTTCAGTTCGTGATTCAAGACGTGTGTGTGTTCCCCTGTTTCGGAAGTAAATAAATTGGAACGGGGAACGGTGGAACGGGGGAATGTGTGGAAAAGACTTCATACAAGTACCGACTGCTTTTGGGGAAAGTAAGTGCTATCGATAAAAAGGTATTCGACTTGTCGTAGGCAATAATTTTTTGGTCGCTTGTTGTGTGGGAGAGAGAGGGATAATAGGTGGGAGAACGGTTGAGGAAAGTAGAAAAAGAAGAAAGGAGGGTGAGGAGGGAACGAGGAAGGAAGTAGGAAGAGGAGTGGATGAGGAAGAAAAGGAGGATGAGAAGTTGAGAAAATAAGAAGCATGGTAAGAAATGTGAAAGAAAGAGGATGAGGAGAATAAGATGAAGAAAGATAAACGACATAAAGAGGATAAGAAGGAAGATGATAAGAAGGAAGAAAAGGAAGTAGGAGAGGAAAATGGATGAGTAGATGAGAAGTAGAAGGATATGAAAATGAAGAGGAAATAAGAATAAGGGAGGATGATGAAGAGGAAGAAGAAGTAGGAGGGGAAGATGGGAGATTAGATGAAAAGAAAGATATAAAGGAGATGTTTTTTCTTGATTGATTCTGTCATTACAAATTTATGTTGGATTACATTTATTTTTTTAATTTCATTCAAATGATTGTATTCCATTTATTCTTGTTGAATACGGAACCTTGTTGAATGTTTGTGATGTTTAGCTTGATTATTTCATCAATTTTTCTACTATCTGTGGATTTACAATAATTCCTATACTATAGATAAAATTTTAATGATATTTTGTTAGTTTTGTCAGATTAGTGGGCTCATGTGAAAGATATCTTATCAGAATCAGAAGCTCTTTTTCATTTTGGTAGCATTTATCTCAGCCTTTATGAATAGATCCTTAATTTTCAAGGTTTTTCGTACCGGTTGAAAAATTAATGAAACAAGCTTTGAACATTGTCTATTCTATTGTAAAATCATGAACGTTCTTCCTTTTAAAAATCTTCAGTCTTTCGTGCAGGTTAAAAAATTATTAAAACTCGAGCTTTGAATATTGTGAAATCATAAACGTTCTACTTGAAGGAACGTGTAAAGATTCAATTTCTGTTGACTCCTCAAATCCTCCGACTCAGTCTTATCTCGCGTTTTGAGAAGACAGAAGATTGAATCCGAAAATACTTGGAACGGGTATTAACATTTGAAGGGTAGCTTATCCATTATCTCCCCTATAATCCCAACAATTATCGTTCCCTTTTCAATTAAATAGCATGCAAAGAAGAATAGAAAGACGGAGGAGAAGATGAGAGAACAAGAGAAGAAAATTGGAAAACATAGAATGGTCTTTAATGAGCATCCACCCAGTACAATAAGGGTCGTATATACCCTCGGGCGTTTCAAACGGTGCGGCTCAGTGGTTTCATAACAGTCATATATTAGCTCCCAAAACGCATAAAGCTCAAGATTTTATGAGTATTTGATTAGAGGGTTTAGGCTATTTTCACCCCAGTGAACAAGTTTTTTAAGATTAGAAATTTTTTGTTTACTAATGGTGTCGCTAATGCGTGTGCCCTCAGTGAATCACTGTGATGAGTCATCAGTGGAGAAATGGATAGGCCTAGTGTAAAAGATGGTGATAATTTTAATTACAGTATATCCATATTTTTAGACTGGGGAAGAAAGGGAGGAATTGGATATTTGATGGAGGTAATTTTAAAATCCAAAATTAATTATTTTGTGGGCTTTATGAGTATTTTTAAGTAACTTTGAAGGCTGTATCATAAGTTATGAGTCAATAAATAGGAAGAAAATAGGGGTTTGAGCTTATGTGGAAAAATATTCCATGGTAGATTTTATATGAAAATTATAGTCTTCTCTGTAACAATAACGCTGACTACTGAAATTATATCTGACAAATAACTACTTATTCACTAAATGTTATACTATGTCATCAAATTTACTCGTAATATCTGTTCCATTTCTTATAATTTAATAAATCAACAATTTTATTTATTTTTTTCAATGTATGGATGATTACCATTATATCAAAACTATGCAAAAGTAATGGCAATTGGTCTCTCGCTGAGGGTGATCTATCGGTGAACGTGATGTTGAGTCATGAAGACTGTGGACTGCACTTGGATGGATGACCGGTTCTGGCCAAGTAAACATTGGCGAAGTGGGACTACCCGTAAAGGTCTCCCCACCATTAAAAGCCATAAGAATTTCTTTCAATTTACGCAGAAGTCCTCTATGAGATTTGAGATGGAAATCACATTTCCACAATAAGTAGTACCAGTGTAATAGGGGATTATGACTATCAACTACATACAAAACTGATACAGTTTGAACATACACAGTCAAGTACAAAGTAAAGCGAACAAAGCCTAGTTTTCTGTCTCGGTGAAAATTCCATTTTCCTATTTTCCATCACCCCTTGCTTCCATGAAAGAACAAGAAAATTCCGATAGCGCTTTTCACTTTCATTTGAAAAGTATATGAAATGTGAAAAGTATGAGGAGACTATGAGATGAAAAAGGGTCTTTGTCCTAGTAGTATATACAGTGATATAGGCCTAGTAATAGGATAGTAATATGGGCTTATACATAGTTATAGTCATGGTTGGTCCGTGATATACGAGTAATAATATAAACAGTGATAAAGGCCTTGTAATAGTATAGTAATATAGGCATATATATAGAAATAGTGTGGTTCTAGGGTCCCTGACTGACTGACATCCTCAGAAAGAATGGTCTGATGATGAATAAATGCAGGCAGCATGCATTACAGTCAACAGGGGAGAGAAGAAGAGAAAAGAAAAGAGAGGAAAAAGGGAAGGGGAGATTTTTCAAAAGAGCAAGGGTTTCACTCTGGGAAAATGGGGAGACCTGTACATAGGAAAATGAACAATATGTGAATTATGAGAAGGATTTTTCACCCTTGTTCAAGTTACAGTTGTTACAGTTGTATTGGGAGTTGATACAAAATTTGTTTTCAAGTTACAATATCTTCAATTTTAGTTGAAAATTATGTTATTTTTAAATCGATGATGAGTAACTTGTGAATTATGAGAAGGCTTTTTAATCCTCGTTCATGTTTCAGTGGAACAAATAAATAGTATGATAATATTCAATATTATAATGAATTTAAGATAAATGAGTTAATTTCCTGTTTTACATTGTGATGAAAATTGATATTTCTTGGTCAATAGAATAGAATGACTTCTTCATTTTAATGACGTGGCGAAGTTTGGACAGTAATGTCCTCTTCATTTCTAAGCCTTAGTGAAATACTCTTGGAAACATTTACAATTTTGTATAATGAGTGGGGTTTTTGCTATTTCTTGTATATTTAGATAGAAAATATTCGTTAACAATCAGTGTGGAATATCTATTTTCATTACTCTACGTTGTATGTATTTATTATTCTTATGATGAATGCCCACAACTTGAATTAAGCTTTCATACGTTGGAAAGTTGGAACCATAATTTCACTAGACATTGAAAACTAGGAGAGAGGGCAAAGATTTTGTTTCGAAAAACTTCTTATGAACAAAGAAGTTCATTCTTGAGAAAGAGAGTGGATTTTGGCGAAAAAGTTGTTGAAATTATTTGATGAATAAGGGAGTAAAATTATGAGAAAGTAAGAAGAGTAGTTGGGTGGAGAGGTAAAATATTTTGAAAATATGTTAGAAAAAGGGTGATATTTCAATTCGTTCATCTTATGAAACACAACAAGATCTGTATAGTTTAATCGAGCAAAGAAGAGACTCTGGCAAGATGGGAAAATGACTCCAGCTCGCTCAATATTGGTTGAAAAATAATAAATTTTATCTCAAATTCTAGAAAACATTTTCCTCTACAATTTGAGAACAAATTGATGATTTTTGAACCAATATTGTTCGAGCTGGAGTCATTTTCCCATCTTGCCAGAATGTCTTCTTCGTTCGACCCATCCTTCACCTACAGACTTCTCATTCACCTCCATACTTTGCTTTCATAAGTTGCCTAAATGAACTCAAATCAATCATCCTTGACAGCCTCTTCTCCATTCTGCTGAGTAATCCCTCCTCGTTCAAACTTTATATTTATTCTGTGTTTTCTCGGGTGCTGCTTGAAGCAGTCTTCATCTTCAAAACGTAGCCACTTGTACGAAATAGAATAGATTTATCAAATCCATCATTTTGTACCACTGTTCGGTTTCCAAAGGAATTGAATTATTTATCAATATAAGTGATGTGGTATCATAACCTCATTCGGACTACCTATTACAGTAACTTTAATTCTGAAGATAAATAGTGAGGACAAACAATGTTTTTTATCTCCCAAATCTTGATTAATTTGATTATTTTTATATTTCAATGAATAAATTAATTAATGAATTTGGTGTGTTATCCGCATGTATACCGGTTGAACATGATATTATATTTGAGGCATCTTATTGGAAATTAGATCACCTCTTACTGATTTCTTGGTTTTGTAGTTTTCTACCATATTGTTGTATGCTGGATGAATGGAGAACTTCATCTTCTCATACAATTGTCTTATTTCTTATCTAAAATGATATATTCAATTGAATAAAGTATTTTAAACAAAACTACTATACCATGTATTAGTTATGTGATTAAAGAGTGTTATAGAACATAAAAGTATTATAGTACATTGATGTCCGGTTTTTCCAAGCACACTCAAATTTGAGGGACCCTCAAGTTTACTACACTTTACTGCATTTGCTATACTTATCATAGAAAATGTCAGCTGTTCATCAAAATTTGAGGGTCCCTCAAGTTTACTACACTTTACTACATTTGCTATACTTATCATAGAAAATGTCAGCTGTTTATCAAAATTTGAGGGTCCCTCAACTTTGAGTGTGCTTGGAAAAACCGGGCAATAGTGTGTTGAATATATTATACAATATTTGAATTAGATGCGGTTTTTTTCAATGGAAACTGTTTAATTTTCTGTTGCAGAGTAAAGTGCAGCAGTTTCAATCGGCGTTGAATAAACTTAGTCGAGAGAACGAACAGTTGAAGAAGCAGTTGAGGACTTTTGAAGCTGCAGTAAGTTTTTATAATTTTCATTATTTTATTCATGGTTCTATCAAGCCAAATTGTAATTTTAATAATCAATAATATCGTGTTTGTTGACCGGTATATTATACCAATGGAAATTGTAGATAACTCGTAATTCAATTTTGAAATAGAAATGTTCAAACATTTTTTGTGTGGAACGCAAACAGTTTAAGCCAAATTTCAATTTTACCGGACTTTATAACCATTTTTATACCAATGGAAATTAAGGATAACGCATACCGGTAATTAAATTTTATAATATAACATGAAAATTTGAAGATTTTTTATATAATTGTACAAAAAATTATGTAAAATTATATTATATATAATACCGGACAATCTGGAAATTAGGGAACCACTATCACGAAGCTTGTCGGTCTTTTGAAACACTCTTTAGGGCTTCAAAAAAGTTTCTCCAAAAAATTTTGGATTAAACCATCAGCTGGCTCAATTGAAACACAAGTTAATAAAAGTGACCATACACTGACAACTGATAGTTTAAACTAAAATTTCAGTTGAACGTATTTGGAGAAACCGGCCCTTAGAAGAGTAGAAATTTGCTATGAAAGGTTCAAAAGACATTAAGAGCCGGTTTCTCCAAAAAAGTTAATCTGAATTTTGGATTAAACCATCAGCTGGCTCATTTAAAACACAAGTTAATAAAAGTGACCATACACTGACAACTGATAGTTAAAACTAAAATTTCAGTTAAACGTATTTGGAGAAACCGGCCTAAATTAATCAATACAAGTTAACATTGTTCTCATCAATTTAAATCAGCTGTAGACATGAAATGATGAAACACAAGCTCAATGTTTAAATTTTTGGTGCTGAAGCCAATCGCTTATCTTTTCAAATATTTTCAGGGAGGTGGCAAAGTTGTTGAAAGACTGCAAGAATTGGAAAGAGACAACTCAGTACTGTCACAGGAGGGCGAAGTGCAAAGGCGACAGTATGAACGATGCCTGGATGATGTTGCCAATCAAGTGGTCAGGGCACTGCTAGCTCAAAAGGTAAGTAAGGTTAGAGTGTTTATGTAGCCTATAATCTATCCATTTATTGAAAATTGAAGAAAGAACAATGAAGTTAAAGGGTAAAAACACTGATATTGAATCTAAACCGTCTTCTATTCCCAATTTTGATAGTTTTTCCAAATATTGGTTATGTTTGTATTCTACAAGTATGTATATTATCAATTATGTATTCTACAAGTATTCTATGTAAGACTTATATAACTTTTTATCAGAATATTTTCACAAATTTTACAAAGTTATTGATTCAATTTTCAAATTTTTGATGCACAGCAAACTTTAATGAATAATATAGTTTTTGTCACAAATTACATAATTTGTGATGGTTATTGTTCAATATTAATCATATTATTTGAAATAGCTGAACTTAGTTAAATATACAAAGAGGGGATTGGTCGCTCTCGCTCGATGGGAGATGAGAGTGGCCTTATAAATAATTTTTTATTGATCCATAGATGAGAGTTGTCTTAGTATTAGAGACCTTATTGAATGAAAAATGAATGAATCTGACTTTATTATGTCTGTGATGTATAAAAATATGGAACAAATCAACTCAATCATGAATTTGTACTTTTTTTATAAATTTTATATTATCTAAATATTCACTGTTTTATATATTACGTATCTATTATATTTTATTATCTATTATGTATTAAATTATACTGTATTATGTGGTTACTCATCTTGTATCTGTATACAGAGTCTGCAAAGAACAAAAATCTCCTTGTAATCTATTCAACAAATTTCAATTCTAGAGATTCCATATCGTTACTAATCGTTACCATATTGTTACTAATTTTGAATGTGTCTACAGGGTCTGCGGGAAGAGATCGGCAGCCTGCATAGACGCATTAAAGACCTGGAGACCCAGAACAGGGCGCTGAGTACGCTGTTGATTCAACAGCTGCAAGGCGCCACTCCAGTTACTCCCTGCTCGTTGCTAGCCGCTAGTCAAGATAAACCAACTAAAGCAACTGTGGTGAGTAGGCTATTAGAGTACAAACTGCATTATTTAAGATTTTATAGGTATATTTAAAAATAATTTGGGTATCTTATTGAAATATTTTAAAACTTTTCAAAATAATGCTGGTAGCTTCTTGAAGTAGTTCGAACGAGCTGATGAAAAATTTGAAACTCAGTGGTCACACTTAGTAACAAAGTTTTCAAATAATGTGAATCTCAGTACCCTTTTATAAGGGTACCTATTGAAAACATTATTTTGAAATTTTGATAAGTACAGTAGCCCAGAGAAAAAGGAAATTTTGAGTAAACAGTGTCTATAGTCATAGAGAATAGATAATTGAAGTTCAACTATTCTTACTGTATATATGCTATAGTATAACCATCAATTTTTGCAATAAAGTAATGAGTAACTGTTAAAATAATGAAGGGACATATTATTACGTCAGTTCTTGAAAACAACCATATAATACATTCTTCTCGTATATGTTTTTCTACACGAAATATGCATAATAAATCTTTGTAGCAGCGCCTGTATAATATTTCTACAAGGATTCTAGAACAAAAAAATGTTCAGGTCTACTATATCTTGTAGAATCAAATTAGATAGCATGAAACTCATTGCGGGTTTCAAAAACAAAACCTTTCTTAATTAGAACGTTCAACTTGAGTACAAATAAATCATAATTTTATTCTTCTATTGTAACTTATAGATCAATTTTTTATTCACACAACCTTGGACAACATTGACTTTTCATTGAAAAAATTGGGATATAAATACTACAGGCTCAGCCTAGTTATTACTTCTGAATTAATTTTTATGATAAGTCAATCAATGTACGTTGTTCAGGTAAGGGTAGTAATAAATAAAAAATATTCTCCAAGATACAATACATAGAAATAGTCTGCTCAAGCGAAGAAGACATTCTGGCAAGATGTAAAAATGACTCCAGCTCGGTCAATAATGGTTTAAAAATTATAAACTTAGTTGCAAATTGTAGATCAGAATGTTTTCTATTATATGAGACCAATATTGATCAAGCTAGAGGTATTTTCCCAACTTGCCAAAATGTCTTCTTTGAATTTGTATAATGGATAGATGAAAATTTAAAAAAATGTAATCTCGTTCAATTGTAGACATTGGCGCTTCCGGGTGGAGGAGGACGATCGTCGCGCGGTCGTCCGGTTAGTTGCGACGAGGCCCGCTTGAGAGCGCTGCTAGTCGGTGGTGGAGGCGGGTTGGGTGATGATGGAGGGGGAACAGCTGCAGCGCTGCTCTGGCTGCCGGTGCAGCGGCCGAGGTCGCTCAACCTGGACGCCAGCTGTTGCCAGTATCGGACGCATCGCAGCGCTGCAGTCAGTGCAGCCCGACCGCCGCTGCTCACGTCGCCTCTTACCGGTTTGTATTGTGTGGAGTAAATTTTACTCCACCCATTTGATGTTGCATTTTAGTCCCTGGACTTGAATACTAAAGTATTACGTTTTTGTTAAGGACCAAGGGTGCATTCATTATGGGTTAAAGATGAAGATGAAAATGAAGATGTCATTGAAGTTGATATTCACCAATCAGCTGTAATAATCAAACACAATGCAATAAATGGAAGTGAGCATGCGATTTAATAAACGTCATCTTCATTTTCATCTTTTCTATTTCCAACTCACTAAGAATAAAGTTATATTTTAGATAAGTATAATGAATAATTGTGAACTCCTATATGCACAAATGAATATTTTATTACAAGTTCACATTTGGTTTGAATTTCCAAACTCATGCTAAGTGTCTCTAATGTTTGATTTAAATTATTATTTGAACAAAAATAACGATTTAGTTGAAATATATAGAAGATATTGAAGATACTGTAGTTGCCTAGAAATATATGGATATGAGGATATCTGTGCATTGGATGAAATAATTATATTGAATATTGCAGTTTATCTGGATTTCGGCTCTCATTGGATTTTACAATCACAGTAATCATTGAGATCTCTGCATTACTTGATATGATATCGTTTCAATTCTCTTCTCTTCACATGTCTTTGTTGCAAAATTGACGAACTCTGTCACCAATTCTTTTACGTTTTCCTTGTCTATCAGGTGGTAGCAGCCTTAAGAAGAACGGCGAGGATGAAGGAAGTGAGAGTCCGGAGAGCGGCAACCGTGACGAGGGATATTCGACAATGTCGTCGGACGTGCAGGGCCCGGTCGAGGCACCGAGAAGGGGACTCGAGGACCTCAAGGAGGCCACCGATGAGACTGAAGCGGCCGCCGTACCTTCTATCGACTGTTCCACCTCGCCTGACAGGTGAAAATTTGGGCGGTTTCGTCTGTTCCTTGTGCGCACCGACAGCTTCTATTGTCAATTGAAGTTGTCATTCAGCTGGGCCTAAATGATGTTTTTAAATCAAAAGAAACAATAGGTGTTGGTAAATTACATCAGGTACAAGAGACAGACGAAACCGCTTAACGTTTTTGCATCAGTAAATAATTTCTGTATTGAAAAAAAATTTCTTTTGTCAACTTCCAAAGAATACCAGCAAATACAACAATGTATTTTCAGAAACACATGATTGGATTTCAAAGCTGTAAAAGTATTATTCATTGTTAGCTTAGTGGAGTTTTATTGTTTCATATCATAATCAATTCACAAGTTTCATGATATATATTACAAATTACTTCAGGAAAATTTTTAACTAATGAAATATATTTGTCAGTCGTCAGTGATTTGATTATAATGAATTCGGTTTTCATTCTCCTTCTCATCCTCCTTGTCCTTATAATTATTTATTTTACTTCCCTGTTCCTTCACTTATTTCACCTCCTTCTGTGTTTCTTCCTCCTCCTCCATCTTCATCCATCCTGAAACAATTCTCTTTCCTACCATCCAACTATTTCTGTCAATTTGCAAATATACCCTGTTCGGGATACAAATACTACAGGCTCAGCCTAGTTATTACTTCGGAATAAATTCTTATTAAAAGTCAATGATCGTTGTTCAGGCCAGGGTAGTAATAAAAAAAATATATTCTCCAAAATACAATACATTGAAATAGTCTGTCCAAGCAAAGAAGACATTCTGGCATGATGGGAAATGACTCCAGTTCGGTCAATATTGGTTGAAAATTATAAATTAGATCCCAAAGTGTAGGAATGAATGTTCATTCATATTTTTAAATCAATATTGACCGATCAAGAGTCATTTTCCCATATTGCCTGCAGGATGTCTTCTTTGCTCGACCATTGATGAATGGATTAAAATAATAAATGTCTCTTAGCTAGATGTAACTATAGAGACTGTACTCAGTTGGAAAATCTATAGAGCGACTGTATACGGTATGTTTAATCAGTATACACTCTTAATCTATTTTTTCATTACAAATGCTTATTTGGGATCAGTTATCCTATTGGCATTCACAAAATCTCTATAAAATGCATTATTGGTCTGTTGAGATTGATATGAAGGCAACCAATCATTATAGAAAATTTTACTCTTGCTTGGAAAAGAGGTATACAGTCGGTGAAACCATTCTCACCAAAAATTCATTTCAATTGATTAACTAAAAATTCAATGTTTATTTTTGCAGAATCCTAGACGTACCAGAGACCTCCGACCTTGTTCTGATTCCGTTGAGCGTTGCCGTGTCGGCCCAGACCCGTCACAGTTTCCCCCCGGTTGAGGAGCTGCTGCCCTTTCAGCACATAATGCGCAGCTTCTCAGACTCCCATCTCTGTCTGAAGCTGACGCCCAACTCTCCATCACCCTCCTACTCGCTCACATCGGCTGAGTCGCTCTTCCTCTTCGGAGACAAATCGCAACAGCCGCTCCGCCGCTCGAGAGCTACTAATAGTCTGTTATGTGAGTTAATTTGGAAATGCGCTTGTGACCTAATTTTAATTTTTCTATATTTTTCCAGTTATTTAATAATTATTAATATATTTTTTCATTGTTGATATCAAATTGATTTGGAATTGCATTACATTTTATAATATCTAATTCTACCGAGTTTTACCATTCCATACAATTGAACAAAATTGATGTTTAATTGGAACTTATTTAAATTTTGATTTTATATTTGGGATTGGATGAAACCAATGAATTACTATTGGAAAAAAATAATATTAATAATTTCATTCAGAATGTAATTGAGCATGTGAAAAACGTAGTTACAAGTACAAATAGGGCAATCCAACAATTGTCACATAAATAATGGATATAATGAATCATTCAACACAATATTTTCGCTAAATTTTTGTCTAATAGATTGCATTATAAAAGTATTATAATAGATTAATTATGTTAATGAATAAAAATCGAAATCACAGTACCCTTTTTAGCAGTTTTGTAGCAACTTCTCAGGATACCGAAACATGTTGTGATCAAATGAAAAATTCTAATAGAAAGAGTACTGTGATTCGATTAATACATTGATGGTAGCCCTAAACAACAAGGAAACATAGCATATGTATTTATTATACTACACAGTTTTTTGTTCATTGATCTTCAAATTAAGTAATTGAATTCCTTTATTTTCTAGTTTTCTTTCCCCATATAATTTATTGTCTATGATATTGTATAATATTCATTGAATTCAATCATTATCCACAACTATTAAGAACTGTGAGTTTATATGAGTGATAGCTCATTCTAAAATGTTGATAAATAATTATCTTTGTACAGTACCGTACTGAGATTATTTATAAGTATTAATTAAATAATTAATTTTTCAAAACCTTCAATTTCAGGTACAGCTGTTCAAGAAGAAGAGGACGACAGTGGGTCGTGGAGCAGTGTGGATAACTGGGACACAGACTACATCCAGCATTGGCTGAGGTTGGACGAGACAAGATCCCAGCTACAACAACAAATGGAGTACGATGCAGCCGAGCTAGAAGACTGGACCATGGAGGAAACCGAATTCTGGAGGAGATGTGAAGCAATCACACCCAGCCAATCACATTATTTGCCTTCAATCCAGGAAACCAACGCCTCAGAACTGGAAGAAGATGCCAATGAATGTCTGTGGAATAGCTCAAGTTACCTGGTGGACATGTCGTCTGATGGGAATGAACTTACTGGAAGATGTTTATGGCCCACAAGTGCTAGATGCTTGATTTCTCCTGGGGGAGATTCATGGTCCAGTGTGGGAACTAACTCAGAAGATAGTAAATCGTGTAATGATAATTGCCAAAATGGCTCCAAAAGATCTTCAACAGCTATGAGCACAGATAGTGGGGAATCACCAGCTGTGGGAACCGACTTTACCAGAGATTTCTACAGATTGGTCAAATTTGAAAGCACCAAAAGTTTGGCGTCTACATCTTCCCGTGGCGACAATGTTGGTCTGAAACGTCAAGATTTGTCGTTTTCATCAGACAGGGAGCAGGCACTGCAAAGTGTGCTGCATTTTATTGCAGAACAGCAACAGTATTGCTTGTCCAGGGAGGTACAAGATCATCCCAGTGATGGATTGGATGTGTCGCCGGTGAAGAGTTTGTGCAATGATGAGAACGAGAATAGGAGTAATGAATTGGTGGAAGGATTGATGAGTGTTGAAGAAACCCTTGAATCAAAATTGTGCATGAAACCAAATGAATGTTTTGATAAGATTTCACCTGAATCTAGTACAAATGTAGAAGAAGATGAAGAGGGGAAAGTTGTTGTGTTGAGTGAAAATGTGGAATTGAAGAGACCAAACCTTGTTTCTGATGATTTCTCCAATGATGGCATCAATGATTGTTTGGATCTGAGGCATAAGGATGTGGAGGAGGCTAGTGCAATATCAAATGATGTGGTGGATTGTGATGTAAATAGTTGTTGCAATGTTAGGTTAGGTTCAAAAGAACAGATCTTGCCAAATGATACTAGTTGTAGGGTTAGTGATAAGGTTGAGGAAGCAATGGAGGAAGTACAAAAAGAAGTGAGATCACGTGATAGTTTGTTGGAGCAACCTAGTTTAATTCCAAGACTGATACGGCCTGAATTGATGGCAACCAAATCTACGTTTCTTGGTCCGGTTCCTGAGGAAGATGAAGACCATTGTTCTGTTTCCACAACGGATTCAACACCTAAATCGCCTGAACCCAAACAAAAATCCTTAATCCCTAAGTCACCCAAATCACCAGAACCCAAACAAAGATCCCTAATTCCTAAGTCACCTAAATCACCAGAACCTAAACAAAGATCCCTAATCCCTAAGTCGCCTAAATCACCAGAACCCAAACAAAGATCCCTTATTCCTAAGTCAACTCCCAAATCACCTGAACCTAACAGAATCTTCAGGCGACCTGTTGATGAATCATCAACTGCAGAACCCAGTTCTGAGGCTTCAGTGCTGGTGGGTGATTCGAATTTCCATGAAAGAGCTTCCTCCAAAGATGTGATTGACGAGCTTAATAGGATGATAAGGAAGGGCGAGGACAGTGCTGAGGTTGAGACCGCGACCGCAATGACCAACTTGGATATGGGTTGTTGCTGTCCTACTGGTTGGGTGCATGTGGAGAGGGATATCGACTTCACTGATCCTAAGGTGAGCACTTTGTTTATTTTTATTGATTAAATATTACAAAATGTGTTATAGGTTTAAAACCCCCAATTGCATAACATGAAGTACATCCATTCAACTGTACAGATCATGAAAATAGATTCAAATAAAGAAAAGCTTGATCGTTACTACAGAGATTGAGTTTAAAATAATATAAAGAACGAAAAAGCAAAGAGTAGATATAATATGTTGAAACAAAAATAAATAGAAAAAATAATATTGTTCAAAACAATAAAAAAATCCATCACCTATTTAACTTCTTGTAGGTGAGTACGTGAGAAGTCTAATAGTTGTATTGAGATTTCTATTCAGTTTAACTTATAAGTAAGGTTTTTCTCAATTTGAGCAATCATTCAAGTATTTAGAGAATCTTCTCAACATCTATAATTGTCAAACATGAGGAAAATAATCCACCTTCCACCAACACAATTTGAAACAAAAATGTTTTTATATTAATTTTTTTTATTCTTACGAATCAAGTACCTAGATAGTAGATTCAATAGAATTATAGAATATCGATGAATAGTCAATATAACATAAGAATAATTCAGAAAATCTTTAAATCTATAATTATTATAATATACTTATTTTCTCTTAGGGCTACTGTATTTGTTAAAACTTTATATAATTAAAATCAAAGTACCCAGGAAAAATAAAAATATTTTATAAAAAGGGTACTTTGATTTCAATTATATAAAGTTTTATTATAATATATTCATCAATATACGAGTAGCCTATAGATTATAGGTATGATTATAGTTCTTATTTTGACAGAATAATGTAGCCCCTATTTTCATAATTTTCCACCAAATCTACTCTTGTATCTTCTTTATTAAAGTCGACTGACTCGGAATCGACCTCATATGTGACATTCAATATACATTTACATATTATACTTATATCGATATTAAGTGGTGTTTTCAAGAAATTGATAATCACTAAAACATAACTATTAGAATAAATAATCACTGAAAATATCACTATATCCTCAACATAAAATGAATGTAATATTATTGATGTTTTTGTTAAAGGCTCGTGCGAACTTGCTGGACGTGATGCTGGCGGCGAGTCACAGTTCGTCGAGCGCCTCGAGTGCCTCGGATGGAGGCGGCAACAGCAGTGATAGCGAGGCAGACGAGCCACCCGACTATCAGCATCTGCATCGGATTCACCGGTTTCGGCGACAGAAGAAAGGTAGCCTACATTCTGTTAATGATGTATTGATTCTGTTATAATAATTTGGCAGTAGCGGCTTCTGTCAAGGTTGCTCAACAACCAGAATTTTTGCAGTAATGCAGGAAATTATACTGAGTGTTTCCAAAACAGTCCGACTTTTGAAATTCTTCAAAATTTCAATTATTTTATAGTTATGTCGCAGCGTCATTAGGGTAGCGTTAGCCTACGGTACTTATGAAATCAATTCTCATGTAGAATTAGCTGAGGAATACAATGGGATCAATTAGAAGTTTCTAATTTCAATAATTATTGACTTAATGAGCAAAATATTCTTGAAAACTGGATTTTCCAATTTCAAAGAGATAGAAATAGGATGCTCAGTTGTTGACCGGAATTTTATTGTAGAGAATTTTATTTTGAAAACCTTTCAGCAATACTTTTTTGTCTGTTTTATTTTCGTTTAAATACTTGCCTAGATCATGTTTTTTGAGAGACAATAGACGATGCTTTACAACTATTAGTAGATTTCATCACGGTTCAAGAGACATCCGAAACCTGGCGTCTGCTGTACAAGAAAAGACTGCAAATCAGAGTTGGTCTAATTATATGATTAGTGTCATCTAATTATAAAGTCTCTGTAGGAAAACTTATAACTGTATTGAATTGTAATTGAAGGATACATTTTATAATATTGATTATTGTAATCGAATTACATTTTCAATGTGTTTCTTTGTTACAGCCTCGGCAAATCGCGAACCCCTGGGCGCGCTGCGCTGTCCATCATCAGCCCCGCGCCCCTCCATAATCGGGCGCGACGATTTTTTCGTCCGCTACGGCGAGAAGGAACGAGAAGCAGTCGCCAGTTTCGACTTTCTCGAAGAACTGTCAACCACGTCCCTTAGCGGGGCGTCATCCTGTGATAACAACCCCCCCAGCAGGGGTGCCTCCTCCTCCGGCCTGAGGGGGGGCGACTCGCCTCCTCTGTCGCAAACGCCCGATCCGGACGAGGGTGGTCCCGGATCGCTGCATTTGGACGGCCCCGGATCTGGGCATTTGTCGTTGAGCGATTCGTGTGCGGGAAGCTTCTCCGGATCGGAGCTCAGCCTGGAGAATCACTAGAAACCAAAGACTAGAGACTAACCTAACCTAACTTACCTAACCTGACTGTAAATAGGAATTTCTTGGACGTCTGTCTGTCTTGTCCCGTACTACTAAAATCGTAGTAGCTCACTAAAAAGTAAACTTGAATCCAACTTCAAAATATCATTTTATTAATCGTATGTGGTAGTACCGTTTCATACACCACGATTTCTGGAAGTTTGGTTTTTTGTCGTCCTTATAAATTTAGGCTACTATATTGAACAGAACTTAGCAAACAGTTAATTTGCCTCTGGGCATTTCATATTTTCGCCAAGCTTTATTCAATCTAGTGAAATTTATAAGGATGGCAAAAAACCGATTGTCCAAAAATCTTGGCGTTGAAACTGGACTTAGAGTTCGCAACAAAAATTAAAATGTTCTCATTTTTTCCGCTTGTACTTTTCAACAACTGATGCTCTCTGCAAATAGTCTGAGAAACTGTTCAGTACCAGCTGACTAGAGTATATTTGTTACTAATATTCTCTAGTAAGAAAATCCGGTACTCATACTATTTGCAGACATTATCAGCTATTGGAACGTATAGAGAACAGACGAAACTGTCTTTTGTTGCAACCTAAAACTGAATCAAACTGAATTAAAAATTTCTTGCCTAGGTGTTATCTAATTGAGCTTAACTATAAATTCAAAAACTTCAATTTACCTAGCTTCTACAGACTACTGTAGTCTAAAATAGTAATCAAGTATAATTTTCTAGATTTGGATTACTTGAATAACTTAGTATTAAATATAAACTTTGACTTCTTTTAGCCTCGCCCTGAAACAACAAACAAATAAGTTACAATAGCCTGATTCTAGATTTTTGTCTGATTCAGAAGATAATTCTAAAATTGTCTATTCCTAATAATTGAGAAGTTAGACACATCTTAACCGTCCATCTACATGGCTCCTAAATTGATCTAAATTAATTTCAAATTTTGACCTGTTTCTACTGAAACAAGTTATCCTTGTGTTATATCACTATTTGATTCAACTTGATTGCGAATATAGACACGAAGTCTAACTGCCCCTGAACAAATCCAGATTAATTTTAGTATTTGACTTTTCCTTGAATAACTTGTTAAAATTTGAAAATTTACAGTACATCTGACATTTCATACAGTTAGCCTAACATGACTTCAGATTTGGACCTAATTTATTGTGATGATTAATTTAGAATATTTTTGGAAGTCTTGTCATCTACCTGTCCCTAAACTAATCTGACTTTATATTTTAATTAGCGTTATGTTCAATAACATAAGAGCTTATCCCCATGTAACTTGATCAGTAAAATTAAAAATTGAATTATTATTTTTAATTTTCTTGAATTCTCTTGAGTATTGTTTTTTACAAGATGCTTTCAATAAATCATTGCCTAATATTAAAATCAAACTCTTCTAATGTAAAATTATTTCTAATTAAGATCTTGAAGATGATTAATAGCATTGAATCCCCTTACCCAAAAATGTAATATCTTATTTAAAATTATATTCAACCCGAATATAGCCTACCTTCATGAGGCCTAGCAACATTGTTAATTGAAAATAATGATGACATTAAACACCCATTTAAAAAATGTATCACAAAATAAAATCAATGAGACAGATCTGAGGATTATTCTTCCTCCTTTTTATAAAAGCTTATTGCTAAAAAATTGGTACTGAACTTTCAAGGTCTTTAAAATATGTAGCTAGTTTGAAAGTACTGCTATAATAGATTCATAAAGTTAGCCTAATTACTAACTTTTTAAAATTCCTAGTGATTGAAACTCGCTGTATTAGAATTGAATATTGTGTACCTATTTGAATTGAAGAATTGTTTCACACTTATAGATAACATTTAAGATTGAATGTTATTGTTCAAGATTTGTTATTTTTTCTGGAAATTCATTTACTTAGTTCACAAGAGAACGAAATTTGTTTCCCTTTTCTAATTCCATGTAAGAAAATTGTTAATTTATTCTGCTAAAAAATGTTGATAATCCTGAAACTGTTCATTGAATCACTCATTGTATTCAACAATATTCATAATTATATATGCTTCAATATCAGGCCTATTATTGTAGTGCCTGCGAATTGAAAATGGAAATTTGAACGAACAATGGAAAAGGGTATTGCAAATCAGGGCAGCTCTTTATAGTTTAATTTTTTGTAGATTGAGAAATTCTGTTCTTAATTCCTGAGAATTAATTCTTTATAAGAATTGATAATTTCAATGAGTTGAATCCTCTAAAAATAAATTTATCACAGTAGCCTATTATAGTAAATGTTTTATGGTATTCAAAATTATAGAATTTGAAGGATACGGCTTTTTGGTAGTTTTGTGGTGTAGATCAATGCTTGCCTACCTAGTTCTTGAAAATAATGATAATTTTTATTAAAAAACTTCAGTTGCTTAGTTGGGTGCCTATCTTGAAATTTTGCTTTTTTCTAACTTTTTGTTGCTCACCTTATTTAAGCATTCTACTAATTCGTAGTACAGTGTATTTCGTAGCACACTGGAACATGAAATCATCCACAAGTAAAATTAATTTTAATTTATTTCACTTTCCATGACCGCAAGTGTAGTTAATATTCATCTCTGAACATGTAATTAACGACACTTCAGTCTAGTGTTGTTTAAAATAAAGTCCGAAAGCTTGTACTTGTAATGTTTACTAGTACTAGTGTTCTTGTATGTTTACTAGTACTAGAGTAAAATTATATGTTTTACTAATATTTAAAAATTTAGTCTATAGTATCGTTTACTAGTACTAGTGTTCTTGTATTTTTACTAGTACTAGAGTACTTCTATGTTTTACTAATATTAAAAAATGTGGTCTGCAGTATCGTTAATTATATATTCAGAGTAGAATTCATTGTTTTTAATAATAGTGAAATTTCTCAGGACTTGTAACGAAGCCATCCGTTCGTGATAGAATTCATTCATATTGATAATGGAAAAAAATCTCTTGATTAGCCTATCAATAACAACTAATAAATTATAATATCGATTAGTCTATAAAATACTCTGATGATCAATTATTATTCTTTGCACATAGATCTATCAAATCGTGGTTAAGTAGTAGAGTGGACATTAATGTCCAAACTTCGCCACGTCATTGAAATTAAGAAATCATTCTATTATGAATCTTTTGAATTAAGCTATCAACAACCTTAACCCTTATAAGTTTAGAGTTTGAGTTCCATTTGACATAAATTAGATTCCTAGGTTTGTATTGTTATCTTTTATTAAATTAGACTCTTTAAAATTTGATAACTCCCTAAAAATGTCCTGCATTTTTCATTCAATAGGCCTATATTTTGATTTTTATTCGCCTTGGAATTATTATTCTTCAAGAATAGTTTGATTTCAGAAATATTTTGTTTTCATCTTGTTTATTCATTATAGACATTTTTCAATGCGGTACTAAATATTTTATTCAAAATATGGATTCTTCCAGGATATACTTTGATTTGTTTTGAATTCTTAGAGTTCGATCTTTCTTCTAGAATTTCATTATATTTTCTCGTTTTTGAGTTAATAGTAAATCTCTAGACTGTAATAATTATAATTCAGGGCTGTTTGTATTAGATATATAGGTAGTTGTACAAAGTTGTAAATAACTAGTAACTGTGTACGTCGGTTTTGTATGTTCAATGTATTGTTAGTTGTAGAGTAGACCTACCATGTCTATGTTTGTAAAGTATGTAGATTTATTATTGCACTCATTTGGTTGTATTCATAATGAAATTTGAAAAAAATAGTTGATTAATCAAAGATTGAGTAGCATGGCATTTGTGTTTCTAATTATGCAATTTATGTTAAACTAGAGTTATGAATTGATTAATCCTGAAGTTGATATCAGCAGAATATCTGAAATTTGGTTAAGCCAGTTTTAGTCAAGTTGATTGAACTATATGTAACTTATATACCTCTTAAGAAAGTTTCCCACTTTTGCATCTTGAAATATTATTTTATTCTTTGTCTGATTCATTTATCATTCTTTTTTCTTTAAAAAATTCAAATCCTTGTATAACTTACATCTATTCACTTGTTGACATGAATATAATGAAAATGAATCTGAAAATTATGAAAAGTTTCATTTTATTCACTTGCCATGCTACTCAACCAAACTCTGTAATATTTATTCATCATTATGTAGATGAAAACAACGTGGTTACTTATTTAATATACAATTAATATATTTATTGAGTATTGGTATAAATCGTATTTAATTTTAATAAAAATAATTACCGAGAAATTGGCTTTTCATTTATTTATTCGAGTACCTTATGGCGTAGATTTTAATTTATTGTAATCCTAACTCCACTGTTTAATTGAAGATTAGAATTTTATTCTTATAAAATGAAGTGAACAGGTAAGTGACAAAATTCTTTGGGGAGCAATAAAATAATTATTCATGTTTTTTGTCATGGTTGTGGTGACATTTGGGTTGTTTAACATGAAATGAATTATAAGTTGTTTGTGGCAATGCTAATAATATAATATTATGGCATCCTAATCTCAATATATTTTTAAACCTATAATAAATTTGTATTGTTGAAAAATTAACACCGTTAGATAATAATTGAATTCTAACAATCAATATTCTATAGTAAATAGAATAAATCTAATTCTAAAATAGTGTCAATAAATCTATAGTAAAGAGACTGTAGGGTATAATCATAATTCTGCAATACTTACTAAGTAAGTAATACAGTATACAGTATCTAAAATATTTGATATAGTCTACTAATAACCTATCAGAAAATGTTTTGGTTTGTTAAATAAAACTTGAAGTATATTACATCATAACCACTACTTAATTGACAGAAACGAGATACCGTACCGTAACTCAGTTACTTTCTTACCCCAGATATAAAGAGCATATTAAGATACCTATATCGAGTCAAGAGCGACCTTATTAATAAACCATTCTGCTACCGCAGACTGCTTTCAGACGGTTCTATCAGAACTGAACATTATAACGGCCATTCGTTCACACTATAGCAATAGGTACTATAAGTTATAGATATTTTTGAAAGTCTTCTACTTCAATTTGCTAGAAGGTAAGTACAATATCTCCTGTGATTAAATATAATAAGCGTACCAAGAACGTTACAATAATTCATAAGGTTCTGTTTCAACTATGAATAAAATTATTGGTATGAATTATCAGAGTTTGCAGTACGGTATTGTATTCAGTAGTATGACACGCCTAAATATATTTTTTATATGTGAAACGCGGCTACCTAACTTACTTCTGTTTCAAATTTTTATCAATAAAGTCACAGTGAGCTTTAAAATAATACTGTTTATGGTACAGTATTCGTTTCATTTCTCTGAATTATTGCTAGAATTTCGTACTGAACGATTGAATTATTTGTTTGGGAATCTGAGATTTTCCTGAACGCTATATTCTCAGAATAAAAAAGGAATAGCAAGGATAACTTTCAATACATTTCATGCGATTATTTGATATTCAAAGTAAGTTACTGTATCTAAAAAATCCTAGTACTGTACACAAATTATACTAACTAATAATTTATTAAATCGAAATGTTCTAATAATATAATTATAATATTTAATTCTTCACTAGAAAACTGAATTTCAAAAATAGGTCTAACTTATGTATCTTTACAGTTTGCTGTGTAGTACTACCTACTTTCATTGTATGATTACTTTACTTTGCTTTAAAAGTAATACAATTGAATGAGTTAGTCTTAGTAAGTTAATCGAATGCAATTCATTGATGTTATTTCACAAAAGTTATTTATTATCTCTCATAGTAAAATGAAAAGGATTCTATTTTAAAAGCGTCTTATTGATTCAAACTTCCCGCTTCAACCGTGACGCAAGAATTACCCGTTTGAGTCTAATGTATTTAAATGCATTTGAAGTGAGTTTATGCTCTATTCCAGTTTTTATCTATATTCAAAACATCATTCTAATATTGATTTAGAATATTTGATATCTCAATTTCAAATTGTTTTGCATTCTTGAATTCGCTCCGCTTCAAATCAATACATCTGTTGAACGACCAACGCAAGGTAAAATTCAGTTCATTAGGTTGCCGGCATTGCAAGTTTTCGTGTTTCGAATATGGTGGATTCTCTTCTGGTGTACGTCGATTGTTATCCGTGATAATTCGCGATTAAATTGTTAGTTATCAATTCAAACAGTTTTATTTCGTTTCAAATATCAATTGAAGTTAATATTGTGTGATGTTCAGTGCGTGTAAGTGTTGAAAACCTGTTGGGCCACCAGGTGATGGCCTTGGTTACTGTGCAGAGATCACCCAGCTTAGGAAATTCTCCACAAAGTTCTGTAAGTTCCTACATAAATATTTTGATATCAATCTTGATTTAGAGCTTATAATTAGCTTATTTTGAACTGTCCCTATTAGTTACGTCAATTTTGAACCTACATTCACAAGGTATCATTCACATTCAATTAGCTATTTCAATCAAATCTGTATAACTTGGTTATAACCTGTATTTTTGGACTAGGGAGCTTTACGAGATAACTTCACTTATCACCTATCACATTGGTTCGATGAAACAACATCAACATGAATTTATATTACATAGTATTTGCTCGAATTCATAGCGTAATCTATGAATTAGAAACCAATAATGTTGTGTATAGGGGTTGTAGTTTATGCCTATCTTAGGCTAAATCCAAATAAGATTTACTGTCGATTCTCAAAAATGGCAATAACTTATCTATTGGGAGGTTTAGAAGAATAACCTTTGCATTGTTGAATAAAACAGCCTACCCCTACCCTGCTTTTGATAACTAATTTAGTTGGGAATTTGAGGTTTTAACTTAATCATATCTTCAACATAGCCTAGTACATGAGAACTGGGCAATCAAACTCATAGTCCCACATTTCTAACTTCTTATTATTAAGTTATTATTATTTAATTTTTTCTAATTTTAATGTTCCAGCTTATTGATAGAATTCTCTGATGGACCAAGGTAGCTAGGTAGCAATAGTAGGTAGACTTCACAACAAAAATTATGGCCTTTTCGTCCAAAGAGTAATAGAATAACTGTCTGTCCATCGCCTGTCCCTTGTAAGTTCCAACATCTCATGTTGTCTGCATTATAGTCTGAGAAACTGTATCGGACCATCAACCGAAGAAATTGATTATTATCAGTCATAAAAATATATATTTTAAGATAAATGAATAACTATTATAATAAATTATTGATAAGGTAGTTTAAGTCTTTCCAAACAAGGAAGACATTCTGGCAATATGAGAAAATGACTTCAGCTCGATTCAAAAATTATAAATTTTATCTCAATTTGTAGATCAGAATTTTTCCTACAATTTGAAACCAAATTTATAATTTTTGAACCAATATTGACCACTGGTGGCTCGTGCCCACGAAACAGGTGAAGTGCTCGTATCTTTTACTGTATAAATTTTCACCTGTTTCATGGGCACGAGCCGCCAGTGATATTGACCAAGCTGGAGTCATCTTCCCATCTTGTCAGAATGTCTTCTTTACTTGGATATACTATATTATTATAATAAGGTGCTATTATTATTATAAGTCAAGGTAGTTATTGTGAATGATGGTTATTATTTTCTTGGTACGTTTCTATTAAAGCTATGTACACCTATCCAATTTTAAAAATAAGATACATACGATTCATTTGATTGAATAAAAACAGTCAAATTAAAGTTTCTTATTGAAACATATTGAATCGTATCTTGTCTCTTTTATGATGTATCAACTTTTATATAAGTTAGGCCTACAGTACAGTCTATATAGGATTTGTAGAAGAAGTTTTGGGCTAACGCCTGTTTTTTCTCTCCTTTCAATGTATTAATTTGATGAAATAAATGAAATAATAATAATAATGAAATGAATTAGATTAAGAAAGGCAATTAACCTTTTGGAATTAAATGAATTAATGCTTTGATGCTACATTCTAGTCAATAGATGTCCCTTTACCCTTAACATTTTATATAAAACCTAAAAAAATCTGTAAATATTTTCTTTTGCGCAAAATATCAAACTGCATGAAAAAAACAACAAATTTCACGCCTACCAATCATCTTGTTAATTCATTGAATATCGGATATCGCTGATCAAATTTGAATCGTTTGTAGAACGTAGTTTTATCATATTACAAAATCAGTCATTAATATACATTAGTCATTCATAACCACCCCCCCCCCACAATCTAAAACTCAGTCATTGTTTGCTTATGACAGATAATCATTTATTCTCTTTATAGAATCCGGAAGTCCCTTTAAATATTCAAAATTATCGTTTCAATTTAATCTTTAAGGTTGTCACTGTTACTAACTATTCTATTTTATTGTATATATTTATATAGATTGTTTGAATATATCCTGTGGGTTCCATTGTTGAGCTATTTCCCATTGAAGCGGAAACTAGGTTGGTATAGTCTGTCCAAGCAAAGAAGACATTCTGGCAAGATGGGAAAATCACTCCAGCTCAGCCAATATTGGTTAAAAAATGATAAATTTGGTCTCAAATTGTAGAGCAGAATGTTTTCTACAATTTGAGACCAAATTGTAATTTTTGAAACAATATTGATTGAACTAGAGTCATTTTCTCATCTTGCCAGAATGTCTTCTTTGCTTGGACAGATTATATTTCCGAGGCATTGAATGGTTATTTCACGCATAAATATGGTCTCATTGCATGCTTGAATTGCTGACAGTGGTGGGGTTTTGTAGTTTTTCGCTTTGGAATTGTTGTTGTCTGTCCTAGCAAAGGAGACATTCTGGCAAGATGGGAAAATAACTCTAGCTCTGTCAATATTGTTTCAAAATTATCAATTTGGTCTCAAATTGTAGGAAACATTCTGCTCTACAATTTGAGACGAAATTTATAATTTTTTTAAATCTATATTGACCGAGCTGAAGTCATTTTCCTATGTTGCCAGAATGTATTCTTTGCTTGGACAGACTATATACAGAGTAGTCTCTGTGGATAGAGTTGAATGCATGAAAATAGTCCAGTGAGACTTTGTCAATTCAGCTCATAATGAATAAAAATTAATTTATATCTCCATAATACATCTGACGAAAAGGCATTATTTATAAGTAAGTGAGGGGAGACTCTGTTGTTCCAGTTTCCATTTCACTATTTTCATTCGTTTTACTATAGTAGGGTTCGTGTACAGCAAAACCATAGAGTATATTGATTCTCTTGTAATGGCTGGTTACAGGCCTATAGCGTGACCATTACGCATAATCTTATCTTGGCTATTTATGGTATACCAGCTGTTTCTTAGAAGCCGGAGGAAGTTTTTCAAAGTTTTAGTGAATAACTTGATGACCCAAAAAGGGGGAACTCAACTTGATAATAATGATATGTATAGTTTTCAATAAATGTGAAATTTCCATAAATGTTACTAAATCATTTGAAAATCACCAAAACGTCAAAACATGTTAAGTTGAAATATTAAATATTTAAAAAGGGTACTGAGATTTACATTTATTGAAAACTTTTATAAGTAGCCCTAAGAAAAAGGAAATAGTGATATGTATAGCTATGTTTATTCACCCCCCCCCCAAAAAAAATTAAAACTATTTTGAAAGTTTTAGGCATTGGAAAATTGTTTGATGATTTTGTTTGGGAGTCACTGTACAAGTAATATTATCGATCAATAAAAGTAAAGATTTTTCATTGTAACTTTTCATATTTCATTCATTGTTCAATGGTTAATGGTGACATGGTTTCGTTAAGGCTTGGGTGTAGAGACGCCATGATGGATTTTTATCCTAATGGTTAATGTAAGTAAAATGGTTTAACTTAGTGGTTTTGTTGAAGGGAATAAATACGGTAATTCATCTCATTTTTGTGTAAGTTTATATTGTGTTCATTATCAGTATTAAACAAGAAAACTAACTTAAATCGGCTACTGTCATAACCACAGATTTATCAAACATTGAGATACCAGTTTCCGTTATCACCCAATTATCATTATTGATGATAGGCGTACGTTTACGATACGTAATGATACTTACGTGGTCAAGTGGTAGAGTGGACATTACTGTCCAAACTTCGCCACGTCATTAAAATAAAGAAGTTATTCTATTCTATATTAAATTCATTATGAGTCAATTTCCCCATATTGTCAAAATGTATTTTTTGCTTGACTATGACTGTACAGTAGCAAAGCAATCTACACTCTTACAACAACAGTAGGCCTATATAGTATATACATACATCAACTATTCCTATATATTTGGTAGACCTAGATAGGCGGCGTTGAATCGAAAACGGCATAAAATTCAAATTAGATCGGGTCGCCGCTGGAACTAAACGATTACCGTGATTTGAGCCAGCCAAATCCGACGGTGGAAATCGGCTCAGAGAAAAAAGGCGGCCTCTCCGATTTCAAACAGAAACTGGGAAACACTTTCCACAAAAACACTGGGAAAACAGATGGAAATAACACAGGCTCTCCAGAGAAGAATACTTTTTCTCTCTGTCATCTAATAAATAACCTCGACACATATTGTATAATATAGTGAGGTATTATTTTGAAAAGAGAATTGTTTTGTAAAAAATTGATACTGAAAATATGTAATGTTTTGAATTTATAAATAAACTCATCTGGATGTGTCGTCCAACATCCATCCAGAGAAATTATTTTTAATATTGAGAAATTCTCTTGCTAGGTATAGTCTGGTTGAGCAAAGAGCATTGAACAGCTGCCATTTTGAAGGAATGTCTTCTTTACACGACCAGACTATAGTGTCATTTTATGGCGTTTGTATTAAGGTGTCAATCCGACTTCAAACAAATAAAGAGATTAAATAAAATAAAAACAAACAAATAAAAGAGATAGGCGACTATTGGAATCGACTATTTGGAATAATTTAAAGACGGCTTTTGTAGTTGAGCCGTCATAGCTATGGTCTGTCCAAGCGAAGAAGACCCTCTGGCAAGATGAGAAAATGACTCCAGTTCGGTCAATATTTGTTCAAAAATTATTAACTTTGGTCTCAAATTGTAGATTAGGATGTTTCCCACAATTAAGACCAAATCAATAATTTTTGAACCAATATTGACCGAGCTGGAGTCATTTTTTCATCTTGTCAGAGAGTCTTCTTTGCTTGAACAGACTGTAGACGGTGTAGGTTCACGGCCAGTCATAAATATTAAGTTATGACATTGATGAAAAGGTCGTACGATCAACACTAGAGATACAACCAGTGCTGCTATTAACACTTACCCTATCGAAGGACGGTGAAGAAGACTTGTGTAGAAGTGTAGCCTACTTGATAATAGAATACGAATAGCGGAATAGGAAAGGGAAGGTGAAGAATTGAGCCGTGAAGTAAGAAATAAGAATAACCACGTGAAGTAAGAAGACCAAGCAAGAATAATGAATAAGAATAAGAATGCCTTTATTCCTTCAATGCATACATACAATGCTATCGGAAACGTCAGTCAATATAATACATAGTTTTGTGTATTCAAATTATACAGTGAAAGTTACATAGTACAATATAGAAAAAGTAACTTAATCGAATAAATACAAAATAGTCTTGAATTAGATGCAAAACTGCGGAAAAACAATCTAGTACATTTATAATTATTATTAGTCTTGAATTATACACTATTTGAGTTTAAAATAGTCTTTCACTGGTAGTTGGAAGAAATCTGAAATTGAGTATAAAGGATTATTTAATAATATGCGCTCTAGGTTTTTCTTATAAATTGATATTGGTAGGTTCCTGGCTATCTCGGGTAATGTGTTGAATAATTTAAATGAAGCTTGATTTGGACTTGTTGATATCCTTAAGAATAAGATCAATCTATAAGAATAAGATAAATTTATAAGTATAGGATCAATAAATAATAAGGATAAGATCCACCAATAAGTACGAGAAGATGCATCAAAAGGGATAGAGAAGATGGTGGAAATTGAAAGTGGAAGAAGTAGAAGTAGTATAAGGATGATTGGTAGGATAAAAAGAATAGAAGAGTAATAATGAGGGGAGGGGAAAATGATGGGACATAGGACAAGTAAATAAATAAAACTAGAAGTAGGATGAGGCGTAGGGGGAGAAGAAGAAGAGATATGTGAAGAAAAATGTGGATGTATTGAATTCAATAATTGCCTTTATTAGGGCGGAGTTACTACACAACCCTTGGATGGTTAGGATCATAAAAAGAACAAATTGTATGGGAGAGATACTAGGAATGAAGTTGAAATGTAAATGAGAAAGAGAAAAGAGAAGTTTGAGATTTGAACTAAAAGAAAAAAGATGTTGCAAAAAATAAGAAATAGAAGAAAGATACTGTATATTGAAAACAAATAGAGTTTGAGATTTAAAAGTAAGTGAGGATATAGAGATGAAAGATGTAAACAATATTTTATTAGTTAAAAAACAAGCTTTCGCTCAAAACTTCTTCAATTCAAATTTAGATAAGAATGCCCAAAGTAAGTAAAAATATGCAGATAGTGAAATTAGTTAAAGGTAAACTTGAAAGTAGGGTAAAACATAGGAACAAGAATTAAGAATAATAGAAAGTTGGTGTGCAAGATGGAAAAAGAAAATAGTGAATGACGAAAAATTAATAGAGAAAAAGAATAGTGAAGAAGTCTGGTATTGATGAAAATAGCGGCGATGATTATTTGAACAAAAAAAGTGAAACGGAGCGTAAATCGAAAGGAAGAAAAATTGGTTAAAGAAAAAAAAACTATGGTAAGGCTGTGAAGAGAAGGAGAAAAAAGTGTAGATTGAAGAGATAATCGAAAAGAAGAAAAATTGGTGAAAGAGAACTAAAAGAAACTATGGTAAGACTGCGAAGAGAATGAGGGAAATGAAAACGTAGAAGAAACAATTTTGTGAAGTCGGTGAGAAAGAATAATGAAAAGAGAAACACAAACTACTATTAGTAGACGGGTCGACAGAATTTTCACCCCAACTCATGAATTTATTCATAGATTTAGTTCGACACCATTGTTGACGAGTGTTGAAAGATTTATGGAATTTATTATTTATTCCGATCTGTAATTCAATACGAAATGTACTAGAATGTGATTGATTATGTAGTCTGTCCATGCTAAGAAGACATTCAGGCAAGATGGAAAAATGACTCAAGCTCGGTCAATATTTCTTTCAAATAGATAAATTCTGTCTCAAATTGTAGGAAATATTATGATCTACAATTTGATACAAAATTTATAATTTTTGAGCCAATATTGACCGAGCTGGAGTCATTTTCCCATCTTGCCACAATGTCTTCTTTGCTGAACAGACTTTACGAACCCCTGATTCACGTTTCAGGGATTGCATGTTGATTTGAGTTGATTTTATTTTTATTGTCGAATGTAATTGAGCTTTTAGCGTTGATTGGTTCTGTAATCATGTTATCAATTTGAAATCAATCAATCATCATTTATCAAAATTACATTTTGGTGAGTGCAACAGGCTTGAAATGGTTGAGAATAGTTTATTTATTTATTCATTCATTTATTGTATTTTATTATAAGACGAAGTTGGGACTCGCAGGTCTTGAACATAAGATTATTTTTACCCAACACTTGTGAATTATATACTTGACGCTGTGAATGATTGATGTGACCAATATCGATTCATAGGAATGAATAGTTTGATGAAATATTTATTCTTAGTGGAACGCTATCATTAGCTTAGTTATCGTTATTACATTTACATTATTGTATAGGATAGTGATTGATATTATTGAATGAAGGAAACTTATAATTTGAACAAATGACGTATAAAGTTAATACCAACGCAATTTTCTTTGTCTCGTGTTAGTGTTAGGAGGACTGTCTTCATTTCAAATTTGTTGTAAAAATACAAATTTTTCGAAGAAATGCAAACTAAATTTTATGTGTTACTTGAAGTTCCCAATGAAAATCGGGACATTAAACGATTTTATTGTAGAATAATATTTTATGACAATTTTTTCAGTGTAAAAGTAAACTGAAAATTAGTTTTCCTTATCAATTCTTCTTAGTACAAGGTGAAGTTCAATTATTCTTGTAATTCGAGAAGTTAGAATGTTACAATGTAACAATAACATTGTGTACCTTCAAAGAAAGTTGACCCGTGGACACACAGAAATCAATTGTTGAAAAATAAATGAAAATCAAACACCCTTTTAAAAAACTGTGTTTTAATAATTTTAAAGTTTTTTTAAAGGGTGTTTGATTTTCATTTATTTTTCAATTATTTTAAACAGCCCTAAGTTTTAAAGTTCAGTTATCAATTGTTGATTATTCAGAAATCAATTTCCAGTATGGAATAAACTAGGTGTACATGAATATTCAGAAAGTATATAATAAGACTATTCTAAAATAATTAAATTCTATTCTATCTGAAATATTCAGCCTTCGTCTGCATTGGAATATTGCAACATTGAAAACTGGTACTGTACTTGAAAGACTTGCTAAAAAGCATTATAATATTGTACCAGTTAGATAAGACAAGAGCATTAGGTTTGTGGTAAGCCATGATATTGATAAAGCTCAAGCTGAAATTGCAAAAAGGATGTGATTATGATAGTAAATTAGGCTTTCGTTCAGACTAGACAGAACAAATTTGAATATTAAATTTATATAGGAAAAGTTGATTTTATATAGTTTTCTTATTCAGCATTGCAACTATAAGTCTATAAGTATTATACAAATTTTTTTATATCAAATTAAATGATATACTGGCTGTTTAGAGATTTTGCATAGCTGATTTTACTTATGATCTTTTATATAACATGGAAGAATCATTAGAATTATTAGATATTGCAGTTAACCAACTGCTGAAAATTATAATAATAATTAATTCGAATCTCAAATTATTGCTATATAAATAGACAAAGGACTTGTGCAACTGCAAATATTGACCAATGTACTAAATAGCAGGCGAGTTCCATTGAATGAAACTGATCAAAAAACTCAATACTTGCAGTTGCAGAAGTCCTTTGTCTATTTATATAGCAATAATTTGAGATTCGAATTAATTATTATTTTATATAACACTTTAATCTTATTGTATACTATTGTATAGGCTACAATCTTAGTTGTATACTCCTTTAAATTCATTCATTATTGTTCATAATATATTTTCGTATTTTTTCTACTTTGAGTGGTTGACGATTCCACTAATTTTCAATTCAAACAACTTAATATTATTTACAAGTAAAATAATACTGTTAACAAGAACAAAATTGAAAAATAAACTTTTATTTCTACTCAAAAATTAACATATAGTATCTCATTGAATTACTTAGCACCTTATTGGTTGTAAAAAATGTTTCCCCATATTGTAAAAAATGTTCACCCATATTGTGAAAAATGTTCACCCACATTTCTTGAAGAAGAAGGTAGTCTGCATTAAAAATTTATAACTTCAAAAATGAAACTCATATTTCCATATTCAAGTACAGTCTCCCTTCACAACTTCCAGTAGTAACGTTACACCAACAAAATGAAAATAATGAGAATTCCACTTTTGAGCCATCCAACATTAATATGAATTATGAAGCAATATTACCAAAATGATGCTCACGTGGAAAATATTGGTGTAAAAATTAGAAAACATCCACTAAGCGGCGAAGAATTTTTTAATAATATACCTACTTCTCCATAATAATCATGCGTCAAAAATAATAAATTATTCCACACAAAAATAGGCACTAGGGTATGAATCAACACACACATTATCAAATACTCTCGTGAGTTGGGTGAGTGTGTATGCACGCACACAAACGCGCATGCACACGCTCAGGCTCGTGTAATTAGTTTGGAATTCTCACGACTTTTCAACTGCAATTACCAACCAACACCAACCAGTCAAACTTTAGTTGAAACTGCCTTTTCACTAATTCGTATCCATTTGTCCAAATAAGAACTCTCACCTTTTTCGAGAATTATTACAAAATAGTTAGTTCTTTAAGAAATATTACAAAATAGTTTTGAGTTTGGGCAACGATTCTAACGATAGAGTTAATATTAAAATATTCTCTCATATTTCCTCTGTTTCGAAATCGTTGACTACAGTATGTCCAAGCAAAGAAGACCCTCTGGCAAGATGGGAAAATGACTCCAGCTTGGTCAATATTTGTTCAAGAATTATAAATGTGGTCTTATTAGCAGATCAATTAATAATTTTTTAACCAAAATTGACCGAGCTTGAGTTATTTGCCCATCTTGCCAGAGGGTCTTCTTCGCTTAGACAGACTACACTAAGCCTCTTATGGCTTCAGGATTGGGCTATTCGCTTTGACAAAAAATAAGTCATAAATAGGCTTCAGGATTAGGCAATTCGCAATTGACAAAAAATAAGTCTAATAAAAAAAATAAATCTTATATAATGAAAATGAGATAGTGGTACTTTCTGAAACGCAACTCGATGGTTAATATTGCAATACTATTTTGTTTCATTTTAAGGCGACCATTTTCAATTTAATTCATGATTATGATGATAAAAATTATTACACTCTAATACCGTACTGTAATTGAAAATTGGTCATTCCACCAAAACACTTTCAAGTACAAAATGAGCATTACAATTTGTTAATTTGTTGAAAAAGCTATGAATTTTGTAAAAAGAAACCTCTGGATATTGTAACTACTTGTTGAACGATTCGCAAGGGAAAACCCCTGACTAGATTTATTATTATTTAGTCATGCGATCCTGGCTATAGTCTGTCCAAGCAAAGAAGACATTCTGGCATGATGGAAAATGACTCCAGCTCGGTCAATAATGGTTCAACAATTATAAATTTAGTCTTAAATAGTAGATTAGAATGTTTCCTACAGTTTGAGATCACATTTCTAATTTTTGAACAAATATTGACCAAGCTGGAATCATTTTCCCTTTATGTCTTCTTTGCTTAGACAGACTATATTATTTTACGTAGACTAGAGCCAATCGAACAGTCCAAGGCTTGCATGTCTTGGTTAGGGTGCTTGAATTAAAATGGCACTACACTTGACTTGGGCCTAGCCTGCTTTTTTGTAGGACATGAAAAGTGAGGTTGTTAACTTGAGTTTTCTCTTTACTTGTTTATCATTAACTTCTAAATAGTTTTCAAATTACTTTTTTCTTGGTACATGAACATGCAGAGAGGAATGGGGACATGTTGGGAAACTGTGTCTTTCGTTGAAGGAGTTGTTATTCTCAGGAGTGTGAAAATTATTTATTTATTCATTCAGAGAGAGACAACACACACAATCATAATCGCGATACGGAAAGAGAAAACAGGCACATGCCCTCCACTATCTCGATCCCAATTTTGATGAAAAGTTCAGTCCAGAGAAGGTTATGTTTCTTGAAATCTTCTTAACACAGGTATTTTGATGCTAAAATAATTACCAGAGGATTTAGGATTTTGAAGGTTGATGTAAGAAATGAATAAGTTTAAAAATCCACTCGAATAATCATCTAAAAACTTGAAAAATAATAAACTAAAAAATTGTTTTTTGAAAAAATTATGTTTTAATGAAATTAGAATTTTGTTTCTAAAATGTAATTTGTAGAACTCGTAGAAGTAATTTTAAAATTTTGAAGTAACGTCTCATTTTCAAGTAGCCTAGACTCATATTTCATGTATATTCATAATGAAAAATGATACTTTTAATAATATAATATTGTAATTTTCCTATATAATTTTTTAATGTTCTGAGCGTGTGCCGTGTGACTCTCACTATTGATAATTATTATGATATTTGATGATACTATATTGTTTAGTCTGATACTGTTGATACTACTGTTGGCTATATTATTCCATCAGATTTTTATACTAATCGTTCATTTCTTTTCTGTTTCAGGTAAGTCGTGAAGTCCCAGGCAATTCGTCCAAGGGGTTTTTTGTTACAAATCAGTAAGCAATTGATTTTTGAGTTTTCTTAGTAGTTGTTATGAATCCAATAGTTTTGATAATATCTAATACCTACAGTAGTGGTTGTGAATTTATAACTTGTATAATTAAAAAATGATAGATAATAGACTTTCACATGGTACGTACAGGTTGTTGGTTTAGTAGTATAGTATTATTTTAATTACCATCATTGACACTGAAATTCACTTTATAGGGACATTTCTTGTATGTTCATGAATTAAACAAATGTTCTGAAACAAAATTACAACAATCTATCAATTTGAAATAGAAGAGTTCTAATTTTAGTACAAAATTTTTCATTTCCAAAAATACTTTAAAACTAATTTTGGTAATCAATACTTTTTGTTATTTCACGCTTTCTTATTTACTTGAGATTTTAGTTAATTTGCATGAACATTGTAAGCATAGTGATGAAAATTTGTCCATAGTGATGGACACGTTAAGCCGTCGGTCCCGGCTGCCTAAAAACAGTCGTTAAGTCATGTCAGAGGCCCTGAAATTGACCTGAAAACTCTGACACCAGATCTGAGCCAGCCAGGTTACACGAATATTATTTTTTTTTTTAGTGATGAAAATTAACCCAATATTAGGAAATATAATATAAACGATGGATTCCTTCAATCTATCTTGATCTATTGGATTTTGCAGAATAGTTTAATTTTATTTCCATCATAAATATCATGTAACAGTTTATTCTTGAACTTTTAAAATCAAATGACCACTTCAACAAGTTGTGTGGTCATTGTTAGTAATTGAGTCCAACTACTGAAATCTGTAGTAGCCAATAGTAATGACTACAGTAATAAGTAACTAACTTGATAATTTATTTTATTACTACAGTACCATAGACCAACTGCATACAGTAGTACTTATTAATCTATAGTTAGTTTGGTTAAATGTTTTTTAGACAGTGTTTTTTCTATAGTGATTACTCCAGTTACTAACTTGATAGATTAAATAGATTAACAAATAACATCATTCACTCACTCATCATCACCTTTGCTTAAAATACTTGCTATAAAGTCGCAATTGTAACCATAAATTAATAAATAAATGAAACTTATTGAGCTTATTTTTTTCAACTACATAATACTTGTCTTATCTGTGGTACATTTAGGACAGTTTTATAAAAGTTTCATGAAGATGTTCCAAGTTTTGTATGTCAGGAAATGAGTAAAGTTCCTTCTTTGTTCGCTTCATATAAAAGGCTCCGACCTTTTCATGAAGTTGTCAGAAGATAGATAGAAGCCAAGTCAGAAGAGCATCCAGCCAGATTATCATCTACTGACCTTTATTAAATGACTGCAGCTATTAGGCTGTCAGATATTCCAATTTCATTACAATAGTTGTATAGTCTAGACGAGCGAAGAAGACATTCTGGCAAGATGGGAGAATCACTTCAACTCGGTCAATGTTGGTTCAAAAATTATTAATTTGGTCTCAAATTACAGGAAATATTGTGCTCTACAATTTGAGATCAAATTGATAATTATTGGACTAACATTGACCAAGCTGGAGTCATTTTACCATCTTGCCAAAATGTCTTCTTTGCTCGACTAGTTGCTCAATGTGAAGATCTGTTCTGCAACTGCAGTAATACAAGAAGCAAAGACAGTTCACTCATACAGTACATACATATATTGAATTGTCTGCTAGAATACTTAACTACTAATAACTAGCTAAAAGCTAATACTTGATACTTGAACGTATACTTAACTAATAATGATAACTAGATTTTTTAGACTGGCTATAACCTAAATAATTCATTTATTCATTCGAGAAAATAGAATAAACCTGATGAATAAAAACAAAGACAATGAAGTCCAAACTATGACAATGCAGTATTTGTGTCGTTGAATTAAAAGCTTTTCTCTAAAGTTGTTCTGGTAGTCACATTTGACTATTTTAACAGTTCTTGGTTTATTTTATTTTTTTAGTGTATTAGTTTTTATTCAGTTGTTTAATACTCAGACTTTGTTATATTATTGTTTCGGTGGTTTTCAAGTATATTATATTAAAGATCATTGTATCCAATTGTTGTTAGTTTTCAAGTTTTTCAACTGTTTTCAAGTCAAAAATTTCCCAAGTTGTTCTAGTTCTGAAAGTGACATCAAATTTTATAGATAAAGCTTCCTTCTGATAATAACTTTTGTAGCGTGTGTGTTGTAGTGTTTTGGAAAAATTGTAAAGCTTGTTCATAATTTCGTAGCTTGTGTAATAGGCCTAATTGTGTAGCTTGTGTATATTTCGATAATTTGCGTGTAACTGGTGTTTATTTTCATTTTGATAATTTGTATGTAGCTTGTGTGTAATTGTAATGCTAATGAAAAATTGAGTAGCTTGTTGGGTGTAATTGTATAGCTTGCATGGTTTTGTAAATATTTGTCAAATGTCTTGTCTTATAAGGTGATAGGTATTTGATTTAGTATTTTTATTTATCAAAATTATAGGTCAATTCAAGATATTTTTTGTGAAAATACATTTTTAATATTTAATGTTGCTGTGTAGTTATTATCCCATTGTTGACTTGAACAGGTATTCTAATTAAATTAAAGTTTCCAAAATATCATTTTCACATCAAAATTATAAACAAAATTCACTTCCACCTCTTATTTAATATTCCATTGCACTTTTAAAGTTGATTGTATGATTACTTGGTGAATTAAATCATTAAATGTGCTTAAAGATTAGCCTATTTATCTTCAATGACTATTTTAATATTGTATAGTGGGTGAATTCTTGTAAAATATGTAATAAACTTATGAAATTATAAATAAATAAATAGTTTATTAATGGAAGCAACAGGCTTATAAGCCCATTTTGCTTATATGGATAGTATGATAGTAAAAACTGAACAACAACAATAATAATAAATATTATTCATCAAAAGAAAACAAGAACAAATCAATATTATTATCAATCCTTGTGGCTAGGCAAATATTTCCTTGATTTAGTTTCACTTGTTCTTTGTCTCGATCTCTTATATAGTCTGTCCAAGCAAAGAAGACATTCTTGCAAGATGGGAAAATGACTTCCAGCTCGGTCGGTATTGGTTCAAAAAATTGGTCTCAAATTGTAGAAAACCATTCTTTTGATCTTTTCTACAACTTTGGACCAAATTTATAATTTTTGAACTAGCAGGATTCATTTTCCCATCTTGCCAGAATGTCTTCTTCGCTTTATGGACAGACTACACCTTTCCAGCGATAGAATAGAACTGGAAATCAGGAAAACTGGAACAGAAAGCAATGAAATGGAAAGAAACCTGTGAGGCTTCCTGCTGCAAATTGTAGCACTAGCGTCACCTATAAGCGAAAATTGGAACTTTTGACTAGTAGTTACAGTTCTCGCCAACAGATGGCAGTAGCTGTACTGTAATCATATTATTCACTGTTCATCTTCTGAAGCCAATTCTTCTGGTGAGGAAATGTTTTCTATGAGGCACGTTCTATACTGCTAAGTCAGATAAAAAATTAATTTTTTATCATTTATAATAATAGTGTTTTGATTTTTTCAATTAAATATTTTTAATAATTTATATTAAACGATTGATTATTCATTCTCAACTCAAATTCCAATGTTCTTTTAAATTCTACCTATTGGTCTAATTCGTTGCTCACGTTGTTATAGCTGGTACCAAAAATGAAGGCGGTTGGCGAATGACTTGTTATCAATGCTTAGCTCTGTCAGGACAGTCTAAAGCTCTCTTCTTGAACGAATTAGTGTAGCTGGGGTCGCTCTGGTTCCGAATTACTATCGCAGACAGCTTGCTAACTGTCCTGACAGATGAGAATTGATAACTTGGCACTAACCAATCTAATTCTGTACTGGGTGATGGTTTAGTCATATACGGCCGTAATCTGATCTAACGACTCATGAAATTCTGGATGGAAACAGTTTCAGTGGTTGACAGTTGTATAGTCTGTCCAAGCAAAGAAGACTCTCTGGCAAGATGGGAAAATGAAATGACTCAAGCTCGGTCAATATTGGTTTAAAAATTATCAATTTGATCTCAAATTGTAGGAAACAATTTGAGACCAACTCGATATTTTTTCAACTAATATTGACCGAGCTGGAGTCATTTCATTTTCCCATCTTGCCAGAAGGTCTTCTTTGCTTGGACAGACTATACTGCAGTCTGTAAATACTTTTATACTAATGTTGATGTGTAGTTATGCCGTCAAAAGTTGAGTTGAAATTCAATTTTGTGGTGTTGAATTTATTATATATTTAAAAGACTTGAGTTGAAAGTTAATTTTGATTTGTTGAATCTATTGAGATGAATCTACTGTACTTACAATTTTCAGTGTTATTCATCTAGGACAGAGATGCCAAGGTTCATTTCTTCTTATCTTGGAAACCTCTCCTCCCAGCCACTAGTAACCGGGCGTTATACATCAAAGAGAATGCCGCCATTTATTCTAAACAAGCCAATTCAGGCTATCTGAATATTGAACGTTTATATAGTCTGTCCACGCAAAGAAGACATTCTGGCGAGATGGGAAAATGACTTCAGCTCAGTCAATATTGGTTGAAAAATTATAAAGTTGGTCTCAAATTGAGAAAAACATTCTGATCTACAGTTTGAGACCAAATTTATAATTTTTGAACCAATATTGAACGAGCTGGAGTCATTTTCCCATCTTGCCAGAATGTCATCTTTGCTTGGACAAACTATAGTAATCAACTCTTGATTGATACGTCAAAACGTCAAAATACTGACAAGGATCACAGAGATGAGATGCATGAGAAATTATGCGCTAAATTCTTCATTCTATGTCTATCAATATGAATTGATTACTATATTACTAGTTATATGTCTATCCATCTATTTATTCATTTGTGATTTTCTTGATTGTTGATGAGTTCAGCGTTCCGTTTTTTGAACTCTGTAATGGACTAAATAAATGAGAGAAAAAAAGAGTTGGTGATTCCTCTTTGTTCTATTATTTCTCTTTTTACTCTTCAACCAATTTTACTCATTTCAACTCTTTCTACTCTTTACATTGTGTTATATATTGATTGCACTCAACTTATGATAACACGTGATATCTACAATTCAATGAAACCTTTATGAATTGATTTTCAAAGATATAATAATGTTTTGTAGTTGAATATTTCTGGTGTTAGTCGAATAAAAATAAAATACGGAATCAATTTTCCTGTAACAATGATAGAAATAAAGTATTAGTATTTTACATAAAATGATACATTACACGCTTGCATTGTGTGAATTTTTGGATAAATTTTGTAAATATTATAAATCTATAAAAAAATGATTTTGTAGTTTTTTATTGTTCCGTAAAGTTTGTTGTGAATGAAGGTCCAAACCACTGGCGGCTCGTGCCCACGAAACAGGTGAAGTACTGTACAGTAAAAGATATGGACACTTCACCTGTTTCGTGGGCACGAGCCGCCAGTGGCCTAAACACAGTTTACTCAAATTCTCGGTTTTTCCAAAATTAACATCTTTTTTGAAGATTCATAACTCGGTTTCTAATGAAAATAGAGAAATAAATCTGTTATCATTTTCTTGGAAAAATAATTTAGGCTACTAAAAAAATTGATACAATGATTATTTTTCGTCCGACGCTTCGTTTTGACGTAAATCGTGGTAGACTAGAAATGGAACCGAAATTTTGGCAGCCATCTTGAATTTCAAAAAATTCTCAACATTTACAGCTTGGCATCACTCGGATTCGGAATCTACACATCAAAATCTATCATAATCGATCAAAAAATCAACGACATACCACAAAAAAGGTTACCCTCATTGGCACCCAGACTATACGTTTTCACATCTCAAATATCTTATTTGAAATTTTACTCTTACTGAAGATATACTTGCAAATTCCATTAATATTTGGAGTGAATGTCATTTCTAAAGTTTTATATAATCAAATCCCAGTATACATTATATTTGTATACATTTTACTGCTCAAAGAAATGTATCAATTCTTGCATTGAATTTACATTAACTCTATCTATCATCAAACCACCCTCGCTTCATTTCATCTCCTTTTTCTCTATTTTCTTCTCTTACTTTTTTAAATCTTCCCTTTCTCTCCATCTCTATAACATTCCCTTCAAAAGAAAAACATCTATATTTTGCCAGATTCCGTTTCTAAGTCCTTTATTTGTCTTGAACATGGAAGTGTTTTGCCCTATTTTGGTCCCAAATAAAACTGGTTGTATAGTCTGTCCAAGCTAAGAAGACAATCTGGCAAGATGGGAAAATGACTCCAGCTCGGTCAATATTGGTTCAAAAATTATAAATTTGGTTTGAAATTGTACGAAACATTCTGATCTACAATTTGAGAACAAATTTATAACTTTTGAAACAATATTGACCGAGCTGGAGTCATTTTTCGAGCTTGCCAGAGCTCGAGTTGCCTCCTTTGCTTGGACAGGCTAGCTGCGGTGTCTCTCCAGTAATTCCATTGGATAGGACAGGGTGATTGACACGTCAGGAAGTTGAAACTCATATCTCTCTCTCTCTCTCTCTCTCTCTTTATCTTTCTCTCGGAGAGTTGAATGATCTTCTCCGATCATGAGATGAGTGGTCGGCACGTCTGGACGTCTCGATTATTTATATTTATCGATTGTCGAAATTCGCGGCGTATCGAGATGTCGGTTTCATTCAAATTGGTTGACAGATCTGTCGGAAGTGTAGTGTTGATATACACGTTAGATTGATAGCCGCTTTCGATTTTGTGACAAGAATAGCTGCTGATATAGTCTGTTCAATTAAAGAAGACATTCTGGCAAGATGGGAAAATGACTTCAGCTCCGTCAATTTTGTTTAAAAAAATATCAATTTGGTCTCAAGTTGTAGGAAACATTCTTATCTAAAATTTTAGACCAAATGTATAATTTTTTAATCAATATTGACCAAGCTGGAGTCATTTTCCCAACTTGCCAGAATGTCTTTTTTGCTTGGCAAATTATACCAATGAGTATCAAACTGTGATTGGTAGGCTGTTATCAACAAAACTTTCGCCACCTCTCATCAGATTTACATTGAAATGATACGCAAATAATGAAGGACTTTTTACAAGGGGCTTTCTGATACGCAGTAGTGATACAAAAAATCAAAATTTATACAGGAAGGAAGCTCGTTGATACGTTACATTTGTAATCATCATGGATCGCCGCCATTTGTGAATGAGCTGATTTGATTTATCAATGATTGAATATTTTGAGAGCAATTAAACTCTGTTTAGGGTTTTTATGTTGTATTGATGAGAAATGATAATAAAATAACTAATTCTAGACAGCAAATAGATATTTTCCCCCAATTCTTTGCTTTTTCCAATGAAATAACCTCACTTGGCAACGTTACTAATGTCTAGTGTCAAGGAGCTTGCTTCCTGTACGATTGTGTATCAATTTTGGACTTTGGTATCACTACTTCGTATCAGAAATCCGCCATGTAAAGAAACCATTATACCGTCTGCTTCTAGTAAGTTTAGTTTCCATTATTTGTTGTACCAAAGAAAAGTTATCATGGATGATATTTTTATTATTTCATCAGTTACTCAAGTAATATTTCTTATCGCTCATTATTATTATCATCATCATCATCATTTTCTTAATACTTGATATCAGAAATTCCCTTCATATCAGGTTTCTTGGTAGATAATACTCGTTCCATTACCGTCCATAGTGTAGGCCATATATTGTGGACTTAATCGTTGTAAAAGAAGTTGGCTGAGAAAAGTTTCTTCCCAAGTTGGAACTTCGGGTAGCAGATGTGCTCCAGTCTGTCCATTTAAAGAAGACATGCTGGCAAGACGAGAAAATGACTCCAGCTTGGTCAAAACTGGTTAAAAAATTGTTTATTTGATTTCAAATTGTAGATCACAATGTTTTCTACAATTTGAGACCAAATTTATGATTTTTGAACCAATATTGATCGAGCTGGAGTCATTTCCTCATCTTGCCAGAATGTCTTCTTTGCTTGTATAGTCTACAAGCTGCTTGCAGATTTCTTGTGTTCCCGCTTCGCCTTATCGGCTAGAACTCGGCTTTTATTCCTTTCGATTCTTTTTTCTTACTCATGTCATTCTCCTAAATTCTTAAAAACCCATCATTTCCAATATTCTCCATGTTCTAAACGACTACTGGACATAAACTAGACTACTTTTAGTTTCTTCCTTTTTTGCAATTGTCTCTAATTTTCGTGATTTAAGGCCGGTTTCTCCAAATACGTTTAACTGAAATTTTAGTTTAAACTATCAGTTGTCAGTGTACTTTTATTAACTTGTGTTTCAATTGAGCCAGCTGATGGTTTAATCCAAAATTCAGATTAACTTTTTTGGAGAAACCGGCCCTTAATGAATAGAATATCATTCCGGAAATACAGATGATAATAATTGATATAAATATGATTGAAATATGTAGATTGAAGATCATTTTTGTCTGTAAGCAATATCTCAGTTTCATTATGCTATTGAGACCTTCAGTTTCATTCGGCCCTATCTTCAAATAAGACTTTAAACAACGAACTATCTCACTTATTTTAGGATGATTTGTTTAAATTTCACCTATTTTCCACAACTTCACACATCTATAATCAATTTCTGGCCTCATTTTCATGTAATTCCAAACATTCAATCTTAGTTTAATTTGTACTATTTAAACTCAGATCTATTATTCTAATAATGGGGCAGGATGCAGTAACCATCCATGGAAAATATAGGAAAAAATTAGTTGTTTTTAAAATATCGTTGTTGTAAGTTGTACCTTGATCATCGATATATTTTCCTCAAGATCATGAAATTCCTAAATAAATCTTGTTGGGGTTCGCAACAAAAATTAAGGCAGTTTCGTCTGTTCCTCACACGTTTTCACAGCTGATGTCTGCAAATAGTTTGAGAAACTGTAGACTACCGGACCAGCTGATCAGAGTAACTTATTTGTGATTTAACTCAATTTCAAATATGAATTTATTTTCTTACATTTAACCTCCACGATTCCATATGCAATGTTATCCTATAGTCTGGCCAAGCAAAGAAGAGCCTCTGGCAAGATGAGAAAATGACTCCAGCTCGGTCAATATTTGTTCAAAAACTATTGATTTCGTCTCAAACTGTAGATAAAAATGTTTCCTAAACTTGAGACCAAACCAATAATTTTTGAACCAATATTGACCGAGCTGGAGTCATTTTCTCATCTGGCCAGAGGCTCTTCTTTGCTTGGCCAGAGTATAGCTGTTAAATCCACTACTTTGCTCAAATTAATGTACTATTTAATCTGTACTATACAAATTAATTTACTATAATTTCCAAGCAAACGTTTCTCAAAGGACTATTGATAGTTTTATTTTTATTTTTTTATTTATTAATCTATTGGCAAAACACATTGGTAAGAAAGAACAGGCATAGCCCTTGGTATTTCCAACACTATTTTCGTTTAAATATAGTCCAAAGTTTTAGGTTATAAGTCCAAATTTCTTTTCCAACCGAAGGTACTAGAAATACAGTAATATTATTTTAACAATCGAATCATTCTTTACCTCTTTCAAGCAAAGTATTAAATCTAATAATAGCTTAGCAAATCTACCATTCTACTAATATTAAAATGTCAGCATGTTTTCACATTTCAAAGCAAACCTTTCCCAAAGGAATATTAATATTGCAATTATTACTGCAAGAAATAATATTATAAGTCAACAATCGAACTATACTTAACCACTTTCAAGAAAACCTCTTCCCAACATTCTGTACCAGTAAAGTCTGTCCAAGCAAAGATGACATTATGGCTAGATGGGAAAACGACTCCAGCTCGGTCAATATTGGTTCAAAAGTTATGAATTTGGTCTCAAATAGTAGATTAAAACGTTTCCTACAATTTGAGATTAAATTTATAATGTTTGAACCAAAATTGAAAGAGCTGTAGTCATTTTCCTGTTTCGCCAGAATGTCTTCTTTGCTTGGACAGCCTATACTACACTATCACTCGTGCAATACCTTTCACTGCATGGCACACTGAAACCTTTATAGCCGTTAATGTATTCTAGTTTCTCACTTATTGCATTGCATCTTCCCATTGCAGCATCCCACTGATGTAACATTATTTATTGCATTTATTATAAACGGTAATTATCGTTTCGTGTAGGTGGAATGGGAGGGAACCTGAAAGATGGATTCTATTTATAGGCTGACACTCAGAGAAGGGAAAATCGAACCACCTTCTCTATGTTGATGTACTGTATTCACAATTCACATATTCGTATATGCTGTATTCGCTGTGTGCAAGTGGGTGGAAAGGATATTCTTGGCGATCGAGGCGCTATTGGCGGATCATTTCGGCGAAAAATTGAGTGAATTAACATTGGAGGAGATAGGGCTAAACCTAAAATAATGTCCTGGAGAATGTGTTGTGTTCTGGATTGTAAAAAGAAAACACGCAATGGAAATTTCAAGTTCTACACTTTTCCAGATGCCATACATAAGTTTCATCAATAAAAAGAATGGTTCACTGCATTGAATAAATATTGATAGGTGAAGCTAACCAAATTGTTTTGTTTACGTGCAAAAGGATTTATCGATCAAGTAGGACCATGGAGTGCTCCATTCTAACCTGTACATGAGGTAATGTACATGAATAGTTTTTATGTTAGTTAATCTAATAAGCTGTTTTTATCAACGCAAAAACTCTATTAATTATGTTTTAATAAGGAATATTCATATCATTCAATTTTTCAAATAAATGTGAGCTTGCGCCAATTTTTCATTTTCATGTAAGATAACTTATCAGCTGTTATCTCAAAGTTTTTGTCGACTCTCAAATACATCTGTTTGCGGTTGTCTGCTCTCAAATACTTGAAAACTAGGATTTTTCTAATATAATGAGCTATAATACTATCAATAACTAACATTTATATCCTAAGTATCATGTTCTAATTACTGAGAAAGGCATGAAGCAGCAAATAATACCATTCTAATTATAAATGCGTTTTTCCCATTTAGCGCTATGCTTTGTATGCTAAAACGCGTAGAAAAGTACACACGATAATCCACCAGAGCGCAGCACGGTAGATGCTCATGCTATACACTGCTATCACATATACATACTATACACTTGCATTTCCAATGCACAACGTTTTTAAAATGATGAATAGGCCTAATCAGTAGTACTCATGTATATGAATGTGCAAATGATGTATAATTAATGAAAATTCACAATTATACCTTATACCCTTATGTTCTTGGCCCCGAATAGCAAATTAAATGCTCAGTTTTGGGTAAATACATTATACTCATATTCTCATGGATTAATGAAACAACAATGTATTAAAACAATAACAATTGTGAGTAGCCTACTATAGTTGACGGCCAACGCTAAAACTTTACGCGGTTTCTTCTGTCTCTTGCTGACGAGCAGCTGATTTAAAGAATCTATTGTCGCTTTTAATTTCGGAAACATCATCTAGGTATAGCTATATGACAACTCTAATGAACAACATCAGTTGTTGGAGCGCACAAGGAGCAGATGAAACCACTTTTTGGCGTCACCTATACTCTTGAATGTTTCAGAAGGAATAGGTCGAACTTTTCAGGCTAATTACTTACACCATATTTATAGTAAAGAGAGTTTAATTGGACATATCCTCGGAAATGCGTTATTTGTTACCGAGATAACGGTGGTAGAATTTTTTTTAAATAAATAATTTTACGTGCTTCATTCACAAATTGTCATCTGCATATAGCCCTCAGCCGCTTTCCTAATCGAGACTCTCAAGTATATTCTGGTCTTGCAAAGAAGACATTCTGGCAAGAAGGGAAAATAACTCCAGCTCGGTCAATATTAATTAAAAATTTGGTCTCAATTTGTAGTGCAGAATGTTTTTTTAAAATTTAAGACTAAACTTATAATTTTTAACCAATTCTAACCAAGCTGGAGTCATTTCCCTTCATCTCGCCATAATGTCTTCTTTGCTTGGACAGGTTATACTGTACAGTGTTATAGATAGAATTTAAGTGATTGAATAATATTGATGAGATGCATTGGAATATTTTTTTCCTTTTTTACTGGATATTGTATTTAATCAAAGCATTTTTATTATGGCAGGGCTATTTTTAAAGGGAAATTTGTTTGCGTGGGAGGGAAATTTGTTTATTTTGATGGTAGCTGCTGTGAGGGAGACAGCCTGGAGCCAGCTACCGCTACACAGAGTTGTTTCTTTTGAGGATAGCACAGACACGATACGGCCGTAAATAACGGTGTTGAAGGTGGATGATACAAGACGAGTCGTGTATAGTCAGCCCAAGCAAAGAAGGCCTTCTGGCAAGATGAGAAAATGACTCCAGCTCAGTTAATATTGGTTCAAAAATTATCAATTTGATCTCAAATTGTAGAAAACAATTTGATCCACTATTAAGACCACATTTACAATTCTTGAACAAATATTGACGAGCTGGAGTCATTTTCCCAACTTGCCAGAGGGTCTTCTTTGCTTGGACAGACTATACATGCGACGAGAGATGATGAGGATGTATGTGGCTCATTGCATGATAAAATTATCCATACTATTGCTCATAAATACGCTCGATGTGGAATACTTCAGTAATTCATTTCCAATGAAACTTTGATACAAGTTCTTTGAATCTACTTGTATTTTATAATCAAACTGTGTGGGTATAGTCTGTCCAAGCAGAGAAGACATTCTGGCAAAACGGGAAATGACTCCAGCTCGGTCAATATTGTTTCAAAAATTATAAATTTGGTCTCAAATTGTAGGAAATATTTTGATCTAAAATTTGGGATTGAATTCAATCTCCGAGAGCGGATTAGTATAGATAGCCAGCGTCGCTCTTGTTTCGAAGGACTCGCAGATAGCTCGCCGACTGTCCGGACAGTGCTGAGAATTAACAACAGCCATTCGCAAAACATCTGAATGTTTGGTGTCAGCTATTATACTTCAGTTGCACGAATGAGGATCAAAATAAGATAGATGATTGCTTTTTGTTAATTGGAGTTGCAAAATTTTCCAAAATCTGAAGAAATTTAGGAGTTAACTCCTTGATAAGAACAACTCTATGTATGAACAACTGGGGCTAGAAACATGAACTTCATTTAAAAATCAATTATGAATGTTGTTTTCCAGTTCTTCCGTCTGTTTCGTTTTCAACCCCTAATAATATCAATACCAAAATGATACACAAAACCTTATCACATCAAGCAACGCAACAGCCGTTCCGTATCACCGGCTGCAACAGAGCGTTCCTGTTTGTTAGCCACGCTCCACAGCCGGCTTTAGCGTGTACCGAGGAACGGTTCCTCAGTGTAACGGTGCGAGGGAGTTGGAAAAGGTGTAGGTGGACGATTATCGCCAGTGTTGGCGCGTTATCTAAGTCCACCCACCTTTACTTGTTATCAAATTATCATCGCTGTTATCAGGAAGGTTATTTTTAAATAGAATTCATCTAGTTACCTTACGGTTTTGGATATTGTGTCTTTAGTGGTTTAGTTGTGAGTGTCGTGTCGTCTTTCAGGGGTGGTTGTGAATTTGTTGTCTGTGGATTGTACACCCCCGTGTTTTGCCGCCCCCGACACTGATGTTGTACGTGTTGCCGCCCCCGGCCCCCTCATGGCCGCCGGTCAGTGTGGCACGGCCCCCGCAGGCCCGCAAAAAGAAGGTCGGTTTTGATGAATTTTTCATTTTTTATCATTGGTTGTTGGGGTAGGTTGTTGATAGTCTGGAAAATGTATGAATTGTATAGAGGATGTTCATCAAACAGACCGACAGATAAAAATGATAGTAATACTGTTATTAATTTGAATCTCCATATATTGCTATACATAGATATAGACATGTTATATATGCTATACATATACAAAGACATGTATAAATAGACATAAAGGACAATAATAAAGGACTTATGACTTCTATACATAGTCCATCCAGACCGATAGACTTTGTGAGGTGTTTCCTTATATCAGAATGAAGTTACGGTGAACTAGGGTCCTAAAATGTTCTTTTACTGAGAAAAGATTTCAAGTTCATAATTTTGTGGCGGCCTAATTAGGGTACTTGCGTGATCAATTCTTATTTGAAATCAGTTAAAAGTTTCTTACTTTGATGGTTATTGACATAATAGGTAAATTTGTTCAAAAATCAATTTTTCAACTTCGAAGAGATGGAAATAGATTACTGTATTGTAGACCGGTACTTTGACTTTTAAAGGTAATAAAATGAAGTTAATGAAAGACTTTTAAAGTTTTGAAATTTAATTTTTAAGAAAATACGTTCAGTAACCTTCTCTTCTAAAACACACCCAAACCTCTCGAATCAGAATTTGAAGTAGACAAAACTTCAATAATTCCATGATGCTTTTTTGTCTCCTTGAAATCCTGATTAAAATGAGAATTAGACGAAAATATTACTGAGCATATTTTCTTGATAATTTAAATCTCTACAAAATTACATAGTAATTGAGGAGATTTTATAGAAATTAAATTCATTCTATTTGAGAATACAGATTTCTCTTTAATAATATTGATGATCAAACATTTTTGTAAGTACCGGTTGATGCTTCTGAAAGTAAATATATGTTTTTTTAATTGGCAAATGGAAGAGAAAGCTATATTTTTCCCTAGAAATTCCTTCCAAAAATTCACTTTAAATAATGTAAATTAGGAATTTAAAAAACTACGAGTGGTATAATTCTTTACTGTTTATAAAAATAAAATTGCAATCTAATAGGGTTGATTTGTTTTAGTGTCTAGGTTAGTAAACCATTCAGTAGAATTTGGTTTCCAATATCAATGAAACTAGAAATTGAACATAGACATTGTCCCATTCATAAACAATCAGCTCCATTCATAGCCAGTTCAATACTCAATAGTATTGAGAGAGGGAGCCTGTGTAGTCTTCCAAGCAGAGAAGACATTCTGGCAAGATGGGGAAATGACTCCAGCTCGTTCAATGTTGGTTCAAAAATTAATAATTAGGTCTTAAATTGTAGGAAACATTCTGATCTAAAATTTTGAGTTCAAATTTCTAATTTTTCAACCAATATTGACTGAGCTGGAGTAATTTTTCCATCTTGCCAGAATGTCTTCTTTGCTTGGACAGACTATAGCTGTGTAACAACAAATGAATTATTCGACAATGCCAGGTAGAATACAATGGCAGGAATAGGAACTCCACAACTTCCGTAATTTAAGATTGAAATCTATTGTTTGCAATGAATGTCAGAAATGTAATTTCGGAAGTAGATGTGGGTGGTATGGTATTTACTATAAATTTACTTTCATCACTATATATCTCAACTCATATTGATATTGCATACTGAATTGTTCATTAAAAGTTCTTTGCTTGGCTCTTATTTTCAAATGTATATAATTATCAATTCAAGATATGCCTGTATCTATTATTATTTTCTTACTTGTAAAATGAATTCTGGGAAAATAATTTCTAATTGATAAAATACGAATCAACTTTTATTTGTATTTAAAATTCAGTCATTGAAAATTTAAATCAATCACAAATACTGAATACTAATGTAAATTTTCTTTGACAGAACAAATTGAACGTTCTTTGGAATACATAATGCATTTGGCTTTTCTACTTCATTATTCGCACCTCTTTCTAATGTATTTTAGTGTAGATTGTTTTTTCAAACTCAATAAATGAATGTTGAGTTCAATCTTCAATGGTTGAATGAGAATGAGAATATAGGTCAATTATTAACTCATAACTTTATTATTATAACTAAAGTATCAGTTATTGTAACTCTATATTAGCTGATGAATACTTCTTTGTATAGAAGTCACAGTGGCCGTCTTGTAGCTGTGAATATTTGCTCAGAATAGCTTCCATTTATCAGTGGCTAGATAGTCTTCCGGGCATTCTTCCCTATCAAATATACTTCTATTGATTTAATGGAATTGGTGTGTTATTGAACTATTTTTATGTAACTTGTATTTGAATTGAGGCGGCGCCTGTTAATTCAGAGCCTATTTATTTAAAGTTATCAGTAGCAGCTCCAGAAGTCAATGTCAATAGTTGAATTTATCGGCTTCATTGAAGAAGTTTGTCTTCGTTTATTGATTTTAGACAAGAATTTAGTCAATAATAAGCTCTCATATCTTTATATCGTAGCCTCCATGTGTTCAATATATCATATATGTGACGATACATTGGAATAAACATGTAATAAATGTGACGACACATGTAATAAATTCATAATACCCCTCATTGTTATTCAATAAATTATGGTTATATATGGTGTTTCTGAACATTTTCCTCTACAATCAAATTTCATACAATATCACGTAACTCTTTTTCATTTTAAATAATCATCAAAGTACCCTTTTTGAATTATGATATTTAAAATAAAAAAACAGTGATAAAAGTAATCCTGAGATTAAGGAAACAATATCACGTAATGAAAAGTACCGGTCAACAATGAGGTATCCTATTTCAATCCCTTTAAAGTCGAAAAATTTCAGTTTAAAAAAATTATTTTGCCCAATACCTTAATAATCATCATAGTTACAAACTTCTAATCGCATCCATTGGATTTATAAGCTCCATAAATGTTCAAGAAATGTTCAAGATCAAAAAATGAAAACATTTTATAAAGTGCTATCTTTTTACTCAGCTTACAATAAGCAAATCTCACCAGGACCAACTGGAAATGGAATTCAAAACGTGTATCCTTGTTTAATAATACTGGTGGTAATACTTTTAAAGCATTGAATTAAATTTTTAACCCTTGCTATGATTAATAAGGAATCAATATTACAGCAACTTGTCGTAATATTATTTAAGTTTTGGCTTGTCGAAACGATCATTTCTTATCGAAATTATTAAAAAAAATTGAAATCCATCGAATATCAAACCTTTTTAGCTCAGTTTCTAAACATAGCTCTCAATTCAGTAGCTCACAAGCGAATTACCCATCAACAACGCAATTGATCTGTAAAAAAGAAATTCTTGTCAAGAAACAGTTCACAGTTGTTAACCAGGTGTAATCAATCGTGACCAATCTTCCCAATACAATGATTTATTGGTCACTTTCTCAATCTACCCATTGAACTTTGTTGTGTAACTGTAATTGAAAAAGAACAGTACCAGTCACCATTGATGTATCTGTTACCGTATTTATATATTAGTCACCGTTACTTTACTATTTTTTGGTCGTTCCTAGCTATAGTCTTTTCAAGCAAAGAAGACATTCTGGCAAGTTGGGTAAATTACTCCAGCTCGGTTGATATTGACTTAAAAGTTATAAATTTAGTCTCAAGTTGTAGATCAGAATGTTTTATACAGTTTGGGACCAAATTTATCATTTTTGAACCAATATTGACCGAGCTGGAGTCATTCTACCATCTTGCCAGAATGTCTTCTTTGCTTGGACAGACTATAACTTATCTGGTATTGGATAATTTATCAAATTTTAAACAACGTCTAGTCGTTTCTTACCGAACTGGACGAGTTCGAAGTCGTGAGATTGAATAGCTAAATTTTATTGGCTCAATTACATAAGTGAGCGTTCAGTCTTCAATTTTGTACAAGCTGTGATAGTCTTTTGTTGTTCATAGTTCTGTAAAATTATGGGGTATAACTTTACATTTTAAATAGTGCATTGTTTAGAAATTATTCAATGATGGTTGTGTAAGGAATAATTGAATTGACTTGGTTTAATGTTGTTTTGTGATATATTGAGTAATATCAGTCTTTCGAAATACGGGTTTCTGGAAGTTTAAAGATTCAAGTCTCTCCTTCAATATTATTTATTTTTCACAGTTTTACATTTGATTTTCATGTCGATTTCCAAGCTTTTTCTAGAAAAATTATAGTCTAACTGATTATCTATTTCATCACTATTCTGCCATAATATTTTTTCTATTCCCGTTAGATTTCTATGTCGATTTTCTTGCTTGATTTAGCAAAACTAATGTCCGATTATCTGTTACACCTCTTTAGTGCCATTTTTTCCATTTCCACTGATAAAAATGATCATAATTATAGTTTTCATAATTTTTTCAAAAAATATTCAGTATATGAAACCTTCAATTTGCTTTCTAATGAAATACTTGCAATTTCAATGTACTTGTATTTAATTATTTGATTTTTACTCTTATTTTAAGTACTTCAGGTTATGTAAGTGTTTAATTATTTATGTTTAGATCTGTGTCTAATATTTTCCCTTCTGTTTGTTGCAGGTACGTTGTCAATATTTCTACATTATTATTTTATAATGAAGATTCTGACTTCTACACCATAATCTCTGATTTACTGGTGAGTTTTTCTTACATATGGTATCTTATTCTAAAAGATAACTCACTAATTCATTGATATCAGCTTCTAATAGCCTACCAATTTGTCCCTTACTGATGATTGTTTAATCCTTTAATTACAATTTAGAATTTTAATGGTTATTTAAATTACAATTGATATTGCAATGCGCTGTGTTAGATTCAACCATCCAACTCTCGTAATACTGTAGTACGTTTACATCTATGAACATGAATTAGATACATGAGTTATGATACATTTTAACATTTCTGATCTATGATCTGTTTTAGTATTTTATCATAAAGAGGAGAGGATTAATGTATTATATTTCCATTACGGTGGAGATGCTCACAATGAGATAAGAAAGTAATTTTATATTTGAAAAATTAATTATAATTGATTAACCACCGGGAATTTGATTTGAATTGAAATTGAATAAAGATTTTTTAAGTTTTACTTTGAAATATTTTTGAATAATCAGACAATCAGTATTTATTAAGTTATTTATAAATTTGAAAGAAATTAATACACTGGATATAATAACTCAGACTGTCCAAAACGAGGTTATGTACCTTAGTAGCACATCACGCTAGAATTTTTGGCCCAGAAAAAACATAATGAAATTTTAGAATTTAGAGTAATAGAATGATAAACAAATAAATAATTGTACCAAATTTTTCACACAATTTCTTTGAAAATATGAAATAAATTTGATAAATTGAAGTCAAAATAAGAATACTAGTCGCTTTCAAACATTTAGTTCATAAAGCTTTACGAAAATCATTATCTTGATTTCCATGTAGCGATGTAGCTTTGGGTAACCAAAAAAAAAGTTCGTTACGTATGATTCATGGTTTCTGACTGACTGTCTTTGGTCCATTACTTTTAACGAGCCTTTACTTCCACTGTGCAACAGATGAATCAGAACAGATCTCCTCTCATTATTACAACAACACTTCACTTTCTGAATTCGAACACAGATTTTCGCCACAGCGTTGCTTCCTTTCAAGAGCAGGCGATCGTTTCTCTTTTTCTCTTCCCATTCAAAAAGCGTGACAGCCAATGATTCGTGAAAATGAATGCGCCAAAGTCCGACAACGACAACAGCAGGTTGAAGAGTTGATAATGGGAATGGTATAGTCTGTCCAAGCAAAGAAGACATTCTGGCAAGATGGGAAAATGACTCCAGCTTGGTCAATATAGCTTCAAAAATTATAAATTTGATCTCAAATTGTAGATTAGAATGTTTCCTACAGTTTGAGATCACATTTATAATTTTTGAATCAATATTGACCGAGTTGGAGTCATTTCCCCATCTTGCAAGAAGGTCTTCTTCGCTTTGACAGACTATAGCTGTGTGCTGACAGCTTTTAAAGCAATAAGAGCAGTAATTATAGTGGAAAAAATGTATGAAGTAAAAGAAATAGAATCGGTTTAGGGTATGGCTGTGAATGTAATGGCTACCCTTCCATTCCATAGAACTATAAGGATATAGTCATCCTCTATAGTTGTATATATTTGTTCTATGTCCATTCCTCGAGCCTCATTACGGTGCTAGCTCTCACTTATACACATACAGTATAGAATTTTTTTTTAATTCCTCTTTTACCCCATTCTTGTCTTCTTGGCTTGGACGGGCTGTATAGTAGAGTGAATTTGAAACTGGCAACCAGCTGGTAGGCCTAGGCCCTTCATGGGCTGTTGAGCCAGACATACATACATACTTTTTCCCCATTTATATGCTTTTCTATCACTTATTTTACCCCTCTCTCGCTCGATTACCTCATATAAGTCTACTATCCTTCTTTATCTGTTTTTCTTTTATTTTCTCCATCTCCCCCTAATTTTTTCTTTTTATCTTTATCTTTATACCTTTTATTTTCGCCTTCCTTGCTCTTTTATTTACTCTCTATACTTGTCTCTATGTATCTATCTCCTCCTCTAATACTCCTTATTTATTCTAATTCTATTTCTCTCTCTTTTTATTCACTCTATCTACCTTGTTTTTACTCTTTTTTTTTTTGTCTATATGTATCTATCTCCTTGTATTATGTTATAAATATATGCTGTATCATGTTATCTACATATTTGAATAAAGTAATCTAATATAATCCTTTTTTAAAAACTATTTTTTCTTCTCAATCTCCCTCGAATTTTATTTCCCTTTATTCATATCGTTTTCTGCCTCTCTTCAATTTGATTTCGGAATGTTTTTTCACCCCTCTTTGTTTTCTCTTCATTTACATGTTCAAGAAAATATAATTGGGAATCAAATGTATAGAGAAAATAGAACATAGAATCAAGAACAGAAGATAATTATTAGATAAAATGATATAAATATAATTGAAAGAATTTTTCTATCTACCTGTTTTTATTGATTATTTATAAATTTTTTTCTCTCTTTATAGGGGTTATAATTTCAAAACATATCACTCAATCAATCAAACAATCTTTCTTACATTCCTTCAATTGAAATCTCTCTTTCAACAATTTATTTCCCTCTATTTTTCCATTCAATTGTCCTTTTTTACTCTAATTTACTTCTCTCTATTTTAATCCTCTTTTTTTTCTCTCATGTCTCTCTAGTTCTTTGTTGATGATTGCTCGCCTTGTCGTTAAAATTGCACCTTTCGCCACATAGCAATTGCAACTACTGTCTTGAGCACTTTTTATCAAGGTGTTTACTGGACTTTCAATGGTAAACTAGCTGTGACTAGCTTTCAAATAATCGAGTAATTGCGACAAATCGAAAGTGATACCGAGATGAAAGGTTGTTACTGTAGTTATCGCAGTCGCAAATGACTTTCCAAATAATTTGAGATTAGTTGTAGAACTTTGTGTCCTCTATTACTTCATTTTGTAAGAGTATTACTAGAGTGGGAACATTTTGTTCAGTTTGTGACAATACTGTGAGATAGTTAATCTGTAGTTGTATTAATCAATTGTTAGGTTTTACAAATAGAGTCTGGTCAAGGAAAGAAGGCATTCTGGCAAGATGAGAAAATAGATCCTGCTAGGTCAATATTGGAAATGTTGTACATGATAGGTCAAGACGTCTAGTGATTTGTTGAGTCTTGTGAAATATAACCCAAGGCAGTTGAATATTTGTGCTTGAAGGATATAGAAATAGTCTGGTCGAGGAAAGAAGGCATTCTGGCAAGATGAGAAATAACTCCTGCTCAGTCAATATCGATTCAAAAAGTATAAATTTGGTCTCAAATTGTAGAAAACGTTCTGCTCTACAATTTTATACTAAATTTATCATTTTTGAATCTATATTGACCGAGCTGGAGTCCCATCTTGCCAGAATATCTTCTTCGCTCGACCGAACTATAACAGTCAGGTTCGAATCTAGAGTTGCAAATTCACCCATCATTCAGATGTAGGCTGAGAAATTGTTTGAAACATGCAAATATACATTTTGAGATTTTTAGGTGACTTTTCGTTTATTATGTTATAATCTACAATTCAAATAGAATTTCATTCATTTCAATTAATGTAGATCTCAGTACCCTTTTTTTAATAATTTTTATTTTAACATGACATGTTTCGACTTTTTAGTCATTTTTAAATTTAAATACAGTAGAACGCCGATTAACCGAATTGCCAATTATCCGAACTGGTCTTAAGCGTAAATTAAAAACAAGCGTTTACAACGTTATCGTAGCATGGCGAGGCGATTTGTTGCACTTACTGTAGTGTAGTTTAGTACAGTATTTGCTTTGTTTTCCATGTTAATTTAACATCACTACACCGTACTTCTCAAATGTAATAAAGTTTATTTCAAGTTTGTGTTTTTCTTCAATACAATTCAATGTCCAATTATCCGAATTTTCGCTTATCCGAATTCATCCCGGTCCCAATTAGCTCGGATAATCGGCGTTTAGTACAGTATTTCCTTTGCTTTTCATATTAATCTAACATCACTACACTGTACTTCTCAAATGTATTAAAGTTTATTCCAAGTTTAACACATTGTTTTTCTTCAATACAATTCAATGTCCAATTATCCGAATTTTCGCTTATCCGAATTAGCTCGGATAATCGGCGTTCTACTGTAAGTACTTTGACAAGTACAGTAGCCCTGATAAAAAGGAAAAAATTCATAGATTGTATGAAATTGAAGAATAAAATAGAAAGTGAAAATAGAAAGAAGTAGAAAAAGTCTAAATCTCATTACACCTATACAAATGTGCAACAATGCAAGCAGATTATTAAAAATCAATTGAAGTGAAATTTCAACAAGCACCTTTCGGCAAATGTGATCGTGATCGTGGCGGGCGTGCTCTGATCCACGCAAGCTGAGAAGACACGCCGTTTCACTGTTAAGTGTATGGCATTGGTGTGTCTTGTCAGCTTGCGCGAACTAATGGTAGGCTGTGCAAGCTGAGGAGACACGCCGTTACAATGTAAAGTGTATGGCATTGGTGTGTCTTCTCAGCTTGTGCGAACTATTTTTCTTATAGCGCCACCAGCACAAGTGCTTGCTGCAACTGCTCGAGCTAATTGCAATTGAATTGAGGCGAATTGAATGAACTCTACTTCGACCTACATTCTGATGGGAAAAGGTGCAGTTGATAGGGAGTGAGGAAGAATAGGTGGAGGAGGAGAAGTGATAGAAAGAGAAGGAGGAGAAGTGAAAGAAAGAGAAGGAGGAGAAGATAACTGGAAGAAGGAGGAGGAAGAAAGGAGAGAAGGAGAAGAGAAAGAAAGAGAAGGAGGAGAAATGAAAGAAAGAGAAGGAGGAGAAGATAACTGGGAGAAGAAGGAGAAGTGAAAAAAAGAGGAGTAGGATGAGGATCAAGAGCTGGGGTAAGGAGAAGGAGGAGGATGAGGGAAGAGGAGGGAAAGAAGGACGAGAGAAGGAAGGAAGAAGATGAGGAAGATTATGAAGGAAAAGAAGAAGAATAAGGAAAATAAGGTAGAAGATGAGAAAGCAGGAGGAGGAGATGGAAGATAGAGGAGAAAAGGAAGAGGGAAGGGAGGTGGAAGGACAATAATGAAGAAGAGTAGGAGGAGGAGGAGGACAAGGGAAGAGGAGGGAAAGAAGGAAGAAGAGAAGAAGAAGAAGAAGAGGAGGAAAGGAGGAGGAGGAGGAAGAAGGAGAGAAGAAGGAGAGGAAGAAAGAAGAAGAGAGAGAAGAAGAAGAAGGAGGAGGAGAAGAAGAAGAAGAAGAAGGAGAAGAAGAAGAAGGACGAGAAAAGGAAGACGATAAATAAGGAGGATTAGGTGTTGTGAAAAAAAAAATGAACTAGATTTAGTAGTTTTAGTAGTAGTGGTGGTAATAGTAATAGAATATGAAGAAACTAGATAGGGAGGGATTAGAAGAAATAGATTGTCAAACGAATGCCCTACAAAACTGGACATTTTCTTTCTGCTAGTTTTTTTTCAGAAAAACTGGGAAAATCCGTTGTATAGTCTGTCCAAGCAAAGAAGACCCTCTGGCAAGGTGAGGAAATGACTCCAGCTCGGTCAATATTAGTTCAAGAATTATTGATTCGGTCTCAATCGTAGGAAACATTCTGATCTACAATTTTAGACCAAATCAATATTTTTTAACCAATATTGGCCGAGCTGGAGTTATTTTCTCATCTTGCTGGAAGGTCTTCTTTGCTTGGACACAGTATAACTAAGAGCCGTTTGGCCAACAGCAGTCAACAGAAGAAAATTCGGTTGAGAAAACCGTTGAAAAACTGACTAGAAAGGTAGTGAATCATTGGGTAACGAAACTGGTGTAAAACCGTTAATTTGAATTGAGAAACTCATGTTTGTAATGAAAAAAAAATCGTAAACAAAAAAATCACAAAATGGAGAAGTGAAGAGTGAAAAAATTTCAATCCAGAAAGCTGTCCAAATGCCGATTGAAAACAGAAGAACATTGAGATGAAAACAATCGGTAAAAATAAAATAGTGGTGTAGTGCACTGGCGGCTCGTACCCACGTAACAGGTGAAGTGCCAGTACAGTATATTTTACTGTACAGCACTTCACCTGTTTCGTGGGCACGAGCCGCCAGTGATGTAGTGTAGTGACAAGATCTGACTAAATCCGTTACAAGTTCATCCCGGAGATCGGTTATTGATAACCAAATTTATACATTTCTTCGGCGATCTAGTAAGCTCTAGAAAAATTAGAAACACCAGGCTTCTAATGGAAATCGTGGAGAATTTGTTCCAGATTTCTTATTGATGTGTTGTTCGTATGCTTCAACCTTATTCACGTTTTATTACCTCGGTTTTATTAGTCGTGAACTAACTGGATCTGTTTTTTTAGTATATTTTCTGTTTTATCCGTTCATTTTTCATGGCTCTAATAACCTACTCTGAACTGGAGAATATATACTTCCATGCTACATTACAATAGGTATGCTATGTGCTTCATCCTTCATTTTATCTAATGCTTTTACGATAACATTATTTACAAAGGTACAAGCTTAGACCACGTTCTACGTAATATTTCAAAATGACTATAATTAGTTGAAACATGTAATGCATTGTAAAAATTATTGAAACATGTAAAAATAATTCGAAAAGGGTATTTTGATAATTCTTTAAAATGAAAAAAATACGCACTGTTTGTACATTGTCTGTTTGTACAAGTAAGTTATTGTAAGTATGTTGATGTAAGTATTGATGCTAAAGTATATTATACTCAGCGAGAATAGAATACATTCTATTCTATTCTATTCTCTCTGATTATACTGTTACTCTACTTTAACACGAACAAAACTATTATGAAATTGTTCCCAAACTTGAGGTTTATTCATTTATTTATTATTAAATAGACAACTTGAAGGTTGTAAGTTACACAATATCCTTTGATAGACAATGAAAAAAGAAAGTCCTAGAATATTACTTTGATTTTAATCAATACTTCATTAGTTTTTCATGTTTATTATTAACCAATCTGTCCATGTAGGAAACCTATGTTCAACTTTCATAATAATTTATACATTTTAAAGTCGATTTAGGTATCTTTCAACACTTTTATCCTAGAGTCCTAGAGAGATGCATCAAAACAATGTATATGATGGTATTAGTCTGTCCAAACAAACAATACATTCTGGTAAGATGGGAAAATGACTCCAGTTCGGTCAATATTGGTTTAAAAACTATAAATTTGGTCTCAAATTGTAGAAAACATTTTTATCTACAATTCAACATTGAGTTTATAATTTTTGAACCAATATTGACAGTGTTGAAGTCATGTTCTTATCTTGCCAGAATGTCTTCTATGCTTGGACAGACTGAAATTTTCAATGCTTTTGCCCTACAGAGATGCATCAAAACAATGTATATTATGGTATAGTCTGACCAAGCAAAGAAGGCACTCTGGCAAGATGAGAAAATGACTCCAGCTTGGTCAATATTGGTTCAAAAACTATTGATTTGGTCTCAAATTGTACATCAAATTTTTTCCTACAATTTGAGATCAAATCAATGTTTTTCGAACCAATATTGACCGAGCTGGAGTCATTTTCTCATCTTGCTAGAGGGTCTTCTTTGCTTGGACGGACTATACTAGCGTAGCTGTGCTTTTTATGTTCCATTGTCCTGGCATATAACACATCAATTACATAGGATTATAGGTTGGAACTGTTTTTATAACGTCCATCTCTGGTAGACTATAGAAGAAGTTACTACATCAAAGGTATAGGGTTCATAAACAATTGAATACCCAACACATAACGGTCTTTTTTCAAAGGTTTTCAATTGTTGTAACATCGCTTTCACTTTTGAAGTCAGAGATACTTTATGGCGGTATAATTTATTATCGAATCTTTTAGCTTTATATCAACTTGCCAACTTTGTAATCATAGTGCAGGCAGGTGAAAAAGGAGGGAGTAAAAGGAGGAGAATGATGACGAGAAGTAAGTGGAAAAGAAGAAGTAAGTGTGAACAGAAGATCGGAGAAAATTAATTGTATTTGATGAGATATTGTGGTATTTTTCCATAATGAGAAATAATAAGACAGATATTGTCAATACCACTAGTTTATTAAAATATTTTCACAATAGTACCATTGGTTTCAGGGCTATACCTGCCCCATCCTCAACTAAATTGGTTCAAAATAAAAACTTGCTGTTCCTTGTAGTCTACCCAAGAACCAATTTAGCTGAGGATGGGGCAGGTATAGCCCTGAAACCAATGGTACTATTGTGGAAATATTTTAATAAACTAGTGGTATAGACAATGTCTGTCTTATTATTTCTCAGAAGATTGGAGGTAAAAAAGAGTCTCAAGAGATAGGAGAAGAGATTGAAGGAGAAGGAGAAAAAGTATAAGAAGAAGGAGGAAATGAAGAAGGAAGTAAGAAGTAGTAGAATACATTGAAGGAGGGAAAAAACGAAGATATGAAAGAAGAATGAAAAAGATGAAGACGAATAAGCAGAAAATTAATGAAATTGAGAAGATTATACCGTAGGCCTGTTAAATGAGAAAGCTTGAGGGATAAGAGAACGAAAAAATAGATTTGAAAAGAAGAAGAAATTTAGAAAGAGGAAAAGGGAGTAAAGGAGAAGATATGATAAATAAGCAGAGAATGAAGATGATGAGTGAAAAGAAGAAGAATAGGAGTATGGAGAGAAGATTGTAGAAGAAAAAGTTTTGTATGAAGAAGATATTTCAGAAGAAAAATTACTTGAGGATCTGATAAAAAGGAAGAAAGATGAAATGGAAGAGTATAATGAAGAAAGCGGAGAAGATAACGTATAAGTGGAAAGAGAGAAGAATGATAAAGAAACATGAAACAATATTGTAGTTGAATGAATGAAAAATCGATGAAGAATCAAGAGTAAATGGAAGAAAATGAAAAAAGTGAAAAATATGAAGACACAGGGAAAATTTTCAAAAATGGGAAAGAATTTAGAGAACATGTTGAGCCTATAAGTAGAAACCAATGACAACACTGACCCCTCCTTGAGGCTGCCATCTTGTAATCGCTAGCGTAATAATATTATGACGAAATTTACTGTTGAGGTTTTCAACAGGTTAAACACGATGAACAAACTCGTCGTTCATAGATTTCTTGGACTTGTCTGATGCATTCGATAAGCATTTATATGCAAATCAATTCCGTAGATCTTTTACGGGATATCTTTGGGCCGTAAATTTTATAGTTTACTGGTTACTTCTGTATGGCGGTGAATTGTTTATCGTCACTTGTATGTTTTGCAACTACTGTGGTAAATTTTGTACGGTCAAGCTTACGGATTGGTAATGAGATGAAATTGATGGTAAATGATGTCTTTTTCACTGGTAAATATTTATTTTTTCTGGTAATATTTTTAGAAGTTACTTAATAATATTTACTTGAGTGGATTTTATTTCATCGTAGCTTGTAGAAATCTCCTTTGGAAAACTACTATCTTTTCCTATTTTCCTTAAGCTTATTTTCTTATTGAACAGATCATTGGATGACTTCAAGTTGTTATAATAATTATTATATTTTATTATTTTCATTTGTTTTATAATAATTATTAAATATATAAATCTTCAACTTTTATTTTGATTCACCAATAATAATTGTTTATATCATCAATAATTTGTTGATTATATCATCATTCCTAGTTCAATCTTTGTTAAGTCAGTCCTAGATCAATCTAACTCACTTTTTTATTCATTCATGTTTTATATTATATTTTGATAAATTCAGCTTATATTGGGTATTAAAATTCAGCTTATTATTGGGTATCAATCCATAATCACAAGTTATTATAGTCTGTCCGAGCAAAGAAGAACCTCTGGCAAGATGAGAAAATGACTCCAGCTCGGTCAATTTTGGTTAAAAATTATTGATTTGGACTTAATCGTAGGAAAAATTATGATCTATAATTTGAGACCAAATCAATATTTTTCAACGAATATTGACCGAGCTGGAGTCATTTTCTCATTTTGTCAGAGGTTCTTCTTTGCTTGGACAAACTATGTCAAATTTTTAAATTATTTACATATCAAAGTCTTCAAGTTTAATCTTGGTATATTACTAATATAATCAATCTCAGTTCAATGTGACTCATTTATTTCAGTTCTTTCTTGATGAAAAAATTTGCACAGTATTTTTACAACAGCATTATCTGACAGATATTGACCGAATTATTGCTCTCACTCTCATGCGAATGCCATTATGATTATCAATTTGGAAAGTGTTCCAATAAGTGCATTCACAAATGCATAAATGCATCTGAAAGTGCATCGATTATCTTTCTATTTCTATCGAGTGATAACGTTCTCTTGGCGAAGCTATAAACAAGTTTGTATAGTCTGTTCGAGCTAAGAAGGCATTCTGGCAAGATGGGAAAATGACTCCAGCTCGGTCAATATTGGTTCAAAAATTGTAAAGTTGGTTTCTAATTGTAGGAAACATTCTGATTTACACTTGAAGATCAGATGTGTAATTGTTTAACCAATATTGACCGAGTTGGAGTCATTTTTCCCATCTTTCCAGAATGTCTTTTTTGCTTGGACAGACTATATCTCGGCTTTGAAAATAATAGAAACACTTGAAACCCGGATCTGGTAGTATAGCTGGTGACAACAATATTGGCGGTTGGTGAATGACAGTTATTAATTCTCAGCTCTGTAAGGACAGTCTGAAAATGATCTTCAAGAGCGAAACGATTTGCTGAGGCTGTTCTCAACTTGATATGCACTTGCAGACCACTCGCCGACTGTCCTGACAGAGCTGAGCATTGATAAAAGTCATTCGCGAACCGCCAGTTTTTCTGGAACCAACTTTACTAACTTATCGAATCATTGTCTGTGTCAATAATACAAATCATTCTTCTTCTATCCTCCTCTTCATCTTTCTATACTTCCTCCCCCTTCCCTTTTTCCATCACCTGCACCTTCTTCTTCTTCTTCTTCTTCTTCTCCTTCTCCTTGTTCTTTTCTCTTCCTCCTCCTCTTCATCATCTTCTTCCTTTTTTTCTTCCTCTCTCCTTTTCTTCATCATCTCCTTCTTCTTTTCTCCTCCTCTTCATAATCATCTTCTTCTTCTCTCCTCCTCTTCTTCGACTTCTTCTTTTTCTCATTTTTCTTTTCCTTTTCATTTTTCTTTCTCTTTTTCTTCTTCTTTCTTCTTCTTCTCCTCTTCTTTTTATGCTCCTTCTTCTTCTTTTTCCCATTTTTCTTTTTCTTTTTCTCTTCTTCTTCTTCTTCTCCTCTTCTTCTTCTTCTTCTCTTCTTCTTCTTCTTCTTCTTCTTCTTCTTCTTCTTCTTCTTCTTCTCTCCTTTTGTGCTTCTTTTTGTTCTTATTCCTATTCTCCTTCTCCTCCTCTACATCATCTTCTTCCTTTTTTCTTCTTTTTCTCTTCTCCTCTTCATCATCTTCTTCTTCTCTCCTCCTCGTCATCTTCTTCTTCGCCCCCCTCTTCATCATCTTTTCCTTCTTCTTCTCTCCTCCTCTTCATCATCTTCTTCTTCTCTTCTCTTCTCCTCTTCATCTTCTTCTTCTTTCTTCTCCTCTTCTTCTCCTTTTCTTTCCCCTCATCATCTTCTTCATTGCAATAGTTTTCTTGCTTTGTTCAGTGTCTTATATCGTAGATTCACAGCCAAGTTGTTTACACAGATGGTGCATGAGAAAATCAAACATCTTGCCTAGTATTTGTTTGATTTTCACTGTTTTAAGACGGATTATTCTGTTTAGTTGTTGTATTGTGATCTTAGGTTGTAGTCTTTGCTGGTATAGTCTGACCAAGCAAGAATATCGGTTCAAAAATAATTGGTATTTGGTCTCAATCGTAGAAATTATTCGATTTGATCTACTATTAAGACCACATTTATAATTCTTGAACCAATATTGACCGAAGCTGAAGTCATTTACCATCTTGCCAGAGGTCTTCTTTGCTTGGTCAGACTATACATTGCTGTCACAATGTACAGTATTTTTATATTGTCATCAGGAGTTACCTACTATTTTTGTAATTGACAACAAAAATATAGTTTAGGTTTCAGATTGAGAAGTGATTATGGTTATTAAAAGTTAGTGATTGTTTCGAAGATTAGTTTACAATAATTAGTAATAATTAATATAAAGTTTCATTGATTGATGATTTTTTTAAATATAATTTATAGGCGAAATCAATGAATTCTTACTTTATCTTTATTTTGTTTTCCACTACTAAATATTCCACTTGAACTATTTCTTACGACATTGTAGTCAATATTACAATATTAGTTTTATTAAAAACTATTACTCACGTGTGGAGCCCTTTGGAGTAATAGTTTTTCATGAAACTAATTTTCAAATATTGATTGCAATGTCGTAAGAAATAGTTGAAGTGGTATTCTTATTTTTGAAATGAACATTTTAACTCAATTCTATAAAAATATCCTTTTTGTTATACACTGGATTCATCATTCCCATCTTCATTCTCCAACTCTTCACTTGTTACCTGTAACAATTTTTGATTTCAATAACTCAATTTTAATCAGAAAATCACCAACAACCGTTTATGTGTCTAGAAAAGAACAAATTTTTCAACGGTCAAATACTTGTTCTGGCGATGTCTTGCAGAGATAATGTGATCCGGCCTACACTGAATTACCTTTCTGTTATTTTTCCTTTGTTATTTGTCGGTTTGTTGTTGTCATCGGCTGGGATAATCGTGCTTGGGGGGGGAGGAAGATTTGGGAAAGCATATCTAATCGTCCTAGCAAAGGTGATGGAGAGGGGGGAGAGGTGAAAAATGTGTGAAAGACAAAGAAGAAGTTGAGAAAGAAGGAGTGATTTGAAGCCTAGTGATGATGGTTGATAAGGGGTGGGGGAAATAAATGTGTGGAAGACAGAGAAGTGAGGAATTGATTGAAGAAGATTAGATTATTTATTCAAATAGATAACAAAATTCAGCTTTTATTTTACATTACAATTTGAATGAGTAGAACGAATTATTCTATAAATTACAAAAAATAGAAACTTCTAGTAAAAAATACGAAAAACGGTGATGTAATGAATGCAAAATTTATACAAATCTCAATTGGAGGTTCTGCAAAATGTATAAGAAGTGTAAGTTATTTAGGTGAAAAGGCGAAGTTTAGACATATATTCTTGGGAAAGGATATTAAGGATATCCTTTCCATTAACACTTGGCGTTGAGTTGGAAAAAAACCACAGCTATTACTAGATTACTAGAGATAGTAATTTAAATTGTTATTCAATTTGAAAACTAGATTTAATGGAAATTAAATTGAACTTTATCGAAATTCGATGTAACAGTATCTTTGTGAATACAGGGAGAAATGATTCACCCTGGTAGTCAGTATAGTCTGTCCAAGCAAAGAAGACATTCTGGCAAGATGGGCAAATGACTCCAGCTCGGTCAACATTGGTTCAGAAATTATTGATTTGGTCTCAAATTGTAGATCAGAGTGTTTCCTACAATTGAGACCAAATCAATAATTTCTGAACCAATATTGACCAAGCTGGAGTCATTTTCCTATCTTGCCAGAGGGTCTTCTCTGCTTGGACAGACTACATCCGAGATACACAAATAAGCTTATCCAACCCCGTTATACGTTTGAATAACAATATTCTTCATGTTACAAATGAAGCGTGGCAAATTACCAGGATGTTGAACAAGACAAAACATGAGAAAGAAAGCTAGTAAAATAGGTGCGTCAAAGAAGATGATGAAGAAAATGAAACAATTCCTAACCTCAAACCGATGCACGTGTAATTTCTTTTGCGAAACATACAAAAACAGGACAGTAATGATAGGTAACCAATACAATGGATAACTGAGTAGGTACTTGTAGTATTATTATTCCAGGTTGCAAGATGCACCACACACAAATTGCCTTTGAAATAAAACATCTATTTTCTTCTAGTTACGAACAATACAATGACAAGGTTAGAGGAAATTTCCTCTTCGGAGGAGTGTGATCATCCAATAGAAGTCATAGTGTATAGTCTGTCCAAGCAAAGAAGACATTCTGGCAAGATGGGAAGATGACTTCAGCTCGGTCAATATTGGTTTAAAAAGTATAAGTTTGGTCTCAAATTGTAGGAAACATTCTGATCTACAACTTAAGACCGAATTGATAATTTTTGTACGAATATTGACTGAGCTGGAGTCATTTTCCCATCTTGCCAGAATGTCTTCTTCACTTGGACAGACTATACAAGTCATCCTGTAATTGGTGTATTCTTGTAGGCGTTCCACTTGTATTGTTGCAAGTTTCTTTTGGTATTTTTTATTATTTGTTTGGCGGTTTTTACTAGAAAAGCCGTTAGTGTTGTTCAACTTTGGAGCAGTTGGGTGTTCTTCCATCTATTCTTGTGCAGATCAATTTTGCTTGAAGTAATTTTACAATTTTTTCCTGCTACATTTACTCAACAATGAGGCTTGTTGGGTCGAGTAATTTACTTTGTGTGGAAACATCTGTGGATTCAGTTTTTTCTCTCTGAGATTTTCTTTGAGTTGTGTTCACTATTTGTTGAAACATTTGTAATGTTGTATTCTTTACGGTTTTTTATGATGTTATTGCTGAGAATTCGTGTCATTTGTCATGGTGGTTTTCAAAGATGTACTCTCATTTTTTTGTATTTCTTCGACTGTTTTTTTGAGTATTTTTATTAATTTATCGTTAAGTGAATTCTTATTATCAGTCTTAATTCGTGTCATTTATCATGGTGGTTTTCAAAGATGTACTCTCATTTTTTTGTATTTCTTCGACTGTTTTTTTAGTACTTTTATCATTAAGTGAATTCTTAATATCAGACAACTAAGTCTGCTTATTGTTTGTTAATTTTTATCTTTAATTTTGTAAGTATTATTTTACTTCTTTTCACTCTTCAGTCTTCTCCCTTCATTAATTACCTTTAAATGTATTCTAAATATTCTACTTTTTCTTCTAATCCTAATTTCTATTTCACCTCCTTGTTTTACTTTTCCATGCGCTTCATCATTTTTATTCTCCTCCTCGTTCGCCTACTTTCATCCTTATCCTCTCCCCCACCTCTTTACTGCTCTTTACTTCATCAATCCAACTTTTGTCATTTGCCACATTTTACCATACTCTTATACAGGGTGTTTCAGGAGGAATGTGCAATACTTCTCAGGCTGATTCCTTACACCAAGTAGACAAAAAAGTTCCATGGGACCAACCCAAATTTACACAAATTTATCACTTGTCCTATGTTTTGTCAATTTTGCGATTTTTGATTTTATAAATTACATCAAATTTCGATTAAGTTCAATTTAATTTCAATTCATTTCAATTTTACTGGTTTGTTTTTCTTATCCCCTTTCCCCTCACCACAAATTTATGATCTCTTATGATCTTTCACTCGGTTGATGAGATCTAGAATCAAGGAACAAGAAAAGGAAGGAGAAAAAATGGGACAGGCCGCAGGGGTCAGCCTGAGGCCAACCGAAACTGGAACAAACCACAGAGTTAAAGGAGGAAGAAGAAGAAGAAGAAGAAGAAGAAGAAGAAGAAGAAGAAGAAGAAGATGAGAAGAAGAAAAGAAGAAGAAGAAGATGGAAAAGAAGAAGAAGAAGAAGAAGAAGAAGAAGAGGTAGAAGAAGAAGAAGAAGAAGAAGAGAAGAAGAAGAAGAAGAAGAAGAAGAAGAAGAAGAAGAAGAAGAAGAAGAAGAAGAAGAAGAAGAAGAAGTAGAAGAAGAAGAAGTAGAAGAAAGTAGAAGAAGAAGAAGAAGAAGAAGAAAAGAAGAAGAAGAAGAAGAAGAAGAAGAAGAAGAAGAAGATGAAGAAGAAAGAAGAAGAAGAAGAAGAAGTAGAAGAAGAAGAAGAAGTAGAAGAAGAAGTAGAAGTAGAAGAAGAAGAATTAGTAGAAGAAGTAGAAAGAAGAAGAAGAAGAAGAAGAAGAAGAAGAAGAAGAAGAAGAAGAAGAAGAAGAAGAAGAAGAAGAAGAAGAAGAAGAAGAAGAAGAAGAAGAAGAAGAAGAAGAAGAAGAAGAAGAAGAAGAAGAAGAAGAAGAGGAGAAAAGAAAAAGGCGTGAGAAGACGAAATCGGTTATGCGAACCAGTTCCTCCAGATTGGAAATTCAACTGCCCCGCTGTAAATATATCATTCAATTGAGTTGATTACACAGGAAACGATATAAGTACGAAGATTACACAAAATACTTGGGGATAAACTTGTGTAATATTTCGGAGCTGCAAAATTCAATTCTAGGTTTCAACTACTACAATGACAAAGAATTTCAAGAAATTACAAGTTAAATAAGAAAACAGGAGGAAAAGAAAATGTGAAAAAGAGAAAGGTGAGACTAGAGGAAGTATGCTAATGTATAGTTTGTCCAAGCAAAGATGACCCTCTGGAAAGATGGAAGAATGACTTTAGCTCAGTCAATATTGGTTCAAAAATTATCAATTTGATCTCAATTCGTAGTAAACAATTTGATCTACTATTAAGACCACATTTATAATTCTTGAACAAATATTGTCCAAGCTAGAGTCATTTTCCCATCTTGCCAGAGGCTCTTCTTTGCTTGGACAGACTATACATCAGAAGTTTTGTTTATAGCTTTCTGTACATCAAGCGTATGATATGCAGCCCTCTCCTTTAATCTTGGTTCTATTCTTGTTGCTATTCGGGCGCCCCTAGTAGGAAAATGTTTTCACAATCTCCTTCTTTTTCTCCTTTTCTGATGTCTTCTTCTTCTTCTTCTTCTTCTTCTTCTTTTCTATTTCTGCTTCTGCTTCTACTTCTACTTCTTCTACCAATTTTTCTTCTTCTACTAATTCTTCTTCTTCTTCATCTTCTTCATTCTCCATCTTCTTCTTCCTCTTCTTCTCCATCTTCTTCCTCTTCTTATTCTTTTTTCTCCTCCATCTTCTACCTCTTCTTCTTCTCCTTTTTTTCTTCTTTTCCATCTTCTTCTTTCCTTTTTCTCTTTCTTTTCCTTCTTCTCCTTCTCTTCTACCTCTTCTTATTATTCTTCTCCATCTTCTTCTTCCTCTTCTTCTTTTTCTTCTTCCTCTTTTTCTTCTTCCTCTTTTTCTTCTTCTTTTTCTTCTTCTCCTTCTCCTTCTCTTTCTCCTTCTCTTTCTTCTCCTCCTTCTTCACCTTCCCCTTCATCTTCTTCTCTTTCTCCTTCTCCTTGTCCTTCTTCTTCTCCTTCCCTTTCTCCTTCCCTTTCCCCTTCTTCTTCTCCTCCTTCTCTTTCTCCTTCTCTTTCTCCTTCTTCTTCTCCTTCTCCTCCTTCTTCTTCTTTTTCTTCTTCATCTTCTTCTTATTTGTTGATTTTTCTGTTGTCTCCTGCTTGCTCTTCTACTGGTTTGTTTTTCTTTTCCCCTTTCCCTCACCACAAAGTCATTAGGCTCAAAAAGTTTTAGAGTGCAGTAATTGTGGCGCCACATGGGCTGGCTTACTCACTGTGGCGCTTCCTCGCCTTTTTTTAATATTGTTTCTCTCCCGTGAAGATTTTCTATTTACTTTGTTTTTCACTTTCTTCATAAAGGAGGAAGCTAGATCTTCTTTCCTCTTTCATAAAGATAGGAAGACGGTCAGTCAATATTTCTCTCTAAAGTATTGACAAGATGCAAAGATCGTACTGAATCTTGGTGAAAAAATTAACTTACATACATATCATAGATCCTATATAACCTGTTTTCTATTTTTTTATTCCCCATAAGATACAATAATCTTCTCTATAAAAACATTCTAACTAGCCCCATCTAAACTTGCCTAATTCTTTTTCGGCTGTACTGGTTCCATTGCTTCTAAACCTCTCTTCTCCACCACTTCTGCTTCCTTGTTCTCTGTCCTTCTACTTCCTTTTCTCACCTCTATCCCTTTCTTCTTATTCTTCTTTTTCTTCTTCTCCATCTAATTCTACTCCTTCTTCTTCTATACTCTTATTTCTTTTTCTTATTCTTATTCTTCCCCATTACCAAATTTCATTCGTTTTGTTTTATTTCATTTAGAGATTAATGTCATTTTGTTTTACATCTATCTCTTACCTTCTACCAGAAATTCATCATTCTATCTCTCCTGCTTTATCGTTTTTCTTCTGCATCTCACCCGTCTCCCAAATTTTTATTCTTTCTCTTTCTTCTGTTCGCCCCATTCCCATTTCTTTTCCCGATTGCCTCCCTCCAGGCGGTGCAGCGGTGGTAGGCGGAAAAGGCATAAATCAGAGGGAAGGGCGATAACTTAGCAGTAGCAGGAGCAGAACAAGTACTTGGTTAATCTATCCAAGCAAAGATGACCCTTTTGCAAGAGGAGAAAATGACTCCAGCTCGGTCAATATTGGTTCAGAAATTATTGGTTTGGTCTCAAATTGTAGATCAGAATGTTTCCTACAATTGAGACCAAATCAATAATTTTTGAACTAATATTGACCGAGCTGGAGTCATTTTCTCATCCTGCCAGAGGCTCTTCTTTGCTTGGACAGACTATAGATTAATGGTTAGCAACAGCCATGTGGAAGGAAACAATCAATACAGCTTTTATGCTTTCTCCAGAAAGACGAGCAAACACTACTCAAGTTGTTATCACGAAGGTCTCCCCTCTAGTGACTTTGGGCCTTTGTTTCCCTCAAATTCGGTTCCATTTAGTAGTTCTTGTTTGTGATAAGAGTCTCGAAGTTGAATCTATCATTTATTTTTAGTAGTGAGAAGTTGTTTTTCATCTTGGACATTTGGAGATGGTCTTTCGAACCAACCAGAATTTCATTAACAATTTTCAAAAAAACTCATAATTATGATTTGTATGCTAAATTAATTGTAACAAATATCTAGTAAGAAACGATTAACCAATAAGTAATTAGTGATCTTCAAGGAATAAAAACGAAATGAATTGTAAGGAGATGAATATATTCGATAATCTTTATTGACTCTTGTTATTAGATGATCCGATAAGATATTTCAGGATTTTATTGTATAGTCTGCCCAAGCAAAGAAGACCCTCTGGCAGGATGGGAAAATGACTCCAGCTCGGTCAATATTGGTTCAAGAGTTTCAAATTTGATCTGAAATTATAGGAAACAATTTGATCTACTATCAACACCACATTCATAATTCTTGAACAAATATTGACTAAGCTGGAGTGATTTTCCCATTTTGCCAGAGGGTCTTCTTTGCTTGGACAGACTATATGTATGTATTCTTATGCCGTACTCGGTGGAGAGTTCCAAAAGGAAGTTCCACCGGCACCATATCATAACCTTAATTTCCGTCATAGGGAAATCATGGTATTTCTCAATATAATACACTAAGATTTGAATTTTTAAAAGTTCTTCCGAATCAAGAGAGTCCAAAAACACAAGGAAGAGTCCAAAATCACCATTCACTATCAAAAATATGGAATTTCGAAAAAATTGAGTATTCAAAGGATTTCATTGAGTATTATTTATAGACAATCACAGTTTTTTCTTCTATATGATCAAACGAATCAATGATTAAATCGTTTTAACTATGTGTTGATGATTTGTGAGGTGGTGTTTTCAAACAAGAATATTTTAATCGTACCTTAAAAATGTTGTAATTTTTTCAAATTTGTTATCTCATTTCACTAGAGAAATCTAAAGAAAATCCTCCAAAATTTATGAAGGGCACACACCTTGAAACATGTTTATGAACGTAGAATATTAATAAAATAAATAACAGACACCATTTCAATGATGCATTTAGAAATCGATTTAGTTAAATCCTGGTAAATTACAGACATACAACAGAATACATCTAGGTAAAAAATTGAATATTATTTGTCCAACAACAGAACAAGTGGAGAGCATGACGAATTGCCCGGAGTTCTTAAATATAAAGTAATATGCATGGAATGAGATCAGCAGGTGGTATAAAAAGCCAGCTTCTTGTAGTGGTCGACAACAATAGGACGAAAATACAACGCTTTTAAGAAATTAGTGGACGAACTCTAATTTTGTGGTAGAAAGTTAGCTGTAATTTTCTAGAATTATCTCCAGCATAAAAAACATGTAATGCTAAAATAAAAATAATTTCAATAGGGTACTGTGATTTATATTTTATATAGAAAGCATGCTCTATAGCTGTTTACACAAAGTGAGAAGATACGCGGGTACAATACACTTTACATGGTAATGAAGTGTCTTCTCAGCTTGCGTGAACTATATACGGTGAACTCCAAATCTTGCATTGTATTCTCTTTTCCTTCTTTCTTAATTTTCTTCTCTTTTTTCTACACATCTCTCTTCTACTTTCCTTTCTTCCTTTCCCTTCTATACTCTATTCTATGTTTCTTGTAAACCACTGTAATAGATGGCGTATACAGTACATATTTTAACAACAAAATTTGTTAATTCACATTTTTATTAATTGAAATAAATTATGAGATTTCTATTTAACAATTCTTATCATAATATGGAAATCATCTCTTTACAAAACATCACGATATTCAACTCAGTGTTAGTAGCATTCTACTTGGTGTAGCAAAATCCCATTTTATATCTTTGCGCCGGGGCAAAAATAAATAAAAAATTTAATTTTCAGAAAAAATACAATACAATAATAATAACAAATAACAATAATGCAAGAATTTCTAACGTGTGATGACTGTGACTACATGTTTTTTTTTCTCTTTTTTTATGAAAAATATGTATTCTATCTATCTTATGCTTATTCAAGCTTCAGCATCTAACATAAGTTTAAACTTAAGTATTTGGCACCGAATTCAGTTTGAGCTTTTGCTAGATGCTTAAAAGTATGGATGGAATACAAAAATGACCAAACTCGATTAATCATGTACACTCCTTATCTAAATAACAGCTAAATCTTTCTCACCAATGTTAATCATGCAGCCTCTGTGATAGTTACCCTTCTCAGCTATAGTCGGATCGAGTAAAGAAGACATTCTGACAAGTCAGGAAAATGACTCCAGTTTAGTCAATATTAGTTCAACATTTTTTAAAGTGTTCTCAAACTGTAGATAAGAATTTGTTCTACAATTTGAGACCAAATGTATAATTTTTGAACCAATATTGACCGAGCTAGAGTCGTTTTTCTATATTGCTAGAATGTCTTCTTTGCTCGTCAAGACTATACTTCTCTATGAGCTACAGTGAAATTTCCAACAGCATAGGTCAGTGATTGAAGAGTCATTGAAACAAGTGGTACCGTTCGAAGAGATGGTACTCGATTTATCACCTACACTAGACAAGAAAAAGAAACCGAAACGTCTAGCCTATCATTAACATTTCAAACGGCAGGCAACACTGAGCAGTAAACGAGCAGCTCATCTCTATCAATAGGTGATGAGTTTTGTTAGTTAATTTCTTTTTCTTTCAAAACTCACTTCACTTGAAAATAAACTACAATTTGTGTCTTGTTTATGTATAGTCTGCCCAAGCAAAGAAGACATTTTGGGAAGATGGGAAAATGACATAACCTCGGTCAATATTGGTTAAAAAATTATAAAATTGGTCTAAGATTGTAGATTAGAATTTTTCTTACAATTTTAGTATAATGTCATATTTTTTAACCAATTTTGCCAGAGCTGAAGAAATTTTTCCATCTTTCCAAAATGTCTTTTTTGCTCGACCAGACTATATGCCTACACTAGTTCACGTTAGTCACGTGATCGATTGAAGGTACTTCGTGTATTCGTTAAGTACTTGAAGTAATTACATGGATTTGTACATGAATATATACCGATATATTTCAGTAGTCAACCAGGTCAATATATCTATTTTGGTGTGAAAATATGACTCCAGCTCGGTCAACATTGGTTCGAAAATTATAAATTGGATCTCAAATCGTATACCAGAATGTTTACTAAAATTTTAGACTCACTTTATAATTTTTGAATCTATTTTGATCGAGATGGTATCATTTTTCCATCTTGCCAGAATGTCTTCTTTGCTCGACCAGACTATATTTATTTATTAACAAGATTGAAATACAGCAGGATTGAAACACAGACAAAGTCCAAAACGGTCAATATATTGACCTATTGAAGACTGAATTATATCGGTATATCCATTTACAAATCCATGAGATCATTTGAAGGCACCAGAAGGACATAGGTATAGTACACAGGTCAAGTCTTCAATTATGTAGGTATATTCATGTACAAAAACGAGAGAGTTTGCGCTTCTCTAATTCTATATGTAGTTATAGTAAATTATTTAATTCTTGAAACGTAAAGGTATATTCCTGGACTTTACCGTGAAAGACTAGTAGAGTGCGGTCATTTGTCTTCATTAAAAGGTCAATCACCAGACAACACAAACATCAAAACATTTTCGAAATGGAAATGTCGTCGCTTATGTAGAGTCTGTCCAAGCAAAGAAGATATTCTGGCAAGATGAGAGAATTACTCCAGCTCGGTCAATATTGGTTCAAAAATTATAACTTTGGTCTTAAATAGTAGTTCAGAATGTTTCCTGCAATTTGAGACAAAATCTCAATTTTTTAATTTACATTGACCGAGCTGGAGGTATTTTCTAATCTTGCTAGAATGTCTTCTTTGCTTGGACAGACTTTACTATACGGGGAAAGTTGGAGTAAATACGGGTATGCTAATGATTACATTGATGACAATGAACTGAACAATTTACTGTGGTTGTGTTTCACTGAAAACGGCGTTTTGTTGTAACGACGTTCTGTTAAACGGCGTTATACGGGACGAGTAATGGCTCTTATAAATTTTTGGTTTGGTTGTTGGAAAGTGAATAATGGAAGTTGATTTGCGGGTATTAGTTTCAAGTGAGAAGTTAATGAATTGGTTTATCTTTTAGTTGTAATTCATTTATTCATTCTACTGAGTAAACTTTAGCAAAATTGAAATACAATAATTTTTATACATAATTGTTTTTCAACTGTCCAAAATATAAATCATATATAAAAAATATCTCTCATTACTCATAAATCTCATTGAATGGTATTCTCTATCTTAATACTCCAAGTCTGGAAAAATGTGAATAAGTCTAGAAGTATTGCTTAGAATCAGTACTCGATAAATGGAGAAATTATAAAAAATGTATTGTCAATCCCCCTCAATACACATCTTAGAGACATCATCAACAGACATGATATAGATAAAATTTGTAACGGAAACATTAAAACCAATGATAAGGGAATGTTTAGTCTCACATATCACACGTTTTATTTCTCTATCAAGACATAAAATGTAACGTTTTTGTTCCCATCCACACTAACATTACATTACTATTCAGGATTATTCATCACCAGTACTTTATCTCGCTCATTTGTTATTCAGATCATCTTCAAATTTAGCATCTACATTGTCTAGAATTATTGCTTTGAATATTCAGTGTCAGTCGTTGATGCTCTGCTCGCGTCTTTTATGACATTGACAATCGAAAAATGGATAAGATGAGTCATCGAATTTAATATTACAGAGTAGTAAGTTAGTGCTACTGGTTAGTCTGTCCATGTCCAAGCAGAGAAGACATTCTGGCAAGGTGGAAAAATGACTACTGCTCGATCAATATTGGTTGAAAAATTATTAATTTGGTTTCAAATTGTGGAGCAGAATGTTTCCTGTAATTTGAGACCAAATTCATAATATTTGAACTTACATTGACCGAGCTGGAGTAATTTTTCTATCTTGCCAGAATGTCTTCTTCCCTTGGACAGCCTATACTTATTATTACAGTAATCCGTTACAGGTGCAGTAAACTCTGGATAGTAATTCGAATTATGCCATTTTGCATTCATATATGCACTCAAATTGTAGGGTTTATTTCCTAGGACCCGTTTACTGAAGTTTTATCGTTTATGTGATGATGGTTCTAAAAGTAACAAGTTTTTCCAAGTACTGAATACCGTTCAGAGATTTGATGGTTGTGATACTAATGATGATGATGATGATGAGAAATATATGGTACTTGACAAGTAGTGAAAAAATAGGAAGGAACAATATAATAGGTAGAAAAACGTAGAAGATGAGAGTAATAAAGAAGCACTAGAAATAAAAAGGAAATTGAAGAGGGAAATCATGAAAAATAGTATGATAGGTAGATAAAAAAGAATAGGAGTGAAGTAGAATTGAATAAGATTGAAATAGAATACAATCTAATAATATCCATAATCATCTACTGCAACAATATTTGGCTCTTAAATTAGCTTGAAATAATGTTGTTTGAGCAGTTTCAGATCATCCACCATTCTCTCGCTAGCTGCCATTTTCTATGTCTGAACTCCCAAACGTTGTCGACCAATCAGAAAAGGGGGAGGAGTTTGGGGCGTGTCGAAGCTGATTCGTCACCCTACAACTGCTGCCTTCTACTGGCGGAATTTGAAAACAATTCAAAACTAATCAAAATGTAGGCGGAGCTTGGAGGCGTGTCCAATGGAGGGGGAAGCTACGAATACCCTGTTGCTACTGCTGTATGCTTGCGGAATTAGGAACTATTTCAAATGGGAGTGAAGAGAGTTTGAGCTGTTGTCAAAATGCTACAAGATTCAAATTATCATAAAATGTAAATAAAGATGATTGTTTGAGAAAAGAAGAATATGAGAAAAATTAATATATGATGGAAGTAAATAAGAATGATGCAAATATGGATAAATGGAACCGGGAACTCAAGAGAAGTATTGCAAATGCCAACGAAATTGTTTTCGAATGTCTGTTAATTATGCTCAGCTCTTTCAGGACAGTTCGAAAGCGGTCTACAAGAGTAATAGGTACAAGCGGAGGTCGCTTTCGACTCGATATTTTTTTGCTGACCGCTTGCCGACTGGTTTGACAGAGTTGAGCTTACAATAACGATAACAGTCATTAGCCAACCTCCTGTAATATAGTCTGCTCAAGCAAAAATTACATTCTGGTAAAATGGGAAAATGACTCCAGCTCAGTCAATATCAGTTCAAAAATTATAAATTTGATCTCAAATTATAGAAATAAATCTGCTCCACACTGTGAGACCAAATTTATTATTGTTGAACGAATATTGACCTAGCTGGTCATTCGTTTTCCCATCAGCCAGAATGTCTTCTTTGAATTCTTTCTACAATTCGAAACTAAATTCATCGTTTTTGAACCAATATCGACCGAGCTGGTCATTCATTTTCCCATCAGAATGTCTTCTTTGAATTCTTTCTACAATTTGAAACCAAATCTATCGTTTTTGAACCAATATTGACCGAGCTGAGTCATTTCATCATCTTGTCAGAATGACTGTCTTCTTTGCTGCTCGACCAGACTACTATATATATATATATATATATGGTATATAATACTATACCATACGAACTTGTGTTGAGGCAGTAAAAATGTGCATTGAAACCAGTTGTTACATTTCGAGTTGGTTAGTATGGTTCGGGTAGGCTTTTGCACTTTGAGCATAGACAGATTACCAGATACTAGACTATTCCTTGTGCAACATATGTGTTGTGTGCTCTGTCTTCCCGGAAGTGTGTGTGTGTGTGTATGTGATAACTGCCAGCAGTATATACTATAGCTGTAGCAGCATATATACCAGCAGTATGTACTATACACTGTATATACTGTAGCAAAGTTCACTGCTCTAGAAATAGACAACTGTTGCGAACTGACTTGGTCAGGTGTTTTAGAGAGAGTCCTCTGCCTTCGTTTGTCGTTGTGAATGTGATATTGTGGTAGTTATCTATAATATTGAAGAAAATGACAAGATATTGTCAAACCACAGATAGAAATGAGAATTCACACTTTTTCAGAGATCTATGGTATTTTATTTTATTACTTTTTATGGCCTTTTATCACTTTTATCCATAATCTATGGTATCCATTATCCATAAGTATGGCATTTCAAATGAACTTCGTGGATCTGACATCTGACAATTGTGATATGAAGAGGTTCAGGTTGAGAGATTGGCTCAGTTCATTCTGTTTCACATGGAAATTATGAAGTTCATTGGGTCTTTGGGAGCGGTTTTGTGAGCTGTTTCCAATACTTTCAAAGTACATTAATAGTTCCTTAAAAAAGAATTTCGATGACTTTTTTTGTAGTTCACTTTGTTTTTCACGTTTCTAAATTAGAAATAAAAATACTAATATTATGGTATAATATTGGTAATAATATTTGTATAATATTATGGTAATATTGTGAATTCTACCGTTTATTTCTGGTACAGGATAATGGTTTCATGGCCACACAGGTAATATTTTCAAAATGAAACCCGTCCTTTGCAAAGAAGAACATGGTCCTGTACTAAAAATGAACAGTAAATTTGACAGAATTAGTGTGTTTCATTTCATTTCGGAACGATTCTACACTCCAACACTCGGTCAAATTTATGAACCACAATTTTATTGAAAATCAAGATACTGGTTTTGGTTGCTTCACCATCTCTAAAAATCATCATTAATGGAGAAAAATAGAATTGATAAATTTTAGTAAATAGATTGGGATGTGGGCTCTTGAAATATTGAATTGAAGTAAAAAATCTCTCTCAAATCAATTGACATTTATTTTGTGCTGTGGAAGGAAATAAATTCTTTCATTGATTTAGATTGTGAAGTGTTTGTTGTTTGTCGAATAAATTATTATTATTTCCAGTTCAGCATTCAGTAGTTTATTCATTTCCCATCTCTATTTAAAATTTTCAGTATCATGAACTACAAAAAAGTAATAGAAATTCTTTATTAAGGAACTATTAATGTACTTTGAAAGTATTGGAAACAGCTCACAAAACCGCTCCCAAAGACCCAATGAACTTCATAATTTCCATGTATTTGAAACAGAATCAACTGAGCCAATCTCTCAACCTGAACCTCTTTCACCATTACAATACCTAATTGCAAGTATTCATATCACAATTGAACATGTACAGCATTAGTGACCTACTTACCAGGTCCTTTTAATCTGAATACAACAACCGCTCACACACAAGATGAATTGAATCTCTGTAGCCTTATTTTATCCATTGTTGAAATGTGTTTGAAATCAGGTCGCTGTAAACCGTGTACAAGCGAAGAAGACATGCTGGCAAGATGTGAAAATGACTCCAGATCGGTCAATATTGGTTCAAATATTATACATTTGGGTTCAAATTGTAGAAAACGTTTTGATCTACAATTTGTGACCAAGTTTATAATTTTTGAACCAATATTGATTGAGCGGGAATCATTTTTACATATTGCTAGAATGTGTTCTTTGTTTGGACAGACTATGCTTTTGTCGAGTGGGTGTGAATAATTGCAAAGTTGAAACAATGAGAAGTGAATCCGCGAACTGAGAGTGACTCTCGTTCTCTATGCATCTGTCTTTGTTATACTTGTTAGATTTGGTGGTTTCTACATAATGCTTGCAGTATGCTACATTCAAATGATAAGAAGGTTGATAGCATATCTCAGTATCGTCTTTCATTGCTGGGATGTCTGTATCACAACTATTATTATTATTATTATTATTATTATTATTATTATTATTATTATTATTATTATTATTATTATTATTATTATTATTATTATTATTATTATTGATTTAAATCATGAAAATGACAGTAGTAATTGTGATTTTACAAAATCTTTTCAACTCTATTCCTTTAGTGGTTTAGCACATTCATTTCATGGGTAATGGTAGAACAGCTCTAATTCTGTACCTTTGAAGATAGAATCACATAACTTTTTGTAGTATCTCCTCTTCAAACAAGGTGAACCATAATTTATTATTCTTGAAATCGATAGTTCAGTAAAAAATGAAGTCTGAACGAGTCAAGAAGACATTCTGACAAGATGGGAAAATGGTTCTAGCTCTAAAAATTATAAATGTGGTGTCAAATTGTAGAGCAAAATGTTTTTCACAATTTGATTCTATATTTATAATCGTTTAACCAATATTGAACGAACTGGAGTCATTTTCCCATCTTGCCAGAATGTCTTCTTTGCTCGTCCAGAGTATACTTACGTATATAGTCTGTCCAAGCAAAGAAGACCCTCTGGAAACATGAGAAAATTACTCCAGATCGTTCAATATTGGTTCGAAAAACATGGATTTGATCTCAAATTGTAGGAAAAAATTTGATCTACAATTTGAGACCAAATCAATAGTTTTTGAACCAATATTGACCAAGCTGGAGTCATTTTCCCATCTTGCTAGAATGTCTTCTTCGCTTGGACAGACTTTACTAACTTATACTTATACCGGAAGCAATACGATCTTGATTATTGAAAAATGGAAACGAACACTGATATTTCGCAATCCACATACAGTAATAATTATAAACTTTCTATCGTAATGTAAATACGTGACAAATAGTAAAGAGCCGTTACCGTGATAGAAATGCAATTTTCAGTGTACATTTTGTTGGCACTTTCTACAATTTCTCTGTGCGCTCAGAAATAGAAATAAACAAAATGCCCGTTATGTCCGGTGGAAGGAGCGAGCAGAGAAGTTGTCATGATTTTGCGATCGAAAACAACGATAATTACATGCAGCTAGTTGTAATTTATACTCGGCAGCTGTAATTTATTCCAAGGAGTGTGGTATTTTCTCTTTGTGAAGTTATTTTGACGTTGGAATCGTGTGGATGATGTTGAGTGAGTGGAGAGTATTTTTGACGTGAATAAGACTTTGTCTCATGTGTCTTTGAGAGTGATGGCTGCATTTGGTACTTTTGATTTCTTGGGTTATTTGTAAAGAAGTGGATTTGACTCTGATGACTCGAAGGAATTAGTCGATATTGTTCGTTATTGATTCAGTTCTGATTCAGCAAAACTGAAATTGAATCAAGTACAGGATTGAAAATTTGGATGTGAGAAAGCTCAATCTTTGTTTTGTTTTTTGCTAACTATTTGCAAAACCTTTTACAATTTTTTAATTCTAATGATAGTATAAAACCTATAGTCTGCCCAAGCAAAGAAGACACTCTGGCAAGATGGGAAAGTTACTACTGTTCGGTCAAAATTGGTTCAAAAATTATCAATTTGATCTGAAATTGTAGGAAAGAATTTGATCTACTATTAATACAACATTTATAATTCTTGAACAAATATTGACCAAACTCGAGTCATTTTACCATCTTTCTAGAGGGTCTTCTTTGCTTGGACAAACTATATCAATGAATTAGCCGACAATCGTTAAATCCCATCTCCATTAGATTGTTGCTTTATCAAAATTTGATTTTAAAAATAGATATATAACTAACGCTAACCATTACTGATATCACTCGAATTTGTGTTTTTCTCTTATAACAAACTTCAAAATTCATAATTTATTGATGTTTCATAAGTTTTTCACCTCCATAAGTCAAAATTTGTCTATAATTTGAAATTCAAGTGTGATCGTAACCTCTATTTTCAAAATCAACCACTCTAAATAGGGAAGAAAATAGTCTTTTGAACTCTGTGGATTTCAATCCTATTGTATTCTAATCTCGTTAATAAATAATTATAATCATAATTGTAAACTTCATTATTGCAGAAACTTTATCGATTAATTATCGTTATTTCATCTCTACGTAATAAGCCGGTTCCATTGATACTGATAAATCTTCGTTATCTATAGTGGTGGGATGCAAACTGTTATAGTGTGGTCAAGCTAAGAAGAGATTCTAGCAAGATGGGAAAATTACTCCAGCTCGGTCAATATTGGTTCAGAAATTAAAAATCTAGTCTCAAATTGTAGAGCAGAATGTGTTCTACAATTTGAGACCAGATGTGTAATGTTTGAATCAATACTGACCGAGCTGGAGTAATTTTCCCATCTTGTCAGAATGTCTTCTTTGCTCGACCAGACTGTAAAAGTGGGCGTATTCTAGTAAAGAGCTTTGTTGACCTTTGACAGTGGATTGGGTTGCAGTTAGAGATAGCAATGATGATGATTATTATAATTATTATCAATGTCTGGGGTTTTACGCTAATTGAGTCTCACGTTCGCAAAATAGATAAAATCTGGTGATAATCAACTGGCCATTAGTTTATTGTTGGAATGACGATATGGTAATGTGTGGAATGAAGTGGGAATCGAATGTATTGGAATTTAGTAAGGTACTTGGATGCGAGAGTGCTTTTTAATTAGAAATTTTATCTTATTTCTAGATAATATTCTGTATGGTTCACTGGAGTAATTAAATTTAAATTTAGTATTTCACTTCGTCATTCAGCATAGGAGTTTTGTTGAAAATTTCTAAACTAGATAATATTATGATTTCTGGATATATTCATAAATATTCTTCCCTCTTCCTCTTTTATTATTAAATCCATGTATCAGATCACCCTTTCTTTTCTCTCTTCTATATTGCTTCTACTAAGTTATTCATTTATTTTATTGTATTTCTATTCTTATCGTTTCATCACCTCTCCAGTTTTCACTAATCATCCTCCCTATGTATTCTTATATATTTCATCTGTATTTCAAAGCATTTCGACTTTTTCCCCACCTACCCTTTCCTTTTCCTTCTTTTGTTTTACCTGTCCTTCTGTCCTTTCTCTTTTCTCACCGACTCTATTCTTCTTACTTCTATTTCTATTCGTATCATTTCCTTTTCCCCTCTATTTCAAATCGTTTTCCTTTTCCAAAGTCCCACTCAATACATTATTTTCTTATTATTTTCCTGTTTCCTTTATTTTTATCCAGTCTTCTTCTTGTCTCACCTCACATTTCCCCATTCTTTCAACATCCTCTCCTCTCCTCTTCTGTTTCCTTCCGCTAATCTCTCTCACTCTTTATCTCTCCTACCTTCATAGCTATCCATCTCTTTTTCTTTGTATCTCTCATCCTTCGTCGCCTTTTTTCTCTTCTACCTTCTCAATTATCGCTCTCACACTGCCTTTCTCTACCTTTTCTCTCTCTCTCTTAAATAGTTCCAAATTTTAGTATTGCGGGCTTGATGATCTTCTTTCATTTATATTTTCTATTCGCATTTTTAGTGAGTTTGTGTGTGAATGATAATTAGAATGAATATAAAAAGCATTGTTTTAGTAATTATAATAACATAGAGTTAAAGTCTTGTTTTTACATTTTTATTTTTTCAAGTGTATTCTGTTTTTCTGATTTTCTTTTAATTATATTTTGCTATTTATTGTATGAAATAGGTGTAATAATTTTATTATTGTAGGGGATTGTTTGGTAGAGAGGACCTAGAATCCTAACTCCGCCCTAATAAAGGCAATTTATTCAATTAAATTCTTTCTCTTCCCTCTATCATTCACACACTCCCTCTCTCTCTCTCTCTCTCTCTCTCTCTCTCTTTCTTTCTCATCTTTCATCCAATGCCAATCCAGTAAAGATACGGAATACAATCCGTTATTACTGCATTAGATAGGAAGGAGAAAGGTGCTTGGAAATAGCGCGACCCCTGAGAGTGACAATACCTGGTAACAATGGATTCGGTTCTCACCGCCAAAGAGTTTGGAACGCGGCGGCCTTGTCTTATATAGTCTGATCAAGCACAGAAGACATTCTGACAAGATAAGAAAATGACTCTAGTCTGGTCAATATTGGTACAAAATATATTAATGTAGTCGCAAATTGTAGAGCAGAATGTTTTCTACGATTCGAGACCGAATTTATAGTTTTAGAATCGTTATTGACGGAGCTGGAATCATTTCCCCATCTTGCCAGAATTTCTTCTTGGCTTGTACAGATTGTACCAGCATTGCTACGTCTGTTAACGGGATTTTATCCTCTTATAGCTGTAGTTGTACTGGGTGGAAAGAAAAATCTCCGCATTATTCAGGATAAATCATCCAGACTACGATTTCATCCAATTTGTGTAGCCTTCTCAAGTCTACTTTTGTATTTGGTTGGGAAAAATTTCATCCAATTTATGAAGCTTTTTCAACTCTACTGTTGTATTCGGTTGAAAAAAATAATGACGATTGAGACTCTTCTCCTAATCTGTGATTGGTTTTACAATAACGGTTTTATATTTTTTCGAACAGGAATTATTGTTTCATCAATCTGTTATTTTGGGTTGCACAAAACTAGATCATTTGTTGTCCAGAATCAGTAAAATGATAATATAATGGGATCATGTGACTCAAAATAGATTATTCCGGTTGGTAAAACCCAGCATTATTGAGTATTGGATGTAAAAATTGAAAATCAAGCATTATACCAAACTCTTGTACCCTTCGGTCTGGGATACAAAATGTAAAAATGTAATCTAAAATCTAACTTCCTTTTGAAATGTAAGATCAAGTTAAATTCCAAATTTTTGTTTCTTCCGGTCCGGGATTCTTCCAACAGTTACTTCTGTGATTCAAATTTGTATCGAAGTTTTCTTTCGAAGTCCTAATTTTTTTCTAATTAGAGAATCAACGTAAGGGTTTGTTAATCATTTGAAATCCATTAGTGGTGACTAACGTGTTGATGTTCACAGTTCACACTAAATTATTCAAATGAAACAACCTTTTTTTTAGAATCTAGATTGATGCCATGGAACTCTATGATAAAATAAAACATTATTAATTTTATTTTATTGAATAAAACAACTTAATTGTAGAATCTAGATTGTTGCCATGGAACTCCATGATAAAATAAAACATTATTTATTTTATTTTATTGAATTAAAAAAGTTCAAAAATCGAATAACTCAACTGTATTTACCCAACACATTCTTATACAATTGTTATGTTTCTTCAGTTCGGAGCTCTGAAACGTAAAATTTGAAGCAGTCCAGTACTTCGCATTACTCACAAGTTTCCATTGAATTGAACTTGTCTCTTTATAGCTGAAGATTTAATTTTCAAACTCTCAGTAGTGATATTGGATAATTGAAATCCACAAATTGAAAAAAATTGTAATAAAGTGAACCTATTCAGGAATGGTATAAATGTGCATGAAATGAGGTTACTGTAATACAGTATCATTGAAAATTCTCGAATTAAATTGTTCATGTTAAATTTAACCATGTTCAGAAACTAAATAAATGGGTACTTGATAAACTAGATTAATCTGAATCCATTTAACGAATTCAGTTTATATTTTAATAGCAAATCAAATGCTAAGAGATGTATTAAATGATAATTCAATGTGAAATCTTATTTCTCAGAATTACATTCTAAACAAGTCTTATCTCTCACTCACTCATTTTCTCTCTCTCTCTCTCTCTCTCTCTCTCTCTCAATCTCTCTCTCTCTCTTCTGTTTATCTTTCTCCCACATCCCTCCTTATCAGCTCAATCAATTGGCATTTAACCCAACATGACCGATTAAGGAGATAACATTCAACTGCTCTTATGCAGACCACTGATTAAGTAGTAGGCTACCATGGTCTGTCCAAGCAAAGGAGGCATTCTGGAAAGATGGTAAAATAACTCCAGTTCGGTCAATATTGATTAATAAATTATAAATTTTGTCTTGAATTGTAGAACAGAACTTTTCCTACAATTTGAGACTAAATTTACAATTTTTGAACAGATATTGATTGAGCTGGAGTAATTTTCCCATTTTGCCGGAATGTCTTCTTTGTTTAGACATACTATAGTACCATCTCGTTCGAATACACTATAACGTACCAAAGTATAATTATACCGTAATATGGCTGTGGTATAGTCTGTCAAAGCAAAGAAGCCTCTCTGGCAAGATGGGAAAATGACTCCAGCTCAATCAATATTGGTTCAAAAATGATCAATTTGATCTCGAATTGTAGATCAAATTGTTTCCTGCGATTTGAAATCAAATAAATGATTTTTGAACCAATACTAATCGAGCTGGAGTCATTTTCCCATCTTGCCAGAGGGTCTTCTCTGCTTGGACAGACTAGAGTGATTTGCCTCCGATTTAGTACGAACCTTCGGTGGACCAAAGTGATTGCTGATTTGTGAAACCGGTCATCGAGCGAGTAATTTCGCCAAGGTTAATTAATTATTTTATTGCAACCGATTTCGTCGTTGCTAGTGCTTGAAGATTGTTGATTGGACGGTTATTATACCCGTTTTATTATAATACTAGTTACTGTATTACTATATACTACTAAATAAATATGCTGCTATAATGTAACTGAGTAACTACGTTACCATTTATAGGATTAGATTTAGAATCGAAAATGGATTTTTTTCAGTCATAAATCAATGATTTATTAAAATTTAACTTTATTAGTTTGTTATTTCATTCAGAATTATTGAGAAACTGAAATTAGTGGAAGAGTAACTTTATCATAGTTCTTTAATTATTATCAGTTTTTGTTGGGATTTCTCCTTCCCAATCTATCAACAGAGTGTTTCAAAAGGAAAGTGCCAAAATTTTAATGCTGATTCCTTTGATGTTGTGTCTATCTATGAATGATGACATACGTATGTAATATTGATTGTAAATTTGATGCTATATTGTTCTCTTGATTTTCATACTTATCGTTTATTTCTTTTGTTTCAGGTAAGTTGTAAAGCCCAAAGCGATTCACCATCATGTATCTTATGTAACAAATCAGTACGTAAGTGATCTCTAGTTGTTTTAGTAGTTGTCTGTCATGTATTTAATAGTTTTTATAATATCTAGTACGGTAGTAGTTGTGGAAGATAACTTAGTTTGTATCGGGATTATTAGATGATACCCTTTTTCTATTTTATAGGTTGTTTGGTTTGGTAGTATAGTTAATGTAAAAAAGATACATAAGTTCGTCCGCTCCTTTCGTGCTCCAACAGCTGATGTTGTCAATTAATTAGAGTTGTCGTTTAGCTATGCCTAGATGATGTTTTTGGAATCATAAGAGACAGAATATGTTTTACATTAGCTCTAGACTGGTTGAATCACGGATAAGAGAGAAAAGAAACTGTCTAACTTTGGCATCTATTCAGTTATTTCGTTTAATTTCATCATTCGGCTTACGAGTTTTGTTGTTGAAAATCTCTAAACTTGATATGATTTCTTTATATATTATTCTTCATATTCTCACTTTTTCCAACTTTTTGGCGGTACCTATATTCGAAAAATTTACAGAAATTGTGTAACAGTAGCATAGATTTATCGAACTCAATAATGCAAAATTTCAAAGACCACTTTAGGTTTTAGATGGTTGATTTTGTGCGGTTTCTACCGTTAGGGTTGAAACGGGTCATTGATGTTATACTAGCATCTGTCTTTGCTGTTTGCTGGCAAGTTGCGGTCCAATTTTGCAGCATCCTTCTCCTGGCAAGACAGCAGATCTACGATTTGCGGTCTCAAGCAACTGTAGACAGTGGTTGCTTGGCTCTTCAATTTCCTCCGGCAGTTCTGTTTTCTTGTGATTCTATCACTTGTCACTCCTATTCTTACTTCTATCTGGGTATCCTGGTTTGAACCCATCCTTGTCCTACAAGAAACGAATTCTTGTTTCCTTGTATCGAATAGAGACAATACATAATTTGGCATGAGCCTAATGCAGTCACCTATGTGCAATTTTTAATAAATAATCATCATTTAATAATTATTAAATTTCAACTTTTTGCAAATTATTATTCACAATAAAGCGGCAAATTATCTACATAATCTATTCCCATATTTGCTTCCCTATTTTTTGTTTCTTCTATAATTATCTCGTTGTGCAACTTCTTTCTTTCCATCTCTCATCTTATCCATCTGTTTCTATAATTTTTTTGTTTTTTTTGTTTTGTCCAACCCATGTGCTTTTTTTGTCCCCTCTTCCTTTTTACCGATTTATAAGATTTATTTTTGATCTCGTATCTATTCCCTTCTTTTTCTCCTTATTCCCCTCCTCTCCCCTTCTCTATTCCTCCACCTTTTTCTCTTATTTCTCCTCTGTACCTTCTACTTCTTTATCCTCCACTTCTACCCTCTTAACCCCCACTCTTTCTATTTTTCTTATTCTTCTACCTCTTGTTCTTCATCTTCTTTGTCGCCCCTCTTCTTGCTCTTCCCTCCATCTTCTCCATCTTCTTCTTGTTATCCATCATCATTTCTTCTCCCGCATTTTTTATTTATCCATTTTTTCTCCTTCCGTTCTCTCATCCTGCTCCCCATTCTGCTTTTCCCTCCTCGGCATCCCTCTTTTTTTTAATTTTTTCTCTGTTCAATTCCTACATCTTAACACATTTAATTTATGGTTTTTTTTCTCTGCACCTACTCCTAGTTTTGTTTCGACTCCTCCTTGTTTTGTCGCTTGTTTCGCCTTTTCTTGATTCTCTCAATTTTCCAATTTTCTGAACCTCATCAACCTTTTCCCCTGAATAGTCTTTTCTCTCTCTTGACCTTTTCTCCAATTTTTTCGACTTTATCTTTTGTTGTCTATATTGTTTGTATATTTTGTTGTCTATATTGTATATTTTTTTGTCTATATTGTCTATTTTGTTGTCCATATTGTATATTTTCTTGTCTTGGATGCGGCGGTGTTGGAATAGGAGTTTTTCTACTAATCTAGGAGTTTTTCATTTATCAGGGAATTGGGAGTTGTTTCATTTCTTAGTCTTATTTCTGGCTTTTACAAACATTCTTTGAATGGAAAGGCAAAGAATTGCCTGTGCAGGAGTACCAACCAAGTAAAGTGAAAAGCGGAACGGCGGAAATGATTCGGTGTGCTAACCGGATGACGGGTCACGGCCCATGCATCACCGTGCTCCAAACACAACGCTCAAACTGTCCTCTAGGCCTACTAGCGCTTTTCACTCTATTCAGCCGCCTTTAATTTCGTCATCTCTTTTAGATTGGAAAAATGTTTGTTGAAGCCAGGAATAAGAATGAATCCCTTTTTACTCGACAAATTTCTAATACGTATTTGTAGTGATAGAGAGTCCAAAATTGATACGCAATTATAAAGGAAGGGAGCTGATTGATACAAAATATTTGCAAAGTGAGGGTAGCTCATTTGAAAATGCCGAAAATCTGGGAAAATAGCTATTGGCTCTCTGAAACTTGATGTTTTTCTATTAATTCAACTTGAAAGATACCTAAACTGTGTTTAATAATTGACAACTAGAATCAGCTTATTTCCAATATGGCGGTGATCCATTAGCGTTGCAAATGTTGTGTATCAAAGAGCTTCCTTCCTGTATCAAATTTGGACCCTGTATCACAACTGCGTATCAGAAATCCGCCATGTAGAGCGATTGTTTATAATTTTTGTTGAAAATTTTCGTGAATTTGTAGAATAATTCTAAAAATTCCTGTCAAAAACTTTGGGTGGTGCTATTTGCAGTTGTTAATTAAACGTTACACGTTACGTTGGGTGCAAAATAGAACAAGGAAAAGTTAAATTTCAGATTCAAATCTTGTAGATTCAATCAAAAGTTTATTATGCAAAGATAAGGCATGGATCGGATTTCTTTAGTTGTAGATTGCAAAGATAAAGTTAAGATCATTATGGTGATACTGTGAAGTGATGTATTGTGAGTAACACTGAAATATTAAGATTGGAGTGGCATGGATGATGTTGCCTAAGAATATTTTTGAATTGAAATGAATTTTGGTTACAATTTTTCTATTCCTAATTGAAATTTTCCTTTTACTTGGATCTTCCAATAATTTAAAAAGTTAGTATATTTACAATGATAACAATATTCCACCAATTTCCTTTCTGGCTAGAGATTTCCTCATTCTAGAGAATTTCTTACCAGTTTAACTGTTTCATAAATAATGTATGATGTTTGAATGCACGCACTTTTAAAAAATCATTCACAGTATAGTTTGTCCAAGCAATGAAGACCCTCTGGTAAGTTGAGAAAATGACTCCAGCTCAATCAATATTGGTTCAAAAGTTATTGATTTGGTCTCAAATTGTAGATCGGAATGTTTCCTACAATTGATATTAAATTGATAATTTTTGAACTAATACAGACCGAGCTGGAGTAAATTTTCTTATCTTGCCAGAGGGTCTTCTTTGCTTGGACAGACTATACGTGTCTCTTCCTGGTTTGTCCAATATCTATCCTATCCACTCCACAGCACTCTTTCAACAGTTTTTAACTCTTAGGCTGAGGCCGCACTGCCGGTGGGTAGAGCCTGGAGGGTGGAGGGTAGTTGGTAAATCTATAGAACATACACACCATCCACAGTAATACATCGTATGAATTGTATGTGTTCAGCCGCCATCTTGAAATTCTTAAATATGGACAACATAACCTCAAAAAACAGAATGACGTCATACCATTCATATGATGTATTACTGTGGATGGTGTGTATGTTCTATAGATTTACCAACTACCCTCCACCCTCCAGGCTCTACCCACCGGCAGTGCGGCCTCAGCCTTATCGATTACTCTTCTATCTTTTCATCTTTCTGCTTCTCAATTCTTGAAATTGCCTTCATCATGAATCCTCCCTGTTTTTTCTTCACTTCATCCCATGTAGAATTGAACCATGATTGAATCTGATTCTCCACGTTCAACGAGAACTGCTGGAAGATGTAATTCGAAGTTAGTGCAGGGAAAACCGTTCAATGGCAAAATAACAGAACTGTCCTCTGAATGTTGCCAGCCTATCTTGTCTCTTGCAGCCAGCCTGCAGATCCCATGGTCCCGATTTCATAACGTGACAATTTCTTTCTTTCTTTCCCTCTTCCTTTCTTCCGCTTTCCTTCTTCCTTTCTTCCTCACTCCTTCTATCTCTCCTTCTTCCTTCCTTTCTCCCTCCTTCCTTGCTTTCTCTCTCAGGATATTAAATAAATGCAGCGATTCTATTCTATTCTCTCCTTCTTCCTTTCTTTCTCTTTCCATCTTTATTTCTTTCTCACTCCTTCTTCCTTGCTTTCTCCTCCTTCCTTTCTATTTCGAATCTTCTTCCTTTCTTTCTCTCTCCTTCTTCCTTTCTTTCTCCTACTTCCTTTCTATTTCTATCCTTCTTTCTTTCTCCTACTTCCTTGATTTCTCCTCCTCCCTTCCTATTACTATCCTTCTTCCTTTTTTTCTCCCCCCTTTATTTTTCTCTTCTTAGTTTCTCTCTCTCTCTCTGTTTCTTCCTTTTTGTATCACTCCTTCCTTACTCTCTACTCCTTCCCTTCTATATCTACCCTTCTTCCTTTCTGTTTCTCTCCTTATTCCTTTCTTTCTTTCTCCTTCTTCCTCTCTTTCTCTCTCCTTTCTTCCTTTTCCTCTTCTCCTTCATCCTTTCTTTTTCTCGTTTTCTCTCCTTCTTTCTTTCTTTCTCACTCCTCCTTCCTTGTTCTTTCTCTTCTTTCTCTCTCCTTCTTTTTTTTTCTTTCCTTTCCTCTACTTTCTTACTTGTTCATCCTCTCTTTTTCTCTTCTTCTTTCTTCCTCCATTTGTATCTCTTCCTTACTTCATATCTCCATCTTCATGCCTCCATCTCAATCACTCTCTCTTTCTCTTACTCTTCCCTCTCTCTCTCTTTGTTTTCGTGGCAGCGAGAGAAAGATTCCACGTGACATTCGGCTTGGTCGTCACGCATGTGCATTGAATAGACGCAGTAATCGTGATTGAGTCGCGCTTTCAAAAAAAGAAAAGAAAAAAAACGCCCGGAACGAATAATCGGGGAAAGAGGAAGGAGATTGGAGGAGATAAAGATGTTGAAAGAGAATAGGAAGAAGTTGAGAGCACGAAAATAGGAATGAATTGTGGAATGGGAAAGAAGGATGAAGGAGGAGGAAAGGATACTGAAAGAGAATTGGAAGATGAGAGAGGAGCATGAGAATAGGAACGAATAGTAGAATAAAAAGAAAGGATAATGTAGAAGGAAAGGATTATGATGGAGATCATGAGAAGAGGATGAACGGTTTAATGGAACAAGAGGAAGGAGGAGAATGGATGAGGAAAGGATGCTTAAAAGGAGAATAGGAAGAAGAGAGGAGGATGAGAATAGGAACGAATAGTGGAATGGAAAGGAAGGATAATGGAGAAGTAGAGGATTTTGAAGGAGATCATGAGAAGAGAATGAACGGATTAATGCTGGAACAAGAGGAAGAAGGAGAATGGTTGAGGAAAGGATGCTTAAAAGGAGAATAGGAAGAAGAGAGGAGTATGAGAATAGAATCGAATAGAGTAATGGAAATGAAGGATAAAAAATAAAGAAAGGATTTTGAATAAGGTCATGAGAAGAGGATTGACGGATTAGGCAATTGTCGAGGATTGATGAAGGTGAGAGGAAGAAGAATGTGAGAGACGGATTAGAAAAGAAGAAGAATGATGTTAAAGAGAAGGATTTGGAAAGTGTTATTATTAGATGCAGTATCACAGGAAAAAGTTTGAAGGAGAATAATATATTGAGAATGAAGAGGATTAAGGGAAAAAACATTGAAATAAGAATGGGAGTAGTAGGCGAATGTAAGGAATGGATAGTGAAGAGGTGTAGAAATATGTGAAAGAGAAGGATTAAAAAGAGATCGTGAGAAGATGATAGAGAATTTTGAATAAAATACAGTAGGTCTATGAATAGAGTAGAATGAAAAAAAAAGGATTAAGGAAGAAATCATGTTGAAATGTTATAGAATTGTTATCAAGCTTGGATAAAAGATGGTAAAACAGATTAAGAATTACGATAAATCTATGTAGAATGAGGAAGGATGAATTTTGTATCTGTAAAACTTCCAAGTTCTAGGAGGCTCTCATATAGTAGTTAGTATAGGCCTGACAACACGATGAAAGAAATTCATTCCCAGTTATAGTCTGACCAAGCAAAGAAGAGCCTCTGGCAAGATGAGAAATGACTCCAGCTCGGTCAATATTGGTTCAAAAATTATTGATTTGGTCTGAAATTGTAGATCAGAATGTTCCTACAATTGAGACCAAAACAATAATTTTTGAACCAATATTGACCGAGCTGGAGTCACTTTCTCATCTTGCCAGAGGTCTTCTTTGCTTGGTCAGACTATAGATATCTTTTATTGAAAATCTTACTTGTTATTACAAATGAGAAGATCTCACATAATTCGTTGTATTAGTCGCAGTCAACTTCATTTTTGTTATTGTTAATATTTCATACATAGGTTTTATAGAAAAATCATGAATGATAGTATTAAAATAACATGTGTTAAATGATAAATTTTTATTTCTGTTTCTCTTTTCCAAGCTATTTGGAATAAATATTTAAAATACTGTATAGTTTTAAAGGCTGTGTTTTCTATAGTAGAGAACAATCCTGAATACATTGGAACTCAATATACGATATATCTCCTCTTTGTGATTTGCACTCCATCATGATCCATTAATCATCATAACCTTCCTGAGAGAACTTGCAAGACAAAGTATAGTAATCACGGTTCTTCAATTTTCTCACGTATCCTCCCCTATAAACGATTCCCCCCTCGTCTTGAATTGAAAACACATATTTCCCTATAAATAACCTTCTTCTTTCCCTGTGATCTCCCCCCTTCACTAATATAAAACACACGTTTTAGCGGTGCTTAATTGTAGTTAAAGGAGATGCCAAAAGGATTGGCGTTTGGGGAATGTCTGTTGATGACGCCCAGATCTGTCAGGATAGTCGGAAAGCGGTCTGCAAGATAATATCGATTTGGGAGCGACCTCAGATGATTTGTTACACACTCTCATACTGCGATCAGGCTGTCCTGACAGAGCTGATAATTAATAACAGTCATTCGCTAACCGCCAATCATTGTGGTATAGATTGTCCAAGCACAGAAGACCCTCTGGCAAGATGGAAAAATGACTCAAGCTCGTTCAATATTGGTTCAAAAATTATCAGTTTGATCTGAAATTGTAGGAAGCAATTTCATCTACTATTAAGACATACATTTATAATTCTTGTACAAATATTGACCAAGCTGGAGTCATTTTGAAGGTCTTCTTTGCTTGGACAGACTATATCTGCTTAACTTTAGCTGTTCTTCGTCGTATAGTTTGTCAAAGCGGAGAAGATATTTTGAGAAGATGTGATAATGACTCCAGCTCGGTCAATATTGGTTCAAAAATTACAAATTTAGTCTCAAATTGTAGATTAGGATGTTTTCCACAATTTGAGACTAAATTTATAATTTTAGAACCAATATTGATCGAGTTGGAGTCATTTTCCAATCTTGACAGAATATCTTCTTCTAGTTGCCCCCTAGCAGTCATATCCCGACAATTACCATCACTATAGCCTGTCCAAGCAAGAAGACATTCTAATAAGATGGGGAAATGACTCCAGCTCGGTCAATATTGGTTCAAAAATTATAGACTTGGTCAGAAATTGTAGATTAGAATCTTTCCTAGAATTTGAGACCGAATCTTTAAGTTTTAATATTGAATGAGCTGGAGTCATTTCCCCATCTTGCCAGAATGTCTTCTTTGCTACAGACTGTAGCATGAGTTGCCCCCAAGCAGTCATATCCCGACCATTACCATCACTATTGTCTGTCCAAGGAAAGTAGACATTCTGGCAAGATAGGAAAATTACACTAGCTCGGTTAATATTGGTTCAAAAATTACAAATTCGGTCTCAAATCGTAGTAAATATTTTAATCTACAATCTGAGGCCAAATTTATAATTTTTGAACTAGAATTGACCGATTTGGAGTCATTTTCCCATCTTGACAGAATGTCTTCTCTGCTACAGACTAGCATGAGTTGCCCCCAAGCAGTCATATCCCGACCATTACCGTCACTAACTTAGATGCTATTGAATTTAAATATGATGCTACAGTAGAATTTGCGCCATGTTCATGATGGGTGCTATTTGCACAACGTAATTGCGCAATTGTAAAATTCAATGTCACGATTTTACTGAGCGCAGGTGGCCTGCATGGCCTGGCCTTACATTCTAATTTGTTGCAATGTGCATTGGGAGTACACAATTAATTGCAGATTCGTTGTAGTGAGTTTTTATGGGGATGTTGTTTATGTAGCAGTGTGTGCCTTTGGAGAAATTAGTAGTGAAGGAGGTTCTTATCCTCTGATCCTCAAATGCATGATTTGAAATAGTTTGTCCGAGCAAAGAAGACATTCTGGAAAGATGGGAAAATGACTCAAGTTCGATGAATATTAGTTCAGAAATTATAAATTTGGACTCAAATTGTTAAACAGGTATTACACGATATTTTATGAATTTCCATCTCTTTCCATATGATCAACTATTATCATAGAACTATTATCGTGTAATACCGGCCACTAAAACTTGAGACTAAATTTATAATTTTGACCGTGCTGGAGTCATTTTTCCATATTTCTATCAGAATGTTTTTTCTTTCGATTAGACTATAACTGCCAGTTTCACTTGGTATGTTTCAGTATGTTTCACTATATATTTTTTAGACCTGAATTAGGCCTAGACTCATCATATATTATTATTATAAGTTTATTCTTGAACTTGGAGTAATTGCTATTCATAAATGCCTTGTTTCAAGTTGAAAAAATTGTTTTAATTTTATTTTTTGATTCTTGTATGGGAATTAATCGTGATCTTCAGGAACGAGTTTTTACTGTAATTATGATATTTCCATACCATCCATGAGATGGTACTCAGCTGCCTATTTCTTTGTATTAATTAAATTTGAATTATCAGGCTCAAGTCAATGTTGAATCGTGATAATTCCAAGTTGATCTAGTAGAATGTATTGGTCATAATGCCCTGTTAGACTAGCAGTTTTTGGTCTCATAAATCTTGGTTCGACAAAACGCAATTTTCGAAAGAAAATCATTTTGGTTGCAGTCATAAAATTATAAACATGTTTAAATTTCTATGGTTTCATCGCCAATATGTTTGAAACTATTCCTTAATACCTTATTGCTGACTTTTTGAATTCTACTGTACTGTTCTATGCCAGCAATATAGGAGAAAGAGACTTGGACTCTATATTGACAGTATGAATAGTGAGTGAATGTTATAATATTGACAATTTTTGTTGTTCTATAATCGGGTCTTCTATTTTAATTTCAGAGCGTATAAGATCGTGATTGGTTCTTTTATTGTGATTTTAAAGCGTACAATATCCTGATTGGTTCTTTTTACTTTCGGTTTTCCCCTCAGGGAATCTAATTTTGTTACTTGTCTGTTTTAATAGGGCAAGGTCATCATCGTTCGTTTTGTTGTTTGTTGATGAGTTCTTTCTCAGCTTCATTTTTTGTTTCAAAGGATTCATGTGCCATAATTTCGAACGTTATTTTTTAAAACAGTGTATTCACAGCAGCTTTCAAAATAACTAAAATATAATAAATGTCCGTTAAGCTATTTAATAAACTGCCCACTAGCATTAAAGACATCTAATTTTTAATAGTTAATCATTTTGAGACGTTTGTGTATTCTTATTGATAGATATCTGTACGGTGTAGGAGAATTTTTTGATACTGGCTAGATCTTGTGTTATTCATTGTATTGAATTAATTTTATGTAACTTATTTGAATATTAATTTTTATGTTGACTATTATGTGATTTTAAAAATGTTGTTATGATATCAAGTGTATTTTTTGACAATAAAATAATGATTTGATTTCAATATATTCAATATTCATGCGGAATTTTAGACTTGTTTCCGTCGGGGAGAATAGAGAATATAATAATTTTAAATTTATATAATATTAGAGAATAATAATTTGAATCATCTATATCCAATAGCCTCCAGTTTGAATCTCTGTTTTCCAATTTCCTTGCTCATGTTATTGAATCACTCTCTCTTTCTCTCATTCTCTATCTCTGTTTATCTCTCTCTCATGTCCGGTACCTTTACTTCCGGCTCCATACTGAGCGATCCGTTGTCATGGCAACGAGCAATATGGATCTCTGTTTTTGAACGTTATTAAGTGGAGAAGACAAATAAAGTATTGGTGTTACTATTTCGAGTTATAATATTGGTTCAATAAAGAATTACTATGTGCATGAAATTCACATAGTGGATTCTTTAGAGTGGTTCTTTAGAGACTATGAAGAAGAAAAAGCAGGAAAGAAGAATATCTACTACAAATAAGAAGTTTAATTTCTAATCAAATTTTCATCATTCGAAGAATTGAGAAAATTTATAGATTACTTACTTAACAAAAGTTAAATACCATGACTATCAATTATTTTAATGATGTGAGAATTCCAATTCCTCTAAAAAAAGTGTCATTCAGACAAAACACTGATAGCTCTAAGAAGAATGAGATTTTGAAACTTTTAATACCCAAACTGCTTCAAGAAAACAATCATTGAAAACCAATTGAGATTTCATCTCAACACTTCAATAATGAGTCATTTTTTTGTACTTATGGACAAAAAATAGATATTAAACGACTTTTTAATATAGGGTAAAGCATTTTATTTACAGTCTTTATCATTGCTGAGACTTGAGACATTGCTTAGAATTTTTAGCGGTCAAACCATTGATAAGAAACAGTTCAATTGTATAAAAATGCAGGCTTGTTATCATTATTTCGACAGTGATAAGAAATGCATTCCTTAAATGATAAACCATTGTTTTCTCCCAGATAAAAATTCCCATTTTTTTGCCTAATAGACAACAATTATCAATCTACTCTACTCTTTGACCTCTATACAACAAAACAATAACAATTTATTATTTCATCAACATATTTTTGCAAGGATTTATTTGCTTTTCTCCATTATAGTTTCCCATTGAAACGAGTGTGAGTCTAGAGACAAGTTTTTAACGGTAAATCGAGATAATTCAGGATTATTAGAGACGCTTGTAGAGTAGATTCCAACGTTACTGGCGGTTGGAGAGTGTCTGTTATTGATGCTCAGCTCTGTCAGGACAGTCGAAAATCGGTCTACAAGAGTGAAACTGTTTAGCTGAGGTCACTCTCGACTCAATTTGCTCTCGCAGACCGCTCGCCGATTGTCCTAACAGAGCTGAGCATTGATAATAATCATTCGCCGACCGCCTGTCTTTTTGGCGTCTGCTGAACAAGTGACATAGATTCGATGGAAGCACATCATTAGCCAGGTTAGGATTGAGAGCGGTGATTTGTGTTATAGTATTCCAAATTATAGTCGTCGTGATGAAGGGTCTTTGAAAAGCTGACGAGTTTAGGTCAATTTGCCTGTGTTATAACCATGCAATTTATGTCATACTCATAATACAGAATCGAAGATTAGGTCTCACTCACTCTCTCTCTCTCTCTCTCTTCCTTCTCTTTCTCTGTTTTCCATCGTTATCATTCTCTCCTATACTACTTATTATTGATCAAGACTTGAACAAGTGGGTACATCGAGTAGATGTATTGTAGATGTTAGAGAGGCTTTAAATTGAAAATAGCTATTTGAAAAACTATTCAGTGAAAATGTGAGACAAAACTTCAAATTGATATACGAATTATATGCTATTATTTACTAGTATACGTCATGTAGGCTACTAATTATTAATTTTGAATCATAGTTTTTGATTGTTGCCGTTTTGATCACCCACTTTTCAATATATTAAGTCTAAGGGTAAGAATATGTCAAAAAGGTGAGGCTTAAGGAGAGGCTCAGGCTTGAGGCCGCAGTAATACATCGTATGAATGGTATGACGTCATTCTGTTTTTTGAGGTTATGCTGTCCATATTTGAGAATTTCAAGATAGTGGCTGAACACATACCATTCATACGATGTATTGCTGTGTTATACTATTATATACAAATCATATGATATGATATAGATGTGGAAGTATAGTACCCGCAGCCTAACCTTATAAGCCTCACCTTATTTGACATGTTCTTATATATCATCTTCTATATGTTCTTATATATCAATATCTAAGGTGAGGCTTGGGCTTGGGGTTTTTACTATACAAATCATATGATATGATATAGATGTGGAACTATGTATATACTATGTAGCACCCGCAGCCTAACCTTAAGCCTCACCTTTCTGACATATTCTTACCCTAAGTCTAACTTATCTCCTTGATCAAGTCAACTTGACTAAAGAACGATCTCATGTGGTCGCACCGTGACTTTTATAATTATCAGGAGCTATCTATTAGATTTGATCAGTATTAGTGAGTGACTCCAGTTCCACTGACACGTTAAGATGAGGCCGGGTGTAGTAATCAGGTTTACACGGTGTGACCTTAATGAAGGCTGATCGCCACTCGTGGCCTGGCGGTGTGTCACTCGGCCTCTTATTGAGGCTGCCACGAGATTGTCGCCGATTTCCACGTGCAATTTGTATCGGACGATTAGTGACGAGCGAATTTTATTGCACTTTGATTATTTCGTTTGTCACTCTGTACTGGGATTGGGTTTTACGAGGCTGGGCAATCTTTCTCATATACAGTAGTGATACAATGGTTGGAAATTGATACGGAATCGTACAGGAAGGAAGCTCATTGACAAAAAATATTTGCAACGTTGGGATTTTTTTATATTCATATCAAGGAATTTTTACTATTGGCTCTCTGAAACTCGGTGTTTTATTAGTTTTTATTTTACTTGAAAAATACCCTAACCTAGTTTAAATGCTCTCCAAACGTTTCATAGTTGAGAAATAGAATCAGCTTATTTCCAATATGGCGGTGATCCATGAGCATTGCAAATGTCTCGTATCAACGAGCTTCCTTCCTTCATCTATTTCGGACTCTGTATCACTAATGCGTATCAGATAGGTGTAAAGAGAGCTCTACAATGTTTGATGCTAGTAAGAATAATGTTTATTTATTTATTTGAACAATTTGACAAATTTTGCCAGGCTGAAGCCTATTGCAACAAAGAATTACACATTGAAAATATCACACTGAATAATATGTAAAATTGAAAAAAAATCAATCAAACATAATGATTGATTGGAAATTAAAGATAAGTAATAATAATGTTGGTAATAATGATAGTAAAAAGATAATTGTGTAGATAATGTTATAAAGATAATAATGTTAGTAAAAAGAAGAAAATTAGTTAATCAGAAGATTAAGAAATTGAGAAAACTAAATAGATAAGTAAATAAGAAAAGAAAATTAGTAAATTAGAAAAACAATGTTGGGGGTCTTCAATGGTGGGGAGGCTTTTACGAGCTGGATCCTCCTCGCCTATTTGGTCACCCCAGCGATAATAGAATATGAGTATAATATTTCTATATTTTATTCTCTCTGGGTCACCCATACATGAACAGTTTTGAGTGTTTGTGACTTGACCCAATTTATTATCATTCGGCAACAATTCAATATAAAGTCGTATGATTCAATTATGTATTGATTTTGTTTGTTTTTCGATTGTCGTCCCCAAAAATTATTTATAATATTTATTTTGTATTTCTCAGGTGAGTCCAAGGAGATGCATTGTAGCTGATATTTGCCGATATTTTGAGCCATTACAGCAAGTATATATCTTTTTCTTTCCTCTTACTTCATCTTTTTTATTTTATTTTACTTCATTTTAAACTCTTTTATTTCTTTTTTCTCATTTTCTTTCGTTCTTATTCTAGCAAATAATTTATTTTTCTCTATATAATTAGATTTGATTGGAATATGAAATTTCCATGTTTAAATCCTCTTATTTTCTAATCAATCTATTAATCCCCTTATTTTCTAGCAAAAAATTTATTTTTTCTCTATATCATTCGATTTGCTTGTAATTTGAAATTTTCATGCTCAACTCTTCTTATTTTCTAATTTATAATTTATTTAATAACATCTACTTTCTATTTTCCATCTTGAATTTTCTCAACGCTGGAATGGTATCAAATTTATAGTAGCAATAACAAATGAGATTGAAATCTAGTGATATCCAGTAATCAATTGAAAGTAGGAAAAATAATGAAAACTTTTCAAAGTGATACAGTAGCCTAAGTTTACTTCTCAGAAATCATTTTCCATTTGCTCTATCAAAAGAGCTGACTCATTAGAGCTATTTTCAAAGGAAATGATAGCCAGCCTTCATTATTCCAGTTCGAATTGATGTTACAAAATCATTTTATGGTCTGTCTTTATTCTGATTCCATAGTAATTTATAGTCTATCCATCAAGTATCGAAATCCACGATTACAATACAAGAAGTAGGCTAAATATAAGGATTGACTCTCACCATTCGACTACTGCTCAGAAAAATTGGTATTACATGAGTATTAAGCTATTTAATAAATTGCCACTTGAGGTTAGAGTGATGGATAAAAATCATTTCAAGTCTTTTATAAAGAAAATACTGATTGAAAAGTGTTTCTATTCTATTGACGATTATTGAAATTCAGATTTTCCAATAAGTAGATAGAGTCAGAGTGTCATTTAGTTTTTATTAACTTACGTGTGTGCAAGTCTTATAGTATCTACAATAATTATTATTTAATGACGAAAATGAAATAATCTGTACATGTTTCTTGTATTATTTGTATAATTTGTAACTTACTTGTATTTGTATACTGTACTGACGTTGTTATAACATTGTTCAATGTTTTCAACAATAAAGATTTTGATTTTCATTGATTTTGATCAAGGAAGACCCTCTGTCTGGCAAGATAGGAAAATGACTCAAGCTCAGTCTATTATTGTTCAAAAATTATCAATTTGGTCTCAAATTTTAGAGCGGAATTCTTTCCACAATGTGAGACCAAATTTATAATTTTTCAATCAAAATTGACCGAGCTCGAGTAATTTTCCCATCTTGCCAGAGGGTCTTCTTTGCTTGAACAGACTATACCTGACAAACGCGATAATTCAACCAGATAGTAATTTATTCTTTACCAGGTGTAGCCTTTCACACCTGAGGCCGTTAGGAATCCTAAATGAAACCTGATTAGGCGTTCTTTAGTCATTTGAAAAGAAATTTGATCAGTTGAGGGGTAGAATCGTATGTAATTCAAAACTCCCTCCAAGAATCTGCTATATGTTTTGTCTTCTTATACTCATATTTCCTTCAAAATGTTCTCTTCTTACTCACTCTTCTTACCCTTCATGTTCTATCAATCTTATTCATGATAAAATTTAATCATACATTGAAAATCGTAATATGTATACAATATTTTTTTATTTATCCATCTGAGAAATCACAATAAAGGGTAAAAACACAGCCATTTAATTCCAAATCGTCTTTTTACCAAATTTTGATTAAAATATTTCAAATAGTAGAGGTTATATTGAAAAGATTTCTAAACATTTATCACAATTCACAAATTTTTACACTCCAAAATTGAAAACTATAATGCGCATCTAATTCTAATAGTATATACTGTCCAACCAAAAAAGAAATTCTGTCAAGATGGGAAAATTACTCCAGCTCGGTCAATATTGGTTCAAATATTATAAATTTGGTTTCAAACTGTAGTTAAAATTCTGATCTACAATTTGAGATTAAATTTATAATTTATTGACCGAGCTGAAGTCATTTTCCCATCTTGACAGAATGTCTTCTTTGCTTGACATTCTACAGTATTAGTATTGACAAAAATATGATTGTATCCAAACTTCCACCTACAGTATATACTATCCACATGGAACTGAAAATCAATCAGAATCTTATCCCTTCAATATTTTTTTTAAATAGATTATTTTCATAAACAAAGATATCAATACTTGATTATAATCTGTTCAAGCGAAGGAGACCCTCTGGCTAGATGGGAAAATGACTTTAGCTCAGTCAATATTAGTTCAAAAATTATCAATTTGATCTCAAATCGTAGGAAACAATTTGATCTACTATTAAGACCACATTCATAATTATTGAACTAATATTGACCAAGCTGGAGTCATGTTCATCTTGCCAGAGGGTCTTCTTTGCTTGTACAGACTATACTACCATATTCTGAGCATATTAGATACTATATATTTTTCATTTTTCCTTCTAGATTTTATTTCTTTGACGTATTTCAAGCATACTAAATTTTATGTCTTTGACATTTCACTAACATTCAGCACAAACATTGCATAAAACCAATTGGTCTCGTGTTTTGTTGACTATTATCTAAATACCAAAGAAAATGAAAGTTGTCAGTAATAAGGAGGTAATTCGTCTTTAAGTATTACAAACACCTGCTTGAAAAAAATTACGCTCCTTATTTCTGAGTTCTCTCAGTATCTATAGTCTTTTTCATAGTTTTCACAGTAGCTGTACTGTAATATTTACAATATTATTATTATTTTTTTAATAATGAAAGTAGTATGTATAACTATAGTTCAACTCAATGCAGTACTACAGTGTACATTGACTAAAATCTGTCCAAGCTAAGAAGACCCTCTGGCGAGATGGGAAAATGACTCCAGCTTGATCAATATTGATCGAAAAATTATAAAATTGGTGTCATATTGTAGAAAGAATTTTGCTCTAAACTTTGATACCAAATTTATAATCTTTGAAGCAATATTGGCCGAGCTGGAGTCATTTCCCATCTTGCCAGAGGGTCTTATTTCCTTGGACAGACTATAACAATGCTGTAATAATATCACTATAGATTGACTCTTTAGTAATACGTGTCTCGCGTGCCAGGATATTCCCGCCTTTTCTGATGCGTTACTTTTCCGTCTGACCAAAACATGTTTCGGACGCATTAATTGCACCTCAATTATTTTAATTATGTCAGTCTAGCACCTGAGAAATACTAGAATTTCCCTCTTTTATTGTAGTCAACTTTGGTGTTCCTTTGTTCTGGTTCTATAGGCTAATTTGAGACTAATATCTTTAGGGCTGCCTATACCTGCCTATATTGCACACTATTATTATTATTACACTCTTGCCTCTAAACACTTAACGCTATTGCTATATTGCACAATTTGTAGGCTCTTGTGTGTATCCTCTTGTGTAGGCTCTATTCAGGGTATCCCATAAAGTTTGCAACAGCCAGCAACCATAGGTTCTACATACAATTTCCAACAAAAAATGTCCAGTAACATTTTCTTCAATCGACCTTCGTTTTCGAGATATATCGATTCTTCGATAAGCCTACTTCCCATCATTATATAGTTGATATGTGAAAAACTAGCAGTCAAAAACGAATTCCTTAAATATGGTTGGAAAGAGTAAGAATTTTAAAATTAATTTAAAGTACTACATTTGACAAAGTCGATTATTGAGCCGTATTTTTCGCGTTGAAGTTGAAGAAGAGTTATTTTTCAAGGTTTTTCAAAAATTTCGAACATATCTTTCTCAGTTTCATTGGCCTGTTTAGTTGTATTACTATATACAATTATTATTCAGTTGTATTACTATATATTTGCGTTAACTTTCAACTGATATATCGCGTTGTATATCTATATTGTTAGCGATGTGTTGTAATCAGCCGACCATAGAGTCATTTGATGAGTAGAGAGAGAGAGACTCACACACAAAAGCTAGGAAGTGAGATTTTTATTTGTGTTTGTTTCGTGCTGGTGACGGATTATTTAACTCAGCTGGAATTAATTTGGTGTTACGAGAGTGAAATGACAATATTATTGTTTGTGGGTTGTCGTATTTTTGATGGGAAAGATAAGCAGGAGGAAGTAGTACATGTTTGGTATGGTCACTTATAATATTATGGGAGTATATGATTGGTAACAATATCTTTTATCATGATTTGTAACAAAATATATGTAGGCTATGTGTATTCTTACAGCATAAAACTGTTAAATTCTTCGAAAGTGGACTTATGAATTCTTCCAGCATGAACTTACTGAATTCTTCCAGGATAGTCTAATTTTACTGAATTCTCCCAGCCTAAACTTGTTGGGACCTATTGGAGAAAGGTCCCTATTACAGTGCAATAAAAATTATTAACAATCTACCGTTGAATTTAAAACAATTTTCCAAATTATCCGAAATTATTTAAATCAGTAAAAGAAGTTCTATTAAGGGGAGCTCCATACACTGTGCAGGAGTGTTATGAAATGTTGAAAAAATGAGAGATAAATTTAATGTATGATGAGAAATTTTTTTGGTGTCATGTTGTATTGGGTGGTATTCCTGTGTTTTTTATTTATGAATAACTTTTTTTAAAATTTGACGCATTCAATTTTGTTGAGCTCATGCTTATATATTGTACAACTTAGTGAATAAAGAATGTTTGAATTGAATTGAATTCTTTTACCATAAATTTGACGTATTCTTCCAGGATAAACTTATTGAATTATGCATTATACTTGTATATATAAGTATTATATACACTCCTGTGTAACTCTATTCTATAAAATTGCAGTTTTTTCTGGGCAAACCTCTTTACAATTTGAGCAAATATTTTGTAGATATTAGTTTTTCCCGTTTCTAGTGTTTTGTACATTAATTATGTAATTGAATAAAGAAAAATAATACAGTACTAGTATTTCCTTAATCTCAGGGCTACTTTTATCACTGGTTTTTATTTTAAATAATTATCAAAGTACCCTTTTTTTAATTATTTTTCAATGCTTTACATGTTTGCATTGTAAGATAATTCAAAAAGGGTACTTTGATAATTATTTAAAATAAAAAGACAGTACTAGTAATTTGATTTGATTATAGTGATACCATTGAAAATAAGAAATCATAATGATACACTACTAGTAATTTAATTGAATTATAGCCTCCTTTAATATTTAAGGATGGCTATGATTAAAATGATAATATTGAATGATGTTTCGGTATGGATAGATACGTTTTAAAATTTCTTGATGATGATTATGTTGAATTTTAGTTGATGATAGATAGATATAGATATAAAAGTTCTTTATTGATGAAAAAACAATTGTTTATAAGAAATAAATAAAATACAGTAAATATTTCTTACACTATACAGCTTGGTCAAAAGACCGTCAGCCGATGGTGTTGATGATGATGTTGATTATTATTATGAACGTTATTAGTGGAAGAGAGTACAAGTGGCAGGAGTTTTTTTGATGGGGGGTTGGGAGGGGGATGTTTTGGGGGTGAGGGGTGGGAGCCAGAAGCAGCTATTCATCTCCAACAGTTTTCCTATTATAGAGTTGGGCTGTACGCTGTGTGTAAATTCTGTTTTAGTGAGCGCCAAAAATAGACCCCGACACATGCTTGCTTACTAGAGCCGACGAAAGAGAGGTGAGTGAGAGAAAGAGAAGGAAAAGGATGTTAGGGGAGTGTGGGAGGGTTGTGAGGGAAAGAGGAAAGAAAAAGAGAGTTAGATGATGGATGGTGATAGAGAAAGGGATTATAGAGAGGGAATGGGGTGTGGAAGGAGAGGGCGGTAAAAGAGATTTGAGAGTAAGAAGAAGAAAGGGAAAGAGTGAGTTAGGGAGGGGAAAATGAGGAAAAAAAGAAGAAGAAGAAAGAGAGGAGAAGAGTAAGAATAAGATAGAAGATGAAAAATAAGAAGAAGAAAAAAAAGAGAAGAAGAAGAAAGAGAAGAAGAAGAAGAAGAAGAAGAAGAAAGAAAGAAGAAGAGAAGAAGAAAAGAAAAGAAGAAAATTGAAGAGGGAAGAAGAAGAACAGAAGTGTATTGGATGTTGAATGGAAGAAAAGAAAATAGAGGGGGGAAAGAAAAAGAAAAAAATAGTTTGAAAAGTTAGTATGAATGAGATAAAAAATGGAATATTTAGAGGAAAAATAGTTATTTAGAGGGCAAAAGGTTAATGATAATGAAGTGACAAGACGGCGAATTGAAAATTCAAATTTATTTGTCAAACAAAGAAATACATCTTCAAAACAAATGTTCTTGACTGCAGTACATGATCTTACAATCAACAATATATGAAATAATAAGTATTAAGTAAATGATACAAAATAATAAAATTATTTCTTCATCAGTAACTTGGCTTTATTCACCAGCAAAAGGATGAAAACTTACCCGCAAATGAGAGTTGTAATCAAATTATTATTTATTTATCAATTCTTTATAATTTGCAGTTTATTCTATTTCGATTTACTATTTAATTTTTTATCGCTTCCATTCAACAAAATCATCTTATTTTATTGGTTGTATTTATTGAAATGGAAGAGAAAATTCAATTAGGATAAGGAAAAGAAATCATTATAAATTATAGTAGAATAGATTAATAGATTATCAATATAAATGAGTAAACAAAGAAGTTTATTGAAAAATTGAAAAAAAATTAAATTAGAAAATATTATGTAGAAAATTGAGGATTGAGGAGATGAAGCAAGAATGAGAAAGAGAAAGAAGAATTGAAGAAAGAGGAAGAAAGCTGCGATAAAGAGATGCTGAGATTTGGAGGCTTGTTGTTGCAACAGATCTGAAAGTTTCAACTTCAAGGCGTTGAAGTGAGATGAAAACTGTTGAAAGTGAAATAAGAAAGTGTTGAAACTAGACTGTCGAAAGTGAGAGAAAAATCTGTTTACTTTTGAAAACTGGGTCTCTTCTGTTGTTCGTTCCAAATTGTTTATTGTTCTAGAGCTAGGAATGTCGAATGCTTCAAATAGCTGGATTTGATTCTTTGAATTCCTGTATAATTTGGATGAGGAAATGAATTTAGTTAATGAGTGATTAGGTATTTTGTAATTTGGTTGGATGAGAAACGTTGGATTTGAATTGTGGTTCCATCACTATAAGCAACTGAATTTTTATAAAAAAATATCAGTGATAGATTTGAAAAATCTATTGTTGATATTCATTTCGTAGCTAAATATAATCGTTTTCGTTCTATATAATTACAAATTGGGACTGGAGTTTGGCTTTATTGAAAAGGAACTCTCAACATCTAAAATCTTCAATATTTGTTGCTGAATATACCACGAGTTGTTTGTTGTTCCCTCCCAGATATAGTCTGTACAAGCAAAGAAGACATTCTGGCAAGATGGGAAAATTACTCCAGCTCGGTCAATATTGGGTCATTAACTTTAAATTTCAAAGTTCTCACATTACAGTTCAGAGTGTTTCCCACAATTTGAGATCAAATTTCTAATTTTTGAACCAATATTGACCGAGCTGGAGTCATTTTCCCATCTTGCCAGAATGTCTTTTTTGCTCGGACAATGGGCAGTCTCAATCTCAGGGGCTACTTTTATCACTGTTTTTTATTTTAAATAATTATCAAAGTACCTTTTTCCAATCATTTAAAAAAAATATTCGAGAATTTTTCTTTAATAATTAAAAAAAAGGGTACTTTGATAATTTGAAACAAAAACCAAATAGCCTATTGCCTGTACAGTGTACAAGCAATGGAGACATTCTGGCAAGATGGGAAAATGAATCCAGCTCGGTCAATATTGGTTCATTAACTATAAATTTCAAAGGTCTCAAATTACAGATCAGAGTGTTTCCTACAATTTGAGACCAAATTTATAATTTTTGAACCAATTTTGACCGAGCTGGAGTCATTTTCTCATTGTGCCAGAATGTCTTCTTTGCTTGGGTAGACAGACTATATCCTATCTATCCACTTATTTAAAGCATTATTCACCTCATTTAGCACGTTTCTCATGTACCTTATACCCATATTGTGTGTGTATACTAGTTCATGCCTCCATTTCTCTACTCTGAGAATTTAATTCACCATTACAACAATACTAATTGATCCCCATTAACTGGATTAACAGTTCCACAGACACATCATAGATTATGTAAGAACAGTCTGCTAATTCTAACTATGAATGGGTTTGAGGTTAATCAAGAATGTTCTCATTTAACTTTCACGTCTCATTAGCTTAATATTATAGTCTGTCCGAGCAAAGAAGACCCTCTGGCAAGATGAGAAAATGACTCCAGCTCGGTCAATATTGGTTAAAAGTTATTGATCTGTTCTCCAATTGTAGGAAACATTCTGATCTACAATTTGAGACCAATATCAATAATTTTTGAAGCAATATTGACCAAGCTGGAGTCATTTTCTCACCTTGCCAGTGGTCTTCTTTGCTTGGACAGACTATACCAGTGAGTTAAGATATGTTTATCTTTATTCCAGTCGACATATCAGTCAGTGCATAGTATGAAAGGACAAATTTCGTTTACTCACTGGTCGAGCAAAGAGACATTCTGGCAAGGATGGAGGACTCCAGCTCGGTCGATATTGGTTAAAAGATTATAAATTTAGTTTCAAATTGTAGAACAGATTGTTATCTATAATTTGAGACCAGATTTGTAATTTTTGAACCAATATTGACCCAGCTGGAGTAATTCTCCCATCTTGCCAGAATGTCTTCTTTGCTCGACCAGACTTTACAAGTGTACCAAAATACTAACTAGTATTTACTCGTTAGTTTACATGCTTATTACCTTTTATTCAGCATATTTCCACTAATGTTTAAGTATTACCTCTGGTTCACATACATATCACTCGTTGTCTAGTTTCATAAACAAGCTGAATAATTTTCTATTAGGTCCACCTTTCAACGTTCTATGTTCATGTAACCATGTGCTTTTATTGTTAGTAGTTGGTCTACTTTTTCCCTGGTTGCCTGTTGTCATATTAACAACAGGCCTGCATGCATACATGCTACCATTTGCTTAACAAGCGTTGTCATGGCGAAAGTGTATTATACAATATAGTAATGACCACCGGTACATGTTACCAAATAGTGTGATTGTTAGAATAACGAGTTCATTCATATCAGTATAATGAATAAAGATAACGAGGATAACAGAATAACGAGTTCAATCATATCCGAGATTGTTGTTGAGTTTAGTTGGTTTGCTGTGGTTGTTAAGATTCATCATCACTCATTCATCCTTTGCTTAAAATACTTGGAAACCAAGTCGCAATTGTAAAGAAAGAATAAAGATTATATTCCCAGTTGTTGTTTTTGTTCATACAATCATACTATACTGATTGAATATTATTACAGTTAACATGATGCAATGATCAAAAACCTAATCAATTCAATTTAGCTATCACTGATTGAATTATGTCACATTGTTGTTAATATAGTCTGACCAAGCAAAGAAGAGCCTCTGGCAAGATGAGAAAATGACTCCAGCTCGGTCAATATTGGTTCAAAAATTATTGATTTGGTCTGAAATTGTAGATCAGAATATTTCCTACAATTGAGACCAAATCAAAAATTTTTGAACCAATTTTGATCGAACTGGAGTCACTTTCTTATCTTGCCAGAGGCTCTTCTTTGCTTGGTCAGACTATACTAGTGAGATTTCATAGGGATTGATTTCCATTATCATATGAAAAGAGATGAGAAGTTATATTTTGTACGATATTTTCTGGAAAACCTTCATATGATTCAATCCATTAGTACAGAAACTTATTTCTATAAAAATTGATTTATCTTTATATTTTTTATTTATGAATTCCCCCTTAATATGCTTTTGTAATTGATTACATTGCTGAAAGAACCCTTCACAAAAATGCTATATTTTTCCATGAAAAATAAATCTATAACTACCTTCAATAGTTACCCATAGAAGCTATGGGTTTACTCTAGAATCTTTTGGACAGATACTTTTAAATTGGATTTTTACTATTGCTTTGATTATTATTTATCCCAGTTCTTCTCTTGCTGTAATATATTTTTTTATTCTGAATTTAGATGATCCTTATATTACTGTATTCTGAAAATTTTTTATTTGCATGTTAAAAATCAAGCCAGATTGTTGCTAATCTTCTTGTTGTTTCCCTGAAGTATCTAGGATGAGGTATTTGAGTTGATGAGAATCGCCTTCGTCGGAAACGGCTGAAAAATTGTTTGAGGTCACTAGCAAATTGTCATTTGATTTCTTTTTTCTCCCAATTTCCGCACAAGAACTGGGTGACATCATTTGTCAGAAGAAGATAGATGGCACTTGGAGAATTATTGCCACTGTCTGTCATTGTCCGTTTGCAACAAGTGTAGCAGCCATGTCAGCTTTTCAGGTTAATAAAAAAGAGCGCATTGATTGATGTAGAATTGAGAAATAGAGAGCACTGGCGGCTCGTACCCACGCAACAGGTGAAGTGCCCGTATCTTTTACTGTACAGCACTTCATTTGATTCGTGGGCATGAGTCGCCAGTGATAGAGAGAGACGAGTGGATGAGAAGAAAGAGAAAAATAGGGGTTTTCGAATGAAGAGGGTATCCTGGGAACAAGGTGATTGAGAAAATTTTTAAATTGGTTTATTTGTGCCAGAGAAAAAAGTAGTTCAGAATAGAAAATGAAAATTAGTTTATACAAATAGATTCAAAGTAATCAAAATAATAAAAGTAGTTAATTTTTAAGTATCTTGAAATAATCCATTTAATTGTACTGATATGGCAAAAAAATCAATTACAATAATAATTCTATTTTATAACTCTGATAGATAACTTTCACTATTCTAATTCATAATTATTTTTCATATAGATATCTTGGAATTATAATTCTATTTACAAACTAGAAATTTCACAGCAAGTTTATTTTATCTATTTTGTAAATATCTAACTAGGAAATGTCATCCCAGTTTTTATAACCAAGCAATCAATTTATTGTACCTCCATGAGCTGGCTCGTCCCTCCATTTTGGAAAGTGGGAGTGACTAAGCTCCACCCATCGACCAATCAAAGACCTCCGTTCTAGCGTCGACCGCCATTCTGAGACGGTTCAGGCGGCAGCCATTTTACTATCCAACTCATTTTTTAAACTTTATTTTCAGCCCTAAAAACTCTCGCTATAATTTTTCACTAAAACTTTTCACTTCTAAAATTTAACACCCCCTATTAATATCTTCTCAAATCCCATAGTATCCCAATTCATATAGTATGGTCTGTCCAAGCAAAGAACATTCTGGCAAGATGGGAAAATTACTCCAGCTTGATCAATATTGGTTAAAATTGTAGGAAACGTTCTGATCTACAACCTGAGACCGATTGTTGATTTTTGAACCAATATTGAACGAAATGGAGTCATTCCCCTCATCTTGCCAGAATGTCTTCTCTGCTTGTACAGACTTTAGTACACTTAGATTTTACAACTTTACATCACATGATTATAACTTCCCCATTCACGAATAATTTCTAATCTGTAGGCCTATTCATTTCGAATTCAGCTCTGTTATTTCAAGATGCTGGGCTCTACGGATCATTAGGCTGTTTCCTGTCGTGAATGCAGTTTTTAGTGACCCTGAAATACGTTTTTAATAGTGATTGTCGATTGCAATATTCGGCCAAAACCTGCTGCTTCCCATCTTTCCTAATCTTGCGCATGATAATTATAGCTGCTTCCTTTTCCTGTCCGATGTGTTATTCTCGTCCTTTGAAGCTTCGTGTCTAGAGGCAGCTCGCACTAGGATAGGTAGGATTTGAGTTATAAAACATGCTAAAATATACAGTATTTAAAATATGTTTGTATTATATAAAGAAATAGAATAAACAAATGAAATAAACTAATAAAACACACTGATATTGTCGACTCTACCGTTTATTTTGGTACAGGACAAAGAATTTAAATCGTGGCCACACATAATTTCCATTTATTTGATGATGTACGATTCTACGACATCGACGACTTAGTCGAATTTATAACGAAATGTTATGTTGGAAAAACTTATATATTATTGCTTTACACTTTGATCAGAGATGTTGTGGAACTTATCCATAATTATTTAAGTAAGAGAAAACAAATGTTGTCAGTATTGTATTTAAATAAACTTTGTGGATCTGACAACATTTGTTTTCTCTTACCTAAACTTATTGCTCTTGAAATATCCATTGAGAGCTATTTACAGGCTCATTTGAACATTTACAGTCTTCTTGTGAGGTTATAAGGTTTTAGATAAAGTAGATACTTGGTCTGTTGATAAGATGTTGAGACCCAACATCGATAAAATACATCGATTTTAAAAACAATTAATTTTCTTTTGTTTTGATGTTACAAGATCACTACCGGTATTGAGAGTGTTAGGTTTTTGTTATTGTTTTTAATATTGATTTTTCGGTCAATTTTTTTTCCAACTATTGATTATGGTGAATATGGCATCTAATAATGGTAATCTATGTCTCCTACTAATGTATTGTTATTGTTTACTGTATACTGATTGAAATAACGAGTATCGCTTTAAATATCTCGATACATCGATATCGATGTTCCAAGATCGACTTCTAGATGTCCAGTGAGAGTCTTCTACACTGCATGTTTGCGTGTCTTGTCTGCGTGTCGTGTGTTGCGTTACAACATGTTTCAGGCACTTGTTAGTGCATCCTCTATTGCCCCATACTTTCGGCTCGTTGAGTACGCCCTAAACGTTGCACTATGTATAGTCTGTCCAAGCAAAGAAGACATTCTGGCAATATAGGAAAATGACTTCAGCTCGGTCGATATTGGTTCAATACTTATAAATCTGGTCTCAAATTGTAGATTAGAATGTTTTCTACAATTTGAGACCAATTTTGTATATTTTTGGTGAGTTTTGACCGAGCTGAGTGATTTTCCTTCTTCCCAGAATGTCTTCTTTGCTTGTACAGACCGGGAATCGATTTGTAAGACAAGGCTATTAGACAACATGTGTCTTAATGGGAAATCTTACAGGACGTCTGAGAATGTTACGGGACGTATTTAGAGAGACTGAGTGAGATTGTTAGTCAATAATGTTGATGACTGAGAAGGTTACAGTCTTGAAGTTTTGTTGCAATCGATAAATCAATGTTGCTATTACCTATGAATTGATGCTGAATTGATAGTATATTCCTACCAAACTTACTAGATAACTTATGTCCAAACTGGGCCTATATTTAGTCCAAACTTGGGCTATATTGATTGGCCTACTATTCATTTAGATTTTAAATCATTCAAATCGTAATATTTTATTATACTTACGATATCCAATTTTAATCTTCAAAGTAGTTGGTTAAGCTAACTCAGCTGGTTGGTTCACTTTTGTTGTTATATAAATGAATGGAGAAATAAAATCTAATCTCACTATCTCTCTTTTCCTTTTAATCCATCCCTCTATTTTCTCTCTCTTTCTCCCTCTATTTTCTCTCTCTTTCTCCCTCTATTTCTCTTTCTCTCTTAGGCACACCTCTCTTTCTCTCGAAGGTAGGTCTCTTCGTCGATGACAGTTGCCATAGCAACAGGTGAGATCGAACTTCCGTTCTCATTTTGTTGTTGTTTGCGTTTACATGGTTGTTTTTGTTGTTCATGTCATCCTGTTGTTGACATGCGCGTTGTTTATAGATTATTATTTTTATTGACGGGAAATTCGTGTATGAATATCATAATTAAATTCAATACATAAACAAATTAAATTAACTACAGTAATGGGTTACTTATAATTGATTGTAAAAGGGTCATACATCCTGTGCTTTTATTTCACTTTGAACTATTTTCAAGTGAAAATATTCAACTAGCAGTTCGTAATGAACCATGCATCAATCCTTTGTTTAGATTGAATTTTCCTTGTTCTGATTTAGAACCTAAATGAACGGTAGAATTGACATCAGTGTGTTTTATTTCATTATGGAACGACTCTACAACATCAAGAACGACTCAGTCGGATTCTTTGTTTAGATTTGAATTAATTTTCTTGTATCATGGGAACATCAGTTGAAACCTATGTTTTTAACAATCTTATTCTGTTATGTGATTTATTCACTATTCACAATCTACTAGAAACATCAATTGCTGATGAACTAATACATCAATCCTTTGATCACCCTTGAATCCATCATTCTTGTATCGGGAAAAAAATCAACGGATTCATCACAACCTTTCCTTATTGATTGCAAACTCTATTTCAATCAACTAGGTTCAGGAGATATACGGCTTTGCAGCAAGTGTGCAATATCCTTTCCTTGGAACGCATAGTCTGCTCGAGCAAAGAAGACATTCTGGAAAGATGGGAAAATCACCCCAGCTCCGTTTTTATTAGTTCAAAAATTATGAATTTGGTCTCAAATTGTAGAAAACATTCTGCTCTATACCAGTACTTTAAAACAACATTTATAATTTTTGAACTGGTATTGCCCGAGCTGGAGTCATTTTCCCTTCTTGCCAAAATGTCTTCTTTGTTCGACCAGAATCTACCTGAATTCAATCGTTCAGAAAAGGAAGGTCTGATGAAGATTAATGGCATTGAAAGGTTAGTGGGGTGTTGGCAGGTATAGTCTGTCCAAGCAAAGAAGACATTCTGACTGATGGAAAAATGTCTTCAGCTCGATCAATATACGTTCAACGATTATAAATTTGGTCTGAAATTGTAGCTCAAAATGTCTGCTACAATTTGAGACCAAATTTTATTTTGTTGAACCAATTTTAACCGAGCTAGAGTCATTCCTCCATCATGCCAGAATGTCTTCTTTATTGGGATAGACTATAACTGATCGATAATAGTCTGCTGTAGGAGATGCCAACGAACTGGCGGCTTGAAAATCACTTTTTTGATTCTCAGCTCTGTCAGGACAGTCGGCGAGCTGTCTGTAAAAGAATATTAAGTCTAGAGCGACTTTAGCTGAACAGTTTTGCTCTTGTCGAGCGCTTCCAGGTTGTCCTGACAGAGCTGAGCAACAATAACGGACATTTACTATCCGCCAGTTTTTTGGTGTCTGCTATATATGTCTCTGTCTAGCACAGTATTAATATATCGATCTGTTTCTCTCTGTTGCACAGTTTGAAGTAGCAATGGAACCCCTGTTGAAAGAATAGACCTGGAGAATAATGAGGAGCTACTTGATGAATTTCAAAGTTTTTTTCATCTTGATAATATTACAATTTGAATCAAAATTGATTGTTCCCAAATTGTTTGAAAATTTGTTTCTATAAGCAGGATGAGTAAGACACTGATATTTGAAACAATTTATGTTTGGATTTTATATTAGGATATGTAACCTAGTTTTGAGCCACAAATCATACCCAAATATAAAGTGACTGCTTTTTTGCTATTTAAAAATAGGTGATTTGAAAATTTAGAAAAAATCTCCTGTACAATATTGACAGAGCTGGAGTCATTTTCCCATATTGTCAAGAATGTCTTCTTTGCTCGACCAGACTAAGCAAACAATCCCCATCTAATGGTATGGTTTAATGTTTTCTTCAATATCAGACCAGTTTTGAACCACATTTCCTGAATCAGTATCTTAATTTTATTGTTACCGTATTTTTGTTCTTATTATACCCTTAAATTAGGCTACTATAAAGAAATACAGTACAATTAAAGTAAAGTATAATATCTGTCTCACAATAAACTTGATGGAAGAAGTCGATTTTATTAAATTAAAATAACTTTCACTCGCACTTACACATTTTAAAGCCTGTCCTCATTATAACACACACTACTGCATACATAAATCATAATTTTCCTGCTTTTTGTAATGTCATGCTATCTTTCTTATGGCCCTATTCTGGCGCGTGTTGTGAAGCAATCACAAGCTTTATGTGTCCCTCTAAGTCTATTCTATAATGGAGACTTTTATAATGGTATGTGTCCCTTTAATGGCGACTAGGCTAGGCGTCGATGTGACTGGCTGATAAAAGCCTGTCGCCAAACGGAATTATTGAAGGGCTGGTGCATGCGTCGGCCTTTGATGACTAGTGGGGGAATGGCTTGGGGGATCGAACCTTACTATTAGATGGGGATTGTTGGTAATATAGCTAGTAAGGGGTTGTGGAGCAATATTGAAAGGAAGGGTTGGTTGGAACGAGTTTTCATCCTTATTGAATTATAATTTTTATCTTCATCTTGCTCTTTTTACTTTCATACCTTTATTTTTTATTTTCACTGTGTCTCTTTTCCAAAAAAATGTTTTCGTGAAAAAATTAAATCTTCCTTTTTTAATTTTTCCATTTATTTTGTTTCATTTTTTTGTTGTTATTCCACCCTTAGCTGATCTTTCTTAATTTTTCTCCTTTTTGACGAATTATTCAATTCAAATATTTTTCATCTTGTTTAAATCTCCTCCTTTCTTTTGCTCACTTGTGCTCCTTCATGTGTGATTCGATCTTCATATGTGATTGTAGATCTTGTTGTTATTATTGTCCTTCTCTTCCCTTTCTTCTCACCTTCTTTCCAATAATTTCCTTCTTGCTCTCGCCTAGATCTTATTCTTTCTTCCGACTTCTTCATTTAGAAATTCTCTTCTGCCGAAAGCTATAGCCTACTCTTCATCTATTCTATTTTCCTTCACTTTTTTGTCATTTGTCCCTCAATTCTACTCCTCCTTCATTATCCTTCTCTAATCTATCTTCTTCTAATTCATATTCCACTTTCTTCTTTTCATAGTGTTCCCCTCTCCTTCTCCTTCCATCTTCCTTTTCCTCCCCTATTCCGACAACTTATCCTTCTTTATTTTGTCATAATATACTTTTTATAGTATTCTTTCTTTTACACTCTTCCTCTTTCTTTTCCTCCCCTTTCCATCAACTTATTATCCTCCTCCTTTTTGTCATATACTTTTTCATAGTCTTTCTTTTTATACTTTTCCTCCTAAATTCATTCCCCTCCCCTCTCATTTTCGGCTTAACGTGACGTCACACTTTGACGATCTCTGTTAAATTATTATGATGCATCCGCCATTTTGAATCTGATAGGCTTCACTGCTTGTGTGATTGACAAGGGGAATGGTAGGAGATGGTTGAGCAATAATAAGATATGTATGTGGGGTTGAGAAAGGAATAATATATCTATATATGTGAGGGGGAACGCATTGTGGAGTATGGAGGATTAAGGGATGATGGGAAACCGTGGGGACATATATCGGGGATTAAGGGGAATGGAGGGTGGAAATAGTGTCCTGGTGGGGGGAGGGAAGAGCCTGAAGTATTTTTCAGAGCATACTGACCCGGAAGTATTTTCAGGATTTCCCCCCCCCCCCGTTCATCACTATCATCCTATTCAAAAGCATGTTTACCACAAGCAGTGCGTTGCCACAACAAATTTCCATTATTTAGAGTGTTTGTTGCCATTTGCTTGTGTTGAAAGTAGTGACATTGGAGATAATTGATTGATTGCGTGGAGAAATACTCGTACTTTGAGAATAACAAAATATTACCTAGCATCAACTTTTTTTAATAATAAAGAATAATTTTCCATTATTTTATTTGAAATTTTAAAGGAAAGGTATAGGTTTGTTTGTCGTTCTTGGTATTAATTTGATTTTGGTTCTTGACAACACTGGTGAATGCATTTCAAAATAGAGATAATAATAAAAATGGATATTGTCAACAAATTTCACTCCAATTATAAATCATTTGGATACAAAATCAAGGAGAGATTTCACAATATCATAATCAAATCTACAAATTTCATGAAATTGGGGTATTTTCGATAGAACTTACCGAGATGCGACGTGAAGATAAATATTGATGAAATGTCGAATAACATCAAAATAACATGTTTATTTATAAATTCACAATGTTTATTTTCTTATCTGTATTCAAAACCATTATCTATTTGTATCGATCAAATTTAAAAGTAGGAATTTATTAATAATATCGTAATATTGATTTTCACAAAATCTATCTTCTGTCAGATTTAATCATTACTTGAAATCATATTCATAGATTTATTTGGTTTTATTTCCGGCTTTCTCAATTTGTTTCTCTTTATAATTCTGATTTCTTTTGCTAGCTAATTTCCAATTTTAATTTAATCTTTTCCATTTGAGTATTGAGAATCGTTTTCAATTCAATAAATTATTTAAAATTCTACCAATAATCGACATTAATCACTTTCAATATCATTATTTATTTATTTGAAATAATTGGATAATAACTCAGAAATTTAAGTTCAAAACAAAATTTTTCCAAATTATGAGAAAAATTCAAAAATGCCTGAAGGATATGATAATTATTATTAATTAGTAATTATTCTACTCGTTTGTGTACATTATCAATTCGTTAGGGTATTAATTGATTATGGTCATAAATTAGGAACTCGAGTTAAGTCGAGATTTTTAATTAATCGAGAATCAGAGTCGAATGAGGTCATCTAACTGTGACAGGCGAGCTTTATTCCATCAACGAGGATGACAGAGTTTCATAATATAAGACCGTCTTCAACTCGAGGCAGGCTCGCTTCTTTATAGGATAGTGTGTCTCTCTGTCTTTCTTGTCTGCACACAGTCTGTCGACTCGTCGGCGTAGCGTAATTTCTTCCCGCAATTAATGAACAAATGCTTCCTGGTTTCATTTTCTTTTGCGCTACGGCCTACTTTTCAAACGCTTATCAATTATTATTGTCTCTATATTATTCTTACTATGTCTTTTTCTTTATCTCTCTCTTGCTCACTCCTCTCTCTCGCTCTCTCTGTGTTTCTCAGTCTGTGAGAGTATTTCTCTCGATTTGTTTTATCTTCTTCGACCTGATCTAGTCAGGGTTTGAAATCTGTGTCAGTTCTAGGAGTAGCCAATTTTAATTGCTGTATTGCAAAACTGTTTAACTAGCTGTCAGATTTTAGTGCTGTTAATTTTGGACGAGGAAAATTACATAATGTTTTGTTTCTTGTTTATTGAAATAATTTTTCATGCTAAAAGTTATGTATTGAAATGGGATACTTTACTCTGGTTAAAGAGTGTTTGGGTCAAATTCAATTACAGGTATTATATAATTTAGAAAAGAAATTCAGTCCCAACACCTTTCCTTTCCTTAGAACTCACTCTCGTTTTTAAATATTGATTTTCCTTCCCATAAAGTTAAATACTATATTGTTATGCCAGGTTTGTTGGTAGTTCAATCTTCATTACAGAAGGAATAAGAAACTTGGAAAACTTTTCTAATAACGACTTATATAGTTAGTAAACTGTATATTAAGCCTCGTTTCTATTACTACAAAGTCTCGGAAACATATGCATAAAATACTTGAGGAACACAGAGTTGTTCAAAGCAATGCACTGCACACTGTTCAGCTGACTTTTGATTTGCGTTACTCCATACAACTACGTGTTTCTATTGCAACACGATACCCAACATGATTCCGCGACGGAGACGTCACTAGTGACGGAGACGTGGCTTTACGAACGCCTAAGAAATCCAAGATCAGTATTGGCCCAGTAAACTATAGTCTGACCAAGCAAAGAAGACCCTCTGGCAAGATGAGAAAGTGACTCCAGCTCGGTCAATATTGGTTCAAAAATTATTGATTTGGTCTCAATTGTAGGAAACATTCTGATCTACAATTTCAGACCAAATCAATAATTTTTGAACCAATATTGACCGAGCTGGAATCATTTTCTCATCTTGCCAGAGGCTGTTCTTTGCGTGGTCAGACTATATCTACTGTGGAGCAGGTTGTTTAATTTCTGAATCCACTCTTGAAAGAGTAAGTGGAAAAACAATTGAAAAAAGAATGAAATTTCAAGTATAAATTATTCAACAGTTGTGCAATCCGTTGTACAACAAGCAATTTGTTGACAAAATTGAGGATTGTCGAGAGTTCCTGTTCAAACCGGAGATTTTTTAGCGATGAAGATGACAACCATTTTCGGTACATTAATAAAGCAGCCGATTATCGTTCCAGTTGCCGGCTACGGCTTTATTGTTTCTTTGTTGTTGAGAAGGAAGAGTGCCGCTAACACCAATATTCTTGACGGATTGTTTTTTAGCAAAACAAAGACAGAGCCTCACTTTCACTTGGAGAAAAATAACTGTTACGCTCTTGTTATTCATTGTGATTCGTCATTGTTTACTTGATCATCATCTTCTCTTTTGCTCGCTTGTTTTCTTACTATTTATTCGTGTATTATCGTTCTCCTGTGGTTTTTGTATTTTCAATTGAATATAATATTGTAGTTGATAGGCTACAATTTTAGTCTAATTCAGCTAAAAACCATTCCGATTGTGTAACTAACTGTATGATCAACTTTTGAATTTTTTCTTACTTCTCCTTTGTGTGTAGCTCTCCTGTGGTTTTTGTATTTTCAATTAAATACAATTGTAGTTGATAGGCTATAATTTCAGTCCAATTCAGCCTCAAACCAATACGATTGTGTTACTGTATTTTGTTTTGATCTGGGATTTTGTTCTAAAATTAAATCTTGATTTCAAGGTTTTATTACAATTTAATTATAAATTTTGTTTTACATTGAAATCCGTATAATTATAGTCTGTCCAAGCAAAGAAGACATTCTGGCAAGATGAAAAATGAGTCCAGCTCGGTCAATATTCGAAAAATTATAAATTCTCATACTGTAGATCAGAATGTTTCCTACAATATGAGACCAAACATTTGTCAACCAATTTTGACCGAGCTGGAGTCATTTTCCATTTTGCTAGAATGTCAAGTAGTTCACTTCAATAATGTACTGTATTTTTAGAAAAATTGGTATTGATTTTAGTTGCTGAAGTAGTATCGCTGACCCAAAAACGTTAGGCGGCTTCGTCTGTCTCTTGTACGTGATGTAACCTATCAACAGCTGATTTAAAGCATCTATTGTCCCTTCTGATTTTAAAAACATCATCTAGTCATGGTTAAATAATAACTCTAATTGACAACATCAGCTGTTGGAGCCTGAAAGGAGCAGGTGAAAAATCATCTAGTTATAGCTAATTGACTACTCTTATTGACAACATCAGCTGTTGGAGCGCAAAAGTAGCAGATAAAACCGCATAACTTTCTAGCGTCAGCTATAGATGCCTAAACTATAGATATATAGATACTAGTCAGTAGATATAGTCAGCTATAGATACCCTAAACCAAAATTCATCACTTTCTTCCTACTTACCACAAGCTGTTATTATTTGATGGAATAAATTCTGTCAAAACGCCAACTAACAATGGTGAAAGAATGTCTTTTCGCTGGTGGTTTTGTTGACATCCGACAGCCATTGTCCTGTCTGGTTCGTCCGCTCCAGAATCGTTGAACGCGAACGTAATGACAACTAATTTCTTTGTGAAACGTTTTCAATTGTTCGAATTCAATCAGTTTCAAGTAGAACGCGCTGTCGTTTTGCGTTGAACGATTAGTGGAAAATTGCAGAAAAGCGTAGACAAGTCAGTGCTGAGAAGTTTCACCATTGAATGATATGGTGTAATAGAAGCTGTATTCTGACTCTTGTAGTCGTAGTTTATTGCATTCTAAATTTGTGGATTATTTTATTATAATTATTATTTATTAATTCCATAATTGTTATTATTTTTCAATTTTTACTTGTATTTTACACAAAGTTTTTAATTTTTTTTCTCTTTTATTGCGGTTGCAGGAGTATATTTAATAACATTTCAGAAATTGTTTAGATTTGTAATTAGCCTATATTTCACTATATAATTATCAAATAAGTATATTCATATAAAAATGGTGAAATTTATAATTGAAATTATTGAATAAAGTGAAAAATAATGGAACACCTTTTTATGCTGCATAATATAAATTTAATATAATGTATGAATACTGTAGTCCTGATGAGTTTCTTTAACATAGGTCGCCTTGAAATTATGTCAATAATAGATCACTGCAATGCAAATAAAACAAATGAAATCATGTGAATGAACTGATTGAATGAAACCCGACTAATCAAACTAAAGAACTGAAATGGTTTTGAATCACCTCTCATACGTGAATTCTATTACGTAATTTGTTATGACAGTATTGAATTAAATTGAATTTTATTAAACTTGCCGTACATTTTGATTTAGATGTACAATAACGGATAACCGGTATAATATACAGATACACCATTCCTGCGCCGAGCTCGCAACATTTCCGAATAATAAAAATTGAAAACTTGATAATTCACCGTGACCTGTATCATGTTTGCCTCTCATAATGAATAATAGAGCTTTGAATGAGTAAATCTTGGAGGGAATAGAACCTCTCACGCTAGCATTACACGAAAATCTCAGACCTTGGCACGAAAATCTGGAAGCACACGTTCTTGAACGATAGGTACTAGTACACTCTTCTAGCTTGTATTACACGGCTTGTAATCTACCATCAACTAGGTGCTTGTAATTAATTATTTAGTAGAAAACATCTCGTGATGTCTTCTGTCTACTTCTTAAAATCTTCAATGTTGTTTTGTATCTACTCGAATACTCGTACTTGTAATCTACTCTCGTTTCCTTGTTGGATATTTCTCACAGTTCTTCATTTTTATTTTCACTAACTCACTACTTATGAAATTTTGGAAATTAATTAATTTTTATGAAAATTGGAATTAATTTATGGAAATGAAAAGAAAATATTAGCAGATATGATCATATTATTTTCTTATTGTATAGTGTTGGAAAAAATAAAGGTTTTATTTATTTATATTCTGTGATATACAGAATGTATATCACAGAATGTATCTATGTATATCACATGTATTTATGTTGTTCTATTGCTTCAAGACCAAAGATGTTGAAACTTGTTTGTGGTTGGCTCCATAAAATTTGTTATAATTGACTACATTTTTTTGCTTTCATTATGAACTGCAATGTCACCACACACAATGTGTAAGAAATTTTTGTGTTATTAACTTGAACAAATTTCAAATTTATTTTCATCTAAAGCCACGTTTACACAGGAATGTTAATAACATTTGTTGATGTTTGCAGACAAAACCACCTAACTTTCTGTTTCTTTTGATTCCAAAAACATGACCTAGGCATAGCTAGATGTCAACTTTTACTGACAACATCAGCTGAGCTCACATCATTAGAGCTCACAAGTAGCAAACGAAATCGTTGAAATTGTAGGCGTCAGCTATAGAATATTACCTGTTTTACTATGCTGTATTCGTAATAATTGTATTCATCACGTGGTCCCCTACGTGATATTATGTTTTTATAGGTGATAGCGTGACGTTTAGTAAGTGCCAGGTTTGTTTGTGTTTGTTTATCCGTCGCCATGGCAACCCTCCTGCAATGTTCTCGAGTATAGTCTGTCCAAGCAAAGAAGACCCTCTGGCAAGATTGGAAAATGACTCTAGCTTGGTCAATATTTGTTCAAGAATTATAATTATGTGCCCTAATTAGTAGATCAAATTGTTTTCTACATTTTGAGATGAAATTGATAATTTTTGAACCAATATTGACCGAGCTAGAGTCATTTTCTTATCTTGTCAGAGGGTCTTCTTTGCTTGGAAAGACTAAAGTCTGCATTCTTGTTTGCTTTTATAATACGGGTGCCTGTTATGTACGGTCTGTCCAAGCAAAGAAGACATTCTGGCAAGATGGGAATAAAACCCTAATTCGGTTAATATTGGTCCAAAAATAATAAATTTGGTCTCAAATTGTAGATCACAATGTTTTATAAAATTTGAGATAAAATTTATAATGTTTGATTAAGTATTGACCGAGCTTGAGTCATTTTCTTATCTTGCCAGAGGGTTTTCTTAGCTTGGACAGACTTAATGTACATATTGTTGATAGGTTTTGTGTAAACTCTCTTTGCGCAGCACTCTTGTCCTTCACCTGAAAACAGAACAGATTGCTGAGCTGCTGCTCCACAGAATAGTGGATTGACAGCTGTTCTACCTGAAATGTTTATGATGTGAAGGTCGTGTAACGTTTTACTTCGAATCTTTTTACAATATTTTACACTCCATTTTACTATTTTAAGGCAATGAAACATTAATTTAGGGTTCATATCCCTTGTCAGTTCGAACTGACAGTTCATCCGTCCAATGATCGTCCTGTCAGTTCACAGTTATTTTAGATTGCCGGTTTCCCCATCTAATTATAGTTTTTGACTGACAGTGGATGTGGACCAAAGGTATCAAATGATGATACACGTATCAAATTTAATGAAAGAGGCGAGTTGTGAGAATTTGTATAATAATTGAAAGGTTTTGTATCAATAATGGTATAGTCTGTCCAAGCAAAGAAGAGCCTCTGGCAAGATGGGAAAATGACTCCAGTTTGGTAAATATTGGTTCAAGAATTATTTGGTTTTATAGTGGATCAAATTGTTTCCTACAATTTGAGATCAAATTGATAATTTTTGAACTAATGTTGACCGAGCTATAGTCATCCTCCCATCTTACCAGAGGGTCTTCTTTGCTTGAACAGACTATACAAGACCTTTTTAAATCGACTGTTTGAATTGTAAGTTGTAACATCTATGGAATGTTTCAAACAGCAAATAGGTGTTTTCTGTATCAAATGAAATATCTACTTCGAATTCTAAGCAAATCACCTTATTATATTTTGTATTTTCTTTTGTTTAGGTGAGTGTTCATCCATTTCCGGTTGACTTTGCTATCAGTCAGGATGATTTGCTACTTTTGGTAAGATTATTATTTTTCATTCAGTACGTTTAAGTTCAATATTCTATCAAAGTATCGCACATAAAATTCATATACACATATACTAGATCTGTACTTAAAATATGTTTATTTTTTTTTGAAAGCTTATTTAAACCTAATAGCTGGTATCTATTGATGTATCCCTTTCAACAGAAAAGTTGAAATAATTCCTACTCAATTTAATAGAATAATTTTGATTGAGTGCATATTTTATTTATTTTTGATCCAATCTTTACAAATATTTCAAAAGCATAACAATAAGCATGAATAAAATTGATCCAAACAAAAGCACAGACCAAACCCACGCACAGGCTAAAATGCATATGTTATCATCCGCAATAAATATTATAAATAATTTATACCAGTAATTATGAGTTTTCCCATTCGTGAGGATGAAACTAGTAAAAAGTATTCATTGATTTGTTTTTAGAATTTGATTTTTGAAAATATTTATTGCCATTCTTTTGCTACACAAACTTGTCGTTGTAAATTCTTATGAGTCAAAAATTAACTTAAATAAGATCTCAACTAACTGCTAACTACTAAACTTACTGCGTCGTATTTGAAATTGATTGATGTCCACTTGTGTATGCAAAATAAATTTTGGGAAGACATTCATGTATGATGTAATTCTCCATTTATTATTGGGATGTTTTGTTTTGGCATTGAAATTGTGGAGGTAAATAGTCCAACAACCAATTATAATTTTATTATTAGCCAAAATTTTCAAAAATAGTATTCTGTGCAGAATAGAGTATCACATGTGATGTTCTGGCATGAGGCCCATTCTACTGACCACTAAAAGTTAATGTCTTTGCTAAGTTTAATTTGTTCTGTTCAGGTTTTTTGCAGTCGTTCGTTATTTTTTCTGTCACTTTCGAGAATTGGGTTGAACCCCAATTGATAGTTCTATTTTGTTTCATAAAGACATTGAGCTGTAAGTGTTATTGTCCTATTAAACCATATTGTATTGGTGTCATTGTCGTCTCTTAGTGTTGTTTTTTAGCTGGCTAATTTCTAGAGTTACAGCTCTGATTTAATCTACGTCTGCACATCTATTTTGATCAAATCTGATTAAAATTTGCCGTAATAGTATACATTTTTTTAAATTGCTAATCACGGAAATCATGAGTTTATTGATACATCAAATCAGGAGTCTAATAAATAAATAAGCAATCAACTCCACATTCATTAGTTAATTTGGTAGCAAAATAATCTGAAATTCATAACCGTTTAACGAATGAAATCCATTGTTTATGTATTTTGTAAATTCAGATTTGAATCAATTCTCTTCATTTTCTACAATCCTTTATCATAATCCTCTTTATTACAATATAAATATACTCTCCTCTTTGTTTTCATAATTTCTTGAAAGTTTTTTACGAGGTAATTTATGCATTTTGGAATATCCTTATAAACCCAGTTCATTAAAATTTATATTGAAATTTGGATAAGTAGTTATTGCATTTTGCTTGTGGTTTTCATACTATTTATTCATATTTGTGAATGGTATGATTATGGTATGCACTCAAATTTCATGGACTTTTTCAATTGAACACGTTTCCTGAATAAGGGAATTATGAATAATAAATTAAAAGTTACATAACTTTGGATCAACTGTCATGGACAATCATATCCTTTCGTCCCACTACTGGAATGTTACTTATTCGACACTCTTGTAACTTGATAAAAGGCAGTCCTAATTTCTGTAATTGATTACATAAGAATTAACCCAGTTTGGAATGTGTCAAATCCCGGAAATATTAGCAAATATTGTGCAATTTTCAATTAGTGCCCTAGCTTAATGAGGTAGGCTTCCATAACTTGAGTGACATGTGACTTCTTTAGGTAGGTAATGGGCTGGTGCCTTATCCGGTTCTGTAAGTATAGTCTGGTCGAGCGAAGAAGACATTCTGGCAAGATGGAAATATGACTACAGCTTGGTCAATATTGATTGAAAAATTGTAAATTAGGTCTCAAATTGAAGAAAACAAGCTGATCTACAATTTGATACCAAATTTGAAATTTTTGAACCAATGTTGACCGAGCTTGAGTCACTTTACCCATCTTGCCAGAATGTCTTCTCTGCTTGGACAGACTATACAAGATTATGAAAAAAAAAGAACATGAATTTTAAAATCATGAAAAGAAGGTAGGAGATAGAGAACCGTGGAGGCTATCGGAAGATCATAGAAAGACAATACAGTATAGTCTGTCCAAGCAAAGAAGAGCCTCTGGCAAGATGGGAAAATGACTCCAGCATGGTCAATATTTGTTCAAGACTCATAAATGTCGTCTCAATTGTAGGTCAAATCATTTCCTACAATTTGAGATCAACTAGATAACTTTTGAAGCAATATTGACCGAGCTTGAGTCATTCTCCCATCTTGCCAGAGGGTCTTCTCTGCTTGAGCAGACTTTACTTGTATAGCTGACGCCAAGAGGTTAGGCGGTTTCGTCTGTCTCTTGTACGAAATGTACTAACAGCTTATGTAATAGTAAAACATCTATTATTTCTTTCAATTTCAAAATATATTATGATTATAAATAATCCAAGCATAGCTAAATGACAGATCAGCTGTTGTAGCACCCAAGGAGCTGATGAAACCACCTAACTTTCAGTTTTAAGTATCTCAGATTCTTATTCATTCATGTACTCATCAATTCTCTTTCAATCTATATTTAATCTATCCTTGTGTCAAATGCAATTGAAAGCATGTCAAGTACTTAGCGTAGGAAAACTAGACGGAAAAAGAAAAATAAGAAGAGAAATGCTCAACGGTTTCATTCATTTCGATTCTCATCGACATACAATGTATTTTCCCAGGACAGAACCCACATTCATTTTTGAGCTGTTGTGTATAATATATAGGCACTCTGATGGAAAATGTCCCAAGGTGTTTCAATTTCATTCGGCCTCCATTTTTGACATGGATAATGAGTTTTCAAGTACACTCTTCCACCTAATTTAACGGGTATTTTCTAATTAATGAGTCACTTCTCACTTGTACCTCATGTCGAGGAAATTGCTCAACTTCAAATTGCTTTTTACCTATTCATCTTCCCTATCTTATTCAGCTTTATTCAATTTAATTTTTATAACTTAATTTATCACAAAATAATAGCTGACGCCAATTATAGCGGCGATTTAGTCTGTTCGTTGAGCGCTGCACTGGCGGCTCGTGCCAACGAAACAGGTGAAGTGCTATACAGTAAAACATTCGGGCACTTCACCTTTTTCGTGGGTACGAACCGCCAGCGGTGCGCTGCAATATCTGATGTCAATTAGAGTTGTCATTTAGCTAAGCCTAGATGATGCTTTTGAAATCAAAAGGAACAGTAGATGTTATACATCAGCTGTTAGTAAGTTACATCAAGTACAAGAGACAGGCGAAACTGCCTAACTCTTTGGCATCAGCTATAACAAGCTCTGTTGGTATAATAAGATGTCAATAATTGATTTTTATCAAGAAAATTTGAATATCAGAATTTGTGGGTGCTTCTGAAATGTCTAATTCCAATTTTTCAAATAGCAATTTCAACTGTCCAATTTGTATTACAGTACCTAGACTTCTATAACTGCTGCAATATCCATGATAGTCTGAAAATTAAACGTCAAACTGAGGGCTATTGAAAATAATTGATAAAGTTAATGAAAAATCAAATACCCTTTTTTAAAAAAACTTTAGAAGTATTATTCTACAATAATACTTGTAAAGTTTTTTAAAAAGGGTATTTAATTTTTCATTCAATTTATAAACCATGATTGTATTTTGATAATTGATAAATTTTTAACTTCATTTTAGCACAATTTAGATAAATTGTGATGTATTTATGAACTATTTTGTAAATTTATAATTGAAATGAAAAATATAAAAAATGAAACACCTATTGAAATTGTCTATTCCACTTTATAGACAATTTCAATTAGTGTTTATTTTATCACGGAGTTCCACATATCAACCAACAATCTACAAATAAGTTGAAAAAATATATAAAAAATATTATTTCTCCTGGGAAAAACATTTAGAGACCGACGTTCAAGTGAAACCCATCTATGAATAAAAAATATCGAACAATGAACATAGATAGGAAGAATAGAGATGTTTGGCATTGGAAAATCGATGTTTCTAAACAAATTTAGAAAGAAACTTTTTTGAAAATTGATGTATACCCATCGTGAATTGAATTGTACCGGGACATGAGGCGCCAGACTGACCCGCTCAAGAGTTGAAACCAACATTGAGTTGCGGCACCCGCATTTATAACGGGACAGGTGCAACCTGCAGTATATACAGTAATAGCACATAGCTACAACATTGCAATATGGCAATCAACTATAGATATAGTGAACGGCCAGTGATCCCCGGCCAATAACCACCTGACAACCTGTTCACAAGTAGAACACTGAACGATCTTTCTCTCAGTGACTCTCTCTCTCTCTCTCTCTCTCTGTTATCGGCTATTCATACTGTCTTCTTGTCTAATTATATCCAATTATTCACTACTTTTTCTTACAATTTTTTTCACCTGAAAATTTTATTCTTCACTAGAATAGATTTAGTCTGACTAAGCAAAGAAGACATTCTGGCTAGATGGGAAAATGACCTTGGTCAATATTGGTTCAAAAATTATAAATTCAGTCTCAAATGTAGATCAGGATGTTTCCTACAATTTGATACCAACTTGATAATTTTTTGAACGAATATTGACCGAGCTGGAATCATTTTTCTATCTTGCCAGAATGTCTTCTCTGCTTGGACAGACTATACTATTGATAGAATGTGTTGAATTGTTGAATATAGAATGGAATTGATAAATGCATAAATAATTGCGACTGAAGGATATATAAGTGTAGATTAAATTGAAATAAATTTACAGCGAAAGTTAACAATAGTTATTGATAGGTACAATAGTATAGTAAGTATGGGAACAGTAATGTTCACAATAATGCAATATCCATGTCACTCACTATAATTCCAATACACTATAACTATAAACTTTAATGACTGTTAAGTATGTACAATAAAATTTTGTGACTATAGTGCCTAAACTAGCCTATAACAATGTTTATACTACCTATTATGTGCTGTATTGATAATGCCTATGATGTAATGTCACATTGATTATAAGGTATGTTACTGAGGTGTATGCAATTTGCAAATGGCTTTCTGGAGATTTAGACTCGATTTATTAGCTATTATTGTGGTATTACTGTAATGCCATTAATTGCGAAACCAGTTTGTAATAATGTCACCAACATTGAATGTTTCAGATAAGAGTTTGGATTGTTGTTGGATGTATGAAAAGATACAGCGTTAGGTTCAATATGATATTTACATCATACGATATTTACTTTCTACATAGTAGAAAGTAGTGTTCTTTATTTGTTTATTTTTAATGATAATTACAAAGTTTTAAACTTTAAATTTAGGGCTATCAAAAATAATTGATAGATATAATGAAAACTTTTTAAAATTAAACTTTAAATTTAGGGGTATTAAAAATAATTGATAGATAAAATGAAAACTTTTTGAAATTAAACTTTAAATTATGGCTATTAAAAATAATCTATAGATAAAATGAATTGAATCAAATGCCCTTTTTTAAAACTTAGAAGTATTATTTTTACACAGATATGTTTCAAGCTTTCGCCCATCTTCAATGTGAATAAAATGAACTTCAAGTATACAATACACAGCATAGTATTCAGATATACAGTAGATAGTATATATAAATAATAATAAATAATACATAAGGAGTGTCCTGCAAGGTTGAAAACCGGAGCCGTTTTTTCTTATTGAAAAGTAGTGTACTTCATTAAAAAAATATTCTTATGGCTTTTAATGAAGGGACCTTTACGGTAGTTCCACCTCGCCAATGTGTACTTGGCCAAATACCGGTCACCTATCCAAGAGCAGTCCACAGTCTTCGTGACTTAACATCACGTGTACTTCATGATAATTACAAAGTTTGAAACTTAAGGTATACAAGTTTTAACATTTTTGTCTACTTGGTGTAAGGAATCAGCCTGAGAAGTATTGCACATTCCTCCTGAAACACCCTGTATAAATAATAATAAATAATACATATGAGTGAGGAGTGTCCTGCAAGGTTCAAAACCTGAGCGCAGAGCCGTTTTTTCATATTGAAAAGTAGTGTACTTCATTAAAAAAATATTCTTATGGCTTTTAATGAAGGGGAGACCCTTACGGGTAGTTCCACCTCGCCAATGTTTACTTGGGCAAATACCGGTCACCTATCCAAGAGCAGTCCACAGTCCTCGTGACTTAACATCACGTGTACTTCATGATAATTACAAAGTTTGAAACTTAAGGTATACAATGGGTAGCATAATATTCAGATAAACAGTACATGTAGGCTAGATAGTATATAAATAATATATAAGGAAGTGAATGAATAAGATCAAAAAGGTAATTGATACAACTCTAGTATAGATTATTTCTAGACTATTTTCTATATTTTTTACTAGAGAGATGTTACGTAATCGTATCAATTATTGCTACAAATTATTGAAATAATTTTTTGCAAATATAGATATGAAGATAATCTTGAAGGAAAACTTGAAAGGAAGATTTAATGCCTTCTGCTCCGAAAAATGCTCTATCTATACAGGATGTAGAGGATCATGTTGTGGGTTATCTACATCTGGAGACAGAACTGAAGTTTTTAAGAGCGGTAGTATGAAATCTGTACACTTGTAAATCTGTGTTGAATGGTTGACAGATATACCAACTGAAAGGCCTCAATCCACTTGGGATTGGAACACAAAGGACTGGATGGGCCCCTAAATTCCTTGTTTCGCATGATCTTCTCGAGATGAATGGTGCTGGCGTCAGCCAGCCGAAAAAAGAATAAAAAGAAAGAAAGAGGAGAAGGAGAAGAATAAGAAAAAAGAAAAAGAGGAGGAGGAGAAGAAGAAGGAAGAAAAAGAGGAGAAAAAAGAAGAAGAGTATGAGCTGAAGGAATAGAAAAGAGAATAATATGGGGTAGGAGGAGAAGGAAAAGAGGACGAAGAAGAAGAAGAAGAAGAAAACAAAGAAGATTCAGAAAACAAAGAAGAGTATGAGGAGGAAGAAGGAAAGAGAATAATATGGGGTAGGAGGAAAGGAACAAGAAAAAGAAAGAAGAAAGGAAAAGGAGGAGAAGAAGAAGAAGAAGAAGAAAAATAAGTAAGATGTGAAGGAGAATAAAGAAAAAGAGGCCAAGAAGAAAACAAAGAAGAGTATGAGGAGGAAGAAGGAAAAGATTATAATAAGGGGTAGGAGGAGATGGAGAAGAAGGAAGAAAAAGAGAAGATGAAAAACGAGAAGAAGAGTATGAGAAGTAAAAGAGAATAATAAGGTGTAGGAGGAAAAGGAGAAGAAGAAGAAGAAGAAGAAGAAAAAAGAAGAAAAACCTGAAGAAGAAGAAAGAGAAAGAAGAAGAAGGACAAAACAGAAGGGAAGAGGAGAAGAAAAAGTAGAAGAAAAATACTTGAATCTTTTTTTAGTTTTTAGAATGTTTATTCAATAGTTTACGAAGCAAAAGAAGAGGAAGGAGGAGAACAAGTACAATCAGAAGAAGCGACAGACGAAGAAGAAGAAGACAAAGAAGAAGACGAAGGAGGAGGAGGAGGAAGAAGAAAACGATAAAGATGAAGGAGGAGGAGAAGAAGAAATTGAGGAAGACGCAAAAAAGGAATAATACGAGTAGGAAGAAGAAGATGAATAAGAAGGAAGAGGGGGGATGAGTAGAGGAAAGATGAATGACGAGAGGGAATTAGGATGTGGAAGGAAGTGGGTGTCTGGAAAAGTAGGGTTTGGAGGGTGTATTGGTGGTGCCTTTATTCACGAAACTTGGGCATGTTGTGATGGATGACGGAAACAGGAAAGGGTATGCAAGTAAAGTTTGGAGAAGAATAAGATGAAAGAAGTGGAAGGAAACGAAAGATGTTGGTGGGTGAGAGAGAGGGGAGAAGTGGAAGGAAAATGAGAAAATAACGATTGTTGAGTAAAAAGGGAAAAATATTTGAGTAAAGTGAAAACTAAGTAAACAGAGGAACGAGATGAAAAGAAAAATATTTGTAAGAAGAAACGTACTAAAAAATCGTTACATTTTCCCAAAAATCGTGACATTTTTCCTAAAATCATGACATTTTTTCCAAAAATCGAGACATTTATAAGTATATAAAATCCATATTGTAAGAATAATAATGAGAGAGTAATAATTAGTGAGGGAAACCAAATTAGAGTGTTTAATCACCAGTAAAATTGAAATTTGAAAATCAAAAATTATTTCCAGAGATTGAAAAGAGAATGAGAAACGGAAGAAGAAGGGGTGGAAAAGTTGGTTGATGGGATGATATAGAAAATGAAAAAGAAAAAATTACGGCGTAAACGAATATAGGGGAAATTAAACTGAATTAAGAAGTAACAGAAAAAGAAGATGGTGACTTGAAAGAGAGATCAATCATAAAAGGTTGATAAGTAAATTAGAAGAAAAATAAGAAGAAAATATGAAAAACTAAGAAGAATGAGAAGTAAACTAAAAAGAATATGGAAAACTAAAAAAAAAGAATGAGAAGAAAACTGAGAAGAATAAGAAAAAAACTAAGAAGCATAAAACCAAATGAGAAAGGGATTCTCCCCCAGTTTCATAGGCTGCATGATTGTCAACAGAGGAAGGAAGCCCCTCCTTTTTGACATGAGGAATGCTTCTTCCTGTGTTTTTTACAACCTTGCATATTTCGATTGAGACGTCGTATTTGTTGTTGGGTGGGGGGGGGGGGGGGGGTTGTCTCTAATAACTCAGGCGCCTTGAAATATTATTGAAGTTGTCTTTCAAACATGTCCCCTAAGGTATGTGTTTTATTATGGAAGGGTTGGTTTCCTGTTATGAATTTTGTTTTGTGAGGCTTGATACGGAATTATTTCCACAATGTACAATTAATAGGCTATTGTACAAAATATAATAAATTGAAAAGTAATAATAATAAATACAAAAATATAATTTGGTTTGAAAATATTGAGTATTTTGTTCCCTGTTTTTATTATGAGAGTTTATGTCCTCATTTCAAGTTTCTTGAAAGTTTTTTTCTCAATTTTTTCTGCTTGCTCCTTTATAAATAATCAAGGAGTAATTAAGATGTCACTGAAGTTTTAGTTGGAGGAATCAGTAGGGAAATGAATTGAACATCTTTTCGTCAATTTCCTTGGCAAGGGCTGCAACATAAATTAACATATATTTTCCTCCCAATTTCTTTCACATACACTAAACGTTTTTCTTTCTATCCTCCTACTTTTCTTCTTCACTTTCTTCAACATCCCAGTATCTTCTGCACACCCTCAATGTCCTCATACATCTTTCAAGTCACGCATTCAACAGCAATAGGCTTTTTCTAACCGACAAAATAGCAATTTTACACGAAAAATACAAACATCACCCTAACAGGAGTAGAAAATACATTTTCGCAGGATGGGAAAATGACTCCAACTCGGTCAATATCGGTTCAAAAGTTATATATTTTATCTAAAATTTTAGAGCAGAATGTTCTCTACAATGTGAGACAAAATTGATAATTTTTGAATAAACATTGACTGAGCTGGAGTAGTTTTCCCATCTTGCCAGAATGTCTTCTTTGCTTGGACAGACTGTACACATGAGTGAGTGAGACAGAAGATGGTAGGCTTTCTCTTTTTTCGCTTCTTTTTAGAAGAAAGGGGAGAGGGTTTCGAAGGGGAAATGGGAACGGGACTTGGAAAGGGATGAGGAAAGAGATCGCCGAAATCCCCCCCGGAAAATGAGAGAAAGTCCTGCAGTCATTTAGTAGTGTGGTGGGATGCGAGAAAGTATGTACTGTACTGCTTATGTATCTCAAGAAATATATCTTGAGTTGCATGAATTTATTCTTCTTCTTCTTTTTTTCTTCTTCTTCTTCTTTTTTTCTTCTTCTTCTTCTTTTTCTCCTCATCCTCCCTCTTATTTCTCATTCCTTCACGCATCCGTTGGATGGGAGAGTTTGAGAGTATATGGATACGTTGTAAATATGTATTATTTAGAATGTTTTCATCTACTTTTTAAACTATATCCAATGTTTCTCTTCGTCTATATGCTCTCCATATACTATTGTTGTATATAATATGTATATTTTAGTCAAGTGAGTGTTATTAGAATTATGCCTAGTTTTCTATTTAAATATATCTTTGATATATACATATTATATTATATTATATCTTCGTTTACATGTTTCTATAGATACGTAGTTAGTTATACATGTAGAGATAACTAAGCATTGTCCTAGGTCCATTTATATACTTGAATATAATATACGTTGTGGTAGAAGATTTTACAGATGATGTGAAGTATGTATTAAATATATATTAAAGTTGTAAATGAAAATATTTTCGACTTGGGGTTCCAACAGTGAATATATGTAAAGAGTAAGTTTCCACTGATGAAGATATATATTAAATATAGGCTACTGTATATTATATGAAAATATATTTGAAGAGTTGGCGGTAAATATATTTTTGTTCATCCAAACAATATAAATATATACTGTACTCATTTCTCCAGCGGTATATGAATCAAGGGATATTTACCGGGGAGAGTTTATATGCTATGCAAGATGGGTAAATTATCCAGTTCGGTCAGTATTGGTTCAAATATTATGAATTTGGGTCCTAAATTGTGGAGCAGAATGTATTATAGAATTTGAGACCAAATTTATAGGTTTTGGACAAATATTGACCAAGCTGAAGTCATTTTATCATTTTGCCAGAATGTCTCTTTTGCTCGACCAGACTAACACCATATTGGAAAATATTCTATCAAATTTAATAAGTAGGAAAAATGATTAATGGGAAAATATATATGTTTAGATGGAAAAATATTAATGTTTTGTTTCTCGACAACCATCCCTTATATACTTCAATACTCCATAGATGTCCTTTATAGTTTCAAACAATACAGTTACCGTATGAGAACGGTATATAAAATGATATAAGTGTATTGTCTGTGCAAGCAAAGAAGACATTCTGGCAAGATGGGAAAATGACTCAAGCTCGGTCATTATTATTAATTAGATCTCAAATTGTAGGAAACATTATGCTCTACAATTTGAGACCAAATTTATATTTTTTGAACCAATATTGACCGAGCTGGAGTAATTCCCCATTTCCCACAATGTATTCTTAACTTGGACAGAATAGATATATCAACCTGGCGCTACTCCTTCAAAATATGGAAACAATGGCCGTAGCCAGAAAGTCTGCACTGGATTCGTATTGCATACAAATGAGGCACAGGGAGAGAAAGTCTATCCATCGCGCTGTATGAGTTAGCGCCATGAATATCAAATTGCTGCAAAAGTTATAATGCGATATAACGAGAGTTGGGACTTTTATTCCGGTATAGTCCGTACAAGCAAAGAAGACATTCTGGTAAGATGGGGAAATGACTCCAGCTCCGACAGTAATGTTTCAAAAATTATAAACTTGGTCTCAAAAGTTTTGTACAACTTGAGACTAAATTTATAATCATTGAACCAATACTGACCGAGTTTGAGTCATTTTCAATCTTACCAGAATTTCTTCTTTGTTTGTACAGATTTTATGGTGTGATGTGATTTTGAATTAGATATATAGTCTGTCCAAGCAAAGAAGACCCTCGGGCAAGATGTGAAAATGCCCACCTTGGTCAATATTTGTTCAAGAATGATAAATGTGGTCTTGATAGTAGAACAAATTGTTTCACACAATTAGAGATCAAATTAATGATTTTTGAACCAACATTGACCGAGCTTGATTCATTTCCCCATCTTGCCAGAGTGTCTTGTTTGCTTGGACGGACTATAGCAGATTATAACGAAAGTGGCGATTTTTCAATAACTGTCTGTAATCGATGTTCAGCTCCGTTAGGACAGTCGACGAGCGGTCTGCTAGAGCATGTTCAGTTGAGAGAGGCCCCAGCTACTCGGTTTGCTCTCAAAGACCGATATCAGACTGTCCTGACAGAGCTGAGCATCAATAACAGACCTGAGTCAACCGCCAGGCGGTTTTCGTTGGCGTCTGATATACAGTAATGCGAGTTGGAGTTGGCTTGGTTGTGTTATTGGATTATGGAAGTTTGTGGTACAAAATGAAGTTGATAAGAAGTTTGAGGTTAAACATAAGTAAAGTAACTATCGTAATAAAGTTGGAAAAGTTCACCAAAACTTGAGTAAAGTACGTAACAAAGTTGAACAATTTCTTTAGGTAGAGTTGTGCCAAGAACAGAAGAGCCTCTTGCAAATGGCGGAGGGAAGTGAGAGTGTAACCACGCATGCGCAGAACTTATTCCAGGGTAAAATAAAACTTTAGTCAACCTAACGTTTTTACACTAATCGTAATCATATTGATTTCACGAATGAAAATATTTATTCGATTATTGATATATGATAGCACAAATCATAACATAATTATGAACAGGGCCCTGGCTTATAAACATTTTACAATCCACATTACTCATAATTCGTTGATTTTATGGGCGTTTCTGTCTCATAAACGTTTCCAATAAAATGTCAATTCTACAGTTTCAGCTGATTAAAAAACTGTCATGAAACGAATTTACCTCAAGTGTATAGAATTTCGGAATAGTCCAATGCTATTCCTTTAAAACCAAAACTTTGCTCTTGATTTTGATATAGAAATTGATTTATTATTATGAATATATTTAATAATAAATATCAATCATTATTTTTATAGTGAGATTTGAACAGGAATCATTATTGTTGCTAAAATATTATCATAACCTACAAAGAAAATCGTAAACAAACCAAGTCAGAAGACCCTAGCCTTGTAATCTAAAATGGCCGCGATGATTTGAGTTTGAACAGCGATATCGTGAATTTTTCGTCTGAACCAATTTACATGGACATATAACCTACATCTTAAACCTTCATTATTCATCATCACTCATTCATCCTTTGCTTAAAATACTTGGAAACCAAGTCGCAATTGTAAAGAAAGAATAAAGAATACATGGTATTTCCTATTTCACTCGAACCATCGCGGCCATTTTGGATTCGAATGTTAGGGTCTTCTAGTGAGTTTTGGCTGATCGTTGATTCAACAGCTGATCCTTTCCAAAAATTGGAACATTGTAATTTGAGAGTTTTATTGGTGAATCTACAATCCCAATCGCTCGTTTTTCATCACAAAAAAAAGCTGTAAATCTTTATAAGCCAGGGCCCTGAGAAAGAAAAAATAGTCTAATGCCGGGTTTTTCCAAGATCACTCAAAGTTGAGGGACCCTCAAATTTTGATAAACAGCTGACATTTTCTATGATAAGTATAGGAAATGTAGTAAAATGTAGTAAACTTGAGGGTCCCTCAAATTTGAGTGTGCTTGGAAAAACCGGGCATAAGCCTGTACTATTTCTTCCTAAATTTGGTTATACTAGAACAATTTTCATTTCGACTACTGGCAGCAGGGAATGGCAGCCATGTTGCCAAAGGCTCTTCTGTGCTTGACACAGTTATACAAGAGACACTCGATTGTCTGATTTTTGTTTAGTTGTGTAATAAGTAAGATTAAATGAGATTTGTTATAAGATTTAATGCAAGATTCAATAAGTTCGACAATTCAAGAGTGCACTCAGTAGAACGACAATCAGAATGGAAATAAACTATGTTCAAACAAAGAAGTGTTTCTGGTAAGATGGGAAAATGTCTCCAGATCGATCAATATTGGTTCGAAGATTATAAATTTGGTCTCATATTGTAGATCAGAATGTTTTCTACAATTAGAGACCAAATTTATAGTTTTTGAACCAATAGTGATCGAGCTTGAGTCATTTTCCCATATTGTCAGAATGTCTTCTTTGTTTGCTTGGACAGGCTATACCTCAAATGAAAGCGATAAAACCAAACAATTGTCAACTGAAAGTAGAGCGAAACAAATTGGCAATTTTTCTGTGACTATTTCAAGGATAAATAGAAGATACCCGAGTTACATCACACTAAGTACGCTTTTCCAATATTACTGTTCAAAGTAATGCAGCTTAAAAACCAATATAAATCGTATTCGACCCAGTTTCAGGTACTGGTTGACAGTATAGTAGAAATATTATACACGGTTCAAGTTTGCCAAGATAGTGATAACAGTCAAATATCAGTGAAAGTATATTGTCTGTCCAAGCAAAGAAGACATTCTGGCAAGATGGAAAAATAACTTCAGTATGGTCAATATTTGTTAAAAAATTGTTAATTTGGTCTCAAATTGTAGGGAATTTTCTGCTCTACAATTTGATAACAAATTTATAATTTTTGAACCAATATTGAATCAAGCTGGAGTCATTTCCTCAACTTGCCAGAAGGTCTTCTTTGCTTGGAAAGACTATAACAAGAAATGCTTGGAAACCACTGTTATACCGATAAGCATTTCATAATAGACGTGAAATAACTTAGAAGTACTGTGGAATTCGTATAACTATAGTTGTAATTGAGAGTAGAATGCTAAAAGTTTTGTGTATATCTGTAGTGGTAACTCAATGGAGTTTAGAGGAAATTGTATATCTTACCCTAGTTTTATTTAGTATATTGTAAATCTAAGTTGTAACCTGTAAGTGAAAGAAAATTTACCAAATGCAGTGAATATCTGTAGAGGTATTACTGTAATAGTCAGGACGAGGAAATAAGACTTCGTGGTGAGATGAAAAAATGACTCTCAGTCAAAAATTTATAAATTTGGTTTCAAATTGTAGGAAACATACAATTCGAGATCGAATTTATAATTTTTTAATCAATAAAAAGCTCTTTACTAGAATACGCCCACTTTTACAGTCTGGTCGAGCAAAGAAGACATTCTGGCTAGATGGGAAAATTACTCCAGCTCGGTCAATATTGGCCCAAAAATCATTAACTTGGTCTCAAATTGTAGAACACATCCTGCTCTACAATTTGAGGCTAGATTTTCAATTTTTGAACCAATATTGACCGAGCTTGAGTCATTTTCTTGACTTGCCAGAATGTTTTCTTTGCCCGACTAGACTAAAACTCTACAATAAGTGTATACCTATAGGTAATTGAAAAAAGAATGCAGAAAGCTGAGAGTATATCTATAGAAAGTAGTCAATGAAGTACAGTATCGACTAGCTAGACTTTTGGTCTCGCGGTACCATAAAAGGTATTGGTTTGGAGTCAATGATTGGAGAAGAGAGTACTTTACCATGTGAGTATAGTCTGGTCGAGCACAGAAGAAATTCTGGCAAGATGGGAAAGTGACTCCTGCTTGGTCAATATTGGTTCAAAAATGATAAATTTGGTTTCAAATCATGTAGCAGAATGTTTTCTATAATTTGAGACCAAATTCATAATTTTTAAACCAATATTGACGGAGCTGGAGTCATTTTCCTATCTTTCCTGAATGTCTTCTTTGCTCGACAAGACTGTAGTGTGCACTTTTTCAAGACTAACAGCTGTGATAGTGAATGCACCTGCCGACCAGTGAACTTATACTCTAATCGATTTAACGTGCGATTTGGAATTCATTGTATCATCTATCTTATACGTGTAATGTCAAGTTGGATGTTACATCAAATAGAGTACAGGACATGTTAGCCTCGATTGCGTAAGATCTGTCTGCTACCAAGTATGGCCTGAAGGAGGAAGTTGAAAAAACTTTGAGGTTATCGCTGATTTAAGTATTGAAAGATTTGCGGGTATATGTGAAAGGTTACTAACAAATGTAAATTCTAACAAATTTGAGTGGAAGCAGTGAATATAAAGTATATCTCTCCATAAAGTATATAAAGTATCAATGTTAAGTATTTCTGCATATTCTTTGGTGGATGTTGAAAATCTGATGCCCGGTTTTTCCAAGCACACTCAAACTTGAGGGACCCTCAAATTTTGATGAACAGCTGACATTTTCTATGATAAGTATAGGAAATGTAGTAAAGTGTAGTAAACTTGAGGGTCCCTCAAATTTGAGTGTGCTAGGAAAAACCGGGCATAAGAATTATAGGTTTTTGTGGGTAGAATATGTAGCTAAATTTCATATTTCAATCACTGGCGGCTCGTTCCCATGATACAGGTGAATTTCTGTACAGTAAAAGATAAGGGCACTTCACCTCTTTCGTCGGCACAAGCCGCCAGTATATTTCATCAGATGTGTTCATGCACTGTTGAAGAAAATCAATATTAATTAATATGTTATGTTGAGGGACTCATTTCATGAATGAGGTAGTGATTGATAAGAAAATGAATGGGAAAAATTTAATCTTAACAAAGTGTTATGAAGCGCTCCACACTGTGAGTACACAGTATCTGTAACTATGAGTAAGTTATGATAACTTACGTAAGTTATAAGTTATGACAGTCTTCATACTGTAAGCTTACAGCAGATATCGCATCAACAGATGTGAACTATCATCTTGGCCCATCATGAGCATACAAAATTAGATGGAACACTATTCTTCTTTGTCCTATTCTTCTTCTTATTCTTAATCTTCTTCATCTTCTTTTAAACTCTCTCTCTTCTTAGCTCACTCCTCTTAGAGTTGAGTGGTAGAGAGGACCAAGAGTCCTTACTCCGCCCTTAATAAAGGCAATTTATCTATCTATCTCTTCCTCCTAATCCTGCTATTCCACCTATCGTCTGACAAAACAAAAAAGACCTTCTGAAAAGATGGGAAAATGACTCCAGCTCGGTCATTATTTGTTCAAGAATTATAAATGTGGTCTTAATAGTAGCCTACATTATATTGTTTCCTACAATTTGAGATTAAATTGATAATTTTTGAACCAATATTGACTTAGCTTGAGTCATTTTTCCATCTTGCCAGAGGGTCTTTTTTGCTCGAACAGACTATGCTTGCTCCTCATAATTCAAAGTTTATTTTTTTAATCTCATTTTTTTCTCTGCTGCAATTTTCTTCTTCAAATTCTTCTTTTACTCTCTCTTCTTTGTTTCATTATTGTCTCTTGATCATCCTTATTTATCTAGTTATTCTTCTCCTTCTTCTTCTCCTCCTCCTTATTCCTCGTCTTCTTCTTCCTCCTCATTATTCTTATTCTTAAACTACTCCTATTCCCTTCCCAATCTATTCTTCTTCTCCCTATTCTCCTCAATCTTCTTCCTCTCTTTCCACTTTTCTTCTCTTTTTCCCCTCTTCGTCCTCTCTGACTCTTCCCATTTTTCTTCTCTTTCTCCTTTTTTTCTCTCCTCTTTCCTCTCCCTCATCCTCCTCTTCACATCCGTCATGCACACTTCCACTGATGAATAGTAACTGTGCCGGACCAAATGAGCAACAGAAACAAGTGGTTGTCATTCTCTTCTCCTTCTTTTTCTTCTTCTTCTCATCTTCATCATCATTTCATCTTCTTCTTCTTCTTCTTCTTCTTCTTCTTCTTCTTCTTCTTCTTCTTCTTCTTCTTCTTCTTCCTCATTCGTCCTCCTCGTTCTCTATTTGGTTGATCGTTTATCCACGCAGTAATTGGCTGCTACTAACTAATCATGAGTTTGTTCTACAACTGTCTGCTGACTGCTCTAGTTCAATGTGGGTGGATGTCGTTGTCCCATCCTTCTCACTGTTTTAGGTTATCATGCGACTTTGGAAGAACTACAGCTGCTATAGTCCGACCAAGCAAAGAAGACCCTCTGGCAAGATGAGAAAATGAGTCAAGCTCGGTCAATATTGGTTCAAAAATGATCAATTCCATCTCAAGTTGTAGGAAACAATGTCATCTACTAGTAAGACCACATTTATAATTCTTGAACAAATATTGACCAAGCTGGAGTCATTTTCCCATCTTGCCAGAGGCTCTTCTTGTATACGCTACCACGTGTACTTGACTAGAACAAATAATTCATAAAACCAAATGCTGTGCCTTTATAGTCTGGTCGAGCAAAGAAGACATTTTGGCAAGATGGGGAAATAATTCCAACTCGATAAATCTTGGTCAAAAATTATAAATTTGAAAACATCTTGCTCCACAATTTGAAATCAAATTTATAATTTTTGAACCAATATTGATCTATTCCACTACGATAAATAAATACAGTACAAGACTATGCTACTGATGGATGCTATAGGCCTACTTGATTTTATGTAACTTCCAATTTGGAATACATTGTATTCTCCTCCTCGTTTGTGTTATGAAAGGTCGGAAATTACATCAATTTTAGTATAGTAATGTATCTAATAAGGCTACATTTGGATACTTAATAAGATATTCGAGAAACAAACACCTTTCAATCCTTCCTGCACTACCCTTCCTGAAACAAACACCTGGTACCACTGGCGGCTCGTGCCCAGGTGAAGTGCTGTACAGTAAAAGATACGGGCACTTAACCTGTTTCGTGGGTACGAGCCGTCACTGCCTTTTATTGTACTGTAAGACTTTGAAGTAACAAACAAAAATTAAAAGTTGGATACAGTTTAACAATGTTTCTTCCTTCTATAATAGAACATTGAACTTGATTCAAAGTGCAATTGAAATAATAGGCAATTACTCCAATATCTAGCGGATAGTTGTGGTTGCATGACGTAGAAAACTGGTCAACTATTATGTAGCTCGAGGCGTATATGTATGTATAATTATATATGTACATGACGTGATCCAATTCTTCACAATATTACCGTCAGTATAAAATGCAGGATTGTTGAACTGTTAACATACGCTCACCGTTATGTATATGTTCCATATAATGGTATATTATTGCTAGTTTGTTTGCTTTTTCTACCCACATCTAGTCATTACTCCTGTAACGGTTGATCATTACACGCGGACCAATATTTTTCTCCCAGATCCTTCATAAACTAAAGAATCTCTGGAATTTACACGATCGACCTGGTTTTGTTACCTGCATTTTATATTATACGTCAATATAAAAATATATATTACTTTGGCTCGTTATTTCCTATATTGCTGTGGTTAACTCACGCGACTTCTTTGTGACGTGACCTGAATTTGTGGAAGCTCAAATCTGATTGAGCATTCATGCAAAACTTATTTATAATGAAAATTGTGGAATATATAGCTGACACCAAGAAGTTAGGCGGTTTCGTCTGCTCCTTGAGCGCTCCAAAAGCTGATGTTGTCAATAATTAGAGTTGCAGTTGTCATCTAGCTATTCCGTTCATCATCAAAGTGAAAAAATTATAAATCATTCTATTGATTTTTTGACCAGTTTTACGTGGGAATCGATCATTTTAGTATTTTGATGACGTCCCTAAAAATTATAAAAATACAGACTTTAATAAAAATCAACTCTATCGCCTTCTCTGTAACAATGTCCTATGAATCTTTCTGTCTATTTTATTGAAGTTATAATTAACCTCAATTAACAACAAACTCTTGTGGTTTGTCCGGTTGCTCAATGAAGGAGGTTGCTAGGAGATTGTGATGTTAGTCACAAACTTTGGACTGCTGTTGGATGGGTGACCAGAAGAATAAAAAGAAGATGATGATGAAGAAGAAGAAGAAGAAGAAGAAGAAGAAGAAAAAGAAGAAGAAGAAGAAGAAATGAATGAAGAAAGAAGAATGAAGAAGAAGAAGAAGAATAAAAGAAGATGAATAAGAAGAATCAGAGAAAGAAGAAGAAGAAGAATCCGAGAGAGATGAATTAATGATGGATGAATGGGGTCACCAGCGACTGTCAGGTGACTCGGGGGTCCACCGTCCACCTGACCTGACCCGTTAAGCGGCAGCGGTCTCGCGGAGACCATCACGACCACAACTAGATAAATCACCGGATCACTGTTACGCTCGTGCTGGCTGCTGCGCGTGTCACACTGTCATTGCTACATTGCATAAGTGACAACCGTCATCGATCATATCGTATGACACGATCATTATATTATCACGAGTATGGTATACTCTGGTCGCGCAAAGAAGACATTCTAGCAAGATTGGAAAATGACTCCTGCCCTGTCAATATTGGTTCGAAGATTATAATGATATGGTCTCAAATTGTAGAGCAGAATGTTTTATACAAATTGAGAGCAAATCTATCATTTTTTATTCAATATTGACCGAGCTGGAGTCATTTTCCCATCTTGCCAGAATGTCTTTCTGCTCGACCAGACTATAGAAGTTGGTAGAAGAATCCGTTATTTTAAAATTGAACCGTTTGTTGAATGTTACTTGGATCTTGAATAATGTTGGTTCGTGTCATCTTCATTCAACTTATGCTTGGTTGCTCACTTTCGGATTCAAACTAAAATTTCGGATTAAAATAATCCACTCCTCTAACTTATTCACAATCAATGTTAACAAACTCATCATAATATTATGTTGTTAAATTAACTGAAACAAAATCTAAATTTATCTTATTAAATGATGTTAAGCCTTCAACTATCAACAAAAACACACGGCATTCACTAAAAAAAAAGCTCAACATTTTCAAATCAATAAAGATCCGCCTGAACTAAGCTCAACCAGGCCACGTCGATCAAGTTGAGTTTGGCTAACCGCAATCAAGGCCTGATCAATGGTATAGTTGTGTCAAGAAGAGAAGAGCCTCTTGCAAGATGGGAAATTGACTCCAGCTCGGTCAATATTGGTTCAAAAATTATTGATTTGGTCTCAATTGTAGCAAAAATTCTGATCTACAACTTGAGACCAAATCAATAATTTTTGAACCAATATTGACCGAGCTGGAGTCAATTTCCCATCTTGCAAGAGGCTCTTCTCTTCTTGACACAACCATAGTCTACACTGTATCACTGCTTTAATAGTGAAGCAGCATTGTACTCTATAGTAAGGCTATTAAGCTAAGCTCGATTTCGTGTTGGATATCTCTCCGAATAATGACTGGGCAACAATTAGTGAGTGATGTGTACAAAAATAAAATGAGTAAGAAGAAGATGAGAAGGAAAAAAAGAAGGAGAATGGTGACCACATCCGGTGAGAAGAGTTCAGTGACTCGACTACCAAGTAAAAAGAATGAGATCACCACAGATTTAGAAATAGTAGTAAAAATTTGGAAAAACTCAAATTTGAAAGTCACTCATTCAAGGTTCAAGATGATTTCAATTGATGCTTGGAATTGAATTTTTATGTAAAAAATTATTTATGGCCACTTTTTAACGCTTCTTCTTTATAAATGAAAAGACAAGATGTTGTCTGTCAAACCACTGATTTATTAGAAAATCGAGATACCGGTTTCGGTTGTTACACCATTATCAATCTCTGGTGAACTGGTTAAACTGGAGTTTACCAGAGATTGATAATGGTGTAACAACCGAAACCGGTATCTCGATTTTCTAATAAATCAGTGGTTTGACAACATCTTGTCTTTTCATTTATTATGGATAACTATCACATTATCAATTTCACAACTACTCAAAGAGCGTATCGACAGTCCGAAGCATGTGCCACGCATGCCTCGCGGTACAGCCTGTTGACGCAAAAAAGACCCTCTGGCAAGATAGGAAAATGACTCTAACTCGGTCAATATTGATTCAAGAATTATTATAAATGTGGTCTCAAATTGTAGAACAGATTGTTTAGACTTTTTAACAAGTATTGACTGAGCTAGAGTAATTTTCCCATCTTGCCAGAGGGTCTTTTTTCGTCAACAGATTGTACCGCGAGGCATTCGTGGCACATGCCTCGGACTGTCGATACGCGGCTCTATACATATTCTCGTATTAACATTTAAAACTATGTTCTCATACTATGAAAATCAAGGAGACGTAATTCATAATAGCTTTGGAAAACTTTCTTATTGAAAACTACTACTTTGTAAACAAATACTGCTGCTACCGAATGGAAACGCACATCCAGCCCACGCGGGGCGATATTTTATTCCGGATCATTAACCCTGCACTAGCCTCCGACTTATCAAGATTTACTAGTACATACATGTTTCAACGTTTTCGCCTTGCTCTGAATTTTACGAGGGTCATAGAGAGGAGAGGAGACCCCATGTGGGTTGTATTTTTCTCCTATTTCAGTTTCTATTTGTCCTCCTTCTTGAATCCTCAATTTCTTTTTCCCTACTCTTCTTCTTCTTCTATTTTAAAGTTTCCTACTCTTCTTTTCCAATCGTGACTTTTTTTTCACATTTTTATGTCTCCTTCTCCCCCTTCCTTCTTTCTCCTCTTCCTTCTCCCCTTCCCTTCCTTCTTTTCTCTCTCCTTCATTCCTCATTTTTTCTCTCTTTCTCCTTCCTTTCTTATTTCTACCTCCTTCTTTCCTCCTCCTCCCCCTCCTCCTCCTCCTCCTCCTCCTCCAACTCTCTCACAGCTTTTTACCCCTCCCTAACCTCCTCCTCCTCCCTCCTCTTCCTTTTTCCTATTCAACCTTCTTCTTCTTCTCTTTTTCTCACTTTTCTTCTCATTAATCTCCTTCCCATACTTTTTTATTATCCACCTTCCCCTCTCTTTCTTTATCAATCTCATTCTTATACGTTATTCCTCTCCTAATCTACCTATCACTGTACTTCTTCCCACTGCTTATTTCTTCTCCTTGGTTTTATCTGCCTTTATTTGGATTTCATCTTTTCTTTCCCCTCGTCTTCTCCTCCTCCTCGTTCTTCATCAACTACATCATTCCATCAAACTTCAATCTCATTGTTCATCTCTTTTCTCACAGAGTTTTAATTATTTATTTTCTTAGATTTGTCCTTTCCCAAGTTTTTCTTCTCATCCCTCATTTATAGTTTTTCTTCTCTCATATTTCATCTTTGTTCGCTTTCTTATCCTATTAATCTCTTTATTCTTCCTGCTTGTTCCTCTCAATCATATTATTTGTTCTCTTCCATTATGCTTCGCCTACTTCTGTTTCGTAACTTCTTCACATCCACCCTTTGCCTTCCTCATCATCTTTTTCTTCTTGTTTTCTTCACTTTCTCTCCTCCTTGTTTCTCTCCTCTTCTCTCTTCTCTGTCGTTGTATCAAGCTTCTCCCCCACCCTATATCTCACCCATTCTCCTTTATCTTCATCCATCTTCGAATTTTTCCTTCTATTTCTCTTTGTTCACCCACCTATGTTTAGTCTAGACATTGATTTTGTTTTGTTCCCATCTCCTTTCTCCCACAGTTCCATTATTTAATGGATTTACAAAGTACTCGCTTTTACGACTGTCAACCCGAGATTGTGAATAGATCGTAAACAGGACACTATAATAGTCTGTCCAAGCAAAGAAGACATTCTGACAAGATGGGAAAATTACTCCAGCTCGGTCAATTTTCTTTCAAAAATTATTAATTTGGTCTTAAATTTTAGATCAAAATTTTCTCTACAAATTGAGACCAAATTCATAATTTTTGAAACAATATTTATCAAGCTGGAGTCATTTTTCCATCTTGCCAGAATATCTTCTCTGCTTAGATAGTCGGATGTATTTTCTAGTCGCATTGGAAAAGCACGTATTTGGTCTGTGATATCTTTGCGTTTATGACCCCTAATAAAACTGTAAATGTCCTTTCAACCCCCTGAAATACAAAGCAGACGGTTTTGTGATAAAAATATTATTGAAATAGACGATTCAGTCTGTGTGTAATTTATTAGGACTCTAGTCAACAGACGAGTCTTCACAAACAAGGAAATTGTATAGAGAACGTATACTCTGTCCAATCAAAGAAGACATTCTGGCAAGATGGGAAAATGTCTCCAACTCAGTCAATATTGTTTCAAAAATTATTAATTTGGTGTAGGAAATATTTCGATCTACAATTTGAGACCAAGTTCATAGTTTTTGTACCAATATTGAGTGTGCTGGAGACATTTTCCCATCTTGCAAGTATGACTTCCTTGTTTGGACAGACTATACGAAAGTTTCAACAAAATACGACTCTAGTTCAAGACTCTAGGGATTATGTGACTCACCAATCCAATATGTGTTGATCTTTATCTGATAGTTTTAAATCGATAAAACCAGTTCAAATATGTATCAGATTGTTTTACAGCGTGGGGTCGTTGTAAAACATGTTGTCTCTGTCTAGACGTTTTCAATTTTCCAGTTTTATTCAACTTTTAGCGGTTTTATGTGTGTTGTGGACGTAAGTGTTTGTTTTGAATGTTGTGTTGAACGACCGTTTTATAGGTTTGTTTGGATTTTAGCTTTTTTAGCTTTTCTATATCTATAGGTTGAACTGATATGCATGCTGTTAGCTAAATCTGGTTATGGAAAAAAATGATTTAGAAATAATTGTCTATAAATTCATTATTATTCTATTATAAAAATTTCATTTTTTTACTGTGTTTAATGCTATTGATTTATTAAAATTCTTTATTTTTATGTTCGAATGATTTTATTTTTCAAAACTACTATTCTCTATAAATATATCTTAATACAGTTTTTGGAAGGTTCATCGAAAAAAAAACTTTGTTATTTCATCATTAAAAAATTATCAATTTCTTCCATCGAAACAAAATTGTATCTCCAGATTTTCCAGCCAATGGTGGAATAAGTAGGTAACAAAAATAATAATAGGGTTTTCTTTATTCCACCTTCACAAGGAAATTCTTCAAAAGCTGAGGAAATACGCTGTAGAAATTGCTCATGGATCATAAAATCAATTTTATTATTATTAATAAAAAAATAGTTATCATAGCATTTGACTGTTGTGCTTTTGAATAAGTGTATGCTGTTTCTGGCGCTATCTGTTGAGAGTCCTAGAAACGTAGTGAAAAGAGAGTAGTGAGGCACGCCCTCGCTTCCCATTGGCTGTAACAAGCTCCTCCCACCGCTGCTCCTATTGGTGCACCTACTGTTAGTGTGTCTCGAGAAAATGGACGTCTTTTTGTTTCCAAGTTAACGTAACTCCAACACACTTGCAAATGCCTGATAAAACAATTGCATTTGTCTCAAAAGCGATAATTTTGTTGGGACTGAAGCATATAATATGTTTAAATTGAATTCAAATAATTACATTTTAATTTTTTTTAATTATAGACTAATATTTTATGTTGTTGGAATCGATAACATAAATTAATCAGTAATCTCTCTTGAATTAAAATTCGTATAGAATAGTATGACTTCTTCATTTTAATTTAAACAGTAATGTCCACTCTTACACTTGATATGGGGGTTTAATTGATATGATATATTAATATGTGAGTTTTATTATTCGTTCAATTATTAATAAGTTCTAATATTATTCAAACAATTGAAAAAAAACTTACAAATTGAATAATAAACTTGAATTTGTTACAACCAATTATTCTTTCAACGAATGGAAAAATGTGTCCTGTCCAAAATGAATGGAGAACTTTCGCAATATCGTAATCATGATACTTTGTAATTAAATAGTGAAACTTTAAATTTATTTGTTTGGTTTCATTATTATTATTAATCAGTCACTTATTCAATCTCTGCTTTTTATCACAGGTTTATGAGGACAGCAATATTAGTTTACGGTTTTTAAAAAGAAACATTTTGTGAACAAAATAAATTGAAATTTTTGTAGTAAACAATACTCATCATAATTAATCTCTAAATTCAAATACTTTCCAATAATATTAATTTTCATTTTAGAAAGAGAAACATTTAGTAAAAAAATAGTAGTGGTAAATAGTACTCGATTATAATTCCTTCTGTAAATTAAAAAACTTTTCACTTCCAGGTTCTAGTAATGTTGCTGTTCCTTTCAAAATTAAAATTATTATTGACTTTGACTCAGTACCAACAGGGCGGAGATACGATTCAGTTGCGATCTTCAATTATTTTCCTTTTGTTTTGCGGAAATTCAATCTCCAAACGAAATCGTGAAGTTTTTAACTCACGTTTCGACGACACTCTTTGCTTTTTGTGACTATTTTTCTTTTCAAATAACTTTCACTTTTGGTTGTTGCGGTTTTCATGTCGCTTCAAGTTCGTCGCTGTCACTTCTTTCTTCTCCTTCTTCTTCATTTTTTTCTTCTCATCTTCTCTTCTTTTACATCTTTCATTGTCGTTCATGGACGTCACAGTCCAGTGGACTGATTTTCTTCAATGACTGACAGAGAAATTTAGAAGTAATTACAGGTGTACTTTCTATTTTTTTGCTCTTGTTAGATTTTTGGTTCGGTAGTTGGATTCGAATGTCCAATGAGGGTTTGATCAATTTCTCCATTAATAATTACAGCACTAATAACTTTCAATTGAGAATGTTCCAATGTCTTGAAAGTGTTGGTTGGTTTTCTTGTTATTTTTCCAGATGATTAATTTCCACTTTTATTATGCTGAATACTGTTTGAATCAGGAACCATTAATGAATACACATCGTTAAAATTTATATGCAGCCTGATATTCAATTGCTTTCCAGGTACTAATTATAAAGCGATTTCCGTTCTTCAAATAGTGTTTTCTTCAGATATATATGAAAGACAGGAATTTCTTGAACGATTGTGAACCGTAAAAATCAATCAGGAACTAGAAAGTATGCTACCCAATGCAATAATCAAATTTAATGCTAAATGTTTTGTTGAACACCATTCCTTCACATACAAGTGGTATTCTAGTTGAATTTTTCATTTTTGAGATTTTTTTATAGGATTGGATTCTAGTCTTTTGAGTATTTTTTTACTTACTTACTTGTTACTTGTCGTGGTCCTCTCCATGGTCGTTGACCTGGAGATTTCTTCCCAATCAATGGGGATTCAGATGGAGATGGGGATTCAATTGGAGATTTATAGTACAATCGCAATTTCTCCCCCAACACATTTTTATGTATTCTGAGAATGATTGAATAATACTACTTTTCGCATTTTTATTGGAGGAAGATAAGTTCTGATTTTATCTCTATTATTGGATTATATTTTTTTTACTTGATTGAAAGTACAGTAGATTGTATTTGTACATTAATCAACATTATATCTTCAAATCAAATCAAATATTTATTTATTTTGACACTTGAGCAATACAATTTATCAAACGAAACCAGTTTTATAAGAAAATGAAAGTATACATCATAAAAAAAGGTTTATCGATAATGTTTAATAATTATACAGAAATGCCAAAAGCTAAAAAAAAATGTCAAAATAAAAAATACTACTTGCTAAATTATAAAATTTGCTCGCAAGTAGGAAAGTAGCCGCAAGTAGGAGTTCTTGAATCGACTAGAGCTTGCTGTATTGTTATGTCAGTTTCTCAAGTTGTTTTTTTAATAAATTGTTTCCATTTTTAAGAATATTTGTGATTATTATAATTTATTATTTTTGTTCTTTCTAGGATTCGGGAACTGGTGGATCCTTGGATGAGGAGGACCCCGCGAGGAATAATCGCAGGTAATTGATCTAAATTTAAATTATTAATCCAATTGAAATTTAAATAATTGATTATTTTAAAATAATAATTCATATTGTTACTGAGTGTCGTGTAGCCTTTATTTTCCCCAGGAATAGTTATCATCATGGAAGCATAATTGAAAATATTTTCATCAATGTTTGTAGCAAATAATAGGTCTACCGGTATATATCGTCCAAGGGAACAAATGTGTCATTTTTTCATAGGTATCATCTACCCTTTTCTTATAGTTGAGAATTTTCGAAGGTTCATTATTCTTGTATTTTCATATAGGTTCGTTTCACGCTTCATGATAAAAGATGAGAGAGATAGATGTTAAAATATGAAGATACTTTGAATAGGTTATTGAAAATTCACTCGGTTTTTTTACTGATGTCAAAGCATTCTTCAAAATATCTCATCACGCATACACGTGATGGAATTCGCTTCTGTTTTGATCAGAGAGAATAGAATATTAAAAATTGTTGTATTCTTTTCTCTCTAGTTTTGATAGACTATAGACAAAGAGTAGAAAAAGTTTGTTTTCGGAACATGTAAAGTAAGCTAGATTATTCGAAAGGATAAGAGAAAATATAGTCTGTTCTAGTAAAGAAGACATTCTGGCAACATAGGAAACTGACTCCAGCTCGATCAATATTGGTTCAAAAATTATAAATTTGGTCTCAAATTGTAGAAAAAATTCTGGTCTTAGTTGTAGTACAGAATGTTTTCTAAAATTCGAGACTAAATTTATAATTTTTGAACCAATATTGACCGAGCTGAATACATTTCCCCATCTTACCAGAATGTCTTTCTTGTTCCACCAGACTGTACACAATATGTTTTTTATAGTAGGCTATTCCAATGGAAAAAGGAATGAAATAAATGGTTGAAATGGAAAAGTGGTTTGAAATGAAGTCAAAATCATCTTAGAAACTTCTGGATGTATTTCAATTTTTTTAGCCTACTACAGTACGTCTCAAAATATCATGAATTTTTTCACCCAAGTGCGATGAGCAACTAGACGTTTTAGCAGTCAAGGACATTTTAATGTCGAATAATATTCTTTTAGCAGCCGTGATCGAATCCCCCCCTTTAGAGAAGAGTAAGTCTCCTCCCCTCCCCTTCAACTAAACTTCACTTCTGGTTTCAAGTAGCAGTCATCTTTAAATTGCTTGTATGGTTTTTGTTTGCCAATTCTCATAATGAGATCTATTTGAGAGCAATTTCATTGAATGTAGGTCTAGCTAGACTAGAAGATGACTACGAAGTTGTTGTGATGGTTTGTTTAGTGAGTTGCAGATGTGTCTTGAATTTTTAATGAAGTTGTCAATTTATTTGGTCCCCAGTTATAGTCTGTCCAAGCAAAGAAGACATTCTTGCAAGAGGGGAAAATGACTGAGTGTTGAAAAGTTATAAATTTAATCACAACAATATAATTTATACAACCGAATCTTTAAATTGAATCTTGATGTGATCTATTCGATAGAAGGCTAACTTGGTATAGTTTGTCCAAGCAAAGAAGACATTCTGGCAAGATGGAAAAATGACTGCAGCTTGGTCAATATAGGTTAAAAAGTTATAAATTTGGTCTCAAATTTTAGTTCAGGAAACATTCTTGATGTAAAATTTGAGACCAAATTTATAACTTTTTAACCTATATTGACCAAGCTGCAGTCATTCTTGCATCTTGCCAGAATGTCTGCTTTTTTGGACAAACTATATTCATATTGAATAAAAATACTATACATTTTTTCGCTATACTCGTATGTAATACACAATTTTCCAAGCTAGATTTGCGTTTGGAAAATTGCCGTTTACAGGAGAATCAAAGATCAGCTGTTCTGAATGCGGGAATAATCATTTTGATGATTATTACGGCACCAGTCATCATCACGATGATAATTACAGCACTGAAAATCTAGCACAGCTGTTTTTTTCCGAACTCCGACGTATGAATCAACGAGTTGAACGAGCCGCCATGAGCCCATGACAGTTGACTGTGTGTGTTTGTTTCGTACTACTGCTAGTGTTGTGTTGGGGTTATGTTGGCTTCAGTTAATGTTTTCAGTTGTTTGAGGTTTTAATAAATCTTCCTCAGTCTAGTATAACGAAAAAATGTACATTATTCGTTTGTAAAAACGCCTTTTCCGAACTCATTATGTAATATACTATTAAAATTCGACTGAGTCGTTGTGGATTTTATAGAATTGTTATATAATGAAATGAAACAAACTGATTATTTTTGGTACAGGACCATCATTTCGTGGCCACATAGGTCACATTTCCAAGCTGACTGTCAGCAAATGTAAATCGTGTGGCCATGAAACCATAGGCATGTACGGTAGAATTCACAATAACAGTGTATTTTATTTTTTGGATTTTGTCCTATCACAGAGTTATTAAAAATCGAGTTATCGGTTTCGGTTGTAATTGTAATTACAGCTACTGTTTTTTAACAAGTACCGTGTTTCAATTCAATTTTGCCAGGACGTCTGTCCATGGTATGGTAGTAGGTGGAGGGATTCATTCAAATAAATTTCATTCATTCATGTTTCATAAATTTTATTCATTCATGTTTCTTTACCAAAGTAGTACTCATTGGCATAGCATTTTTTTCTGAAACTATTCAATAATCCAATAACGTTAGTTACGATCTAGTTAATTCCGAACTCACTGACCGCGCAAGGTTTGTTGGTCAGTGGAATTAAATTGTTCACTCAGTGCACATTCGTTACACAATAGTACTTAATCTATTAGCGTGTAAAAAGCATAATCTTTTACAGTTAATTTATGTAAGTAGATTAGATTACGGTTTGCTTTATGCAACACTGTACTTGATGGAAGTTGAATCTGGCTGCTGGATTGAATATTTCATTTGTTATGGTGTTAACGTGGTTTGATGGGTGTTTAGTTTTTTAGGGCATAAATTAAGTGATAGAATTGACCTGATTAGCATTAGAGTCCGCGCAAGCTGAGAAGATACGCAGTCACAATACACTTTACATTGTAATGGCGTGTCTTCTCAGTTTCCGCGAACTCTACCAACAAACTTCATTAATAAAGCTTATACATACTTCAGTTACAGTTATTATTGTTGTTATTATACATGTATTTTTATTTATTTTTCCATAGACAATATAATATTATTGTAATTCAATTTGATTGGGGTGAGCTTTGCTGGTAGAAAATCATATTCAAGTTAAAATGTCATCAAACTAATTTATTAATTTCCGTTACTTCGACTCCTTTAACTTTGGTTAACGTTAACGTTCAATGCTTTACAACGGTTAATTCAAATATTCCAAGTGGTTATATTAAAATTTAAAATCATGTCATGAAAATACGTTAGTGATTGAACAGCCCTTTTCTATTACATTCATTGTTGACTATTTTGTTACCAGACAAATTAATTAGTAAAGTCGAACCTATAGAAGAAATTGAGTTTCATAATTTGCATGTATATATCAGCGTTATCAGATTAATGACATGGTATTTATGTATGTATGTATGTATGTCTGGCTCAACAGCCCATGAAGGGCCTAGGCCTACCAGCTGGTTGCCAGTTTCAAATTCACTCTACTATACAGCCCGTCCAAGCCAAGAAGACACCCCGGCACGACGGGAAAACGGCCCCAGCCCGGCCAATACCGGACCAAAAGCCATAGATTCCCAATCAGAACTCAGTCTCCGAACCAACACTGGCCGAGCCGAAGCCGCCCCCTCCACCCCGCCAGAATTCCCCGGCCCGACAGACCATACAGCCAGCTAATAATCATCAACCAGGATAGAGGTAACGTGTGGTTAGCACGTTGATCCTCTCAACCATAAGCCAGTCTCCGCAACCAATTGGTGGCACAGAACACCTCTGAATAACATCCAGTTAATCAGTTAGAGTGTTATGCAAAAATTACTATTCCTCCAGAGACGGGAAACGACTGATATTTATAAACGACGTGGTATTTATGTAGGTCCTAAAAAGTGTTGGGGGAAGAATGTTAGGTTTACTCCTATGCTATAAACATGGAAAAATTGAATTTCTAGTCATTTCTTGTTTATTGAAACTCCGGTGAAAACTGGGTATCAGTGAATAAATCTGGCATTCTGGCAACAATTGGAGGATTACTTGTGTAGGTACAATTGTAGTTTTTGAAAAGGCATTAGAAATTCTTGAATCTGGGGGGAAAATATGGTTGACTACTCAATTACAATTGAGGGTATATGAAAACTTATTAAAAGCGTTCTACATGAACTCTGTTGTTCAGTACCATACTTGAGAGAAAGTGAATGTTTACAAATAGTGTGACACCACTTATAGGTCAAGCCTCGTACACTTTCAATTACGCCGGTCATAAAATGGATGAATAAATCAATCACCCGTATCCTGTCCAAGCAAAGAAGACATTCTAGCAAGATAGGAAAATTACTCCAGCTCGGTCAATATTGGTTCAAAGATTATAAATTTGGTTTCACATTATAGATCAGAATGTTTTCTTCAATTTGAGACAACATTTATAGTTTTTGAACCAATATTGATCGAGCTGGAGTCATTTTCTCATCTTGCCAGAATGTCTTCTTTGTTTGGATAGGCCATGCATAACATGCTAGATTGCGGTCGTTCATTTTTTCCTCATTTTGTGCGACGCTGATTAAAAAATTGGCGACTTTCGCTTTTACTGCAGAATGTCGCAAGGACTTGTTGCGGCAACATGTCGTAGTGTGTCCTAGTGCCGTACTAGGGTGGATGGATTACGAGGGTTTAGGGGGGGGGATGTTGGAATCTAGGGTAAAATATGGGTAAATATAATATCTTTGAATGTGTAAGGACCGGGCTACAAGAGGCCATCATTGAGGGTGAGCTGATCTGAATTTTGAAGCAGTTTTAATCAGGGTATTTTTTTCCTGGAGGAGGAAAAATCACAATATCAGTTCTTAGTCGACACTAACACCAACTACGCCCTTGATAATGTTATTTGGAAATTGAAGAAATAACTGAATTCCAACTGAATTCAAATCTTGCACTTTTTGAAAGGTAAAAATGAATTAGAATAAAAAAGAAGTTGATCATTCCAAATCCCATTTACCATTTACATACAGTTTTTGTATGTAAAGTCTATAAATAAGTATTCAATTTCACTTGTGCGTGGGTAATGGAGAGTGCGAGGGTGATTTATTAGGTGGTTAAACGACCATGCCACGACCGGGTAGCGCTAGTGAACTGAAGGTTGTAACACCCCAGTCCACTCGGCCAAAGCCGACCGGCAGAATTAATTGGCCAAAAAATACCATACAAGTACGCGCAAATAACTTATAGTAAATTTGAGGAATTTACGTAACTTTCCGCCGAATAAAAACTAAATGTAGGCTACTGACATGAATTTAGATTTCACAATCTTATCAAAGTAATCAACTGTGATGCGAATACTTCACTTCGACTTATTCGCGGGTTGACAGATTTAGAAACAGAAGCAGAAAGAAAGAGAAAGACGGATAGAGCGAGGTAAAGAGAAAGATTGATGTATTAGATTGGATTATCTACATGGAGTGAGTGAGAAAGAGAGAGAGAGTGTGATAAAGAGAGAGAAAAAGAGTGAATGTGAGAGTGTCAACTGATTTCCGGTCCAATAATCCCATTCAAGTCCTTATTCACTACTAAACACCCTCTCTGAGCAAAGTTTCAAGATAATCTAGCCTTGGCCCAACACAGGCTTTCACTCTTCTATCTAGTCTCCATAAATTTCCCATTCATAATCCAATCTGCCGCCGATGAAGAAATTTGTTGAGAAAGGACACCGACCGTCCGGTATGGATGCAACGGACGTCCTGCCGTTATAAAAGCGTGGTAAAAATGGAATTTGCAATCTAAAATCCTCAACTTCATCCCCAATTTCCAATACATGAGAATACAGTTCGTCTAAGCAAAGAGGACATTCTGGCAAGATGGGAGAATAATTGGTCTCAAATTTCAGAGAAGAATGTTTTCTACAATGAGACAAAAGTTTGTTAATTTCGTCTCAAGTGATCGTCAATAGAGTATAATTTATAATTATTGAACTAATATTTACCGAGCTCTACTCATTTTCCCATCTTGCCAGAATGTCTTCTTTGCTTGGAAAACGTATAGGAATGCTTGGGAATACGTTTCAATAAATGAGAATACATTGAAAAACGTTCCAATACATATTAGAATCACTGGCGGCTCGTGCCCACGAAACTGGTGATGTGCTGTACAGTAAAAGATACCTTTTCATAAGCACGAGCTGTCAGTGATTAGTATACATTCAAGACAATAGGGAATCCTATAGGGAAACACATATTTGATAAGAAAAATTTTATTTATCTTTGTGATTGGTATTTTTTTTTGTTTAATAATAAATCTTTTAAAGAAAATAGTTGATGAATAGTACAGTATAGTAAAATAGTTGAATTATGTACAGTATTCAGTCAAGAACGGTACTTCATTACAATGCAGCCTATGCATTTTCTTTCAACCTGAAAGAAATGAGGAAAATGTAAAAGTGCAGTAATGATAATAATTATGGATGGCGAGGAAAGCTAAACTGGGAAAACGTTTGTATAGTCTGGTCGAGCAAAGAAGACAGTCTGGCAAGTTGGGAAAATTACTTCAGCTCGGACAATATTTGTTCAACAATCATGAATTTGGTTTCAATTTGTAGAGCAGAATAGTTTCTACAAATTGAGACCAAATTTATAATTTTTGAATGGAAAATGACCGATCTGGAGTCATTTTTTCATCTTTGCTTGAGCAGACTACAGTGCTGGCTGACACGGTTGTCAATAAACAATATAACAGTGCACGACAACTTTACATTATTGACAGGAAGCTATTTTTGTCAATAACGGCGCTCAAGTGATGAGTGAAATGATGAAAGAGAAAAAAAGAAGGAAAAGAAGAAGGAAAGAGGCGGTAAAGAGAGGATGACAATGGAATGGAAGGAAAATAAGTGCGACAGACCGTTGGCGGTCAATGACCTGTCGCAATGCTCGGACGATTGTTTTTTTTTGTAATTGGTTGCAAAAAGTGGTCCTACTTCAAAATTCAGACGATTGATTGAACAGGATCGTAGTGTCAGTTCAAGTTGAAGATGTTACTGATTGTATTGGAAACTTGAAAATGTAAGTTGAAGAAAATGTAAAGTATGGGAAAAACGCTATTGTTGAAGAATGGTAAAATAATTGGTTTGAAAATTTTAAGTGTAATTTGATATTTTATAATTTTTTCGTATATTTTTGGTGTTATTCTGACTTTAAAATCAACATTCAAAATTCTGAATCATAGTTTTAAATTTCGGAGTGTAAAAATTTTTGAATAGTGAAAAGTATTTGAAAATATTTTGAACAACCTCTATTTTGAATATTTTTATCAAAATTTTGGAGAGCCGTTTTAGACTTTAATGTCTCTGTGTTTATCCTTTCCATTGTAATTTTTCTAATAAATAAAATGGAGAGAATAATCGTCAGAAAATTGTGCAAGAATTTGATATAAATCGGTGAGGTCCCGTATTGGAAAAAATTATGGGGAGAATAATAATTATTACGGTTGATATCACATGAAAAATACTGATAACATAAATAGGCTAAATAGAAACATAAATGATAAGAATACTTATTATTAGAAAATGATTGAAGAAAAAATAATATCGTGATTAGTATTATGTATTGTATTATTAATAGTAGGATTCGTTCTATTTTGGCCAGCAAATCTGGTCACTCTCGTAGACCGCTTTCAGACTGACCTAACTGAGCTGAATATTGAAAACAGTGATTCGCCAACCGCCAACTTCAGTGGTTTTACATAAAACTATAGTCTGATCGAGCAAAAGAAGACATTCTGGCGGGATGGAAAATGACTCAGTTCGGTCGATATTGGTTCAAAATCAAATTAATTTGAGTCTCAAATTGTACAGCAGAATTATTCTATAATTTGAAACCGTAATTAAAAATTTAGGAAGTATATGACCGAGCTGGTAATTATTCCCCCATCTTGCCAAGAATGTCTTCTTTGCTTTCGGCAAAAACTCTGAAGGCAAATCGTCCACGGTTACACTGTTCAGTTCTTCAAGTTCTGCTCTAGTTATTACTGGCACTCTGATTCCCAGTATTACACCAGTTACGCCACTCTAGTATAGTCCGGCCAAGCAAAGAAGGAGCCTCTGGCCGAGAATGGGAAAATGACTCCCAGCTCGGTCAATATTGGTTCAAAAATTATTGATTAGCTCTCAATTGCAGGAAACATTCTGATCTACAATTTGAGACCAAATCAATAATTTTGAAGCAACCAGTTAAATCATTTCAAGTGTCTTTGTAGCCGTTTATAACTTACCTCGTGTGTTTTTAAAGCATTGGCTATACCTGTATAAACCCAGCGTATACACTCACGATCACTATCAATAATTATTGTGTTTGTATTTATTTTCGTCTCAACAATTACAATGTTCCAAGCCCATTCCAGTCATGAGATGGCGTTTCGAGAATTGTAAAATTATCCGACTACTAAGAACGAAAATTTATGCTCGTAGTTGACCCCGTCGTAAGAGACCGTAAAATTAGTGTGTACAGTGAACAGAACGTAACATCGGCGTAACAGAAGTGAGATAGTGTTGTAGTAATACAAAGTTTAAATAGACGTTTACCTCTGTATAGTGTACATATGGTTTCAATACCATCACCTTATCATTGGGTCAGTTATAGTCTGTCCAAGCAAAAGAAGACATTCTAGCAAGATGGAAAAATGACTCCAGTTTGGTAAATATTTGAACACAAAAAATAAAAATTCTGTATCTCCAAATTGTAGATCAAAATGTTAACTACAATTTGAGACTTTATATTTTTTACCAAGAATATTGAATGAGCTGGAGTCATTTTCCCATCTTGCTCAAGAATGTCTTACTTTGCTTTTAACGGTGTCTCATATATAGTCGAGTAATTCTAGCTCAAAACAGGGGTCTAACCTGGAACTAATTGCAACAAAGATGTTTTATGGTGGAAATGGTAGCTGACACCCTCCTATTTAACTTGTGTAAAAAAATCCCACTCTCAACTCGTTGTCGGAAAGATTGTTTTTTGGCCGCCATATTGGAAAATTTTTGCTCATTTTTTTGGTTCTCTTGGAATAACGTTGAAATTTAGAAAGTCGGACAAAAAAACTTACTGAACCTTTTTTTTTAGTAAATAAAATTTTGCAAGAGAATGGCGTGGTAGATCATCCTCTTTATCTTTACTACAAACCGAGTTACGATTTTTTCAAAAAATAGAGTTAATTTTCAAGAAAAATTATAATTGAGTATTTTCAGTTTTTGTTAGCTCAGATCTTTTGACATATTGCTCTGAGTTGTTCAATTCAAAATCCCTCTGAGGATAATTTTGTTCCTCTCTACAATTTGAGATACCAAGTAGAGCCTTTCTCCCTTGTATAGTTTTTGAACTAGAGCAATTAAAAGAAATCTTTGTATTTGAAAACCCCCTATTTTGGGGAAATGGTCTGGAAAATAATTTTATAACGTGCTTGTATTGATATTTTCTCTGGTAATAATGTCTTTCAGATCAATTCCTAGCAGATAAGCTACTCACCGACCTGAATTTAGGTTATGTTCAATATTAAGGACCCTTCAAGGATCTCAATCTAGGATACACCTCTAACTGTTGTAAAAGTCATCGGATCTCAACAAACCATACCATCTCATTCTTTTGAGGAAATTGTGGAAAATGGCTCCTGAGAAGAATATTGACTTTTCCTATCACATTCAAAAATGTAGTTTGCTTGCTTACAAATGAGTATATCTTCAAAGTCCTTGATGATGAAGAATAGTAATGTGGTTTTAGATTGTAGAACACAGTTTTATCTCTCATTTGCATATAATATTACTACAATTATCTGTTTAATAAGAGGAAAAAATAATAGTTTTTATGAAGTAAAAATGATCCATAATTCTACTCATTCCACTTTTCAATCATATTGTAATCGAACAAAGTGATCAAAAGTTCAATGAGACAATTGAGCATGTAGAACTTATCTTTCTCTACATTTTGAGCCCAAATACGTGAATTAATCTTGTTCCATTCTTAATTTAGAGGCTATTGATTGTCTAACAAATCATTAAAAAATAGATGTACTGAATTCCACCATTTATTTAAGTTGATGTAAATATTCTGAATGCGTGATGACAGAAACCTTATACATAGGAGATTGAAGAGGAAGAATTTGGCTACATTTTCAATGTGTTTTCATTTTTTTATCACGAAGGACTTCGAAAATATACTCATCTGTAAGCAAAAAATTACATGTTTCTGGTATATAATGGAAAAGTCAATATTCTCTCGAGTTATTTTCCACAATTTTGACCAAATTTGACATATGATATATGAATTTGAATCGCATTGATGAGCTGAAAAGAATGAGATATGGTTTGTTGAGATCCGATGACTTTTACAACAGTTAGAGGTATGTCCTGCTAGATTGAGATCCTTGAAGGTCCTTAATATTGAACATAACCCTACAAATTCAGGTCAGGTGCGAAGGTAGCTTATCTGCTAGAGAGTTGATCTGAAAGACATTCTTACCAGAGAAAATATCAATACAAAAGCACGTTATAAATTATTTTGGTGATAGCCATTTCCCCCCAAAATAGGGGTTTTCAAATACAAAGGATTTCTTTTAATTGCTCTAGTTCAAAAACTATACACAAGGGAGAAAGGTCTACTTGGTCTCAAATTGTAGAGGACAAAATTATCTCCAGAGGGATTTTGAATTGAACAACTCAGAGCAATATGTCAAAAGATCTGAGCTAACAAAAGAAGCTGAAAATACTCAATTATAATTTTTCTTTGAAAATTAACCTATTTTTTAAAAAAATCGTAACTCGGTTATTTCTAGTAAAGATAAAGAGATGATTCTACCACCATTCTCTTGCAAATTTTATTTACTAAAATATAAGGTTCAGTAAATTTTTGTGACGCTTCGCTTCAACGTTATTCCAAGAGAACCAAAAATTTAGACAAAATTTTCCAATATAGCGGCCAAAAAAAACAACTTTCCGACACGAAGGTTGAAATTGGGATTTTTACACGTTAAATAGGAGGGTGTCAGCTACCATTTTACCATAAAACATCTTTCGTTGCAATTAGTTCCACCTCCAACCTAGAATGACTCGACTAATAAATACATATTGAATAGAATTGTTTGTTATCCATGTCTTATGACAGTTATGTATTAATCATTTTTAAGAATAATAATGATGATGATGAATATTTGAATACAATTAGTGGTTTGGGAAAATTCGTATTGGTTGATAACGGTTTCCAAGAAAATATCCCTAAAAATACTTTCAACTTATTTGAAATCCCTCCTTGCAGAATAGAATACTGAACTAAACGTGTCTGCCATGTTTACATTCATGATTCATGTTTACGTTACGTTGCTCATACAAATTCCCATTCCATCGACGGACTCCCGGAGGATGTTCTATTATAATCTAGATGTGTCTGTTTTGTTTCATTGTTCGTTTTCCATTATAACATAATTAACGCTGTTTTTTATCATTGTCCGCTAATGCAATTTGTCAGTGTGGTCTGATATTTTCTTTTGTCTCGGTTTTTGCATCAACGTAGGTCATGTTCCTTCCTCCTTCTTAATCTTTCTCTGCATCTCATTCTTATTTGAAGTTATTCTAATCTGTATCTGAGATGGATTAAAGCTCTCCAGAGCGAAAATAGATTAATAATTGGGATTGAAGATGCTTAATTCTTATTGCAATAAAATTCCGATCTAAAAAGTTCGCTTCAGTAGCTTCTCTTCAGTTCCTTTACTTTGACCTCCTTTTGTTCAAATCGATTTTTCGCAGTTGTTTTCAAGTATTTAATTGTTGCAAGACTACCCATCATCGTCAAATACTAATTGCTCTTCATTCATTATTTTTTGCCTTCACATCAAGTTTGGGGAATAATTATGTAAAAACAATCAATTCCATCCAATTCACATAGATGTTGGTATACTATCTTGGATTTTAGTGACCTATTCTTCGATAGACATGTCCATTTTTCGTAGTTTTTCAAAAATGGGTGAAATGAAGCCATTAATCCAATCATGCTGAACGGTGATAACACCTCTCATTGACTGATAGATGATACGTCAATCGATGTTATATCATCGTGTTATGTTTATATATTGTTTCTTTTTATTATCTAAATTTTCATTATATGCACTTTTTTTATAGCTATGGGACAGAGTAGGTAGCTTATGATGGTGTGAAACATCCAGACCACTAATAGCATATACAACTCCCACACGCTGTTTTTTCTTAGGAATTATCTATTTTGAAATCGAAATTATTCTATTTTAAAATCAATGAAATTTCAAAATTCTCACAACTTATGAAATTCCCTCTCTGCACTAATGATGATGAATTGATTCTATTCGAATGATGACCTTGAATTGGATCATGGGATGTAACGTAGTTGTATAATAAAATGAAAGATAAGATGTTGTCAAACCACAGATTTATTAAGAAATCGAGATACTGATTTCAGTTATATTACACCATTATCTCGATTTTCCAGAAGTTAATCAGTGGTTTGACAACATATTGTCTTTTCATTTAATAGCGAGAAACTACCACATCACCAACACATCTACTCAAAAGTCAACGTGTATATATTTTGATATTGATATAAATATTGAAATAATAATTATGGATTAGTTTAATGATTTAAGAGTAATAATAGTTGTTTGTAAAGGAAAAAATATGAAACATCGATTTATATTGCAATAAATGTATCTATTTAATAGGTTATAATACATTGCTTAACTTACTAATGTATTATAAAAACACTTCTGGCACTGCTAGTCCAAAACGACTAGATGAAATCCCAAAACTTTTGGACTTTTTCTCCGTTGGAGAAATTATTTAAAAGAAAGCCAGAAGGTTATGGTTTTATTTGAGAGGTTGTGTTTAAATAAATATGACTACTAGTCACAATAAGAAAGTAATCTCATTTCACCATCGTTGGCCGTTCATCGCCTCTCTATTATCAGTCTGTCCAACAAAAGAAGACACTATAGGGTGGAAAATGACTCCATTTGGTTCTCATATTTGTTCAAAGAATTATAAATGTGGTGTCTTAATAGTAGATCCATATTGTTTCCTACAACTTGAGATCAAATTGATAATTTTTCAACCAATATTTACTAAGCTGGAGTCATTTTCTCATCTTGTCAGAGGGTCTTGCTGCATGGCAAGACATAGTGTGAACGGCCAAGCTGGTTGCCTATCTCACATACTATGAAGAGAACCACTTTTTTTTTGTAATATCATTGCTTACATGACACATAGAGCCACCAAATTTCCTTTGATTAATTTGATTACCAGACTTGGTTGATAATAATTACATGTCTTCATAGGATTCTGTTATTAAATAAATTTAATATTGTTTGGTTAGGTCAGCCTGACTTCTATCAAGTTTCAATCATGGATGGTCGTATTCATCTTCTCTCCTACTTAGATAAGAGAGATTCTCCTTTCTCCATGGGTGAAGGGTTCTTAGGTCAAATCCTCTCCTCACATCTTACTCAAGCTACAACAAAAACGTTTTACATATCAAGCTTTAATGAGTGGATGTTTGTTTTCATCTTTCCCCTAACATGATAAAATGGTTTACTTCCTTAGACTAAAAATTCTACCACTCCAACCTTAGACTAAATTTCTATCAAGCTTGAACAAAAATCATTTTTCCTTCATGATTTTTAATACTTTCATGGTAAAGTTGTCCTGCCACTTTCCAGTCAGAAGTTTTGACAATGGATTGCTTCCATTTATTTTGATTAAATGGATTTTTAGCTAAATTAGGCAAGGCATTCTATTAAGCCCATATAGTGTGACTTCCGAGAACGGAGGAATTCAGTGCCTGGTACCTTAGTACTCCACGACCGGTGTAGTCTGTTAAAGCAAAGAAGACATTCTGGCAAGATGGAAAAATTAACAAAGCTCAGTCAATATCGGATTCCAAAATTATAAATTTGGTGTTAAACAAAATTGTAGGAAACATACTGAAGTCTACTATTTAAGGCCAAATTAATAATATTTGAACCAATATTGACGTAGCTGTAAATCATTTTCCCAACGTACCAGAATGTCTTCTTTTCTTTTGACGAGGCTATAGCATAGTAATGAGTAGTATTGATCTGCTGCCCTTCCCAATAGTGTAACAGATGCCAAATATTAAGGCGGTTGGCGAATGACTGTTTATTAATTTTTTAGCTCTCTCAGGGAGTCGGCGAGCTGTCTGCAGAAATTGCACTAGATAAACGAGGAGCTTCGTATACTGAATTCGCTCGAAGACAGCTTCAGACTGTCCTGTCAGAGCTGAACATTAATGACAGTCGTTTGTCAAATGCCTTTCATTTTTTTGCGTCTACCTATACACTGCGCCGGTTGGGTTGGCAGTTTACGTAGTTGTTTGTTTGCTCTTGTTGTGCAATATTGTTGCACTGGAGCGAATTTTCAAAATATAATAATGAAAGAACTTGGATGTTGTCACAATTCCACTTCATTTCCACATTCGAAATAATTTGGAATTGTCGAGATCATCAATATCTTTCACTAAAGGAGAAAAGTTCCACAACATTAAATTCACTCAACAAATTTATGTTACATAAGAATTTACGTTATAACTCATATGATGCTACGTTACAATCTTTTCTTCACACTGAACTCTGAACCAAATTCAAAGGTTGCTGTTTTATTCTCCCGGTACTATTTGAAATTGTGTTTTGTTCTAGCATAATTGAAATAATCATAATAATTCATTTAATAACAAAATTTTACGAATTGAGAGTACTAACAGGATTTCTCACGAAACTGTTCCTCTTTTGATTTAAACAAGCAGTAAAAAAATAATAACAACGATATAATTTATTTATTTATTTAATCAAGAGATAATACAGCATTTTTTTAAATAATCTTTTCTAGTACTAACGAACTTCAATTGGATTCAAAGATGTGAAATTTATTTCCAATAATTATAATACAAGACATTGTACTCTCCATTAAAAAATATTTATATTTATAAAAGTTAAGTTGGTGCAACAAAGTACAAAAGTGTGTGGAAGGCAATTGAAATCTCTAACATTTAGAGGTAAGAATAGAAAATTGTGAAAGTGTTTGTCGCAAATACATCATTTTGACAGCAAGATGTTTTTCACTTTCAGCTTTCACTGAAGTCTTACTTTTGCCCCAGGTCTGGAATCACCAGGTTGCACTTGTATGCCGAATCTAGGTCACATCCCTAAACGACCCGACTCCTCCCTTCTTCATGTCTGAAGTACAGGGTGAACTACCCCAATCCACAGAAAGCAAAAATAAAGAAGGGTTTCGCCAACCTGATGTTAGGGGAACATCAGCCTTGGTTTTATCTTAGTAGAAAAAAACAAAAATTTCAGACCTTGGGATTTAGGACCATCTCACATCTCCCCTTTCAGCATCTGCTGATCTCACATTGGCCTTCAATAAGTTTTCAAGGCCAGTCGATAACGGGTAATTTGGGGCAGTTTTGAACTGATTAATTTTTGTCTACTTTTTTCCCAACTTTTCTTTCTCATATTTTTATTCTTTACTCTTTTTCATCATCCTTTCTATTTCACAATATTTTATTTAGGAGATTGCAATATAGAATTAAATGAGATTGAAACAAAGTCAAAGTCCAGAACGTCTCTTTGCACAATTTTGATTAGTTGATATTGAAAGTAATTCCTACCTCTACGCTGTAAAGGCAGATTGGGGGGGGGGGGGAAAAAAGAAAAAGAAGAAGAAGAAGAAGAAGGAAAAAAAGAAGAAGAAGAAAAAGAAGAAGAAGAAGAAGAAGAAGAAGAAGAAGAAGAAGAAGAAGAAGAAGAAGAAGAAGAAGAAGAAGAAGAAGAAGAAGAAGAAGAAGAAGAAGAAGAAGAAAGAAAGAAGAAGAAGAAGAAGAAGAAGAAGAAGAAGAAGAAGAAGAAGAAGAAGAAGAAGAAGAAGAAGAAGAAGAAGAAGAAGAAGAAGAAGAAGAAGAAGAAGAAGAAGAAGAAGAAGAAGAAGAAGAAGAAGAAGGAAGAAGAAAGTTTAAAAAGGTTGAGTTCACACTAGAAACTTGAATCATACACAATTTTTGACTTCGTAGGTGGAAAAATATGGAACTTTTCATTTCGCTCAATATTCCACCTAACTAGGTTTTTGTTGAATTTTCCTTTGGTTTCCCTCTTCATCCTTCCTTATCATCCTCTATTTTTCGTCTTGATTATTTTTTTATTTTTTTCCTTTTCTCGTGGATTTGTTTTCCATTTTTTCCCATTCAAATTTTATTTGTCTCTCTTTTAAAGTTCTTGTAAGTTGCACTTTCTGACAGGAAATTAAATTAAATTGAATCTACTTTCCATTGAGAAAATAAAGCTATTCTACAAACATTGGAATAGATTGATCAGGAATAATTCATTATACAGAAGTGAATCATTGTAACACAGTACTTGATAGAAATTGGGTGGAAAGTAATTATGAACAAATTCAATGTATTACGATAATGTAGCCTATTGAATTTTCATTGAAAACAATGAAGCTAATTATCTAAATAATTGCATGTTCTGTTTTTAAAAGTTGAACCATATAAACTTACGTAAAATGAATTGATTAATGAATGATAGTTCAGAAATGAACAATGTAGTTTAAGTAAACGGCCAGACCACAAAGTACATTAGGACAATTTGGATGAAATTTTACAATAAAATCTAGTTTTGATTCAGTGAAAATGCTTGAAAATAAACATCCAAGCAAAGTGAAGCAATCAAGTAAAGTGGATTCTCACTTACCAGAATAGATCTCAAAATTGGTGTAATTTTTGTTTTCTCTAGAACAAAACACGCGTTTTCCTATCGCGATCTGCAAATTACAGAAACAAAGCGCCCATTGTTTTCCGGGTCCAGAAAACTCATTTTATCAGTCCTTGCAATGAATACTTCCGCTCCTTAGATTAGAGTTCAAGATTGGAAGATAAGTTTTGTTCCTTTGTTGCCGCCTGTGAACTGAGATAGTGTCAACTATCGCATGATTCAAGGTCGAATCTTATTTACTATCGATTCGCTGTTCTTAGTGGGATTGTAGTTTTTTTGGTTTATTTAGTTGGCGCAGCTTCGCTGTTACTGGATTTCATTTAGTTGATTGTTTTCCAATTGTTGGCTTATTTCTGGAGTCGATTTGATTGTCACTAGACACGGAATGGAGCAGTAAAACAGTCACAACAAATCCGGGTGTTTTTTATTTTTAAATCTGGATTTTAAGTCTTATTTTTAAATCTAAGGAGTTTTTGAAAGATTACTTTTGATTGGGAAAAACACGGAACAAACTTCAATGATGTGAAAGAACTCACTTTATAGGCAAAAAATTAGAAAATTCATCATTTTCAATAAATTGATTGCACTGATTTGCCTCAATTACTAATGCAGTATAGCTGAAGTTAGAATGTTAGGCGGTTTCGTCTGTCTTTTGTAACCTACTAACAGCTGATGTGAAGAATAGAAGGTTAGAAGCATAATTTTCTACAAAAAATTAGGTAAAAAATTTTTTATCGATTGTCTCTTGATTTTAATAACGTTATCTAGGCTTAGCTAAATGACAACTCATTCACAACAACATCAGTTGTTGAAGCGCAAAAGGAACAGACAAAACTGCTCAATTTTTTGGCGTTATCAATAATAAATTAATACAGTGTAATTGATTAGGCTAGGTGTAAACAAAGCTAACAACAGTGGTAGGTACATTAGGTTGTTCATTAATTTATAGTCTGGTCGAGAAAAGAAGACTTACTGGCAAGATGTGAAAACGACTCCAGCTCGGTCAATATCAATACAAAAATTGTAAATTTGGTCTCAAATATTGAAGAAAGCATTCTATTCCACAATTTGAGACAAAATTTATAATTTTTGAACCTATATTGACTGAGCCATTTTTTCACATCTTGCGAGAATGTTTTCGTTGACAAACCTATACGCATAGTCAATCTTCCCTCTATTTGCAATTGGTATCGAAAACAATGATAATGTACCCAAAGTGTTTCTTTTAATGCTCTCAAAAGCGTATTTTTGGAAAATTCTCAGGGTCCCTCAACAATCCAGAGTCGCAATAGTTTATTTATGGTGGAGTATTATTGTGAACGTAGTAGTTGATAGGCGACCTCCACGAATATATCTCCCGCAGATAGAAGCCGCTATATTTAGCCAGGAGCGGAGAACTTGGTTCGTTTTCTTCTTCTCCCTAATTTCTCTCACTCATTTCTTTTCCATTTTCCTCTCCCTCATTATCACTTTCTTGCTTTCTTTCTCAATCACACTTTCAAGACCAATTTTTTTGTTTGTTTGTGGTGGTTTACTCTAGATTGCGCCCTTGTCCTCTTTTTTCAATCGTTGAAATCTTCTTTTTCTCTTTCTCTTCTCTTGTTGATTTTTTATTTTCTTATTTTTCCCTTTTTTATTTTTCTTCAACTTCTTCATTCATCAATAATTATGATTCCTTATTTTTAAAATTTTCCATCCTCTCATAGTTTTCTTCTTTTGTCCATTTATCCTTTTTTCATGCTCTTTTTCTCTTCTTTTCTCATATCTTCTTCTACTTTTTATTTATTCTACTTCTCCCTATGTTACCATCTAAGTATGCTAACCATCCATCGTTTCCCTACTTCTTTTTCCCATTCTCTACCACTCTCTGAAGTATTCCTCTCCTTTTCCTTGTATTCTTTGTACTTTCTTTGTTTTATTCACTTCTCAATTCCGCTTCCTTGTCATTCTGCGCCTCCACTTCCTCCTTTTCCTTCTCCTTTCTTCTTTATCCTCTTCTTCATTGCCTTCTTCTTCCACTTTATCTCTACCAGTAACTAATTATCATCATTTCCTTCCTATACCTTCAACAATGCTTTCAAAAATTTACTTAGTTCACTATCAAAGTCCTATTTCTCTTTCATGAAATATCTTTTCTTACTCTTTTCCTATATCTAATCATTCAACAAAATCTAGGAAGAAAAAGCACTGGCTCAGCCTAATTTTCCTATCCTAGTTCATAATTATGTTATGATTTGTGTAATCATGTCAATAATTAAAAAATAAATTCTTTCATACCTTCTGAATACAATCACGTTTTCTTATTTTCCTATTCTATCACTTATCAGACATCTTCTTATTTTATTCTTTTCTCGCTCATCAGTACCATTCTTCTACTCTTTCTTTCGATTGCATCGTTCTCCGTCCTGATCATTTAATGCTGTTTTTTTTCAAATTTCTTCTTCCTATTTCCCCTTCTCTTCATTTCCTAACTCTTCTCTCTTCTTGTGTTCTTTTTCAAGCTAACCTGTTCAAGCAAAGATGACCCTCTGGCGAGAGTAGAAAATGATTCGAGCTCAATCAATATTGGTTCAAAAATTATTGATGTGGTCTCAAATTGTAGATCAGAATGTTTCCTACAATTGAGACCAGATCAATAATTTTCGAACCAATATTGACCGAGCTGGAGTCATTTTCTCATCTTGCCAGAATGTCTTCTTCGCTTGGACAGACTATACCATCACTATCCGTCATTCATCTTTCTTTGCTTACCTCTTTCTCTTACTCAAGCCTTTCCTATCTTTCTCTCTCACCTCTCTCTCTCTCTCTCTCTCTCTCTCTTTCTCTTTCTTCCCTTCATTGTGACGTATGACCAGGGAGGGATGGAGGGAGTGAGGGATGAAGTCATCCTTTACGCGCCTTTTATAGTTTGTAGGCTTTCCGCCAAACACTCTCATATCTAAATTTTGCCACACTCCAACTATAGTCTGTCCAAACAAAGAAGACCCTCTGGCAAAATAGGAAAATGACTCCAGCTCGGTCAATTTTTGTTCAAAAATTATTGATCTGGTCTCAAATTGTAGATCAAATTGTTTCCTACAATTTGAGATCAAATTATTATTTTTGAACCAATCTTGACCGAGCTGGAATAATTTTCTCATCTTGCCAGAGGGTCTCCTTTGCTTGGATAGACTATAGTGAGCAGAGAACCCCACTTTGCTAATGAGAACATTATTTTGACACTATTTCTGATGCCTTTATACGCTTGGCAGTGATGGGTGTATTTGATAATCAGTTATGTTGCATTTTTACTATCTAACGATGTAACGATGCTAACAAATATTGAATTATAGCTCATTGTCCAATCTGACAACTTATTATAAATGATTTAATAGGAATAGTCCCATTACAAATGTGATTGATAATTTTTTATTGTTTTTTTATTGCAATTGATGTCTTTTAATCTTGAAATTTATAAATATTATTTATTGTTAAATGATAAATGAATATCAGTTTCCAGGTCTTATAATTCTCATTTTTTCCAAAATAACCATTTTTCAAAGCTTATTCCAAAACTAACCATTCTGAAAACTGAGACTTTGAAGACCTGGAAACGAGGATTAATTTATTATTGAGCAATAAATAAATTTATAAATATTTTTATAATTAGGATTGAGGTATGAAGAAGCGTGGATCATTAAATGCTTATTCCTCATTTCAAATGAACACCAGAATTGTGATTAATTAAAAATGTACTAGCTTGTTTTTTTGTGAATACAAGGAAAACTAATAAAACGCTTGAAAAGTTCCAAATTTCAAATATAATCAAACTATTTTACAAAATGAGGTTCAATTTTTGAGATTTTTATTTTATATATTTTTAGGCGTGAGAGTTTATTTCTATTGTTGTATGTTGTTATTTTGCTATCAATTGTTATCACCTCTTGCAATTCATTTCAATTTTATCAACATATCTTCCTCTTGTTTCAGGTGCGTTTCAAACATTACTCCAAGAATGTGAATGACTAACCTGTTAAACACACAAGAAGGTTGTAAGTTATACTTATCACTTTTTCTGGAATTTATTTATCGTGAAATTTTTATAATATCTGTAGCCAACAATGCAGTATCTGTTGCATCAATCTATCAGCATAGTAATTCTCTATAGCATTTATCCACATTCTTTTTGAATTAATCGGCTTTATTATTTTCAATAAATTCTGTTCAAATTTTATATTTGATACGTAATCTGGAAGATTAAAGCCCGGTTTTTCCAAGCACACTCAAATTTGAGGGACCCTCAAGTTTACTACATTTCCTATACTTATCATAGAAAATGTCAGCTGTCCATCAAAATTTGAGGGTCCCTCAACTTCGAGTGTGCTTGGAAAAACCCGGCATAAATATGCATTAATATTGTTCACTAATCATTTAAATTTAAAGGGTTAATTTGATTTCTCTTAGTAGTTGTGAAATTGATACATCTTGTCTTTTCATTAATTAATTTGATTTCATCACTAGCGTGGTAGTAGTTCTGAATCCACCTGCACCTGGAATAAAATTTGGTTCATTATGGTTTCATTATGTCTCACGACAAGGTAAATCCACCAATCGTCAGCAAAATATTATTAATTTTATATCACAAAAATTTTGATGAATTGTATTGGTTTATAGGCATTTGAGTGGTTCCACTATTTCATAAAATGAATTATCATCATTTTACTTTTTTTCTCTTAGTAGTGAAATTAGTTATGAATAGAATAGAGTAAAGTATGTAATTATATCTCGCTCAAACAACCCAGTTACAATTAAATTTTTAATAAAGTTAACTGTTAACAAATTATATGATCCATATAATCGAACCTATAAAGTCTCTATAATCAAACCTATTATAAATTTATTTCGACCAATATAATTTGACCCACATAGCTGCAACAATATTTAGACAAATCACCTCAAATCAATCACTATAGTTAACTACCATTTTATCGGTAACGTTATTCTCAACCATATAATATTGAACCATACTTTTTGAAATTATAGGTGTTGAGGTATACTTGTTTATCTGGAAATAATCAGTAGCCTATTCTCCTTTTACGATCATTATTATTATTAGATTGCCTCCATCATTTCATGCGTAATGTTATCAGAGTATAATATCTTTGGCAATTGAGTGAGAGTCAGAGGCTCGTAGAGTAGCGTAATAATAATAACAGCCCGGTGATCTTGACATGGATTTCCCTACTGAACTACTAGTTGGTAATACGGTTTATATTTATATATAAAGTAGTTGTATAGAATGGGGAGACCAGATTTCGTACCACCTTGCAGAATAGTATTGGCTACGTAATCTTGTTGTAGTTTGTCCAAGCAAAGAAGACATTCTGGCAAGATTGGAAAAAGGCTCCAGTTCGGTCAATATTGGTTCAAAAATTATTGATTTGGTTTCAAGTTGTAGAAAACATTTTGATCTACAATTTGAGACTAAATTAATAATTTTTGAACCAAATTTGACCGAGCTGGAGTCATTTTCCCATATTGCCAGAATGTCTTCTTCGCTTGGACAGCCTGATGAAGAGTGAGTGATATGATGTTTGACCTCCCCTAATCTTTTTTCTCTTTCGATGTAGTTTTGCTGCTCTCTTCCTCTCTCTTACCTACTCTTTCTCTCTTCTTTTCATCTTTCTGTCTCTTTTTCTCAACTTATCCAACTCTCTCGTTCATTCACTATCTTGTCACATTAACTCAATGTTACACTCTCTCTTTTCTCGTTCGTTTGCTCACCCCCCCAGTCACTCTCTCTTCCACTGTATCCCTTTTTCTCTCGCACTCTCTTTTTCTCTCTGTCTCTCACTCTCTCTCTCTCTCTGTTGCTCCCCTCTCCTCGTGAGTGCTCTCGAGTCTGTTGTTGTGAGATGAAGACGGAGACGCTCAGTCTAGGTTTAGCGTTCCTAGCGTCGGGGAACCAAACAGCTGATAAGACGCGCCGAATCTAACTGTTTTTGGCGGGAATTTCCCGGACATTTCATCTCCTAACTTCGCCTCGCTTCATTCTATTCGCGGTTACGTGTTGTAAGTGTTTCGTGGGTAGAGGAAGTTGGAGACAGTTGCTGATTTTGTGATTTAGTATTTGTGGAAGTGATAGAGTAATTTTTGTATAGAGTTGGATGAAATAGAGTATTATTGAAGTAATTGTGTATTTGTACAGGTTACTTAAGGAAGTAGGATATAGTTTTAGGGATTATTGTGATTTAGTATTTGTAGGAACATAGAGAATTTAGTAAACTTATTTAGTGATCTGCGGAAAAATCATCATCGAATTTGTGATATTGCAGTGTACTATGAATATACTTCACTTTGTAGAACTGTCAGTCTTTCTTTACTAATTTTATCACTATTATCATTATTATCACTGATCAATGTGAAGTGAATGTTCCTAAATACTTTATTGAATTACGAGGGTAGAAGAATGTATACTCCAATAAATTGACGACCTATTTGTGAAAAGTTCTAAAGTTCCTGAGTTTTGTGAAACGTTTAAATTTAACCAATTAACCAACGTCCAAGTGTTTGGTTTGTATTTATTCAGTGTAACCAAGTTGAATATTGAACCCTGTGTATTTGAACTGAAAGAAAATTTATACAGAATCTATTAGTTTTTGTGCCATAATCAATTTAAAACTCTGAACCCGTATAGTAAAGCTGATCTCAAAAAGCTCATTTCGAAAAGTATAATTTTGATTGATGAAGGGAAATTCAACTTATGTAATCGATTTTATAGCTTATAATTATATCAAAAATCGATTATAAACTTATTTAATATTATTCGAGAATCATTGTTATCAAGGTTATGTTAATTTCGTGATTGATCGTTGAAAGAAGTTGAAAGTTGATTTAAATATAAAATTTTGTTACCGAATTAATCGTTTCCAAGTATTCAGTTTGATAAGTATCAGTGCAACACTAATAGCCAGTTGATGTTATCTGATCTTGACAACGAAGCCAAAATTCAATCATCAATTCCTTTTTCTCTTGATCACTTTGACAAACGTTTCAATCAACAGTGAGAGTGATAAGTGAACAAAGTTAAAAAGTTACAGTAATAATATCTCATCGATTGATCTAGTCATCTTTATGTGTGTTTGAAGAGCTCTAAAATAATGCGAAAGTTTTCAATGTAGTGTTGTTGAAAAATTGGATCATCTATGACAATATCGCAACTATGGACCTATGGCGGGATGTACTCGTAAGTTCCTTTTTTTCTGCTAAATTTTTATTATTTTTCAATTTTATAATTTCTCAAAACTTGAAATTCTCAGAAATTGTTCCCTTTAACAAAGTCTCGAATGAGTTCTAGGTCAAGCTGAATTGAAAAATTGATTATATTGAAACTATGGACCTATGGCGGGATGTACTCGTAAGTTCCTTTTATTTCAGCTGAAATTTTATTATTTTTCAATTTTATAATTTCTTAAAATTTGAAATTATCAGAATTTGTTCCCTTTAACAAAATCTCGAATGAGTTCTAGGTCAAGCTGAATTGAAAAATTGATTATATTGAAAACTATTCCTCCTAAAAAATTAGTGTTATCTTTGAAATTCATTTCTATTGAACAGTTTTCATTTTTCAACACTGAAACACTTACATCTCTTACATGTATATTTTGATACCTTCGTCAAAATGATTTGAAAGTTTTTTCAAGTTCTCTTGAAACTTGCCAATGCTATGATTTTTCTATTGTCTACGTCGCTTATGAGTTATGTTTCGTCGTGGTTGATTTAGCCACCACATATTTTCACGCACACACACGAAAAAACTTAATTTATCTAATTGTTTTGGCTCAAGTGAACATGAATAGGGTTTAATCAAACAATCTACACAAATCTTCGAATTTAAATCTCCTCCATTTTCATTATATAACTTCTCCACTAACTGACATTGCTTTTTTCCTAAGTAATAGAATGTTGTACCAATAATAATCCCATATAATAATAATGTAATACCAATTAATATAATACCAGTATTTGATTAAAAATTGAAACAACAAAACATTCACCTTGAGATCCATTAATTGAATAATCTTTGTCACTTAAAGCAATTGGAATTTTGTCATCATCGGCTAAGAGCAGTGACCCATTGTGTAGACTTTGATAATGTTGCGTAGTTTAATGAGCGTGAATAGTATTAGTTGAATATCACTAGTTTTATAAAATTATCTTTAGTGTTCTATTGACCCTGATTCACGGCCAGTGGCATAGATAACACTTTGAAAATAAACTTTCATTTCAAATCAATTTTCTTTGTTATTGTAGTAATTTGTTCTCGTGGATGTATGCTTCCTCATATATTCTAGTCTAGAGTTTTCAATTTAAAGATTTAGTCCGAGTTGTGCTCAGTTGAAGAGTCTACTAAACCTCATATCTTATTAAAATAATGATTTTTTGAAATCCAAGATTAACGTAAATTCACTTACGATATTAAGGTCCAGTATAAATGGGAAGGATATCCTTGATGTAATGGACATTTCTCGTCTAAACTTTTCAATACTTCACCTCTTAATTTAGATAATTAATCCTCGTTGGAAAAAATTCATAAAATTATGAATTATTAAAAAATTCAAATTTTGATAATATTTCTATAATTTTCTGGTTTTTGTGTACTCCTTTTTGTTGAATATTTATTGAGTTTTCAGCTCGTGAAATTTCCTAGAATAATATATCAAAACTTATTAGTTTTTGTATAATTCTACTTATTCCAGTATTGAAATCTTGGAATTAGAAAGAACCGTTCGGTGCTCACATGAATGAAGAAATCTAATCTAATCTACTGAATCGTCTAATCAGCTAATGCTAATCTACTTGTACGTTTTCTACACAGAAGTTTTTTTAGCTGATTCTCGACCATCATTCTATAAATATAAGAGTAGACTACTAAATTCAAAAAAATTATAATCTTTTAAAGTCGAAATTACAAAAAAACTTGAAATTTTTTCAAGTCGAAAGTACAATTTAAGAAGGAACACAACCCCCAAATTATTTCTCAACCACTATAAAAAAGTTTGTAGACTTCAAACCCATTAATCTTACAATAATTACTCAACAACTGACTTTTTTATACAAATTGATCCGGTTGTATTTACCAAGTAGATCATTAATTAAGTTCGACAAGAGTTCTAACAGGGGCTTGATAATGGCCTCCAATTTAATGTACCAGAAAGGGTCAAACGAATAAAAAAACTTGTAACAATAAATAATTATTTTCGAAGCGGGTTCCTTTCTTCGTCAAGGTGAACCATACATTCTCCTCCTACAATTCCTTCTTCTCCTCCTCCTCTCCATTTTCTGTTCGTTCTCCTGTTATTGCCTTGATGTACTTTCTGTATTTTCAACAATTAAAATTCTTACTTCATGCTCCTTTCTGTTCATCGTTCATCTTTATTCGCTATCAAGTAAGTTCTATTTTCTGTATTTTATTTCCCTTTTATATTTTCCTTTTCTCAATTATTGATTCTTCATCATTATCAGTTATTTTCTCAAGTTACCTTTGTATTCTCTTCCTCTTTGTTTCTCTCCCCCTAACGTTCTTAAATTCCCCCTATTTTCTTGTCTATTTGTCTACTTTTGTCTTTCTATTTTCAATTGTTCCTTCTTCCATACTGTACTGATCCCCCTATTGTAAAATTCTCTTTTTCTGCATCTCTATGATGTTTGATCAAATTTATCTTTCCCTCTTTTTTTCTTTACCTGTTTTTGTTTATTGTTTATTCATTCCTGAATAAAATAATAATAATCATGCATAATTTTTCTTCTCGATCAGTCTCTTTCATTGAACTCTGATATTTTTCCCAACTCGAACATTATTATCTATTGTCTCTTTTACATCAACATTTTTTTTCACGACTTTTTTCTCTTCCTTCTTTACCACTCTATATTCTCTCCATTTCTTCTCTTTTTTTCCCTCTTTCGCGTTGTTTCTTTTTCTTTCTTTCACATTGTCTCTCTCTTCCTCTCTTTCGCCTTGCCTCTCTTCTCATCTGCCTCCTCCTTGTTCTTTTCACCACTCTTTATTCTCTCCATTTCTTCTCTTTCTATCTCTCTTTTGCATATCGTCTCTCTTTCCCACCTGTCTCCTCCTTGTCTAATGCCTCTAATAACCGCTCCAACACCTTTCAATCGTATTTCGAAATCGGATACACTTTGTCCATATAACCAGGCGCTTTTGATTTATTTCCTTTTGTTAGATAGCTGCTTGGTTTACATAGGACCCAGTCTTACTTTTTACCAGTCGAACTCGCATGCTTGAAAGTCAAGGTCTACAAGCAATCAGCTGTTGCAATACACTACTTGACTGGTGAAGTCAGATCTGATTGTTAACAACGATTTTAGTTTTAAAGCTATTATTAAAGCGTTTGTTTGAAGCAATAATCAATTGACTCTGTTATTTAAAAGCTTGGATTCAAGAGCTACTTGGCTAGCAGGGATTGATTGTTGAGGATCATTGGATTAATTGTATACATTAGGTTTCTTGTTAAACTTTTGTATTGTAATTCTAATATTCAACACATTATTTTGTGTTGTAAACTTTTTTATTCTTTATTCTAATGTTTCTCTGTTCACGAAACTTCTAATCATTTTATTAAATATGCTTTTTTAGGGAATGATGGTATGGAATTGGTTAGCAGAAATGCAATTCCACAGATATTTAATCCTCAATTTTCTAGGTAACATTTGTTAAGTATTAGATAAATAAATATATAAATAGTTATATTCTCATCATAAATATTACATAACAGTAATTCTTAAACTTTAGAGTCTAATTATCTTGAGTCTGCTAAACTATGGAAATGCCAAACAATCTATCAGGAAAATCAAGCTTCATTGCTATCAAGCTCTATAACAGTCAATCAAGCTCGAACAGTAATTATTCCTCTAAAATAACAAATTGCGGTGTTCAAATTGATATTATTTTCTTCAATCACTACATAAATGAGTGAATTTTTATCCAATTTCTATATCCCAAATCATTCTAATTAAATTTGATTTTGTAAGTGTTTCAATGAATAAATAAATAAAAAATAAATAAAATTAAATAAAACTGATCAACCACAACTAATATGTTTTCTAAGAAGTAATATTTTGCTAAGAAAATCAAGAAATTTATCATCTTCTATTATATCTCTGCTTGGAGCCTGGAGAGCTTGATAGGTATATAGAGCTCCCTAATATTTTTCTACTTATTATGAATTGTGATTCCAGCAGCGTTGCCCGGCTTATTTAGTAGTCAAGGCTTGTCGTTTATCCTCGCGCCATATCTTAGCGTATCGGAAATATTCAGTGCGTGAGCTGCTATCAAAAGCTGTTGTATAATCTATGAATGCGTGAGTAGGATCGATATAATACTGAAGACCGTGAAGAGTAAATTCGGGCAAGCTGAGATGACACTCCGTTCAATAAGAATTGTATTGTGACGGCGAGTCTTCTTAGCTTGTACGAACTATATCTTGAAGTATATTTCATATGAAACTTGAAAGCTACCTTTTTGGTATTTTTCTGAATTCCTCATCTTAAAGATTACTTCAGATTGGCGAAACCTAATCGTTTCCCCCTTATCTAAGATTTTTCACTACCTATCATCCAAATAATCTCCTGACAATTTTTTATTCTCCGTGTCGTCTATTTTTTGTTTATTCTTCACATATTTTTTCTTCTCACTTGAATCGTTGATTTTCCATCCCCTCTCATAATTTCAATCCGGATAGTATGTCAACTGTTAATTCAACATTCAACATCAAAACTGAGTAAAAATTCTTTATCCATAGTTATCTAGTTTCAATTGAATTTGTCTCTGAGATTAGTGTCCTTGTTATTTATTATAAGGAGTATAACGAAAATAATAATAATTGAAAAACAATTTTTCTCAAGCTCTGGTATATAAACTATCGAAATAAATTTTACCACTTTGTAATTATTTTCGTTCTTGAATTGGTCTACACAATTGCATTAGCTCAAATAGACTTTTATTAACGTTTTTACTGAATTAATTTTGATACCAATAATAAAATTTATAATGAATTGGTCTACACAATTGTATTAGCCCAAATAGACTTGTATTATAGTTTTTACTGAATTAATTTTGATAACAATAATACAATTTATAATGATACAATTCATGTGACAGAATGAAATTGTTAGTTACAGGTCCATAGTATCTGAAAATTGATCAGTCTTATTACAATCATGTTCCCGTCATATCAAGAAAATTAATCACATAATTGATCAAGTGGATGGAATTTGACTTAAATTTGTAGCAATGAATTATGGTCCTGTTATTATATAGCTGGAATGAATTATAATGTGTTCGTTAAGTTGAAAATGTTTGACACTTATGATGAATTATTGGATTATGATTAGTTGCAATTTCATTGATGCGAAAATTGTGTAGAACAGTATATAGTGGACGTGAATAGTGGTAGTTAAGGTGAAAGTGAGCTCAGGCAAAGATGTTGGCTGAAAATTATCCACTTGAAAATAATATCAACGGAAGCTATTGGTCAGCTTTCTCATAAATATAGTCTGTCCAAGCAAAGAAGACATTCTGGCAAGATGGGGAAAATGACTACAGCTTGATCAATATTTGTTCAAAAATTATAAATTTGGTTTGAAATGGTAGAGCAGAATGTATTCTACAATTTGAGACAAAATTTATATTCTTTGAATCAATATTGACCGAGCTGGAGTCATTATCCCCATCTTGCCAGAATGTCTTCTTCGCTTTGACAGACTATAGTTAGGCACCAAGTACAGTACCCACTGTTCAAATTGCTATAGTCTCTCTGAATGTCCTCTAATTATTTCTCAATATGTGACGACTATACGTATACAGTATCAGTTTAATTAAAAAAATATTAATATACATTGTTATCTTGTTGTTTTGTATCAGCTGATATCTATATCTATATAAGCGAAATGGCACTGACTGACTCACTGACTGATTCATTCATCACCAGATCTAAAAATCCACTGAACCGAATGCGTTCAAATTTGGCAGGCATGTTCAGTTGGACGTTTAGACGCGCGCTAAGAACGGATTTTAGAAACTTTCCAAGGATACGCAAAATATTGAAGTTTTTCTATAGTTTTTCAGCATTTTCTCAATTTTTTCGAGAACCAATCGGTAGAAAATGTTAGTATTTGGTAGGCAGCTTCAGATAAGGTCTAGAAATGTTGTGTTGAAATATTTTTGCAATCCGTTCAAGATTACGCCACTAATCAGGTTTTCAAAATTGTAGATGTGTTGCGGGTTGCATATCTTCCGCCTTGATACGACCAATCCTTACTGTAAATTCAATGGTACAGCGAGATTATAGATGAACTAATTTGGAAGATATTGAATTAAGTTTCAAACTATGTCCGACATACTTCCCAAGGTTACGCTTGATATTAGCGTTTTACTATTTTTGGAATTTTCGGAGTTTTTCTTAGATTTTTCGAGAACAAATTGGCATAAAATGTTGAAATTAGGTAAACAGGTCCATATCAGGTGTAGAAATGCTGTGCTCAATAAATTTCGAATCTCTCCTGAACAGAGTTTGCAGGCGAGCGAAGCGAGCCTATTTGTCTTAGCTGACACTTTGCACAATTATATATAAAAGTCGACTACAAGCTTCTTATCACATCATTGCCTGGAAATAGAATACAGTAATGAAAAATGTAGATACTTCTTGTAAAATGCCATACTCACTACACTCTTACAATACAATTGAAACATTGTATTCAGAAAACCGTATCAAACTTTTTTGCGACTTCAATAGTACTTTTTTTCTTCTTATAACTCGAAATATGGAATTTGAGGATTCGAAACTTGAAATCTATTCAGAAAATTGATATTCAGAATTGATAGTGTAATAAATAATAATTAAATACCGGAAGTAAAGATTAAACAAGTCATACAATCTTATTATCGAGTCAAATGTAAAATTATTGGTTTTTAGTGTCAAGTTATAAATTGTTGGATAAGTATAGAATTATGATCATTCGTAAAACTAACAGAACATTCAGTATTTTAAAATACGAGGAGAAACTTGCATTTCCAAAGAAATGGTGTCTCGACAAAGAGATTACCTAGCCAGTGTTTTCGTTTATCTTTATTTCATGGGAAGAAATAGAAATTGAAAGAGATTGAATTAAAATTGCATGATGTATTTGCCAGGTATGCGTTTATCATTAAAATATAACATAATCAGGATCAGTGGTGGTGACTGGAGGATTATGTGTAAGATTAAGGGCCCCAACTCCGCCCTCCCAGGTAAATAAAGGCAACAATTTGAATTTTAATTCCAATCATTGCTAATTCTAATTCCATACAAAGATTATAAATCAACAAAACATTGATCACTGTATTAAGTTGATCTCTATACACGCGGAAGATGAAACGTATTTGCAATCAACTACTATTAACGTCGCTGCCAATACCACTCGTATAGTCTAACCAAGCAAAGAAGAGCCTCTTGCATGATGGGAAAATGACTCCAGCTGGGTCAATATTGATTTAAAAATTATCAATTTGATCTCAAATTGTAGGGAACGATTTGATCTACTATTAAGACGACATTGATAATTTGTGAACCAATATTGACCAAGCTGGAGTCATTTTTCCATCTTGCCAGAGGCTCTTCTTTGCTTGGTCGGACTATACAATACGTTTAGATTAGAGTTTAATTGGCTCGTGTGGTGGAAATACCTGCACCTTGCCAAGGGAAAGCTTCCAAGAGTCATGTGACGTCAATGCTAAGGCCATAGGACACATTTCAACAACGCATGGTCACCCACCTATTTCAAACACAACTTGTGTTGTCTACCCTTGGTGCAGGTAATCACAGGGGGATTTTCCAAAAAGTAACATAACAACTATATAGGGCATTTCATATTTGTAGTTTGTGCTTTATAAAGGACATAAATTAAATTTGTAAAAAAAAATCAATTAAAATTAGAAAAAAAACATAAGCCTACTATGCTTATGCTACTAAGCCCATGCTTTTGTAAAGCATTCAAGAGGTGTTTTAATTTCAAAAAACATAATTTAGGATCAGCTAAATGACAACTCTAATATCGACCATATCAGTTGGAGCGCTCAAGGGTCAGACGAGTTGTGGCATCACAATAATAAGTATCTTTTTTGAACGAGCTTCTCAAAATTATAATCAAATCACTCTACCAATGCCACTGGGAAACGGACCATGCTGCTTGAAAAACATTGACACTAAGGTCAACCAATTTTTCGGCTGGTTTCTTCTTCTCGCCTCTCTAATATTCGTTAGGTTTCTTCGTGATTATCCATCGAATTATTCGACAATTCGTTTTCGACCGTGAGCAATGACACAATTTCAATTTTTTTTTTTTGCTTGAAACTATTACTATAGTCTGTCCAAGCAAAGAAGACCCTCTGGCAAGATGGGAAAATGACTCCAGCTCGGTAAATATTGGTTCAAAAATAATTTATTTGGTCTCAATCGTAGAAATTATTCTGATCTACAATTTGAGACCAAATCAATATTTTTTGAACCAATATTGTCCGAGCTGGAGTCATTTTCCCATCTTGCCAGAGGGTCTTTCTTTGCTTGGACAGACTTTATCCGCATAAATGAGGAGATTAGGCATGAGCTGTGTGATATTTCCAGCCTGTATAATCTGCTCAAGCAAAGTAGATATTATGGCAAGATGGGGAAATATATTAATTACTCTAGCTTGGTCAATATTGGTTCAAAAATTATCAATCTGGTCTCAAAATGTAGATCAAATTGTTTCATATAATTTGATATAAAATTTTAATTTTTGAACTAATATTGACCGAGCCGTAGTCATTTTACCATCTTGACAGAATGTCATCTTTGCTTGGAGAGCCTCTTCTTGCTTTGTAGTTCATGACCGACTGAGAGTGAATAGTATCCTTCAATTATTATTATCGCAGTCTGCGATTATTTCTGCTAGAGCAATTGCATAAAAGAGCTGTTTTAAAGTCTGAGATCATTTCATTCATGGCCGGGGCCTTAGATCATCTAGCGCTAACCCGTGATTGTCGATTATAAGTGTATTGTTTGTGGTTATTAGGATGCTGGTTTGAAGGTTAAAAGCCTTTCTAATGTGCAGTAGATGTGATAGTTTTCGAGCTTATTTATTTATTTATTCTGTAGATGAATTACAATAAAGGGTTAAAACACAGACAACAAAGTCCAAAACGTCTTTTTCCAAATTTCGATTCATAATTATTTAAAAAGAGGTTATGTTTACAAGATCATCAAACACTATCAGCTTAGTGAGAAGTTCAGGCTTTTTTATAATTACTTAAAAGAGTTTGAGATTATACTGATCCTCCAAATTTCAGAAGTTTGATATTGTCATGATTTCGAGAAATAATCTTGTGGAAGCATTTAGTATTGATAACTCGTATATCAGTCAGTAAAGTAAATTATTCATTTAATGGTTGTTTTATATTATTTTGAATTATATTAAGGTTGATTGATTGATTTTAAAAGTTCAAACTTACCTACTCTACTCTTCTAAATTCGAATAGGAAATGAGCGAAATTACTCAAACAATGGCTTCTTTTAAAAGGGATCGTTTTTGTGTTTTCATGTATCAAGGTTTTGACTCAAGTTCAAACACCATCAAAATTCGATAACACATAATCAAACCGCAGTAAGTTTTGATTTTGGACGTATTAATAATATGTTCCAATATATTTATTTAGAGTTTCATCATCTTTCGAATTTTCCTTCTCAGCTCTTTTTTATTCAGCTTCGATTAAGTAAACCAGAGGCAATAGACAGGTTTTAAGCTTGTATTTTTGCGGTTTCTACCTGTTGGCAAAATTCATAGGTCGTTATTTGATATTTTACATACTTTTAAGCCAATCACCGCTCATTGGAAACATATTTTGTATGCTTGATTCCTTCTTGAGAAGAAGTCACTTTTAATTTTATTCTAAATTGATTGAAAGTTCGAAGTAGATTACTTGGCAACAACATATCTGCGGTTGGATAGAAATTCAAATATGGAAATTCTTGTTTATGTCTCACATTCCACCAGGTCACAAGTATGTATACAGTTGACACGACATCCAAATCCATAACATTTCTTCGGTAGTAGATTTGATAGATGTCAGACCGCGATTTTTAGCATCATACGTCAAACTAATGATTTGTACAATTATTTCTCTATTCTTAAGCCTTCTGTTAACGTTACTGTTTACTTGAAGGTTCTATTTTTTATTTCTAAATATTTATATTTCTGAAATTTAGATTCAATAATATTATTATAAAGAATAGAAGATAATTTTTTTCTTTTTTAATGTAGGTGAACATTATCTTTTACCGTCCATGCAACGTTTCTCTTGAGAAAATAATGTATTTTACTTGACAATCATATTCGTAAAAAGTGAGAAACGTTTTCAGAAAATCTTGAATCATTATTGAAATTGAAGGAAGCCGACTGCTTATATGTTCATAGTTTCAACCTCCATTTTAGATCTTCTGACGCTTTCACGCCATTGGCCAATCGGAGTAGAGCCCAATCACTCCCCTTCAAGCTCTTCCCACTTTTGGTGGGGATGTCAGTTGTCAGCCAATCAGGAAGCAGCCAGTTATCAACCTGTTGAAAAGCAGTCAGAAAACATGACAATTTATAATGGCGTGTATTACGAACAAATCTTTGTATTTTATCTAGTTCGAATTGTCTTGTTATTAGAAACGATTTTTTTCTCTTATAGATGAATCTAATGGAGAAAATGAATTGATTGCTCTTATTAAATTTGATAGTTATGTCCGACTGTTCTAATTTAGTTTGATTTTTATGTCAGATTTTTCTAATATTTTACTTGATATTTATGTCAACAAATACAGGGATTTCACGTTGAAAGATGAAAGATTTCAGTGAAATTTTCTACTGCATTGGAATTGAAGTAAAATTCTCATCCAATCGGACAAATTTCCATCAAGTTGGTATTCTTCATTCAACGATGATTGAAAAAGTTTATTCTTTGAACTATTATTTATAATTTTTGATGCCAATAACCTTGATACTAAAACTAAACTGCATAATAAATTCAGCGAATCATATCCATTTATACTTTCTTCCTCTCTTGTTGTCTTTGTTGCTATTTTTAAACAGCTGATTTGTGACCCGTGCCTATTTGACACAGCTAATTTATTTATTACCGTAGCAAAGTGTCATTCATGCAATTTCCTGCTGGCCAAATTATGTGTTGGTTGGCTGTCTTTGTCTCCATCCAAAATAAAACGCGATCATCTACTTTTAGACCCTTCTGCCAAATACGCATCGCTTTGAAATCATATTTGTTTTGTTTGTGTTTTTGTTTTCAAATTTTGTTTGATGATGTGTTTTTGTTGCGATTTTTGCGATTTGTTCCGGTTGCGTTTCTGTTTTTATTAGATTTTTGAAATTTTGGCAAATTTTGAACGTTCTTTGTTTGTTTTTCACTTCCTCTGTTTTGTTTATAGTGTTGTCTTTCACAATTCCAAGTTCGAGGGCCGCAGATCTTCGGAACAGTTGAAAGCTTTGACTTTAGAGATGAAACTCGAAAATGACTGATAGACCAGATGTTCTCATTTACCTGATTCAGCTAGATACCTGTTTATTAACTATCCAACAGTCAGGTTCTTTGAAGAACACAACTTCTTTGTTGATTATATAGTAATAATTGACTGAATGTACAGGATTCAGTGATGCATGAAATGTATCGATATTGAATTATTGAGAAAACATACATCTCAATTTCGGAAAATCTCCAAAATAGTAAATTATGATACAAGTCTACAAATCGAATGGGAAATTTTTTTATTATGTAGTGTGAAATTCATGAACATTATGCAATCTGTTCTAAATTCATGCGGTTGAATTCAAATGAACTTTTTCAATTTATTTTCTCAGCAGGAAGTTTTATTAGTTTTAACTCCGCCCACTTATAATATTAATTACAATTAACGCCTAATTACAACTTCATCCAAATAATTTCAATATATTTTCTTGTCTAGTTCCTTCTATCCAAAGCTATGCTTCATATTTCATTTCATTTGAGCCAATAATTCTTCTTCACACAATTTTACTTTTTTATATTATTCTTTTCTATTATGAATAACTTATAAAAATATTATATATCTACTAGTTCCTATTTTACGTGAACAATAAAGACATCAACGCTCCTCTTTGTATGGAAACTTCACTTGGAGGTCAGCTGCAATGATAATTGTACAATTTTATTGTTACAAAAGTAGTTCTTACCATGTAATAACGGTAATCAACTTTATTTATGGACTTTATAAAATATTCAAGACAGCATTGATTTGAACTTATTTGCATATTTCAACTATTCAGGAGTGAAGTGTTCACTTCTTCAACTTGAATTTATGCAAGAAGCTATAGTCTGTCCAAGCAAAGAAGATATTCTGGCAAGATGGGAAAATTACTCCAGCTCGGTCAATATTTGTAAAAAAATTATAAACTGTATCTCAAATTTTAGGAAAAATTCTGATCTAAAATTTGAGACTGAATTTATAATTTTTGAACCAATGTTGACCGAGCTGGAGTCATTTCACCATCTTGCCAGAATGTCATCTCTGCTTGGACAGAGCACCTTATAGTAGCGTTTGTAAGTAAACTTGAATTGTACCTTTAAAGTAGTACTAGGCGTTGTTAAGTTGGCTATACCAGCATAATTCATACTATTCATGAAATGTTGAGTAGGCCATGGTAGCGTAAATCATACAAGTGAATAGATAACATTGAAATGAATCATTACCTGTAGGAAATGCTACCGTACTTGCTTTGTAATAATGCAGTTATGAATGAATAATGCGATGAGAAATTTACAATATTCTTGCTAAACTTGTGTGGAATTTATCATAGCAGAGTAGAATGTATGAAAGTAGTCCATTAGAAACTGGACCCGTAGTTCCCCCCCACCACCCCGCACCAAGAGAACATTTGTCAGGTGTGATATAAAAATATAAATGTATATTAATAATCAGCTGTTTTATGGCAACGTTGCAACAAGGCTCACTGGAATACTTCCATCCATTTTACTCTAGTTTGGCACATGACAGAATTTTATTACAATTTGAAGTGTAGTTTTCAATTTGAGATTCAAATTTAGCAATCAAAGGTTTTCATGAATATTTTTCGTATTTTTCCCGTACCGTATTTCATTCGGGCTTGATAAATCAGGCTTGAAAAATGAACTAACATCTAATGAATGGTTTTTAATTCTTCATAGAAAGTTTTCGAAAAAGAGTATTATCTAAAAGAATTTTTTTGGCAAATATTTTAAATACGAAAGATTTTTTTCTCCACTTAACTTATATTATCTACGTTTCTCTTCCGACTCCACTCTCGAGAAATGCATTTAAATACTCTCACTTGCCAATATTTGCAAATTTGCATTCAAAATTAGCCGATTTATAAAACTTGGATCACAAACTCAATAATCCCAAGTTGAGTGGATTCCTGATTCCAAAAAGGCTTTCACAGTAGCATGTTTGTACTGCTAATTTGAATCGGTGTCTTTTTGTGAAAGTGGGGTCAAAGCTCAATGTCAGCCAATTTGGAATAATTTTTGTTGTCTGTGCTGTCAGCTGATTTCCTACCCGCGCGCTCTCTCTCTCTCTCTTTCTATTTTAATCTTATTCTCCTCACTTTAACATTTTCCATTGCTTAGATTCAATTCGCTGACAATAGGTTCCGATCACTCCTTCCTTGTTACAGTCTGGTCGAGCAAAGAAGACATTCAGACAATATGGGAAAATGACTCCAGCTCGGTCAACATTGGTTCAAAAATTATAAATTTGGTCTCAAATTGTAGGAAACAATTTGATCATTTATTAAAACTAAATTTATAATTCTAGAACAAATATTGACCAAGCTGGAGTCATTTTCCCATCAACCCCTTTTAGTTCTATGAACCCCTTTCTCCTCTTCTTCTCTTCACTGTCTTCTTCTCTGTATTATTTGTTACAGAATCATTTTGTTATTAATCTTTGTTACTTGTTTTTCGCTATCTTCGTTAGTTCTATCCTATCGTGTCTAATAATTTGATATCATTCTAAATCCTCTCCTATCCTTATGAATAAGAGAACCATAATTTCTATTAATCAAAGATAACCATTGCAATAAATAATTATTGTTTGCTTACATGGAAAAGATGAACTTCTAAATGAATCATAACAAGGATTTGAAAAGTGTACTCTGTGGTACGAAAAATAATTTGATAAGTACACTGTCGTTTGTTGTAGTAATGTATCTTTACAAATATTAATAATGCCATTACAGTTGTCGTCTTAATTCCATTATCTTGTATTATTAGTTGTTTTTTACATGTTTCAATTTCCATTCTTAGTGAGCGGTTGACCTCGCTGTACCAGCAGGAAGCTTATAATAATAAAAACTTTTCATCTCACTTCAACATGTGTCGCCCTCTCACTTTCTTTTCATTGTTGTCTGGTTCTAGTGACGTCATTTTTATGCATTCTTTGCTTGCATTTTGGACGGGATTCTTGTCTAGAATTCTGCTGCTGTTGTATTTGCATCCCACCTGATTTCTACTTTGTTTACAATTGCAAGCCAGCTTTTTTCAATCGTAATTTAAATTTTTTTCCCTGTCATTGACCTTGAATTTTGAGCCTAGATGTTCGATCTTTTATAGTTGTTGTGGTTTTTATCGTAGGGTAGAATCCGGTTTTATTGAACGTGATGGATTTAGTTTGTTTCAGATTATTGCATTGGACAATACTTGATCTCCATTTCATAGTACTAAATATATCTGTCATTAAGTAAAACTCTTAAAATATGTATTTAGAGGTTTGCTATACTCCAGTTATTCCAACATCATCAATTATTAAAATTTAGTAAGAGTATCTCTATAGTTGAATTGATTTAACTTCTGACTTCGACTGGAGGAGTCCTCTCTTCAATGGGAGAGAGAGAGTCTGCTCAGCCAATAGAATCAAGAAATGAACAAACGCTAACCGCGCTGTTGTCAACTTTCCACTCCCATACGCACAGGTGCATTTTTACAAATGCTCCCGAGCAAGGAAGAACTACTAGATAAGCTTGTCTGTGTCTAGTGCGTGGATTGAGGCATTCGAGTAAACTGTCGTATCAATGAGGCAACGGCAACACTGCGCCAGCTCAATCCCCACATGTTGCTTCTCCCCAGATCCCCACGAGTAAGAAGTATTTTCAAAACGGCTACAGTAATAATATACGAGTACAGTTTGACCAGCAAAAGAAAGTCCCCGGCGACTTGGAGCAATAGTAGGCTAAATTGACTCCATCAGCTAGGTAAATATTGGTTCAAAAATTGTAAATTTGTAGGAAACCAAAAATTATAAATTTGTTCGCTTTTGTTTCTTGGGCTTTTTGAGAGTGTGCAGGGTGGAGGTGAAAAAAGTGATAATCTTGTTTCTTATGATGTTTCAAAGGTCCTTTCTGCCATTTTGTAGCGCTTTTTGAGATGGACCTTTCAGTTATTATTGTAGTTTACTCTTGTAGTTTGATAATTAAGGCCGTTCCCTTTTCAGAATGAGAGAGTAGAAGCGGAGAGTAGATGGAAAGTAACGGCAAATTTTCGATTTTTCAAGTTTAAATAGTGGAATTGAAAACTGAAGTGATGGGGAAGACGATTACATGCATTAAATCTCCGTGGGATAATTGTTTGCTTTCATCGATAAGGGTGAAGATTTTCAAGTTGGAATTTATATAACTTCAACGTACATGATTCGCGTAGCGTAGGCCTGTGTCTTTCCTATGTGAATCTAACGATAGTTGGCAAAAGTATGGTGGATTTGACTAAGCAGACCATTCAAAAGGGTATACCAAGAAAATTATACAGTCTCTGTACTATAGAAATATAAACTCATTATTTTGATGTATTATTATTATTGATTTTGAATTTCTCATCCATTCTAATAGAACATTTTTTCTTTTATTTTCAGTTTGAGCGAGTGTTACTTCGCGGGGAAAGGTGCGGCCGTGGTGCTGCCCCCCAACCATCAGCGGGCGCCGCCCCCCTCCTCCTCGCCCTCCCCGCACCACTGCCCGCTGCCCCCACGGCTGCCGCCCCCCGGGGGGGCCTCCCCCGCGCACCAGCAGGAGGCGGCCCCCCCTGCGTCGTCGCGCCTTAGTCCCGCCGGAGGCAGTGACATCCAGCAGCATTTGCAGTCCATGTTCTATCTGCTCAGACCTGAAGAGACACTCAAAATGGTGAGTTTCGAAAAAAAATTAATCATTACGTATAGGAATATGAGTAGAAGAATTTGATAATCAATCAGTTGACCAAGTTTATAGCCTAGGTTAAATTAGACTTGTGGAACCTAAAAAATGATGGATGCAAACTGTACTTTCTTCACAAAAGGACAAGTTTCTTCCATAATGAAATAAGACCAAAAAGGTCCTAGCATCTAAAAGAATGATTATTGGCTGGAAATGGTCAACTTTGGTAAATGGTAAAAATGGTAAGTGGTCAGCTTTGCCATGAAACCTATCATTATTGATTTAGTTACTGAATAGCATGCATTTTGGATTTAAAACTTGAGAATTATAATGAACTAGCCGGCAGACTAGGAAATGGTAAAGCTAAACCACTTTTACTCGTGTCAGAGGGTTGAATTTGATACCAAACGTTTTATTCCATTTACTATAATAATTGGTAGGAATTATATTTTGTCCGACGCTTAGTTTTGAAAAACTACAAGCAAAATTAAATTTCGTGGTTTTCCAAACACTCTGTATTACGCGGCTCTTGGAAAGTGTGGGAAACTCATGTTAGACTTACTGTATTTGGGATGCTCACAGTGCGATTTAATACCATTTCCAGCAATCCATCATTTTTAGGTGCTAGGACCTTTCTTGGTCTAATTTGCCTGGTCTATTACAGTATGGAAGAATTTTGTCCTCCTGTAAAGAAAGTGTGGGCAAATAGAGTAGGCAACTAAAATTAAGGTGGTTTCGTCGTTTCAACAGCAGATTTTGTCTGCAAATAGTGTGAGAAACTGTACGGGACCGGCTGACTAGAGTATATTCGTAGTAACTATTCTCTTGTCAGTTGTCTCACACAATTTCTGCACACTTTGTGTGGAAATCGTTCGTTAATAATGATTTGATATAGTCTGTCCAAGCAGAGAAGACCCTCTGGCAAGATGGGAAATCGACTCAAGCTTGGTCAATTTTGGTTTAAAAATTATCAACTTGATATAAAATTGTAGGAAACAATTTGATCTACTATCAAGACCAAATTCATAATTGTTGAACAAATATTGGCCAAGCTGGAGTCATTTTCCCATCTTGCCAGAGGGTCTTCTTTGCTTGGACAGACTATACTCAATGAAGCAAAAAACCAAACAGCTTGCCCAATCTAACAAGTTTGTGAGAAGATCACAGATCGATGTCAAAAAAGTCGACCTAGTCGAAAATATTGTATCGCGCGCAACTAGTAGGGCTCGGTTCATTGAAGAGAGTGAAAAGAGATAATGGAGATTGGTGAAAGAGAAAGAGAGAGATTGAGTAAAAAGATTGATGACAGAGTTTTGAGTTGTTGATAACAGAATGATCGAATTTTTCAACAAGAGAAAGTGATATCAAGCATTGACAATAGGAATTAAAGTTCTTATGTAATGAAAAGCGCATCAACGGTATTGTTATTTGAGTGAGAGGGAGTGAGCGCCGATTGAGAGAGTGGATGAGAGATAGGTATAGTCTGTCCAAGCAAAGAAGACATTCTGGCAAGATGGGAAAATGACTCCAGCTCGGTCAATATTGGTTCAAAAAATATTGATTTGGTCTTAAATTGAAGGAAACATTCTGATCTATAATTTGAGACCAAATGTATCATTTTTGAATCAAAATTGACCGAGCTGAAGTCATTCTCCCATCTTGTCAGAATGTCTTCTTTGCCTGGACTGTCTATAGGGTACAATCATCATGACACATAACAACGAATGACGGATGAACTGACGAAAAGAAAGCCTCAAATCGGAACAGACAAAAGTCACTTTGATCACGCAACCATAATCATCACAATCATCATCATCATCTCCATCATCATCAACATCATTGTCGTAGTCGTCGTCATGAACAATTTTGACACAGATGATTGTAGGTCTCGAAAAGTCACTTTCGTTTTGTATGTCGTCTTCAGTTTCAAGTAATGTTGAAATTGTTGTAATCCTCAGGCTGTAACTTTTCCCTGCCTCAAGACATCATACTCTTATTTCGTTTTCCAAATTTCGTAATATTTTTGTGTGCCGGAATATTCTTGTGTGGTTTCCAAATTTCGTGATATTAGAGTTTCTAGTAAATTTGTGTGTGGTTTCTATGTGTTGAAAGTTTGAGTTGTTCACAAGTTTTTAACCAATGGTGCTTTGTTTCCATTCATTCATTTATTCATTAATTAATTCATTCATTCATCCATCCATTCATTCATTCATTCATTCATTCATTGAGAGGTTGAGACGTATACATTATCAAATTTAAGTTGATTAAAATAATTTGAGTGATGAAAAACCTGCTTTGCTCTCAATATTTTGATTTCGTAGTGGCTTATGGAGAAATTGAGCTACATTGAAATTAGATTTATCAAGAATTTTCGATTCTGTTTTCAATCGAACTCAATCTATTTTCAATAGAACTGAATCTGTTTTCAACTCATAAAATCTGTGAAATTCTAGGATTTTTCCATCAGAGTGACAAAATATTTTCTAAATACAATTAGCAAAGCTGTACCATCATTAATTTGGTGATTTTTGTACGATTCCTTAAAAAGCCATGAGATTAAAATTCTCGAATGTTTAAACCAATTATCACACTTTACTGTTGTTATGGCTAAAAATATTAGTAATACTGTTCACTTCTAATGACCCTGAAATATCTCCATGTTGTATGCTGTCAGTCACGTATCTTTGTTTTTGTGACAGTATCCATTAAATGGTTAACAGTAAACTAGGTGAATTGAATTAGAAAACATGTAAAAATCATGTCTTGAGGAGGTTTTGTGGTAATTTAAAAACAGGAAAAACATTAATGAATATTAATAACGATATAAGCATTGAGTAAAATCTAGGTTACTCAAATTCTAATGATAGTCTGGTTAAAATAATTGATAATGATGTTATCAATATTTATTATGATTTTAATAATTATTGTTAAAATTGGTAAAATCTAATCGAGCAAAGAAGACATTCCTTTAAATTGCCGATTGAAGCAAGAATAAACAGCTACCATTTTAAAGGAATGTCTTCTTTGCTCGACAAGACTAGAACGAAAATATTCGATTTTCATGATCTTAGATATTAAAAATACGAATAATTTGAAACCCATTTGTACTGTATGCCGATATTTATTTAAAATAAAAATCTACCAATAAAAAAATTTCCCTGTTGAGTATTAATAACAGCTCTAAGAATATTATAGAGAAACTTGGAAATATGGAAAAATACATTTGAGAATTCCGTGAACTGCAGATGACTACACTATCAATTAGTGAAGAATTGAAAAATAGTTGATGATCTTCCGTAAATTACAAAATCGTAATTTTCCATTGCGATACAGTATTATTCTTTATCGAATGATGATTGTTTTAATGGTTATTGATTTAACCTTGAGAGGAGATTAACTAAATCAATTTGTTACCTTCCAGAGCTGCATTTTTCACTTCAAAATAAGTATGATTCGCATTCTTTCTTTCGCATTTTCATTGTTTGAGACAATAAATTATTTCCAGTTTAATCTATTTGGCTATTAATGAGATTCATCTATTAACTGAGTCGTAATATATTGAAGTTTAATCGATTTATTATTATGTAATGAATAGAAAACATTAATGTTACTACTCAATTGTATCGACTTATTAAAAAGATAAACAGGATTAATTTTATCAAAATCAAAGTAATTTTCCCGCTTAACATTCACATTTATCTGATTATCTCACTACATAATAATGTTTTTAATAATTTACTACTAATAATTTAATAGTAGTCTATTGATCATTTCTACTTGAAAATTTTCCTTCATATCTAATGTAGATAATTTTATTATCTTCAACAACCAACAATTGAACTAATCAAAAGTAATTTTTCATTAAAAAAATCTTATTTATTGTATTCAGTGCAATTATAAATCATTGTAATTCTCAAAATTAATTTAAATTCACTATACTATGTAAATATTATAAGCCTCATAAAAAAATAAATAAAAATTAATATATATAAGGAATAAGATGTACGTAAAATTGATTCCATGATTGGAGTTCATTGTAAGTGACTTCTGTCAATGTAATTTAATTGTTTGTGCCCGGTTTTTCTAAGCGCACTCAAAGTTGAGGGACCCTCAAATTTTGATGAACAGTTGACATTTTCTCTATGATAAGTATAGGAAATGTAGTAAAGTCTCTCAAATTTGAGTGTGCTTGGAAAAACCGGGCATAAATAATTCTTGATTGAGCATTGATGCAATAAAAATGCTAAATTTTAATAATAATATAAGGGTATTGTAAATAAAAAAAATCAATATTTCAAAAATGTACGGTAAAAAATTAAAATATTATTAATAGTTTGATAGAATGAAGGTAGTATTTTGATATTCACGTCATTATTGCCGAATATAGCTTTCCAAAAAACATTAGCAGAGCGTGGTTTCGATCCACGGACCTCTGGGTTATGGGCCCAGCACGCTTCCACTGCGCCACTCTGCTTTGATGGAGGAAGGAGCGAGAAATGTGCTACCTGAAATGGAGAACAGCTTTTATCAGGAGGGGAATAGTTTTGTCGAGGCTACGATTGCATCATCATCAAGGTCATTGATACCGCGATATTCAAATGAATTGTTTGGTCTTTTATTTCTGAAATATTATGATGCATTGAATGAATAAATAATACTATCAATTTAGAATAATTGAAACCTTCAAATAGGTTACAACAGTATGACTCCAACCTCTAGCTCTAGATCTGCTTTAAATAAATTATTGGCTGCTGAAAGAGTTGAATTGAAATCAAGTAATAAGTATTATATTTAAAACTAAATTTAACATAATAAGAATACTAAAATCTATTCATTATTTTAAAATCAATTAATTTAAATGAAATATAATTTAGTGCATTAAAATATATCAATTAAATGGCTTCACCATCAGGAAACAAACAAACCAATTATAATGTTTTAATACTGCATTATTATTTTTGTGTTGATCACAAAATAGTTCATTCGCCATGGAAATATAATTATTATGAAATACAATTGAATTTTTACCGTGTAGAAAATTCTCACCAGATTCCAATTTGTTGGCTACTTGATAATCTAAAAAGTGAGAGATCAGGACTGACGAGACATGTTTATAATATCACATAATACAATAAATACTTTGTAAATTTACTCCATTTACGTTTTATTTTTCCAACACAATTTTTAAATTTACACAATTAGTACAATTTTTAAGAGTCAGCTTTAAAATTGAAAAAATAGTTTATTTGATTATTTTCTAAATTCTGTACAATACAATTCCGATTATGTGCTTATGTGCTTGTTCTATAAAAGTACTATCTTTTAAAGTACTATCATGGAGAATTGGAGTACTTAGTAGAGTGATGGTACTATGTGAAATACTATAAACACATTTACTGTATGTCTGTATCAAACTTTTTAGAATTCTTAGCGAACTTTAGAACAAATACTTTATCACCATACCGCTACTGCTACTATTCTTCACTCTCAACTGAACATGAAACCTTTTAAAATCCTATAAGGCTGTTGATGTTCATAAGCAGTTACGCAATTATAGATCGTGAACCCCTCGTTAACAAGTTAACACTTTGAGCAGGTTGAACTCAGACTCTCGTCCCCAATACAAGTGTTATTTATTTATCATCTCTTGACCTTTCATTTGTATTGGAATCCTTTGGTCCTCTTTCTGTTGGAATCGTAATAATATTCGGTTGAATTTACAGGTACCGACTACCGAGCACCTGTTTTTTAAAGTTACCAATTTATATTCGTTAAAATTTATAACCCAAGTTGTTTGTCAGGGATTTGGTTAGCTGCTTTGTTAGAGGTATTTGAAAACTTGTTGGATTATAATATTTCATAGCTATTTTTAGTATAGTCTGTCCAAGCAAAGAAGACCCTCTGGCAAGATGGGAAAATGACTACAGCTTGGTCAATATTTGTTCAAGAATTATAAATGTGGTCTTGATAGTAGATCAAATTGTTTCCTACAATTCGAGATCAAATTGATAATTTTTGTACCAATATTGACCAAGCTTGAGTCATTCTCCCATATTGCCAGAGGGTCTTCTTTGCTTGGACAGACTATATGTATTTGAGAAGAGAGAAAGAGATAAGAGAGATTTGAGTGGTCAGAATGAATTGCACAATTTTTTTCACACTTCTCGAAGTCGTAAATTGAGAAAACGTGTTTCTCGTTATTATAGTATATGAATTGATGTAGATTCTACTCAGTATATAAAAAACTTGTACTTTGGAATTTGTAATATTTTTAAAATCCAATTTAAGAAGACATTTTTTGTTTGTCCTATTTGTTGAGCTTCACATTGGGACTCTATTCTTTGAAATTCCATGTACAATTAACCAGTTACCGATTCGTGTTTTGCATTCTGAGCTAATTTATTGAAAAATTGAGAATTTTGCTTATCTAATTTTTGTTAGTTGAGAATTTTTATTTAAGGAGATTTCTTATTCCAATATCAATTTCTCATATCAATTAATTGTCGAAACAATTTCAATGTCATTTACAAAAGTAGATTCAAATTACAGTGTCTTGTTCCATTCATGAAATTCAAGGAATTTATTTTCGAATAAAGGTCAGATAACGCATTCTAAATTTGGAAGAGAAGATATTTTAGGCTCTGTTTTCCAATCTAAACAGTTATTTGTCTGTGATTAAATGAATTTTCACAATTTGACACCTAATTTTTAAGTATAATATTTTTATTTTCGTCTATCCTGTGTTTCCAATCCAAACAGTTGTTAGTCTGTGAATAAATGAATTTACAAAATTTTAAACCTAATAATTTTTCATATTATTTCTATTCGTAGATATCGGTTCAATTTGTTTATTCGGGACTCAATTTTTCTCATGACCAGTCAGTTTCTTAAATCAACTACTGTATTATATAATTTCTGAAACGTTATAAATAATAATTCAATGATTTGAATAAAGTTGGGAAATCCAATTTTATTTGATAATTCCATTATAAATTCTTTAATTATAATAACTAATAATAAATTATCTACATTCAGAACCTTGTGAACTATGTAGTGCTTGATTAGATAAAAGCGCTTATAAACTATAATATTATTCACAAAAAATCAATTAGAAACCCAACCAAAGTATTCATTTTATAGCCTACTTCGGTGCTTTAAAGCACGATTAGGTACGCTTTCAAACTATGAAGGTATTTTCAATGTCTACTTGGTTTTAGTCATTGACTAAACATACAGCTTATTGTCATTGTAAACGCGGTTTGGCCTTCGGCGAGGCAAAGAAAACTCCAATACAACGTGATTGGAAACTCAGTTTAACAATAACATCAAGGCTTTCCTTTGTTTCGGTGCATAGAATGAATGATTCAAATATTTCGATTAGATGCTGTGTGATTGAATTTGGACGGATACTTGTTTCAAGTGATGTGAGTCATAATCAGGGGATAATAATGAAGAACTGAAATAAATCTTGTTATTATATAGCTATACGATTTGGGTATAAGATAATCTAAGAAATTTATGAATTGAGATTTTTCTATTTTCATCTGTTGATCCCTATTTTTCTGTTACCAACAATGAAGCTCGCGAATGATTTGTTTACAGTAAATTGGACTAAGTACTCGTACATAGACTGGAATGTAAATCCTTTTTTTGCGATAAACAGCTGATGCTACACTGAAAGAGTAGATCGATAGATCGATAGAGTAAAATGCAAAGATCGAAAAAGTGTCTGTCTAGTCAGCTGAATCATTCGCCAGTTTTGTTGTTAGGAACTATTCTGTTCAATTTTCTTGAGTGCGAGAATAATTGTTAACATGAGATTAGAAGAAGTCTTCTGTATCAAACTACATTTAGCTATAATCTGTCAAAGCAAAGAAGACATACAGGCAAGATCAAAAATGACTCCAACTCGATCAATATTGGATTGAAAAATATAAATTTGGTTTCAAATTGTAGGGAACATTCTGATCTACAATCTAAGACCAAATTCGTAATTTTTGAACCAAGCCGGAGTCATGACAAGATAGTGTCAGAATCAGAATGTCATCTTTGCTTGGACAGACTATACTGTAGGCTACCTACACATAATAATCTAATTAATCACCATAGACACGAATAGATTAGACAGTAAGTTCATCAACTATAGATTAGTCATTAGAAGACCAGTAGCTGAATGTTGAACTAATCTTACAATCCCTGAACTAAACCAGTTGAGAAGAAAGTTGATAGTTGATATGAAAATGATGTTCAAATTATTAGTCGTGAAGTTACTTCCCCTTTCTTCACTGATTGTTACTCTTCTTTACATCAGTTTCTCTCCTATCATGTTTTCTCTCTCTCTCTCTCTCTTTCTCTCTCAATTATTTCTCTTACAACTTGCTAAACTACAACTAGCAAATCTACTCTAGAACCGGGTACTTGATAAATTATTCTACTGTACTTTCAAATACATTAGTATTGGTATGGAGTAGTGTTTTCTGTTTGAACGTAATATTTCCGTCGTATGAATTCTAATTTTGTTTCAACTCAGTTGTCAATCGTAATAGTTCATGAATATAGCGTATTAATGTTCATGCCGGTTATATAAACGACGATCAAGGATGATTTTGGATCAATTATTTGATATCAAACCTTGTGTGTCTTATGTTAATCCTTTTCAACATTTCTAACATAATCTCCTGATGGCCTATTCAAACTCATTTTAAGTGAAATATTCTAAATCGGAAATCAAGAACTGATAAACATTTGTTAAACCACCTGTTACTCAAATCTTACCAATTACAACCCGAAATCAAACCATGATTTTGATTTAACATTATTATTCAATTGACTGTTATACTCTAATCAGTCTAATCTGATATAGTCTGGTCGAGCGAAGAAGACATTCTGGCAAGATGGAAAAATGATTCCAGCTCGATCAATATTGGTTCAAAAATGATCAATTTATTCTCAAATTGTAGAGCAGAATGTTTCCTACAATTTGAGACCAAATTCATAATTTTTTAAACAATATTGATAAAGCTGGAGTAATTTTCCCATCTTGCCAGAATGTCTTCTTTGCTCGACCAGACTGTACCAACCACATTCAGATTCAATCCTATTGCAACTAGGAAGTTACTGCAACCAATTCACAAATAAATGGCGCATGATTTCAAATTGATTCGACCACTTAATACGTGGCTTTTGTATGTTGAATGACAACAAAATTGGCAGCAGTAAGAGCGTCACACCAATGACCGCACAATCAATGTATTGTTGATCGTTTAAAGTGGACATGTACAGTGTAACTGTAATTTTGTAATTTTGCGCCAATCGTCTCAGCAATTGCAATTTAACAATTGAAGTTTGAAGTGGGACCTCTCGTCAATTCAACCAATGATAAGTCGTTTATTGTAATGATGGCATGTTATTTCGTATACGGTACTATAAACTAATATAGTACTGTTTGTACTATGTATAAATAGTTTTGTGGACAGTGAATGCCAATTAACCATTATCATAATCATCAACATTATCATCATTATGAGTGTAGTATGTCCAAGCAAAGAAGACCCTCTGGCAAGATGGGAAAATTACTCTAGCTCGGTCAATATTGGTTGAAAAATATTGATTTGTCTCAAAATGTGGATCAGAGTGTTTCCTACGATTGAGACCAAATTAATAATTTCTGAACCAATATTGACCGAGCTGGAGTCATTTTATCATCTTGCCAGAGGCTCTTCTTTGCTTGGACAAACTATACCATAGTTTAATAATTTGCTACCAATAATAATTATGATTGCAGGAACTGTTGTTATGTGGTATATAATGATGAATGTATGACCCGTTGGCTTGACTCCTTGTTATAGTCTGTACAAGCAAAGAAGACATTCTGGCAAGATGGGAAAATTACTCCAGCTCGGTCAGTATTGGTTCAAAAATGTTACATTTGAATTCAATTCGTTAGAAACATTCTGATTTACAATTTGAGACCAAATTTATAATTTTTAAACCAATATTGACCGAGCTGGGGTTATATCTACATCTCCTCAGAATGTCTCCTTTGCTCAGACAAACTATAGTCATGCCCACAGTATCTAGGCCTACCTCTCCTTTGATTCCCATCTTTGATTCTCTTTTTCTGTTCAATGTGTGTTGATAAAAATAATACAAATCCAATTCCACTCTGGAAGTGGGCGACTCATTCTGTTTAGATGAGGGACCAGTTCAATTTGATCACGGGAATTTGATGTTGATGATGATGATGATGTTGATGATCGAGAAAGAATAAGGAGAAACGCTGATAACTCAGGTAGAGGAGAAAAATAGGATGAGTAACTGATGAAAAAAGGAGTTGGAGAAAAAGAAGACGGAGAAGAAATAGAAGAAGAATACGATGAAATATGCGAAAAAGAAGATCCAGAGATTTAAAAAACTTGATAATGCTAATGTAAATAATGCTGGTGGTATTCAGGAAGCAGTTATTTTGTACTGCAGCCATTCTACCTCAAACGGCGATGACGGCTATTGATACTTCTTTTAGCCCGCACTGTGTAAAAATACTTCTTTTAGTCAGCAGGGTCAACCGCCTCGCTGAAAAATTACAGCCAAATATGGGCATGCTACCTAACTACGTGTTCCCAATTTGGTTGGCAGCAGTGTATGATGTATAGGTGGTTGACTTTCACTGGTCAAGTTGTATTCAGTATATTATGTTTGCTTAAAAAAAAAATTCGGGCAATCCGTCTCTTGTACTATACTTATTAGTTTATTACTATTAAACCTTTAACTATTCTCTATAATATTGTAATACGATTTTTACTACAATTACAATATTAAACAATATACTCTTATTGTACAAATTATTGCCATTAGTTTTTATACTACGTACTAGTTCACCAATGTATTCGATTGGCGTATGAATTGTGAGTTTTCAATATTGTATTATTATTTTCTATGATTGTGTGAATGCTTTACATGGTGAATGTATTTATGTGATGAAAATGGCTACCACAATATCATCTTCACAACTACTGAACAAGTGAATGAATGTATCTATTACTAGCCGGCATAGCAAATTCCGTTCAGAAGGGATTAAACTATTGAATACAGCATTTCTAGACCTAATCAGGACCAGTTTACCAAATTTCAACATTCTCTACCATTTTATTCTCAAAAAATCCAAGATAAACTCCTAAAATTCTGAAAAATAGTAAACGCTAATATTGAGCGTAACCTTGGAAAGTATATCGGACATAGTTTGAAACTTGATTCAATATCTTCCAAATTAGTTCATCTATAATCTCGCTGAACCATTGAGTTTACAGTAAGGATTGGTCGTATCAAGGCAGAAGATATGCAACCCGCAATACATCTACAATTTAAAAAATCTGATAACTGGCGTAATCTTGAACGGAATTCAAATATATTCTAACACAACATTTCTAGACCTTATCTGAACCTGGCTACCAAACATCAACATTTTCCACCGATTGGTTCTCGAAAAAATTGAGAAAACGCCGAAAAACTATAGAAAAACTTGAATATTTGGCGTATTCTTGAAAAGTTTTTAAAATCCGTTCTCAGCGAGCGTCTAAACGTTCAACTGAACATGCCTGCCAAATTTGAACGCATTCGGTTCAGTGGATTTTTAGTTCTGGTGATGAATCAGTCAGTCAGTCAGTGAGTGCCATTTCGCTTTTATAGATATAGATAAAGAGCTATTAACGTTAGTGTGACCAGTGTCTCAATAGTTCATTTTTCTTGGAATGATGAGAAAAAATCCTTCAAACATGAATCTGGAAATGCTTGTTATTGGGAAGTTAATATTATGATGAGCGGGGACTCCTCAGGTCCAGTTTCCTTTGTACTACTTTCATGCATTCTATTCTAATGTTTTTCTCGGTGTATGAAATGAGTATTTTCAACAATCTAATCGATTCGCCAAATGTAATTACGCCCAATGATGTTGAATTGCTAGCTGCAAAGTTGATAGATGATGCTCATTCTACTTCCTGTTCTTACAGCTTTCTTTCTTGTTTCTTGTTCACTATTCTCCTTTTTATTCTCTCTCTCCGGTTCTTGTATTGATAGCATCAGTTCATTTGTAGGTGTGTCGATGGTAATTATTTCTATGATTATATCTACGTTTAGAGATTATTGAGTGGTTCGTGTAGCTATAGTCTGTTCAAGCAGGGAAGACATTCTGGCAAGATGAGAAAATGACTCCAGCTCGGTCAATATTGATTAAAGAATTATCAATTTGGCATTAAATTGTAAAGCAGAATGTTTTCTACAATTTGAGACCAAATCAATAATTTTTTAACCAATTTTGACCCATCTGAAGTCATTTCCTCATTTTGCCAGAGGGTCTTCTTTGCTTGGACAGACTATACGTTTAGAGATTATTGAGTGGTTCGTGGAGCAAGCAGAGTTTTCTTAATGTCTTTGATAATGTACTAGAAATCTCAAATCTTAGTCGATTTATAATTGTATGACTGTATCGAATCACTTAGATCTTCTATTTCGACAATTCTTTTACCAAATTTATCAAGTTTTGAAGAGATATCTTTTTTCTGTTCTTCCAAATTGTATAATAGGCTACAATTACAGTGTATTCATAACTTGATTTCTTGGTGAAATTTGTTATCTTAGCTTGAATAAACTCTTCGTGTGACTTGGTGCTATCTATTTTAGACAGATATTATACGTATTATTTCTATTATTATATGAAAGATTAAAATATTATTTCTACTAAATTTAGAGAAAATATATTCTACTATTCTTTCAATTATTGAAACTAATCTTTATGAAGTAATTGAACATTGAAGAATCAATTTTTGGAAAACTGAAAGACTGAATTTTCCTATAAATCCACTTCTGAGAATCAATGGAATAGTTTTTTCCAAATATAATCCAAACTTTGTCACCGAAATTGTTCTGAATTACCTAAAAAAGAACAATTGAATGACGAAACTGTCCTGACTGAATTCCAATCAACTGCTTTAATTGTTATATCAGACCAAATTACTCGTTTTTAATAGGGTCAATATCTCCTTAATAGTCGAAGGTTTACTGAAATATTTTGCTAAATTTCGAACTTCTTTCTTATATTCAGGAACTATGGATTTGATAATTTTTAAAACGTTTGAAAATTGTAACCAAAATCTGCTTTCTTTCAAGATGAGTTGAAGTTTTTTCAAATACTTTTTTTGCTATGTTGTCAAGTGTAACAATGAACAATATGAACCTTTTTGAGAGAAATTGGCAGGAAATGGTGTATTGTTTCTGTGGCTGAACTTTTGGAAACTATACAATAGGCTTATTCTTATTCATACATTTGATTACAATAATACTGTAATGCCCAAAGCCTCTTCTATTCGAATTTAAGTATTATCATAGCTTTCTTTAATAGATGAAGGAATATGTTAAAGGAAGCTATGATATTATCAATTATCACAATTTCAATTTGAATCACAAAAAAAGGTACTGAAACATTTTTACATATATTTTTTGTGAGAACTTTTTTGTATTTTTACATATTTGTAAGAATGAATATGAGTGATATCGAGTAGTAATGTACAATTTTCTCAATTCATTCTAGTAATTTAATTCATCTAGTGAAACTTTATTCTGTCTTCAACTTCTTTATTGGAACTTGAAAGTATTTCCACTCATCTCGTAAAAAGCTATGCATTATTATTTTTATTGTTCGACTGAAAATGTTATCAGTTGAACTTATCTAGATTTCGATACAGGAACTCGATTTCGTATCATAATAGACCAGGTTTTGAAGCATATAATTTGAATGTCGGCTAAAATTTGAACCTATGTTTCTCACAACCGGCAATTCTCACATTTGGTGGTAGAGGAGAAAGTTCTAATATTTTACAGCTTTATATGGTGATGTAACTAACCCTAGGCAAAGTATACAGCAGGTAGAAAGCAGTAATACCATTGACAGTATATTAATATTTCAGCCGCCGTAATTGAGTTAATCCGATTTTAAACCGAGATTAAAAGCTCGATACGAATGTAATTAAAACAATAATATGCATATAGTCTGTTCAAGCAAAGAAGACATTTTGTCAAGATGGAAAAATCACTCCAACTCGGTCAGTGTTGGTTCGAAAATTATAAATTTGTTTTCAAATTTTAGATCAGAATGTTCTCTACAATTTGAGACTAAATTCATAGTTTTTGAACCAATATTGACCGAGCTGGAGTCATTTTCCCATCTTGCCAGAATATCTTCTTTGCTTGGACAGACTATTGTAGTTACACGCTTGATTGCGATTCGAATCTTTAATAATTTATTAGTACGTTCAATTAGTTGGAATATACTGGCCAATAACTAGTTGTGACGGGTTTAATTGCAGAATCGAATTTGTTTCAACCGTATCTGATTGGCGACTAATCAATAGAAAATAATGAATTTATGATCGAATGAAAGTGGTGTTCTAGTAGAAGTAAAAACAGTTTGAAATGGGAGAAAATGGTGGACGTCCCTTCTTTTCTCCTGAATATTAATTTTGAGAAATCCTTGTCCTGAATAAGAAAACTTTTCAATAAATAAATTTTATATCTTTAAATGCGATACAACACAAATCTGTTATGAATATTGAACATAAATTATGTATAAAATACAAAGTGTATTTAGCCGGCCTGGTTGGCGCAGTGGGCTAGGGCGTCACTAGGGCAGTCCGCTAGCACTACCAGGTCTGGGTTCGAATCCCAGTGGCATGGCTGTTTTTCACCTCATCAATCACCTTCACACTCTATCTATTACCAACGTACAAGCAAAAATGCTTATGTGGGCATCATTCGAAAACAATACTTGAATACAAAAATATACACAATAGAACAATCTATACTTTTGTATTTCAGAAATTTATGAATGCTTCCTGAAACTCAATAGTGAAAGTGGAATAAATTTGCTTTAATTATAGCACGGCAGAAGTAATATTTATTTGTTAGATCGTTTGATTGTCATTGTTATAGTGTACTTTATCCACCAAATATGAGCTACTGGAAAAAATGGGTGCTTACTGGAAACATTAGGAAAATAATAATCATTCTATTATAATTCCTGTACTATGCCACGTACTGTACTATTTATGAATGTGTTATAAATTTATGTAAAAGTCTGTGCCATTTATGACTGGATACAAGTTTAAATCTGAAATTCTATTTGCATTTGAGGACTCTAAATATCAATTAATAATTCCTCTTAAATACCATTAATTAAAATAATTAATTACATATACCATCAATCACTCAAAAATAACATAATACGATTAAACAAATAATACTTTTGAGTAAATACAGTACTACTACTACGATAGAGAAAGAATAACGTTTTTTGAGTATTTAGTATGAAACGAATAAAAATTTCAAAATGATTTATTTATGGCAATACCATTAAGATTACCATGAGTAATAATTAATTTAATAGAAAACTTTTCAATAAATGAATAAATTATATATATTAACAGTTACAGGAGTATAATATCGTATACTGATACAGGGCTCATCATCTCCGAACGGCATCGTTCAAATCCTCTCAATTTTCTGTTTCAATCATAATCTCTTTATAATGTCAGTTTCCTGTATAAAATTCACCTAATTCACTTAATAAAGAACGTTCTTCCATTAACAATCCTCACAATCTCCTGTTCCAATAATCATCTATCTCTAGTCTAGAGAATATTCCTTCCTGTATAAAATTTACCCAATTTAAAGCGTTCTGCCATTAACAATTTTCTTAATTTTCTGATCCATTCATTATCACTATCTCTAAATTATGTCCCCTTCCTGTTGTTAAATTCACCCAATTCAAATCGCTCTGCATTTAACAATTATCTTAATTTTCTGTTTCAATCATCATCTATCTCTAAATGATGTTCCCTTCCTGTATAAAATTCACCCAATTCTAATCGTTCTGCAATTTAAAAAATGGCCTGATAAGTGCAATAATAATTACTATTGTTTCAAGTGGTGAATCATTCCATTTTCTCTGACATCTTCTAAGATGTTTTACTGTCACTTTTTATGATGCAAATTCCCGTGATTAGCCAGCAGTTGAATTTGAATCAGTGCTATAGTCTGTACAAGCAAAGAAGACATTCTAGCAAGATAGGATAATGACTCCAGCTCGGTCAATATTCGTTAAAAAATTATAAATTTGGTCTCAAATTGTAGGAAACATTCTGATCTACAATTTCAAACCAAATTGATAATTTTGGAATCAATATTGACTGAGCTGAAGTCATTTTCCCATCTTGCCAGAATGTCTTCTCTGCTTGGACAGACTAATCTTTACAGTTGGCATGACTCATGGCTTGCTTGTAATGATAATTTTATCTGTCTTTTGATTGAAGAAAAATTAGTTCTTCCTCTAAAGCTGGTTATCATTGTTTTAATAGACAGTTGAAATGTGTCTTCTTTTATAGTTTTGTGTTCTGATATCATGAATGGGATGAAACACACATGTATTTAATTGTTTTCTGAAAACTTGATTGATGGGTTATTGGTGGTTCATTCAGAGTTGTTAATAGACTTGATTGATTTTTTTAGATTTTGGATGTGATTTGTTGTGAAAATGATAATAAATCCATTATATGAAAATATAATTATTTATTTTACAATCTCTCCTTGGAAGCAACAGGTCGAAATCTACAACTGCCTCCTGTACATAGCTTTAGAAAATCTTATTTATTCTAGGAAATGAATCAATAATCATCATAATAAAGTAATCATTTATTATTATTAGGAAAAACTCTTTTTGAGTTTATCCACCAAGTTGATCTACTCATCCATCCTCATCATCAAAAATTGATTCAATTCACTTGAAAATCCTCTTGTGATGAAATATCAAATCATGATTTGAGAATTGAAAATATCTTTCAAGTTTCCCATTGATTAAAATAATAGACTCATAGATGAATGAATAGATATTGAATCCAGTAAACTCCTTTCACATTTATAACATGAATGGTAAAAATAGTTGTTGGTATAGATTTGTCATGAGAATTTTCTACACTGTTAAAACAGCGTAGAAAAATTCAACAGTGTAGAAAATTGACAAAATCTGTGTGTTTATTTCATCATGGAACGTTTCTACAATATCGACCACAACTCAGTTGAATTTTTAAAAATAGTTGTTGGTATAGATTTGTCATGAGAATTTTTAAACCTCCACATGAGCGAATACACATTGGATTATATGATTTTTATAAATTATTTATATCTTATGAATTATGAATGATTTTTATAGCTTTTATGAATTATATAATACAACTTACTCCATGTAACAAAATTATTATTTATAATTATTTAGAATCTAGATTTTATTACTTTTGTAAATTTATATGTTCACTGATTGGACAAAAATCATATTTTTCAAAAAAATTCAAGAATGTGAAATAAATTATTATTGTTGAAGAATTTTCTGCTTCTCCCGTATTTCGGTGTGGAAAAGTAATACCTGCTTGTAATTGAATTATTTCAAATGATGGTGTATTATTTTCGAAGAAGCAGTATTAACCCAGTTAAATATAGCGGTCATTACCAACTTAGTGATCCAAGCTCTATTAATAGTAGGGGCCACGTTGACTTCTATTAATAATGTGCCACATTTAAAACAACTTAATTACTCAATACGTAGACAGAACTAAGTCATGAACATGTGTTATTTTGAAATGAACTTGGTCCACTGTCTGCTGTACCAAAATAAAATTGTCTATTAACTTCTCTGTTAAATTGTCCATTACTGAAACTTCACCTTTCAAATGCACCGTTTCAGTTCTTATAGAATGCAGTGTGTGTTATTACATATTTTCTTGAACATTATACTCTCACGCCCACACACGTATCTGTAGTTATGTATCATGTATCAATTCCTTATCACTTCTTTCATCTGTATTCTTGTATCTTGTATGATATGTATCACAATTTTTGTATCAAGTATCGAATTCGTCTCTCGTGTTCTGTATCCCCTTATATCGTGACATCGTACAATGAATAAATCTATATCTATATAAGCAAAATGGCACTGACTGACTGACTGATTCATTCATCACCAGAACTAAAAATCCACTGAAGCGAATGCGTTCAAATTTGGCAGGCATGTTCAGTTGGACGTTTAGACGCGCGCTAAGAAAGGATTTTAAAAACTTTTCAAGGATACGCCAAATATTTTAGTTTTTCTAGAGTTTTTCGGCGTTTTCCTCATTTTTCGAGAACCAATCGGTAGAAAACGTTGATATTTGGTGGGCAGGTTCAAATGAGGTCTAGAAATTTTGTGTTAAAATATTTTTGCAATCCGTTCAAGATTACGCCAGTAATCAGGTTTTCAAAATTGTAGATGTGTTGCGGGTTGCATATCTTCCGCCTTGATACGACCAATCCTAACTGTAAATTGAATGGTTCAGCGAGATTATAGATGAATTAATTTGGAAGATATTGAATCAAGTTTCAAACTATGTCCGATATACTTCCCAAGGTTACGCTTAATATCAGCGTTTTACTATTTTTTTGAATTTTCGGAGTTGCAATTAGGTAAACAGGTCCAGATTAGGTGTAGAAATGCTGTGCTCAATAAATTTCAAACTCCTACTGAACGGAATTTGCAGGCGAGCGAAGCGAGCCTGTTTGTCTCAGCTGACAGTGGTTTTGCAGGCGAGCGAAGCGAGCCTGTTTGTTTCAGCTGACACTGACAGAGGTTTTGCAGGCGAGCGAAACGAGCCTGTTTGACTCACTTACACTGCCTATACTGTCGGGGGTCCAGGGGCGGAGCCCCCTGTTAGTCGGAGAAGGCGAGCGAAGCGAGCCTGCCGGCTAGTAAAGTAATAAAATGAAATTGATGTGTAAATAGCAGTAATTATAACATTAACATTGAAAAATTTTGGAAACAATATCTATTTTGCAAACAGTTTTTATATCAAACCAATTGTACTTCTGTATCATGTAATAGAAGTTGTGTAACAAGCTACAGTTTTTGAATCCTAATTCCTGTATACAGTATTTTCACGTTTTTACGTACTGTGAAATTTCCAGAACAAAACATTTTTTTGGAAATAATACTGTTGTATTAGCAAACAAACTGCAGTTCTGTATCATGTACATTAACTTTTGGCAAAATCTTGGAGGTAAATAGTAAAGGCCAAATCTAGTTTTTATCTCCTAAATCAATTTAATTTAATTATGTGAATACATCTTTGTAAATTAATGAATGAATGTAATAACAGCAAAAACAAACTGCATTATTACTTCTATAATGTAATATTCAAAATTGATAATCCAACCTTCCGTATCCGTATCACAAGTTGTGTATCAAGTGACGATGTCGCGTATCACCAACCCACGCCGTGCTAAATGAACTCGTGCTAAACTTTCGTGCACTAGGTCAAGGCTGTGCTCTTCCGTACATCAAGATTGGATGATGACGTCATTTGGCGCAAGTAACGGTGCAATGAGACAAGATTTTTCGGTTTGTTACCTCTTTGGTCTGTTGCACGATTTGATACAATGCAATGATGATGGAATTATCAATTACGTGCAGACTTTTAAAAATAATCATGGAGTTGGAGATTGTATGGAGTTAACTGTTGCACTGGATAGCAAGATTTAAATTTTCACTTAATCTGTCAAAACTATGTTAGGAAAAGTGAGGGTTTCCCTCACTATTTTCGCCATTAAATGTAATAACTGAATAATGTAATAATATTTTGACCATCTACTCTAAGTACTCCAATTATTGTCTTTGGTCCGCATTTTTTTGTCGTTTTTTTTACTGTTGTATCGTTGCTATGGCTTATCATCGCAACAGTTAGCCGCCGTGTTTTTTACTTTCTTGTTTTTTATTACGTTTCACAAAACAGGTGAAGTGCTCGTATCTTTTACTGTATAGCACTTCACCTGTTTCGTGGGCACGAGCCGCCAGTGGTCTCAAGTCATTGTGAATGAGGTGTAGAAATTATTTGTTCATCAATACTCTCATAATCCAATAGTTGTGAAGATGATATATTGTTGTAGTTATTCACATTAAATGAATAGTTTACCAAACTCCATCTTCTTCTTCTTCTTCTTCTTCTTCTTCTTCTTCTTCTTCTCCTTCTTCTTCTTCTTTTTTTGTTTACCAGGGATTGATAATGGTGTAGCTACCGAATTGGTATCTCGATTTTAAATATATTTGTGGTTTGACTTTATTATTTGTCTTTTCATCCACTATCGCAATAATATATAATTAAGTATTACTGTACATATTATAAATATGTCGTATAATATATTACATAAATGTTATTCAATTAGTTTTTAATGAATATGATTTTCCTGTCTGTTTCAGGCTGTGAAACTAGAGAGCGTACATCCGAATAGAACGCGGTACCTAGTGGTGGTGTCGTGTCTGGGTAGGCAGCAGGCCGAGGAGAGCTGTCTGCTGGGCATCGACTGCAACCAGGAGACGACAGTCGGCCTCGTGTTGAAAGTGTTAGCCGACACCAAGATCAAACTAGATGGCGATGGGTGAGTAAAGGCTAAATGCAGTACTGTTGGTAGTGACTAGAGAGAGTACAGGAGACGCAGGCTGAGAATGTTTCAAATTCAAATTCAGTTGCTATAGTAATAGCAAAATTGTAATAGAACAATCATGTTGGTAAAATCTTGTCAAGCAATAAAGACATTCCTTCAAAATGGCCGATTGAAGCTAGAGTGTAGCTACGCATGTGTAGATCTGAAGCTTTTAGTGTTTAATCACTTGTGCCAACATACCGCTGGTGAGATGTGATGAGAGACGGATGGTAAGAGTGGGACTATTTTCATTTCGACTGCTGAACACGCTGCACTGCTGACATTGAACAGCTGCCATTTTGAAGGAATGTTTTCTTTGCTCGACAAGATGAGAAAATGCGAGAATTGTTTTCTCAGCATGCGCGAACTATACTTCATTCAACCAAAGAGTATTGTAGTATAGAGAAATCTATTACAGTGGAACCTCGTAATTCGTAGTTCATGGGAATAGAGCTCATAGAATAATAGAGCTCTAATCTAGGATTCTCTTTGATGGGACCAATGCTTTAGTACGAATTAAGGAAGATTACGAATTATCGAAGCTAATAATAATAGAAAATGATTTCAAGGAACTGAGTTTTCACTACCAATTATAGAGAATTGCGAATTATAGAAATACGAATTATCGAGGTTCCACTGTATTCAATGCGTCAACATACAATATCATGGTAGAGTGGTTGATGAAAAGGTGTTATGGAGCTACCTTAAATTCAGTGCATTATAATTATTGTATTTGATAGTACTGTATTGCCAATAGAATTGACATACGGTATGTTTCATGAAACAAAACAAAAATTATTACAACCGAAGATACAATAATTTAATTAGAAACTTCTCTTAATAGTACCTGCCTCTTTATATGGCACTACTATTATTTTATACTTCGGTACAATGCTTATAGAGTTTTTTTCTAACTTGAAAATCTCATTTAGAATAATAATTGTTATTTATATAATAATCCAACTCACAGTCACAGAAACTCGAAATGTCAAGTAGGAAGTTGGAGGCGATGAAACCTTTGATGACAAATGTTACTATGAAAAATAAGAGTGGGAGTTTCATTTTTGGCACTTTGAAAATATCCCACACTTTTTGGCCTCAATAAACCACAACATTGTTATTGCCAATAATATTTTCAATAGACTATTCAATACCTGCTCAATAAAATATTGATGGCAGTCATTCATTTCATGAATGAATCAAATATTTTGAAACTGTCTCTTAGAGAATTTCAGCCAATAAAGCAGAGCAAGTTTATTGACTGGTTTCAGATTTATTTTACGATCTCACCAACAATAATCATAATGTTTAGGATCTATATTGACTGGAGACCTTTGTCACGTCTTTTTCGAAACCACATAAATTATTTTATGATTTTGAAGCTCTTCCTGCTCCAAGAAACGTTTATCCTGTTACATAACGCGTCATAAAACTGTTTGTCTGCAAAGTTCCTCGACCCACCTAATGTTTTTTCAAACATTTTTGTGTTTTTTCTCACTTTCGAATACCTCCAGATGTGCTGGAGTTTTTATGTTAACGACGTAATTTTGTGTTTAAAAATGAGGCAGTAAATAAAAATTTGGTCAGTTTTTCTCAATGAGTTTAACTTGAGTTTAGTGGACTGTGGGTGAGTTTACTGCCCTATCTTTGAGAGGTGTATCTTGGGAGGCTCTCACATACCTTGGAGGCGTATTTATTGGTGATCTAATATACCACAACTGAATTTATAACGCTGCTTGTTTTTAAAGCAAAAAGATTATAGATATGAAAAGGATAATGAAAAAGTATAATCTGTCCAAGCAAAGAAGATCCTCTGGCTAGATGGGAAAATGACTCCAGCTCAATCAATATTTGTTCAAGAATTATAAAGTTCTTAATACGTAGTAGATCAAATTGTTTCCTACAATTTGAAATCAAGATGATAATTTTAGAACCAATATTGACCGAGCTTGAGTCATTTTCCCATCTTGCCGGAGGGTCTTCTTTGCTTCGACAGATTATACTTCTTCTTGTTTTAAGGGCATGTTTTTGAGGATGAAACATTGTTTTTTCACAAGAAGGCATGGAACTTGCAATAGAATTATTGGTGCATCTAATCTATCAATAATTTTTTCTTTAATATTTTATTGATTTTTTTCACCATATATCTTCTACGTACATATTTTCTATTTCTAAAAAAAATATGCATATGGCTTTTGTTGTGGGGAGCTATCCATAAGGGTAGGTTCCACTCGCCTTGGTCACAATCTGGTCACCCATCCGAAATCAGTCCATAGTGCTTGTGACTTAACATCACAATCACCTAGCAACCTTTTCACTGAACAACCAGACACACCACATATTTCTATTCGCTTTATATATTTTCCAAGGTTCTAAATACTAAGTCAAGTACTGTTATTCTAATACTTATTTTCTCTTAGGCTGAGGCCGCACTGCCGTTGGGTAGAGCCTGGAGGGTGGATGGTAGTTGGTAAATCTATAGAACATACACACCATTCACAGTAATACATTGTATGAATGGTATGTGTTCAGCCGCCATCTTGAAATTCTCAAAAAAAGCCCAAAACACCAAAAAACCAGTAACCTCAAAAAAACAGTAAGACGTCATACCATTCATACGATGTATTATTGTGGATGGTGTGTATGTTCTATAGATTTCCAACTACCCTCCACCCTCCAGGCTCTACCCACCGGCAGTGCGGCCTCAGCCTTAGGGCTACTGTATTTATTAAAACTTTGAAATGATTCAAATAAAAGTACCCTTTTTTAAAATATTTTTATTTTCCACATGCTTCGGCGTTCTAGAGCCATTTTCAAGTGTAAATAATTTGTTATTTACTGTCATTCTAAGAAACGATCATTCCCATTCTATTGAAATTATTATTTCTAAGTCATATGATGAGTCTGGATACAAAGAAATTGGAGCTAGCAGTATTGGATTGTGAGATTTCCAGTTACAAAATTTCAGCCACCAATTATATCTGGTATAATTATTTTTGTGTGCCATTTTGATATGATACAGTTTCAATCCTCCACTTCACTATGTATGTATTACTGTATAGTGTATAGTATTCTCATATATACGGTTTCGTTATCAATTCCATGACTGTATTACTATATAGTTTTCTATCTTTATGTAGGGTGTTGTTATAGCCTGCCTAAGCAAAGGAGACATTCTGGCAAGATGGGAAAACGGCTCCAGCTCGGTCAATGATGATTCAAAATTTTTTAATTTCGTTTCAAATTGTAGATCAGAATGATTTCTACAATATGAGACCAGATTTGTAATTTTTGAATCAATATTGACCGAGATGTAGTAATTCCCCCATTTTGCTAGAATGTCTTCTTTGCTTGGACACACTATACTTTTATCTGGAGTGTAGTAGTTAGACGAAATGTCTTGATTTCCTTCTCTCGTCGCCTGAACTGAACCCAATTGTAGTTGGAAATCGAATTTGACCGCATTAAATTATAGCCTAAGGTTGCAGTCACGAAATAGTCTTACTGAAATTGTGTGTCTGAAGTTGCTGCAATCTCCACTGGCATCTATCGCAATATAGTTCTCAACCGAATGCAATTTGTAACAAATCTTGATAAGAGAATATATTTTATTGATCTTGTGGATTATTCGATGTCGAGTTCAGAGCTCTTTTACCGTATTATAGAAGATCAGCTCGTTTTTTGTGGAGATATATTTTCTTAAAACTTATTTTAAGTTGGTACTTGATAGGATAGGAGGAGGCTTTGAAATTCTCTTGATATTTTTTTTTTAAAGATTTATATTTTTGATTATCATTAAAATAAAACATCGATTCAATTTTAAAACAATAGTTGAAATGATTCAATTAAATTTCAGGAAATTATTCGTTATCTACTTGACATTAGAATCGATCATAAGCTACAGTTCGTACAAACTGGGTAGACACGCCATTACAATTTACTTAACACTGAAAAGGCGTGTCTTCCCAGTTTGCGCGAACTGTACCTTGTACTGAAATCCTGCTATTGGCAGAGACAATACACGCCTACTATAGGCGGAGCTAGTATTCGACAGACCCCTCCCATAAATTGTTTGAGTAAGGTGGGGACTCAGTTCTCCACCAATGTCAGTCCTCCATGAGATTTCATGAAATGGCAGTTTGGCACTGACGGCTCGTGTCCACGAAACAGGTGAAGTTCTGTACAGTAAAAGATAAGGACACTTCACCTGTTTCGTGGGTACGAGCCGCCAGTGCAGTTTTGTTGATTGTAACTATGGTTTTAATGGTGTAGTCTGGTTTTAATTAGTGAATCATTATTATATTAATTTAGTGTTGCTTTTTATTTTGAAATGACGCCATCGATCCCACAGATGTGGGTGATGAATGAAGAAGGAGGTATATAGATTATAGGTATTATTGGTAGGATTATAGGTAGGTAAGATTATAAGTACCTGTCTTGTCTGCATTCTCACTTCAAGGAACATTAAAAAAAAAAAAAATTATAACTTGTGTTTATAATAGTGAATCAAGTAGGCCCAAGTAAAAAGGAGATAGTAAATAGGAAAAGAGAATGGGAAATTTGATCAAAAAAGTTCATGGAAATAATACAGAGCACTTCTGAAACTATCGTAGTATAGCTGACGCCAAGAAGTTATAGGCGGTTAGCGAATGATTGTTATCAATTCTCAGCTCTGTCAGGACAGTCTGAAGCTGTCTTCTAAAGCGAATCAGTATAGCTGGAGACGCTCTCGTTCCGAAGAACTCTCGCAGACAGCTCGCCGACTGTCCTAACAAAGCTAAGAAATTAAGAAAAGTTATTAGCCAATCGCCTAACTTCGTGGCTTCAGCAATATCTAGAAGTAAAAGAATTCTGTCCTTTGGATTTTTCTAACAAATTAATGTTATCACCAGCAAGAAAATAATGTATTGTCTGTCCAAGCAAAGAAGACCCTCTGGCAAGATGAGAAAATGACTCCAGCTCGGTCAACATTCGTTCAAAAATTATTGATTTGGTCTCAATCGTAGGAAACATTCTGATCTACAATTTGAGACCAAATTAATATTTTTTGAGCCAATATTGACCTTGCTGGAGACATTTTCTCATCTTGCCAGAGGGTCTTCTTTGCTTGGACAGACTATAAGCTCGTTTTTCCATCGTACATATTGATTTTGACTACAATATGCTTGTTCATTGTCAACTCCAAATCCAATAATATTCAAATATGAAAATTGATTAGTTTTGGAGTTTGAATTCAACAATCACTTGATTAAAACTTTGAATGACAACATTAAAGTTTAATTACACGTTAATTCTAACTGTATTTTAATGACAGCTTGAATTACATTCAACTTATGTTACCTCTGTCAATTATTGACGTAATCAATGGTTGTTCTATGACTGCCAATAACAACCGTCTTTAATTTGTCATAAATACTCTAGCGGAATTCGTCATATACTTGAAGTTATTACAGAAGCTATGATGCAATTGTAGTTGGAAAGATAATTGTTTTTCTTCGCGGTGCACCTTTATTCTATTTGACGATTTTATTGCATTTTATGTACGTCATAAATAGAGAAGAGTTAGTACTCGAAAATCCCAGTTGACTCATAAAGTAAACAATTTATATGAATATTAGTGATGATGCACAATTTTAAAGGCTTCTTGAATAATATTGTGTTCATTTCGAGGTAGAATGTTCAATTGAAGTTGAAAACATTGTGTGAATTAGATACTTTTTAGTCAATTCATGTCACAAGTAATTCATCTTATGTCTCTTCACCATTACGAGGGCTTATTCTTGGGATGAAATTTAAAAAAAAATTGTCAATATTTTTTCATTAGTTGAGACTTCAATCTATGGTACTTTTCTCAAGTGAAATTCCACTGCTGCAATCTATAATTCAACTTCAATCTACAATCAACAGTTCAGTAGATTACTAATTTTTAATATAGTCTGTCCAAGCAAAGAAGACATTCTAGTAAAATGGGGAAATGACTCTAGCTAGGTCAATATTTGTTTTAAAACTAGAAATTTGGAACTAGAAATTCTAGAAACTAGAAATTCTCATATTGTAGAATATTATGTTTCCTATATTTTAAGACCAAATTTATTATTTTTAAACTAATATTGTCCGAGCTGGAGTCATTTCTCCAACTTGCCAGAATAACTTATTTGCTTTGACAGACTATTGGCTTGTACTTGGTGCATGAATATTTTTGAAGCTCCGGATGATGGATGATAATAATCAGGAACATGTATATTAATGGTGATAATGTTCGAAATGATTCAAAAAGTATTGAAAATAAAATAATAGACTTTCATGTCTTGATAATATTGTTTTCCTAATAATTATCATATTTTCAAATGTTTCAATTGTTTTTTTTTCTTTCCAGTGGCTTCAAAGTGAATATCTGTAACCGACAACACATCTTCAAGCCTGTATCAGTTCAAGCAATGTGGTGAGTTTTTTACTTGTGTAATCAACAATTTAATTGTGAAAATGACAATATTTATTAGTTGTTTTGAAAACACATAAGTTAATTGTGAAAATAACTCTCCGTTCCATCAAATGTTCTTAAAAAAATTGAAGTTTATTAAAAGCATCATATTTTTTGTTTGTTTTTATCATGCTAGGAAGTAAAAGTGAATACTTTGCATAATTTTTCACTATAAATTATAAATAGCCGTAAATCACGACTATTAAGGCCATTAGAAGTTTGGTGTTGAGCGCGTTAATTTTTGATCGTCCATTATAATTCTAATGGACTATTACGCTTTAAAATGTTGAGAGGGTGGATGGAAGGAATATCAGTTACTCATCTGATATAATTTATGGGAATGAATCTGAAATTTTAAACATTCTCTGCTCTATTTCATCCCCTATTTAATATCCATCTTGCTATCTCTCTCACATATTATTCTCTTACTCACACATTCCATTCTCTCACACATACTATTATTTCTCCTGTTCTCTCGTTCTATTCTTTATCTCGTTCTTTTTTCTCTCTCTCTCCCTCTTGTTCTCTTCAACCTCTCTCTCCCTCTTATTGTCTTCTTTCTCTTCTCTCTCTCTCTCTCGTTCTATTCTTTCCCTCGTTCTCTTTTCTCTCGGTCTCTTCTCTCTATCGTTCTATTCTTTCTCTCGTTCTCTTCTTTCTTTCGTTCTATTCTTTCATTCGTTCTCTTCTCTCCTTCTCTGTCTCCCTCTCGTTCTCTTCAACCTCTCTCTCTTCTCCCTCTCTCCCTTTTTCGTTCTATTCTTTCCCTCGTTCTCTTCTCTCTCTCTCATTTTCTTCTCTCTTTTTTCTATCTTTATCTCTCGTTTTCTCTACTCTCTATCTCGTCTCCTCTCTCTCGATCTCTTATCCGTTTCTCTCGTTCTCTTTACTCTCTCTCTTTCTCTTTTCTTCCTCTCTCGTTCTCTTCTCTCTCATCTTCATAATTTCTCTACTTCTCCCCTAAGCTATTCATTAACCCACCCCCTAATTTGCAAAAGCACAGTCCAGCGATTAGGGTGTGACTTGGGGAGAACTTCTCCTCCTCCTCCTCCTCCTCCTCATCCTCCTCCTCCTCATCCTCTCCCTCCTCTTCCTCCTCCTTCATCTTCTCCTCCACCTCCTCCTCCCCCTTCTACACCCCCCTCTTCTGCGCCCCCCTATACATCCGCAGGGGATGATTCGGGGCTTTGTGTGGTCTAATATTTTTATCGGCTTCAATGTTTTTTGTTGAATGCCAATCTGAACAGAAATACACGTGCCCGCTAGTGGAGATGTAGCTGAGTACAATAGCAATATGCAAATTATCTAGAAGGCAGTGCATTCAGATCGTGTGAAACAAGTCGTTTTATCTGTTCTGTCGTCAGGTCGTGCTGAGAAATAGTAATGTTGTATGACTCACACATAAAGTAGCTGTATTGTTAGCAATATGTTGTCAATTGATGAATGGTTTTGTGAGAGCTTCTTTAAAAAAGCTCTTTAAAACTAGCAGAACTTTTCACTTCCTGTTTACTAAATTGTATGGTCGCAGTTTTGTTTGTTAGAAAATTGAAAAAAAAGTTATGGTTTTTCTAGTATGAGCTATAGGCAATGTGTTAAAAATTGAAATTTGGTGAAATGTGAAAATTAATGATAAAAATAATACGGTAGTAGTGGAATATTTGTGATAAATATTAGTGAAATAATATTGTGATGAATAATAGTAGAATACACTAAAAAAATTAAGTTCTCAGTACTTATCAGTTCATAACTTACTTGTACATGTCATACATTATTTAGAAACTGATAACATTGATTGCTTTATCGGATAGAACGGAATATTCAAATTATCATTGCTTCAAGTTTTTGTAGCTTTTAAATACTTGATGATTTATGATTTGAGTGGGTGACAACTATTGAGCGTAAAAATGAATCGATTTTACGCTATGAAGTACCAAAATTTGGATATGATTGAGTCTGAAATTCTCACATTTGAAGTAATGTATATCATACTGCACATACTAGCCTTTCATGGCCCGCAGAATTATAACAACTATGTTGAACAGGATGTATACTTTTTCCTTCATGAAACAGAGTAATTCAGACTTTCCTAGCTGGAGATACGTTATCAGCATCCCATATGGAAATACACTACTTTCCTCAACAATTGTTACTGTTGGAATAGTGCAAATAGCACCAACTTCCATCATATCACCAACATTCATAAAGTTGACCTTTTCCTCCTCCCACTCTTCTTTACCTCCTCTTTCTCCTCATTTCCTTATGTCCTTTTTCGTTATCACATCGTAAAACACACACACATTCGGACCACTTTCTCCTACTCGAAACAATAAAATGAAGAAAAAAAATGAAAGAGAAATTTAATGTATGAATGAGTAGGGCAGGCAGCGAGCACAAAAGAGTGTGCCATTTGCAATTGAATGCCTGCTCTTTTTGCTCTTGTTGTTGTTTCTTCGTTGGCTCACTTTGTCGACGTTTTGACGGCACTTATCAATGTGACCCTGTTTGCATGCTTTGTTTGATGCTCCCCTTCTTCTGAATAAGATAGTGAATAATAAGTTCAAACTGTCAAACTACAACTGCTTGAGACTGATTGAAAATCTGTACCTTCAGCATGACTTGAGATTTTATCAATATTTTTAAGTATGTGGTCTGTCTGGAACTTTATTGTATTAAGCCCTCTTCACAGGGCAGATTTTTGATACGCAGTTGTGATACAGAGTCTAAAATTGATACAGGAAGGAAGATCTTTTGATACGAGACATTTACAACATGATGTCATCATGTATCACATGGGACATCAGGCAGGACCGTCACTGTCATGTATTATAATGTGACAGTCAGGGTAAATAGTTGCAAGAATAAATAAGTAGCCATATGTAAAGTGAGGTTGGCTTCCTGTGGGAGATTGGCTCCTTTGGGAGTCAATCGTTTCCCATTTCTGGAGGAATAGTAATTGTTGCATTACACTCTATAACTGATTAACTGCATGTTATTCAGAGGTGTTCTGCATCTTCACTTGGTTGTGAAGACTTGCTTATGGTTGAGAGGATCGACGTGCTAACCACACGTTACCTCTTTCCTGGTTGATGATTATTCGCCTGCTGTATTTTCTGTCCGGGCTGGAAGGGCATTCTGGCGGGGTGGGGTTGACCTCGGTCGGTGTTGGTTCGGGGGCTGTGGGTACTTTTGAGAATTCATGGCTTTTGGGCCGGTATTGGCCGGGCTGGAGTCGTCTTCCCGTTTGCCGGAGTGTCTCCTTTACTTAGATGGACTGTAGAGTTTGGTGAATATGAAACTGGCAACCAGCTGGTAGGCCTAGGCCCTTCATAGGGCTGTTGCGCCATCGACAAACAAATGTAAAGTGAGGTTAGCTCATGGTGAGAGTGACGGAAATTGGGGGAAACTTAGTGTTTAATTATTATTTGTTATTGATTCAAGTTAAAAAATACCTGAACTAAATTTGAATGCTTCCAAAATGTTTGAACATTGAGAAACAGAAACAGCTTATTTCCAATATGCACCGTTGCAAATGTCTCGTGTCAGGAGCTTCCTTTCTGTACGATTGCGTATCAATTTTGGACTCTGTATCACTACTGCGTATAAAAAATCCACCGTGTAAAGAGGTTTTACAGCTCATTAGGTAATTGAGAAGTTCGTATTAGAAAATAATGTTTTTCTGTCCAAAAAGTTTGTGCTTCACTCTTCAAACTTCACTAGTTTGTGCTCTAATATTCTTTCAAGCTCTTTTATCCTCCTGTTTTATCCTTTTATCCTCTTTTATCTCCAGTTTTGAAATAATAATCACTTCATCGACTATGATTATCAGTTGTTAGGCCTATTCGCCTAAAACGTTCACTTCAAATTTCCCAACAATACGGAAGCATGTGGAATATTAAAATAATCAACATAGGGTGCTTGTCTATCTGCCACATTTAGTAGTACAAATTAGTAATTCCAATTAATATTCATGTTTTCCTTAAATAAATATTACTTCCTCATTGTAAAACCCCAGTTTTATCTACTGGACGCTTATCACGCTTACTTGAGTATGCATAAAGGGTTGTTGACCCCTTGGGCTATTTACCTATGTTCACATATGCACATGCAAAGTGGCATGTTATCTGTCTCTTGGGGTCTTCGTCTTCATTATGTTCAAAGCTTTGTTATTGAATTACAATGGACATGATTGAACGGCTACTTTCATGATTGATGCTGCTTGTGCACGAGACTGTATTCGATGTTCGGTATGAATCTTCCTGTGTCCTCTAGAAATTTTTTTAAATTCATCAATATAGCACCTAGTAAGAGACTAATAAGCTATTATACAAGTAATTAGAGAAGGTATGACAAATTGGTTTATATTGGTTAATAACTAATAAATTGTTTTCACATATTCACATAGTAAAAAAGGAGAGGTATAGTCTGTCCAAGCAAAGAAGACCCTCTGGCAAGATGGGAAAATTACTCCAGCTCGATCAATATTAGCTCATAAACTATCAATTTAGTCTCAAATTGTAGATCAGAATGTTTCTTACAATTTGAGATGAAATTAAACATTTTTTAACCAGTATTGACCGAGCTGGAGTCATTCTCCCATCTTGCCAGAGGGTCTTCTTTGCTTGGACAGACTATACTCTGCTTTTGAACACTGAATGTCCTTTAGAATGACGATAATGTACTCTGTATTGGAATTTTACAGGAGATCGAAAAATTATTTATAATAACAGATTAAGAAATATCAAGGATTATTCTTGAAATATTCACTTATCAATTCAAATCTCATCTGTATTGATGATAAATTCAAAGGGCTTGAGTCTGATTTCTCTCTCCTATATTGTTTCTCTATATCTCTCCTAATGTGTTTTTGCCAATTGTAAATTTAATGAATTAATGAAGTGTTGAAAATTTTAATTAATAAATCTTTAATGACTATTCAATAGTATTGTCCAATACAAATTGACATGAATATTCATCAGTTTAACTCATCAAATCAATGCTATTAACACTATAACTCTACAACTGTAAGCACATGTAGAGACCGATATTAAAGATTTTTATGAAATCTTGACATTTTTGGGGTTTATTATTGTAAAATTGAATGCCTTTCCAGTAGACTAACAGAGTATAAGCCGGTTGCAGAAAATCCATTAATTAAACCACCGACATGTCGCCATCCAATAGAAACAATTGATTGAAATCCCTCAAGTTATGTAAAATCATATCATCTTAAGGCGAATTTAATTGGATCTAGTTCAATTGGACTTGTGATTTTTCTTAATGCGAGACTACTTTTTCTTCTAAAAAGCCTAATAGCTGCTACTCATTTTCTTTGATCAATTTTCCTTTTTATCCGCCAATTCCATAGGTCAGTTGCACTGTGGCTACGAGCATTATTTGTTTGTTTTTAATAGCCAGATAGTTTTTTAGTCAGCTAGTAGCTGATACTACTCAGCTAGTAATCTATTAGCTACTCGTTTTCTCTGATCAGTTTCGCTTTTTCCGCTAACTTCGTAGGTCAGTTGACAATCAATATTATTTTGATCTCCCATTAACCATAACGGTAATCGACGATGGTGAAAACGGGGATCAAAGCTATTCGCTCAATGTTTATTTTCTGTTGAAATTTGAATAATCACCAATAGCAGCAATTTATTGGAGAAGTTCCATTGGTTGATTACTAGATAGATAGACCGCGCTAAACACTCGTGAAGAACTTTCACAAAGATTGGTGTCTACCTTTCTTGTATAGAGCGGCGTTTAGTTCATGTAGTTATAGTCTGTCCAAGCAAAGAAGACATTCTGGCAAGATGAGAAAATGACTCCAGCTCGGTCAACATTTGTTCAAAACTTGAAAATTTGGTCTCGAATTGTAGAAAACATTTTGATCTACAATTTGAGACAAAATGTATAATTTTTGAACCAATATTGACCGAACTGGAGTCATTCTCCCATCTTGTCAGAATGTCTTCTTGGACAGACTAGACTATAGTTGTTCGCTTGTACCTTAAACCTTGATATGAGTGTTGGTCGCTATATGACCAAATATGGTATGGTTCATTCAGAACTGCACAGACGAATCGTGCGTGCGTTCGCGCGTGTGTTGATGCGTTAGTGCACTGTTTGTTATTGAGTGCGTTGAGTGCGCGTATTCAGTGTCAACGCACTATCAATAGACAATATTTTTATTAGTGCATCTAAAAACAATGAGAAGCTTTCAATCATGCAATACGAATAATTGATTTTTTCATCCGATTATTCAATAGGTCTATTAACAAATTATAATTCAAGGCTTTTCATACCTCATATCACAATAATACTGATGCTATTATGTATAACCACATTACACACATAAGGAAAGTTTACAAACAGGCGGTATAATATAATTGTACTTTACTTACATACATTTATAACCTTGAGGAGAACAACAGGCCTCCTTCAAAGGTGATAAAGGAAGCTAATAATCTCTCAATTTCCATAAATTTTATCTGGTCCAGTGTACCATAAACACGCTTATCTTGCTGTGTTGCTTAGCGGCTGATAAAAATTTATTATCGCCAATAAGCATTGTCTGCTTAGAAGTGAAGTCATTTTTCGCTTGAATGAATTTGACGGTTTTCTGTTTTTTCTCTCTCTTGATCAAGCCTCTTTATCACTCTCTTTCTCTCTCTCTTCTTGCATAAATATTCTCTTTAATTTTCGTTTCTCTTCTCTTTCTCGTTTACATCTTCTAATTTCCTTCCTCTCTCCCACAAACTTTGTGATTGTTTCCCTAAAGTATCTGCGCATGAAATGGTTTGTGCAAGCAAAGAATAAATTCTGACAAGATGGGAAAATTACTCAAGTTCGGTCAATATTGCTTCAAAAAGTATTAATTTCGTCTCAAATTGTGGAAAACATTCTGCTACACAACTTGTGGCCGAATTGATCATTTTTGAACCAATATTGACCGAGCTGGAGCCTTTTTTACATCTTGTCAGAATGTCTTTTCTGCTTGGATAGAATATATTTGCAAATACAGTATATGAGATTTGAATATCTTCTTCAAATGACCTTCATAGTTGTCAAGGTTTAGAGTTTTCCTCTCTATGTTTGCTAACAGATTATCGGTGTATGTTCAAGGAACGGCTAGTTAAATGTATCTGGTTGTTTGGATTTTTCACGGGTTTGTTGGAAAAATAAGTGTTTCTAAGTTATGGATAGAGTATAGAGAAAGAATAAGAAATAGAAAAAATTGATAAAATTCATTAAAGTGTATGATTTGTTAGTAGTTATATGAAGAACTGGTTCGTTTAATCGTTAGATCAGGTTAAATTAAAACATAGAAAACATTTAGGTTCAGTCCTCAATATCTGTGAAACAGCACGTTGAAATAATCTCATCCACATTGAACTACGGTCTATGATTCTTCTTGAGTAAAGGCGCAATATATTTCTGAAAAAAGTCGAGTAAGCTGGTTCAATACTGTCTTCAAAGCTCGACTCACATTGGCCAGCAAATGTAGAAAGTGGGAGTTACTCGTCTCGTCCAATCACAGAGCTTTCTGTAATTTCAGTAGGGTCCTTCATTTTGTTCACAGGGAGCCATTTCCTTGCTTCTAACAAGCGCATCATGATTTCTTGGAAGATTATTTGTGACGTGAGGAACTGTTCACAGTTCAACTGTTCAATCATGAAAATTGTAAACGATTTTTCAAACTTGATTTTTTTTAAATTTGATCTTCAGATTCACTGACAGAACAGGTACAATTTTTTGTTTCCAAGGTGAAATTCAGTTGATCTAGTAATTCAAGAAGCTGATAATTCACAACTACTCAACAAATTCAGGAATCATAAAAATTGGAAAATTCAATACATATTATTTTACTGATGAATCCCATCTTTTTTTTCGAGGGTGATGCCCACATGGGCTCTTGGGCCTGTGCGTGGGTAATGGCAAGGATGATGATGAGATATGAATGGACCTACTGCTTTAGGTGGGTTCCGAACCACCGGGAAGCGATTTTTGAGGCTCATAAATTGAATTCAGAGGAACCGGTCACCAGTACAATGGTGCTGGCAGAGGCACGTCGCTTATCTAATCTCACCGATTAGACGCTCTCTATTACTGTGACAAACCGCTTTATTCTTTGCAACTGAATGAAGGTGATACGTAAAATTTTAGATATTATAGATTAAATTATAACTTCGCTCTTACTTGAATTGTAACTCATAAATGCATTATATCTCTTAAATATCATATCTCTTATAAAATCCGATCGAATCTTTTCTAGCGCCCTTTGTTACAAATACTTTAGTGTTTCTTCTTACCATTATTAGTTATGCCCATCATTTCTACCCTCATCTTTCAGCCCACCAACAATCTAGATTCTAGAAGCTCTTGTGAGATACAAATTGGTAGACGATAAAAAACTAGTCCAATTGAAAAGTAGTCGGTTAATTGGGGTACCACAAAACACAGCATGACCACAATAGTTGGCAGCTACATGCTGTGAAAGACCCTCTCCAATTATTCTTACATCTGAGGGACTCCCACTCGAAAATTCGGTGAATAAGAATATACGGGTGGTCTGTTCATAAAATTATTCCACTACCGAGCTGTTGACAAACTACTATTCACTACTATTCACTGGTTCACATAGGTGAAGTGCCCGTATCCTTTACTGTACAGCACTTCACCTGTTTCATGGGCACGAGTCGCCAGTGGTTCACAAGTCTACCTGTAATCTGGAATGGATTTTGTGCCAAGATTCAGGTCTACCAAAAATTTATGAAACACAAATTGAAAATAAGAAAGCTTCAATCTACCATACTTGGTCCCAGTTGTACTGACGTCAGTAGTGTTTAAATCTCAAATTATTTATGTATTCCAATCGAAAAATTTAGGAAATCTAAAAAATTTAAGGAATCCAAACATTAGGTGATTTACATGAAATAAATTTTTATATCAATATAAATAATTTAATACAGTTATCAATAACATTGCCATCATAAATCATTATAGACTGTAATAATTTTAGATGATGCAATTTAGTGATCTGGTTGCATAAGTGCTTGTTTTTCCAATAAAAAAATTCTTTGTTATATTTTCTCTAATTGTAGAAGATTATAATGGAATCCAATGAATAATTAAATAACATAAATTCTAATAGTAATTGAAATTTCGACTGAATTTTAATTTTCTAAATCTCGTACCCAATTTTAGGATGGGTTCATTCTAATCAATAGTAAGCTAGCATTCTACTTTTGTATGATCTGTTGATTCCCATTCACTAACTTTTCAACCCATATCATTCTGTCAATTCATTTTAATATGCTATTTACTTGTGAGAAACATGACAAAATAAGTTGCTGAATCCAAAATGGTATTGGATTGCCACGATATTGGTATTGCTACGATAACGCATTTACCAAAATTGTAAACGTCGTTCAAAGGATTTATCTACGGTTTAAAGATTTAACATGACTTGGATTTTATACTTCCAATTTATGTTACGTAAAGATGTGCTTAATATACAAGGAAAATAATTATTTACTATAAATAAAACAATCAAAGCCTATGTAACCTTGTACTCTAGGAGAGTACAACAAAGATTACTACAACTTTACTGTTGAAGCTGGCTCAGAGTGTATAGTCTGGTCGAGCAAAGAAGACATTTTGGCTAGATGGGGAAATGGCTCCAGCTCGGTAAATATTTTTTCAAAAATTATAAATTTGTTCTTAAATTGTAGTAAACATTCTGCTCTACAATTTGTGTTGAAATTTATAATTTTTGAACCAATATTGATCGAGCTAGAGTTAGTTACCCATCTAGCCAGAATGTCTTCTTTGCTCGACAAGACTATACAACTTGTTGGTGGACTATAGTAATTTGAAACAAGTTTTTGCAAATCACGACCAGAGGCCTGCATTTGGGCTCTTGGCTGCATGTTACCAGCATCAGAAACACGTGACTGTTTAGGTTATGTTTGATTTTTTTCGCGCGCGCCAACTGTCTAACCTTCGATTAGATTAGTCTTTTGGATGGGGAGGGGAAAATCGTGAATTAGTATGATTGTCAGTTAATCCCAATAAGGGAAAGGAATTCAGGCGGTAGACCTTGCTGACATTTACTCTCATTCTCTCTCACACATTCACTCCATTTTACTCTCTCTCTCTTTTTTTCCATCTCCCCTATACCTCTCACGATATTATAATAAAGGATCAAAATCATGTGCATAACAGCTAACACGTATAGTCATTCCAAGCAAAGAAGACATTCTGGCAAGATGGGAAAGTGACTCCAGCTCGCCAATATTGGTTCAAAATTATAAATTTCGTCTCAAATTTTAGATCAAAATGTTTCCTACAATTTGAGACCAAACATATAATTTTTTAACAAATATTGACCAAGCTGGAGTCATTTTCCCATCTTGCCAGAATGTCTTCTTTGCTTGAACAGACTATATCTACCTGCCTTAACACTTGTTATTTTCAGATTAAATTACCATTAAGATTAACAATAATTTTATTCAGGAGAATGTATTCAACACACGAGCTCACGTAGTGCCGATAACTTTGCAACAGGTTGAAAATTATTCAGTCTATCTTGCTACCGTGATATGTAAATAAATGTAGTTGGTTTATCGGGAATATGTATTCCATTAGTATTAATTTGATACAAGATTATTGGAGCACTGTATCATGATGCCACTCCACAACTTGTCTGTAATCTGGAAAGAAGTATTGTATTTCTTCATTTATTGAGTATGTAATTCTAGTATATTATTGGTTTAATACATGAATTTCTACAAGGTTGATGATTATATACATTAATTCTCCGGTTTTCAAGTTATTACGCCTTTTTTATCTTGTTTGTTTAATTTCCTTTGTTATCTATGTTATCTTTCGTTATGTTTCATCATAGTCAGTCGCTATTTTTCTCGTATGATAATACAGAGTGTTTCAGGAGGAATGTGCAATCAGGCTGATTCCAGATCTCAGGCTGATTCCTTACACCAAGTAGACAAAAAAGTTCCATCGGACCAACCCCCAAAAACGCTTTGTTACTGAGATAACAATGGCGGAAAATTGAGATTTTTTAAAATATATTAATTTTTCTAATTTTTTAGAGCCTTTAGTGAGGTTCTAAAATAATCAATTCCTATGTAAAATTAGCTGAGAAATTCAATGAAACCTGTTCCAAGTCTGTAACTTCAACGGTTATTGAGATAATTGGAAAAATATGCTAAAAAATGCCATTTTTCAACTATAAGGGTTATAACTGGATAAGGAATCATAAAATTTTATTTTTTAATAATGGAAGTTGAAGAGGGCCGGATTCTAAAGAAAAAGTTAAATGGCGGCAATTATGTAAATATTACCCAAATCTTAGAAATGGGGATCAAAAATCGCAAAATCGCTACCAAACACAAATTTACCACTTTTGTCAATCTCACGATTTTTGATCGCCATTTCTGAGATTTGGGTAAGATTTACACAATCGCCTCCATCCACTAATTTGAAACCCCTTCTACTCGAATATAGATAATTGTACAGTATTATTGTAATATTGTAGCTTGTGATAGGGTTTTTAGTTGTAAATATTATGTAATTACTGATTTTCGGATAGGATAATTATTATTTTATCCTCACATTCAGTATTGTATAACATTCTCAATTAATGAAAATATCAGTGGTGAAATATTAGTCTTTCTTCCAATAGATGATAATTTTATATTTCAGTTTTTCTATTCCTCATATTCTTTATTTCTAATATATTTTCCAATACTCTACTATATCTGTTTTCAATTCTAATCTTTCTCCCAAATTACAAAATCCATATCTCACAAAACAGGCTTTGTTTTGGGCTGTGAGTTTCACATTTCCCCCTCAATTAGATTTCCAACCAATAATCAGCGGAAACCGAATATGTTTGGGAGCCAGTTTAGCGAGAAGGCTGCTGCCACATCCCTTGGCATTCGTTATCAATTATCGAGAGGAAGGAAGGGAAGGGGAATGAAGGGAATGGAAAGGAAGGGAAGGGAAGGGGGGAAGGTCTCCTAAATTAAAACTTGCCGACTTTCACTGACATCTTTCGTCCTTGCTATAGTCTGTCGAAGCAAAGAAGACATTCTGGCAAGATTTGAAAATGACTACAGCTCGGTGAATATTGGTTCAAAAATTATGAATTAGGTCTCAAATTGCAGATCAAAATGTTCTACAATTTGAGATAAAATTCATAATTTTTGTACCAATATTAGCCGAGCTGGAGTCGTTTTTCTGTATTGCCAGAATGTCTTCTTTGCTTGGACAGATTATACCTCCCTAGCTCCCCCTCCCACTATTTTATAACCCCCTCCCCCCTCCCCTAGTCTAGCGCCGCAATTAAGTCCGCTGCTTCCATTTATCAAGTGCCAAGTTCAATAATTTTGGATGCTGCTAGCTTCTTGTCACCATTAGCTGTGGAGTAGGCATGCGTAAAGGCGTTATTTATTACACTATGGGAACAAAGATTGATTTACTGTGATTGTGATATTCTAGCAAAGGGTAGGCCTCAAAAGTTGATAAACTTAATGAAAATTATTTTATTCGACGTTTTTTCACACCAAGGTCGGAGCTACTACGTTGCTATTGCAATTTTACGGCAAGTTTGGTTAAGTTTGGTTATAAGTGGTTAAGTGGTAGAGTGGACATTACTGTCCAAACTTCGCCACGTCATTGAAATAAAGAAGTCAATTTTTCTTTATAGCAATATTGCTATTTAGAGCAATTAACTACTGTACTTCGCATCATTCATCTAGATTCTAGAGAATGCTACCGTAGATATACTATTCTAGTTGTAGTTAGATATACTATTCTAATTGTATAGTTAGTCTATGATGCTACTCTATACAGAATACAGAGGATGCATCCAACATTCTCACCCCATACACCGACGTGTATGTAGACTTCATTAACTTCATTTTGGAAATGTATTACCTCGTGTATTTAATCGTAAACAACCGGTACCTAAAACTTTAAGATGAAATATTATTTAATTGCTGCGTTCATTGGGGTTGAGTTCACTTTAATCTTTCAGTTTTTAAGTTGATTAGAAAGGAAAGGTTTCTAGGAAGAAATATCTTCCGAGTTTTTATTTTCCATTCATATAAAATGGCCTATCATGAATCGATAGAACACGATAGAGATAGGAAGGATCGATAGAAATAGGTTATGTATCTTGAGCCGCTAGTAGAGCCGTAATTCTATGAAGATTCATATGATATAATTCAATAGATTCAATTTTAGAACTGTCTATTTGTTTTTTATTTGAGATTTGAATAATTATTGAACACCTGATCCTCGTTAACTAGTTTCTGGTACCGCATCTCCATAATCCATGGATATGGCAGAGACTCTTTTAATGATCCAAGGTGCTTGTAGACACCCGGGGGCTTATAAAGACCCTCGACAAAAAACGCCACCCTTGAAATGAATAGCTCAATGGGGGACCACATTTTACACTACAAGACAGCTAAGCAGCCCTAAGCTACCCTTTCTAAGCCCTTGACAACGGGAGCAACAAGAAGTCCCTAATTCCCAGACAACCCTCAGGTATAGTCTGTCCAAGCAGAGAAGACATTCTGGCAAGATGGGAGAATTACTCCACCTCGGTGAATATTAGTTCAAAAATTATAAATTTGGTCTCAATAAGTAGAGCAGAATGTTTTCTACAATTTGAGACCAAATCGATAATTTTTGAATTGATATTGACCGAGCTGTTGTCATTTTCCCATCTTGCCAGAATGTCTTCTTTGCTCGACCATACTATACCAGTTCCATACCCATTCAACAGTAAATTCAGGGATCTTGAAAGCAAATAGGGCACCGAGTATTCGTTTCACGTAGGGATGAAAGTTAATTACAGGATGTTAGTCAATTAACTAAGAGACCTTGAGGTGGGTAATTTATTCAGATTTTCTCAAAGATATTTGGGAACGGTTGTGCACAGTTAATGTGAAGCAGGTTTGATGAAATACGAAAATTCACCTATTATGTACATACAGCTTTTGAACGTATTTTTAGCTTTTTGTACTTTCTTTCTAATATATTTGCTGCTTTCTGGTATGCAGTAATGATACCAAAGTACAAATTTGATTTGCAACGGTAGGCTACAGGAAGGAAGCTCATCAACACAAAATATTTGCAACGTAGGATTGCAAGGAGAGGTGACAATGCCGAAATTAGATTAGATTTCTTTATTCATATAGACTTAGGGGAAATAACTATTGTCCCTCTGAAACTTGTTGTTCAATTATAATGCTTTATTTCTCCAACTTGAAAAATACTTAATCGAAGTTTAAATAATCTTGAAATGTTTAATAATTGAGAAATAGAATCTGCGTATCTCCAATATGGCAGCGATCCATGAGCATTGTAAATGCCTCGTATCAAGGAGCTTCCTTCCTGTATCAATTTTGAACTCTGTATCACTACTGCGTATCAGAAATCCGCCGTGTAAAGAGGGGTTAAACGATGTGAAAAATTTATAAGCTATGAAAAATTCATATTTGTGTGAGGTAGTTTTTTTAAATATTGAATGTAGACAAAAATGTTTTTTACCTTATACGTACTTGTTATCAAATTCAAATGTACACGAACTTTTATACTAAACAATTCTTCATTCATCTTGAAATTCATCTTCAAAACATTTAACATTTGAAATGAGTGATGAGTGAGTTGTTTGTTTTCCAAGTTAGTAAACGTACCTTCACAAGAAACCAATGAAAGAAAGTGTCAACAATTATTAAGTTTTATTGAGTTTCCTAAAAATGACAAATGTTTGGTTAGCTACCGCAATGCTTATAACCGATTACTAAAACTCTCTTTTCGTATACTTTCTAGTGTTTTCTAATAGCTCGTGGTTTTGATAACTTTATTAGTGTTGTATCATTCAATTCATCTAATCCAACAATCAACACAATGTTTTTTCAACGCCTGTGTTGTTTTAATGTGATTCAAGAGATTAATCGGCACATCTCCAAAATGGTGAAAGTTTATTATTTCACTCGGTGCTGGAGAAATCTCGATTGTATAATTGTAATTTGTCAATCTGTCGAAAAGCAAACAAAATTATGATTCTTGTAATGATTGTGGAAATGGGATTGGAAGTGAAAAGAGACGGCTACCACATCACCAAAGAAAATTAGGAAGGTAATTAGATTGATATTTTTGTGGGTGGATTTTCAAATAATGATTGGTGAATTTTTCACTTGGTTTCCAAAATTTATGTATCATCATTTCTTGATTTTTTCTTTATTAGATAGAAACATCATTAATAAACATAAATTTAATTCATTTTTCGAGAGAACTCTTAAGACAATAAACCTCAAGGTATAACTATGGGAGGAGAAATCCAACTTGAGAATGAAACCTACACTAAAATCGAGCCAAATAGAACAACTTCATGTTATCCATTAATTATTCACTGTCTCATAAAAATACTTGAGACGAGCATCGAAATAAATAAAGTGAAATATTCAAACCCCAGAATACTTTGCATGCAAGTATTATATTATAGTATTATATTTTAAATAAAACTAATGTAACGGGATGAGACTTTCAAACTTGAATAATGTTGAATTTTATCGTAATAATCAACAATTATTATTGTTTACTATATATGTTCTATTTTTCAATCCTCAATATTTTCACTTGAAAATTTACAAGAACAATAAAAATCCATCGCTTTTTCGATTATTTGGTTAGTCTATGTCTATGCTGGTACGAGAGATAGGGAACTGATGAAGTCTTGATTTTGGAATAGGAAGCACCTTAAGATTATCAAGTGTTTTGTAAACATCGACATACGATATCCACCAAAAATATTTTAAATTTGTGTAATGTAATACCCCTACACACATGTCTAACAAGTATGTAAGCTTGTTACTTTAAAGGAGTTGTGGTCAAGTTAAGGTAATGTCCGGAAGGTTTTCAAGTATTCCATTGTCAATAGGCTTCATTCCAACACATATTATAGTCTGTCCAAGCAGAGAAGACATTCTGGTAAGATGGGAGAATTACTCCAGTTTGGTCAATATTGGTTAAAAAATTATAAATTTGGTCTAAAATTGTAAGAAACATTTTGATCTACAATTTGAGACCAAAATAATAATTTTTGAACCAACATTGTCTGAGATGGAGTCATTTTCCCATCTTGTCAGAGTGTCTTCTTTGGTTGTACAGGGTATACACATTATACATGCCGGAAAGCTAGCTCACATGGTCAGTCAGTCTCAGTAAAAACAGTATCAGTGTGTGTGAGTGTATTGGTCTGTATTATGGCCAAAATAGGAGAGTATCGGGTGATACAGTCTCTGGGTTTTCTATCCTCTTCTCTGATAAAGGAGTAGAGGTCAACCGCGACCTAACTCAATCTGAGTGCCAGTATCCAATTCAGTAATGTGTTGTGCCCTTGTAGAGCAGTGAAGGCTGGGTGCCTTATTAGCCTACTACTGAACTATGCAAGATGATAATAGACTTGCTAGAGAGAATCTGCATTAGATCGAAGACTAAGTTTATATTATATTATTGTCTATCAAAGAATATTCGGTTTTCAATACAGAATTTTCTCTGATTTGGGATACTATCTTTGTGTGTCCACGCATGACTTTCATTTCAAGAAGATAAGCAACTTGTGGTTCACCAAAACTTGTGTATCTTCTTGAAAGGATTGTACGTGTATCAGATGAAACAATCGGTAACGAACGTTTCAACCATGATACAATAATTTTAAATGTGATTGTTTCATTCTATTTCTGCATATCTCCCTGAAACGAACTTTTGACAAATTTTATTCACTTCTCAGTACTTTAATTGTTCAATACAATACATCAAATACTTCAATTCTCAGTGCTTCAATTTCAATAGATGTCACTATGTCATACTTAAAAATGTTGCTCTGCTATTCTGGCGATGATAAAATATGACTAGCAACAAATTATAGCTATCTTCTACAATAACAAATCATAGTTTTTTGAAAATTTGAATCTAGTAGTGGTTTATTATATAATTGAAACTTTGAATAATTCCTATTGAAACTCTTTGTTTCACTGAAATATTCAATAATGTATTTATTGTACATTTTTAACTGTATTCCACTGTACATTTGAAAAATATTATTTGATTATGATCTAATATAATATCGTGGATCTATACAAACATTTTCTCGCTTTCTTGGAGAATTTTCATGACATAGGAATTGTATTTTATTCCAATCTATTTCTTAATTTCTTCTTCCACTTCACTAAAAAAGTTAGTATTTGGACATATTCAAATATATCTTGTAGGTCTAGTAAACTCTTTAAAGCACTTCTTGATAGATTATTTTTAGCTTTATTGTAGTAATAATTGACAACGGAACTTATAATCAGATTACAATGAAAATATGATTGTGCAAGAATATCCAATTTGGATTTTCCAATTCTTACTGTTGATTCAAAAAGGAGAATTTCCTGAAAACCTTTTGCTTATTCAGAAAATATTCGATTCATAGAAATCTGGATTCCATATAACACAAAACAGACTTTTTTGAAACGATTATTATCAATGGAAATGATTAGATTACAATGAAATTAAGGTTGCCTAGAATTTCCAATGTGGGCTAGCCAAATTGTAATGTGCTGATTCCAAAAAGAAAACTTTCCTGGAAACCTATCGCTTACCCAGAAAATATTCAATTCATAGAAGTTTGGAAACATTTAATTCAGCAACAGGTTGAACTCTGTAAAAGGCATAAACACAGGTTATCAATGACTGTTTGCTTACAATGTAATTTTCCTCATTTTGTTTCAATGATTTCTGAGTACTGTTTCAATAATTTCAGAGAATCAAAACAATAGCAGACTGTTTTTGTAGACTCGGAAAATTTCGTAGGAGGAGGTTGTTAGTGCAAATGCATCCTTGGATATGATTAAAAAAAGAAATTACAATTTTATTTTGGACTGGTGCACTCAGCGTTTTTACCAACGCCTTGTCAGTGAGTTATATTATTTTAAAATCGTCTGGTCGTCGTTGAAGAAGTCAGTCTAGTCTTTTAGACTGGTCTAAATAAGGAGCAATCCCCCCACTTCTTAGTTTGAATCTAGTAGCGGGAAGCCACATGGAGTGGTTAGTTTGTCGATTCGTCGCTTGGAGCGCTGACAGTCCTAGCTCCGTCGCTTGGCCATTTTTGTACACAACAAAAGTTTTCATTCTGCCTTGAGCTTTCGCGCTGCAACTTTGTCCACGTTTCTCCTTGTGTTGAAAGAATATTTCTTGAATTTTTCGCCAGTGAAAGACGTTTGGTGTTGTTGTGTGATATCAAAATTTATATCTGAAGCTATAAATTTGTGTGATTGTTTGAACAGCAAAGTTTTTGTGTGAAAATGTGGATTGTTACCTCTTTACGAAATTGAACTGCCAAAATTCCTGTCCCCGATATGGGTCGGCCTTCCAGGTAAATATTATTAATTGCTTGATCGAATCTATTTGAAAAAATATATTACTGAATCATGTATGAAATTATAGATATGTTGGTTTGAAATTTACGAAATTTTCATGGTTGTTTTGTTTTTCAGAGTAGCTCTTTCCTTAAAAAATCATTTGGGCCTGGTCCTGGTAGATGAAAAGAAAATTTAAAGAAATTTACAATGAGATAATAATATCACATTAAGAGGTGACAGTACTATAAAATGAACGTACATAATTTCTGTAACTACACTGAATATTGAATACATAGTATAGTAGGCAAATATATTACAAGCATTATGTAATGCATACATACATGTTGATGTTTCTCTTTATGGTAACTAACTTACCAGTTGACATAATATAGTTGACATTTAATTAGTTGACACTAATTATAGTTGACATAATTATCTTTAAAATCGCTTGAACTTCCCATTTCTGCTACAATAAATTTATTTTCAATCACAGTCTTATTTCAAGTCATAAATTCTCTAAAATAATGCACTGCTGTTCTGAACCTCAGACCAACTTACACTTTATTATAAAAAACGTAACAATACTTGACTAAAATATGAAAAGGATAAAACATTATTTATGGAATTTGGAATTTCCCGTCAACTCTCAAATAATTCATCATTCTAAATCAAGCAACTTTGAAACATTATTGGTCAAAAATCAGTCAAAATTCGCTCATGTCCAATTATAAAATACAGTATTCGCATCAGTGAGCGGTTAGTCTTGGAAAAATGAATCGAAACGATTGCCATATTTGGTCATTGTAAATATGATAGACCACTTCAGCTCTCTAGTGGATCGTGTGTACACACAGCTATCTTGGCAATTGACATTGAAAATCTTTGTTTTACTGTTTCTCTAAAGAGGAATCAGATTTTTCAAAGTGAATGAACTTTTTGATCAATTTCTCATGCATTTGATTTATTATGTTTATAGAACATCTTAGTTGAATAATGATTGCTTTTAGCAATGTTTTTTATTAATTATTTCAACTCACTGATTTGTAAATTTACAGACCTTATTTGCCAAAAGAGTTGTAGCTCATTCATTGGATAAATAATATTTCAATGTTGAGATATGTTGAAATTTCAATCTCAAGTTCAATAAATAAAAAATAAAAAAATGAATTTTTGCATTTGTGATGATTATATCAATGAGATTAATTATTACCGGGTTGTGGGTTCGAATCCCACCAGAGGCATGGTCGTTTAACCACCTCATAAATCACCCTCGCACTTTCCATTACCCACGCACAAGTGAAATTAAATACTTATGTGGGCATCATCCGAAAAAAATAGTTTTTTATAGGCCTAGTAGAGTGGCATTCCGTTGAGTACACTACTTTTTAGCTAATATAACAATTAAACTTTATGACTTACCGACTCCTCTAATAGTCTATTCTCTATTGATTAACTAATTTAATTTCTAACCTATCCAAAGGCCACTACTTATCACATACCTATCTTCACTTCCTCTATTTCTTGATGATTCAAGACTGCTAATTGGTTTCATTACATCCTCCTTTGGTAATAATACACTGAGACGAGCAACAATTTTACAAGTCAGTGGGTTCTAAAATCCAATATGGCGGCCGATTATGAATAGCATGGCGAAAGGTGAAAGCACACATACAGAAGCATAGTAGCAGGTTACAAAATTAAGCTCATTATGCTAGCCAGTGGTCATTAGTAGCTAGCTATAGCTATGTGGTACTCAATATGTATATACATTTGGGTGTCATTGAACCTTACTATAGTAAACTTCAGTAATGTGGTTTTACCATGGTATAGTCTGTCCAAGCAAAGGAGACATTCTGGCGAGATGAGAAATTGACTCCAGCTTGGCCAATATTGGTTCAAAATCTTCAAATTTGGTCTCAAATTGTACAGCAAAATGTTTTCTACAATTTGAGGCTAAATTTGAAGATTTTTAACCAATTTTGCCCAAGCTGGAGTAATTTTCCCATCTTGCCAGAATGTCTTCTTTGCTTGGACAGTCTGTTTGTATGAACGGTAGTTAGCATCCATAGCAGTGATTAGCTGTTATTTGTTAGTTTAATTCTTTAAATTAGCTACACGTTTCAAAATACTATCAAAATGTTTTGTATGATACTATATTTACAATTTATGTAGGCCTACCGTGATTTTCTATTAGGGATTGGGAAGTCAACAGGTCATTGTTCAGATAGTTTTATTTCAGGAGAGAAAGAAATTCCATATATAGCCTATGTATAGTTTGTGCAAGCAAAGAGACCCTCTGGCAAGATGAGAAAATGACTCCAGCTCGGTCAATATTTGTTCAAAAATTATTGATCTTGTCTCAATTGTAGGAAACATTCTGATCTACAATTTGATACCAAATCAATATTTTTTGAACCAATATTGACCGAGCTGGAGTCATTTTCTCATCTTGCCAGAGGTTCTTCTTTGCTTGGACAGACTATAGCTGAGAAATGATTCTCTATCACATAAATTAATTTAGAAAGAAGCATCAAGCTTTTTTAATTTGAAAAATGTAATAGACCTCATTGAAGAATAGAAGAGGAATATTGTAACTGGCATAGGAATTTCTAAGATCTTCTAAAGATGTTTTATTCAAGGTAGGTTTCCGTTACTACAAGTAGCGGAGATATTTACATCCCATGCGACTTTTTGTAGTACAGTAATGGAAACCTACCTTTACGAAATAAAATGTAAAGATGGGTCGGGTCAGTTGGAAAGGGACATAAAAATTGTTCCATTATTTAACAAGTTTTATGATTGAATAGATAAATATGATTGGAAGAATCTTATTCTTTTCTTATTTACATGTGACGAATTGGCAAAATTAGAAACAAGATTTTCAACAAGTAGCTTTTTTTCGAGGATGAAAGCATTTCAAGTTCTATAAAGTTGTTCTTCAAAATATTACAACAATATCACATGGTTTTTTTTCTATATCTTTATCTATATTCTGAAATCATGCATAAATTCAGTAGCAATTGCAACCAGTTGACTGAAGACATGTTCTAGTCTATAAGATCTATATAGGCTCTCGTGAGAATATTGGTCTACCATGTTTTTTCAAGTTTTCTTCTTCTAACTTTTCTTGTCGACCTGTCCTTCGTCTCATTTCTTTCATTTATTATGTTTGCTTCTTCAATGCAGTATTCTCCTGGCCTTTTGTCAGCCTTCCAAGTAGAAACCGGTTGTACGAAAAATGTTTCTTGGATTCTTTCTTTTGCCCCTATTTGTTGAGCTTTTTTCTTTTCATACAGGAACGAGTCTTGTCAGCTGGTGAAATATATAGTAATATATCCACCTCCTTGTTGTCTATATTATTCGGGTTGACAGCCTGAAGATATTCAAAGATGGGCAAAACTAAAACCAAAATGGATGTACTGGTTGCTTATCTTTCAAGGATTTGTGTTGTTTTTTTCTGATTTTGTACATTTTGAATTAGCATTTTTGTATTCTCTGAGAGATTTTTCTAGGATTTGAAAATTTTTGTTACATTTAATCAATTATTGTGGTTATAATATACCCCTTGCACAGTTTTATTCAATTTCAGTGTTATTAAAGCTTCGATCAAACAATGAAATGAATTTGTTTACAGTTGCAGCTTCTTTACCATTTATAGGCGAATAGCTTTCTCAGTAAAATTTCACTCTTCTTAGAAATTTTGTAATACAATTCAAATGAATGGATTCCAATTTCCGTTTATCGTTCTGATTACATCCATATTTGGTAATTTATTTCGAAACTTCCCAATTCATCTCATTGCTTCTAGATTTCCATGAATTTTTTAACGAAACAATTGAAATTTGATTATTTTTTACGTTTTGTTTGACATTGCTTTCATTTTCCTTTTTTAATTTCGGGATGACTTCTAAACAAGAACTCTCGACTTTGAAGATTTATCTCATTCTTTAAAAAATTACTTACAAACTCTTTTGTAATAGCAAGGTGTAATTTCAACTATAAACGTGTTGTTTTATTGACAGAATATCAGTCTTTTTTGGTCGTAGTACAGTGCTGAGCTGTAGGTAAATTGAAGATTTCAATTACAAGTTACCATCGAGATGATAAGCTGTTGGTCCCAATCGCCTAAAAATTGATTAGCATCTTTCATCATTACACTTTATTTACCCAAAAACAAGCCCAAGAAATCATGTGACCTTCAACGTAACAAAACAAAAAAGAATAGGAAACATTCTCCTCTGTAATTTGAGATCAAATTCATCATTTTTGAACCAATACTGTCCAAGCTGGAGTCATTTCCCCATCATGCCAGAATATCTTCTTTGCTCGACCAGTCTTGCAATAAAATGTCTCTGCAGGATCAGTATTACTGTATAGTATTATTATTATTATTCTACAATTATTTTCAACTTTCTAGTTTGTTGAATCGACTCTGCTCATCAATTAACGATTAACGTACAACAATTAAACTCCAATAATGATTAACTATCTACTCTTGAGTACGTGAAGAGACTTGGAAGTTTGAAAATAGCAAATAATCCCAATACAACGGAACTAGCTGCTTTTTAATTGCAATTCCTTAATAAAAATGAGATCATCTCCGTGTTTAGAACATGGTACGTGGGTATTGGCGTTTTCTCTTGTCTAATTCTGAATGAAATTCTTTGTCAATAGACTAACTTCATACCTACGTGTGGTATAGTCTGGTCGAGCAAAGAAGACATTCTGGCAAGATGGGAAAATTACTACAGCTCGGTCAATATTGGTTTAAAAATTATGAATTTGGTCTCAAATTGTAGAACAGAATGTTTTCTACAATTTGAGATAAAATTTATAATTTTTTAACCAATATTGACCGAGCTGGAGTCATTTTCCCATCTTGCCAGAATGTCTTCTTTGCTTGGACAGTCTATACCTACGTCGTGTGGTACTGGATTGAAAGTTGGTAGTAGTCTGATAAAGTGTTGTATATTCCGTGCAAGCAAAGAAGACATTCTGGCAAGATGGGAAAATTACTCCAGCTCGGTCAATATTTGGTTCGACAATTATAAATTTTGTCCCAAATTGTAGAAAACATTCTGATCTACAATTTGAGACCAAATTTATAATTTTTAAACCAATATCGACCGAGCTGGGGTTATATCCACATCTTGCCAGAATGTCTCCTTTGCTTGGACAGACTAAAGTCATGTCCACAGTATCTACCTCTCCTTTGATTCCCATCTCTCCTCTTTTTCTGTTCAATGTGTGGTAGTAAGGAAGGTAAACTGGATGACAGAGATGTCCAAACTAGGCGCTAGTCTACCTACAACACTGCATAGCATAGCTGACTTGGACCGATAGACTAGAAGAAAAAAACTAAAAATTGTCCACTGTCTTAGGTTATGTTTTGTTGTTCAACGTTGTATTATAATAAATGCTTCTCGTTGAAATGTTTTAAATATTAAAAATTCTTCAACTAGCAATAGAATTAAATTTTGGAATGAAAGCTCTTATTATACGTTGAAACGTTTTTTAATTGAAATTTTCGTCAACTAGCAATCCATGTGGTTTGAACTTTCATAACGTTTCAAATTTATGATGTTTTTTGCGTCTCAAAATTCTATACATTATATCTCATTTATTGAAAATATAAGTTACATTCTAATGTGGGAAGAATCAATAGTCATGATATTATAATAATATCCTTCCCTTTTTCAGACGGAAATGATAATGATAATGCCGAAATGATAATACTAAAGGTTGGTTCCCATTACTACAAAACATGGGCACAAGCAACACACACTGGTCACCTAATTTTTTATTTGAATTGCTCCATACAACAACGTGCTCCTATTGCATCTTGTTCCCATGTTTTGCAGTAATGTGTTATGTAGGAAACCTACCTACCAGAATCGATAAAGTTGATGCAATGTTTGGTGAGACCTGCTACACAACGACAACCCTCTTCAAACACCTCTCTGTTTTATTGTCTAGCATCACCCTAGCCTGATTTTCTTCTACCTGTTCGGAAATGCTTTGTTGTTGGCCCCTTCCAAAACCGGATGCAATTACCTTGATTGTTGAGTAGTGTATAGTCTGACCAAGCAAAGAAGACCCTCTGACAAGATGAGAAAATGACTCCAGATAGGCAAATATTGGTTCAAAAATTATTGATTTGGTCTTAATCGTAGGAAACATTCTGATCTACAATTTGAGACCAAATCAATATTTTTTGAACCAATATTTGCCGATCTGGAGTCATTTTCTCATCTTGTCAGAGGGTCTTCTTTGCTTGGAAAGACTATTTCAATAATACTATAACTATATACTATCACATAGTATAAATTTACTATATATAAGGATTTATACTTTATAGTCAGTTCGAACCTAGAAGACATTCTGGCAAGATGGGAAAATGACTCAGCTTGGTTCAAACATTATTAATTTGTTCTCAAACAGAAGAAAACATTCTACTCTACAATTCGTATTTTTTGAACCAATATTGATGAGCTATAATCATTTTTCATCTTGCCAGAATGTGATCTTTGCTCGCCCTGACTATTTATAGATAGATGACTTTTTTCGTTTTGTGGAGTTTTCCTCTTCTTCTGGGCGATGAAGAAGAAGAAGAAGAGACGACGAAGAAGAAGAAGAATAAGAGGGAGGTCTAATAAGAAGAAATTGTGGGAGATATGGCATTGAAATATTGAAAATCAAAAGAACAAAGTAGAAGGTGGTAGAAAAAGCTTCATTTGGTCAATAGTATACTGGAAAAAAACCAAAAAAATAAACAAAATAAAGTAAAAGAAAAGTGAAGGAGAAAAACAGTGGGTTATCCGCGTTGCTGGCATACATGTGTGGGTGATCTTCCTTTGCATTTCCCTTCTTCCTCCTCCTCCATCTCCTCCTCCTCCTCTTTCCTCTTCCTTTTTTCTGCTTCTTCTTGTTCTTCTTCTTCTTCCATTCCACCATATCTGGGTCGTGTGCAAAGGCGTCTCTAAAGTGGAAATCACCTGACTGACCACATTATTCGCGCAGTGGTGGGCTTTTCTGGAATTTCAACGTTGTCCTCAAGAACCTGCTTTCTGTTCCTCCTGGTCACATTCACAGAGCTCTATTTGTATTTGTTCACACATCCATCACCATTATGTTATTATGTTCACATTCATCTTTTGGAAGTGTCAATGACCTTTGGAGGGAATAAGAAAAGACACGATTTATTTTTGAATCTGTGGTTTTCACCCGACGCTGTGAGGCAGAAGGGTATCGAGAAAGAAGACATCTGTGGTTTGACAATATCTTGTCTATATTTAATGTAGATAACCTACCTCAATATCATCTCAACAACTAATCAACAAGGGGAATTAAAATATACAATTTTGTAACAAATTCGTGTGGAGATATGTTGGTAAAAATGTAAAAAGTGTGTTGGAAAGGTTTTGAGAAGTTACTGAAGTGTTTCATTTACTTATTTATTGAATGAATAGTTTACATAAGTTTACAGACATGACAAATCACACTTGGTGTATAATTATTGGAGATTGTTGTGAGAAACTTCACTCTGAAACAATTATGAAGTGATTTCAAAGGAAAAAAGAAACTTCTTTGTATACTTCATTGGGTGGCTCGTTGGAGTAAGTGATAACGCGCCAGTACGATAATTCTTTGGCCACAGCACAATCACATAGATTCGGCCAACTTGTCTTTCGGAGGGGTAAGCCGTCTCGACTGCCTCGTCATCTCTCATCATCATCATCTTCATTCTCATTACCTAGGAAGATACCTAAAAGCTCATGTATAGTCTGTGCAAGCAAAGAAGACCCTCTGGCAAGATGAGAAAATGACTCCAACTCGGTCAATGTAGGCTCAAAAATTGTTGATCTGGTCTCAATTGTAGGAAACATTCTGATCTACAATTTGAGACCAAATCAATAATTTTTGAACCAATATTGTCCCAGCTGAAGTCATTTTCTCATCTTGCCAGTGGGTCTTCTCTGCTTGGACAGACTATAGGAATCACCCTCTAAAATGTTGATTGTAGACTACATTTCTCTTGAATTTGGTTATGAATTAATTTATGTAGCCTATGCAAACTTATGAACACAAAAACTATTATTCATGGTGTCTTTTTATTGATGTTTTGCTTTTTTTTGTGTGTGTTCAGGTCGGCACTGCAGACACTGTACAAGGTGAGCTGGAAGGCGCGCGAAGAGAACTACTTTGAGGGCGGCCTGACCCATGAGTGGGTGGCCTACTATGAGCGGCGCATACGCAGCGAGCAATCGTGTCTGAACGAGTGGCACGCCATGGACCAGCTAGAGTCCAAGCGACCGCCGTCGCCCGACTGCAACAAGTTAGTAGCCTACACGAAAATTGAAAAATATTTTGAGAAAATAGCTGTTTATGTATCTAGGGAGTAAAGTGAAACTCTTACGCACTGGGGTAAACTGTTGTTGCACGATGGTGAAGCCTCAAAAATGTTAGGGGACAATTTCCCTGTGGTATAAAAAGTACTTTGGTCCCGTGATGCACACACCACTTTTCCTCCGTCTAAACTAGCGAATACAGGTTCTCCCTATAACAAGACTTTCATATTGTTATAGAGAGATGATATAACCTAACTCACTATCGAAGTAGAGCAATTATCATATATTTTCTGTACTAGTCGTATAGTCGCAGAGCTCAGTTGTCTTTATCTTTTTCTATTGTGGCATTGTGGGATAATATAACCCATGCTATTGTTATAGGTTTACTATATTAACTATAGTCAATATAGTTAAGATAGGGATATAGTTAAGTATATGGGATAATATAACCCATGCTATTGTTATAGTTTTACTATATTAACTATAGTCCATTCAAGATGGCTTGAGACAAGATGAACAAAAGCTCTGCATGCGTGTGTGTGTGTGTGCGCGACTGGAGTGGCTTCGTTTTAGCCACGACAAAAGCAAGTCACAGCAATGCCGAAATCCCGAATTTTGTTGCAATTCAGAATAAGTATCTTTTTTAAGTAATCTTTTTTATAGATTCTCTTTCGGAAATGTGAGTATCTATTGTTGATGCTCAGCTCTCTGAGGATATAGGCGGAAAGCTGTCCACGAAAGTGAAGAGGTTTCGCTGAGGTCGCTCTGGTTTCGATGTACTGTCGCAGACTGCTCGCCGACTGTCATAACAGAGCTGCCAACCGCCAGTTTCGTTTTTCGTCTTATGTATTTCAAGTTGAATATTTCTCTATTTCTAAGCTTATTTTCTATTGGATTGGAATGATATTTATTGTTAATTTTTTCTGTTCAGGTCGACACAGCGTGAATCCACCGAGGAGAACATTCGCAGCAAGCTGAAGGAAATCATGATGATGGTTGATCTGGACGAGGTCACTTCCAAACAGGTGAGGGAATATTATTATATATTTGAAAAAAATTATCATTCTCTTGAATGGATACATGAAATACATGAAATTGCTAGGTATTTTACAATCTATTGTTGAAAAAGAACAGCTCTCACTATGTGACATATGTTCAGTGTGACTGCTTTTTGAAGTGCTGCAATCAAGTACTCCATGTCGAGCTGCTTTAAATTGTGTTTAAGGGCTTTTAGGACAATTCCTGAGCTGGATATTTCTACTGGTGCGATTCTTACACATTCCAGATGGAATAACGCCTTCATCTCCTCGGCTAGAGCTGCCTTTTTTTTATTCTTTCAGCCTTGGTCCCTTTTATCATTATTATAATTTTTTACTGTTCAGGAAGGTTTTTTCGAAAATGTGATAGCTATTATTTCCATCTAAGCCTAGTTTTAGCTTTTATTATTTTAACTTGTATTTTTTATTAAATTGTAAACTATTTGATGATTTAAAATGTGATTTATTGTGTTTACTGTCCATAATGAATAAAATGTATCTATAAATGCGAAATGGCCCTGATTCATTCATTCATCACCAGAACTAAAAATCCACTAAACCGAATGCGTTATAACCGAGTAGATATTCTAAAATAACAGATTCATCCAATTTATATGTTATCACAGAAATAGAGACACCGGTTTCGGTTGCACATCATTACCTTTCAAGTAATGATTGCCTCAAATAGTCTTGAATAATGATAAATTCATCATTGGCATCCAATGTGAGAGATTTCTATTCAGAGTTCAATCAGTTCAATCAAGATTCAATCAGTATTCGCCAGAGATTGAGAATGGTGTTACTACAGAAACCAGTTCCTTGATTTTCAATAAATCTTTGGTTTGATTAAGTTCTTTCTATTCTATACTCTTTTAATAATATTTTTATTAAATTTTGATGTTTTTTTGGGAGTAAAACATAATTTAATTTTGAAATTTTTTGTCAGGTTCGGACACAGCTGGAGTCGGCGCTGCAGATGGATCTGGGCGAGTACAAGCCGTTCATCGACCAGGAGATGTTGGTCATACTGGGCCAGATGGACGCCGCCACCGAGATATTTCCCCACGTCTACCTCGGCAGCGAGTGGAACGCCTCCAACCTCGACGAGCTAAACAAGAATGGGTCAGTCAGGAATAATCACAGTGAATGTCTGATATTATTGTACAGCGTTATGCAGAAAAGAACAAACCCACAATGAACTAATTTTGAGATATCTATACCATATTCACGATCGCTTGAGACGAAATAAACAAACTTTTTGCGTGTGTGTGCTTGTAGAGGTAGGTCTTCCTTTATCCGACGGTCGGCCGCAGTCAAACAGCTATAGCCAATCACAGGTCAAGACCAGAGTTGTGATTGGCCACAGCTGATCGACTGCGAACGATCATCGTTGCAGTCGCACCAGTAACAACGTACCTTTAGGTGGATTGGTTCCTTCCTGCATCACTACAGTCTCAACTAAATGAGAAGCAAAAATATCGGCTGATATTCAGGGAGTTGAACTGTAGAAAGGAACCAAGCCATTCTGTAGGCCCATTACTAAAATCCCTGATTAATTGAAAAAAATTGGTCCCCCTGATTTTTTTATACCTCAAAACCTATTGGTTACTTACATTCTTCACAACATAAATTAATATAATTTTTATCATCTCAAGTATTGGAAACATACTTTTTTCATTTTTGTGGATTGGTTCCTTTCTCCATAACTACGTCCATTATGCAGTTGTTTCAGGAGGAAGGTGCCAAACTTCTCAGGTTGTACCGGTATCCTTACATCAAGTAGTGAAAAAACCATGCCTCTACATCAAGTAGAGAAGAATCTAAAGACATAGCCTCAGAAATGCGTAGTTACCGAGATAAGCTGGTGGCAAAAATTAAGGCGTTTTCGTCTGTTCTTTGCTCGGTCCACGTTGACGTTATTCGTAATAGGACTTGAATTCAGTAAATACTGATCATGAACTTGAAAAATCAATTAGAATCTTTGAAATATCTTTATGAGTAATTGATAAACGTCAGTAATGATAAATTTGGATTGAAAATTGATAATTATGTTTCTTGTTTTTCAGAGTGTGTCATATACTGAATGTTACCAGAGAAATTGATAATTTCTTCCCGGGAATGTTTGACTATTTGAATATCAGGGTGTATGATGATGAGAAAACTGACCTACTTCTGCATTTAGAAAACACCTTTAAATACATCACAAAAGCACAGTAAGTACTTATAAAAATGCAATTTATTAAAAAATGATTAATTTATCATATATCTCATCTATTAAATCAATTTGTTCATTGAAAGTTTCATGAAATTCGATGGATTAACTGTTCTTCAATGTGCACAATATTGTACAATTTATAGCAGAATTATTAGCAATGTAGAGTGATGTCAAATCTGTATTTTTTATTTCAAAAACATTAAGCATACATAGCTAATTGACATTAACTATTTGGAACTCAAAAGGAGCTGTCGAAACTGCCCAGCTTTTTGGCTTAAGCTAAAGAAAGGAATTATCTATTTTTGTATCAGAATTCACTGACATTTTTTTCAATTGTTAATATAAGAAATACCTCAATTTAGAGGAGGTCAAGAATATTAAATCCATCTTTAGACTAATCTATGTTTTTTTAGTATAAAAAATTCTCAATTTTTATTGTTTTTAGAATTTAAACTGAGCGAAGAGTTTTGTTTTTAATTTTCAGAAAAGAGGGCTCGAAAGTATTAGTACACTGTAAGATGGGTGTGAGTAGATCTGCATCGGTGGTGATAGCTTATGCGATGAAGGCCTACAACTGGGATCTGAAGAAGGCGCTCGAGTATGTGCAGAAGAAACGCAACTGCATCAAGCCCAACAAGAGTTTCATCACACAACTGGAAACCTATCAGGTTAGCACAGTTACCTAGGCTACGAGTTTGGTACGAGTTTCACCTCTTGTACTAACAGACCACGATGTTTACAATTGCGATTTTGCCGTCTCTATAAATTTTATAAGTAGGACGGAGCTTGGCAAACAGATAATCTGTGTAGATATACATCATCTTGTTGAGTATATAAAAAATCGGACTTTTCCAACCTCGTGGTATGTGTTTCTGGCCTTGCGCTATACAAACTACAAAATGTCCACTAGAAGCGCATGCGCAGATCAGAAAATTATAGTGTGAGATCACTTTTGCCAGCCTATCGCTGGTAAGAAATACAGCTGGTGAGAGTGGGATTATTTTCATTTCGACTGCTAGCAGCATTATAAACCTGCCATTTTGAAGGAATGTTAATTGTGTGCGACCAGACTATAAGGTAAAAGCACCAGTAGTGGCCATGTTTAAGGAATTTTTTATAGTTTTTGAAGAATTGTGAGTCCATTTCATCATTTTATCTCATCTTAAACTCAATGAACATGTAGCCCAGATCCTTCTTGATTGACTTGTTCCTTAAAATGGCTGATATCTCAATTCACAAAATAATTATTAAACTTTTCGTGGAACTCGATTTTGATTCTAAAGTGGCCACTATGATTCAATAGTGGCCAGGTACTGATTCTATAGTGGCCACATGATTTTCTATGCTTATTTACAGTTCAATTTCTCAAGCTGCTTGTTGCAATCATTTAATCATTTAAGTAAGCTAATTTCACATCCCAGAACGTGATTATAATGCCAGAAATAATATAAAAATTAGTTGAATTGGTAATGCATTGTTGTTGGTTACAAGCCACTAGAAAAGTGAGGTTAAATCATAAAATAGACATTTCAAAGTTAATTTTCCTCTGTAACCTATTTGAAACAGTCTTAGGAGAACATAAATTCTATTAACATAAACTTTTACAACAATATGTACAACTTCTAAGACAATATCTATTGGGTTATTCACTAGATTATTCACTGTTTCTTGCTCTAGTAGTAGCCAGTCTGCCTTTACGCTAAAATATTAGCTATATTTGGCTAGAAACCTTCTGAAAAACATCTAGACATTCTAGGGAATGAACACCAGAAATAGCGAAATTTACAGACCTCCTAGTCATAATACAGCAATTTGTATACATGCCTTCTTACTGAAACGTCTAAGAGAAAACTGAACTTCTTACTGAAACCGCGTATTCGAGTGAAATGGCGACAATGAATTTCTCTCAAAAATTTCTGATGATACTCTGCAAGCTCCTACTTGAACTATTCAGCTGCTAAATAGCATAAGCTAAGTCTCTAGCAGGTTTAGAACCCATTTGAAGGTATCAAATACGTATTTTAAAGAAAAAACCATTCAACTGGCCACTACTGAAACAGTGGCCACTACTGGTTGCACCCTTACTTTCTCAGTCTAGATCAACTAGAACTAGTTGCACAAATGATGATTTAAGTTGATGTTCTTCCACTCTAAACAATTCAAATTATCTATCTCTCAAAAGAATTAACATTTTTCATTGTAGATTGAGCCTCATTTTGCTTTTTTACAACTGTGATTAACACAAGAGTGCAATAATGACTGTTCAGTACATCTTTCACCTTGGTTTCAGATTAAGATGAATAATGAAGCAAATACATGTTTTCAGATTGATTTCGAATAAGTTTACTGGCTTTCAAAAATGTGACGTCCAAATCAATGTGTATTTCACATTCAATTTATTTATTTATTCTTATATGATATAGTTGACGTCAAAAAGTTCAACAGCAGTCACAACTGCTGATCTGGTCAGTTAGAGTTGTCATTTAGCCATTGTCTAGACGATTTTTTAGAAATCAAAGAGACAATGGATGCAACATCTGATGTCCACCTCTCAGAGGCAATCAACACAGCTGCAACACAAGAAATAAGACCAATATGAATATCACTCGGCACCGACTAGATAAATTCCGGAGATCTCCAATTTGCACAGGATAGCGATTCTTTAACCTTCTCCCGCTTCATCTCAAAACTATTGAGAGCAAAAAATTATTTGTCTCGGAATTGAAAAAATATTTGATTGTAAAGTCATATTATACAGTCTCTGAATACACAGAGGAACATACTTTCCAGCACTTTCGAATATAATATAAAGATTTGACAATTAATTTATTTACATATGTTATCTAGATTAATAAAATTTGAAGATTCCCCGGTCTATTGACTGTGGCGAAGACATGGAAAACTGAAACTGAACTGATTGTCTAGATGATGTTTTCGAAATCAATTCAAATCAAAGGGACAATGGATGCAACATCCGATGTCGCGCGTGAACGTTGATTAATTCCATTTAACCATTATTCTTTTTCAATCAATATTTCTGTTTGTTTCCAGGGTATACTAGACGCAAAGAAGAACAAGGAGAAGTTGCAGCGCAGCGGTGAGGTGTGCGGGGCGGACAGGCGCAGTGTGAGCGAAGGGGAGGTGTGTGGAGAGGGGGGTGGCAGCAGCGGAAGGTGTCGGAGGCTGATGGCGGATGCGGGGGCCGGAGGCGGAGGCGGTTCGACCGCCAACTTGGTACGGCTCGGGGGCGGACGACCGAAGAGCTGGTCGCCGGATCATGCCACTGCTAACGCGCTATTTCCTAGGCATACGCATGGTTAGTCGGTTTTAATTGATTAAATTAATCAGAGAAATTAGATTTGTATATAGTGTGAATATATTTGTATAATAGTTCCAAGTAAATGATGACAATAATTGAATAGATAATGACGGTTTTGAGTGGGTGGCAATTTTAGAAGAGTGTGTATTCATAAACTTAACTTGCCTCAGTATAATTTCATAAAATGGTGTATTGTAAGCCTACACACACTAAATTCAATATACATGATCAGCTATAGGGCCTAGTAACACCCTTAGTGTTATATTTTTGATATATTGGTATATATTATTATATATGGTATATATTATTGATATATTTTTATTTAAATTGAAAATTAGCACTTAAAAATGGTCACATTTATTGCATGGAACCTGACATATTTGTCTGTTTCAAAATAGGTTTTCATTACTACAAAATAGAGACTTGATAAAAGTCTCTTCATCAAGTCACTGTACTACAAAACACGGGCACAATATGCAATAGAAACACGGAGTTGTATAGAGCAATTCACACTGGTCAGCTGAGTTTTGGTTTGCGTTGCTCCATACAACTACGGATTACTATTGCATTTTGTGCCCGGCATATGGTCGTGATTTGTTGTAATGGGAACCTACCTTCAGTGTGAAATGCCATTTCCTGAAATTATAGTCTTAAAGTAAAGTTGGTGAATACTCATTTTTCTCGAGTTACTCTTTGAAGTCGTTTGAAATTCATGAATATGGGCCTTGGACTGATGCATTTTATGTGGACTGTACATCATACGTCATACTCCACATAAAAGTGACATTGAATGAAAAGATGTCCTATATTGACCTATATTAAGACCTGTATTCTATATTGTCTAGAATTGAGCTCCACAACATAAACTAGAGCTCTACAAATGAGTTGAAAGAATCGTGAATGATAATTCAACTTGTATTGATATATATTTTGGAAATAAGACTCAATATTTTATCTGAAGTAGCTTATCAGTATATTTTATTTATCAGTAGGCATTAGTATATTCTATCTGATGTTATAGAATTTCCCTGAAATAGCTACTTTTTATAGAATTTCTCTAAAATGAGTTTAATTGTTATAGAACTTTAATGTAATAAATTTCTTTCAATTCTTGCAGGTGCAACAACATTATCACTCGAGCGGCTCACAAACGATGACGTGGAGCATCAACAACAGCAGCAACAGCAACAACAGCAAAAAGAGCAACGCGTCTCAGCCGCCGTTCAAAAGTTGCCCAACCAAGTTCCTCCCCTTCCGCTACCTGCTCCTGTTCCTCTACCTCCTACCGTTGCTGCTACTGCTCCTGGTACCATTAATGCGCCTGGTAGCATTGCTCCTGGTATTAATACGCCTGCTAGTAATAGATTGGCGAACGTAGGAGGTAGCAACAGCAGCTGCAGCAGTAGCAGCACTAGTGTAAATAGTAGTAGCAGTAGTAGCAGTGCGGCGGCGGTGACGCATGCGGCGCAGAACACGGCGTTGACACGTGCCACCGAGGCGCACAACTACAACATCAAAGTGCAGATGCCCTGTGATAACGGCCCGCTGTACAGTGTCTCGCAGAACAAGATACTGCAGCTGTCCTCCAACCAAAGGTCAGTGTTAACTGAGATTTAGATTGATTTATTCTTTGTAGAATAATTCACAAGCAATGCCGTACACTAGTAACACAATAATAGCTCCCTTCAAATTTCAATTTTGGATTCACAATTTTTGGAGTAAGTTTTTGTCATCCTTGTAAATTTTATTAGATTGAACACAACTCGCCAAACACATGATGTGCATCTGCGCACATTATATAATTATGTTTAGTTTTATCTGGGAAAATGTGTAAGGACGGCAAAAAACCGGACTTCCAAATATCGTAGTATGTGAAAGGGGCAAAGGGCAGATTAATAATGCATCTAAGGAAATGTCGACATCGCACAGTAGGTGTAGTCTAAAGCGTATTCTAAATTAGTTTGGTTACAATTCATGCAACTTTATTTTCCTTATGAAGCGTCGCTTTCACGGGAAATGATCATAACACTATAGAGTGTTGCTTTTGTGTTTTTTTTACTGGGTGAATAGTGATTAGAAGAAAATATTGAAAACAAACAATCATTTCAAATGATGGATAGGGATTGGTTGCTAGTCATGTGTGACATCACAATATTACATTATCAATTGATCATTTTTGTAGTTTTCTATTCTTATTGGTTTTGGATATTGATGGAAGGCTAATGTCCGGTTTTTCCAAGCACACTCAAATTTGAGGGACCCTCAAGTTTACTACACTTTACTACATTTCCTATAACTATCATAGAAAATGTCAGCTGTTCATCAAAATTTGAGGGTCCCTCAACTTTGAGTGTGCTTGGAAAAACCGGGCATAAAGCTTTTCAAACTAAGCTTTAAAAACTTACAGGATTTACAAAATAGCAAATTTTCTAAAATTCCAAATGTTATGGCTCATTCACACCTGTTCAGTGTGAATGACTAATCAGACTAACCTCATTCAGACTAATCTCTATTAGTCTTTTTATCTTCTTGTATCTAGTTAATCCCTGCGTACGTATCTCCTATTTCAAGGTGAATTGACTAAAAAATGATCAGGTGTAGACTAGCCATAACATCAATTTAGAATTTTAATAAATTTAGAAGTTTGAAAACTTTGGATTCAGCCATTGCATTGATGAATTTGTGAGTTAAACCCCACTATGTAATGTTGCATAGTTACATTACATTACAATGTAATGTAAAACTATGTAACATTACAATGTAATGTGAAATGATGTAATTTTAAAGTGAACGAATTATTGTTTGTTACAGTCAAGAGTCTGTGATGGCCGCTTCGGTAAAGCATCGCGTGAACGCTCTGGAAAGCGCGACAGCCGCCGGTGACAGTGTGACGTCATCAACGGTGACAGCCCTGGCTCCCGTCACTCCTGTCACCGCTCGCAAGGCGGCTTCGTCAGCTGGCCTTGTCCTCAACCTCACCTCGCAGTTTGAGGAAGTACCTCCCCCTTCGACACTAGTCAAGAAAGAAGAGCCCTGGGACCCTGGCGAGAGTGATGATAGTAAAGAAGTAAAAACAGTTAGAAAGTTGAGAGGAGTTGATGGTGACCCATTTTCAAATCGGTTAGATCGTGTGTTCGATCGCGAGGAACGAAAACAGCAGAGAACCGTTCCCAGTGTTGTCACAGAAGAGGACGTAGTAACTGTTCCAGTCACCGATAGTGAAGTGTCACGTCAGAGTAGCTGGAGTTCCTACGACAGTGCCGTAGTACTAAGAGACTGCATCTCGCGACAAAGTTCATGGGGATCGGCCGATACCCGTACTTGTACACTACCCTCCAGGAACAGTTCTTGGGGCTCATATGATCTCAGACCTTCCGAATCCTCCACCGGAACCGTCAAACGCACTAAACAGAAACTGGAAGAAGGTAGCGATACCGTGAAACGTGTTTGTGTTACGGACACAAGTCACGATCGACAAAACGAGGACTCGAAAAGTAGCAACAATAAGGAGAACAACAATGGTAACATTACTAGGAGTGTGTCAGTTGATGAAACGAAACTGAGTAACAATACTAGTGAGGAGGTAGCGGTGGAAAACAACAACCAAAAGTGCATTTCGGGAATTGTTAAGAATCTCAAAAAAGAATTTGAAGCAAAATCAGTAGGTAAAAAATCTGACAGATCTTCACCTACTGATGAGGGGAGTAGTTCTAAGGAGGAGTCACGTAGTTTACCCTCGTCACCAGTTAGTGAAAAATCGGATAAACCTCCTCGAGTAACCGCTGATGATTTGTCAGTGAGGAAATTGGTGGGGAAATATGAAGATCGACCTAGATTAAGTTCGGAGAGTGAGAAAAGACTATCACAACCTCCCGTGCCTCTTCGAAAATCCAGTTTGGATGTACAATCCAGGGATAACCACCCTCCCAAACCCTACATCAACCCCATTGTACACACCTTCACCACAGTAGCACCTGTTAAGAGTAGTAATAATAATTTTTCGGTGAAAAGTTCGCAACTGTTGACGCACAACTTGAAGAACGCCGGTCGGCCGCCGACCATTGTGAAGCCGTCCCCTTCGGCAAGTGTGGTAGCGGCCAGCGTTGTGGCCAAGGCGCAAATCAAAAAACAACAGGGAAAAAGTCATCCGCTGGCTAGGCTAACCATTAATAAACGCCACAACAACCCCGTCTACAATACTATGTGAACTGGTTTGAACTGGTTGAGCTAAACATAACCTCTAAACTATGTGGACTGCGTTGTTTACATCGAGCTAAACGTTCTCTACTATAGTCTATCCAAGCAAAGAAGACCCTCTGGCAAGATGGGGAAATGACTCCAACTTGGTCTATATTCGTTCAAGAATTATAAATGTGTAGATCAAATTTTTTCCTACAATTTGAGACCAAATTGATAATTTTCCAACAAATATTTGACCAAGCTGGAGTCATTTTCCCCTCTTGCCAGAGGGTCTTCTTTGCTTGGGCAGACTATACTAAACCATGATGATTATATTATTATACATCTGTTATACAGGTGACTGCCGATCTGATATTGTATCCTTGTAAATTGACTATTAGTAATATTCCCCCTCTACCACTGTTAATGATGATAATAATACGTACAAAATCAATCAATTTGAAAATAATTGAAAACGTTTAACAGACTGCTTTATTGTTGATGAATACAATAAAAACCAACCTCTCCCCCACCTACAATAAATTATTATTACCTGATCGCTGTTATTAAATAGAAAAATATTTATTATCAACAAAATCTAGACACAGTGTTTGTTAACTGATGAAAGCATATTATGAAAATATTTTATTCCCGATGAGATTAATCTGATTACAATAATTTTGAAGATAATGGTACTAAATGTTTAGTCCGCCTCTGAAACGTTTTCATATTTGTATTTGCTTTGTATAGTGTTATAGTATTTATAAATGATTTTGTAAAGTGTATGTCGTGTAAATGTTTTGTTTACAGCGAAAGATAAACGAATAAACTAAATTGTATTTTATTTCAATTTTATTTGTGCCTTGTTTCTTGTGTTAGTTTTAAGAAACCTTACAGTTCAATAATTCACTCCATTCAAGTTACATGTATGATGAATGAATAGAATTGTGAAACATTGAATTTTCACCTAATTTAGCTCTGATATTTTTGACTTCAGATATAAATTGAACCACCTAAATTGATTTCATTGACATCACTTATTCTAATAAGACGAGAGATCCCATCCACTGACTGTTCGATCGTACGCAGTCCACAGCCCAAAAATACATTATTTTTGGACTGTCACTAGATTGGAGCCCTTGAGTATAAACTAAGAAATAGTATCATGAAATAAAATTATTATTGAATTAGGCAGTATTTCTATCGAAGAATGAATGAAAATAAATGTGTTATTCTTTAGAACAATGGCATAATCACAGGTGGTTTTTTCCAATATTTTAAAGTTAGGTTTTCCATAATTATGAAGTTTTAAATAGAGCCTAGCTTGTATTTCGTAGTCTATTTGAATCACTTCCCATCAGAATATAAATCATTTAAATCCAAATCATTTTCGTTACAAAGGACATTCAAGGGTAATAAAATAAGGACACTCCTAACTTTCGTTAGAGTGAACGGATCCTGATAAACAATGTGTTTTCAGCTTGAAAAGACGGTTCTATATTTCATTTATCACATGCTAGAATTTGGTCGAAATTGAAGAATTCCATCACTTAAATTTCACCTTTCTCCACTATTCTAATCTTTTTTCTTTTCCTCTTGGGAAAAATATTATACCATTGTCTTTAATTTGTAGGTTTTTATGATTTTTTATAATGATGAAATTAGTAGCAACTATTTTAGGTGAGTTAATCCTACACCTGCGTACAGGATTTTTCCTTGCAGGTGTAATTAATTTTTGTATTTAAATAGAACGCTTCAATTGCAATATGTTTTGTTTTTCACAACCTTAATAAATTTGATTTGATTTTATTGAAGCTAGAGAAGTAGAGATAGATGAAGCTGAATTTATCAAACAAATTATGAACTGCTAAGCTGGCTTATAAGGACTAAAAAGTCATCCAATTTATGAAACTGGATTTATAAAACAATTCATGAATCGCTAAGCTGATTTAAAAGGACTAGAAAGTCATCCTTTCTTCTCATATTCAATCTTACCATTTTCGCAGGACTTTTCATCCTTCCACAACCACTTTAAGATTGCTTTTATGTTTTTCTAATCTACATTAGTTTTGTATTTATTATGGGGTCCATGGATGAATTGGTCGGATGATATGTCATACGTCAAATTTGGTTGGATGGTATTGGTTTGGTTTAGTTTGGCATCACCAGTTTATGGACCCATTAGTGAAAAACAGTTACTATGTTCACAGTGTTGACCTGTGAACAAACTGCGAAGTTGGATAAAAAAGAGTAATTTCTTGTTTTGATGTTTGGCTGCGACTGATATGATGTCAAGGCTGTACATTGTCCTAAAAAACAACTGCTGGAACTATATATATTTAGGCACCTATACATATTTTACTTCTATATATACAGTCCGTAATCCATAGTATTTTGGATATCTATATTTTGCAATAGGCTATAGTATAATGTATTACACTTCTATATCATGCTGGAAGGAAGTCTGACTTGGAGGAAGTGATCCCCTATTATTTTTTGTTGACCGCTGTCTTGAGAAATAATCTTTATTATGGGATGAAAGCGTCGTTATTTTCTGTACAAGAGCAATAAGCCTACATATTAGCAGAGACAATGTATTATATATATTATAATAATACATTGTCTCTGATAACATATAATAGGCTCTTCGATTGTTATTATTATATATTATAATAATACATTGTCTCTGATAACATATAATAGGCTCTTCGATTGTTAAGGTTTGTTTGTTTGAACAAGTTTAGTTTTGCGCATTTAATTTTTTCCAATCCACGATTAACTTACTTTGAGTGATTTTACTTAGGTACGGTATAGTTTGCGCACACTGAGAAGACTTTATTTATTATAATCCAGGCTCAATGTCTAATCAAATTCATCAATATTCATTATACTTAAACAAGAAAATGTAATAAATACCTAACAAGGTATTACAGTTAAATATCACAGCAGCCTTATGGTATTTTTATTAAAACACAAAAATTAGAATTAAAAAACGTATCTAATCAAGGCTACTTTATTGAAAAATTCCAGAAAAGATTTAGGTATTATATTTTGTTATTTAAAGTCCAGAGTATAAAATTAGGCTAAAGACATACGGTTTTTTTAATTTGGGTTGGGCTTTGTAACCTAGCGCTTAGCCACCGCGACCACTATTCGATCTTTTGTGGCATTACGGTATAAACTTACTGTTTTTAATTTTAAATAATTATCAAAGTACCCTTTTTTAAATTATTTTTTCAATGCATGACATGTTTCAACTAATTATAGTCATTTTCAAATTCAAAATCAACTTACAATATCCTTTTCTGGTAGAAAGTTAGTCTGGTGGTGGTGAATATATTCTAAATTCTACTAATTTATCTTGAATTAATTCAATATAATTTTCACAGCTAAAGAATGTTTAGAATTCAGATAGGCCTCTGTAAGAAACGTATTTTTATAAAATATCTTATAAGAAATGATACCGTATTCTATTGATGTTTTTGTCTTCCGGTGATTTTAAAAATAAAAGTTATTCAATCACCTATTTATGTAACATAACTTATATTTCCTAGAATAAATGTGATTGTTTTCAAGATAAATTATCAATAGAAATGGAAGAGTTCATCTTATGGCAGGTGCGTTTTCAAGGCTCTTCCATTGTTCTATAGCGATCCAAGCATTTCTATTTTTTTAATCTTTTTCTTTTTTAGCAGACTGTTATTATTGATCAAAAATTCAAATAGTTCATTTATTTAAGGTGATTTATGGTAGAAGTCATAATTATTTGATAGTACTACGCTCATCATCCCTCTAGACTCTAGAGTCTAGAATAATATTCAGAGGCATTTGAAGTTGTATAATCAAAAAGCAGTGGCGTTGACTTTGGGGGGGCAAGGCACTTTCTGCCCCCTCAATAATCACTCAGGGGGCAATGTGTGTATTTTGCCCCCCCCAATGTTCATAGGTTACTAGAGAAAAATTTTATCAATTTTTGAGTATCAATTATCAATAAGTAACTTAGGCCTATTGAAAGAATATTTTTGCCATTATCAATTTATTCCAAAAAGCCCAAATGAAACCAGTTTTGAACAATGGACCTGTAGCTATTTTTATTTTATTCACACCTGGAAACTGGACTATGATAGTGTGAAATGATATCAAGCCTACTGTATTATTTTGGTAGGCCACTACAATGTCCACAAACCATCAAAATAGACGATAAGTCTCCTGTTTATTATTTACATTACCCAGCTAGCCGTTTGGGCTTGGATTGTTATAGCCTGATGAGATATTAGTAATCAATTACAACATTTTGCAAGAAATTCTTCAATTCATTCTTGATTTTTTTCTATGTATAGCTCTCCCACTCTTCATTCTTTGAAAATATAATACATATTCTATATAAATACAAAATATAGATAAACAAAACAAACTACATAATAATGGAACTAACATTAGAAAAATTACTTCAGTTTTCAGTTGGCTAGTGAGAGTGGTCGGTAGCAGATGGCACAACCATTCGTGTTTTGTGGATCTCGTGCGATTTTTTTTATAACCGTTTATTAACGTCATAAGTGAGAATGGTGAAAACCCTAATTAAAAACTGAAGTTTCTGTTAAAAGTAAACTAGATAATTTCATGTGTAAGTTGGATGCAAATGTGCCTTCAACCTACACATCGGAGGAAATTCAGTACCGTAGCTTAACTATTACCGGTATTAATTTTTAATTGAGTATTTTTTGGTGTTCAAAATTGAAGAATCACAATTATAATTGCCAATTTTAATTAAATTAATGATCAATAATATAGGGAATTCAAAATAGTTGAATGGATCAGATTATCTCTATACTACAGAATTCAGCACAAAATCACATGAAAAGATGCAGTCCCACTAATTGTGTGTATTCTTGCGTATTTTCACAACCCCCTCCCCAATCCTCGTTTAACACCCCCCAAACTATAATCTTCATGGTGGACTTTGCCCCCCAATATTTTGATGAAGTCGGCGCCACTGTCAAAAAGTAAAATTTCATCATACAGAGTCGACTGTTACCTGTTATTCTTGTGATTAATTATAATTAATTGAAGGACAGAGAAAAAATGAATATTATAAGAAAAAAATATTAAATACATTCAAATATAACTTTCTAAGAATATAAGGATGCATTGAATATAAGAAGACTAAATGAAAGAAGATTTAAATACTGTATAGGAAACTTGAGCGGCAACTCTTATACAAAATAGACTAATAACCACTGTATCAATAACACTACACGCTATTATTATAAGATTATTGCAAGCGATAATACTATATTTATATATTGTTTATATATTTATGATTGTTTACTTTCTCAATGATAAAAATGAGTAGGCTATGTGCCGTACTTTTAATTTTGTGCCAGTTCACAACAATAACAAAAATCTTTTTTTTTGCAAATCTCATCATAAATAATACTCACCTGAAAGCCTGCGGCTGGAGCTGCAGCAAACCAAACTCAAAAGTAGCCGATTGACCTTCAAGTTACGCTGGAAAAACAATGACGTAACAACTATGTATACTAATATACATATATAAAAAATACACACACCACGCGGGGCGTCTAATATTTTTCTACAGCGCAGAATACGCGGCAAAACAACACTCTGCGCGCCGCAAATTCGCAAACTTGAACTCAACGAAAACAAATTTTGCAGAACCCTTTTTGTAAACAAGTTAGTGAATCAAATGCGCGCATAATCAACTGGACAAAAATACTATTTCGCCTTTGTGTCGAGGTGCGTTGTAATTTTTGTAATGTGTTGTTTTTGTGCGTACGTATTTAGTTTGTCCAAGCAAAGAAAACTTTCTGGCAAGATAGGAAAATTACTCCTGCTCAGTCAATATTGGTTCAATAATTATAAATTGTAGGAAACATCCTGATCTAAATTATAATTTTTGAACCAATATTCACCGTGCTGGAGTCATTGCCAGTATCTTGCCAGAATGTCTCCTCTTTCTACTACCCTATGCAAATTAGATAACGGGTAACGGTTAAAATAATTATAGTGGTTTAATATAGCAAGCAAGCTCTTGGGTTTTCCCACTGTATGCTGCCGCATTGCTAAAAGATAAATTTAATATAATTTGATAGTATGTTTTCAATCGAACCCAGTAAATAATCTCACATTCCTCAATCTTAATGAGACAAGATAAGAATAACGTACTTACCCCAGTCCCCAGTGACAATGACTCATATAACTTACCCAGGAATAATAATGGTGACAGATAAGAGTAATTTCAAGAGCCTTATCAATCCGCAGTCTGTTTAATAATACAGTAATGATATGGTTATGAATGAATAAGATAATATAATATAATAATAACGCAATAAGAGATGGCCTTATACATCGATCATATCTTATTGTTTCCTTTCCTTTAGTTCCACTTTAAGAATATGTAAATTTGTTGAGCTCGTCACATAGAATTTTGTATCTGTGACTGAATTAGTCATACTTGTTCATTCAAAAATTTATGAGCGACAATTTCAATTGTGAAAATTAGTTTCATGAAGTTGAAATCAGCAACTGTAAAAGTTCGTCATGCCTTTCCATTCATAATTTCATGAATGAATTGCCGTAGTAAATGACACGAAGGAATTCCCTACAACTTTCTTCTGGTGAATTCCTAAATCTTATCTATGATTCATCAGTTATTTTTGCAGTAATCTGCTCAGTCAATATTGGTTCAATAATTATAGATGCCTTTACAGTCCTTACAAGCAAAGAAGACATTCTGTCAAGAGGGAAATAGGACTTCAACTTGGTTAATATTGATTGTAAAATGATTAACTTGGTCACAAATTGTAGAAAACATTCTGTTCTACAATTTGAGACCAATCTAATAATTTTTCAATCAATATTGACCGAGCTGGAGTCATTTTTCCATCTTGCCAGAATGTCTTCTCTGTTTGGAGAGACTATATCCATGCTCAGTTTGGACCGTGTCCAAATAATACGATAAGATTCATTACTTTAAGAGAAAGACTACAGTAGTCAGTAGTAGATTCCATTCAGTGTTGTTCCTTGGTACAAAATGAGCATTCATTTGAATAATAGTATCCAATTATAGTGATTTGTTCACTTCTTGGTAATCGGAAACCTGTTATCTGACTTTGTTTTTCTTAGAAATGAAAAAAGAACGTGTAATTTCTGATGTAAGAAGAGAAATGATTGAAAAATATCGTAATCATCCGTGTGTATTTTTACTACAAACTTCAAATAATTCATCTCATCATTCATCCGAGCAAACTTATCAAGCTTCTGCTAGAATACATCCTACCTGGATATTCATAATTACGCTATTTAATACTGAAAGAAGAATGGATAATCTCAACATTCTTATCATTTCCATTATTTTTCGTGACTAGTTAAATAGTCAATTAATGAATTAGTAGCCTATTCTAGAAGAGAATCAACTGTTTAGTTGTGTAGTGTGTTTGGTTGCTCGATGAGGGCGGTTGCAAGATTCTTGTGATGTTTTATAGCGCTATGGTTCGCTTTCGGATTGGCGATTGATCAAGGCGAGAGGAACCTACGCTTATGGGGAGCTCATCCCCTTCAAGAAAGTCATATAAATGCATATACGTAATCAATTATATTTTCAACTATTCAGTTTAGTCTCTCCACTATCATAAATAGAAGCCATAAGGGTAATATTACCCTATATCTGTGTCGAAAAAATCGTAAATAATAATAGAGATTGAATAAATATGCAGTTTATAGCGCATGATTATCTTACTTGATTTGATTACCAATGTATAAAAGTAGACCTAATTGCAACTTTTGTACAAAATGTATGTAAATAAATAATGTGAATTGAACTATTTTTAGTGGAAGGATGAAATTAAAAACATTCATTTATGTAAGAACAACTGCCTGATACAGGCAAAATTTATTTCAATTGTAAACAATTTCGCAGTCTACAAAATCTCAATAAAACCTTATACAAAAGTTCAATATTTTATGGTAACTTAAACTAATAATGTAAAGCGTAGTTATTATTAACTTAAGTTATTATTAACTAAATTAACAATAATAAAGCGTAGTTATCGTTAACGAGTAACGTTCTCGTTGGAAAATTTGTCATAAAAATTCAATCAATTTGGTCATTACAAATAACAGGGTCTTCGAACAATCTTATCAAACAGACACTTGAAAGTGGATTTCGCATACAAAATGAACGGAAATTACCTTATAAGAAAGTAAGTTACTAAAAATAGTACAATAATAACAATATATTCTACTATCTCAATGATAAAATGGAATAGGTAGTATAGCCTTATTTGTTTTCAAACTCGAAAAGACTTGAGAATGTCATTTATATCACGGATATCATTTTTCATTTTGGATGAGCTCTAAGGTATCTTGAACCGCTGTAAAAAAGATTTATCTAGGCACTTTTGACATAAGTAGCACAGTTAAGACTTATTATTCAAGTATAGAATTTTCTGGCTCATGAAAAAATTGTTAATTTTTGTTCAAGTATCTGTAATTTCAATATTCCAAGAAACTTCCAATTCAGGTCAATTGAATGAATTGAAGTAGGCTAGTCTAAAATATTGAAAAGCGTTCAAAAATTTCAAATTTTGCATGAAATCCTCCTCAAATAATAATGCTCATCAAATTCTTTCAAGATTGCTAAAAAGATGTTGATTGGTGAGTTGTAATATTAATGTTTTATTACTTGAAATTGACATATATCAGTACGGTACGTAATGCTTTTTTATAAAATTGCTATAATTTATCATCAAATGCAAATTAAACTATTTTTAAATGCGTTCCCAAAAATCTAACAATGTTATCAACTTTAATTCTTATAACTGAAAATTATTTATGTAACATGGAAGAGTTAACACTGCGTAGTGAATTCTCCTTATTAAATATCATGGCACATCATTTTTTATTACAATATTCTCATTTTTACTGCTTTGCAAAAGGGATAAGAGATACAATTTACATAATTTCATGACAAAATATTGGTTCCTTTCATAAAAAATTCTCTGTTGGAGCATGGAAGACACATTTTTTCATAGGCCTAATTATGTTAATATTTCTCGAATTTTTTTAATAGACAAAAATAACTAAACAACTTTTTAAAAATTTAGCCATTGTAACTAACATTTATCAATACGAAAAGTACTGTAGAAGCCAGTTATAGATATATATTTTCAAGTTCATTCTAATCTCCTATAGCCTACTAATCAACCAGACTTCAAACTTTGAGATCATTTTCAATCCATAGCATTTTCCAATGTATCTATTCTAGTTCACATCTAAATCTTTTGAAAAACTGAATGTCATCAAAATTTTGTTTTCTTTCCCAATTCAATTTCAAGTTAGACACAATAAAAATTGTTTCTAATGGAACACGAAAATCCCAATTTGCTTCAAGAGATCTAAAACTGGTTTCTACAGCACATAACTTGGAAATTCATGAAAATACAAATTTGATCCCTTTATGAAAACATTGACTCATATCAACATTTTCTAAAACATTCACATTACAAATTTCTGCCAATCTTCCCACAGACAGCAACTCTAGAACTTCTCACTCCTCTAGCAACTCTATGACCAACCATAGAGCTCCAAAAACTCAAAAACTCCTTACATCTTTTTCTAGAACATCTGAAAAATTTTCACGGAAACCTCTCACACAAATTCCAGAAGCTTCATTTAAAGGTTCTACAGAAATACAGAAACCTTTTCCACAAGGAACCTCTTTTTCAACTTCAACTCACATGAGAATTAATTGCCTTTTCTAGGTCTAACCACATCTTCTTGTCACAAGCACGAGGGTTATCTCAGTAGTAGCAACCTTCCAAACACAAAGGTCATCTCAAGAGAAGCAACCTCCGAACACAAGGGTCATCTCAAGAGTAGCAACTCTTAAAACACAAGGGTAATCACATTAGTAGCAACCCTTCAAACATGAGGGAGATATCAATAGTAGCAGCCCTCAAACACAAGGGTCATCTCAGTAGTAGCAACCCTTCAAACATGAAGGTAATCACAATAGTAGACACCTCTCACAAGGGTCGTCTCAAAAGTAAAAGCACATTCCAGTTCCTACGCCAAAATCTAGGTGGCAGCAGCAGCATCCGATGGCGTAGTTGCCTTGACCCGATGCACAGGGATCACAAACACGGCTAAACGTCTCAGCGACTTGACTGCTCCCGCCTTGGGCGCCATTTTTTCAGGAGCAACACTCTCCTTGTAGGAGGGGGGCGCAAAGAGGTGGTAGGGTGGGGGCGGGGTGTCGGGCGGGCGATACGCCTGGTGTGTGAAGGAGCTGGCGTAAACCTGGTTGGCGCCGTAGTGTCTGGTGTAGAGGTGGTTGCCGCAGCACCATTCGGAACAGGTGACGACAAGGAAGAAGGTGATGAGACCGCTGAATGCGCCCAGGTACCAGATGACCGACCAGGGATCGGTGTCTTGCTCCTGGTCATCTAGAGTTGTAGCTTCTGAAACAAAAGAGATGGGGAAATTGATTAATTTGAAAGGATAATTTCCAACATAATATTTGTCATTATTAATAATGTGCAATCACAAATTAGACCATAAGATCATAATTTAATCCGATAAATTATAAGTTATTGTAGGGGAATGAAAACTCTTTCCATATTTTGACTTTTGAACAACATTGTCTTTATAAAAATTTATTTGAAGAGAAATAGTACAGGCTTTGCCTAGTTTTTCCTCCTGATTCAAGTGTTCTGTATAAAATATTTTCCAATTTTTATTGAAAATTACAGTTTAAAAATATAATAAATCATGTTCCAATAGTTGAAAATCTCACATGCTCAAACTGTTAAACCGTACTTATCAGTGGGAATAGGAAATCACTAATAGTTCGATTCGTAGAATAGAACTATTAATAGTACTAGGCCTATTCTATTCTCACTGGATCTTATCGGCACAGTTAAATTTACAAATAATAAAAAACCGGTATTCTTGTTGGGGATAAAAATAAACACATTAGCATAATGAAATCAACTTATTGTTTACCAAATCGCACCTACTAATTTACATAATAAGCCGGACTTTCAGACACATACTACGCATCAAAGAATAGTCCATAGAACGCTCAAGTCTTTGTCTGTCATACAGTATAATAATGCTAATGTATGAATGTCTTGCATGATGATTTGAAAATGATCGAATAGCGCGTCAGATATAATCTGTTCAAGCAAAGAAGACATTCTGGCAAGATGGGAAAATGACTCTACTCTAGCTCTGTCAATATTGGTTAAAAATTTATCAATTTGGTTTCAAATTGTAGATCAGAATGTTTCCTACAATTTGAGATCAAATTTATAATTTTTGAACCAAAATTGGCCGAGCTGGAGTCGATTTCCCATCTCGCCAGAAAGTCTTCTTTGCTTGGACGGTCTATAATATAGTGACTGACTTGCCATGACCTAGACTTGTGAAATAGAAGAGCGGAAACCAAGGCCTTTGTTATTTCTTATTATGAGCATCAGTACACCACTCTGATTGCAAAAGACCGCTACACATATTTATTTGTTGGCTGTTTTCAACTCTATAGCTGATTATTGAGAGACAACGGTCTTCTCCATACACATCATTGGATACAATGGCTATAGTCTTGATAATGTCGATTTGAAACACTTCATAATTCATTATTAGCTTTCTTTATATAAAATTATATTATGTAAAAGTATGATTGAATTGATAAAAATTATTATTGATAAATAATATAAATTACCGTTTAAGAAACTGGAGCTTATTTTTTGTTCAATTTCCAGTAGGTATAGTATGACCAAGCAAAGAAGAGCCTCTTGAATGATGGGAAAATGACTCCAGCTTGGTCAATATTGATTTTTAAATTATCAATTTGATCTCAAATTTTAGGGAACGATTTGATCTACTATAAAGACCCCATTTATTATTCTTCAACAAATATTGACCAGGCTGGAGTCATTTTCCCATCTTGCCAGAGGCTCTTCTTTGCTTGGTCGGACTATAAAAATTATTTTGTGAATTGAGACTAGATAAAGACAACCTATATTGTCTATGATAATAAACCAATTCTCAAATTCATAGCAAGAGAAGTTCTCAGTGTCTAATGGATTTTTTGCCAATAATTTTTATATGGTCCGACTTTTATTAAAATTACAAAGATATTGTATTCATTTGACTACTCAATATTTCGTCGATTACCTCAGAGAAATAGTTGGAATAACAATAATAATGTCTTATCTAATAGGAAACTTTACCCAAAAGCTTTACCTTGTTATAGGTTTTTCAATCAAGTTAAATATTTGCGGTATGATAAGAAGTAAGTTATTCAATTAAACAAGAAATGGTGAAAATAATTTCAGATTTGAATGGTTTTATCAACTGTGTCAAAAATAATGATGATTTCTTATTTCCTAGTTTTTAAATTCATTCGACAATGGGAGTTTGATTTTCACAATTAATTAGTTTCACAAATCATTATTTAGTTTACATCCAGTTTCGTTTCCTTATACAATAGAATAGGGGGAAATCAGGAAATAGATTATTTAATTTTTTCTTCAATATTATTCTCAACTTTACAACTGATTTTGGAATGATAAAAAGTTAGTAAGAATTGAAATTTATTACAGTATTATTATTGTGGAATATTGCTGTTGATAAATCTCTAAAACCTTAATCTTTGATTATCAAATCCTCCAATAACTACAGGTTTTTTCAACCACCGGAAATAGTTTCAGAGAACCTTCAGTCTCAAATCATTTTCAAATTCTAAATAACCTTCTGCAATAGATCTGAGTGATCTTTTGATCACTAATCTATTTTATCTATTCAAATAACCGTCTTACTGAGCAGCCACTATAATATGTGTAACTTATTCCGTCTTGGCGTAGTATGTGCAAGATAGGGAAATACAATGTTTTCCAAGTCGAAAGTTACAACAAATAGAGTATAATTGGGAAGCTAGAAGCACTGAGGACGGAAAACGGTCTCTCTAATCCCTTCTCTGTGCTAGAAGCAAAGAATCCGACTCTATTAGGTAAACGCTGTACAAACGCACATATTAAAGTTTCAGAATTTGGACGCAGGAAGGTCGATCTAATCTTTTGTCTATTTTTGGTAAACAATGTTCTAATGACTTGCGTCTGTGTATCGTTAAGTTAATGACTTTTTCGTTGATAAACTATAGTTGATCAACTGCATTTCCTGTAAAGTGGTGAGAGTGTGTCAGAGCGAGTTTGTTTAAACGTTTTAGGCCTGTTATTTTTTCATTCTTTTGTGATATTTTCAGAGTTTTATCTTGGAGCAGACGAAAACGATTTGCGTCAATAGAATTTTGTTGACGAGATGACAAAGGCATTGAACTGTATTTGAAATTTATCCATTTCGGTGGTTGAAAATTTAACACGTTTATTGAAATGTGCATGGTTTCCTACAGAAATCAGATTATATTTAATGTTTTTGTTTACTAATAAATTTTTATTTACCCTATACAATTATAGAATCTGTTCCTCTTTTATTAATTGTTATTTTCCAAGAGCTACCAAATCACAATCATTTGAGTTTAATTAATTCTGGGTCAAATTTAATAGATTTTAATTTTTTTCACAAATTAATCGTATTAGTTTCGAAACTTATCCTTGTATTTATTTATTATTTATCCCTATCCTCATCCATCTGTTCTATTTTTTATTTGAATTATCTAACTTACAATGAAGATTTTTTAATGAGCACTACTCAATGTGTAAAAGTGTAGGATGTTTCATTTTTACATAGTTTTTCACCTAGTTTATTTAAATTACTGTCACTAATAATATAATGTACCGGTACGCACTTTTTCTATATTAATTTATTGTTTTGAAACGATTAACGCTCATTATTTCTATTTCTTGATTTATATTTCATTTGGTTTTCACTATAGTATGATTGCAAATATCTAGTGGAATCGGGTTTTCCATTGTTTCAGTATTACTTTCATTTTCTGTTGTTTATTCATTATGTTATATTGTTATATTTCAAGTGCAGATAAATTTCTATTCTGTTATATATTCAGTTGTAACCTCACCTAAATTTGTTCCGTTATTCAGAATTGATTCCTCTTCAATGTCGGTGGTGAAAATCTTTCCGTTCTGACTCTTGAAAAGCAGGAAAATCCTCTTGTCTCTGACATTGGCTGCTGCACTTGTGTCCAGTTTTTCAGGCGATTTCGACATGTTGTCTTCCTCTGTTGCAGCTGAAAACCATAAGAGGGAATACAAATTAGTCAAAATTACATTACTGTAGTTAAAATCAATATTCAAATTGATTAGCGAAGACAAAAGAAACTATATTTTCGGTACCGGTTTCGGCAATGATTTGATTGGATAAATAATATTAATCTTCTCTGATATACATCAATTGACCACAAAATATAGTTTCCAAAATTGTCAATTATTTATTAAAGCATTGGCCAATAGTATTCGTCTATTTTTAAACAAAAATAATGGCTGACGAAGCTCCTCTTCAGGAGTGAAATGCACCCCACTTCACTATGCCAAAAGTAAGTGATTTACTAAATTTACATTGAAATACAAGTCGTTTTCTACTATATAAAGAAAAAATAATCCTTTCAAAAAAGGTAGTTTAGCCATAGTAACTAGTAACCTTCACAATTTTTTTCTAAATCCCAACTATTTGTCTATTCTAACGAACACTATTCAGCAATAAGGAATTAGCTAAAATATCCTAGTTTGAAAACACTCAAAATATTCTAGTTTGAAAACAGGAAACTCGCCGCCATTTTAGAACTCGACTTTCACGTTGCCAGCCTTGGCAATAAACCATCTCTGATGTAAATTCCGACTTGAGTAGCATGTATAAGATGGGGGAATACAATGTATATTGAGTTGAAAGTTACATCAAATAGAGTATATAACAGGTTTTCTCCGCGCGGAAGTGGCAGTTTTTGATCTCTAACAAAACCGTTTCCCTTGTAAATTTATTCGTTCGAACCACGTGGTTGTTCCACATAACCTGCAAGGACTTCTCTTGCGCTGGGTGTGTGAGAAAGGACTTTCAGCAATTACAATGGAAACTAAGCTACGTGGCCTGGTCACGTAGGCCCGGCGTTCTAATCAACTCTAACCTCTTTAGTCTTTTTATAGGCCTATACTAACTAGCCACTTCATTGGTCCATTCATTTTTCGTTCAATGTAGCATGCAACATGTGCTAATAAAACGGGTTGAACGGTCCAACAACTTTACTTTGCGTGCTATCGCATACTATAATAGCCTAATCTGTGGTGTGTTCGACATATATGCATGCTACTACATTTGAAGTAAGCAGAGTTCAGAAATTTGTTCGTTCATTAGTATATATATAGAGACTGTACAGTCTCTATATGGGCGTATTATTACCCTTGGTAGGTAGGCTATTATTATATTACCATCCTTTTTTTTTAATAGAATCAACTTTTAATAAAAATTAGGTAGAGAAATTTAGTAGCCTCTTTTTTCACTTCCAATTAATTTCAATTTGATTTAGACTTTGGTTCATGAAAAATTTTACAGCCTATGATTGATTGTAAGAGAAATTAAACTTTGTTAAAAAGTATTCAAGATAAACTGAATTTATGAAAAAAATAATACAAATTGAACTGAATTTATGAGCAATCAGAACACATAATGATTTTAAACTTGATGGAACGTGGCTTGAAGTCAAGCTATATGGGATTTGAAGAGGAAGAGAATTTAGGTGAAAAGTAGCAAGAAGAAGTGATGGAGGCTGATAGATGAAAATTATTGAAACCTATTGAGAGGAAAATTTAAAGAAAATATTCTACAAGAGAAAACGGAATGATAAAACAGTTGAATGTTGTAATAAAGAAACGTGGTCAGAAATATTGAACGATTCCAGATGCAACAAGTACAAAGAACACCCGTTGCTTTGGCAGATGTGGTCTGTGTGGCAAGAGGAAAGAGAATGGGAAGCAAGAGCCAAGTTGAAAGAAATGTTGAACGAAAATGTAGTTGGACTCTTTTTTGCTCCTGCCAGTCAGACTATGAAGTCTCTAATCTCTACTAGGGTCTGTCCATCCTCTCTACTACTATACTGAGAAAACATGCATGCCCAGATTACTAAACACAATGCAAAGCTGTATTTAGAGAGCTATAGGTATAGAGTGGACTTATCCAGTCCAGCAACCTATTATACATAGGTATAAAGTTCAGGCAAGTTGTACCGGTTTTGTTTCTTTTAGTTTCCAAACAAAACCTGATTCTGCCAGCCTGCCGAGTCAAAGCAAAGTTCACGTTTGTAAAAAGTGTGTAAAAATCTAAAAATAGCAGCTGCCTGAGAATGGAGAGTAACGTGGATTTTATTTCAAAATTTTAGTGAAAATTCTGTTTTGGAATTTTTGATTTGATTTAGAGAATATTTTTTGAAAATGAGGGAAACCGTTTTAATAGTGCAATTTGAACTTTGAACCGTTTTAATGTGAGGATATGTTTCTATACTAATTTGCAACTATACTATAGTACTAACAGCACTAAGACCTCGATTGCCTTTTCAACTAGATAGCAACAGATTTTTTTTCATTTTTGTTACACAGAAAAATGAGTTTATAAGACAGAGGAAGGAGTTATTCGATTTAGATAATTTTTTTATATTCATACTTTTGATTTATGAGGGTAGGCTAACCATGAACATATTTTATTACATTACAGTAAAAAATGAAAACTGTAGCATTTGAAGAAACAAAATCTTTCCCAATCAATAAAATACTAATGTCAATAAGATGCAAATTAGTACAAACTTTGAAAAATTCAATTCAATTCTAGTTCTGAATTTGAAATTTTTAAATTGAATAAATCCAAATCAAATTGAAAAATGTTAAGTTAATAAGAAATTTCTCATTATTATTATTCTTCGCTTATATCAAAGAAATGTTCTTCAAATATCTAAACAATGGAAAAAGAAGAAATAATGAATAGAAAAATTGAGAAAGCATGAAATCTGGGAAAGCCGGCTGACAGATGGAAAAGCCGGTTTCTCAAGTAAAAAATTCCGGTAATTCGAATAAAATTAATAAATCCTATCGGATAAATGAAATAGAGGGAGCTATTACACTATAAACAATTTTCATTATTGAAACACATATAGATTCTCTCACCTTTGTTTTTGAGCACAGCACAGTCCGACAACGCTATGAAGAATAGAAAGTAGACGGTGAGATCAATCATGCAATGCATTTTGCCGCGCCTTTAGTTTTTCAGATCACCAACGTGTGTAATAAACTAACAAAATGAGATAATCAATTCCCTAGCTTTTGAAAAACTAGCCGAGAATCAACTTTTGAGATGAGTTTACGTTCACAGATGGTCTAAATCAGATCACTGGGGGGTTTCAAAGGGCGGTTATTCGTGGTCTAGAAAGCGAGTCTGGCTGTTACTGACACAGATTTGAAAGTTTCCAACTGAACTGATGCCGGTGTGTGAGCGTGCGACGCTTATATGCGCTCCCTACCACTGGCGGAAAAAATGTGACGTCACACTCAGCCACTTGAGCGCGCGTTTTGTTTTGAATTTAAATTTTAAACCGATAGTAGTGTTCTTTGGACGTTTGACGCGGTCGATTTTGTGCTGGTTCTCTGCACGTAGGCAAATAATATATCATGGAACACATGAATTTATTGAAAAACGAATAAATGATTATAAGATGTGGAAGATCTTAATAGTCTTTGTTTTAACATAATAATGGAACACATAAATCTTGGGATATGGGATATATGGGGCTATGTCCACTTGGTCCCCGACATGACTAAACATGGGATTTGAATATACCAGAATATTGTTCTATTTTTGTACCATTTTGTACCACAAAGAAAAATTTTTGTACCACCACCCTAACTGAGATAATAGCAATTTTAAAGTCGGGGACCAAGTGGACACTCTGTCCCCGACATTGGAAAATTGCAAATTTTCTTTTACCATAATATTGTTCTATTTTTGTACCGTTCATTTCCACCAAGAAAAATTTTTGTACCACCACCCTAACTGAGATAATAGCGATTTTAAAGTCAGGGACCAGGTGGACACTCTGTCCCCGACATTGGAAAATTGCAAATTTTCTTTTACCATAATATTGTTCTATTTTTGTACCGTTCATTTCCACCAAGAAAAATTTTTGTACCACCACCCTAACTTAGATAATAGCAATTTCAAAGGGAAATTGTGGACCAATTTCGGGGACCAGGTGGACACTCTGTCCCCGACATTGGAAAATTGCAAATTTTCTTTTACCATAATATTGTTCTATTTTTGTACCGTTCATTTCCACCAAGAAAAATTTTTGTACCACCACCCTAACTGAGATAATAGCGATTTTAAAGTCGGGGACCAGGGGGACACTCTGTCCCCGACATTGGAAAAATGCAAATTTTTCTTTTACTTATTGGAAAATCGCAAATTTTCTTTCACCATAATATTGTTCTTTTCTTGTACTATTTCGTTCCACTAAGAAAAAGTTTTGCACTACCACCCTAACTGAGATAATAGCGATTTTAATGTTGGTGACCTGGTGGACGCTCTGTCTTTAATAATGTGTGTTGGCAAGTGAAAGTGAGAGCGACAAGAGAGCAAGAGAGGGAAATAGAAGTGGAGAAAGAATAATGGGAATAAGTTTTTTGTCATGCGAAGGGTAGTCCTTTTGTCCAAGACAGGCCTGCCTCACCCATAACTAATTGTTATAGTTGAATGGGAGGAAACAAGCTAGGCTTGACGAAAAAGTTAGCTAGACGAAATAGTTATGACGAACCTTGTGAAGTAACTTATATTATTTTGTTAAAAAATTAACATTAGAAATTGTCCTTGATAATATTTCTTCAAGATGTCCTTATATTAACAATTTAATAAATCAATATTTAATAAGTTTAGTATTAAAAAATATCATGATATCTGAAAAAAGAACAAAATTGACGAAGGTTGAGACTATAATAACAAGGACTATTCAACTATTGTTAGAACAGGTAGCCATTTCTGAGTATTATGTGAGTCGTTTGCTGGTCAAAACACAATTCAGTGACCCTGTCTCATTCACTCTTTCTTCTTCTACTGTAATTCACAATTACTACTACTGGAATTCACAATTGAAAGGAACACCAGTTTCGATTCTTACATTCCCATTCAAAAGTAGCAGAATGAATTCTGAATACATGAATTTGTAAGGAAGGCCCGTTTCCGCCAAAACAGAAACTACGTTTGATTCTGAACAACCAAAATATAAATTATTCATAATAAATTCTTTAAAATAATTCATAAAAATCAATAAATTCTTTTTGAAAAGTGTTCAACTGAGATTTCTTGAAAAACGTTCTATTTATGGATTTACAATAATTATTACCGATAATATGATTTTGATGTATTATTACAAGGAAAAATACACATCCTTCCACGTATATGAATTTTTCAAGACAAGCTTAGAGTGGTAGAAAAAAGCATGAACAACAGGAGAGGAGTGTGCCAGTACAGACGTTGTTATATTTTTCACAACGAAGTTGAGTTCAGTGACATTCCGCTTCCCTGACTATTGATAATACCTAATACTGAATACTTTCCATTTAGGTCAGCTGTTTATTTTACACCCTCTTCCACAATAGAGCTGAAGAATGACAAGATCCTTCAACAATGTCACAATGCCCGTTCATATTGCCAGACTTAGGCCGCCCACTCACGCTACGATCGATCGCAGCGATCTGATCGCCGGCGACCGATCGAAATTGGTTCAACGACCGATCGCTACGTAAATGGGGTAATCTCAAGATCAAAATCAGATCTCTCGATCGATCTCACTTGAAACAAGTGAGATCTGATCTGCATATCTTGATCTGCGCAGACAAATCGCTACGTGAGTGGTGTGATCTGCAGATCTTCTGACAGATTTCTTCCCCCACCACCATATTTTCAGTCACCACGTGACTCACCCAACACATGAATGAACCACCACGTGGTTTGCTTCAGTAAGAGTCAAACCATTCAAGGGAGTACGTGACGTAAGTTAATACGTGTTTCAAGGCCGATATTACACGGTATTCTCATCTCTTTTCATATGATACAGTAGAACTTTGATAATAATAATTCTTACCTCTATAATTATATACTCTATAATTACCTCTTATTATTCTAAGAGTAATTATAGAGCTTGGTCCCTTGTAAAAAACATTGAAAACAATGTATTTCATATGTGAGTTATATAACGAGAAGAAGTTGACATTTCAAGAAAAATACAGGTAGTTTTTCAATCATTGATTATCATTGTTCAAATTAGGAATAACCTTTAAAAAACTTGATATTTGATTGATAATTGAAAACTTCATTGATAATGTTTCGTGTGCACTTATCATAATAATTTTTGTGTTATTATTACTGTAAGATTATTGTGATTGTAAAATCATTACAGAAATAGTTAACTTGGTTACGATATGCATACAGTCCTTGTACGCCTGTATGGTATCTCAGCTCATCATCTAATTATCACTATTTGTTCAATGAGATAAGTTTAATTTTTTCTTCAAGTTCATGATTCCTGAGATGTCAGGCTCCATACTTGACACATTCACTCCAAAATCACTCACTGCTAAATGTTGCAATTAGATGACTCATATCTGGTAATAACAATCTAGCCCAGGCGCCCAGCTGGACAATTGAAATAATAAACAATCAGATAAGGAGACCGATTGTCAAATTTTATGGTTTGTTGACAATGGGTAAGTAATTTTTCAAAATATTGCAGTATTCACCAGTTCACTGTAATAATACATATTCAAATACAATCAAAATGTATTTGTTTCAACCAAACAGGAGAATACATTACTGTATGTACAACTTTCTATCCTTTTTTAAACCTTCTACAACTTCTATATTTGTTCTACCTCTTTCCATAATTCTTATTTTCGATAGTTTGTAACCTTTCATAATTCGCGGCTGCATGTGAACACACACTGCATCAGACATTGTGCTTTCAATTTTTGCCGTAAGAGAGAGCCACATGATCTCTCTTGATCGAGAGATCAATCGCTACGTTAGTGGGGAGAACACTGATACGATCAAATCTCAGAGCCAATTACGATCGGTCGCCGGCGATCAAATCGCTGCGATCAATCGTAGCGTGAGTGGCGGGCTTAGAAACAACATACGATACTAGGCAAGAAACAATATTTCTGGACAATAAAAGTTGGACTTTGGAACGATTTTCGTTAGTGCAGCGGTTCCCAACTGGTGATAAGCGACCCTTGCCAGAAGGGTCCGCTGAATATAGTAATTATGAATTAGAATGAAAATATATACTGTATTAGTACATAATTTATCTGAGAACAGATTTTGAATTGAAGAAATTCCTCAATCTTCACATTATTCTCATCAAGTAATTTGATATTATCATGAACTTGATTTGATTTGAAAGAATTTGAGTTACACTTAGTATTGCTCAAAAACTGATGAAGTGAGTAGAAGGAGTTTGAAAAAATAAAGCGCAAGTAATTAAATCATGGAAATATTTGCTTTTTGTTATTATCTGGAATAGAAAGCCTATGGTTGAATTCTATAAATGCTGTTTCAAAAGGTTTTTTTTTACAAGAATCTTTTGGGGGAGGACCCTCAAATCCAGGCCCGGACTGGCCCGCCGGCCCACCGGCCCGTGGGCCGGTGCGCCCTTCAATCTTGCGCCCCTTGCGCCCTCCAGTAACTTATAGAATCGAAATATGGTCCAGATAATTTATTGAGATACAAATTCGAACTTGAAATTCCTTTAGAGAATATAGAAATAGAGTATTACGCATGAAAGAATGAGCTATAGTTTTATACCTCATTTTATTCTCGGTAGCGTATTGACAATTTGCCTGTCGCTCGAGGGCGCCCAGTAGCTCAGACTGGGATCCCATAAATTCTCTAAGAAGCGCCCCATTCATGAGACAAAATTTAAATTCAAATGAATGGAGTACATCATTTTCAATCTATCAAAAAATCCTCAATTACCACTATTTGTAGCTGCAATAATCCAAAATCCGCTTTTTTGTTTTTCATTTTTCTGTAATTTAAAATTTTGAGGCTGCCTTTATAAGGGTACTTTATTAGTGTCTGATCTTATGCAAAGTAAGAAATTGAATGCAACCAGTTAGGAATTTGTAACTTTGATGATTATTGAGAAGCGAAATAAGATAAAGAAAACTTAATTTTATAACTTCAAAGAAATAGAAATAGAATAGACTAGGATGTTGTTAACGTGTTTTAAACTAGGTGATATTGTTGAAAATTTGATTCTAAAGAAAAAATTTTCAGTAGGTAATGTTTTCCTCTAAAACGAACCCAAACCTACCAAATCACGAAACATTTGAAGAACACGAAACAGACAAGTAGGCGTTTTTAAAAAGATTGAGGGTATAACAGCTGTAGTTTAGCTTCTAGAAAAGTTGCAAGAATTTCCATTTTCTAAATTTCCAGAGTTCAAAATGTTCAAGGTACTTAAATTATCGATTATTCTTGTTTATGAATAACCTCATGAGATAACCTCATTTTCCACAAATGGAGTTCTTTTAAAAAGTTCATTTGAAAATATAATTTTTGATTTCTAAAACTTATTGTTGACTACTAAAACTAAAACACTTCACAAAATCACTACAATCACTGTTGGTGAAGAGATTCACATAGAACTATAAAAATATATATTTTCTAGAAAAAATTGATCAATTAGGATTTGTGTTAATATTTTGATGTGGATAACGTGTTATTATATTGAGTCAATTTATTGAATACCACAAAAGTAGCACAGTTGCGTAAAAATCAAATTTGAAATGAAACTAATTAAACTAATTGAAATGTTGAGACCGAATTGACTTTGAAAATGTATATGGACTCTGACAGAGTATTTCAAATTGATACGTGGTTCCCTACTCAAGATATTAGATATATATTCCAAGAGTACAATTGCCACAAATCGCTATTATCTCGGTTAGGGTGGTGGTACAAAAATTTTTCTTGGTGGAAATGAACGGTACAAAAATAGAACAATATTATGGTAAAACAAAATTTGCAATTTTCCAATGTCGGGGACAGAGTGTCCACCTGGTCCCCGACTTTAAAATCGCTATTATCTCAGTCAGGGTGGTGGTACAAAAATTTTTCTTGGTGGAAATGAACGGTACAAAAATAGAACAATATTATGGTAAAAGAAAATTTGCAATTTTCCAATGTCGGGGACAGAGTGTCCACTTGGTCCCCGACTTTGAAATTGCTATTATCTCAGTTAGGGTGGTGGTACAAAAATTTTTCTTGGTGGAAATGAACGGTACAAAAATAAAACAATATTATGGAAAAAAAAAATTGAAATTTTCCAATGTTGGGGACAGTGTCCACTTGGTCCCCAACGGGACAGTGTCCACTTGGTCCCCAACGGGACAGTGTCCACTTGGTCCCCAACTTTAAAATTGCTATTATCTCAGTTAGGGTGGTGGTACAAAAATTTTTCTTGGTGGGAATGAACGGTACAAAAATAGAACAATATTATGGTAAAAGAAAATTTGCAATTTTCCAATGTCGGGGACAGAGTGTCCACCTGGTCCCCGAGTTTAAAATCGCTATTATCTCAGTTAGGGTGGTGGTACAAAAATTTTTCTTGGTGGAAATGAACGGTACAAAAATAGAACAATATTATGGTAAAAGAAAATTTGCAATCTTCCAATGTCGGCGACAGAGTGTCCACCTGGTCCCCGAAATTGGTCCACAATTTCCCTTTGAAATTGCTATTATCTAAGTTAGGGTGGTGGTACAAAAATTTTTCTTGGTGGAAATGAACGGTACAAAAATAGAACAATATTATGGTAAAAGAAAATTTGCAATTTTCCAATGTCGGGGACAGAGTGTCCACTTGGTCCCTGACTTTGAAATTGCTATTATCTCAGTTTGGGTGGTGGTACAAAAATTTTTCTTTGTGGTACAAAAAGGTACAAAAATAGAACAATATTCTGGTATATTCAAATCCTATGTTTTGTCATGTCGGGGACCAAGTAGACATAGCTGATATATGGTTATGGGGTATGGAAAACCATGATAATACTTGTTCAAAGGAAGGATAATCATGATCCACAACATCTTAAAATCATTTTCTAGTCATTAATCCACTACAGCTATAAAGTAGCCAATAAAATTTTTGACACTAGTAGAATAAATTGAATAAAATCACTCAGCTCATGAATCTATAACAGAAATAAAAATATACTATGCAGCGTCTTTCTCCCTTGGCTTTGAATGTTTGTGAGCAATAAAAATGAATATTTTATTTAAGGATAACAAACTTATTTTATTTTAGAATACTGTATTATTTTTGATTCTCTAATATATGAATAATGTGCGAAAACACCATAGAACTATATGTATTCTTTGCTTAATGAAAATCAATCATAACTCTTAGAAAAGACTATTGATATCCATGAAAAATGGATAAAAAATTAATTAAAAAAAAAATACTCTTTTACTTCTGTTCTGCTGTTCTTATTAAATGTTAATGTTTTTCTATTTTTTCAATACACTTATTCAATTGAGTGGTAGAAAGGACTTTCTATTCCCAATTCCAAATAATAAAGGGTATTTTATTCTACTTTTCACAAAATCTAATTTTTGTCAATCATCATAGAGCCTGATACTTTTAGAGCTCTGATATGATGATTATGCTTTACATATACCGTCACAGAATAAGCTTTCATATTTTTATTTGTTAGTGACATGAATTCGGAAGTAAAAATATTTGAGAAAGTACAGAGAAAGAGGCGGAAGAGAAATGAAAGAAGAAAGCAAAAAGAGATGGTGAAAGAAGGAAGATGATGAGTGGCAGGAATTCTAGTTATTGTCAACAGATTAATAAGCAATATCATTCCATTGACATCAATACTGAAAGATCAGCAGAGCCTAGCAATAAAGTCTCTAGTAATATTCCAATAGCCCATGTCATAGACATGGATCAATTATTTCATTTATAACTACTTTGTTATTGATAGCACAAAATCTATTATGGAAATTGTTTTTAAAGCTTATAGATCTGATATTTTTTTCAAATATATTGTTTGAAAGTGAAATTGACTCAATTACTTCAATGAAATCTTTTAAAACAGCTACCGGTACTCAAACGTTTGTATGAAATATGATAATTATGTATGATGACAAGGGTGGATGAAAATTCATAAATTAGTAAAGTATCAAGTGGAGTTCAGAAAAATAGTAGGCAACCCACTTTTGACTTCATTTCATAAAAAAATTATAGTCTGTACTCTAAACTCCTCTATGTTCCTTTTTAGAACCAGAGTAAAAACTAGCTAGCCTATATTTATAGTTTGTCAGTCCAAGCAAAGAAGACATTCTGGCAAGATGGGAGAATGACTCAGTTAATAATGATTGAAAAATTATAAATTTGGTCTCAAATTGTAGGAAACATTCTGATCTATCTACAATTTGAGTACAAATTTTTAATTTTTGAACTAATATTGGCCGAGCTGGAGTTTTTCCAACTTGCCAGAATGTCTTCTTTGCTTGGACAACTATAACAAGTTAGCCTTCTATCGAATGGATCACATCAAAATTCAATCGATTCAATTTAGAGATTCGGTTGTATAAATTATATTGTTGTACGTCAAACCATTGTTTATTCCCAGACGAAACTGGAGTGAACCAATTTTCACAGGTTAAAAAATCAACAACGTTCTAGTCTACAGAATTTCGATAAAAGTTTACAGATTTTATCCTGAAAACTACATCTGGTAAAAGATTTAATGTAAAATGATTGTCACGTCTCTTTAGTGTTGTAGCAGACAGCTTTTTTTTGGTAAAACAGTCGATATCTTTTTGGTAAATCAACAACTCAGTCCAAGACAGATTAATAATATACAACAAACTATTAAAAATAGCTCGACAATTTTCGAGTGTTTTGATTGTAAAGTGAAGACTCGAGAAGGTGATAAAGAGAGGGGGAGATAAAAACAGACACAAAGAGAGTGAGAAAGATGATAAGAAAGAAGAAAATTGATTGATTTTGAACCAGAAAATAGAGATGGTACAACAGAATCATGTACAATACCCGATAGTTTTATCAAAAAGATTATTGAAACATATCATGAAAAAAGTTGGATAAAATAAAGTCTACAGATCGATGTGTGTAAGACAGAAAGAGAAAGAGAGAGAACGATAGGCTGATAAGCTAATAAGAAATAGATGATCATGTAGCAAATAAAAATAGAGAAAGATAATGAATATGTGAGTGCTCAAAATTTGTTATCGAGAGAGGAAGGCTCTTATGTAAGTTTGGTTGCGAAAAATCAATTGAGCTTCCCACTAAAGTTTTAGCTTATGCCCAGAAAGGAAAACTATTACATCATCCTGTGGGCTATAGCTTCTAGAATGAATCTCGATTTTCTATCTAGCAAGCATGGATGGGTTGTTCAATTTTCATTTAGGATATCGCATACCGGTAACTTACTCTATTTTCAACTTGAAAATTTTGAGTAGCCTACAGTCTTTTTCTGATGGGGATCACACTTACATTCCCAAGACTTAATAATGATAGGTACAAACAATTTATTATTAATACCGAGAAGGTTGATGTGAATACTGGCTACTGTAGTCAAAGTGAATCCCCATTTCAATGATCATACTATGTTTTACGAGTGTAAAATTTGAATTATTATTGTAAAAGTATTATAAAATTCTGCATGGTATTCGTAAGAATAAAGCCTCAAGTGAAGCAATTTGAAATTCTACACTCAACAGAAAGTATAGAGCCAGTGACGTAACGTTTCCAAACCGGGCCCCCCCGCAAAAACAAAAAATCCGGGCCCCTTTATCTGAAATCATACCCCTTTATCCCCCTTCCCCCCTTTTCTCAACCCTTCTTCACCCTTTATTTCAATATTTTAATTCTCTGAAAATGAAGAACGTATATTTTTCATGTTTGAAAGGCAACTTATGTAAAAAAATTCTATTGAATTTTTTTGAATTATACAATATTTATAATAATGAAGAATCATGTTCTGATGGAGGAAAATAGGATCAAACCTAACAAGGATTGGATCAAGGATTTAACTTCAGTATCAAGTTAGTCTCTAGTCTTTGTACTAAGTAATCTAGAAAGAATGAAGATAATAATTTAAAAAAAAAATTCGAAATTTAATGTGGTCTCTGCCACACTGTATGCTGAGGAACTCAATGGGAAACTTTTATTTCCTATAATATTTATTCAAAGGAATGAATGGAAAGATAACATGCTACTCTAACAATAACTGAATCAAAAAATTGTTTTTGTTTCAGTAATCTATAGTCTGTGTATAATCTATAGTCGGGGCCCCTAGAGCCCCGGGCCCCCCCGCGCCGCGGGGGCTGCGGGGGTGTACGTTACGCCACTGTATAGAGCATAACTCATATATCTCCGTTTGTGGAAAATGATGTTATCTGGCGAAGTGGAACAACCCTTGGGTATCCCCACTATTAAAATCCATACGCTAAAATCACTAAATAAATAATAATAGAGAATACTCATCACAGATAGAGTTGAGAACGATATGAAAAATTGAGATTTGAACAACACTACCAAACGTGAAAATTTCAGACATATCTCCCACTCTATCTCTATGCTTTAAATCAATACAGAATGCGAAACTCAGATAAAGTAGTGTATTGTGGAGTAAACTACAACGTCAATGAAAGTGCGATGCTATCATCCAATTCCTCATTCTTATCTTTTGTATAAATTTGGTCAACTGTCAATCAACTCAGCTATTATAGTCTGTCCAAGCAAAGAACACATTTTGGCAAGATGAAAAAATCACTCCAGCTTGGTCAATATTGATTCATGAATGGTAAATTTGATCTCAAATTGTAGAAAACAATCTGATTTACTATTTGAGACCAAATTTTCAATTTTTGAACCAATATTGACCGAGCTTGAGTCATTTTCCCATCTTGCCAGAATGTCTATTTTGCTTGGCTTGGACAGACTACACTAACTGACCTCTGGAATTGATATGGTTGGGGGTGGGGGGGGGGGTCTTCCCACAAGTAAAAGCAATATAAAACTTTTGTTTTTGTTTATTTATTCCCTGACTCTCTATCCCCACCCTCCTTTCGAATGTAATTAGGTTATCTCTTTCTCTGACTTTCCTTCCGAATCTTGACCTCTCTCTTTCCTTTTGTCAACTAATTGCCATCTACGTAATTCACAAATCAATAAGCATTTACTATTAATAGCACTGGGTGTTGTTTGTATTGTAATAAGATCGTCATCGTTGGGCCTTTACGTCACATGACAAATCTAATCAACTAATGACAAATAATTGTTGGTACGCCTTCTAAAACCCCATAAACTCAAGTCACATGAGATTAAAGTTTTGATGAATTTACTTTAGTGTATTATCCGCGTTCACACCTATAAGTCACGTAGGTAAATAGATAAATGCCTTTATTTACACTTCGTAAATATTTTACAAAAGTGAAATAGGGGAGGCAGAGGTTGACTTTTTGTAAATTTATGAAAACTATTAAACTCAAAATATTTTATTTCCCTTTATTCATCTATTCAAGGAATCTGGTTCAACTATTCCACATGACCTCATACTGTATATGAGATCTGTATTGGAGTGAATTAGTTTCCTAGTAGAGTAGCCAGAGAAAAATATAGTATTATAATTATTACATCTCATATGCATACAAGGAAATAACACCTAAATCTCAGGAGAATAATAAGAAATTCATGTCTAGATCCTAGAATTATAATTATTACGCAGATACTCATAACGAACAACTCATCACTTTTTCAATGGAAGAACTTACGTCAAAGAATTAAATCCAAACTGGAGTTTTAGATGTAAAATATGGAATTCTGTATATTTTGAATCTAGAAGACTGAACCTGAGCAAATCATGTAGGTAATCTCTTGGTTCATTGCCAAGGCACCTGAATGAAAATTAAATTGTTTCCAATGTCATGAGTCTATAACGTTTTACAATATTTTGTACTTTTTTATACTTCTGCTTTCTTGTCTAGGGCTACCGGTACTGCAGGCATAGTTTGTTGAAGCAAAGAAGACATTCAAGAAAGATGGGGAAATGGCTCCCGCTCGGTCAATGTTGCTTTAAAAATTATATATAGGTTTGGTCTCATAATTCTGATCTACAATATGAGAGTCTCATATTGTAGATCAGAATTATGAGTCCAAATTTATATTTTTTCAACCAATATTGACCGAGCTGGAGTCATTTTCCCATCTTGCCAGAATGTCTTCTTTGCTTGGACAGACTATATCAATATACATTCATACGTTAATACATAAATATCAAAATCACAGTAGCGTACTCTTTTAGTAACTTTTATTTAAACACATTTCGATCTCCTAATAAGAAACAAACATAAGTGAGAATTTTCAAAAATTATTTAAGATTAATAATTTGTTTTACAAATACCATAAAACGTTAATTATAGTACAGTAGATACATTTTCAAATGCCTATGTAAAAAGCTGAAATGAGATAATAACCACAGTCAATTCAAAGGATTAACATAAGTTACACTAATGCCCGGTTTTCCCAAGCACACTCAAAGTTGAGGGACCCTCAAATTTTGATGAACAGCTGATATTTTCTATGATAAGTATAGGAAATGTAGTAAAGTGTAGTGAACTTGAGGGTCCCTCAAATTTGAGTGTGCCTGGAAAAACCGGGCATAAGACTAGACTTTACTTCTTCAATGGAAACCAGATATTTCCGTGATAAGTTACAATTTTCCCGAGAAATTCCCAGCTTTTAGCAGTAGAAAAACCGCAAACTTTCAATTACACTGACTGGTAATGTCTTGTTCAATTAGCCGTTCCCCTCCTGCTCATTACCAATGCTTCACTAGCCGCCTCTTTCAGATTGTTTTCCATTTATTTCGCAGATTTTCACAAGAACCGAAATCGCTAGTTTCCGTCACGGCGCCAAATTAGTTCTCAATTAATCATCACGGTTGATCAAAGTAGACATTCTGGCAAGATGGGGAAATAACTCTAGCTCGGTCAATATTTATTCAAAACTTTTAAATTTGGTCTCAAATTATAGAAAACATTGTGTTCTACAATTTTAGACCAAATTTATAATTTTTGAACCAATATTGGCCGAGCTAGAGTCATTTCCCATCTTGCCAGAATGTCTTCTTTGCTCGATAAGACTGTAGCGCACGGATTGAATTTTGTTCATTTTCACCTTTGGAGTCTGCACTTTTCTACGGAACTAGAATAGTACAGGCATATAGTAGTATAGAGCTTCTCTAGCCTTGTGCAAGGTTACATCATCATTATCATTCTGTGAACGATAAGACAATATCGATTTTTTTCTTTTATTGTGGTGGAAAGTGTTTTTCCGCTGCTTTTCACGGTGTTTTCTTCTCGAGTACAATCGGCTGGGATTTAGTGGTTCGAGGAATTCGGTTCTAATTTTTGACCTTCATAATCCTTTGGATCAATTAGTTATTAGAGTGAATGTTTTTGGTTGAATCTAATGCGAGAAAAATTCTCAGATTCTATGCTTCAGTAAATGCACTATTTCAGTAAAATGACTATAGAATAGGAGGGTTTAGGTAAAGTAACGTAGGTTTAGTTATAGTAGCCTAGTATAGCTTTATAGAGCAATGAAGAGAAATTCTGTTTTCTATCTTTTTCTGTTTTCTAATTCAATTCGATTGAGTTTTTCAAATTCCATCAATGAATAAATAAATAAAAGACCTTAAAAAGTCACCTTTCAAATCACAAAGTCATTCTTATTCAATTTGACTAATCTTTCTATCAATAAATAAATGAATAAATATAGAATTCACTTACAATTGACCTTAGTATTCACTGTGTGTGCAACAAAAATTTTCAACAACATAAGAGTGTTATTGTTACAATAATGAAAGAATGAAACATTATCTTCAATTAGAATGTACCGTATAGAAAAAAGGAAATGATAATTCAAGCAAGGAAATTGAGACATGCCTTTATACCTAGCTTATCGGTTAACGATTGTAACATAACACAGCCTATAAGTTTCAAATATTATCATTTATTATAAATAATTGAGTTGGAATAAAATTACAAAAAAACACTGATACCGTAGGTATCTCTTTAAATAATTTAAAAAGTTGTCAATTGATAATAAAGAATTAAGTTAGAATAAAATCATAACATGCACAGATATGGTTCTCTTTATCCGATATCGTTAGCTAATTTATTGTCAATGATCGAAAATGATTCAAGTTCCTCAGTTCCTGTGATAATATTGATTTAGTAAACTAAATATTTGACCGATATAACTTACGAACATTAAAGTGTCATTAACCACGTCACATTCAATATCTTATCACAATACTTTTCCTCTTTAATTGTAGTAATGTACGAGTAAATTGTGATATCTCTATATTGTCCATATGTAATTAAAACAAAAGGCTACATTCACTTTTCATGACATAATATGTCATGAGATATGTCAAGATTATATTATAATCTCCATTATTTATAATCAATCATGAAGTTTTTAGTTTTTTATCAATGATTGAATGGAATTATATTCAATACTAAAGTTTTTCGTTTCATTATCAACGAGTGAATGTTAAATTTACTACACTTGACTGTAGGTGTAAGTTCTTGGCGTTATAGTCTGGTCGAGCAAAGAAGACATTATGACAAGATGGGAAAATGACTACAGCTCGGTCAATATTGGTTCAAAAATTATAAATTCATTGTAAAACTGTAGAGAAGATTCTGATCTACAATTTGAGACCAAATTGATTATTTTTAAACCAATATTGATCGAGCTGGAGTCATTCTCCCATCTTGCCAGAATGTCTTCTTTGCTCGACCTATCTACTTTATATATCTACTTTTTCTTTTTTCAAGTTTGTTCTATCATCTTTTCCTCATTGACTTTTGTTGTAAGTGTGGGATTTGGCGTCGGTTACTATGGCCATTATACATTAGACTAGAACTCACTACAAAAAAAATGAAATTTTATTTATTTTTCATTTATCGGAAAAATATTCAAATCGGTAGACTTCTAAACTAAGTATAGTCGCAGCTTACAAAAGTTGGGGTGGAATTCAAAATGGGAGACTATACTATAGGCCTTTAGCCTTCGGATTGAGAAAATTAATTTATTGAAAAAATATTGAAATCGTATGGTCGGCCGAAAACGACCTTGGTAAACCGAGTTCACGGTCCCGGTCTGTCAAAAGCGACCGGTTTACCGGCAGAATCAGGGTCAGAACCGGTCTCCTCCGCATGTGCCGGTTGAATCTGATACGCTTTCATGAAAAAACGGTTTGAAATTTTGAAAACTGATTGAACATTTTTAAATTTTCAACATTCTAGCAATTTATTCAACTCGGTATTGAACTATTAATAAGTATTGAAGGATTGTCTGTTGGATAATTTCAATTTCGTGACAAAAAATGAAATGGAAATACAGTATCACCATTATCAATTTATAAACATTTATTGCTATCAAGGAAAATAATTGAAAAATTATTTTTGAAAATTATCAAAAAATTTATTTGAGTTTTTTTTTAATATAGGAGAAGGATGAGCTGCTGAAAATACGTCTTGCCTCTGTGGAGAGAAAAATTTGGATAAAAATATGAAACATAATGGTGTAGACATAGGCCTATCTATTAAAAATCGGGAAATTTTGTATAAATTTTCAATAAAATTCAACTTATGTAGCTTGATAATGTTCAAAGAGAGAGTCATAAACAAAACATTGTAGCTGATCCTCATTAGTTGTTAATTGTTTGTACCATATTTCTTGTAGGCTAATAGATGTAGGCCCAGGCCTATTTCACGGAAAATTTGGCTGCTGTAAAATTTTTATAGGAATTGAATATGATTGGTAATAATTTTGATGGTATCAACTTGTACTATACATGAATACAATGGCATACACAATTTAACAATACTTTTATTTGGCTAAACAAGAAACATGAGAACTAATTCTAATTAATAATTGGCTAAATAAAATAAAATATTAATATTTGCATTCCATAAATTTAATAAAAACTTTTATAAATTTGGATAAAAACATTTTTATCCAATAATCCATTCTACTGGTCCAAACGAGGTTTGTTGTGTTTAAGACACACCCGCAATCAACAAAAATAATCCAGTTAGATTCGGTTTCAACTTCAGTGAGTGCTTTATCAGAAAACGTTTGCCATATAAAGTAGTGCTGTTGAAAGTTTGATAACAGCCATAATAAACGTACTGAATTCGGCTGATTAGAATATTGGTTGGTCCCGGGTGAATATTATTGTCAAGTGGCCCCCAGTAAGTTATTGCACCTTCAAACCCAGCTAATTGAGAACCGTTTATCTATACGCGGATGTAAAGAGACAAAAAGAGAGATTGACAGAGAGAAAGAGAAAGAAAGTGTGTGAGTGTGCGTGAGAGAAAGAAAGAGAGAATAGTGAGAGTGATTGAGAGAATAAAGAGTGAGAGACGTATAAGAATATAGGGAAGAGAGAGTGTGTGTATGAGAGAGAGAGAGTAGAAAGAATGAATTAGAGGATGGAGTGAGAGAAATGAGGATATAGGAGACATTTAGAGATAGAGAGGTAGAAATTATAAGCAGGTATTAGTGTTGATAGATAGTCACAGTTGATATCATTCTGTAGATTTGTGGTAGCCTATCTGCAAGATTCCAGATGAATGAATTAATAATTTTAATGTGTTCGAAATTTCGATTTAATACATCCGAATCTATTGAGATTGAGATGCATGCTTGAATGAACAATTGTATAAAATAAATTAGGTACCGTAACTGACAAATAACTATCTGGATAGGAAAGGGATAGAACTGATCTAGCTTTATTTATATATGTAGCGATGATAAATATCAATTTAATCTACTGTGAATCTTGATTAATTATTTAGAGAGACCATAGAGTCAAATGAAGCATGAATTGAAAATAGGTTACTCTGTACCTATCCAACAATCAGGTTCATAAATATTTAGTTAATAAGACGATAACGACAGTATGGAAATCCAATTTTACAAGAATTAATTGTAAATTGAAAAGTAAAAAAATTCATGGGAATAGATCACTCATCATCATCCTCATCTCGAATTTGAACACAACTCGTAGGAAATTTTTAGACTATTTAATATAGCCTATACTATCAGTACGGTATTTTATAAATGAAAATAGACAATCCCTCGCGATAAGTAATTAAGTGATAGGTTTTGATTGAGATTACAAAAAATAGGTACTCATAATTCTGAAACACGACTTCCCTCCTCAAGAAATCATTAGTCGCAAGTCAATCGGAAAATACAAAAATCCTAGTAGTCAACTATGACAAGCCGAATAAGTTTTACTATTATTGCTTGGTTTTTATTCTCACTAGCTGTATTGAAAGTAGACGAGACAAAGCACATTGAATCTTAGTCTTGGAGCATCTTATCTTCATATAAATAATTCAGCAGATGTAGGTATGAGTAGAAAAGTAGGATATTCTTCCGATGAGTCTATCACTATTATTCTAACGCCGACAATATTCAATACATAAGTTACGTAAGGAGGATGAATCAGAGGTCGTAGATTGACATTATGAGCATACATGAAGGACAAAGAAAACTAAACTTCATTTTCAAGACCAGCATTGTAGAATTGTGATGAACTACAAATTTCTGGGGTGATAATCAATAAGTATGATATTTTTTGCGGTGGCCGGTAGGTATTTTTTGCAATAAGTTACTGTATCAAGAAATATGCAGGAAAGCAAGATCTTTATATAATAATGATTGACCGACATTTCAGTTCTTGCACAGTTTTAATTATTGCTATTTGTGTTTATCAAAATTCAAATTTTAGATGTACAATAATCAATACACCACATTCATTTTGTTCAAATCTTTTGCATAATATGGATACCCAGCAACCAAGGAAATATTGAAAAGAAAAACTAATATTTTGCAATTTAGAATAGAGAATTTTCCAGGAAATTTTAGTTTCAATTGAAAATGCAAATATAGCTTTCGAAATTTCCTTATTACTCATGAGCCCTTCCTATTATGAACTGAGGGTTATATTAAGAATTACAGGAAAAATTTCAAAGTAAATTTCCTGCTAGAAGGTTTACTTAAAAATATCTCTTGTTGACTCGTACAAACCAAAATAAACTCAAACTTGTATAATTAAAGCATTATAATCAATTAAAAATTCAATGCAATTTTTCAACAATGTTGATCGAAAAATATAAATTTTCCAATTATCATCATCATTTCGTATGACTCATTTTGTGGGGAGTAAAAAAAAGCGATTTTTTGTGTCGCCTTGTTTTAGTTCAATTTTCCAATTACTGTTATGCTACACGCATTGATAGTTCATTCAATAATTCGCTCGACTTGACTTATTCAAACTACGTTAAGAGTTCTGTTATTAAAAAAATCTACTAAGTTGGATTGTAGAATGCGTTTGTATTCATTCAACAAAAATATGTTCATTCTTCATAGGTACACCTTTTTTAAAATGATCATTGGAAATGAGTTGAAACAGGACCTCCTAAATACTAGGTATTTAGGAGGTCCTGGTTGAAAGGTCACCTTTCAACTCATTTCCAATGATCATTTTAGAAAACTTGGGGAAATATCAATTCCAAACAATTCTATCCTCTAAAAAATTCAATATTTTCGGCTATGGTGTAGTGATTTTGTGAAGTGCTTCAGTTTTAGTAGTCAACAATGTTTTGAAATCAAAAATTATGTTTTCAAATGAAGTTTTTAAAAGAACTATAACTCGAGTCTCCGTTTGTGGAAATTGAGGTTATCTGGCGAAGTGGAACAACCCTTGGGTCTTCCCACCATTAAAAGCCATACGCTAAATAAATATGCCCTATCTCTCGCAGTTTCAATTCTGGAACTATTTATTAGTCCTTCTTCAATCAATGATCCATCATTTCGAAAGCACATTCGAACCCAATTATTCTCTTACTAATACTAATTAAGGAATATTAAACAGAACCACTCATATTTTCAACAGTCTGATGATTCAGTTCTATTTCTGTCAATATTTCGGTTATCAATCATAGAAAGTTTTCCACTTTCACATTTTCAAAATGGCTGGCGACCCTCAAAATAAAATGACTGATGTGCAGTTTTTCAACTTCAATTATTCTATTTCGATTGGGAGAAGCAGAGAGCTATTATTATTGTTATATAGGACTTTTAGCGTAAACACTTCAATTGGAAAGTGAGAAAAACACTCAGCAAAAGCTGATGAAAAGCTTCAGGTGTTCAGAATAATTTATACTGAGAATTAAAATACGGATCAAGAGAAAGGTCGTAAAGTTTTCTCTCTCGAGAATAAATTATTGCACTTTTTTTTATCAAGATGAGCAATTAATTATTTTACTTGCATTGTTAATTACTTCACAATGAGGATAAGACTGTAGGCGACTACCGATATAATATAGAATATCTATTTAATGGACCTCTATTCAAGTATTTGAGTTTCTATTCAATTTTAGAGAATCTATTTAATAGAGTACGGTTGTCTATATTTGAGCAGCATATTTTACATGTAGGCTCATTCCATATTGAAGATAAGATTGTAGATCGTAGATAACATAATTACCGTGTACTACATTCTATTATATATTCGTCCTTGTGTTTATTAAATTTTCATTTTCACAATACAAGAAATACAGAAACTAATAAACTAGAAGGAAACAAAAAACTACCTCAAAAACAAATTAGGTCAAAAGAACTATCCATTGATCTAGATTCGATGGAATATACTATAGTTTGGAATATACTACAAATAATTATACTACAAGTTTGGAATATAGTTCAATTAGAATATACTAGTTCTATACCATTTTTAATTCGTTTAAATTTATAGTAATTCTAATAAAGTTCATTTTCAGCAAAAATTGGTTGAGGAACAGTTTTGGGCATTATGAATGTTTCACTCAACTTTGTATTTAATTGATTGAATAAATGATTATGATAATTATTTTGATAAGAGAGAGAAAGACAAATTGAAAAAAATAAACTCTCTCCATTATAATAATAGTTAAATCAAACTTCAAGAAAATTTAAGCAATATTGGTAGCAAACAAAGTTTAACAAACAAACAAATAAAGTTTAAACATTTAGAGCCTACTATAAATGGTTGACACGAAAAATAAAGTTGGGCGGTTTCGTCTGCTCCTTGTGCGCTCCAACAGCTGATGTTATCAATTTTAGTTGTAATTTAGCTATGTCTAGATGATGTTATTGAATTCATACGAGATACTGAAGATCAGCTGTTAGTAGGTTACATCACAAGAGACAGAAGAAACCACCTATAACCTCTTGGCGTTAGCTATAATAGATACTACTGTATTCCCATTCAACATTGTTTCTAATAAGGTGGGTGTCCACCATATATGTATCCTACTTCATTATTATTACTGTATAAAAAACATTACTCAATTGAAAATGGCAACAGTTGGATAATACTTGACTTGAGACTTGTTTTTTATTTGTTAAAAAATTGTGTAATTTAAAACAGGCATGTGGAACAAAAACCTAAAAAAATTGGTGGGGATATACTGGACTACAGTCCAGACCCACTCTAAATAATCTGTAAACATAGCTATTCAAAAAACAATAAATGAAGTACCTACTCTAAAACAATTCGGACATATTTGGATAGCAGTAGGGGGGATTCGCTAATCCCACCTGAAACACGCTATCTCGATCACCTCATTTGGAGTGAAAGAAATTTCTTGAAAATTGAACAATTCAATATTATGGATTTTTCAAGTGTCGCCAGTTATTTATCGATTCTTACCAAGAAGCGAGATAGAAATATAACAATCGGAGATTTACGACATGAGTGGAAAACAGTTATAAGTGTTATTGAAAATTTCATGGGAGGTCCACAGAGGAGAGCAAAAACACTTGACAAACGTACAACTTCGAGTGGGGGACAATTATAATTTTTCCAAGCAAAGAAGACATTCTGGCAAGATGGGAGATTGACTTTAGCTCGGTCAATATTGGTTCAAAAAATATAAATTTGGTTTCATATTGTAGATCAGAATGTTTTCTACAATTTGAGACCAAATTTATAATTTTTGAATTAATATTGATTGAGCTGTAGTCATTTTCCCGTCTTGCCAGAATGTCTTCTTTGCTTGTACAGACCAATTCGATAGAAGAGCCGAAAATCTTTCAGTTTCTATCTGAATTATTGCCAAAACTCCTCGAACTAGCTTCATATATGGTAAAAGAGACTATAAATCGAATTGAGGTGAGATTAGGTACTTAATACTTGTATTATTCACATGTTTACTACAGATCTCTAGTGCAGGCTCTTGTAAATGAGTTGTTGAACTTTTCCTATTGTTGCTTGTGTACTCTATATACAGCATGTGGGAAAAGTTACACTCTTCAAAATTTTAATATTTTTTCCAAATAATATTATGAGAAATCATCTGTGAGAAATGTTTAGTTTGCTTGAAGCTGATTCAATATAATATGCAGGCTGCTCATCTGTTAAAATTGAAATGAAAATATTATAATAAAATAGCGTCATAGCCTGCAATAATTGTCACATTTGAATTTAATTCAAGCAATGAACACTGTTAAAAATGAGTAATTCATTATGATTTTATGCAGTTATCAGTTTAAGATTGCATTCAGGACAAATATAAACTTTAAACTGCTATTTGAATAAAAATATAATTAACTGGGGTAGATTGCATGTATAGTCTGTCCAATCAAATAAGACATTCTGGCAAGATGGGAAAATTACTCCAGTTTGGTCAATATTGTTTTAAAAACTATAAATTTGGGTTTAAATTGTAGAAAACATTCTGATCTACTATTAGAAACCAGATTTATAATTTTTGAACAAATATTGATCGAGCTGGAGTCATTTACCAATCTTGCCAGAATGTCTTCTTTGTTTGGACAGACTGTAGGCTACCTAATTCCTAAAGATAGATATGACTCAGGATGTGAAAAGTGTTAATGTAATGTAATGAAAGTTAAAATTGTAATGTAAACTTTCAATATCTTTTATTCACCATGTAAACGTCATCATTCACTCGCTCATTATCACCTTTGCTTAAAATACTTGCTATCAAGTCGCAATTGTAATAATAATAAATATAATACTGAATATTCTATGTTTATTAAAATGTAACACTTTCTTAATATGTATATTATCCCCAGTTTATTAACCTATTAAACTCTTATTAACCTTCAACTCTTACATTTCTTTTACTTTTCAAATAATTATTGCTTTTGATATCCAGAATTAACCATGTTTGGGAGTAAATTTCCAATAAACGAATAACATGAACAGCCAAATAATATTTTTATTCGCTATTTAATACAGGTCAAAACTGAATAAAATATCACAGTAACATTCTCCCATAAATGTATCATACAATTTTTTTACAATAAAATACATACACTGTACATTTTTGTGACACAATGTAGCACTTCAATTTTTTATCGAAATAATTGATTGGAATTGGAAATAATAACAAAAAAGCAAGCATAGGACTAATAATGGTTAATTTTCGCATTATGATTATTTTTTATAATATTGTCAGCCACTAGTAAAAAAATATAATTTTTTAGATTAAATTGGAGGAGTAATAAATAAATTTAGTTAGGATTATGTGGATTATTATGTCCTATATTTCACAACGTTTATACAGCCATTAATAGATTATGATATATTTTTATATTCAACTACACTATTTTCATTGTTTGAATATCTATATTTACAACTTGAATGTTCTATCATAGATGATCAGACAGTATACTAAGTAAATAATCTCATAAATAAGTTGATTGCTTGCAATTATTCATTTTTTAAATAGTTTCTATGTAGGTAATCCACCCTCCTGAAAATCTATAAATTTATTAATTTTATTTAGGGTGTTTTCAAAAACCCTGAATGAGTGTTTGATTTACTTGTTGAATGTTCCAATTTCCACTTATATTTTTTATGAAAAAAATTTGATTCCAGCTAGAGTTTATCATTTTAGCTTTGATCAACACAATCCAATTCTCAGTGTAGATTTTTTAAAAATTGTTTGATAATATAACTATAATTATAATTTGTAATTAGCTTATATTTCGAAACTTTTATGCTTAAGTAACCTCTTTTCACGAATAATTTGAAAATAACGTCACTTTCGCCTGAATATTTTTTAAAAATAAAACAGTATTTGTACTAATGATATGGAAATTCTTTTGATTCAAAAAAATATATTTTATAAGATCATAAGAGGAAACCTTTTTAATATAAGAAAATTCATTTCAATGAACAATGAGGAAGGATTTGAGAACTGAGTTTCAATAAATAAATCAATTCAAACGTAGTGAGAGTTTGAGAAGCAGTATTAATTTAGAGAGAAGAACTTGAATGAAATTCTCGTGGATTGGATCAGCTTCAATTTATAGCCTAATATTATTGACAGAACAAAAATAAGAAAATTAATGCTCAAGTGACAAAAAATGATATTTTACTTCCATTTCGTATTCAGCCCAAATAAGAAGGGCGGAAGCCTTTTCCATTCAACTCTTTATGTCAATAGAAACAATAATATATTTATAATTGAGGCAAGACTAAAACAAGACATGAATGTTTCATTTTCCTTCTAGGAATCAGATTTACTTGTAGAAAAAATAATTATTTAGAACTCCAGTTCTTCAAAATACACAGAAAAAGTAGTTCAACATTAATATAATCGGGAAAACATATACAATACAAAATATTTCATATCCATTGTTCCATTGAACATCACTATAAATTTTAGTTCGAAAGAATCAGCTGTTCACTATTCAAATATTAAGGTATGACAACACAATACAAGGATGTTTTATTTCCATTTTAGGAATTATCTAAACTAATAGGGAAGGAACTTAATTTGAAACTTCAGTTCGTCAAAAGGAACAAAAAAATATGTTGTACATTTATTTCATATTAGCCTATATCTATGGATGACAGACAGCACAATACATCGATATTTTATTTCCATTATTGGAATTATCTCAACTAATAAGAGAGAGTAGGATATAATTTTTAATTCCAGTTTAATTTTAGATTTCAAAATTTGAAATTTTTGATCCCAAAATAAACAGGAATGATTCTTACGATTACGACTGTAGTGATTGTGACAAGTAAAAAAATAAATATAATTTTCAATTATGATTATACACACTATTTATTTCCTATAGCAGGATATATGTTGTTCATTATAAACGCGGAATATTTTAATATTCTGCAACATTGTAACATATTGTAGGTTGTTGATCTTTTTCCCCAGGTCAGGTTTAAATAACTATTACTGACCCATTAACCTGATTCAAACACATCACATACAAAAAAAAGCTGAAAGAATAACATAACCTATAATAAATTACCACAACATCACATCGAATATAACACACCATCAACATACATTTATAGATATCGATAGAAAATTTATATTCAGATAAGACATGGGTTATCTGGAGATTGACACTTGACAGATAGGGTTAGGATAAAATGCAGTAATACAGCTATTTTGGACTGCCGGATTCCCCATGCACTTACAGTTCTTGACTGTCACAGTCCGAACTGACAGTTGATGTGAACCCTAACTTATTGTGATGAACAATATTGTTCAGAATTTAATTAAAATTACAGAGTAAACTAAATTTTAGTCAAAACAAACTATATGATAAATTAATTTTTACTCAGAGTTAGGTCTAGAAAGACCAATTGCACATCGCAACATAGAGTACATGATCACATTATGAGGCTTCTTTGGAAGGATATGTTGGAAGGAACAAACTACTGAAATACCAAATAAATTGTTAAGGGTGGATGGTAATGGACGGCAAACTGCCGAACGGCAGAATGAAGCCCCATAAGACCAATGTAATTTTTATCAATCTCTTGGAGCAGATAGCGCCGTTTTTATGAACAGAATTTTCACGTTCTATGTATCATTGAAAAGAGAATTAAATTCTCCAGGGGCGAGGCTTTTTAATTTTTTGATTTCTAGTTTATTTCAATAATTACAGTTCAATACTTTTATAGTTAATTAATTAAACAATGATAATTAAGTTGAACTTAAAATCAAGAAAGTAAAAAGTCCACCCCTGGAGAATTTAATTCTCTTTCCAATGACATGGAAAACGTGAAATTCTGTCCATAAATAGAGGCTCTTTCTGCTCCAAGAGATTGATAAAAATTACATTGTTCTCATGGGGCTTGATTCTGCTGTTCGGCAAATGGCCGACTACTACTACCCACTCTTAATAAAAAATCAAGCATGGACAGGTTTCTTTCCAAGGTTTCAAGACCAAACCACGATTCCCCCAGATAACTACCAAGTCTTATCTAATCTAATATAACATCATTTGCAGAAGGTAGGTACAGTACTTGAAGTCCAGGATAGCTGCAGCCCAAGGGGTGATGAGGGGAGGGGACGGGAAGCCGCCAATCATTGATGACATCACCATGGGTCACGTGACATTATAAGGGGATGATGTAATAAGTCACGTGACATTATAAGGGAATGACATCATCATAGATCAAGTTGCATCACAAGATGATGTCATAGGTCACGTGACATTGTAAGGGGACGACGTCATAGGTCACGTGACATCGTAATCGTCGTCATCACTCAGCCCCGCCCCTCCACCCATGGTAATGTCGGTCACATCTTTGACTATCATTTCGGCTATGCGCCACGCCATGTCTTCTTGGGCCTGAAATCAAAAAGATTTATGAAATTAAACAAATTTATGTCTGTCTCAATGGCTCAACAGCCGATTTGGCCAATACCGGCCAAAAAGCCATAAATTATCAATCAGAAATCACAGTCCCCGAACCAACACTGATCAAACCGAAGCCGACCCCCCCACTCCAGAATTCCCTCCCGGCCGGACAGACCAGACCATACAGCGAGCAAATAATCATCAACCAGGATAGAGGTAACGTGTGGTTAGCACGTTGATCCTCTCAACCATAAGCCAGTCTCCGCTACCAATTGGCTGCGCAGAACACCTCTGAATAACATGCAGTTAATCAGTTAAAGTGTAATGCAACAATTACTATTCCTCCAGAGACGGGAAACAACTGACTATCTTTACTAACGACAGCCAAAGTAGGGTAAAACAGATTCATAACAGTAAAGAAATAAATTCGAACAGGGCTTCATACAGGAAATTAGAATAGTGATGGAAAAAGTTTAAAGATAGTCAGAAACTAAGATGAAAGTGATGGAAAATGTTTAAAGATGGTCAGAAAATTTGATTGCCAGGGAATTAGTTCATGAAAGTTCGTCATCACATGGTTTGACTGTATTAAATAATGGATTATTAAAAACAAACTTATACAGTGAAAGGGATCTATTCATGACAAGCTAGTGATGGATTGAAAATATTTGAACCATGAATGAATTACAATAAGAAATACAATGCAATTAAAAAATATAATTTGATTTGAAAATCTGATTACCTTTCCTTCGTCTTTGTTCACTAGTTTCTTCACTACTCTGGTTATACGAGATTCTGAAAAAGGAAATGTTGGACAGGGTTATTATAGTTTTTATTGAGTTGAATTATTAGTACTGTAAAAACATATTCTCTTATCATACTCTTATATCATATCTCATATTTCTTATCTCTAGCATATCTCTTATCATATCTCTAATTATCATACTGATAATTGGGGTAGACTGGGTACTGTAAAAACACGGTTTCATAGTATTATTGACAATGCACAATAGATAATGGGGAAATTTTAATTTTATATTTTTTATAAATATCAAGTTTTTTCATCGTCATGAGGATTGATAACAATAATGCATACAAATAACTTATGAATGATAAGATGGGAAATAATCAACAGCAGAAAAACGGAGGAATAGATTGAGTTTTCATAAATTCGTCAGTGAAATGCCGAAGATTTATTTTGACAATTAGATAGATTATAATAGTTTTTCATTACATATTACAAGATTCGTAATATTCCTGACATAAACTATTCGTAAACGTAACATATTAATAAAAGTAATCTCAAACATCAATCATGATCAGTAAAAATCTTCTTAATCTTACCTGACTTTCGATCGGAGCCCAGCTCCATATCTGTCTCAAAACGACCTAGCTGATCTATTCTTCCAATACTCAGGCCACTAAAACAATGAAATACAAATAATACAATATAGTTGTTTTTCACTTGTGTCTTTGATAATCAAATTAGTGAAAAGTAGAACGCCTGGAGAATTGAATTATTTTTCCAATGATACATAGAACATGAATATCTGTCCATAAATAACGGTGCTATGTAGATCACCCTTTAAATTATTCATCAAAATTATTATTATTATTATAGTATGGCTTATTTCGTGGGGAGTTCCGAAGAAGTTCCACAGCCGACATAACCTCAATTTTCTATGTTGGGAAGTTATTGTGGTAGTTCTTGATATTAAACAAAGTTATTGGAATTTTGGTTAATTTATTCAAATTTTATAGAGCCAAACACAAAAATAACACTCGAAGCACTAATCCACGATTGGAAATTATTGAATTTTGAAAGAAATAAATTATTGTAATTAAAGAGAGACCTACCACGCCTGCCGCCTCCGCTTCCATATGGAATCCGGATCTCTCTCCTTCCTCATCAGGGCGCCCCCCTCGCAGCTCACATCCGTCACACTCGACGCCGGGCTGGGACTGGCCACCGCATTAGCACCCAAACTCCTCACCTTGAATTTTATTGAAAAAAGAGAACAATATATGATTAAGTAAAAACGTACTAGATATTTAAACGTATACAGTATATATGTACAATACATACTACTTTGATAAATGTTATATTTTGTTTAATGTTATTTTGTATCATATTGTTTATTACTGCGTTATCACAAACCTGTGGTTTTGTATAGTCTGTCCAAGCAAAGAAGACCCTCTGGCAAGATAAGAAAATGACTCCAGCTCGGTCAATATTGGTTCAAAAATTATCAATTTGGTCTCAAAATTATCAATTGTAGGAAACATTCTGATCTACAATCTGAGACCAAATCAATATTTTCCAGCTCGGTCAATATTGGTTCAAAAATTATCAATTTGGTCTCAAAATTATCAATTGTAGGAAACATTCTGATCTACAATTTGAGACCAAACCAATATTTTCCGAACCAATATTTACCGAGCTGGAGTCATTTTCACATCTCTTCAGAATATCTTCTTTGCTTGGACAGACTATACAACTTTTAATATTTTTACAAACCTGTGGTCTTGTATTATATTATTAATTTGTCGTTTCCGATAGGATTGTTTGTATGCACTTAGAGAATTCATTCTTATTCCTATTTCCAATGCTCAAGGTCCCGGGTTCAAATCCTCAGGGGTACAGAATCCACTTATCACCTTTGCTTAAAATATTTAATATAAGTCGCAGTCGCAATTGTAACAAAAAAAATAATAATCTTACTCTTAAGATTCCCATGCAGCTGCCCGGTTCTAATTTCGCTGCTCGAGCTGTCTGGCTCTAGCTGCGCTATCTAGCCATCACAACTCTATTCACATAACTATATTATAAACGTTGACTTTGTTATTAGGGCTACTAATGTATAATTAATCGATAAATTATGAAATTTACTTGAAAACGACTTAAAATGACGAATTTGACTATTTATTGATTCATTATACAATAGTAGCCCTAGTAACAAAGTGAACATTTATATTATAGTTATGTGAATATAGTTGCTATGGCTAGACAGCGCAGCTAGAGCCAGGCAGCTTGAGCAGCGCAGATATAGTCTCGGCAGCTCGAGCCGCTTGTCGCTTGGGAATGCTACCTTTACTCTTATTCTTCACTACGGTTGAGGGAATGAGTTGAATGGGAGGAATATCCATGAACATCTATGTGGAAACTCCTCCATTAAGTGTAGATACATCACAACCATATTATTACAGTCAGAATTTTGAATTCAATACCTTTTTAATTTAACAAGTTCATTCTATACATACATTTTTCATGCAATCTACTCGTGTAATTAATTTTATTTTAAATTATCGCTATCTAGGATTTAAGATCACAAATGTTGTAATCTACTTGAATAAAGTGAATAATCTAATCTAATTTTTTATTTATAATTTTCTCACCAACTCAGCCAACAGTCCCACATAGTGCTGCGAGCAGACGAACGCCGGCAGCCACACGGTCTGCAGGTAGCCGCAGGCCAGCAGCAGAGCGGGGCGGAAGCAGGAGGGTGAAGGGCGAAGGGACTCCTCGCGGCAGATGCCCTGTTCGACCTGGCTTCTAACTAGGTCGGGCACGCCCAGCGGGCAGAGGGCTTGTAGGGAGAGGTACCTAAAAAAGTAAGAAATTGAATTTTTGAAAAATTTACAGAAGGTGTAGTTTCCACAAACAAGGCTAATGCCCGGGTTTCCCGAACATTATCGAAATATTTTACAATCTTCAAACGCATCAACAGCTGATTTGGTTATGATCACATCAGGAAATAGTTTGATGTGTATATTGGTCAATTTAAATTTTAAAATTAATAATAATAAGTTTATTCTCAATCAAAGAAATACATACGACTTTTCCATACAAACAGAAATTCTATACAGATGTTGATGTATGAAAATGTGAATCTCTTGGAATATTAAATGAAAAGACAAGATGTTATCAAACCCTTCACTTTCACAACTATTTAAAAAGTCTTGGAATATTATTGAAGATGAGCTGTAGTTTCCTACGACTTGATGAACGTTTTATTCCTTCTCCTATGTTCAACAGTACACATTTGTCAGATTTTATTTCACAAAAATACACATTTCTAAGAAGAAGATAGCAGAGGAGTGAAGGAAGTTCATTATTGAAGATATTATGTTCCCCTTGAATGAAAAATATTTATTTTTTTAGATTACAATAAGGAATGAGAAACAGGCGTTCGCACAAAACTTCTATTCCAATTTAGATGAAAACGTCCAAATTCAGGTTATGTCACTCATACAATTTTCACTCTGAAAACACTACTTTGAAAAAAATCAATTTGAAAACGATTAAAGCCAAATAAAGATCTTGCAAATAAAAATATTTCCAAATTTTCATTAAAACTTTTTGTCGATATAAAGTAAACAAAAATTGAAAAACGTAGTACCTAATTTTTGAATTAAGCTTCATGTATGAAAACCTTCTTACTCTATATTCGTAAACGAGAAAAAATATTATAGAATGCTGTTTTAGATATTCACGGGAGTGTACTCACTTATCATAGATAATCATAGCATCATTCTGAGCTTGGAGAGGATCGATGTCTTCGTTTTGTGAAAGCGATTCAAAGTTTGTCGCCGCCAGCCAAAACTCAATAATATATTGGCAGCCTTCCTGCTCCAAAAACTGTTATAAAAGAGAGAACATAGTTTATAATTATATCTGATATGATTCATTACAATAACTACAAATCATCTTTTTATATCATGATATTATTACAATAATCTTTTACAAATGAATCATATAATTATCATAATATTGTTGTAGATTTTAATCATTTTATCATTGTAGCTGATGCAAAAAATTGATCAATTTCGTTGAACTCCAACAGCTGATGTTAGTTCAATTCGAGTTTTAATTTAGCTATGCCTAGATGTTGTTTTTGAAATCAAAAAGAGACAATAGATGCTTTAGATAAGTTCTGATTAGATTACATCACCTACAAGAGACAGAGTTAATAACATCGAGCTATAATAATAACATCTAAAATGTAAAATATAAAAATGAATAAATTACCTCAATAAAAGACGTGAGAGCAGTATTGTGATGGAGGATATCAGCAAGGTTGATTACCCTGCTAGTCAGCACCTCCACTTGGTACTTGACGTGCCATTCGCTGGACACATATTCGTTCCAAAAGCTGGAAATTGGGGTATTTCATGTCATTAGAAATGAATATTCTGTACTATTATGGAAATTAGAATGCTGTTACATGAAGAATTACAAGGTAAATTAAAATGCGGGTTAGAATTGCGGTATTCACCGACAGTAGTTCTGTTTCTTAGGGTCTTGATCCACTGTCAGTTCGGACTGTGAGTAAAAAACGAGTGGAAATGGAAACCGGCAGTCCAAAACAGCTGTAAAGCGGCAGTCCGATCATTTGACTATCAGCAGTAAACGATCGAACTGTCAGTGGATGTGAAGCCTAAGAGTTTCTGACTGTCACAGTCAGAACTGACAGTTGATATGGACCCTTGGACATTTTTTCTGAATCTTACAAGCCAGGTTTTTTTACTTTCTTCAGAAAAACATTTCAAGCTTGTCTATGGCGGGTATTACACGACAATAGGTCTATGATCATAGTTGATCATATGGAAAGAGATGAAAATACAAAATCCTATTTTCATCTCCTTCCATATGATTAGATATGATCATAGAACTATTATCGTGTAATACCGGCCTATGTCAGATCCAGGACCAATCATACAAAACTGGAAAAACTGGAGAGCCGCTGATTTTGCAAGGGTTTATTTCTTATTCCAAGAGTTTTTATGAAGAATAAAACTGAAGCCAAACTAATAACATGGGAAAATTATGAACATGAAAAACTTAGATAAAGGCCCGTACCGACAGTGCGAGACATGTGCCGCGAATGCCTCAAGGTATAGTCTGTTCAAGCAAAGAAGAGTATTACTCCAGTCTCCAGCTCGGTCAATGTTGGTTCAAACATTATTGATCTGTTCTCAATTATAGGAAACATTTCGATCTTCAATTTAAGACCAAATCAATCATGTTTGAACCAATATTGACCGAGCTGGAGACTGGAGTAATACTCTTCTTTCCTTGAACAGACTATACCTTGAGGCATTCGCAATTATATAAATAGAATATAACTTCAAATAGAAAAACGTTGTTAACTTTAGAATACTCACTCTTTTTCTAGGGTGGTTTGTACATGATCGTGTAGCCTGTGTAGTGCATGCTCCTGCGCGTCCGGGTGTGTCCTAGATGCTTGCACACAAGTACGCAGCTCTTCCGGAACTCGGATATGTTCCAGAGCATCTTCTGCCAAATACCTATATAAAAATAATTCAATTAATTAATTCCACTTGAAAACATTTTTTAGTATATTGTACTATTCACTTTCCAATTCTTCCCAAAATTACAAAATAGACAACAATTCATCAAACATAGAAATGGGAATAAACAATACATCATTACGTTCGTTTAAGACCAATCATTAGTTCTACGATATATGAAAAGAGATTTCATATTTAAAAAAATCTTATAATAAATAAATTTGATATGAAAATCTTATCGTTTAATACCAGACTATGTTCAATAACTTTGTTCAATATTAACTACCACAATAATTTCCCAACATGGGATATTGTGGTTATGTCGGCAGTGGAATGATCTTACGAAAAGATCTGTGATGATCCATACGAAATAATAGTAATAATGATACCAGACTAACCCATAAAAAATAGCCCATTTACAAAGAGACAAACAAATTGTAGAATACATAATCGAAGAGACAAGGTATAGGTCGTTGATGAGCATAGAAGTTTTATGCAGAAGACGGGAAATAAAAGGGATGTGTCTGCCCTGATGTGACGCCTGTTTTTGTGAATTGGGCAATATATTAATTTGTTGATATTTCTAATTCAGTATGAACATGAGTTCATTATATCAAATGCAACTATACATTGATTTAACCATCAGTTAATTCATTTTTTGTTTCAACAGCTATTGAAAATAAGGGCCCAAGTGTACAACTAACCTTTGCCAAATCCTATTGGCCGAATTCGCCGACAAGCCTCCATCACCAGACTCACTCGTGCACCGTACCCTGGACAACGAGGACGACGACGACCTGGTGGCATCCCCATCCAACCTGTCGGTCAGACTGACCACATCGTTGCTCCTGGTTCTGGTGATTGTGCTTTTGCCGGCGGCGGCGTCATCGGCCACCGGTCCAGCACAAGTTTTCAGAAGTTTCTTGAGCTCGAGCAGAGCGTTCAGCAGTGACGCATAGCCTCTAGCCTCCAGGTATTGCGTGAAAAACGACTGGGCCAGCTTGTCGTCCAGCGCATCGCGGAAAGTTGGCAAAAGTCTTGATTTTTGTTGCAGCACATCTGTGGAAAAATGAAATTAAAAGACTCTTTGAGTAGTTGTGACGTTAATATTGTGGTAGTTATCCATAATAAATGAAAAGACAAGATGTTGTTTAACAGAGATTGATAATGGTGTAACAACCGAAACCGGTATCTCAATTTTCTATTAAATCAGAGGTTTGACAACATGTATTTGTATTTTCATTTATTATGAAATGAACAGAATCAGAGTATCTGGAAACATCAAAAAGTGATTTGAAATTTCTTCAAGCTAGAAAGATTTTGATTTTAAAAAAGTTTATCATTCCACTGTATGGTATTTTTCCCCAAATAGATCAGCTGAAGGAACGCGGGAAGCAGTGTAAAAAAAGCGTACTAGATTGGTAACGCAAAGCGTTTCATCATTATATTCTGGTTTATTCTTGTTTGCTAATCCATTCAATCACAAATAAACGTTTGAATTTTTGTTGTAATCACCGTATAACAACATTTGGTACCTCTGTCATTGTAAACATGAAATGAAGGGTCCAGGATTAGTTCTTTTACTAACATACAATAAATTAGTAAAATTAGAGAGCGCATTGGTCAAGTCTGCTTTCAACTTCTGCTGCCCTATAATAAATAAGTAGACTGTAACGTATTTGACATGTATCCGAATGCAAAATTACCATATTATTAATGGCATATTTTAATAGTATTTCTTGTCATTATTTACATCAGTCCCCCAAAGAATACAGTGGCCTAACCAGCAGGCAGCAGGCTATTCAACACAATTTGGAAGCGGTTTGTCCCAGTGGCAGAGAGCCACTAATCGGTGAGATTAGATAAGCGAAGTGCCTCTGCCAGCACCATTGTACTGGTGACCGGTTCCTCTGAATTCAATTTATGAGCCTCAAAAATCGCTTCCCGGTGGTTCGGAACCCACCTAAAGCAGTAGGTCCATTCATATCTCATCATCATCCTTCCCATTACCCACGCACAGGCCCAAAAGCCCATGTGGGCATCACCCTCAAAAAAAAATTGTATTAAGCTACTCAAACTATGTACTTTGCACCCCTCTTGAGAGTGGGCTATAGCTATAGGGTACAATGTGGGATAGGCTATTGGTGAAGTTTAGATAAAACTATTGAAGATGAACAACTACGGTACCTAGTTCATTTTTGTTTCAAAAATACTGTAAACTACAATAGCATTGATAACCGATATGCAGTCCATTATTTTTACAGTAAGAAAATGGTTTTACTGGAGTGGAGGTCTTTCGAGTACCATGTGCCTTGACAAATTGAGTAAGTCAATTTGAAAATTTTTCTTGCTGTAAAAATAATGACGATTATTAATCCAAGTGGATGTTGCACAAAGCAGCTCGTCATGGATCAAGAAACCAACTTCTTAATTGTATACTAACCTTAGTAAAAAGTCTATAACAACTATTTAGACTACATAAAACTATTCATGAAAAATATAGTATTCTATACCTTCTCTATCATATTTAAAGTTGAAAAGTGGTCCCCTAGAGCACGGTTCATTGAAATCCGGAGCTTCAACCGGAGATTCTACGCTGCCGTTCAATTTTTTCCCAGGCGATGATAAGGGTGACTTGTTTTTCTTCAGTGTCTTTTTCCAAAACGGAAGCATTTCATCAAATCAGGGATTCTCAAACATAGTTCACATTTTTAAATTAATAATTTTAAGTTGGAGGGTAATTGAATCATTGCAAGAAACAGAAAGAGGAAATAACCTAAATTGATTTGCCCTAACCAAACTTTGACGTTTTTCTCTCAATAATTTCATTATGATATGGGATGTTGGAGGAAAATAACACAACTAACATTGAGCACACACATTTAAAACCATTTGAAGAATGATATTTATGCCTTTTTACATCAAGAAAATGTTATTATCCAAAAATTAGAACGACGAAACACTAATCTAAATAATCAGCTGAATAATATTGCCTGTCTGTCGCTTTCTGCTGAAAAATATCGACTATCGAACTGAGGAATCGATAGCTACTCGATTTCGAATATCGATAGTATCATGCAGATACGCGGCATAACGGTACAGTATTTGAATTTTCGGACGGAGATAGTATTTTTTCTGTTATCTCAGAATAAAATCAAAGTGAGAACAGGTACTTTTGATGTTACTTAATCTACTGGCCAAGAGGACGAGTTTGTAGGCCTTCAAAACACTATAATAATGCAACCTTGATTAAATGAATGAAAAATTATAAAAAATGAAATTTACTTCTATAAAGTAAATAGTTATAGTATATAGGTAGTTTATAAAGTTATACTTTGTATTACATAAAGTAGACCTATATACTTAATATAGCAAGGTGGAGAGAATGCTAATCATAATTTTTCTCTAAAAATGAAGGAGTATATTCATTATTATTTATAATTTTTTGGCTACAAAGGTCAAGCCACTACGAAGAAACATTGCAAGCCACTTCTTAGTCAAGCTGATGATGTAAACGGTTTGGTCAAGAAACCATGTTCCATTAACTAGATTGAGTCTAGAATGGAAAAGTGCTTTGAAATAAAATACTAACAACCAACAGTGACTCTTTTGGAATTTATAAATGAAACCATGAAAATTTTATGTTTGCTGTCCAGTTACAATAACAAATGATTTTATAATATATCAATTTGAATTATTATTATTTCAATTTCAGATTGATAACAATGCTGATTTCAAGAAAGTACCAGAGTTCACGGACAAAAAATTTGATGAAATTTCATTACTCAGGAAAAATGATGATTTCAAATTTATAACCTCAATAAAATCCGTTTTATTACAATTCAATTCAGATAGACAAACAATAATAAAAATAATCTACATTACTCGATTTGGATTTTGTAATAAATTAAAATGTAGGACTAGAGTACATATAGCTTCTAGTCAGGCTACGGCTAAGGCAAGCAAATCTTTTCGAAGATTTAAAGACAAGGAGGATTAGATGAATGTCAATATAGACTAAACCAAATTTATCTCTTAATTGTAAAAGCAAGCCGTTAGTTTTTAATATCAATTCCAAGGCTTCAAATATTTAATAAAAATTTAAATTTATTTATGAATAAGACGAAACATTTTTAATGAGTAAGTTCTTTATAGTTTTATAATACGGGGTTTATATATAGAAATATGTCTTTACCCAAAAAGTATGTAGGCCTACTGATATAATATTTGGTTTATAAAGTCTAAATAAGATTAAATTCGTTACGTAATAATGATTTCAGTTTATTGTCTTTAATAAGGAATAAACTGAAAATAGATTCTACACATTTTACCATTTTGTTTAAAATAAGCTATTACCTGTAAAATTATTTTAACAGTTTTTACTTATAGAATTCATTTATCACGAATAACATTTTGGTTTTGACTAGAAAAAATCAAGTATGGTCGGAATATTTTGAGTTGTTGGTACAAACAATCAGATGAAATAGGGAAAAATTGTTAAAATCTCTTTGGAAGAGAAACATATATAGAAGAAGAACGAAAATTTATTGAAATACCAGGTGGTCCATAAGTCAGTATGTGTCACAAAGTTTTTATCTAAATTTTCATTTTTGACAACTGACTTATGTGCCACCCTGTATTGTGGATTAAGGAGCTATATTTGCTACTAAGCTAATTTTGATGTAAATTTTTAAATAGATTCTATAACTTCAAATACCCATTATTCATTAAATTTCTTATACACTATAAAAGTTATAACTACATAATATTGCTGCAATTAATAATTTAACATCACAAGTATATCAATATAAAGTCTACAATATAAGGCAACTTTCAAAAATATATGTATAACAATAGATCAATGATTCTTATATTAAAACTAATCCATGTGAATAAATATAACAATGAGTTTTAAGCTACAAATGAAATATCAGTTGATGATAATATTATTGCTCTTGAGTAAAATTATCCAAAATATTATGTTTATCCAGGGGTTCGAAAATGAGATAAGTGAGATCCCTTGGGCCTCTTCCACAGAAATTCATAGAATAACATATTATTATTATTATGATGATGATGGAGATGATGATGAAGAAGAAGAAGATGATGATGATGATGATGAAGAAGATGATGATGAAGAAGATGATGATGATGATAATAATGATAAATGATGTTGATGATGACGAATGAATGAAAATTGGAAGAGATCAATGAATGGAAGACAAAGTTATTGAATTGTAGAATTATCAAATGGTTTTCAAAACTACAGTATTCTATGAACAATCAGGAAGACATTCAACGTGAAAATTTAAAGCAAATCAAACGTGAGATGAGTGATTTTAAATGAATTTTACTAAAGATTGATGCTTGAAGAAGAATGATGAAAAAATCAATAAATATATCGCATGTTGAGACCTTAAAATGTAGGTGGGGATAAAATTATAACGAGTTTAAAAGATTAATTTTTTAAAGATTTTAAAAATAGGAATAATAGTTAAGGCTCTATAATAAAAAGGCTTTATAGAGCACTAATAATAGTGGTGATGAATATTCTTGAGTAATTTTGATTGTTTTAGTAGTTTTGATTGTTAATTAGTTTAGAAGCTAAACTTTCCCCTGACTTTGAAAAATCCCAACGCATTCTTGTTATGTATGAGCGAACCCAGACCAACGTAATTTTCAAGCATAATCGATTCTCTTTCGATATTGCACGGTTTCGGCCTCAACGTGATAGCTTCAACGGTTTCAACCAGTTTCTCTGTAAAGTTGTCAACACTGAAAATATCCCGAGCGTTGTCAGCAGTTGGCCACACTGGAAATTGAAAAAAAAAATCAAATTTTTATAATAATTCATTACAATCTCCATAAATTACACTGCTTATATTACATTGCTATATGAAAATAATAAAATTTTGTTTGAAAATATCAATTATTATTGTTTTACAATAACGTCAATTTAGTTTAAAAAAACATGAGTTATTAATTCATAATACTATTGCATTGTTTATAATATCAACAATTGTGTTTAAAAATATCAATGAATTATTGTTTCATAGCATTGTATTGCATTAAAGGGGAATAGGGCTGTGTACAAGCTGAGGTATTGTCTGTCCAAGCAAAGAAGACATTTTGGCAAGATGGAAAAATGACTTCAGCTCGGTCAATATTTGATAAAAAATTATAAATTTGGTCTCAAATTGTAGGAAACATTCTGCTCCACAATTTGCGACCAAATTTATTATTTTTGAATAAATATTGACTGAAATGGAGTCAGTTTCCCATCTTTCCAAAATGTTTTCTTTGCTCGACCAGACTATACAACGTACTTACTTTTATGATAGGACAGAGGATGAGATGTGAACGTGGTCCATGGAATTTTCGAGAATGGATTCCATTTTTTCACTGCCGATATAGGTTGACCATTGTTCCACATGGCTCTTACACCATTGATATTTCTTGACCTGAAATAATACACAATCAATAAACAATTGCTGGTGAGTTGAATTCGAGACATCTAAAGCCTCCTGTAAACGGGGTTAGTAGTGGCGGCCAGGCGAACAGCTGTAGCCAAGCTCTTGTTGTTCAACTCTATGACAAAATAAAGGCTGTGATTGGCTACAGCTATTTGACTGGCCGCCACTACTAACCCCGTGTACAGGAGGCTTAAGAGTAGTGTACACTACAACTCAATACAGATGTAATTATAAATATGAAATCAATATTTCAAGTTGAACTTGGAATTCATCAAAAAGATTATTATGGGGCCTAGTTAGGTCCAATCAATATTGGTTCAAAAGTGATAAATTTGGTCTCAAAGTGTAGATCAAAATGTTTCCTACAATTTGAGACCAAATTCATAATTTTTGAACTAGTATTGACCGAGCTGGAGTCATTTTCTCATCTTGCTAGAATGTGTGTCTTCTTTGCTTGGACAGACTACAACAATGCTTTCTCGAGGAATGAATAAGATTTTTATTTGATTTTAGTTTAATTTTTAAAGACTAAAATATACTCATAAGCCTACAATTGAGTGGAAAATAACGAATACTTATTTCTGAAGCGAACACAAATAAGATGTGAATGACAGTATTTAATCGAGCTTGTACATTAAAATAGCGAAATTTTCAATACAATTCAACTTACCTTGGTTCAAAGTTGGCCGATTCGAAAGGATTTATTTTGACAATATTCTGAGGGGATGATGTCAATCTTTCTTGAAGGGGTTGTAGCACACAGCCCTTAACAACTGCAGAAACGCCGTCCAGGAATCCATTGATACGACTGTAATCAAAAATATAAAAAAATACAGATATAAAATAAAAATAGGCTACTAAGAAAACAATTTATCGGTTTCGGTCACATAAGTACGGAGATGACTGTGAATGACAATGATGAAAATAAATATTCCTTCTTGAAAAAGTAATAATCTTTTTTATAAAGTAATACAGTATCCTTCTTGAAAGTAATAATCCTTCTTGGAGAAAAGGGATTTGTGGTTTGCAGAAAGGAACCAACCCACACAATTTACCATAAAACGGGAAAATATTGCTTTTTATGTATTTACCTGAATAACTTATCCAAGTAATGATATTGAAAGCATATATAGGCTAAGTTCACAAATAAGAATATCTGATTGGAGAATGATCTGGGAGGTATAAGCAAAGAAGACCCTCTGGCAAGATGGGAAAATGACTCCAGCTCGGTCAATATTGGTTCTAAAATTATTGATTTGGTCTCAAAATCGTAGGAAACATTCTGTTCTACAATTTGAGACCAGATTAATATTTTTTGAACCAATATTGACCGAGCTGGAGTCATTTTCTCATCTTGCCAGTGGGTCTTCTTTGCTTGGACAGACTATACTGTATTATGCAGTTTCAACTTTGGTTCTGTATATCTCAGAAGTAGTTGATTGTGGGTTGGCTCCTTTCTCCAAACGCCGTACAACTTGTCAAATTAAACTAACTCTTCATCATCTCAATTTCTGAATTTTTGATTGTTATGAATTGTTTACTTTTATCCAACTGGCCCTAACTTCGCCCTCCCAGAATATCAAATAAAGGCAGCCATTCTATTCTATTCTACTTTCCCCTACAGCACTGATAGCTTCAAAGAAGTTATTCATGGTAGATTTAACTCTTCTCAATTTTAGATTTTAACGTAGATTTAGACTTGACGTCTAACTTTCAACTTTTAGTTAAAAGGCTCATCATGCCAATTAAATTATTTTATGAAGAAATAAATTTAGCTCTATACTTACGGCACTAGTGAGCTTTGGGGATAAATCAGTCCACCGATGATGATTGTATCAATCTTTTCCAATTCAACCTTATCATGTTCAAGAAGTTTAAAGCAATGAAATCGTATTTCACAGTGAAAATTGAACGAGTAGTGAGCAATACTAGGCGTTCTTTCTCTGTATCCCAACTGCTTATTCTGAAAATGTACAATAATTTCATTATTTCAAGCCATAATAATATTAGGAGTAAAATAAATTGAATGCTTTGTTTACAAATTGCTAATGGTATAGCTGATACAAAAAAAGGCGGTTTTGTTTTCTGTACGTGATGTAACCTACAAAGAAGACATTCTAACAAGATGGGAAAATCACTCCAGCTTGGTCAAAATTGGTTCAAAAATTATAAATTTAGTCTCAAATTGTAGGGAACATTCTAATCTACAACTTTAGTCCAAATTCATAATTTTTGAACCAATATTGACCGAACTGGAGTCATTTTCCCATCTTGCCAGAATGTCTTCTTTGCTTGGAAAACATACAACAGCTGATGTAAAGCATCTATTGTCTCATTTGATTTCGAGAACGTAATCTAGGAATAGCTAAATGACAAAATCAGCGCACAAGGAGCAGACGAAACCGCCCATCTTTTTGGCGTCAGCTATATAGCATAGCCATAACATGTATGTGGAATAAATAAATAAATATATATGCCAATTGATTAGCAAAATACTGTATACTCTATAAAGATTCTCCTGATAACGATAATGTCTCAATAATATAGTTATTAAATGCTTTGATTTGCTCAAGTTTTTCTATAAGTCTTTTAAGGTAAGTTTTTCCTTTTCTTTTAATAAGGAAAACTTTACCTCTGCAAAAGTCTTCCATATATCATAAATATTTCTTATAACGATCTCTCTCTATAGTGAAGAAATTATCTGATCGCCTTAATATCGTTATAAAGATGGAAGAATTATTAGATATTGCAGTAAGTTAGACCAACTGCTGGATAATATAATTAATTAGAATCTCCATATATTGCTTAATAAATAGACAAATGACTTCCGCAGCTGCAAATATTGATCAATGTACTAAAAAGCAAGCAATATCCATCAAATGAAACTGAGTCGGGACCGGGAATACTGTAATTATCATTATCCAGCAGTTGATGTACTGTCATTTCTAATAATTCTTTCATCTTTGATAGGCTAACATCATAATCGAATGAAGCTGTCCATAGACCTGGCTGGTAGGCAAATGGTTAAGCCGATCGGTCAGCAATTGAGACGTACCGTGTTTGATTCCCGGGCTAGAACAGAATGTTTTCTACAACTTGAGACAAAATTTATGATTTTTGAACCAATATTGACTGAGTTGGAGTCATTTTTCCATTTTACCAGAATGTCTTCTTTGCTCGACCATACTATAATACAGTAGGTAGGGTAAGTTAAGTCCTGTGGCTGTGGCGGTGGGTGGCGATATGAATAATTGAAGTTTGATTGTTTTCTTGTATTCAAAAGAACATGAATCAAAATTGTCTAAATAAGTGAATTATTTAATTACAACTTACTGTGTGAGTAGCCAAGCTCCAACAAATTCTCCATCAGATGAGCTGACCAGCGCATTCTTACAATCTTCGATTGCACTTTCGATCAGTCCCTTCCTATTGGTGAAAAAATCCTCCACATTATCACTCCACCACGGGACAAGGGCAGTATCATGCCTGGATTTTTCAAGCGCTGAAAAACATGAAAATAAAGTTTTAGTGCATACTGTTAGTTGGCTATTTGAAGAAAATGTACCATTCTTTCAAGGGAAATGAGTACGGTACACTATAGGGGTGGGTCGCTCAAATCTAATCAATGCTAAATTATTTTGACTTGTTGACTTGTGGACATGTTCCAGTGGCATGTCCATGTCATGAACAGAAGCATTATTATTATTTGAAAGATTCTTTATGGATGAAGATCCATCCACATCTGATCGGTTGAATTGGTTCATACTCAGGTAACCTAAACATGTCTTGAAACGTCATCAATTTTTCATTAGAAAAATCTCACTTAACAGAAATATTCACTAATTCATGCTAAAATTGACTAGAAAATTGTTTAATACAGTTTTTTGGCTGATTATAATTACTAACTATTAGTATAGTATTATAATTACTATTTTAGTATAGCACAATTACTAACCTGTAATGTTTGCTGCATTATTTGCCGCAGTGTGAGCTGCATTTGAATTCATGCTTGACTCCCCATTCAAGCCGGAATTCCCATTATTTGATGAATTTTGATTTTTCACGCCCACCGTTTCACCAATACGTAGAGTACTATTTGTAAAATCCATATCAGGAAAATCTTCCAAAGATTTTAACTCGTTATTTGTCATCATGTTTTCTTTATTTTGTCAACGAGATACTAGAACGACGTCGACATGGATACAGCTCGATTTGAATTGAAAGAGTAAACGTAAAGCAGAGTAATTACAATGTGCTTACAACGCGTCGATTATCAAATAAAGGTGGTGCGACAATTTTCATGTTCAAATAATCGCTAGAAAGAGATATACTACATAGAATGATGAATGACAAGAACCGAAATTTAATGAAATTACAACAGGCCAGGCACCAGGCACAGCTGCAAAGAGTGTTCTGCTACTAGAAACAGCTGACTTTGACAGTTGGTAACGATTTTAGTTGCTGTTCTCGACTCAACATTTGTCCGATTTAACCAAGCCTTCGAAAGGAAATACCGTATTGAAATGTAGACAAACGTCATAACTCATAACTGACCGGGAAGGGGGATGTATACGCGTCTCACGAATTCAATGGCTGTATTGAGAATTCGTTTCATGCAATCAATGAGAAAAATATTCAGGAATGTCGTAATTACACTATTAATTGATATTAATATCAAAACGTTCATTAGTATTAACGTTTATTCTGACCATTTGAATAATTTTCTTCTTATTTTGTTGTACTAAGTGTTCGGAAAGTAACAATAAGTTATGCACTTGAATAATGGATGTAATTATTGTAAAATAATAGTTGGCCACTAAATTTGAAATTTAAATAATTTTTACGACCAATTCATATCGATGAATGCCACATATAATTTCTTCTTTCGAATCAGACACTTATCAATGGTAGTTCTAAAAATATTATATTATTTTGATCCTGTGTCGGTCTGTGTGGCCAAAAAGCTCCCTTTTCATCTTCCAGGTCAATTCTTGTTCTAGAATCCTGATAGCCCATATAACTTGTAGACTAGTCTACAGTCAAGAGTGTTTTCTTTTTTTATGGATGACAACTATTTTGTTATCTTGCCAAGTCATTGGGATGACTTCTAATGTCATATCTTATTCATAAAAGCATAACCATCTATCATTTCCAGCAGGGTACAAATCCACTAACAGTTCTGACTGTGACTGTCAAAAACTTAATAGATGGGGAAATAGCCAGTCCATAACAGCTGTAACCTGCATTCCGATTAATGTTATTTAAAAAGGCAGTAACCACATTACACTCCCAGAAGAGTTGTACAAGCTTTAAACCTTTTGTCCACGGGGTAAGTAGTGGCGACCAGTCGAACAGCTGTAGCCAATCACAGCTCTTGTTGTTCAAGTCAATGAAAAGACAAAATAATGCTGTGATTCGTCTGGTCGCCACTACTAACCCCGTGTATAGGAAACTTAAGGATCTGTGAATAAGAATTAATTCATAAAGCCCTTCAACAAAGCTATGGGACACTTGCTTCACTGATCTCAAATTGTATAGGAAACAATTTGATCTACTATAAAGAACACATATTTGATTCTTGAACAAATATTGATCAAGCCTGGAGTCATTTTCCCATCTTTCCTCAAAGAAGAGGGTCTTTGCTTGGACAGACCATACCCACCTTGTAGAATATTGCTGAAATACATCTATCATTGTATAAGCACAATTGTATTATTATTCCTACTGTAACTTAAACGGAAATATCATATCAGGAGCTAATTATCAGGAAATGAAAAAATATTACTTTTTTAATTAAAATTTTTATTAAATTACAAGTAATTTACTCGAGTTATTCATTTTTTTCAATATATAATTAAACAGCACATAATTTGTCAAGAGTGGAAATGAATAAAAAGTTGAAAACAATTACGGTATTTCGAAATAACATCACTCCAGCAGGCTTAGGCGGATATCAGACTGAAATATGATAATATATTATACTTAATTTATGATACATGTTCTATAATAATTATGATACTGTAGCATATAAGAAGAAAATATGATTTGATACTTCCTTCATGTGTAATACCCGTTTCAGACCATTTTCATTTAATTCTTCCAAATAATAAAGTGATAATTGTTGGGACACAATAAAACATTGAATTAACTTATTTAGACTAAAACAAAATAACATTGAATTGAATGAAATATCTTTGTGATCAAATACAATGTTAAAAATTATAAGAATAGAGGATTCAATAATGGTTCAAATTATTATGTTATCATGTTTTTCATACATGATTTGATTACAAATCAAAGAATACAATACAAAGAATACCGTACAGTTTTGAATAAAAATAAATTAAATGCATCATCTCAAGCCCATTTGTAACGACCCTCATGTATGAGCACTAATCAAGCATTTAAAGCAAAATTAACTTGATAGTGATCATCTAAGAGTAAAAATTTGAATAGCTCAGATGTGAGTCTTCATGTGCGACTTCAGGTAACGTTTTTCTGAGAAACATTTATTACAAGATTCACATTTGTAAGGCTTATCCCCAGTGTGAGTTCTTAAATGATAAATCAAAGTGCTTTTCCGAGAGAAACGTTTACTACAAAATTCACATTCGAAATACTTCTCTCCAGTATGGTACTTCAAGTGAGTATTCAATTGGGTTTCTTGTGAGAAACACTCAATACATAGTTCACATTGGAAAGGTTTCTGTCTAGAGTGAGTTTTTAAATGTGATTTCAAACAATTTTTATCCAAAAAACATTTATAACAAGAATCACATTGGTAAGGCTTATCTCCAATGTGAGTCTTAATATGATAATGCAGTGATGTTCTGTGTGTGTAACATTTATTGCAAATTTCACATTGATAAGGTTTCTCTCCCGTGTGCGTCTTAATGTGATCATTCAGATGGCATTTTTGTCCGAAACTTCTATTACAAAATTCACATTGAAAAGGCTTGTCTCCGGAGTGAGTTCCCAAATGAATCTTTAAAATTTGTTTGTATGCAAAACAACTATTACAAATTTCACATTGGAAAGGCTTCTCTCCCGTGTGAGTTCTTGTATGATTTTCCAAAGCATTTTTAGATGATAAACATTTATTACAGATTTCACATTTGAATGGCTCCTTTCTACCGTGAATTTTTAAATGTTTTTTCAATAAATAATATGAAGAGAAAACTTCATTGCAAGATTCACATTGGAAAGGCTTTTTCCTAGGATGAGTATCCAAGTGAATATTCAATTGGCTTTTGTATGAAAAACATTTACTACAAAATTGACATTGGTAAGGCATCTCTCTATTATGAGTTCCCAAATGTATTTTCAAATCTTCATTTTGTGAGAAACATTTGCTACAAAATTCACATTCGAAAGGTTTCTTTTTAGTGTGTGATACTTTATGCTTTATCAAAGTAATGTTTTTACAGAAACGTCTACCACAAAATTCACATTGGAAAGGCTTCTCTCCAGAGTGAATTCTTAAATGCATTTTTAATGAATCTCTTGTAGAGAGACATTTGCCACATAATTCACATTGGAAAGACTCCTTCACTATCCGGGACTTACTAATAGGTCTTTCCATGCATAATTTTCCTACAGTCATCATAAAACGTTTACCACAATGCTCACAATGGTAAATCATCTTATTTCCATTGATAATTTTTGTCTGAGAATTGATTACGCTGCCGACTGTGAAACGATTGACACAATATTCACATTCAGACGTCTGCAATTGATCTTTTTCATTGGTGGAGTCATGTGAGAGATGATCTTTATCAACAGATGCACTTTCTAATGATTTTGAACCGATCTCCAATTTATCAAGTCCCTGGCTGCTCGAGCTTACACTGCATTCTGTAAAATAGAAGTCAACAGATTACATTATGCCTGTAATACAGGGTTCGCCAATGAAGTGGGACGATTTGAATGAGTAATAGATTGTTTGAAAAATTATATTTTTGTAATTTTTCCATCATAAATAGGAAGTAGAAATGTAGCCATTTAGTGTACTATAAGTGAAAAATCATTTTTTTGAATACATAATCTTCCAAATGTCCTCCATTGGAATCTATGCACTTTTGCAGCCGGGCCTGGAAGTTTCCCATGACATTTCGCAGTCTTATTGAGTGGTATTCCTCCAATGTCATCTCGAATCTGTTAAATCCGTTGTTTTAGAGCTGGGATAGATCTTGGTGGATCGTTTTGAAAAACTCTCGTTTTTAAGTAGCCCCATAGAAAAAAGTCACAGTTTGATAAATCTGGAGAGCGAGGGGCCGAGGGATATCCCCGTTTCAAGAAATGACGCGGCTTGGAAACAAAACATTCACAGCATTCATGGCAATTCTCGCAGTGTGGCTTGTTGTTCCATATTGTTTGTTCATTCAATTAGAAAACGGACGAGTTCTGGTGTAAGAAAGTTATGAATCATTTCCATGTAACGCTCAAAGTTGAAAGTTACAGAAAATCTACCTGTTTCTTTCAGGCCTGGCTGCAAAAGTGCATAGATTCCAATGGAGGACATTTGGAAGGTGTTATATTCAAAAAAATTATTTTTGACTTATTTTACACTAAATGGCTACATTTATACTTTCTATTTATGATAAAAAATTACAAAAATACAATTTTTTTAAACAACCTGTTGCTTATTCAAATCGTCCCACTTCATTGGCGAACCCTGTACAACAGATTACATTATTTTGTTGTTTTCGCAGGCTGAGAGATGACCGGAACTATTATTCACCAGTTTTAAATGAAAATGTTATATTCTGATTACAATAGTGAAGCCGTTTTCATTGGTTTTCTACTTTTCTTGCAGTGACGCATCATATTGGGTTCAAACAAGCAGGCATCTCCATCAAATACTTGACTTTCATTCTCTCATAGTAATATCCAAAAAGGTGAGTTTAGAAAAGTAATCAACCCATATTTTTATTAAAAATTCAATCTACAATTTGCACAATATTCCGAGCTCTTTCAGTAACGTATTTGAAATGTTTTTTCCTATAGCTGAAATCCATTATTATTTTTATTTGATAATAATATAATGATATTCCTTTACGATTTCAATGCACATGACTTAGAAAATTCCGAATTAAAAAAATAAACTACTGTATTTTCCAACATGAGTTTCAACTCTCTCAATATTAATTTTTAGAATACTATCAGGCCCAATTGGAAATAATGTCTATGCTATAGAAATTATTTATACTAAAGACCTCTCTTAGGCTTTGAACTCATGGCACCAAACTCCGCTCTAAAGCTGTGGCCTCACTGCTGAATGGTTACTTGGAGGGTGGATGGAATATTTAATAAACACGATAATATTATTAAACACGTAAATATTGGATAATATTTATTAAACACGCAACATCCATAGTAATAGAAATAATGATAAAAACACATATTTATAATCATCTACCATCTCATCACTATGCAACCATCCAGCAGTTCGGCCGCAGCTTCAGAGTGGAGTTTGGTGCCCATATATTTGTGAGCAGCATGATGCCAGGGAATGCAGACCTAGAAAAAGTCTGTCCAAGCAAAGAAGACCTAGATATAGTCTGTCCAAGCAAAGAAGACATTCTGGCAAGATGGGAAAATGACTCCAGCTTGATCAATATTGGTTCGAAAATTATAAATTTGGTCTCAAATTGTTGGAAACATTCTATTCTACAAACTTATAATTTTTGAACCAATATTGACCGAGCTGGAGTCATTTTCCCCATCTTGCCAGAATGTCTTCTTTGCTTGGACAGACTATATCTAGGTCTGCATTCCCTGCCGTGTTTAATGAATATTTCATCTTTTCTCTGCATAGTGATGAGATGGTAGATAATTATCAAACTTGATGATGAACATCATTACTATTATCATGGATGTTTCATGTTAAATAAATATTCCATCTACCCTCCAAGTAACCATTCAGCAGTGCGGCCACAGCTTTAGAGCGTAGTTCGGTGCCCTGAGTTCAAAGACTAAGAGAGGGAAAACAAAATGAAAATCGAATACCCTTTTAAAAACTTTAAAATTATTAATACAAAAACATGTTTCGGGACATTCAGCCCATTATCAATGTAGATAAAATAATAATAATCATCATTATTATTTAAAATTATAATTATTATTTTATCCACATTGATAATGGGCTGAATGTCCCGAAACATGTTTGTGTATTGATAATTTTAAAGTTTTTAAAAGGGTATTCGATTTTCATTTTATTTTTCAATTATTTTAAATAGCCCTATGTTTTAAAGTTTAATTTCCTCAGAGAGGGCTATTTGAATAATTTCTATAGCATAGACATTATTTCCAATTAATAACAGAGATTGCCTTCAAGCATAACTCAAGATTGTACCATTTTTTGTATTGCCTAGTATAGTCTGTCCAAGCGAAGAAGAGCCTCTGGCAAGATGGGAAAATGACTCCAGCTCGGTCAATATATGTTCAAGAATTATAAATGTAGCCTTAAAAGTAGATCGAATTGTTTCCTAAAATTCGAGATCAAATTGATAATTTTTGAATCAAAATTGACCGAGCTTAGTCATTTTCCCATCTTGCCAGAGGGTCTTCTTTGCTTGGACAGACTAGACATTGCACTATGCATCCCCATGTCAATTTGCTTCAATTCTAAGACCACTCTAGCATTCAATAGAATAGAGACTACCTTGGCAAAAGCTGAACTCATCCTAAACAAACAATAAAAAAATTGATTAATAACAATTAAAAAACTAACCTTCAACAAGTTGAAAAGGATTTTCAGTTGCTTCACCCCACTCACTTGGCACCTATAGAAAATTTTAAAATATTCATGTCATTAAAATAGCAAAATGATTATACACAGTGTCATGAACAAACTGAAAATACTTCTACGAGTAGTGATTTTTTGCATCATTTGCATTAATAATGCACAAGAATCATTATTCAAATAATAATACCTCTGCCGCACTGGCGGCTCGTACCCACGAAACAGGTGAAGTTCCCGTACCTTTTACTGTGCAGCACTTCACCTGTTTCGCGGGCACGAGCCGCCAGTCTGCAGCTAAACACAATAGTATATTACATAACGAATGTGGGAAGATCGTGTTTACAAACGAATGTTTCTACCCGAGACAAACAGTAGAGGGTGGAATATCATAATGAGTTTGTAAACATCTTCTTACGCGAGTATCTAAACGAGTTTTCTTGAAATCTTGCTTGTGGTGATCATGAACAACTATGACAAAAATATTTTTAATAAATAGAAGATTATCATCTGTCATATGAATCCATTTTATTGACTTTTTTAGTGGTTGTGAAGGTGATATTGTGGTAGAGATCCATATTCAATAAAAAGGTAAGATGTTGTAAAACTACTGATTTATGAGACCAGAGATTGATATAATAATTATATAAGTGTCGCAGTGTTTGAGGCGACAAAAAAAGTCAACTAATTAATGTATTCAAAACGTATGAACAAGCATACACACAAAAATGAGCCTACCAATGTAGATATTATTTTTGCAACCAGAGATTGATAATGGCATAACAACCGAAACCGGTATCTCGATTTTTTAATAAATCAGTGGTTTGACAAAATCTTGTCTTTTCATTTAACCATTTTATTGAACTAGTACTAGCAGAATTTTAAATGCAGTTATGACTTAGCCAAACAATAGGTAAATACCATTAAAACTATAATATTTCATATCAAAGTACCATTTTTTAGATATTTTCATTTTTCACAACATGTTTCAGCGTTCTAGAGCCGTTTTCAAGTGAAAAAATTAATATGAATTATTTTAAGGTTCTAATAAATACAGTAGCCCTAAGAGAATTAAGTAGTGAATACCATTATATGGTAAATTAATTACTCACCTCTTCTTTTAGATAGACAGAGTTGTAGCCTTCTTCTTCCTCCTCATTCCCGCTATCCAACTAGAAAAAATAAACTGAACTGATTCTACTTGGAAAAGATAGTAGGTAATTTGAATTTTGAAAAATCAAGAAAACAGACTTTTGTTAGTAAATCATTGCAATAAATGAGTCCAACATTAGGAATGTGTGATTTGTTTGATATTAAATATATGAATAACACTTGGAAGTAATAATCACACCTGAAATTTTGTTCTATTTATCACTGTTATTATTCATTTATTATTTAGCGTATGGCTTTCAGTAGTGAGGAGACCCAAGGGTTGTTCCACTTCGCCAGCATATAACGTAATTTTCACTAGATTTTTAAAATAACAGATTTTTTGAATTCAAAACATTATGTTAACTAATAAAACCGAAACACTTCACAAAATAACTGTGAAAATTATAATTATATTCACCTCATCTTTGATGTGTATAGTTTCTATTTCATCTTCCTGTTTGATCTCATCCTGTACAGACAAAATATAGATTAAATATTATTTTATTCCAATATAATTATAGTCTAGTAAAAGGTATATATGGAATTTAATTGCAACATAATTTTGGTATAGTTTTCATCATACTTAAACCTGATTGAAATTAAAAATAAATAGGAAAAACAATAAGAAGCAACTGAACTGCTCTGAGTAAGCATACCAATTATCCAACAACTAATCATAACTTAGGGCTTATCTTATTTTAATTATGGGCTGATATTTTTCTCGGCCCACTCCCGTGTTTCGGATGAACACGTTCAGCCGTCGGCCCCGGCTGCCTAAAAAAGCAGTCGTCAGGTCATGTCAGAGGTCCTGAAACTGACCAGGTGCGACCTGAAAACTTTGACACCAGACCTTAGCCAGCAAGGTCATACGTTATTATTATTATTACTTTCGGAGAATAACTTTTTGGAGGCCTGAAATCTTTTTGACCAGGATGATGACTTCAAATATATATATAGAGATTGCTGTTAGAATTTCTGTTTTTTTGAAAAGGGGTTTGCAATGTTCTATGTAGTTTGTTCTTAGTATATTTCTTATTGCTCTCTTTTGGATTTTAAGGACTCTGTCTAGATTTTCCTTTGCAGATGATCCCCATGCAGCTATACCATATCTTAAGTGTGAGACAAATATCGAGTGGTAGGCTATTATTGCTGTTTTTTCATCCGTTATATTTAACATAATAGTTATAGTTAAATAATAATGAGACACTGAGACGCTCATTGATCTTGCCTATTTCTCGTGCATAGAATGTTCGAAGGACATTTATAAATTGAACTCACCTCTTCTTTAATTATAGGCCTAATGTAAATGCTGCAGTTTTCTGATATGGACATGATATCAACCTGTAAGAATCAATTCAAGTAAGTAATTTAAGATTATTTTAAGATAGAATAGCAAATAGGAATTATAGTCTGTCCAAGCAAAGAAGACCCTCTGGCGAAATGGAAGAATGACTCGAGTTCGGTCAATATTGGTTCAAAAATTATCAATTTGTAGGAAACAATTTGATCTACTATCAAGACCACATTTATAATTCCCGAACAAATATCGACCAAGCTGGAGTCATTTTCCCATCTTGCCAGAGGCTTTGATGGACATCTTCTTTGCTTGGACAGACTACAGTATATTTTGGTAACTTTAAGTCCTATTGAACAAAGAATACATTCTTTCAAAATGGTCGATCGGAGCGAGTTGCACAGATGCACTACCTTTAATACCTTCTGCTTCATCCATTACCCACACTTGTGGGATCGATGGCGTCATGACAAATACACAAAAAAACACGTACTTTTCAAAATGGCAGTGTTACCAACAACAACCATATCAATTGATATTTAAATCTTCTTGCATGAATTCATTAACATTGTAATATGCCTTGCCACACAGTAGTTCCCTCATGGTTCTCTTAAATGCGGTCTCACGTCTCATGCAACTGCTTTACTGCAGCAGGCAGCTTATTGAAGAATTTCAAAGCCGATATCCGGTAAGCAGCCTGCGATCAATGGAGGCGTCTCCTGGTAACCACCACCCCCAAGCATAGGAGAATGTAGTGGCTAGTGAGTAGTGACCGACAGCACACCATCGCGGGCAAAGATAGGCATACAGTGGGCAAGATTTTCACAGCCTGTTATATTTCTAACACCCTATAACTATAAGTGTCCTTTCGGTATAATAATTATACAATATTAGTGATAATCAGAATAGTTTATGAAATGGTTGATAAATTAAATATTCATTGGTTGGGTGTACAGTAGGAAAACGATAATAATCATCAAGTAAATAGCCTTCAGAAATAGCTAAAGTATGATTATAGGTAGCTACGGTAAGATACTTACAAAAAATTTGATGGAGCAATGGTTTCAAGAATACCTGAGCAAATTTTTCATAGTTGAGATATATGTGGAATGGTTATAAAAGATGATCACCACTAAATAGTAGCCAATTGCAACTCAGAGTAAATTAATCTGTTTATGTTCAAATTCTTCCAGAACAATCATACGGTAACTTAACCTCTTCTGTAACAAACTGGAATGGATATGGAACTCTTTTAGATTCTCGACTACTTGAAAAATCGAATAATTTATATCGACTATCGTATCGATGTAGTTTTTAGACCAGTCGTATGCTGGGACGCACGTGACGCAGCCCACGCGAACTAGCCAATCACAGCTCCTTTCCTGTCATTAAACGATCCAATAGTAACTTTACATTTCAATTTCAAGAAATAAGCCAATCTCAATGTAAATCCTGCTGTTCAACAGGGTTGGAGCGTATAATCTATTATATAAACTCTTCTCTAAACAATCTTTTCCAGCATTCCTTAGGCCTGGCTTATGCTGGGACGCACGTGTGCGCGCGCACGCACGCAAGCCAATCACAGCTCTTGTCTTGTCCTCAAAAAGAGCTGTGATTGACTGGCATGCGTGCGTGTGCACACGTGCGTCCCAGCATACGCCAGGCCTTAAAGTTGAAGACTTTCCAATGGAAATTGTAATTATTATTTATCTAAATTAGGTCTAGAGAGTAGGCTATAGGCCTATAGGTCTCAAGTGAAGGAGACATTCTGGTTCTGGCAAGATGGGAAAATGACTCCAGCTCGGCAATATTGGTTTACAATTTATAATAAACTTGATCTGAAATTGTGGATCAGAATGTTTTCTACAGTTTGACACTAAATTTATATATTTTCAAAAATCGTCCTTTCTAGATGCTCTACGTAACTTACTGGACTAAGGGGGAGTAGAGCGATGTTTTTTTTATTAATATTGAGTTCAAAGTAGCGTTTCAGAGCTCTATATTTTTGATGGTTGAAAATACAAATATATAAATTCAGGCTTCAATAATTTATTTATTTTTATCAAATATAGATCCAGGCTTCAATCATTTATTTGTAACAATTAAAGACAAAGGTGGGTACAACAGGCATATAGATAACATAATGCCCAAAACTGTTCATCATACTCAAGTCCAAATCAAGCTTATGTCACATATTAACTTAAAACTTCGAACTAATCTGCACTAACTTACCGAAAAAACCAACAATTTGAAATTTAGAAATCATATTTCATCAAATTTCCGAGAAAAAACACATATAACGATTTGAAATTTATTATAAATGCAGTACAATTCTCAGCAATCTGCTGCATTTTTGGACAGCACTTGGTCAGCTAAGGGGAGGGTAGATTTTTTCGTCAAAATAGCTTTTTAAATCTATAATTTCTATCAATATATAATTTATCATTCATATTATATTTTTATGAATTGAAAATATAGATTCATACATTATACGGATCAACCCTTATAATGTTTCCAACACAATTTGTTAGAGTACGGTAGATCGTCCCGATCACCCCCTCCCCACCAACGAATCCGCGCCAGTATTGATCAAGCATTTTAAACCACATTGATTTGAAAGAAATCATCATCATCCTCAATTTAACACTGGTAAGAGCTCAAGTGTGATTCAATTTCATGTGCTTATTCAAGCTAGATTTTTGTGAGAAACATGTACTACAAAGTTCACATTGGTAAGGTTTCTCTTTAGTATGAGTCCTGAAGTGCGAACTCAAATAGGATTTTCTCGAGAAAGTTTTATTACAAACACCACACTGATGAGGCCTATCTCCCGTGTGAGTCTTGATGTGTTCATTTAGGCTACATTTCTGTGTGAACCGTTTATCGCAAAGGTCACATTGAAAAGGTTTGTCTCCCGTGTGAGACCTTAAGTGAGTATTCAAATCGTTTTTCTGAGTGAACCGTTTACTACACAGCTCACATTCGAAAGGCGTCTCTTTGGTGTGTAATACCCTATGTCTTCTCAAAGTATTTTTCTTAGAGTAACGTTTATCACAGAATTCACATTGGAAAAGCTCCTCGCCAGTATGAGTCCTTAAGTGAGTGTTCAAATGAGTTTTTATTGAGAAACATCTATTACAAAACTCACATTGGAAAGGCTTCTCCACTTTATGGGAATTGTTCATTGGTGTACAATTTCCTATCATCACAAAACGTTTACCACAATGCTCACATTGGTATATTATCTTATTTCCATCAATAACTTTTGTTTGAGAATTAATCACGTTTTCCATTGAGAAACGATTGACACAATATTCACATTCAGACGTCTGCAATAGATCTTGTTCATTGGTGGAGCCATATGAGAGACGATCACTACCAACTTGTTTACTATGTAATGATGCTTTGCGTTTTGTGCCGGTCTCCAATCCATCAAGTCCCTGGCTGTTCGAGGCTGCACTGCATTCTGAAAAATATCAACCAACAGTCAAAAACGTCGAATTTTAATTCCATTATCTTGGCAGTATGGAGAATGACTGAAACTATTCTATACCAGTTTTACATGACAATGTTCTATTCTGAATAAAGCAGTAGCTCATTATATTGGAATCTAACAAGCAAGCATAATGCTTGGATATTATTAGGATAAAGTATTAAAAGGATATTAATAATCTTCAATATTACTATCCATCTCAATTAACGCACATGTACTTTAGTCTTGACGAGCGAAAAAGACATTCTTTCAAAATGGCTGATTAAAGCAATAGTGCTATACATGCTCGGATCTGAAAATGTTTCCAATACACCGTTGGTGAGATGTGGTGAGACAAATGGTAAGGGCTATTTTCATTTTGACTACTGGCAGCATAGAAAAGCTGCCATTTTGAAAGAATGTAATCTTTGGAAAGAATGTGTTAGTTGAGATGGATAAATATTAATATGGATAATAAGCAGCAAGGCAATTCAAGTTATAAGCATTGGTTGAACAGAGATTGTCTTCTAGCACAGTGGTCACCAATTAAATTTCATGAAGGTCCGTTTGACCACTATTCATTTGACTACTGTTCTAGCATTACTCAAGATTGCATCATGTTGTTTTGCTGTCGCCAAAAATTTGGGCGGTTTCCTAACTGTAACCTACTAACAGCTGATGAAAAGCATCTATTATCTCTTTTGATTTCAAAGACTCAAAGATATCATCTGGACATAGCTAAATGACAGCTCTAATTGACATCATCATCTGTTGGAACTCTTTAACTTTTTGACATCAGTTATAATAGGCCCACCATCTTGGCAAAATCTGAACTCATCCTAGGCAAACAATAACAAAATATATGAATTACATCTTTTATTACTAATTTACTTATTGTCTTATTGCTAACCTTCATCAAGTTGAAGAGGATCTTCAGTCGATTCAGCCCACAAGATCTCACATGGCAGCTATAAAAAAATGAATTAAAGATGGTTTATTACTCATTCAATGAATCTTTAAAATAGTTATGATAAATATCATAGGTAAGTTAGTTGAAAATTCTCAAGACCAACTATACCCTATTCACGATCACTTGAGATGAAATAAGCAAACGTTTTGCGTGTGAATGCGTGTACACTTGTACAGGAAGGTTTTCCTTCATGAGACATGAGAAACGGTCCAACGGTCTGACAGCTGTAGCCAATCACAGCTCTTGTTTGAGCTCAAGGACAAAATAAAAGCTGATCATCGGACCTTTTCGCATAAAGGAAAACCTACCTTCACACGCACACAAACGCCAAAAAATTGTTTATTTCGTCTCAAGTGATTGTGAATAGGATAAAGTTAAGAGATAAATTTAATATGCAAGCTGTAAGATAGAGCATAGAATTGATATTAAAGATGTAAAAATTAATTATTGCAACGAGAAATTAGAACACTCATGAAGTAAAATCAAGCTCCATGGAAGACGGTGAAAAATCTCAAGAAAAATATAGGCTAAACAATAAAGCTACATTCACATGACGTTACAGTCTGTCCAAGCGAAAAAGACATTCTGGCAAGATGAGAAAATGACTCCAACTTGTTCAATGTTGGTTCGAAGATTGTAAATTTGGTCTCAAATTATAGAAAACATTCTGATCTACAATTTCAAAATAAATTAGAAATTTTTGAACCAATATTGTCAGAACTGGAGTCATTTTACCATCTTGCCAGAATGTCTTCTTTGTTTGGACAGACTAACAACGTTTATTCATTTGATATAACTTATTTATTGAAAAGGTTGAAGAAAAAATGTGCCAGTTAGAGATAATCTCAGCTCCCACTACATCAATAAGTGTATTCTAGGCAAATAAACTACTTTCCACAAAAATACAGAACTCACTTCTCCATTCAGATAAGTGTTGTAGCCTTCTTCTTCTTTTTCTTCATGTTCTTCTTCTCCTCCTCCTTCTTCTTCATGTTCAGATTCAATCTGGAATAAATGAAAATTAATTAATTCAAGGTGAATGAAAATTCTAGGTTACCTATCTTTTGAGAAAGCAAGAGATCATGAAAGAAAATTACTGGAACAAACGTGTCTTCATTTTTTGGGTTGAGTGAATATTTTGAAGTTTGGGATGAAAATAGTAGAAGATTACATAGCCAGAAGATTATAATCATTGTAGGCTACTTACAAAATACAATTTTTGACACTTGGGCAAAAACCAATATAAATAATAATTAAAGCCTTTATATACTTTCCTTAAAAATAGGATAACTACCTATTGAATTAGTTTAGACTACTTTTTGAGTAGTTGTGTTTTGTAGTCGTTTAGAATACGCTGTTGAAAAAGTCTATAACTGAGGACAATGGAATCATCACGAGCATATTATACTAGAATCAAAAATATAATGCGCTGTAGTAGATTTATTAGAATAAACTATCTACCGTACTTAAACTACTATTTGATATCCTGATGAAAAGCTTCACATGATGAACTATGAAAATAGAGACTAAAGACTAATGAAGAGAGAGAACTTACTTCTTCATTCAGGTAAGTGTTGTCGCCTTCTTCTTCTCCTTCATCTTCTTCATGTTCAGATTCAAACTGGAAGAAATCAAAAACTAGATTAATATTCGAGGATCAAACGTCTATGAAAAAGCAAGAAAATATAATTGCCAATTACTAGGACGTCCCTTTTTTGGATTGATCGATACAAAAATGATCAGAAGATAATAATTGTAGGCTAACAATAATACTAAATACTACAATTTATTGACTCTAATTGTGCAAAAATGGGGTGAGCTATTCAATTCCTTTGAAAGAATGAACTATTGAAAAGGTCTATAAAACTGATAACCAAGGACAGGGGAATCACTTTAAGCATATAGGAGGTATTGTACATGAAAATATCATGTGGCAAAAGCAAGAGATTCATGAAAGTGAGTTTGGAGGTTGTTTAGAATTTACTTGATTTCCAGATGGTAAACACTAACCGGTTTCCTCAAAAGCACCCTCAAATTTCAAATTATTTGTTGTGAAATCCAAAGTTCTCAACTTTTTTAAAAAGTTTTAACACTGCTCTCTTGAGCATTAAAACTTCAAGATAGCTTACTTATTCTACAATATTAAACTCACCTCTTCCTTTATGTAAATTGTGTTGATTTCTGTCTCGGACTCAGACATGGTATCAGCCTGTACAAACAAATCAACAATTAGGCTAAACAATGCACATAGGATAAGCTACTTATTATTTTGGAAATTCCAGTTGAGACAAGCTTAGGCCGCTATTACACGATAATAGTTCTATTATCAAAGATATTATAATATGTTCTCTATAGGAGAACATATGGCATAGAATATGATCATTTATAATATTTGGTTCTTTACACGGTAATATTTCATCATCACAGACGCTTGATAACAGAAATATGTCATAGAACTATTATCGTGTAATACCCGCCTTAGCCTGAGCCAAGACAGCCTTACAGGCTCAAGATAGTGCATATAATGAAAGGGAGTATTTCATATTTATGTACAGCTGAAGCCAAAAAGTAAGGCGGTTTCATATGTCTCTTGTAGCCTTCGTGATGTAACAGGTATCTATTGTCTATACAGAGTGTTTCAGGAGGAATGTGCAATACTTCTCAGGCTGATTCCTTACACCAAGTAGACTAAAAAGTTCCATGGGACCAACCCCTAGAAACGATTTGTTACTGAGATAACAATGGCGGAAAATTGAAATTTTTCAAACAATATTAATTTTTCCAATTTTTTAGAGGCTTTAGTGAGGTTCTAAAATAATCAATTCCTATGGAAAATTAGCTGAGGAATTCAATGAAACCAGTTCCAAGTTTGTAACTGTTATTGAGATAATTGGAAAAATATGCTAGAAAACGCCATTTTTCGACAATAAGGGTTATAACTGGATAAGGAATCATAAAATTGTGTATTTTTTTAATGGAAGTTGAAAAGAGTCGGATTCTAAAGAAAAAGTTAAATGACGGCGATTGTGTAAATCTTACCCAAATCTCAGAAATAGCGATCAAAAATCGCAAAATTGACAAAACATAGCACAAGTGATGAATTTGTGTTTAGTAGCAATTGTGATTAGTATCAAATGTTTAGTTGCGATTTTGATCGCTATTTCTGAGATATGGGTAAGATTTACACAATCGCCGTCATTTAACTTTTTCTTTAGAATCCGACTCTCTTCAACAACATCATATTATCTTGGTGTAGTTGAATGCCAACTCTATTTGACAAGATATATAAAAATATGCATATGGCTTTTTTGTGGGGAGCTACCCATAAGGGTAGGTTCCACTCGCCTTGATGACAATCTGGTCACCCATCCGAAATTAGTCCATAGTGTTTGTGACTTAACATTACAATCACCTAGCAACCGTTTCACTCAACAACCAGACACAATACACGATTGACAAGATCAACTGTTGGAGCGCACAAGAAGCAAACTAAACCAGTTATAAATCTGATGTCAAAAATTAAGGTGATTTCGTCTGTCTCTTGTACGAGATGCAACCTTCAACAGCTGATGTAACACATCTATTGTCTCTTTTGATTCTAAAAACATCAAATATCTAGGCCTAGCTAAATAATGTCGGGATCACTGTCATCCGCTGTTCAAAAGTTTGAACTTACTCACGGTTTACAGCCAGTACACACTGAACTCGCTGCTGATTGAGAAGAAAACCTATGGGCAACTACCAAAGACACGTGACATCCACAGGTACCAAAACCGAGGCTGGACTGGAGTTACCTCGTTGCAGACTGGCAGGGACTCAAAACAGTTTTCCTTCACAGGCCATAAGACTCCAGACTTTAAAGACTTCAACACCCTTCCAGGAGATTTACAATATATGAATTATGTAGAGTTCAGTGAAATAGATAGTAAAGAGGAGGCTGCTGACAAGGCCACCGTATTCCCTTTGGGGTTTCCGGTATCGAAGTAGGTCTAGGTCTGGGTGAGACTTTTTTTCCTTTTTGGCTGCGGATGATGCCCACATAAGTACCTTCAATTTTACTTATGCGTGGGTGATTTTCGAGGTGCATAAACGACCATGCCTCTGGTGGGATTCGAACCCACGACCGGGTAGCGCTAGCGGAGTGAAGGTTGTAACGCCCCAGTCCACTCGGCCGGCTATGACACAACATACAAATTCGGATATTTCGTATAAGCGCTGCGCATTAGTGTTTATTTTCTTGTCCGGATAAGACCCCATTTCGGACTAAGAGGAAAGTTGACAACTATAATTGACCATCTCCAATTATTCAATTGATAGGCCTAACTTTATAACTGAAATATTTTACAAATACAGGACTAGGTATAGGCAAATTACAGTTTCAAAGAATTAGACATGCATTAAGCTTGACCAATGTAAATGGTGATGTTTTTAGTTGCCAATGAGCACTTACAATGTTTACTTACCATGAATTAAATAATTAGTTAAGTAGGACTATATTCTTTTCAAGATAAAATTACCAACTAATTACTGGAATCTCACCAGAATTCGCTATGATGAGTACTGACAAACATAAATATACAATAAGCAACGTTTTCAGAAATGTATTTGTCGTGGTAGAATAAAATTATCAAATATTAATATACAAATTACAGCATTTTTATCCTCTCCTGTTGAAAAATTAGCCGCCTAACCTTACTTTCTAGCGACAGCTGACTGAACTGACCAGCTGACATGACGTTGACAGTACTTAGTCAGTGTTGCCACCACCGCTATGCAAAAACAAAAAATTCCTAGATTCAACATTTTATCACTAGACATAAAAAACTCCCCCCATGATAATTATCACTACTGAAGACCTGGGAAAGCAAAGTTATTGGTTTTCTTGTACTCCCTGTCTCAACACACTGTCACCCTTTGTTAGGCGGGTATTACACGATAATTATAATGATAATAAATTCAATCTCAAATTATTGCTATATAAATAGACGAAGGACTTCAGCACTGCAAATATTGACCTATGTACTAAATAGCAGGCGAGATCCATTGAATGAAACTGATCAAAAAACTCTGCTGAGTGTCTTAAAAGTGTATAAAATTCAATAAAGTATGAATTATTAGCTCATAATACTCAAGTTATTAATCATTTACAAGTGATGGAAAGAAGGAAAATAATATTGCCAACAAAGCAAAAGAGTGAACAACAAAAAACAGAAAATTCTTTTATCAACAACTCAACAGAACTTATAAACATTTGAATTAACAGAAACGTAACTACTACAGAACGTTATTTGTATGGTGTTATGTACCAAAAAATTTTAATGAAAGACTAAAAGATAAATTCAGAACTTTCTTCAAAATCTGCACTATAACCCACACTTGGAAAGGCCTCTCATGTGTGAGTTGTTACTTATATTTTCAAAGCAACAAAGATAATTAATTCGAGAATCGACTCTTAGAAGTTCAGACAATTCATCACAAACATCACTATGGTGAGACTTATCTCTTCTCTGAAGTGTGTTTCTTCACATGTTTATTCAAACTAGTTTTATATGAGAAAGAGTTTTTACAAAATTCACACTGGTAAGGCTTCTCCTTAGTGTGAGACCTAATGTGTAAAGTCAAGCTTTTCTTATGGAAGAAACATTTATCACAAAATTCACAAGTGAAAGGCTTCACTCCACCATGAGTCTTCATGTGCTCATTCAAGCTTTTTTTGTGAGAGAAAATCTTCTTGCAAAGTTGGCACTGAAAAATCTCACTAGTGTGAGTCTTAATGTGATTGTGTAAGGTGGGTTTCAGTGAGAAACATTTATCACAGAATTCACATTTGAAAGGCTTCTGACCAGTGTGAGTGTTAATGTGTTCATTGTAATTAGTTCTCCGTGGAAAACATTTATCACAATATTCACATCGGAAAAGTTTATTACCAGTGTGAGTCTTAACGTGTTCATACAAGGTGGAATTTTGTGAAAAACATCTATCACAAAATCCACATTTGAAAGGTTTCTTTCCAGAGTGAATGATAACATGTTGAATTAAGGAACTTTTTTGCGAGAAATATTTTCCACAAAAATCACATTGGAAAGGCTTGTATCCACTGTGAACCTTCACATGTCTATCCAAACTGGTTTTTGTTGTAAAGCTTTCATCACAAAGTTGACATGGAAAAGGATTCCCTCCAGAATGAATCTTCAAATGTCTATCCAGCCCGTCCTTTAGTGAGAACATTTTACCACAACGTTCACATCGAAAAGGTTGCTCTCCATTAAAAGAATCGTCAAAACTTTCCACTGAGAAACAATTATTGTCATTATTCTCAAATTCAGGTAGCTTCAATCCGTCTTCCCCATTGGTGGAGCCATGTGAGAAATGATCACTAGAAAAAGGAGGGTCACCTTGCAGTGATGCATTGAATTCAGCACCAGTCCCCAATTCAGTTGATACCAGGCTGCTCAAGGTTACACTGCATTCTGCAAAATATGAATAAACGGATTTAATTTTGTAGTTGTTTTAACATCTTCAGAAATTGATGAATAATTCTTCATCACTTACAAATAAAAATATTTTGTATTCTGCAAAATTTGAGCCAATGGACTTTTATTACTGTAGCCTATTCAGTTGTGCCAACATCTTCAGAAATGACTGAATCTTTCTTTGTCACTTTAAAATATTCTTATAGCTTTTAATGGTGGGGAGACCCTTACGAGTAGTTCCATCTCGCCAATGTGTACTTTACTTTAGAATAAATATTTATTTTACTCCAAAATGAGAATGATTTGTCTAGTCCTTCCAGTTATTACTGAATTAACTGACAATAAGTAGGCCTACGTACTTTTTATTTAGTAAAGAAGAAATCAGATTTTGCCAAGTTTCCTGCTTTTCTATTGTCTATCTCTTTTGAAGTGTGTAGTAGGTTACACCTTATTTCCAAAATGATCACTCTATACATCCAATAGAACCATATTTTCCAATCTTATCTCGAGCCAACAACAAGGAGATGAAAAATAACCTTCAGTAGGATGAAGAGAATCTTCAGTTGCACCTTGAATGCAGTGATCCCCTTCTCTGCTCTCACATGGAACCTATGGAAAGAAATTAAATGATTAAAATAGCAGGAAGTTTACACTTGGCATACCTAAGTAATTGAGAATACTATTACATATTATGGATTTATTGCATCAGTAGTGCACTGAAATCATTATTCAGAAGTTTTTCTGAACAACCATGTTTCAACAATAAGAGATCTGTTGTACTTAAGAAGCTATAGGTAGGCTGTGTTGGCATTTATATTCAATTCCATGGAATAAAAATAATTCAAGGAAAGATCTGAGCATTTGAATTATGTCAATAGTCTTGTCTAGCAAAGAAGACACTCCTTCAAAATGGCAGCTGTTCAATGCTGCCAGTAGTCGAAATGAATAGTCCACTTTTACCGTCTGTATCTCATCACATCTCACCAGCGGTATGTTGGAGTGATTTCACTCAAATGTTTGGATCTGCACATGCATAGTTACACTCTCACTTCAATTGGCCGTTTCGAATGAATGTCTTCTTTGCTCGACCAGACTATAATTCATTCGAGGTCAGCATGGATGTATCAGCTGTAATAATTGTTGTATATTTGCATACTCCTGTAAAATGTAGCCTCGGAAAGGTGCTTCTAAATATTGTCATGAACACTAGAAACACAGAGATAAGTGCGCTTTTAAAGATGAATTGCCATAAATTACTTAAACTTCATTTCATTGTGAATTATAAAAATACAGAACTCACTTCTTCATCCAGATAAGTGTTGCAGCCTTCTTCTTCTTTTTCTTCTTCATTATCGGATTCAAACTGGAAAAACCAAACCAGATTGATTCAACATTCAAGGTGGATAAAGTTTTACAAGACAGTAAGAAAACATGCTCTTTGCTAATAAATCACGGCAAATTAGTCTCTGTTATTTGGATTGTGTGAATAATTTGGAGTTTAAGTTCAAAATAATTGTAAAAAGATATAATGATAGTAGGCTACTTGGAATTAGAAAAACAATTTGTTGACTCTAAACATGGAAAAGCATTCTTTTCATAAAAATAAGATACCCTATAGAATTCTCTTGGAAGGATAGTCAATTCTCTATTGAAGAAAACTACATTTGACAGCCATGGACAATGGAATCACTTAGGCATAGTAACGTAGGTATATGAAATTATTACCTCTCAGGTTACGGTCATATATCTTGTCTTATGACAAAATCAAGAAATTGAGTGATTTATGAAATTGAGGTAGGAGGTTGTTAAAAATTTATTGGTATATAAAATACCAAATCTATTCTATAATCAAACTCACCTCTTCTTTTATGTAGATTGTGTTGATTTCTGCTTTGGACATGGTGACATTAAACTGTAAAGAAAGACAAAATCTTAATAAAATTCATCAACAATCTTTAATAAAGAATTCAAGATAAGCTATTTCGATTTTCGAGATCCCATTTAAGACAAGCTTGACTCACAAATTAGAACTAAGAATCAAGGGCGCATTTTATATTCCTCCAATCCTACTTAAAATTGAAAAGGTGAAGGTGAGTAGTTGTAAGGTAGAAAGTTGAGTATGGTAAGGTGAAATTCGAGAATGGTAAATGGCAATTGATACACTAATTTTGGTGGAATTGATGACACGTCTTCACTTAATTACCCCATAATGAGTTCCCTGTGGGTTGGGGGCAGACGAGAATACGCCCTCAGTACCCCCTGCTTCTTCGTAAGAGGCGACTCTAAGGGGTTGTGGGAACTACATGGATTACCACCATTCAAAGTAACCGAAACCAAACCCAAGGCAACTCCAGAAATTGCCTTGACCTCAAACCGATCAGGGCAGGTACCTCAATCTAAAATGAATGCTTCATGGATGTGTGTCAGCGTACTTGGGACACACAATAAGCTTTGGTTGACTTGTGAGGATCTTTGAATCCGTCCCTTCAGTAACATAACATACCCCATAATGAAAAAGTTGAAATTAAAATTCTTTTAAAAAAGAGTACTGAGATTTACATTTATTGATAACTCAAGATTATTAAAGCTTAAAACATTAAGGAATGAAAAATCATATAATTATGCATAGGCTATTTATAAAAAAAATTAATGAATACTTTCTCAATATAATAACATTGTTTTAGCAACTCTGGTTTGCACACAGGCATCTAGCCCATGCAGACCATTTTCATATTTTGTTTTTGCTCATTATTTAAAAAAAACCTCATCGTTTTACCTTGAAACTCAGCCTTTTACCTGTAAGTTACATTTTTTATTAGATATTTCAGTTTCCCAGGTTGAACTTGGGTATGAGTATGGTTTTATTTTGTATTAGAATACATGAGTACTTGATTTATCTTGTTTGTACCGTATATAATTGAGTAAAAGTAATTTTGTCTGTCAATTAGAATGAGCAATGTATGGAATCAACAAGAACGGAATTATCTTAATAAAATGAGTGAAGAAGCAACAAAATTTCAATTGTTGATTGTTGGGGTGATTATAATAGAGAATGGGAATAATTAGATAATAATACTTACAATAAATCACACTCCTGTCGTAAACTTGAAAATTGACTCTGACTGACATAAACATAACCTCAATATTGCCTAATCTAATATCGATATTTTGGAGCCGTTACTATCGATATTAATATCGATACTGTATTTCCGAAATAATTGCCATATCGATCTTTTTCCATACGAAAAACCTTCAATAAGGAGTGGAGCGCGGTAATTGCTAATTTGAGTTGCAGGTTGTGGCAGCGCTGTTGGTCATAGATAGGGAAGAGTGGGCGTTGACTATAGTGGCTGACAGGAAGTTTGTTTCCAGCAGAACATCAGGGGCTGTGTCATCTGTTCGGAAAGGACCGACAAGAAGTGTTTCAACACCACAAAACATTGAACGAGTTAGAGCAGCAGTATTGCAATCTCCAAAACGTTCTGCAATCTCGCTCACACTGCGAGAGTTACCATGAATTTTTTGAGGCAAACGTTTCCTGAAAGGCTTGTCTCTCCGAATGGTGATCTGAAATGGCCAGCACGCTCACCAGACTTAGCCCCCATGCGATTTTTTCTTTTGGGGCTACCTGAAGTCCAAGGTGTATTGTAACCGTCCAAAACCTTGGAAGACCTGAGGAACAATATTGATGCTGAGATTTCCAGAATACCAGTCGACATGCTTGAAAGAGTGCATGAGAACTTCAGAAACCGTATGCAGCAGTGTGTGGATAGCGAAGGTCAACATTTGCCAGATACAATATTTAAAACCAAATAATTTGTAAATTCCACTACCGGTACTCTTCAATGTAAGTGAATTAGAAAATAAAGTTTTTACAAGTCAATAATGTTTTTATTTTACTCCCAAAATTAGCAAATCACTGGCTCACCCCAACGCTGTAAAGGCCTAATGGGGAGAGACAAAGAAGAAGATTAGCAAATTACCGCGCTCTACCATAAATTAACTTACTATGTTAAAGCCTCAAAATTATTATTTTTTTAAATGGTTTGCATTCAACACATGGAAATTTGCACGTTTAACACGCGAGTAATATTTTTTCATAGATAATTTTCTACTATGGTACCGGAATGAAAGGAAACCCCCTACAAAACAGGGAAAAACAAATTGGAAGAGAAATAACTTATTATTAAGCATAGCTTATTGGGAAACTTGTAAATAAACACAAATTTCACTTCAACTTGGTTTATTACAACCCTGTGTTAAAAATCAATACCTATGTACAACAAATATTAAATAAAAATCTATATAACTAATACTAAACCTTGATAGCTCTTATCTTATTTTTAAAAAATGCGCTAACATTTTTCTGATAACACCGAGTTTCAAAAACTTGTATTCTATATTACATCAAATTGTATCACATGAATAATTTCATTTCCATAATATCCAACAAGTAAATCAAACAAGTGCCTACTATTATTCAACAGACAAAGTTGCAATATCAATGAAAATTCACAGTAAACCTCAATGTGAAAATTTATTTGGAGCTCTTACTGTTATTGCTTTAAATAGTTTACAATAAAATTAATCATTGTGCATATAATTTATGAGTCTTATGAATCTTATATGTTTAAAGCGATTAATATAAGAGGTCAGATGTGGTTTATGAGATCAACTTAGTGATATTCAATTCTTTAGATCATTATCAAAAAAAGTCAACTCCAGCTAAACTGAGATTTGCTGATTTATTAATTTCTTTAAAACTAATAATTTAACAAGTAATTAATCATTTCTATTTTAAACAAGCAACATATTTTTGTGATTCACATCTCTTGGTGCCCTCATTTATGTTGACTATTGACAGGTTTAATTCATCAATCAAGTGATAATTCTTTACAAGTCTCAACTAATTCACAAGTTGCGATCATAAAAACATCAAATAGCAAACAATTCTGATCTAAATTTTACATCAATTCAATAATTTGCATGTCAAAATTCTCAGTAGAAATTAAACACTGTATTAGAAAAAGTTTGCTTTCTCAACAACTAACAGCAAGGAAGTCTTACCTCTAAAAAGTCTATATAGAATTGTAAGTCATTGTTTGTGAAGTCCTATCTCTTATATGGCAAGTCCTGAGGCCTCTTTCAAAAATTCAAGCCACATATTACAAGAAACTAAAATCTACGACAAATTGTAGCCTACTCCTAGAGATGTGTGTTCATGGCCCAATATCCTTTCCAAAAGTCCACGAAATTTGTTATATGATGCAATAAATACAATTATACATAACACTTCAATATTGATGAAAAATTCAACCGTTTGAAAAAATTACATTATAAAATAATACGTAACGTTTCAATATTAATAGAATTCAACTGTGTGATTTGATACAAAATTGATAATTTTATTACATTATTTTTAAACTGTGAACACACGCCTCAAAGCTCAATTTCCAGATTTTTGCAGTCTGCTCAAGTTAGTATGGGCCCTTCAGTTGTATTTTTCCACAATGAGAATGTGATTAGATGTTCTTCTACAGTTTATTCTAGCACTAGAATGTGGAGAGAGGTACTTATGGAGTCTTATCCAACACTAGAATGCGAAGAGAGGTACTTCTGCAGTTTTATACTACACTTCAATGTTAACGAAGGTTCTTCAGTAGGTATGAATAGAGATTCTCCAACTTCTCAAACAAATCATCAACAACTTTTCAAACGTTATCATTCCCTGTAGATTTTCAAGTAGGTTTCCGAATATGAAGAGAGGACCTTCAGTAGTTCTACCAAAAAATCATTTCAATTGCCCTTTACTTTTTTCAATCCTCACCTCACTTTCTTCTTCCAATTCCAACCCAAATTGCACCCAACATTTTAAAAAAATGGTTAATTTCCTCCACATTCTTCTTTTTTACTACTTTTTCAATTCTATTTTTGAAATCCCCTCCCCTCATCCATCCCTCTCTATCGCATAACAGATGCCGCCTTAAGTATAGTCTGTCCAAGCAAAGAAGAGCCTCTGGCAAGATGGGAGAATGACTCCAGCTTGGCCAATATTGGTTCAAGAATTATAAATATGGTCTCAATAGTAAATAAAATTTTTTCCTACAATTTGAGATCAAATTGATAATTCTTGAACCAATATTGATCGAGCTTCAGTCATTTTCCTATCTTGCCAGAGGGTCTTCTTTACTTGGACAGACTATAGTTCCATCCACTGATACCAGAATACACGGTAGGGATCACGCCATATGATGCAATTTTTGTGGGTTTCTTGGAACGTCACAATCCCAAAAAACAACTGCGCATCATACTCACTTAAGGTACGTTTTCCTTTATACGAAACGTTACGACGGACGGCCAGTCGAACAGCTGTAGTCAATCACAGATCTTGAGCTAGAACAACAAGAGCTGTGATTGGCTATAGCTTTTGTTTTCTTCTTTAGCTAGAAAACCAAGAACTGTGATAGGCTACAGCTGTTCGACTGCGGCCGTCCGTCGTACCGTTCCTAAGGAAAAACCCCCTCAAGGATCTATAAAGAAAGGGTTTTAAATGCAGCATCCGACATTCCAAGTCGTAATAATAGCGTCAAATTTAAATAAAATAAAGCCTCCTGTCCTGGAGTCAGTTGTGTCGGCCAGTTGAATATCTGTAGCTAATCACAGTTGTTGTTGTTTGACTCAATGACAAGACAAAGGCTATGATTGGCTACAGATATTCAACTGGCCGGCACTACTTACCCCGAGTACAGAACGCTTAAATGAGCAAACAGCTGTAAAAAATTATCCAAAAATCAACCACATTGGATGATTAACAGCTCAAGAATCGGAATGGCGGATGCTGTATCTACCTCGCCTTTACAGTGCTCTAAGTTCTGTTTCACCAACCACGATTTTTGAATGTCCGGTTTTTTGCCAACCCTATAAATTCTAATTGATTGAATGACTCATGGCAAACAAGACTTGCACAGATACACATAATGTGTTTGCTTAGTTCTGTTCAATTTAGTAAAATTTATAAGAAGGTCCAAAAATCGGGACTAATGATCACTAATGAACAATCCTTACCGAGTATTCTAGGCTACAGTTGTTACATCCAAAACTCAAATTTCCCACTTTTATTATAAATTCCCTCATCTCTCTCCTTCTCCAACACTTGACCGTTGCATCTCCCCCTCTCCTTCCCTTTCACTTTTATTCTCAAATCCCTCATCCATCTACTCTCTGTTCTTCAACTTGATGAACTATCTACTCTGTACTACTTGATCTTCCTCTCTCAGCCCCCACTCTCCTCCCCTCTTCCACTTTAATCCCCGTATCTCACTTTACCCTCGACTCCCTCTTCATCACTTGACGCGTTTCTGCTGACGCTGGCGATAAATATCGTTGGCGGGCGGCGGTCCCATCGCGTCGTCGTCGTCGCTGTCATCACCCCCCGCACCGCCGTTCAGTCTCCGCTTCCGCCTGGCCGCATCCTCGTTGTCCACCACCCAGTGCACGGATTTCGCCAAATCGAACAGCTTCGTGTCACAGCCGTTGTCGGTGATGGGCGCTGGTGCTGCGAATCGAAAACAAAATTTGTTGAAGATAGACTATTCAATGTTATACAGAAATGTTGTTTATTATTCAGCGTATGGCGTTTAATAGTGAGAAGACTCAAGGGTTATTACACTTCCCCATATAACATAGTATTCCCTAGACGAGAAAATGGAGAACCATTGAGGTTACAGTGTTCTTTTACACTTTAAAACAATTATTTCAAAACGGATGATGCCCACATAAGCATTTATTTTTGCTAGTGCGTGGGCAATGAAGAGTGCAAGGATGATTGATGAGGTGGTTAAACGACCATGCCTCTAGTGGGATTCGAACCCACGACAGGGGAGCGCTAGTGAACTGAAGGTTGTAACGCCACAGACCACTCGGCCAACCCAGCCGGCATTTTTCAATTTAAAAACATTATTGAGTTCTGTGCAACTTGACTTCTACTCGTATGTGGCTGTTATATGAGACTGAACTTTTCACCATATTCCATTCACCATCAATATTCATAGTAATTTGTTGTTAGGATGTTTTTGACTTTGCCTCTATAAAATATTGTTTTGTTTGACTCAATAAAGTGAAGTTGAATTCACACCTATAACCATAAGACAAGTGCATTCAGCACAAAAATCAACTATTCGAACCGAGACACCTCACAAAATTAATTGACCATGGTCGAAAATATTAAATTTTGAGTTGAAATTTAGAGGACAATGATGATAATGTAAACAAACGCAATTCATAATAAATAATTAGAGAAGTGAGTTAGGGAAGTCACTGATAACGTTATTATTGAACGTATATAGTAATTGTTTTTCGTTTATAGCTTTTTCTAAATTTAACCATCAATATTGAAAATTAATAGACTTCTTCCGTAGTCTATAGAGATATTACATTGGATGATTACATTGAAACGAAAGCCGCTTTTAATATATCAAATTAAGAGGTTTATTTAAACGAAAAAGTTGAAAATAAATACTTCAACATGTTCATCTCACTTTCCGATTTCATGAATGAAAAATGTTATCATGCATTATTGGAAGACTATCTCATCAACTCACCAGTATCAGGCAACTGTATCTTATTGAACACATCGATCAGCTTATCGACCGCCACGAACGGCCCGTTAAAGCATAGCGGCGGCGGCAGTAGGGTGCACAGCTGTCCCGCAGCGGGCGGAAACGGAAACGCGCCCCCGGGCGTAGGGTGCTCGCCGAAGTAGGCGGACGCCTTCGGCTTGTAGGGTATCATCTGCGAGATATCGGGTCGAGGGAGGCTGTTCTGCGGCTCGTCGTCGCCGGGTATGAGGAAGCCGCTGCTGTCCAGGAAGCCGCGCGACGGTCCGCCGCCGGACATCATGGCGTGCATTGTGTGCTGTTTGACAGTGGCGGTTACTTCGTTGTAGCCTATCGACCTGGGAATTCAAATACATCGGTTTTTCAATTTGTTCAAAATGATTTCATTTGACAACATTTGAAACTTTGGAGTGAACTGATATCAAAATCCTAGATTACATAGTGGGGAAATAATTATTAATAGTGGGGAAACCCTTACGGGTATGCACCACCTCGCCAATGTGTACTATTGGCCAAATACTGGTCACCCATTCAAGAGTAGTCCACAGTGTTCGTGACTTGATATGTTTATGTATGAATATGTAATGAATTAATTGGAGGGGTCAAAGCAAGAAGGGTCGTAACATTTATGAGTGTACTATTTGTAAGTTATGTAACATTTATGAGTTATTAGTGAGGACACCGAGACCACACCGAGTGGCCAATACCCAGTACAATACAATATCCTAAATTGAGAACTTATTTGTAATATTAAGTTTTATTATCCAACATGAGCTGGTTTTGGTCTGCAGTATTTGGTAGAAGAGTAGTTTGGGGCATGAGAATGTTGCACTCACCCAAATGTATCCTTGAATAAATTATGATTGATTAATTAAAATTAATTTTTGTCCAAATTTTCTTAATCGTTATTTGTTATCTGAATTATCTGTGTTTAAAAAGAGCTGACTAAACATGGATAATTATTTTGCACATATTTTTAATTGAAACTACAGTGAAATACCTCACCCAAATACTGAGGGTTAGCGTCAGTAAGGGCATCTGGCTGAAGAAAACCTGCCAAAACCAGTGAAAAACTGAAGGATGGGAAGAAGGAGAAAGATGGGATGAGAAAAGAGAAGGATGGAAAGAGAGAAGGATAAGATGAGAGAAGGATGAGAAGAGAGAAACTAGATAGCTTGGTTTCTACTTGAGTATCATCTGCAAAACTTATCTACTTGATAAAGTCGACTTGACTCAAAAGCGACCTCTTATGGTCGCGCCATTAGATAAACGCAAAACGCTACAATTATAAATTCATGTTGACTTTAATTGGACTTTTTTGAGAAAAATTAGAAGCAAACTCACCTTAGCTCAGCCGCAGAACAAGGATATAAGTCTAGAAATTTGTAACGATCAACTAATTGTGCAGTCTCTTTTCCCTCAAACTCCGCTATCTGAAATACATTACAATTATCACATGAATTCAGTTGAAAACTACACAAAATTTATTCAAACCAGAAATGATTATAATTATTGTATATAACAAGGATTTTGAATGATTATTTTCATCACTATGTCAATGAATTTGCAATTCAAAAGTTACTTCTTGATCATACTTCACAAATTATTATTCTTTAAAACTATTTTACATTAGTAACGATTTAGTCTACAGAATCCTGAATACAAATAATTGATTATTATTAGTTTCATGGAAACAAATATTAGTCAATAATAAATAAAGAACCTGACCTTTCCCAAGACAGCACTCCGCCTTTTCTCCACTTTAACGATACTGGTGAGATCTCCAATGTTCGATTCAAACTCCAAGAATTTGTTCCAGATTTCACTGTAACACAAGAAATGAAGAATGTAAAATAAAAGCTTGATAACAACTACTGTAGTATAAAATATTCATTGAGATATTAAATAAGTAGAAATTTCTTATTCGAGTTGGTCCACATTTATAGTTCAAGTATAAAGAATATAAATTAATTTATTGAATAAATTACTATTGTTCATAATGAAAAAACAATATTATGCTTGAAAATATGGGAGGTACTTCAAGACTCGTCTTATCACAAAAGCAGATCAACTACAGCTACTTTACTTAGTATATATTTTTTCAACTTCATCGAATTCTACTTACACGGACTTCTCTGGTTCTAAACTTCCTGACGACAGAACCCTCTCGAACAGTACTCTAGTATTGTTGTCCTCTGAAACAGAATAATTAAATTAAATTAATCGAATATGGAAATAAAATGAGAAGGCAAGATATTGTCAAATGAAAGATTTATTGGAAAACCGGGGATTAATAAAAGTTTAGCAACCGAAACCGGTATCTCGTATTTTCATAAATGAGTAGTTTAACAATATCTTGTCTCTTCATTTGATATGGATAACTAACACAATAGGCTATAACCTTCACAACTACTCAGCAAGTAGTGAATGTTGATTGTTTATTTTAATTACGAAAATTACCCATGATGCTATTAAGATCTTGATTTTCAATCCCTCCAGCTCCACTGCAAAGTTTAGATTTTCAACGGTGAAAATGATGGGAAAAATAATATTATATCATCAATGAAACTATATCAAAATAATGTCAACACTGAGAATTTAATTCATAAAGTAGTAAGTAGGTATATTGAAATTATTTTGACAGACAACAGAAAGAACAAAAATGCTTATTAATATCAATTTCAAGAAAACCAATTATTCATCTTCATTATGAAACTACTTTTTCGCCACACTGCACAGAAAGCAGCTGTTTTCTGTGCACTAAAGAGATTTGAAAGACGCCATTGACAGGCGGTTTTGCTACTAGCTCCGAAAGAGGGCTCTTTCGGAGCTAGTGCACAGAAAGAGACTGGTAGTTACCTATCCGGCCGCTAGATCGGGCGACAATGCACTGCTTTCTGCTTCTCAAGCCGCCGTAGCCTACTTCAGTTCGAATCAGCGATCGCCGCAAACATTCTTATACAATATTTATTATTCTTATTCTCGCAGTGTGGCGAAAAGTATCGTACTCAACTCACACAGAAAGGTGTTTACGGTATTCGGATAACATATTCCCGGGCTCGGCAAGCCTCGCCCGGGAAACTATCCTCATACCGTAAACACCTACTTTCTGTGCTTGTAGTGTAATATACTATTTAATTGAGCATATTTCATTTTACTTACCGTTCAAATGTGATAAGTAGTCGATATAACAAAGAACGTATTGTGGACTGTCAGAAAATTTCTTCAATCCTAATTCGAATATCCTAAATGCTATGTTTTTGTCCTTACTGCAGTAGTACTCCATCAGAGCAGCTGACACGAATATCTGTAAATTAAAGATGAACAGAATAAATAAATTTGTAAAAATATCATATAAGTTGAAAGAAAGATTCAGGTTTTAATATTCATTTATTAAAAAGATTACAATACAATGTGATTGAAACACACAGACCAAGTTCTAAACGTCTCTTCATCACAATTTTGAGTGATAAATATAGAATTGTATCAATGAATTGAAATTATAAATGATTCTGATATTTTACACGACTTTCCATAGAGGGTTAGGCAAATTTCCTTGAAAGTAAGAACTCACAAACTTTTCTCTGTATAACTAATGCCACGAAATTAGATGGTTGGAGAATGACTGTTATCAATTCTCAGCTCTATCAGGAGAGTCTGAAGCTGTCTTCGAGAGCGAATTAGTATATCTGGGGACGCTCTTGTTCCGATGTACTCTCGCAGACAGCTCGCCGACTGTCCTGACTGAGCTCAGAATTACAAACTCTCATTTGCCAACCACCTAACTTCGTGGCGTCAGATACTTTATTAATCATACATTCTAGAAATTCAAACTTACTTTTCTCAATGCTTTAGCTTCAATCAAGGTCCATTGTAAACAATGATTTATAAAATTACCATGAGACAACTACAATTGTTTCAAAGATAATAATTATTAGAATGTAAAAACTTTCTATTAATAGAACTCACATGAAACTTAGATCTGGAGTCTTCTCTTGCTTTTTTGAAAACATTTCGTGCTGATTTAATGCCCTCCGCTCTTCTGGCAAATTTCATGTACTGTATGTAAGCCTGAAAATAAAACAAAAAATAATTAAATCAACAAGAACTGGACAAGGAGTCATACTGATGATAGTGGACAAGGACAAGAACTGCTGTATTTGAAAATAGTTTCAATGATTTGTGAATAATGAGGTCCAGTAGAAAAATATTTATTCAAGATTTGAATCCTGATTAAATGTTCTGGGCCGAGATATTATCAATTGAAAATATTGTAAAAATATCTTTCTGCAACAAAAATAGTTCAATTTCAATAATTTCATAATGTAGGCTATGCTTCGGAAGAAGTGGGATAGCCATGTATAAGCTGAACTTACGAGAGCTTTTTATTAAATTTTCAATGTTATTAAAATGAAAACTTTTTCATTTCAACTAAATGTCACTTTACACGACGGATTTATGATGCGCAGTAATGATACAAAATTTCAAAATTGATACAGAAAGGAACATTAAAGTAAGAAAGTAAAATTTGATATAGTTTACTCAACTAAAAATAACTATTAAATTTTGATCTCTTTTCATATGATCAGATATGTAATAGAAACTATTATCGTGTAATACCTGCCTTATACTGGCTAGAAATCTATTCTCTCTAATATTGTTTCAAAAGAAAAAGATTGAAATATCTTTCCAATATGAGGCAAAATCGGTTACAAAAGAACAAAATCTTGATCGAGGATTAAGATCAAAATCATAACCGTGGAAGAGAATGACTCAAGCTTCGATGAATCAAGAGACAGCAAACTTAAATGAGAGCGAATGACAGAATAGATAATACGTACATGTACTGTATTATGATGAATAACACATTTATAATATTATTTATAATGTATAATATTATTTATAATGTATAATAATGTCTCACCAGCGTCGGATCAATATCCTGTATCTCGAGGAACTTGGTGTATATCTGGTGCACCTTTTCGTACTTCATGCGTCCCTCCTCGAAGTCGGCGAAGGCAAAGTAGAGCAGCATGCTGTGCTGCAGAGTTGACGAAGTGGCTCGCTCGAACACGCTCGCCGCCTCGTCGCTGAACAACTTCGCCGAGTTCACATCCTAACAGAACAGAAAACAAACACAACTACAAATCCTGGCCAATATCAAACACAATTTCACATCCTGACCAATATCAAACACAATTTCACATCCTGGCCAATATCAAACACAATTTCACATCCTGACCAATATCAAACACAATTTAACATCCAGACCAACAAACACAATTTCACATCCTGACCAAACAGAATTTCAAATCGAGACCAACAATTAAAAAAACAATTTCTTATCCTGACTAACAACAAACAAAATTGCACATAATATTAGAAAAATTAAGGAAGGATTTCGTATATTGGATCGGTTCAATTGAAGTTTTTATTCTGAGCTTGATGCCCTCATGTGCCCCAAGCTTGTGTGTGGGTGATGATAGATGAGGATGACTACCTTTTCTAGGCCGGTATTACAGTCATTTCTCGAAAAAATAAATTAATATTTTGGTTCATAATGATATGATTTCATATTATATTAGAAATATTACCGTGTAAAACCGGCCTCAGATAGTTGGGACCGTAGACAGCGGCTACATGTCTCCCACGAATGAAATTTTACTATTATTTTAATAATAGTTCATTAAAATTTCCATATATTGCTATATGAATAGACTTCTGCAACAACAAATATTGACCAATGTACTAAATAGCAAGCGAGATCCAATGAATGAAACTGACCAAAAAGTCCTTTGTCTATTTATTTAGCAATATATGGAGATTTGAATTAATTATTACTAAAATTATCCAGCTGTTGGTGTACTGCAATACCTAATAATTCTTCTATTAATTTTATTTGTTCAACTATGTGTAGGCCTAAGCGGAATAATCTTCATTCACGATGAATCTTGTTTTTCTTTTAAAACGATTTTTGAAAAAAATGTCTTTCAAGAAGACACATTTATCAAGGTAATTACTTAGATGCCTAAATTGGAGTTCCAACTAAAAATTGGCGACTAGCAAAGTCTAATTACGGGACAAAATACATCACAAACATTTAAAATTTTCAGCTAGATCAGACTCATATTTCTACCCAATACCAAGGTAAGGATTTAGATAACTAAACTGGAGTTCCAAATAAAAATTGGCGACTTGCAAAGTCTAGTTACGGGGCATAAATACATCACAAACATGTAAAATTTCCCGCTAGATCAAACTCATATTTCTGACACATTCACATCTTCCTGGCACAAACATGACTATTTTTCACTACTTTAAGGTACGCTGTTACTGGTGCGAGTGAAACGATGATAACGATGAAACGAATCACAACTCTTCCTATCAAATAACAAGATTTGTGATTGGCCACAGCTGATCGACTGTAAACGATCATTGTTCCAGTCACACCAGTAACAACGTACCTATAGACATAAATGTGTCCCTCTAATACAGGCTACAGAAATTGTATTATCAAATATATTATCCAGTCTCTGTGATATAGTATAAGTTACTTATTCAGCAGGAGCAGACATAAGTTGAATATGTTACATGTGAACTCACTCACCCCCTTTTCGACTAGAATCTTCGAACTCTGCTCGAGAAATTGAGCCGCCTCGAACCAAATATCAGGATGGTGTCCCACACAGAGCAGGCACTGTTCAAAGGCGAACATCACTCGCCGCGTCACCAGAGCCGTGTCCTCACTTCGCAGCGGGTTCGACTTCTCCCACAGAATGTACTTTTTCCACAAATCAACCTGTTCAAAACAGAAAAAGTACTCGGGTTATGGAATTGAGTGAATATAAATAACTTATGTTACTCGAATATGGATCTCCTATATTGACTGCTTTGTCACTATATTAAAAATAATATAGCATCAGAAATATATTTTGATTCACAATTTCAAAGTTTTAACCAATATTGCCGGCCTGGTTGGCGCAGTGGGCTAGGGCGTCACAACCTTCAGTCCGCTAGCGCTGCCGCAGGTCTGGGTTCGAATCCCAGTAGCATGGCTGTTTTTCACCTCATCAACCACCTTAGCACTCAACACCCATTATCCACGCACAAGCTAAAATGCTTATGTGGGCATCATCCGCAATAAAAAAAAAATGGAAATATTTTCAATTATAAAATGTTATTCATATGTATAGCTGACGACAATAAGTTGTGCGCTTCAACAGCTGATATTTTAAATGAGAGTTATCATTTAGCTATGCTTAGATGTTTTTGAAATCAGAAGAGATAATAGATGCTCTAAATCATCTTTCTGTAGGTTACATCACATACAAGAGACAGACGAAATCACCTATCTTTTGACGACAGCACTATATGAAAGAATGTTTCATTTTTGTCTAGGGCTACTATCAATTTACTGAAAGGGCACCGTACTGCGATTTTTTCTCTATTGATATAAGAGAATATATGAGTACATTTTCAATATTATTACTGTATTATATTCTTTAAATATTATATTCTGGATATTTTTTATAATGACTTTTGGGTATAAATGCGATAAGTATTCAATCGTAGGCCAATTAGATTCATTTTCGAGTAACAAGATTTCAACCAAGATATAGTCTATCCAAGCAAAGAAGACATTCTGGCAAGATGGGAAAATGACTCCATCTCGGTCAATAATGGTTTAAAAATTACAAATTTGGACTCAAATTATAGGAAACATTTTGATCTACAATTTTACACCAAATTTATAATAATTATTCCCAAATAAAAGAGAAATTTCCAATCATCAATCACTCTTTAGAAGTGATGGAATTGATAGACCATCTTTTCAATTGTCTGTCCAAACAAAGAAGGCATACTGGCAAGATGGGAAAATGACTCCAGCTCGGTCAATATTAATTCAATAATAATTATTGAACCAATATTGACCGAGCTAGAGTCATTTCATCATCTTGCCAGAATGTCTTCTTTGCTTGTACAGACTATAGCAAGGATAAAAAAGACTATAGGATAAAGAAAAGACTATGGGACAAAGAAAAGACTATAGGACAAAGAAAAGACTATAGAGGATAAAAACTGTATTACCCACCTGTTTCAATTCATCCAAATGCCCCGTGGGCGGTACACTGGGTATGTTCTTGTTCAACCCTCTTGTGACAGCCTCAAATTCTTTAGCCACCCTCCTGGCATTCATGTAGTAGCGACTCCTTTCCATACTCATCTTCTCAGCTATGATCGGATTGATTCCCTGCTCAAATGCCATGTAATCTTTCCAGAACGCCTCAATGTTTATCATAGGATTGACCACTCCTCTTTGATAGACCTGTAAATCAACAGAAATTATTGATAAGTTTAATATGTTTCTAGGGCTACTTATAATTGTTTTGGAAATGAAAACAGAAAATATCGTGCTAAAACAAATATACTGTAATGCCCGGGTTTTCCAAGTAAACTCAAATTTGAGGGACCCTCAAGTTTACTACACTTTACTACATTTCCTATACTTATCATAGAAAATGTCAGCTGTTCATCAAAATTTGAGGGTCCCTCAACTTTGAGTGTGCAGGGAAAACCCCGGCATAAGGGTACTGTGATTCTTATGCCCGGTTTTCCCAAGCACACTCAAATTTGAGGGACCCTCAAGTTTACATTTCCTATACTTATCATAGGAAATGTCAGCTGTTCATCAAAATTTGAGTGTGCTTGGAAAACCCCGGCATTAATATCAAATACAATTGACGAGTTCATTCCAAGAAATATATAATAATAAAGTCTATTAAAATCGATAGAAAATAAAAACAATGCTATAGAATCTGATAATATTTAGAGAAGAACAGTAATCTTATTGAATAAAGAATAGAAGATATATTTCATCTTTCAACTTTTACAAGTTGCCACCTACTGTAACATTTAGTTTATAAAAAGTTGATTTAACAGAATAAAAAAAGAAAATGATAATAATTATTAGTAGGCTATAAACAGGCAAAGAATAAGAAAAGCTAAACTTTCAATCCATTTTTGCAAAAAATAACTAAATAGTAAGGTTTACATGAGTAGAATGTAGTAAATGATGTACAAAACTGGAAAAAATTGAATTAAGTAGGGATGCAACCAAAAATATAATAGGATAATATAGATGCAAAACTATATAGAAAATTTGTAGAAAAATGAGCTGAAAACTGTGTCTACATTACCTGTAATGACAATAAATTGGACCTCTGAACAAAGTTTTGCAATGTTTAAAGAACTAGAAAATTCACTCAACATCATGCCAGCATGTTTCTAAAGTAGGTATGTCAGCACTATAAATTAAGCACTTACATGCCAGCAAGTATATTATATGAAATATACACTTGGAACATTGTACAACGTTATAATAAGGAGGTTAATTGGAAATCAAACCGTTTCACTCAATTCCAGACAAAAAAGAAGAACCAGTATAATGCAGAATAATGATGAATTTCCATTATGATTTTATTTCAGGTTTTTTACACAATATAATAGAAAACCCCTCATAATGATGAGTTTAAATGATCTATTTTGGTTTTTCTCATAATGTGATAGTCTGTCCAAGCAAAGAAGACCCTCTGGCAAGATGAGAAAGTTACTCCAGCTTGGTCAATATTGGTTCAAAAAATATTGATTTGGTCTCAAATTGTAGATCAGAATGTCTCCTACGATTGAGACCAAGTCAATAATTTTTGAACCAATATTGACCAAGCTGGAGCAATTTTCTCATCTTGCCAGAGGGTCTTCTTTGCTTGGACAGACTATACTTATTTGATTATCAATTTTTTCAAAGTTTTCACCTTTCTGACAGCACTGATCTTCTGATTTTCAGCGTATGATCCGATGGCTTCGACGCTCTGTAAGAATTGCACGTAATCGTTCCATATCGAATAAGACTGGATGTCCATTCCAATTTTTTCCAGGGCAAAATCGTAGGCCTGCGCCATTTTCTCTCTGTGAACAAAAGAAAATTGAAGCTGTTATTATCAACTAGATAAATTAAATACATAATGCAACATACAATTAATATATTATAATAAATAACGTTATTAACATTCACTTTAATAACCAACGATTTTTGATACGAATATCAAGATTTGTTAGCTACTCCTTGTACGCTGAAGATGTGGCTTAGTGCTCCGAGACGCGCCCGAAAAGCAACGAAATCGTGAGTAAGGTTGTTAATAAGTGGAAGTTAATAACCTAATTTATTACAATTAACTTATAATCAACAGATCAAGTGGGAAAAGTGGACATTGATATATTATTGAAATGATAAGTTACGCCAAAACTAAGCTCCATTCCAATAGATGGGCCAACGTCAAATCACGTTTCAGAAAAGTTTTTGTATTTTATACTCGATTAGGCCTACACTGTCAACAATAATTTGAATAATCAATTTTCATAATTTTGGTAAGTTATGCTTCTTGTAAGAGCACAAAAAATGATCTCTACTTTCAATCTTTTTGTGATTTCTCTGTTAAATTAAATTTTGAAAAGCATGAAAAAATGACTCATTCGTATGAGATGTGGAAACTTACTCTCGTTATAATAATCGTTTATTATAATTCTGTGAATGACACAGTTTCTCACAACTAAAATTGAAAAATAAGTATCAAAGTTTGCGGGTCCAACTGGTTTTGAATACAATTTCATCATCCTGTACATAAATTAAACAAATGATGTAAACGCCTTCTAATATTTCCAAGGTGAATTCGATTCTTGACTTGAATAACTATTCAATATAATAACTATATTGAATAACTATTCATGAATAAGTGAAGCAGTTAATCGATAGAATTTGTTGAAATTCATCATATTTAAAATAATTGTGATAACAAAGTAAGCACTTGGTAATCTTTTATTCATCAACTTTTTTAATTAAATATCACTAAAAGAACTGAACTTCATATACCGGTATACTGACAGAAGAGCATTAGAAACTTTATTAAACCATTCATATGTTGAAAGTGACAATAATTTATTGATTAAGCTTGTTTGGTTCATGTAGGTATCTTTCAAAAATGAAGCAATAGTAGTTTGATTAACATATTTTATTTATTATTGTTCATTTACATCAAATCAAAACTGACACACGATGTTCTTGGATCCATAGAGATTTCTCAGTAGCACCAAAAATTATTTTCCAATTATTCATCATCACGGATGCAGTAATAAGCAGCATAATTAGGTGAGCAGAAAAAGAAATCTCGAGAAATTATTCACTTTATAACTTTCCAACGGGGGTTTTCAGTAATTTCAAGTTTTAAAATTTTAAAGGAGCCATTCATCTTTCCTAGAGATAATTACGGTAGGTACCAAAAAAGTTATTACAGAGAAGGTTGCTCCATAACTGCCTGATATTAGACAATATTGGTTCAAAAATTATAAATTTGGTCTTAAATTGTAGGAAACATTCTGATCTACAATTTGAGTTCAAATGTATTAACCAATCTGGAGTCATTTTCTATCTTGCTAGAATGTCTTATTTTTTACTTGGACAGACTATAGCTAACAAAGGCATGTTATAGCCATTTCAAAAACGTATGTTTCTCATAAGTCACTATGTAGAAATTATAAGATCATTGAACTGAAGTAGGGTATAGCTGATGCCAAACATATAGGCGATTTCGTCTGCTCCTTTGTACGCTTTATTGAACTGAAGTAGGGTATAGCTGATGCCAAACATATAGGCGATTTCGTCTGCTCCTTGTGCGCTTTATCAGCTGATATTACCAATTGGATTGCCATTTAACCATTCCTAGACGATGTTTTTAAAAACAAAATAGACAATAGGCGTAGGTACTTTACATCCAAGGTGTATAGAATAGTAGAGGTGGGGCAGAGTGAAGCAGCTGACTATGATACTGATGTCACTAGTGAAAAATTTATCATTGATTTCCCTATCCTTGACGAAAAAATCGTTACGCTTTCAAGAAATTTATCCACTAAACAATTCTGTATTTCGTAAATTGAAAAAAAAGCGTACGATTTTTCGTCAAGGATAGGGAAATCAATGCTGAATTTTTGACTAGAGGAACTCCGTGACGTCAATATCATAGTCAGCTGCTTCACTCTGCCCCATCTCTACTATTCTATCATAGCTTCCTTTAATAGAAGGCCCTGCCCTAATAATATGGCTACGTCGCACCGTACTCATAGTCTTTTCATATGAAAGCATTAAGTACAGATACAAATCATGCATGTTGACTTGGTTTTTCTCTCTTTGAGCATAATTTCCATGAAAAACGTTCAAGAAACTCTTCGTATAGAACTCCTTTTGTGTTTTTTGTAATAGGTTGTGATAGAGATTAGCAAGAAAGATTAAGAATAGCCAGTTATTTATTAAAATGACTTATGATTTGTAGCAAGTCAAATGTGAGAGCGCACACAAGAAACACATCCGTTGGAACAGCTGATTGGAGAATGATTTCAATTATTTTAAATGGACCCAATTTCCTACTCTACATAGTTGTCAATTTTTAGGCCATGGCCTTCTATTAAAGGAAGCTATAATTCTATACACCTTGCTTTACATCAGCTATGAGTAGGTTACATCACTTACAAGGGACAGACAAAACCGCTCAACTTTTTGACGTCAATAATGTTGATTTCAATTTACTAATCCAAACACAGTACGTAATTACGAGTACTAATTTTTGAAGGATTGTAATAGAAATTAAGCACAGTAGGCCTACCGTAAGTGAAAAACTACTAAAATTCTCATAATAATATTGTCTAGATCCGGAAATGAGTCTTACTTGTAGGTGGACAACGCCGCTTTGGTCTCCTTCACATAGGCTAGATAAAGTTTCCACAGATCGATATTGAGCACTTTCATGAGGCACCGTTGAAACAACTAAAATACACAGACAGAAACAGAACAATGACAACATATTTTGTAGATGCTACAAGGCCTAACACAAATTAATGGGTCACATATAAATACCCTATTTTTATACCTAATTGCATAATAATTTTATAATCTTATACCTTATAATTACTGTTCAACTAGGCTACTTTTATTATTAACAACAGCTAGCCTATTGATTAATTACAAAGTCAAAAAATCTTTTTCAAATGGAATTTATAGTTTCTCTTACTAAAGTATCTATAGAATGCCTACAATCATGGCTTTTCATCTCACTGGTAATTTATAGCCTGATCAATTGAATTAGGACCAAATACCTATTGATATAGGAAAATGGGCTTAAGCTCAAAACATGTCTGTAAAAAATAATACTTTCAAAGTTTTAAAAAAGGGTATTTTTCATCTTATACTATCAATTATTTACATAACTTTATAAATGTTATTATAAATTTAAATACCAAAGGGAAAAGCTCTGTTCTAATTTCAATTCAAGAGGCTTGGAATTTTTATAAAAAAAAATCAGTATCAGCCAAAATAAACAGTACTGGAACTGTTTATGTACTATTTTTCAAGTACCATTTCAGTACCGTACTGTTAATTTTGGCTAATACTGTATTAAATTTTTTTCTTGTTTCAATAGGAGGCATTTTCAGAGGATTTACCTTCCTCGAGTAAAAAACACACATATTGCCTAGTAATTTGTTTAGTTAATAATATAATGGAAAAGTGGTACCCTGAATAAATGTTTATCATTTATTTATTATTACAATTACGACTTGATAGCAAGTGTTTTAAACAAAGGTGATGATGAGTGAGTCTAAATCCTAAAAAAGTTTAAAATTTCAATTTATCTCAAACATTTTTTTACATTTTTGCTCAATATAATCTACGTGACTATACTTGTGTGTAGAGGGAGAAGAATATTTAATAAACTCACAACTGGCCCCTAATATTAAACTATTTAGAGCTGATTATCTCAACTTTTAAACAAAATTAGAATTAATGAAAGATAATAAGCTGATCATAAATTTCGTCATAAGGTTCTAATATCGTATTTCAATATACAGAGTGGCGCACGATATGATCCAACATTTAGTTTTGTCATAGAAAGTTTATTGTGAAAGCAATATAGAAAAATTAGATATAACTTGTCTACTGTATACCTGGAGATTAGTATTTCTGGCCATTACATGTTCAATGTGGCCACCTTCTTGTCTGATAACTGCTTCAACACGAACGGCTATGTTATTGGTGACTAGGCGACGCATATCCTCTGTTATCTTGTTACATGCCTTAATGATTAGCACCCACAGATCCATCAGTGTGTTAGGATGTTTAGCGAAGATCTTCTCCTTCAGAAATCCCCAAAGAAAATAGCCGCATGGGTTCAAATCAGGACTGTTTGGGCGCCAGTTATGCCCACACGCAAAACGATTCAAAATGACATTGTGATTAAAATTTTAATACAAAAAGCCTAAAACAACATTAGCCGTGTGTGGTTAGGCTCCATCCTGCATGAACCACTGATTCTCTAATCGAAACCCTTTTGCAAGAAGCTGAAGATCATAATTGTTACACAGCATGTTTAGGTAACATGTTGACCAAGGATATGAGTCGCTGAGTCACCAATAACGTAGGCGTTCGTGTTAAAGCAGTTATCAGACAAGAAGGTGGCCACATTGAACATGTAATGGCCAGGAAATATTCTCCAGGTATGCAGTAGACAAGTTATATCTCATTTTCCTGTATCGCTTTCACAATAATCTTTCTATGACAAAACTAAATTAAAAGAGTTTTTGTGAGGAAAAACTAAAAACAAGAGAAATGTTGGATCATATTGTGCGCCACCCTGTATATTGGACAAGGATGCTTTTAGCTTAAAATATAAATATAAGATAAAATATATCTAATCATCAGTAGAAACATCAACTTTGAGGTCCTTATAACTTACCTAAGGACGCGTTCATGTCAGAGCTTTGATTAACGATCGCACATCGTGTTAATTTAATATTTAAATCCCAGAGATGAACAGGCTCATTAGAAAGCACGACAACACTCTCTAGTCAAGCAAAGAAGACCATCTAGCAAGATGGGAAAATGACTCAGTTCGGTCAATATTGGTTCAAAAATTATCAATTTGATTTCAAATTGTTTTCTACAAATTAATGATTTTTTAACCAATATTGACCTAGCTGGAGTCATTTTCCCATCTTGCCAGAGGGTCTTCTTTGCTTGGACAGACTATAGACTTATCGCTTATCACAGCTCCAACATGAACGCACTATACAGTACAGTATTATGTACGCTTATCATGAACGCTATATTGAGTATGTATTGATAGCTCACTATATTATTGAACTTGGTAAGAACCAGGCTCATTTAGTTTCAAGAAAATTATTATTCAAGTTCAAGATTATCATAAAGTTTACCTTTGAAATCGAGTTATTAAGGTACTGCACCAGATGATGTTTTTGAAGCAATGTTGAGATAAAAGATGACGGATAATTAGTAACCAGTAGAACTGGTTAGTATTCTTGTTAAACGGACTAGATAATTGTCGGATGAATGAATAAAAACTAAAGTACGGAAAAGTATGAATAGAGGAAGAATAAATAAGAGAAATCAAGAGTATTCAAGAGAGTGCATTTCTTTTAAAGTTATGCTAAATAGTTGATTAATTAAAAAGGTATGTACAGTCTGTCCAAGCAAAGAAGACCCTCTGGCAAGATGGGAAAATGACTCTAGCTCAGTCAATATTGGTTCAAAAACTATTGATTTGGTCTCGATCGTAGGAAACATTCTGATCTACAATTTGAGACCAAATCAATATTTTTGAACCAATATTGACCAAGCTGGAGTCATTTTCTCAACTTGCCAGAGGGTCTTCTTTGCTTGGACAGACTATAGATATGGTAGGAAGAATTAGATGCTACCATTTATGTAATTCAGGAATGCGGATAGGGATAGTTCCTTGTCAACCAATAAAATTGGATGGCATCTTTTAAATAACATTCTGATTTAGATTGCAGTAGACTCAAATCTGATAATAAATCTGTACAAGTGAAGGTATTAGAAAGGGGTTATTTGGACATAAATAGATAAGCTGAAGGAAGGGCTTGGAGGGAAATCAATAGGAACTCAAATTATTTTTTGGTGAATAAAAAATTGAGAACTTATCCAAGATGAATACAACAATCACATGATCAATCTTAAGCTCTTAGTACCATCAAAATTGAGAATAAATATTTTTCCAAAATCTAAAAATAAAAGGCACAACTGGAAGCCCCTAGTAATTATTGTAAAAACTAGTTTTATTTCTAAAAAATTACAATTCTCAGGGCTTCAGTGGCACAAAAACCTGTTGAATGGATCTAGAAATAAACGACCCAAAAGACACAAGTAAAAACACAAACGAGACAGAGCAATTTGATCTTAGAAACCTTCAAATTAAAAAAAATTAACTTACATCTAGAATAAAGATATAAAAAATAGAATTGTAATCTCAAGTTTCAAAATTGCGAGCCTTGAATCAGATAATTTCTCCATGATGATAATCAACATTTACTCAATAAGTGTTAGGCTAACTGATTCAAAAGTATAAATCTTATTATTGAGGAATCAAGATCAAATTGCCATACCTCTGAACACAATTTTTCGAAACAGCAACTGCTTGTAGGCCTACATGGAGAAGTAATATCATTGATAATCTATTGAAAATTTAGATACTCTTGTAGAGAATTTGAGATGATAAATTGAGAATTTAAATATTCTTGTACAGCATTCGATATTATTAACTAAGAATTTGAATAATCTTGTAGAGATCATTCATTAAAATGTAGAGATTTATTCAAATAAATAAAGTTGAAAAGACTGCCAGAAAGAAGAGCTTTGATACTTTCCACTGGTACTTTCACAGTTGCTATTTCTGTTCAAGGATGAGAATGTTCATCGGGCAAGAATCTATCACCAGGAAGTGGAATTCAGTGTTGGCGGAACATCCTATACGAACCGGGAAAAATATTCAATTCATCAATTTACGGCAGAGAACAACCTTCAGAAAAACTTTTGAAGCCTACAATTATTTAATAGAAGCAAAGGGTGACGATACGACATCGTTAGAGTTACAACGCTGAGAGATAATAAATTAGCTCTCACTTGATACTGAGAATTGATACTAATTGAACAATGAAGACAAACTATTGGAGATTTAATCAATGCATTATGTTTGTAGTCAATATCAACATCAATAGAGACAATTATTGAAGTTGAGTGAAATGAATTTCATTATAGCAATTAAAATTGTTCAATAATTTGAAAGATTTTGGTAAATTTTATCGGTGTGAAAAAAATTATATTTTTAAAAATCAACTCTGAATACCACCTCCCAGGATCTTAACACATTTTTAAATAAACAACAAATAACTGCCAAAAATAACAAAATGTGTATTTAATTTGCACACATTTCTAGTTCAACTAAAATGTATAAATATAAAATTTATGAGAAAAATAACAAAATATCAGTCTTATTCTAAGATAGGTAACACTTTTATAAAAAGTAAACAGTATAATTTCTTACAGAATTATGGAGGATCACGTTACAAAACATACCTTTTCAACTCTTTCAAAATTTCTTCCTTTCATCTGAAACAAACGAAATTGTTATCATGCGGTCATTAATTTGATTATCATTATCATATTTAAAAATATGAAAATTGATGATTGACAAGTTTACAGCTACAATATTATCAATAGCCTACCGTGAAAAGTTTTCTTCAAAAAGAGTGATGTTTGAAAAATAGCATGTTAGGACTGATTCCAACAGATATTTGTATTTTTGACAGGGAAAGGCAACATAGAACTAAAGACTTCTACTTCTGAAAATAGGCCTATTGACCGAAGTACTGAGTAGCAGGAGGAAATTCGAATCAATTATAATATCCCAGCAGTTTGTAAACTGCAATATCTAATAATTCTTGAAACATTTCCACTATGACGGTAGGGCAATACTATGTACTGGAAGTAGTTAGTCCCATTTAGGTGTGATTTTGATATTTTAATAGGCAGCTGCAATGAAAGTGACATAATAATGCCGGGTTTTTCCAAGCACACTCAAAGTTGAGGGACCCTCGAATTTTTATGAACAGCTGACATTTTCTATGATAAGTATAGGAAATGTAGTAGAGTGAAGTAAACTTGAGGGTCCCTCAAATTTGAGTGTGCTTGGAAAAACCGGGCATATGAGACACAAAATCATGAGAGTTCAAAAAATTAACAAAAATTAAAATAATTGAAAATTAATACGGAAATTTACAACAGAATAACTTAATAGTAATTTTACAATGATTCCAAAAATGAATGTAATCATTGTAAAATAGGAATGGGGTGAGAAATCAGCTGATTTTGCACTACACTACTCTATAAAACTCAGAAGGTATAGTCTGTCCAAGCCAAGAAGAGCCGCTGGTAAGATGGGAAAATGACTCCAGCTCGGTCAATATTGGTTAAAAAAATTATTGATCTGGTTTCGATTGTGGGAAACATTCGGATCTACAATTTGAGACCAAATCAATGAATTTTGAACCAATATTGACCGAGCTGGAGTCATTTTCTCATCTTCCCAGAGGCTCTTCTTTGCTTGGACAGACTATAGTTGGTTCAAACAGAAGTTTTTAGAACAATTACTGTGCGGTTCAAAACTACTAGGTGATAATGAATTAATTAGTCATCAGTGCTGAAAAGACAAACTTTTCATGTCATACACATGACACATACCATATCAATAAACCCATAGTGGAGTTCAATTTCAAGGAATGTTTTGAAGTCATGATGTAACTCATCATAATTGTGTTGATGTGTTTGCTTGGCCAGTTTTAGTTTAGCCTACATATTTCTAAATATTTTAAACATATAAAAATCAAAATAAATACTATTTTAAAATTTAAATCTCAACAAAAATTCTATAGAGCGCTTCTCACCAATGGTCACACTGTGATTTTCTCGAATGAATCAATTATATTAAATTAAGGTATAGACTCAGTAGCGGTTACGGAAGCTAGCTTATGGTTGAGAGGATCAACGTGCTAACTACAGGTTACTTCTATTCTGGTTGATAATAATTATTCACCTCTGCTGTATAGTAGAGTGATTATGAAACTGGTAACCAGCTACCTAGACTGACATGCCTTGGCTCTTCAAGGACTGTTGAGCCATTTTACATAAGAATCAGTAGAACATGGTTTATAAAAAACCATTATGAAACTGGTAACCAGCTAGCTAGACTGACAGGCCTTGGCTCTTTATGGACTGTTGAGCCATTGTTACATAAGAATCAGTAGAATATGGTTTATAAAATCCATTGTGACGGATGATGGATGACGGAAGATGGAAAAACGGTCAAAAGCTCGGTTAAAATTGGTTCATGAATTATAAATCTGGTCTCAAACAATTTGAGACCGAATTTGTTGAGCAGAATGTTTACTAAAATTTGAAACTAAATTTATAATCCCAGTTCGGTCAATATTTTGTCCAAAAATAATAGATTTGATCTTAAATGTAGGCTAGATAACATCCTGCTCTACAAATTTGAGACCAATTTTTGAACCAATATTGACCGAACTGGAGTCATTTTCCCAAACTGGCCAGAATGTCTCTGCTCGACCAGACTATAACTGTATACGTATAGTCTGTTCAAGCAAAGAAGACCCTCTGGCAAGATGGGAGAATGACTTCAGTTCGGTCAATATTGGTTAAAAATTATTGATTTGGTCTAAACTTGTAGATCAGAATGTTTCCTACAATTGAGACCAGATCAATAATATTTTTGAACCAATATTGACCGAGCTGGAGTCATATTCTCATCTTGCCAGAGGGTCTTCTTTGCTTGGACAGACTATATCAATATTGGGGAATGATATCTCAGATTGGAGCACCAATATTCAAATAAATAAATATTCGTATCAATATTAGCAAACGATAGCCGTATTAGAGATTAGAGCACCAATATTCCATTTTAAAATGAAAAAAAAAACAAATAAAATATCTCACCTCCTGTTCAATATACAGTTTCCAGTATCGTCCAGTTGTGGGAAAGGCGGTAACCAGTTGCTCAAAGAAAGGCCGAGCGTCGTTTATCCACTTGGTTTGCGCCTCTCTTATCAACATGCCCCAAGCCTCCAGGTCCCATTGGTTCTCTTTTATTGCCTCCTGCGCTTTATTCAGCTTCTCACTGCCCCAATCCTGCGTAAAAAAAAAAAATAGTGATGAATGTAGAATTATCAATGTTCATGAATGCATACGGAGACATCAACGGAACATTTTTCATGCAAGCGGTTACGCTAAACCGGTCTGTTAACGCTGAAATTGGAATTCCATGATCTTAATAGCGAATAGCACAATAGAATGCGGTATCCCAACCTATTCAGAAATACCCAGAGTATCAGTCTGCATAAGATTCGATAAATGGTAGGCTAAAATGTAACAATATACCTAGAAAAGGTACAGATTCAGTAATATATTCAATAACTAATTAGGCAAGAACTATTTCGATAAGGTGCATTCCCTTTCTGAGAGCTGCATCATAGCTTCGCTTTCGCTGCATAACATGCTGGCATACTTGGCATAGCCAAATCGACAGTGTGTACAAATGGTTTGTGCTCCCACTACACTCAAGTGTAGTAAAATGGATGATTACATGTGTAACATCTCAATAAACTACTTAAGTTTTATTTAAAAATCACAATTAACGAATAAATTATCAATTGAACATGAACGGACACACTGATGTAAGTTATCTAAAGATAGGCGCTAGCTAGCCAATTCACAACACAAGCTAGTTTCATATAAAAAAATGTTGTGGATACAAATACATACCATTTCAGTTTTCTCTTCTGTAGTAGTCGTCATTTTGTAAAGAAGTTTGTCGAAATATTAGTATATTTGAAGTAAAGATTGATATTTCAAATAAAAATTATAAACAGATAGCCATCTTGTTTGTACTTTGTAGAAAACAGACGAAGACAACACAACGCTGAACGATTTTTTGAGTTCCAAGTTTGCAACTGCAGCGCTGCAACTATGTGTTACCACTACAACAAATCAAATACCGCTGAAACTGAAATGGGTGCGCTTTTCAGCTCTCCACTGCACAAATGCCCCCTTATTCGACCACCTATTCTCGACAGTTTCTTTCTTCTCTTTTGAGCACACCTTCGAAAACCGTGACTGAACACCAGTTGTTCGCAAACCTTTCGTTAGAAAAGTCTAGATTTGAAGATTTGAGTAGGAATACACGTACAGCTTGTGAAATTCAATTCACTCAATTTATTTTTTCTTTGGGCTACTAATCAATGTTTTTTTATTTAAAATATAAATCACAGTACCCTTTTGAAATAAATTTCACTTTAGTATAACATCTTTCAGCTCATAAGAGTCATTTTAAAATGCAGCTCAAGCATTTTTATAGACTACCTTTTTAAATAATAGTTTCAAAATCTATCATCTCTATTAAAATCTTGCATTTCAGTCATTTATAACTTTTGAATATGCTCTTTTGCTAAGAAAATTGGAAAACATTCAAGCACCTAACATGTTAAGATATATTTTAAAATAAAGAAACTGAAGGAAAAAAGAGGTGATGAAGAAGACGTCAACAGTTGACACGACTTGCTCTCTATGTCCGGTGGGGGTCTTATGCCCAGTTTTTCCAAGCACACTCAAATTTAAGGGACCCTCAAGTTTACTACACTTTACTACATTCCCTATACTTATCATAGAAAAAATTAGCTGTTCATCAAAATTTGAGGGTCCCTCAACTCTGAGTATGCTTGGAAAAACCGGGCATTAGGGTCATACATTTTTTAGGGTGATAAAGCCCTAAGGCCACCCTCCAAAAATCTGCTTACAATGAGTAGAAAGATAGAAAGGTACAAAAATAAATGATGAAATAATAGACTAAAATCAATTGCAAGTCTTAGCAAGGAGCACCAAAGATGAACATCAGTGTTTGAATTACCAGAATAATTGTTAATTAAAATATGTTTTAATTATTAGAATAATTCAAAAAGGGTACAGTGATTATTATTGTAACTTGAATATTAGAATATTTGTTGAAAGTCAACACACTAAATGTTAATAAACATAAATATACCAATTCCAACAACGAATTACTCTTTTGTATGGCTACTTCCTATCATGCAGTCTACATATCAGACATAACTGTCAAATATAAATTCTCAATTAAGCCAACTTGACTAAAAAACGACTTGGTGTAAATGAGAGCCATCAGTCTCTTAAATGCCAGGTATGTCAAGTGTAAAACACTTATTAGCAGTTTTCACATAACAAATAGTTGAACAATTATGGGCTAGGACAACTCTCAATAATAGGCCTACATCAACTGATGCTACCTTTGATTGTTCAACATTGTAACATTAGAGCATTGGTTAATTTGAAAATATGGAACAAAATGGAAAACAAGATTTAAAAATATTATAAAGTTGACTTATCCAATTCTTTATAACATGATTAACTGAGAGGCAGTTTTAAAATAAACAACACAACTCAACGGTTGGCTGCAAGAGTCAGTCACAATCATGACTAGGTTTTGGAAGCTTGATGTTGTCCCATTAGCCCATCACAGCTCTGGTCTTTTCCTTGAGCTTGGAAAATAAGAGCTATGATTGCTGTCAAGATGTGTTGAGTATTGGATAATGCACTTTAGCTATCAAACAATACAGCCATGCTATCAAATTGTGTGAATTGTATTGGAAAATGCATTTCAACTGGTAAACGTTCCTCTGTAACTAAAATGGTTATAAATTAACTAAAATAATACTGACCTAAAAAACTACGAGTGTGATACATTAGCGATGCTGCTATTTTAATATTGGACAAATTGTCGAGAATTGGCCCGGCCCGAAATCTGTGAACTGTCAGTTTTGGGGAAATGGTCATTGGCGGAAAGCACCACCTCCACCTAATGCTTTCGGATATGTGGCCTTTTGGAAAAATTACTTGCCGTGACTACTAATCAGCCACTAAGGTATTCATGCAGGGGTTTCAAACGGAAACTATTCAAGGAGGTTCATTTTTAAAAAATTACTTGGACTCTACTGGTTTTTTATTCAATTCCAAAAATTCACATTAGAAGGAAAAATGTGAAATTTTTTCAAATATTTCGTCATAAATACACATTCGATATCTGTATCGAATAAAGATGAGTATCGATTATCAATCTCTTCATTATCGATGGTCTCTGACGTAACGTCGTCTGTCTTCTTGTTTTTGGATAATAAAAAAGATAAACAGACAGCGATGTTCAATTTTGAAATACTTTCTAAAACCTGAATAATTCAAGGTTGAATATATCTTGTATGACATATAAAAATGAACGAATCAAAATGTAATGCTACACACAAATTGCCAAGTAACTCATTTAAGTTCAATATTAATAAAACAACTAACAAAATTGCCATGTTACTGATAATAAGCTTGTTTCTAACACCTCAATGCCTGTTTGTTTTCAATATTATATTCGGCTACTATGAAATTCATCTGAACCTTTTTAATGTTATCATTTTGTTGTCAACCATTCTCTTCTATGTTTTTTAGTCGTGTAAAATGAAACTGCGGTTGCGGGATTACATGTCTGAACCGTTGAGCATGACGATTTGTTTTTATCTTTTCAAGATAGTAAAATGATACGTCACACTTCTCCAACACCAAAAGCATTCTAAAGTTCATGCGGTCTTCAATTTAGTTTCATTCTGAGTTGAGTCTTTGAGCTGTGTTGTGTTTATTGGACGTTATCATTTTGACCTTGAATTGTGTTAGCAGGTGCTTCTGCAAACATGGGAGGAAAATTTTCCTCGATGGATCCCATGGACGTTGAAGTTCCAAAACTTCATGAAATGCTTGAAAGGGATCCGTACTTGAAGCCCTATGAAAGAGAATACAGAAGAAGGTAGGGTAGGCGAAAAAGTTAGGTTAGCAAACAACCTGTTGCTCGACTTTACAATTAAATTACTTTACATTGGCGCTATAATATTGATGCTTAATAATATGACATGCCAATTGATATTTTATTCAGTTTGTGAATAAAAATAAAATAATAGTTCTTTTATTCACTTCAGTAAGACTTATTGAAATTTTTTAAAACAAAACTTACTTGTCTTTGAAAATGTGTTTTATCTCTTCCAATTGAATAAAACTTGCCTTGCTCTTGAATAACAGTTTGATCAACTTCATCCACATTCTAAATAGATTTTCAATTGCTAAAAAATATAGAAAGTTTTATAAGGCATTATATATTTGCTATCAATAGGCTAAGTTACTTGACTATAAGTTTTTCAATAATCTCTTAAGTTAACTTATGAATAACTTGACTTAAAATGTTGATAAATATCATAAGATTATAAAACAATAAATTTATTTATTATTATATTTATAAATTAAATCTCCAATTTGATGAGAGGCTACATAATTTTTTATAAATTCTCACTACGGTATTTAGCCAAATAGTTAGGTATTACTTTATTAAGTTAGTATAAATACTCATCTGGGTAACTTATATCATCAGCAGGAAAATATACCATAAGTCATAAAATTTATTTTATAATGCCAATAAAGTCTACATATTCCGTGAAAACATTTCAACTTATATTTTTTTTGTTTTCCAAGATACGCCTGTTTCAAAGACTACATTGAGAAAGTGAATGAGAGCGGTGGTGGTTTGGATGAATTCAGCAAAGGATACAACTACTATGGTATTCACATAAATCCTGACAATTCAGTAACATGCAGAGAATGGGCTCCTGGCGCGAGGGCTCTCTTTCTCACAGGAGACTTCAGTGAGTAAAAAATATTATATACAATTATTCGAACGTAAAATTACTTCCCACATGAAATATTATCAGATAGAAAAGAAAAATATATCATAAAATTGAGAAATATTTTATCATAATAAAAAATACCAAGCAAACAAAATTTGATTTTGCACTGGATACTGTGAAAATTATTTTCGAGTCAGGAATGATCAATTAATGAGAGAGGAGGCACATTAAAAAAGCTTTGATTGATTAGGATTAATATTTAAAAATTTATATTAGGTAACAGCTTTTTTCTATCCATCTATCTAACTTTGTGCAACTGGGAAAAAATAATAACTTTAATATAAACTTTACCAATATTTTATAATTCCATTGCTCACGGATTACCTTGACTTGTTTCTTTTTAGTTTTTCATACTTATCGAAGAATCTGGAAAAATAATCAAATATAAAATAAAGAATCAATCCACTCATTCATGACAAATTTTGAAATACAGGCTTCAAACAATATTGGGTTTAAAAATAAGTTTTTTCATATCTAATTTTTTTAAATATAAACACATCAAACTCATATTTTACAAAAAGACTATTCAAAAAACTGAATAATTTCAATTGAAAAGATATTGGTAAGTTACCGGTAATTGTACTATGTTGAATAAGGTCTTCTCTATTCAAGCAATTGCTATTTAATATGGAATAATTATTAGGATATTAAATATTTCAGTTCACCAATTGATTATTTTGTATATGGAGATTCAAATTAATAATTATTAACAATTGCTATTTATTTGGTACGGTTTAATAATGAATGTTCAAGAGTTTTTTAATACAGAAAAACAATTGTGATTTATTTTGAAAACCTGCCTGATACGTAGATTCCTGAAAAAAGACACCATATATACATGTATTATTTTAATAAACTGGAGAGTTTTTGAGTGATACATTTTCTGATTAGTAGCCGTTTCAGATTTACAAAATCGATGCATTTTTCAACATGCCAATCCAATAATAATTTTGAGTCAACATGAACGACCTTGATCTTGTTGGCCTAAGATAGATATGGAACACTATTGTTAACTTACTATTGAAACAATTTTTTTCGTCTATAAAACATCCAAAATAGTGACAATCGAATTCACTTATCACCGGGCAGTTCAATTTGACCTTTCCTAATGTCTCATTAGTAGAACGATAATAAAACTGAAGTTTGAAGTAATTTAAAAAAATTATCGTGTCACAAAACTCACATTTCAGGAAGTTATCAACGAAATTCAGTTATCTATTACTGCTATCGTTTAAAATAATAATTTTCCCTTATTTGCGTCATTTGAGTCAATTATTATGGTTGAAACTCTTACCGTGATTTTCGATGGAATAATACTGCTGGAAGAATTCCAACTTCTAAGTACAATGACTTATTGAGTCTTGAGTAATGATCAATAACTAATTACAGCTAATTTCTGACTTGTGCAGATTTTTAATACTTCTGGAAGGACTTCAAAGTAGGCCTATAGGCGGTAAGATACCACTTTGGCGGTATCGTGTGCTCCTTTCACTGATGTTGTCAATTAGAGTTGTCATTTAGCTATGCTCAGATGATGTTATTGAAATCAGAAGTGAAAATAGATGCTTTACATCAGCTGTTAGTAGGTGAAGTCTGTCCAAGCAAAGAAGACATTCTTAAAAGATAGGAAAATGATTCCAGCTCGGTCAATATTGGTTGAAAAACTATAAATTTGGTCTCAGGTTGCATGGAACATTCTGATCTAGAATGTAAGGCAAAATTTATAATTTTTGAACCAATATTGATCGAGCTGGAGCCATTTTTCCATTATTGCTACATTTTGTCGTGAGCCAATGACTTTTGAGTCTTGATTTATGATCAATAATTAATTTTAGCTAAATTCTGAGTTGTTCAGATTTTTTATAATAGTAATAATAACTTCAAATCATATTTATAAACGAAGTTGTATAACCAGATTATTGAATTAATTTTTTCTTGTTTTTTGAATTAAGATGGATGGAACCGCTCAAGTCACCCCTACAACAAACTGGAATTCGGTAAATGGGAACTCAATATACCTCCAAACAGTGATGGATCCAGTGTAATCAGTCACTTATCTGAAGTCAAGGTAGCTCTACTACCCTATTATAATTATTAATTTACTTGATTCTATTTACCTTATTGATAAAATCGGTTGAATAATGGAAATTGGATATAAAACTTGTAGATCTGATCTCTTCTCATAAAAATCTCTTTCATTAAAGATCTCTTAAAGATCTTTCTCCATAAAAATATCTCTTTTTTATAAAATTGAAATTCGTCTGTGAGTAGAACGTTTTTATAGGACTAACACTATATTGAAGTAAATTAATTATATAATATTATAAATCCTTCAAATTCAATAACTTGAATTTCTTACCTTGTGAATCTTGAATTTGATGGCATTTCGAGCAATGCTAGATCCAACTACTAAACAATACTGTACTGTTATCAATTTGAGAATAATCTATCAAAATACATCAATTGGACAAGGATGATAGAATCTTTTCTTGGTCGGCATCTGATTCTTCAGATCTTCAGATCTGGTTCTTCTGGAAATTCTCATCATTTTTCTCCAACTCTTCTAATGAATGAAGAAAAACCGTCTCTCAACCAAAAACCTGAAAATAAAAAGAACCAAGTTACACAATTATTTATTTATTCATTCATGGAAAATAATAAACTTATTGGCTAAAAACACTGACTAACGTCCAAAACGTCTTTATAACAAATTTTGATAAATAATAAATAAGTTCGAAACTAGGTTATCTTTTTTGCTGCACTTTCACAAAAATTTATAGTCGAGGAGAAACACCGTATTATACAAAGTTTGAATTTAGAGCGATAGGATGAACCAAATTAATTGAATCACCAAATCACAAATACTGAGATCATTCGTGGCAATAACTTATTAAGTTGAAGACATTTCATTCGATTGAAAATCTTCAACTATTCATTTCATTCAATGGACATTCAAGTTTAGATGATTGACTTCATTTCTTACAAAATAAATTCATCTTCTTCAAAAATTTATTCATTTACAAACTTTATATTTCTGATGAAATGTTCTATGTATAGATGATTCTATTTCATTTTTGTAGGTTGTCGTACAGACCCAGAATGGAGAACTTGTGGACAGATTGTCTCCATGGGCCACATACGTTGTGGCTCCACCTAGAGAAGAAGGATTCACCTACAAGCAACGTGTATGGCATCCACAGAATGTAAGACATCAATTATTATCACTTTAAAATATATTTGTTTAGCTTCTGTTAGTGGCGAGACCCTTATTAGAGGTGATTAGCATCTCACCAATATGCATTTTGTTTAGATGGTCATCCATCCGAGAGCAGTCCATAGTGTTGGTAACTTAACATGACGATCACCAAGTAACTACCCTCACCGAGCGATCGATACGCCAAATTATATTTGAAAAATGTTGTTGATTGAGAAATTTCGCCAAATAAATGAGAAGACAACAATATTGCAAGTAACTTTATTATAAATCAAACAAGAACATAATTATTGTTGATGATCTTCATCACATCTCAATTTTATGTTCAATGTTGCCAAACATCTAAAGTTTCTTGAACTGTCGATATTTAAAAGCATTCCTAAACCTTTATTACTGAATTATTACCTATTTAAAGTATTAATTATTCTGAAAAATTTAAGAATCTACATAATCAAAGACTTGTTTGTGCAATACATTATAATTTGCTCCATCATATTTTCTATTTAATTTTAACTAGGTATCTTTCAACTTCGGGGAATATTGCCCTATAGACGCATACTGTTCCTCATTCTGATAATGTGTATTACGATCTCTATTCTGTATTATTTCTGATTCTCTACGTTCTACATCAACCAATCTCAATCATAAGCAAATAATTAATTCAACGTTTGTCTTTTATTTTTATAAAGTAAAACAGATTCAGACGAAAGCCTATTCGATCCACCTCCCCACAATATATCTAACGCCACAAAGTTAGGAGGTTGGAGAATGACTGTCATTAATTCTCAGCTCTGTCAGGACAGTCGGAGAGCTGTCTGCGAGAGTACATCGGAACGAGAGCGTCCCCAGCTATACTAAATTGCTCTCGAAGACAGCTTCAGACTGTCTTGAAAGAGCTTACAATTGATAATAGTCTCTCACCAACCGACTAACTTCGTGGCATCGGCTAATAAATACTTATATTGCCATAGATAGAATTATTTTTATCGCTTTATTCAATCTTTAATGTTTGATTCAGTAAATAAATGAATTGGTCTATTTTTCAATGTTCACCATTGCAGAAGTATCAAATGAAGTACCCGAAAGTTGCCAGGCCGAAAAGTTTGCGAATCTATGAGTGTCACGTTGGAATAGGCACATCTGAGGGGAGGGTTGGCCAGTACAAAGAGTTTGCACAGAATGTCCTACCAAGGATCAAGAAGCTAGGTGAGTCAAGGCTCAAGATTTTCTATTTTTGTGCTTGATAGTGTAGAATTTATTTTCTCTCCAAATTGGACTTCAACTTTCAATTATTATATATTTTTCTCATTAGTTCGAGGGATTTATTAATTTATTTCATTTATTAAAAAATACATTACTAAAGTGGTCCTGCTAAACCTAAAGGGTTTTCAGCAGGTGACTTATTATACAATAGAATACAAATCAATAGAGTTGATTGCTAACTATGATATTGAAGTAAATAATTAGCATGTGATAATTATATTCAACTTGAAATGTTACTGTTTATTCTGTGATCAGTGTTTTAATTAGCTAGGTAAATTGCTTTACTCACCTTATGATATTTTAGCTTCTTTATTTGCATGTAATTTACTTTAGTGATGTAGCTCTATTGAACCATTAAAATGTTTTGTAACCATTTGATGACTACCTTTGTATGACTATTGTTTATGTAGCTTTCAAAGCCACCCATAACATGTATGTGAAATAAATAAATAAATTATGAAGAAATAAACAAAAATCAAACTAAAGTACAGACATTGAAAGTTAAATATAAAATAAAATCATTTGAAGATTTGATAATTGTAGAATTTGAAGAAAAAATCGTTAATTCGAAAAATGTCGATAGATTCCAAAGAATAATATTAAAATTCAGTGATTTAGTTGGTTTATAATCATTTTATTCAAACTATCAATTTTTCACAGGTTACAATGCAATTCAGCTTATGGCTATCATGGAACATGCTTATTATGCTAGCTTCGGCTACCAAGTTACAAGCTTCTTTGCAGCTTCAAGGTAAATGAGAAAATAAATCGCATTTGAAATATATGGGTTATAAATGATTATTAATTAGAATCTCCATATACTGCTATATAAAAATCAAACTTTAAACTTAGGGCTATTTAAAATGATTGCTAGATAAAATGAAATAGTGTATATCAAATACCCTTTTTAAAGTTTTAAAAAGGGTAGCTATTTGATTTATTTCATTTTTTCTATCAACTGCTATATAAATAGACAAAAGACTTCTGCAACTGCAAATATTGACCAATGTACTAAATAGCAAGCGAGATCCATTGAATGAAACAGTTCAAAAAAACTGTGCCCGGACCGGGAATTGAACCTGGTACCCCTCGGTTGCCGGCCGAGTGGCTTAACCACTTGCCTACCAGGCCCCAGTAATCAAGATTTCGTTGCTTGTCTGACGCGTTTTGGGGCACTGAGCCACATCTTCAGCGTACAAAAGGAGTATCTAGATCATTTCTGAGGGCGATACCCACTTGTGCTCTTAAGCTAGTGCTTGTGTAATAAAAGGGATGATGATGATGATGATGATGATGAGAGACGACGACTACTTTTAGATTCTTTTATACCTTCTCTAGATACTCCTTGAACGGTGATAATGTGGCTCAGTGCCCTAATACGCGTATCAGATGTTCCATGAATGCTGAAGATGTGACTCATTGTTCCGAAACGCGTCTGACACGAAACGTGATCGTGAGTACCGTTTTTAAAGTGAAAGTTAATAACCTAATTTATCTATGAAATGTAATTAATCTATGAAAAAATGTAATTATCTATGTAATTAATATATGAAATTTATTTATATTTTTTTAATGAAATATTCACCTATAAATCCATTCCACAGTCGTTACGGCACCCCCGACGAGCTGAAAGAGATGTTGGACGAGGCGCACCGTCTGGGCCTCTACGTGCTGCTGGACGTGGTACACTCGCACGCCTCCAAGAACGTGTTGGACGGCCTGAACCAGTTCGACGGCACGGACAGCTGCTACTTCCACGCCGGCAGCCGCGGCGAGCACTCGCTCTGGGACAGCCGACTCTTCAACTATTCCGAGTGAGTTACATTGGATTTTACCTCTCAATGTAAAATCTATAAATTCTTGTGAAAGTGCAGCAAAAAAGATAACCTAGTTTCGAACTTATTATTTATCGAAATTTGGTTTAAAGACGTTTTGGACGTTAGTCTGTGTTTTTACCCAATAAGTTTATTATTTCCTGTAAATGGATAAATGAATAAATAATCTCAAAACATAATTGCCTATTTTCAATCTGTTATGCTAATTTCTATCATAATCTTGTACAAAAAACACAAGAGGAATTCTATAAGAAAGTTTCATAATCATATTTCATAAAAATATGTTTAAAAGTGAGAAAAACTAAGTCAAATGAAAAGAAGACACAATATCACTTCCACAACCACTCAAAAATTGAAAACTAAGTCAACATGCATTATTCGTAACTGTAATCGGTACTATCGTATAGATAGATAGTATAGTCTTTCAAGCAAAGAAGATCCTCTGGCAAGATGGCAGAATGACTAAAGCTTGGTCAATTTTGGTTCAAAAATGATCAATTTGATCTCAAATTGTAGGAAACACTTTGACGTATCCGATTGCAATGTTGACTTAAAACCATTCTTATTCTTGAACACGGTTCAACTGAACTCAGAATTGAATGGTTAATATCAAACTTACCTATTTCTTGTTCTGCATATTTCAGCTATGAAGTACTGAGGTTTCTACTGTCCAACCTGAGATGGTATTGCGAGGAGTACCAATTCGATGGTTTCAGGTAATCAAATTTGAGCATTTTTCAATTTATATTTCCCAATAATCAGCACTTTAAACGATTTTCTCCATATCACTTTTAAAACTGTAGGAAATAAGAAAATAAACATTGGATAAAATTTACATATGAAGTTTTTAATAATTAAACAGTGAAGATTGACATTTCAGATGAAAAATATTTGTATATTTTGTAATGTAGTATAGTCTGTCCAAGCAAAGAAGACCCTCTGGCAAGATGGGAAAATGACTCCAGCTTGGTCAATATTTGTTCAAGAATTATAAATGGTCTTAAAAGTTGAACAAATTGTTTCCTACAATTTGAGATCAAATTGATAATTTTTGAACCAGTATTGACCGAGCTTGAGTCATTTTCCCATCTTTCCAAAGGGTCTTCTTTGCTTGGACAGACTATACTAGTATGTTATAAGAATGTAGCCTAAGTTTTACCATCTTTCACTTCCATTTCTACATCTATTATTGTATCATCAATTTACCATGTTAGCATCACCATCATCTAGAAAGGCTTGAAATACTTGGTTCTTCAAGTTGTCTCTGTAATAGCCTAAATAAATTGATACTATAAATATTTAATAGTTAAATATTCCATACCGTACATCATTTTATAAGACAAATGTCAACAATTATTATACCGTAATTTATATTCAATCAATTGAATCCATAAAGTAAACTAGAAAACAAATGTTTCAAAAATCTTTATTCTCAAAAATTGAAACATTTCTTGATAAAAACAATGAATTTTGACTTAATCTTCGTGTTTCTTAGGTTCGATGGAGTCACATCTATGTTGTATCATTCAAGAGGTATAGGCCAGGGTTTCAGTGGACATTATGATGAATACTTTGGCCTGAATGTGGATACCGAAGCAGTGGTCTACCTCATGCTTGCCAACTACCTGTTGCATGACTTCTACCCCAATGTCATAACAATAGCAGAGGTAAGTTCTTTCAAAAAATTTCATTAATAATCGCATAAAATTACAATAATCTGTTTTTGAAATTAGGTAGAAATACCTACTGCCTAACAACAATAGCAGAGATGAGTTTTAAAAAAATCAATTTTAATAAAAACGCCACGTAAAATGACAATGATCGGTTATTGAAATGAGATAGAAATGTCTGTCTACTCTGTCTACCAACTAAAGTCTGTCCAAGCAAAGAAGACATTTTGGCAAGATGGGAAATTGACTTTAGCTTGGTTAATATTGGTTCAAAATTTAGTATCAAATTGTAGAAAATATTCAACAAAAATGATAATTTTTGAACCAATATTGACCGAGCTGATGCCATTTTCCCATCTTGCCAGAATGTCTACTTTTCTCGATCAGAATATATGCTTTAATAGAAATTTCTGTGAGACTGTTGATTTTTTGTGTATAAATATGGTCAACTATATATTTGTTATGCTTCTCTATCAAATTTATGTAACGCTATTTATTAGCTGTTAGTAAGTTACATCACGTACAAGAGACAGACAAAACCGAATAACTCAGAAGAGGCAATAGATTCTTTACATCAGCTGTTTGTAGGCTACATCACGTACAATATACAGATGAAACCACCTTGCTTTTCGGTTACTGCTCACGCACTCTGTGGAGCATCCTAGAAATGCCTTCCACTCTCATGAGATTCACAAATTAAAATTTCCACCTAACTTTCAATTCAGACGTATAACATTCAGACGCATTCTCTTTAAAGAGAAATTTAAGTCTTGGGAGAATCTTGGGAGAGAGACGCATAACTTTTTGTGAATTCTTCTCCAAATTCCTTCCTTGCCCAAGATATTGTATACTCGCCTCTCTATATAATTCTATATTATCATATAAATATATTAATCTCTTTCGCTCCCTCAGGACGTATCCGGTATGCCCGGCTCGTGTCGTCCGGTCGAGGAGGGTGGCATCGGGTTCGACTACCGTCTGGCAATGGCCATTCCCGACAAGTGGATCAAACTGCTGAAGGAAGTGCCTGATGATGTGTGGGACATGGGCAACATTGTGCACACGCTCAGCAACCGAAGGTGGATGGAGAAGACTGTTGCCTATGCCGAGTCACATGACCAGGTGGGCATACTTGAAATATTAACTTTTCTTTTGAACAATAACTTTTTGTGTTTCAACCTTTTTATGTAACTTATGTGTGAACTTTTAGTGTTGTGGGAGTGATTTGTGGTGATTTCATTCATTCATTTTAATTATTCATTGACAACATTACGCAAATCATCATAATAATATTATTATTATTATTATTATTATTATATAACAAGGAACATAGCCTGTAATATTTCTTCCCTGAATTTTTATAGATAATAAGTGTTTGGCCATATTGAATAAATTAAAAGAAATTGACGGTATTTGTTTGATTTTTATCACAGATTGATTGAAATATACTACTTATCAATTTTCCTGAAAAATATATCTTATTTTCTGTTAAAAATCTAAATATTGCATTCAAATGAAATATTTGTCTGTCGATGGCTCAACAGCCCATGAAGGGCCTGCCAGCTGGTTGCCAGTTTCATATTCACTCCACTATACAGCAGAGGTGAATAATCATAAACCAGGATGGAGGTAACGTGTGATTAGCACGTTATTGATCCTCTCAATCATAAGTTAGCTTCCGTAACCATCAATTAAAATATTACATTCAATTAAAATATTGCATTTATTTCTAAAATGATACAATACACTGAAATCGGAGGGAAAATTAGACATAGCGTGTACTGTGTACTATTTCTTTCCCAATTTTTTTTATTGAAGTCAATCAAAATATTAAATTAAAAAAAAATATTGCATTTTATCGGAGTACCGTTTGCTGGGCCTAAGCCCTTCATGGGCTGTTGAGCCATTAACAAACAAAGAAAAAACCCGATTGCTGGAAAACCTAGTCTACCGGTTCATTATAAGACCTACTTTGGACTATTATTAATTCTCTAAAGAATTCATTGATGATGAATCCACTGATTTCTGACAGGCCCTGGTCGGTGACAAGACAATAACTTCTTGTTTAATGTTCAAGATAAATTTTGCATTGTATTGAAAATAGCATTAGCCGAAAATCATTCGGGTTCATCATTACTTTGCCGTATTATATAAATTTATTCTCTAAATAATTCATCTATTAATCAAGTGATTTCTGACAGGCCCTGGTCGGTGACAAGACAATAACTTCTTGTTTAATGTTCAAGATAAATTTTGCATTGTATTGAAAATAGCATTAGCCGAAAATCATTCGGGTTCATCATTACTTTGCCGTATTATATAAATTTATTCTCTAAATAATTCATCTATTAATCAAGTGATTTCTGACAGGCCCTGGTCGGTGACAAGACAATAGCCTTCTGGCTGATGGACAAGGAGATGTACACACACATGTCAACCATCTCGGATCCTTCGCTAGTAATCGATCGTGGAATTGCGCTGCACAAAATGATCAGGCTCATCACTCACGCACTGGGAGGAGAAGCTTACCTCAACTTCATCGGTGAGATTGGAAATTTAATCAAATTTTTGTTGAACTATTCTGAACTCGGTCAACTGATAAATAATAGTTTCACATCCCACGATTTTGGAGCGTATTTATTTTTTATTTATCGTTACAATTGCGACTTGATAGCAAGTATTGAAAGTATGGTTTTTTGTCGTCTATACAAATTTTAATAAATTGAACAGAACTAAGTTAAAACATAATGTGTCTCAATGTGCGCACATCATGTGTTTGCCAAGCTTCATTAAATCTAGTAAAAATTTTTAGGGACGGAAAAACCCCGTACGTCCAAAAATCGTGGTGTATGAAACGGTTTATTACAATTTTTGGACTATAATGTATGTGTTTTCACCCTTTATTGTGATTTTTAGATTAAATGAATGAATGAATAACAACATTATTCATGCTGGAATGGTCAACTAATAAACATGTTAATTTCATGCATGAGCCAAAGCAGGGCAAAATTGATTTTTATTAGTACAACGACAATTGGAACTAATTTTAATCCACATTCAAACGAATTATTCATCTAATTAAAGAGAACTGGGTACAGCACTTCACCTGTTTCGTGGGTACGAGCCGCCAGTGTTAAAGAGTGAATGATATATCATCCAATCAACTAGTAAAAACCTGAACTATACTTTATTATTATTAGAGTTTCTGTCCATAATGGTGTCACCCGTTGGGCGACTCGCAAATAGACAAGTCAGAAATATATATAAAAAACAGACAAAAGTCACTCAAGCAAAGCATGCACTTAGAAAGCCAAGACATGCACTCAAGTCAATTATTAAAATAGTGCTCAATAGAGACACTTCTACATTCAAAATATTCATTTAGAGAATAAAAAGGGTTCTCCTCAAGGAATATCCTCTATATTATCTCACCTCAATCTTAATTCTATACTCACATGAAAATCTCATCATAACAGATGCACGATGTTTTCACCTCCACCGATTCAAAGACTATACAGGGTGTTTCAGGAGGAATGTGCAATACTTCTCAGGCTGATTCCTTACACCAAGTAGACAAAAAAGTTCCATGGGAACAACCCCCAAAAACGCTTTGTTACCGAGATAACAATGGCGGAAAATTGAGATTTTTCAAAATATATTAATTTTTCTAATTTTTTAGAGGCCTTAGTGAGCTTCTAAAATAATCAATTCCTATGTAAAATTAGCTGAGGAATTCAATGAAACCAGTTCCAAGTTTGTAACTTCAACGGTTATTGAGATAATTGGAAAATATGCTAGAAAACGCCATTTTTCAACAATAAGGGTTATAACTGGATAAGGAATCATAAAATTGTATTTTTTATTAATCGAAGTTGAAGAGAGTCGGATTCTAAAGAAAAAGTCAAATTTCAGAAATGGCGATCAAAAATCGCAAAATTGACAAAACATAGCACAAGTGATGAATTTGTGTTTAGTAGCGATTTTGTGATTTTTGATCGCTAATTCTGAGATTTGGGTAAGATTTACACAATCGCCGCCATTTAACTTTTTCTTTAGAATCTTCAACTTCGATTAATAAAAAATACAATTTTATGATTCCATATCCAGTTATAACCCTTATTGTTGAAAAAATGGCGTTTTCTAGCATATTTTTCCAATTATCTCAATAACCGTTGAAGTTACAAACTTGGAACTGGTTTCATTGAATTCCTCAGCTAATTTCACATAGGAATTGATTATTTTAGAAGCTCACTAAGACCTCTAAAAAATTAGAAAAATTAATATATTTTGAAAAATCTCAATTTTCCGCCATTGTTATCTCGGTAACAAAGCGTTTTGGGGTTGGTCCCATGGAACTTTTTGTCTACTTGGTGTAAGGAATCAGCCTGAGAAGTATTGCACATTCCTCCTGAAACACTCTGTATTTTCAGTTTTCACAACTCAATTTTCTTTTTCCAGGCAACGAGTTCGGCCACCCCGAGTGGCTTGACTTTCCCCGCGTTGGTAACAACGACTCCTACCACTACGCCAGGCGACAGTGGAATCTGGTCGACGACGACCTGCTCAAGTACAAGTACCTCAACAACTTTGACGCCGCCATGAACCACTTGGAGGAAAAGTATGGATGGCTGCACAAGGATCCTGTAAGTAGAAAACACTGATTGAACGATAATTTTAATAATCTTGGAGTAAAATTTAATAACAAAACTTATTTTAACAACAATTATAATGAATCAAATTATCAACTTCCACTTTAACAACAGTTACCACGATTTATCGGACGCGTTTTGGGGCACTGAGCCACATTTTAAGCATACAATAGGAGTATCTTAAGTTGAAAATAACATTAGATGCAACGTTGATACTCCTTATCCTCTGAAGATGTGGCTCTATGGTTGGAAACGCGTCCGATAAGTATCCAAAACATTATTAATGTTGTTAAAGTGAAAGTTAATAACTTGATTTATTATAATTATTTATTTATTCATTAATTTTACAGAAACTATTGAACTTATTGGTTGAAAACACAGACTAATGTCCAAAACGTCTTTATACCAAATTTTGATGAATAATAAAGCTCGAAAATAGGTTATAAATTTCAGTAGCACTTCAATTAAGAATTCATTGTCCAGGAGAAATAACGAATATCATCAATAGTTCAAGTAGGATGAAGCAAACAAAGAAATTGTAATCTAATAATTCTTCAATTCTTCCATGAATGTTATTATAACAATCAAAAACTGTTTCTAAATTGACAATATTAAGTTTGATAGAATAAGTATTTAAAAAAATGGTGATTCAATATCTTAGCCTGGTATAACGCGATAAGTCAATACTGTATTTCAATTATCATATGAAAATATATCTCTTTTCATATGATTAACTGTGATAATAGAAATATTATCGTGTACTACCGGCCTTATGTCCTATCCTTTGTTGAAGGTTGACTGAAAATCTGAGGCATCTTTATATTGAGAGTTGATTACGATCTGCACAAATTCAAGTTTAGGGTCCACATCCACTGTCAGTTTGGACTGACAGTTCTATCGTTCACAGCTGATCGTTTAACGGTCGGCCTGCCAGTTTACAACTATTTTGGACTGCCGGTTTGTCCATACACTTACAATTTTTGACTGCCACAGTCCGAACTTTAGTCCACACAGTATTTTCTTAGGATCCTAATTCTCGGTTTTTCTTATCACACTCAAACTTAAGGAACCCTAAAGTTTACATTTTCTACACTTAGCATAGAAAATGTCAGCTGTTCTATCAAAATTTGAAGGTCCATCAAGTTTTAGTGTTTTTAAGTATTTTAACCAAGTATTTTTGTACCGTTTAAGTATTTTTCCAAGCAAATGAAGAATATCCCTTCCTACATTCCCAATTTCTTATTTCTCTTCATCAATTTCTCTTTTTCCAGGGCTACGTTAGCTGGAAACACCAGGATGACAAGGTGATCGTTTTCGAGCGTGCCGGCCTGCTGTTCGCCTTCAACTTCCATCCGACCAAGAGCTACACCGACTACCGCATGGGCGTGGAAGGCGGCGGCGAGTTCAGGGTCGTTCTCAATTCGGACGACCCCGCCTACGGGGGTCACGGACGCATCGACACCAACGTCACACATTTCACTGATCCACTGGGCTGGGCTGGTCGGCGACATTTCATTCAGGTATTTGTTTATTTAAAAAAAATCGTTTCCAGGCTCGAGCCTATTGGAACAGGAAGAATGTCCATGACGAGCTGTTTTATAGTAGGGAAACTGTTTAAATTTTTATTATCATTCATTTATTGTACAATTGCGATTTGATAGCAGGTATTTTGAGCAAAGGTGATAATGAGTGAGTGATGATGATATGTTTACATGATGAATGAAAGATGATGTAAGTTTAAATTAAAATGTTTACTTTGAAGAACTCTTTTCACTTTAAAATAATTCGAACTTTGATAAAATTTAAGTGTTCACGATTAAGATTTAAAACTTTTATTCAGAGGTGTTATGCATCTTCACTTGGTTGTGAAGACTGGCTTTTGGTTGAGAGGATCGACGTGCTAACCACACGTTACCTCTATCCTGGTTGATGATTATTCGCCTGCTGTATTTTCTGTCCGGGCTGGGTTGGCATTATGGCGGGGTGGGGATGGCTTCGGCTCGGTCGGTGTTGGTTCGGGGCTGTGGGTTCTTTCGAGAATTTATGGCTTTTGGGCCGGTATTGGCCGGGTTGGAGTCGTTTTCCCGTCTTGCCGGGGAGTCTTCTTTGCTTGGACGGACTGTATAGTTTGGTGAATATGAAACTGGCAACCAGCTGGTAGGCCTAGGCCCTTCATAGGACTGTTGCGCCATTGACAAACAAACGATTAAGATTTAATAAAAACACAAAATAAAAATTATCTACACCAAGGTAAGGTAAGGTAATTTGAAACATATTCAATATATTGTTGTAAACAAAAAATATAAGATAATTTAAACAGTTTCCTTACTGTAAAAATATTCGACTGCATTGTCGGTAATCAATCTCCGTGAATATTAAATAAGAGCTTATTGAATAATAATGGTGTGGTTTCTGAAACTACGCCGCGCACAGGTACGCAGCGTACAAAGAATTGAGTCACTATACTTTCAAATGCAATATGGCTTGTTTATGAAACGTACCACTGGATAGCTGCACTACCACAAGGCACTAGTACGTTCTATAAGAGCACATAAGTTTCATGTTACGCTGGGTGCCGGCGTATTTTCAGAAAAAACTACTTGATATGTGTTTAAGAAACAAGTGAGAATGATTGTTTTAAATTGTATTTGTTGTCGATTCAGTAATAATTATTATTTACTACAAGTTGTAAGAATTATGTGTTTTCTGTACATAGATATTACCTGAGAAAAATACCAGAGTAGGTACTTTATTGGACTGACTGAAGAAGTATGTAAGAAATAAACATCCACCTGTATATATCTGACAAACAAGGATTTCTTAGATTCCAACTAATACTGATGTGGAAATTTGTGGAATTGTTTTTCAAATATTGTAAAAATTGTAAATATTTCGACTGGGATTTAATATAACTGTTTATTCGGTGGCAATTAATTTGAGCAAAATTAAAAGAGTACTTCATATAATTTGAAAAATTCAACATTGGAATGAAATATTTCGAATTTAGTTGCTCTAAAATGATTCCTTTTTTGTTTCAGGCTTATCTTCCATCCAGGACGGCCGTAGTCTTCAGTAATTATTAAGTGCCATAAAATCAGAAACAGAAAAGATTATTGTTGTGCCATAATTATATAATAATATAAAATATTGAAATGTTATTGTAATATTTTTATAGAACTTTATAGAATACTTAAAAATAGATTGATGATTAAAAGAGTTTATTAACAGTATCTCAGTGTTTATTTAGTACTGTATTTATATAGCTATATTTTTGTAGCTGGAACCACGAAGTTAGGCGGATGGTGAATGACTGTTATCAATTCTCAGCTCTATCAGGACAGTCTTCGAGAGCGAATTAGTATAGCTGGGGACGCTCTCGTTCCGATGGACTCTCGCAAACAGCTCGCCGACTGTCCTAACAGAGCTGAAAATTGATGACAGTCATTTGCCAACAGCCTAACTTTGCGGTGTCAGCCGCTTCACGGGATTATAGAGCTTGAAAGAAAAAATAGCGTTGAGAGTTGAGACTCTCACATAGTTGAAGATTTTCCTTGGAAGAAACTGAATCAACAGGTTGTGGGTTTGTTTACTAGATCCAGAATTTCAATATTTTTCCCATATATCACTCCAATACCTTAGTATTTATTTCATAACTTTGAATGAAATATCAATACAATATTGTAAAGTTATTGTTTTTTTAATGAATAAATAAAAGTAATCTACCCAAGATCATGCAGTTGGATTCGAATGTCTATTTTCAATATTGATTATTATCCACTCATAATAGTTATAAAAGGTATATCGAATGAGCGCAGATCCTAAAAAAATCTATTATATGAGCTAAAATATGATTAAACAACACTCAAATATTTAATAGAATAAAATTTAAGCTATATTTCAAGAAATAGTCACTTTTATGATAACGTTGAGTACGGTAATTCAATCTTATTTTCACTAGTTTTATTGAGAGCGGAAAATATTGATTCATTCATTTTTGTTGCTTTAAACTTACAAGTACTAATATTACTCATGCTTGCTAAATTCCAGTGTAACTTATCTATTTAATTTTAAATTTTAGAATACTTCCAAAATTGATGAAACAAACTCAAATCTTTCAGTAAATTTACCCAAAGATAGATAAATTTGAATAAATAGAATGAATTGATTACCAATTGCATTACCTATACGTAGATAAAATACTAAAGACATAGAATACCTAAAAAAATTTCAAACACCTAAAAGTTTCCGAAATTTTTGGAAGTTTTCAATGTTTTATAAAATCGTTCAATTTTTTAAAATCTGTAAGCCTCCTAGATACTTTGATAATAGAATAGATAATAGTTTGATTCTAGAAAACAACCCAAGATTGATGTAAAATTATTTTTGCTACTGTAGTCCTAGGCTACTTGGAGAGATGTTACCTGCTCAGGAGTTCCTCAACTTCTGAAACTCTTCCAGTAGAAAGGATAATAATCCATGAGCCTAGAAGATATTCTGGTTGAATATAATTGGACTCGCCCTCTCATACTAATAAACCACGAAAATACAATAGACACAGGTCACAAAAATGTTTTCAAGACAGTGCAATTTCTACCTTGTTATTAACTGACCAAAAGGAAAAATGACAATATTTAATTCATAATTCTCAAGTGGTTACAGCTAGTTTTGGTCTAGGATTATATTTATTTCAGTTTTTCCTTTGCAAGTAATTGCCCTTAATTACCTGTTACACTAGAAAGGAATTGGGCGTTAAACACAGGTTTCGTGATGGATCTGAAAAAGGGTTTCCTATCAAATTTTGCAAATTGCTTGTAACTATAATGGTAACTTGGTGAGAAAATGGGAAACATTTCTAGTAGAAAAGACACTCTTCAGGCTGAAGGACAGCTACAACCATGAGTTGTCCTCAGACTCAGATGTCCTTATAACTTCAAAAAGTAGGGATTTGGAAGGAGATTTGTTTAAAAATCTTCTCTACAATATCTTACTGCACCTCTCCCAAGTACTTAACTTTTTCCATATCCTCATAAACACTCTAAACAAATTAGTTTTCATCAGTTTTAAACTCGTCACTTTTAAATTGAAAAAAAAACCGTTTTTCAGATTCTTTATACACTTTAAACAAATTATAGTTTTCAATAGTTTTAAACTCATCACATTTAAATATCATAAACGGTTTTCCAGATCATCATACACAATTTTAAACATGGAAAAATCCAGGAAGAAAACAGTGGACCACTGGTAAGTATTGTACAAAATAGAGTTGGATTTATTTTATTAGAATTCGCGATCTGTATGACTTATCTTAATCACATGAAAAGCATTGGTAAAAACTCAATATAATAATATTATAGTCTATATTATACTATTAATAATATTAATACTATGTATTAATAATATTAATACTATATTATAGTCTTGAGCTAGAATAATAAAAAAATATCAGAGAGGCAGGGGTGTCATGGTATACTGGAATATTGTAATAAGACTGTTTTTTGACGGAAGGGGAAACTCTTAACGTGATATGAGAAATTCAATTTTGTAAATTTGTAATTTACTTACTCTATAAATATTTATAAACAAATATTTTGTGGAGAATAGATTTCATCATAGAGAAATACTATATTCCTAAAAGGTGCACACTACAAAAGACGGACGGAGAAAAAATCACTCCCATATATGTTATTATAAGTGTTGCAACGCACAAACGGTCATGGGTAGCGCTATCGCACAATCCACCTGGGATCCCCTGCGCCAGCATTGCATGTCAGGGAATTGCCCCAGGCAGAGCTAGCACCCTAGTTACGGAGGAGGATCATAGGAACTCGCCTTGATTCCCCCTAGAGACGGAGGCAGAACATAGGAATTCGCGTTGATCCCCTGGAACAAGCCAGTTACGGAGGCGGAGGCAGACGTCTGTGTGCGTTGCAACATTTAATGACCTGGGAAAGATATTTCCTCCGTCCGTCTGTTGCTATGTGCGCCTTGCTAAAGTCGCGTCCATAATCTAATAATATCTAATAATCTAATAATATGTCTCACAATCGCTCTTTCTATCAAATATTTATTTTTACAATCTCTCTTGGAGGCAACAGGTCTCTACTAGATAAATAATATAGGTTACCCATTCCTCTATCTAGTAGTCATACTCAAAATAAAAAAATGGTTATAGTAAAATGTACTTTACTTATAATATGGTAAGCAATGGTTCTACTCGTTTACAACGTACTTCTTATTCAGAATTAATTAATTTTTAATTCTTTTAATTATTATTCTAATTAATTATTCAGAATTAATCAATTATTTGTAAAATCGAGGTGTTTAAAGGATGCTTTTCTCGAGACCCATGCTGCATTAAATAATTTATATGAAATTGTTGTTTCAATGCTCGATTATCTATAAATATATTATATTCTCTTAGATTCGTTTAAAATTGGATTTGGAGTAGCCTATGTTGATGAATGCCATGGTAATCACTATTCATGGATAGAATGAATAATACATGAATATTCTGGATATGTAATGATTTGGCTCACTAATAAAACTCCTCTAGATTGTGTTGTTCAGCATCCAGAGAAATTATTATTTTTTAGACTGTGTAATCTGATATTACACAGTGTAGATATACACTCTATTGCCGAGCTGATTCAATGCTAGAGCATGTTCTAAAAATTGAGGTGGTTTCGAGTGGTCCTTTTGTAAGTTGCAATTAGACTGCTGTCTATAGTCACGATTCGTACTTATATTCTCTAGTCAGCTGGTCCGGTAGCGATTCACAGACTGTTGGACAGACAAAGGAACAGACGGGAATGCCATAAATTTTGGCAAAAAAATAATAATTAATGTCAGCCGAGAGCGCGTCGCTCCATGTGGGTCGAACAAGCTGCTGTCGAGTCGGCCAAAAACCAATTTGTATGCGGCTGCCGTTGGGTACGTTTCCCATACGACTCGACGGTCGGACGCAGCCGGCCGGCTAGATCAATAATCACAGCTTCTGTCTTGTCCTTGAGTTTAAGCCACAAGAGTTGTGATTGGCTGCGGCCGTCGAGCCTTGTCGTGTATTGGAAAACCCCGCTTCAGTAGATGATTGCCTATATTTACAAAGATGAAAGGATTTAGCGATAAATCTCTTCATTATTGTAATCATATCAGCTACTATAACTTGTAAGCCTATGCAATAATTGAACCTATTCAAAATCCCTTTATGTACAGTTGGGCCAAAATTTCTTGGCATCAGCCAGAAGCCCAGAACAAGATGACCCAGGCGAAGGGCAAAGTGCGGGAACCGTTCCTAAAACATTGGGCAACTAATGTCACATAAGACAGCGGATTAGAACAGCAGTCAATGTTTTGAATGACGTCAATATTATTATATTCTCTTGAGTGAATCTGATACTATTATGATATCGCAGCCATGACGGCTCGTGCCCACTATAAAAAATAAACAGGTGAAGTGCCGGCTGTTTGCCGAGCGGCGTTTGGTAAATATACTCGCCTTGACCGCAGACTACCCCTACTATAGGCCAAAACAAGAACAATATAGGTGTCAGTGTGTCACATAAGTTATGTCACGATATTGGGAATTGATTTTCAAATAAGTTAGAGCAAATTGCGATCATTGTCAATTCCATATGATTCATCATAATGTTCAATGTAGCCTATCTATTTTTCGAGACTTTGTTCTTTGATCTCGATACAAAAATAAGAATTGAAAGAGAATATAAATATAATAGAGAATTTAAAAAATTGAATAGGTAGGCCTACTTACCGGTAGCCTACATCAAAAGAAAAAGCCGCTAAACATAACCCCATGCCCGCAAGTAGCTGCGACGTTGTTAAAAAAATAACCAGTTTTCGCATACAATTTATTACGTTGGAAACAATTAACAACATAATATTCTTCGTTTTCAAAACACATTTTCAAAAATAAATCGAAAAATAAGTAATGCAAGTGACAATTTTTGCTATCGACGTATTGACTACCGATCTATCACCTCTCCTCTCCTGACTCCTCTCTATCGGGTATCGAAATCAAAGTTAAGATTCGACTGTTTCTCCAACTATCGATAGTCTTTCGAATCGATAACTCGATACTATGAGCGGCATATTTGAAAACGCGCGTCTCGCAATAGTTCAATGTTTAATCAATAGAACGCTTTGGCAAAGAGGAATTTGTATTTATAATTCTATCACTCAACTTTCCGATAATTTTTTCAATAAATAAGACCATAGAATAAGGCCAGGCGTATGCTGGGACACACGTGTGCACACGCAGGCAAGCCAGCCAATCACAGCTCTTGATGAGGACAAGGCAAGAGATGTGATTGGCTGGCTTGCGTGCGTGTGCACACGTGCGTCCCAGCATACGCCTGGCCTAAGGCCGGGCGTATGCTAAGACGCAAGTGACGCAGCCCACATGAAGTAGCCAATCACAGCTCATATTGATGACAAGAAAAGAGCTGTGATTGGCTAGTTCGCGTGGAATGCGTTACGTGCGTCCCAGCTTACGCCCGGCCTAATCATTCTATCTGTCCAAGATAAGGATTCAATAAAAATATTACATTGAACGGTCTTGTTTTTTCAGGAATGAGGATCAACCTGAGCGCTTTTTAATCATACGCAACGTTGTAAAGATGACCAAGTATCTGAACTCAAGCGAATATTACGTATTTCTACTTTACCTTACTGACATCATAATTATCTACAACTTCATCAATCTCTCTTGTGCAATTTTTCATTTTTGGAACGATAGCGATAAGAAATTGATGGCTACCAAAGAGATGAATGTTTCATTTTACGCTTTCTGTTTACGTTTGACCACCAAAGAAGTTTTGCCACTTTGTGAACTGGTTGAAAGTTTTTGCGCTGATAAATACACGTTTTATCGCAACGATCGTTCCGAGAAACAAAGGAAGATAAGGAAAGAAAGGATTAGTAAACTTGAAAACCTTGATAAAATGAACATAAGGTACACAGTTATCCTGATATTCTTTTCAGTGATTACTCCTCTGCTACAATCTGTTTACACTGTTTTTATAAGACAAAAATATGACGATATTCAAGATCTAGAACATGTTTTATTCTCTTTCTATCCCGACCAATACAAATCTTTGAAAATGCACTTCACGGTACAAACGTTCATCGGTATATTTCTGGTAGTTGAAGAATTGCAAATGTACTGTATTTTTACGGCCGTATACATGGCTTCCTATACAATGGCTGATGAGTTTGACTTATTGTTTACTTGTTTGGAAGAAATTGATCAGAATATTCGAGATTTCAGCCATGTGAAGAGGAGTATTAAGTTGGATTGTGAGAACGAAAGGTTCAAGTCAACTTATGAGAACCAACTGTTCGTATTCTTGGCTAAAATTGTTGATCATCATTCGTCCTTATACAGGTAAGTGAAAGGGCGAAGAGAGCATTAATGAAACAATAAATTTTATTCAAATATGTTGAATAATACTGTAAAATGTTCTAAGTATTTGATGAGAATTAAAGAAACTTCAGATATTTTCAATCCCACTTTATCATAGTAGAAAATAAAATAGGATACTTTGATCTTAATCATTAACGAATATAGTAGCCCTAAGAGGAAATAAGTTTCCTTTCAAGAAAATATGAAAGTCTATAAAATTTGATCAATGGAACTTTAAGCACCATAGAATTTTAAGTACATTGCCCTTAATATATACATAGCTCTCAAATAATACCGTAGCCTACCAATCAAGAAGTTTTAGATAGAAGGCCTTTCCATTATTTATTTTTCATCGTACCGGTAGCAATAATTATTAACAAATTTAATAGTCCTACTTTGTATCTTTTTGGATGGAAGTTGAACTGTGGGCACACACAGCTGAAACCAAAAATTTAGGCGTTTTCGTATGCTTCAACAAGCAGCTGATGTAGTCAATCGACTTGTCATTGATCTATAATGCCTACAGTGACTATAATAGGACTTATATAGTCACTGTAATAATGCCTAGATGATGTTTTTGAAAAAAGACACCCCATCAGCTGTTAGAAGGTAACAGCATCAGCTCGGGAACCACTTAACTTTTTGGCGACCGCTATATAAACAATGATGTGGAGAATCACATTATTTAATAATCTATATCTATAAAAGCGAAATGGCACTGACTGACTGACTGACTGACTGACTGACTGACTGACTGATTCATTCATTCATTCATTCATCACCAGAACTAAAAATCCACCGAACCGAATGCGTTCAAATTTGGCAGGCATGTTCGGTTGGACGTTTAGACGCGCGCTAAGAACGGATTTTAGGAACTTTTCAAGGATACGCCAAATATTTAAGTTTTTCTATAATTTTTCGGCGTTTCCACAATTTTTCGAGAACCAATCGGTAGAAAATGTTGATATTATTTGGTAGGTAGGTTCAGATAAGGTCTAGATATTGTGTTGAGATATTTTTGAATTCCGTTCAAGATCACGCCAGTAATCAGGTTTTTCAAAATTGTAGATATATTGCGGGAATGCATATCTTCTGCCTTGATACGACCAATCCTTACTGTAAATTCAATGGTTCAGCGAGATTAAAGATAAAATAATTTGGAAGATATTGAATCAAGTTTCAAACTATGTCCGATATAGTTCCCAAGGTTACGCTCAATATTTGCGTTTTACTATTTTTCGGAATTTCCAGAGATTTCTTGGATTTTTCGAGAATAAATTGGTAGAAAATGTCGAAATTTGGTGAACAGGTCCAGATTAGGTCTAGAAATGCTGTGTTCAATAAGTTTTGAATCCCTTCTGAATGGAATTTGCAGGCGTGCGAAGCGAGCCTGTCTGTCTCAGCTTACACTGACAGAGGTTATACAGGCGAGCGAAGCGAGCCTGTTTGACTCACTGACACTGCTGATACTGTCGGGGGTCCAGAGGGCGGAGAAGTCGAGCCAAGCGAGCCTGCCGGCTAGTTCTCTATATTATTCATAATTCTCTCTAGAGTAGATTTTTCATGAAACGCTTTATTGCTATTTCCATAAATATTGGATAAAAAGACAAGACCTGATACATTTTTTGCATCGATTCCAGAGAGGAGATCGTGTTTTAATTATTATTATTAATGTTAAAAATGCTATTGGAGTACATATCAATGTTTTTGTTTCAGCAATGTTGAACTGCTGAATCGAAGAATAGGCACTCTATGTCTTGGAACCATAAATGCATGGACTTTCCAACTCTTCGTGTGCGTATTACTCGTCTATGTCAGTGTGAGTCAACTATATTCATCCATTATTACAAATTGATGTAAATAGAGAAATTGCTAATAATACAATAAAAAACACAAGAATTTCAATCACTATTCTATTTAAAACAATTGTTATGACGTTTTTAATTGTCAATCAGTTTTCTTTATTCAATACATGCCGTGCATCTAAATGTAAATGAATGACTGTTTCAAATAATTAGTGGTATATTGACATTCTTGAGTGTTTTTCAATAGTATGTATAAATATCATATCGCACCTGAAACTGTGCGATATGATATTATTTGAAATTATCTGTCATCTAAGTGTAGTACTCTTTGACTTTTTGTTAAATTAATTTACGAAATTATTTGTCATCTAAGTGTAGTAGTACTCTTTGACTTTTTGTTAAACGAATTATGAAATTATTTGTCATCTAAGTGTAGTAGCCTACTCTTTGACTTTTTGTCAAATTAATTTACCGAAATTAGATTATTTGTCATCTTTGTAGTACTTTGACTTTTCAAATTAATTCTATAGCATTTTATAGTCTGTCCAAGCAAGAAGACCCTCTGGCAAGATGGGAGAATGACTTAAAGCTCGGTGAATATTGGTTCAAAAATTATAAATTTGATCTCGAATTGTAGGAAACAATTTGATCTACTATTTAAACCACATTTATAATTCTTGAACAAATATATTGACCAAGCTGGAGTCATTTTCCCATCTTGCCAGAGGCTCTTCTTTGCTTGGACAGACTACACAAAGTTGAGTCGACTTTATCAATTAGATATCACATTTCGATATCGAATTAAATATAACATTCGAGCCTACCATTGAGGCATTAGGATAAAAAATTTCAGATTTTTACAAAAATTACATAAAAGGTAATTAATTATACGTTTCTTCAAGAATCAAATTTTGAAGACTACACTTTTATATTATGGGGAATCAGAGTAGGAAGTTTTAGCTTCTGATAACTTACAAAAAGTATAACCTTAAAACTCCTATTATAGCAATTTCTGTATGTATGTGGAACCACGGTTCTAGAAAACGGCTCTAACGATTTCCTTGAAATTTGAAATGTAATATAACCGTGATGGAAAAATAAGATTGCACCAGGTCTCATGTCCAGGAAAACTCTCTGGCAGGAATAATGAAGGAATCAAATATTCCTTCAGGAATACTCTGAAGTACTCCATTTAGGCTGTTAAATCGTTATCTGACCAACGCTATCTAGCGTGAGTAGATAGAATTTCAAGTATCATTTCCCCTAATAGGTGTCAGGTGTTTTTTTTTTACATTGACGGAAGCTCTACAAGCATTACAAGCTCGGTACCTGATATTAATAAATGAAATGAGATAAGATGAATGAAATAAATCATGAAATGTGTCAGAGAACATTTTTACAAATAATACATAATAATTACTGTTGCATATAGTATATTGGATCACATAATTTAAAATGAAATCCTCCATGGAATAGTGTGCCTTATAAATAATTAAATTTTTATTTATTTCAGAAAGACACTGCAACAAAAATCAAGTTTGTTTTCTTGGCTCTGGCAATTGTGGTGTTGATGATAATGTGTGCTTCAATTGGCCAAACCATTTCAGATAAGGTAATATCATTTAATATCATTTAAGTAAATGAGGTACACACAAATGAATAATTTCACATAATTATTGTAAATATCAACGGCATAGGATTTTGTCCATCTCTTCAGTTTCTTCTCTTATTCTTTTTATAAATTTTGATATGAATGACAAAATAGGCGATGATTAATTTTATACATGGTAGGTATAGTCTGACCAAGCAAAGAAGAGCCTCTGGCAAGATGGGAAAATGACTCCAGCTGGGTCAATATTGTTTAAAAAATTATTAATATGGTCTCAAATTGTAGGAAACAATTTGATCTACTATTGAGACCACATTTATAATTCTTGAACAAATATTGACCAAGCTGGAGTCATTTTCCCATCTTGCCAGAGGCTCTTCTTTGCTTGGCCAGACTATAACAGTGTTTCAAATTCATGAAAACCAGTTATAAATATTGTATTCCGTATCTCCAAAAATCATATATGGATATGGATGCCACTATATATAGTTCTTCTATAATGTGAAGTTTGAAACCAATTTGTTATTAATTTTAGAATAACTCAGTATCGTGTAGGCTATAGTCTATTAATTTCTACTTCGATCATGTATATGTTTTTGTACGATAATTTTTATCTTTGATATCTCTATTACAATTAACAGTTTACAGTTTCCGATTTTAACTTATCATATTCAGTCTCAGTTTCATACTGTTATAAGTGCAATTGGCCTACTTCAATGATTACATCATTATTGGATGTTCATAACCATAATTAACATACAAAAATCTATATAATCTTAAATATAATAATACAAACTCAATTAATTTTCAGCTAATGCTTCTATATTGAGCATCAAATTTATTTACAAACTAGACAAGTCAATAAGTAGACAGTTAAGCTACATGTCAAATTCATTTTTCTTGAATACATTGAATTGTACACTATTTTTGTAGTCAATTCGACAACTACAGAAATTATTGCTAATAAAATTTCATATTAACGTATGAGTTAATTTTAATATCTTATCCAAACAGTAGCCTATGTATAACTTATGTATATGTATATATCCTTGGGACTCAGAACATTAATTGAGTATGTACCGTATTACTATCTCTAAACGTCAGTTATACAGAGTGTTTCAGGAGGAATGTGCAATACTTCTCAGGCTGATTCCTTACACCAAGTAGACAAAAAAGTTCCATGGGGCCAACCCCCCAAAAACGCTTTGTTACAGAGATAACAATGGCGGAAAATTGAGATTTTTCAAAATATATTTTTTTCTAATTTTTTAGAGACTGTAGTGAAGTTCTAAAATAATCAATTCCCATGTAAAATAAGCTGAAGAATTCTATGAAACCAGTCTGAAGTCTGTAACTTCAACGGTTATTGAGATAATTGACAATAGCACAAGTGAAAAATTTGTGTTTAACGATTTAGCGATTTTTTATCTCTGAAATTTGGGTAAGATTTACAAAATCGCCGCCATTTAAATTTTTCTTTAGAATCCGACTCTCTTCCACTTCCATCAATAAAAAATACAATTTTATGATTCCTTATCCAGTTATAACCCTTATTGTTGAAAAATCGCGTTTTCGAGCATATTTTTCCAATTATCTCAATAACCGTTAAATTTACAAACTTGAAACTGGTTTCATTGAATTCCTCAGCTAATTTTTCATAAGAAGTGATTCATTTAGAACCTCACTAAAGCCTCTAAAAAATTAGAAAAAATAATATATTTTGAAAAAAGTTCAATTTTCTGCCATTTGTTATCTCGGTAACAAAGCGTTTTTGGGGGTTGGTCCCATGGAACTTTTTTGTCTACTTGGTGTGAGGAATCAGCCTGAGAAGTATTGCACATTCCTCCTGAAACACCCTGTATAGTACGGTAGGCCAAATGGTGTTGAAGTATAAAGTGGTATGGGATAACTATTTTTCACCAGACACAAAGAGTCATATATAGACTATATGAACTCAAAAACTTTAATGAATACAATAATCTTTCACTGTAGCCTATATTGTTGAGTCAGTTTACCTCCAAACGTCATTAATATCCTATGATACCATATAGTTACAGGAAGTGTTGGTGTGTGATGGTTTTCGGCTCTAAATTTTTCAATTAATTTTTCTATTTTAATGAAAGTTTGGAACTATTCTGTGTTTTCCGTATCAAACCTTCAAAATTTTTCAATTATTATCACTTTCAGATTATTTCTTTGAGTGAGAAACCTTCGGCTGGAAAAGAAATTTTGACTTGTAACCTCAAATTTTGGACTATATTTGAATGAAAATTGGGTTTTGAAATACCAAGGCTATGCCTGTTCTTTCTTACCAATGTGTTTTTGCCAATAGATAAATAAATAATAATTCATAATTTATTTACAAGATTAAAATACTATAAGATTGAAACACAGACAAGTCCAAAATATTTCTTCTCTCCAATTTTGAATTGTTCAAATTTATACTAATAAATGTTATGTTAACATTTGAAACTTATATTATATAGGCCTAGGGTACACAAATTTTGACTTCTGGGTTCCGTTTCTCGAATTATATAATAATAATTATCATATTACAATAATGATTTATCACTTCATGATACTAAACTAGAAGTTCGTTTTTTTCAGGGCGAAAAATTGAGAATGACACTATGGGAGTGCTCCTGGGTCGATAAGCCTGAATGGTTCAAAAAGGCAATTCTGGTCATGATGACAAGGTCCACCAGGCCTCTGGAGATAAGGCCGTTTGGACTGTACGTTTTGGATTTGAGACGATTCGCAGTGGTGAGAATAACCTGGAAAAATACAATAATTGAACTATTAATGTATAATAATAATTGTATGAATACAATATTAAGAAAAAATAGAACAATAAGAACAGTCGTGGAGTTTGACAATAAAGTAGGGCTGCTACAAGGCTATTACGAATAATTTTCAATAAATGAGCACATAAAAATCCTGAAAAAATAAAATGATTGAACGATTAATGTACAATAATATTATACTGTATGAATACAGTATTGTAAAATGAGAAAAAACACAGATCAGTGGAATTTGACAATATTGGGACTACTACAAGGTTATTAAAAATAATTTGTTATGGATTTTGGGCCTACTGTTCCATCTACCTATCTCATTATGAGAATTTTCTCCCTCAAGTTTTAATTTGACAAAAAAGAGTGTTATTTCCATTATTCTTAAAAAAAGGAAATTGATTAGTATCATCAACATTAATAAATTATACCAGTTACTTCTAAGTTATGTCAAATTCTATCAAAATCATATTACCTATTGCTATATCAATATTATGAATTACCCATAAAATAATACTGTAGGCTACTGGCGGCTCGTGCCCACGAAAAACGTGAAGTGCTGTACTTACCTGATACGAGCACTTCACCTGTTACGTGGGCACGAGCCGCCAGTGCTGTAGGCTATTGTATCTTGGTAGGAGAGATTTCCCTCTTGGTCTAAGAAAGTTATGTAAGTTGGAAAAAGTTTCTAAAAGATTCATATGAGATGGAAGTTAATATTGTCTAGGATTTTAATAAAATAGAATATTAAAAATTCGATTACCGTACAATTGAATATTTTATAGACCTTATTTTTTGTTATTAACAAGAAACTCATTTTATTTCACTTGTTGACTCTGATGATCCATACAAACATAAATTATACAAATTCATCAATTTAATATTATTATATGATCTTATTCAATTGATATTCTTCAATTTCAGATTCTCAACGGAATGTACTCATACTTCAATGTCGTTTACTAGACTCAGAAATTAAAATTGAGAATTGCACGGGTAAAACAGTACAATGAAAACCTCCATCAACCTCAAACCTCAAATGTTAACATTATTAGAGTGGATAATTATATTATTGTTAATGAGATTAATGAGTATGTATTTTATTTATATATCTATGTTTTCAATTAAGTTATATAAGATTAAAATGAAATACACCTGAATCGGAGAAAATCTTATTGTACAACATAAATACATTTTTCATCAGTATCATTGTACAATACTTTATACAATAAATTTATCCCACTTACTTTCCTTTTCCTGAGAATATATAATTAAGTAGGTAGTTATAATATTAGAAATAACTTTCTTATTCTGGGAATAGAGCTAATAATAATAATAATATTATTATTATTATTATTATTATTATTATTATTATTATTATTATTATTATTATTATTATTATTATTATTATTATTATAATTTTCAAGAGGAAACAGTGACCGGTTTCATGTTTCATTTATACAAATGAGTTATAAGTTATAGTCTGTCCAAGCAAAGAAGACATTCTGGCAAGATAGGAAAATAACTCCAGCTCGGTCAATATAGGTTCAAAATTTATCAATTGAATTTGAATTTGTAGAAAAAAGTAAGTTATGCTTTAAAATTTGAGACCAAATTTATACGTTTTGAATCAATATTGACCGAGCTGGAGTCTATTTCACATCTCACCAGAATGTCTTCTTTGCTTGTACAGTCTATACATCCACACATTGTACAAATTATGCATTTAATACATTCAACCATATAGTGAAAACAATGTCATAATGGAAATTTCGTCACGGAACTACTACAAAAATAAAATGAATTATTGAATTATTTCAAATTCGTCATGATTCTACAACGGATGAATTCCATCAAATTCTGTACAACTAAAATAGGGGTGAGTTTTACCAATTCATTGAAAATTAAAACTGATGTGAAAGTACGAGTTCCTCATCTTTTACTCATCACTCAAAATATTATTTGACAAATTTAATCACGCAGTGAATTACCTTATTTGATGACTGTTGATAGTTTCAAAAATTTCGTGTAGACAGATCTAGGTCTTAGGTCTTGGCTGATTGAATAATAAAATAATTAGCCTACTGGAACATGTATTATAAATTCTGCTTAGCCATCAAGTTATCAAATTATAAAATTGTCACTTGAAGGATGAAGATATTATTAATGACACCTTCAAAAAAGTGAATCTGAATAGGTCTAGTAAATACTTCAGGATATGGAACTTTTCTAATGTTCTAAAGGCATTGAACTATAGAAGTGGGACAGGTCTATGGTTTGGCTTATACACTGAAACTCATAAGAAAATTAACCAAAAAAGAGTAAGTTGACTTGAACAATCTCAGAAGCAAAATTAAGAAGCAACTGAAGGTTATGAGTTGACTAATAACATTGGAAGTAAAATTAAGATATATTCATTATTCATGGTAGTCTTAAAAGAAACGTATTCAACTAATAATTTGGGGTCTTGTTATTTGCTAGGCCTACTCTATTATTATGGAACGAAAATAATCTCCTAATCGTCTTTTTCCCTTTGGAATAAGAATTCTGAGAATAAGAAAGAACCACCGATTATTACCAGGGGTTTGTTGTGAGAAATTATTTTATTCTGATCCTTTTTTGAGTAACTTACAGAAGACCACAATAATTATTCACCTTCAAGAATTGTCAGTGAAGGCGACAATTAGGAATATCCTGCTAAAAACTGTAATAATAGGGTACAAGGAACAATTGCCAAAATTATTTGCCGGAATATTTTGCTACTATGGTAACAAAAGAAAACAAACTATTTCTGGAGAGTTGAGAACTTTGTCAGAGTTTAGAGAGGAGAACTCCTCTGAAGGAGTCACAAGAAACATCTCAGAATCTCGATTTATTCAGGAATATCTCCTTTGAACTTAATATTATATGGAAAAATTATTAAAGTATTATCTTCAATAATGTAATATCCATATTAAAATCTTCACTTTCAAGTCAAAATTAATAAAATATACAATTTATTTCTTTGTAGTCAAGACTATAAAAATACAGTACCTATATACGGAAACACCAGTAAAAAATGAGAAAAAACTTGGAGAAGAGGTAAGATAATATAGTAGGTGGGATCTCAAGTCTTATTATTGAACATTTTAATTTTCCAACAATAATAAATCTATGGAGAATAAATAATAATAGTGGGTTGAAGATGAGTTTGTTCAAGTGAATATGTGCTTAGGAATTGTTTGATATTTTTATTTTTCTCAATGTTCATTGTGAGAAACCAAAGGCAATCTACTCTGGAATTTTCTACTCTGAAAGTAGAGTAGAATCGTAGATATATACTATCAATCTAAGTCTAGATTATTGTCTTTGGAGAGACCTATATGTTCATTTATATACTGTAGAAACAATAAAAAAGCCTCAGAAAAAAGTATATGTCGCCTCATTTTTTCATAGGTGATCAATTTTTTCCCTAGTAAAAAAGCTCATTATGAGTGAAGCAGACTCGAATCAATACTAATCTTGAGAATATTTATTTCAATGTAGCTTAATTGATATATAATTTCAAAACATTTTTTCCAAGGTGAAGAGATTAATTTTTAAGATATTGTGAAATCTTTCCATAGATCCTGTTGTATTTTTTCTGATTGATTATTTTTTGTTATTCAGTTTCTAAAAAATATAAAAATCTCGAAAGTATTAAATTCTTACTAAATTTATTTCCAGAGATTCCATCAAATTGCAAACATACTCAACCGCACCAAAAGTATCCAAACTGGTCAACATTCTAAACCGCGATGAAGGCAAAGTCAATATTTTGAGACGCCTCACAGAGCTAATCATTGTTCTGATGATTTGCAATCTGTCCTTCGGAATTTTTCGTTTCTGGAATGATACCATCAAAAAAATTCTCGCCATCAAGGAAATTAATTTAGCATTTTTTGCACTTTGCGTTCAAATGTCTACCACCGAAGTTCTACCGCTCTGCGCTCTGGTGGAGGATTACTGTACTAATAAAATCATTTTTTACTATAATGAGAACTCGGAAAAACAACGAAGTATAAGGGAGGAAAGACTTGTGAAACTGAAACGTTTGGAAGATTTCAACATCAAATTTTTCATCACTCTCGTGGGATTCTCGGTTTTTATGCCTTGTCTACAATCAATCTACATTATTTTAATACATAACAACTACGATGACATTCAAGATTTACCTTTTGTACTATTCTCCTACTATCCGGAAAAATACAAATCTCTCACCCTGCATGCGATTGTGCAAACCGGGTATGGAGTTTTTCTAATTATAAATGAGTTGCAAATGTATTGTATTTTCACTGCAATGTATATGGCATCTCAAACCTCTAACTGATGAGTTTGATTTGCTGGTGACTTGTTTGGAGGAGATTGATGCCAACATAAGGGACTATGATTTAGTGAAAAAACATTTCAAAGATGATGTAGAGGTGGTGAAGTATCAATCGTCGTATGAGAATAAACTGCAGACTTTCTTGTCGAAAATTGTTGATCATCATTCTTCTTTATACAGGTAGGTACAGTATAGAAAAATTATAATAGTACTCCTACTTAGTGATTGTTTAAATAATGATTTAAAAACTGAAAAATATGTTCACTATTAAAGAGAATTATTATTAATAGTGATCCACTGCACTATTCAATCCACCAGGTAAATGCTGAAAATTTAATCATTTTCTAAAATTTCTTGGTGTAGATAACTAAATAAGATTATTTTTGAGATGTAGAAAAATAAAGCAAAGAAGAAAAATAAGGCAATAGTTTATTTTTTCAAATCTTATCATGTATTATATTAAATTGAATTTGATATAATACATAATTAATAAAAAAATATAAAATACAAATAATATTAAATAAAATATAATACAAATTTTATACTCGTAAATGAATGAATTTTCAAGGTCTGCATGAAATTAGTAGCCTATCTATATGCATTGAATGATAGTACAGTAGGCCTATAGTCTGTCCAAGCGAAGAAGACATTCTGGAAAAATGGGGAAATGATTCCAGCTTGGTTCAAAAAATATAAATTTGGTTTCAAATTGTAAACCAGAATGTTTTCTACATTACGAGACCATTTCTAAATTTGGTACGAGACCAAATTTATAATTATTGAACCAATATTGACCGAGCTGGAGTCATTTTCCCATCTTTAAATGTCTTCTTTGCTTACACAGACTTTACTATAAAATAAATAATTAATAATCCATGAAAATATCCCACGTTTATCATAAAATATTCATCAACCCATTAACGAAAATATGAAACATGAGTGGAACTACTTATGGCATTAACGGCTCATGGTCAAAACTACTGTTTCTCCAAATAAATGCAGGCTACAAAAATAATTATCAATTGGTGGTAAATACTCGTATAGAGTAAATTTATTGAAGTCTAATAGGCTCCAAGACTCTCAATTTTTATTGAATATTAAATTTTCGATAATGTATACAACGTGAAATCTTGTAACTTATCACCTTATAATAAAATTGGTAGGTATAATAATATCTTTGTTGCAGTAATGTGGAGGTAATCAACAAAAGAATCAGCATCTTGTGTTTCGGAACTATCAATGCATTCACTTTTCAACTATTCACTTGTGTTATGTGTGCTATCGAGGTGGGTATTCTTCATGTGAAGGAAATGTACATTTTTTATTACCGGTACCGTATTAGCTGAATAATAAATAAAGTTATCACTGCTGTTCCAGTTTATTGGGCTATTTTCATGCGTCTGACTACAGTAATTGATCCAGCTTCATGTAACAACTAAATTTGATAAAATTAACATCAAGACGAGTATCAAATCACTCGTTTATAAATAATTTTTCATGGATTAATTGTTATGAAGATAAATTTGTTATAATAGGATCGATATATGTCACAGAAATTATCATGTAGATGGAAAAAAAATTGTATATATCAGGATTATCAGATCACAAATAGGCCTATTTGGTAATTATACAAATTATACAAAACATCATGATTTGATTGATTCAATTTTTATTTTGATATTTTTATTGACAAATTTTTGAAATAAATAAAGCTTATAATAATATATGTTGATGATATTGGAAAAGAAGCATATCTAAGCACTCACTTTTGTTTCAGATAGAGAATTTTGCTACTCGTGTAAAGTATGTATTTTTCAGCATTTCCATCATATTTTTGATGATATTATGTGCTGCAATCGGACAGAATATCTCAGATAAGGTACAAGAATCTAATAAATAATTCCAGTTTGTTCTATTGATATAAATTCCTGATTGTTTACGGGTTATTCATTCAAATAAAGAGATGGAGTATCTACATTTCTATTTTTGAAGTGCCATTTTTTAAATGTAACTACATACAAGTTTGAATTATTTATATAAATTCCTGATTGTTCACGTTATTTAATTTGAATGAAGAGATAAATTATATTTCCATTTTTGCAGTGCAATATTAATAAATGGTATAGTCTGTCCAAGCAAAGAAGAACCTCTGGCAAAATGGGAAAATGACTTCAGCTTGGTCAATATTAGTTCAGGAATTATAAGGTCTTAATAGTAGACCAAATTGCTTCCTATAATTTGAGATCAAATTGATAACTTTTGAACCAATATTGACTGAGCTAGAGTTATCCTCCCATCTTGCCAGAGGGTCTTCTTTGCTTGAAGAGACTATAGCGGTAGCTTATTACATGACCTCCTACATACTAGGTACTTAGGAGGTCTTGCCTATGATCTATGATACCTACTCATCTATTCTACTGACATCCATTATTTTAAATATAGGTACCAATTTTATTATGATTCCGGTTCTCTGAAAATAAGTTATTGAAAGCCTCTTTTTCTTATATTATTTAGCCGCTCACGCATTATTTGTAAGGTTCATATCAAAATTTTCTAATTGAATTCGATTCATATAGTTGAATAAAAAAATATAAATCACTCAATTCATATTAATATATCGGGTTACCTTTGTGTCTGTATGCTATCTATAAGTTACCTATCAAAATTAATTGACTGAGAAGTTGTCGATATTGTAGAATCATTTAATAGTGAAAAAAACGCACTGATATTGTCAATTCAACCTCAGATAAAGTAGACCACTGGCGGCTCGTGCCCACGAAACAGGTGAAGTGCCCGTATCTTTTACTGTACAGCACTTCACCTGATTCGTGGGCACGAGTCGCCAGTAAAGTAGACTATAATTAAGTAGACTGAATAATTAATCTATTATTTCTGGTAGTTTGCTAAAATAAAACGGCCTTAGATTTGATAACATCATTGTGTTTTCGCCACACTTCACAGAAAGAAGCTGCTTACCGGTCCCTATGTAGACTTGAAAGTCGTCATTTACATACGCAAACAGTCAGCTGTTGTCCTCGAGCGGTAAGACTTCCTTTCCATGCGGGGACTTTCTTTCCGTGCGTGGACAACAGCAGCTGACAGGATTAACGTAGTAGTTATCAAGCCGTCCGCTAGATCGGGTGACAGTGCACCTTTTTAACCTATTCAGTTATCAGTTTGAATCAGCAATCGCTATAACCTCATTCAGATTGAATTGTTAATCGTGAAGTATTGATTAAATGAAATTTGATAGATAATGCTTATCTGAAGTGAGGCGAAAATAAATATACGCAAACTCGCCTAGGAAGTTTGTTTACGGTATTCGGAATTATTCCCAGGCTCGGCAAGCCTCGCCCGGGAAACTATCCTCATACCGTAAACGTTCACTTCCAAGGCTTGTGGCGTAATGTACTATTATTCCAATAAAATAATTATTGAAACAGTTTATTCCTTATTATGACAGGGTGAAGAAGTACGCAATGCTCTATGTAATTGTTCCTGGGTTGATAAGCCAGAATGGTTCAAAAAATCAATTTTGATCATGCTTATCAGATCATCAAAACCTCTGCTAATCATGCCATTTGGTCTGTACGTTCTGGATTTGAGGAGATTTGCCGTTGTGAGTAGGCCTAGGCTATTACTTGAGTTTATTAATTACTATGAACTACCAAATTTGTTTCATATGTTCTTGCTACAATTGTTTTAAATGATTATTAAGTTACAAAACATTGATGAACCTTCTAAATAATTTAGTACTTACCTATAAGAATTATTATACTGTATGGATGGTATGCATTCCAAAATAATAAGTTATTAGCCTCCACTGTTGGATTGAGTTATAACTTCTTTGTTAATGGAATTACTTCTATTCAATCTGTTGTGGATTCATTATTTAGGCTCTATATAAAATAATTTTTCATTGGGTTGAAAACCCCTGTGGTTTGTTTGTAAGAGGACAGAAATTAATTATCAATACAATAGCAGTTAACAATAAATTCAAAATAGAGTGGATAATACTTATGAACTCTGATTTTTTTCTTTCAGATACTGAATGGAATCTACTCATACTTCAATGTGATCTATTGAATTGTTCGATTGAAATAAGGAGAATAATACATGGGAAAGTAGCATATTTATCCAGGAAAGTTATTCCATGTAATTACAGTAAGTTACACAAATCATTAACAGTGTAAATTGAGAATAATAATACTGAATTATCGGAGATTTAGAAAATGTTTCTCTGTGTAATGTAGATGTCACAAACTGAAGAACAATAAAGTAGCTTGCACACATTTATCATAAGTGTTCGATATTATATTTCATCATTCTTTAAGTTTTTCTCATCCATTCATTTATTCCTTTAATCGTATTAGAGTTCCGGTTTTCGTTTTTGAAATCAGATTCAATAATTATTGAATACTACCTCGGATCTACACGTGCGTCTATCAAATTTCAATGATCACAGTTCGCTTTTGTAAGATAATTTTTGATAGGTAGCCTAGTTCATGAAATATAACGACTCTCATTTTCTAATATGAAATCAGCCACATTATTGTCATTCATAAAATGAAAATCAACAATTCCCAAAATACTTTGAGAAACAGACTACACTTTTAAAGTTGTGAATAAAATTATGCCTTTTTTCTGAAGGTGCAAATTGCATAGTTTCATCGCTTATATCACCTGAAAAGTAGCGAACTTTAAGAAAAGCATTAATTTTACATACGGTACTCTTGTTCCAATCTTCAAGTAATACTTATGCCCATTATTGAACAAATTAATTATTTTTTATACAGGAAGCCAAAAACTATCCCTTATACATTCCTACTACACAATGGTGCTTCTTTCTGGTAAAAAATAGCTCATTCTCTACTTTTGGTGTTGGAGAATCAATATTACTACGTGATTATTTTCTCAAAATTCGTACCTGTTTAGAAGATAAATATAATTTTTCATTAAAAATTGCAATACTCTCATGAATTGTGCTTCTTTGTTGAAAAAATGAAACAGAACTTGATCAAGTTTGGATCAAATTTGGGATTCTATAAAGGATGTAAATAATAACACTGCTTTATAATACACTTGCCTTTTTATTCTACCACAAACATGTAAAATACATACAACAGTAGTGTTGATTTTCATATCCTGGTAACTTTATTTACATCAAACAAATCATCGAATTGCTCATCATAGATATCATATAAAAATAGAAAGTTATGATTGCTTTGTTGGTATAGTGGGATTGAGTAGAATTTTTCCACAAAAAAGAAAATTTCACATACTGGTTACAAAGGTTTGCCTCGAAATATTATACAAAATTAGGAAGACAACAACTTTACAAAACAAATTCTTCAGTTTAGGAAATTATTATTCAACACTTTTTGAAATTCTCTCATTATTGTTGATGGTTTGACCACTTTACATGGGTTGAATGATAAATATACAACTTTACAGTGAATGAAAAATATAGTATAGGTAGTTTAATTAACTGAAAAAGAAAAAAATGTGTAGGCTAAACATTTTCTGAATTATTTTCTATTCAAGTTTGTTTAGAATTGTTCTTCTTGTATTATCTCAAAATTAATAACTTTTGAGAATCAATCTTTTCATCAAATTTCAAATAGTTTAAAATTAAATAAATATTATATTCTAAGATATAGGATTTTAAACAAAGTGGAATAGTCTAAACCGCCATCAAAATCTTCGCATGTGATGGTATGAAAACTTCAGAAGAGGTTACAATAACTGTTCTAACGTCTAGAAAATAATATCACGTCAGAAAAATTTCTCATTATTTGACGATTTATACAGTTTGTAAGTTATTGAAAAATGGTAGAAATTGCTCACTTATCAACATAATGTACAACTTTTTTACAAAACTGGGATATGAACACACTCATTCAAGCACAGTAGATCTTCTGAATGCCAGAAGGTGTATAGAATAATATTATTTCATATGAGAGAGATGATGTTAATGGGAATAGGCAAAGAGTTTGAGTATAAATAATTTCAAAGTAAGAATTTGAGAAATTCTAAATTATTGTTCTTGTTGGATTGATAGTTGCGACACTCAATCACTCAAGAGTTACCAACCTCATTCTTGTAGTTTTGTGGAAAATTCACAAATTTGTAGCTTTGAATTAAACAAAATCCTACTAAAAATTGTGTTGAAATACCGTTATACAAGTGTAAGCTGATATACATGATTTCTATAATTTATTCCTTCAAAAATTAAGAACAGCTGGTACAAAAAAGGTTGGTAAAATGCAGAAAATGTATGAGAAAAACAATTTTTTATTTAATATTCAATTATAATATTCTGATAAATCGAGCTGCAATTGCAAACTAGAAATTGTTTAATTATATGGCAGTGATGTGTGATAGGAATTGATCTTAAATAAATTGACAATTTTTTATGTTTTGAGTTAAAAATTAAAAAGAGCAAACAAACACAATCAATACTTACAAAGTGAAAAATAATTAATGCAATGAATTCTTGATAGCAATATTACAACTAAATAATAAATAATATTTGTTGACTGATTTACACTTGCTTGATTTAGAGTATAAACAAATTTGAATTGGGATCATTCTCAATGTTACACTTCAGAATTATTTTCGCAATAATAGTATTATTGATGAATCATTCTCTTCATCTAACTTGATATGTAAAAACTTGCACTCAATGTACACACAGAAGCATTCATAATCCAAACACGTATGCTAGTAAATTTTCAACAATAGATTACTATTTTTACAAGTATTTCAATAAATAACGCGAACATATTTACAAGTCAGTCGATTGCATAGTAGAATTGTTACTATACAGTTATAGTAAAATTGTAACTATACAGTTATAGTGGGATAATAATTACATTGATATCAAATAAATAAGACTTATAAATTACACGACCTTATCAATAGAAGTTGTATTTTATAGATAATTACAGTATTTGGATAGGATAGCCTATTAGATACAGACTCAGTCATAGTTTTACAGTTTATCGAACTTGCAGCTACAACAATATGTGAAAATGATTATTTACACGACTTAATTAGAAAACTTATCAATATAGAATCACAAATTGAAGTGTATTCCAACATTTTATTGAAATTATTCATCATTATTGTATACTAATAGGCAGGTGGGTACTTTACATCAATAAATGGAAAGAGGCTAAAAATAATATTTTCACATGATCTAGAGAAATATTGAAATTTTTCAAACTGTAGGCTAAATAATATATTATTTTAAGGACATTGAGAAATGATAACAAATACTTTCTAATTATTGTAGCTATCGTTTACCATACAATTCCTTTCCAGATATGTTACAGCATTAGCCTACTACTATGCTTATCATTTATGAAGATTGAAGGGCACATTATAAGTGTTGATGTTGTGTGACAATACATTTAACATAATAAAATGCATTATAAAAATGTACGTAACACATTGCACCTAAATCTTACACTGCATTTTTTGCCAACAATTCCTTAGAAAATGTTGACTAATGTGAATTCATTAGTGAAATATTGGAGGTAGGCACTAGAAAACATATGAATAAATATGTTTCAAATTGCCACACTCGATGGATAGAGATGGAAAAATTATCACTTCAAGACTGTCTCAATAGTCAAGTCAATTTTTGGTTGAATATGCTCACCAAATCAATAATATTTATTGCAATTTTAGAAGAATTGATTGTTTAACAAAGCACTCATCTTTATCTTGAATATGGGTAGTATAACAAGTTGAAAAATGAACATTCAATCCTCAAGTGTATTAGTATTATCCTTGATAGTTACAAAAATTAAATACTGTACTCAGCAAAATATCTCCAGTCCATAACATGCCAAAATCAAAATTCAATCCTCAGGTGCATTACACTATTCTTGATAGTTACAAAAATTTGATCTTGTTGAAAAATTAGTTAAGGGTTTACCTCTCTAAATAATAAATAAATAGAAACCAAACTTATTCAAATTCAATTCTCGCATCACAATCGGGAATCAAATAGAGAAGCAATCAGGTGTCATCCTGGTGTCCACCTCCTGGCTCGCTCCTGGTAGAATTGTGATAGACAGGTTGGTAGACCTGATTGGGCGTGGCGGGGCTGTTGGCAAAACTGGAGAGCGTGTGTGCAGTGTAGCCCGGCAGACGATTGACCCAGTTCTGGCTCTGCGCATGTGCAGGCTGGTTATTAGACCAGTTCTGGCTATGTGCATGTGCAGGTTGGCTGTTGGACCAGTTTTGTTTCTGCGCATGCGTGGCTGGCAAGTTGGCCCAGTTCTGCGCATGAGTAGATGACTGGTATTGGCCAGTGATGACGTCAGGCTGTGGCTGAGTGGGAACTGGCATGTAGCCGTTGCTCTGTGCCGCTGGCGGCTGAGATGGCCTTGTCAGGTTGCATTTCTGGAAAATAAGATTGGTTTGATTAGAATAAGTGGATGAATTTCATAAAGTGTTCAAAGGATTCATATTGCTATTGCTATTAGAGTGTTTAAAAACAAACAATATTGATGCTATGATTATTTATAGTCTAGTAGCACAAAGTTGGCATTCCTTCAAAATGGCCAATTGAAGAAAAAGTATAACTGCATATGCACACATCTGGAAATTTTTGTGTAAAATCACTAATGCCAACGTACCGCTGGTAGCATTGAACAGTTGCCATTTTAAAGGTATGTCTTCTTTGCTCAACATGACTACATAGGCCTTATAATAAGGCTTTTTTGAGCAAATCTCCATATAAAGATGTAGCCTACATGAGATTTTAATTTTTTTTAAAAATTAATAACATTATGTTGATTTGTCTGTTTGTCTTAATGGATGAATCTTGATTCTTATTCCAAACCTCTTTGATTATAATATTATACAAAAATGAGCTTCAAAAAGCTTCACATGAGCAAACTATACATAATCTTCAATATTTCTTAATTCAAAGAAATCAACATTTGGTATTGATTATTAGTTACAAAATGTCAAGCATATCAAACATATCATGCAGTGTTAGAAATCAATCTAGTGTTAATGATTTTAAGAAAACTGAAAACAGTTATTGATAATAAAATTTATGATCATTGAACCAATATTGACCAAACTGGAGTCATTTTCCCATCTTGCCAGACTAACCTATTTTGAATACCCCTATTATAAATCTCTTTTTGCCATACTTGTATGTAATACACAACTTTCCAAGCTAGATTTGCATTTGGAAAATTGCCATTTACAGGAGAATCAAAGATCAGCTGTTCTGAATGCGGGAATAATCATTTTGATGATTATTACAGCACTAGTCATCATCACAATGATAATTACAGCACTGAAAATCTAGCCCAGCTGTTTTTTCTGAACTCCAACGTATGAATGAACGAGTCAAATGAGCCGCCATGACAGTTGAGTATGTGCGTTTGTGCTAGTGTTGTGTTGAGGTTATGTTGGCTTCAGTTAATGTTTTCAGTTGTTTGAGGTTTTAATAAATCCTTCTCAGTCTGACGAAAAAATGTACATAATTCGTGTGGAAAAGTTTACAAACTCATAATTATCTTCCAAACTTGCATACTGCTCGTTTGGAGAACATAATTATTTGTTTGTAAAAACGCCTTTTCCACACTCATTATGTAATATACTATTGTGAAATGTAGCATGTTATTACTTGTGGCCTCAGCACTGGCGAATACCGGTGTCCAGGCCTGCGCAGTGTCAGCTGATGTCCGTTGTTGGAGGGAGGCTGGGAGGGTGGCAGAGGGGGAGGTGGGGTGGAGCTGCTCAGCTGATGGGCGTCGCGATGTCCAAGCTCAGACATGGCGCGGCGTCCGCAGCCTGACATCACCAGTGAAGAAGGTACACCCACTACGCTACCGCCACCTGTTGGCACAAAAGGGAAGCTGGTCCAGTGGGCTGCTAAAAGCAGGACAGTATTGCTAAAGCAGTATCTGGTTCACAGTTGCAGCAGATGGTGGCTACAGTATGTGTTGCTTGGAGGAGTTGGAACAATGGTTCATTGTTTCTTATTTTATTTATCTGATCTAATACCAATAATACTAACATAGAACTAACCCCCTTGGGAAGTACCATTTGGTAATAAATAGGTGTCATAATGTACCTCTCTATAGGTCGGCTACATGTATACTAATTTATATATTTGTGATCTTGAAGGTATCCTCAGCTTGATGAAGATGGGAGACAATTGATCATGAATACGGTATTAAGAAAATTTTAGTCTCTCTCAATTAAATTACATTTTTAGATCTACAGTGTTACTAGTTACAGTGTTATGTCTGTCACTAGTTAAAATTATCAGATCAGTTGATGGCATTATCACAAACAACTCCATAAAAATAATAAGATATTACTATACAATTCAAACAACAGCTAACAGCGACTTCCAGAGTTATGTTACTAAACATCTAGGGCTCAACAAAATTACAGTTATTACATTTCTATTAATACAAACTTTTCTCTTGAAAATATTATTTTTCACTCAAAATATTTAGTATCATTAAAACACAAAGGTTATGAAGAAATATTTTGTTCAACTCACCATTTTTCTGGGCGTAATCGTTGTTTTCGCCAAAGAAATACGTATCCGAATATACGTTTCTGTTATAGAAGCAATTCTGTGGCGGATATGTATCATCAGCGCTGTTCGATTGCTGCTGTATATGAACCCAGCCCTGAAAACGGAATAATTATTTAATTCTAAATTCAATTTATCTTTCTTTGTGCAAGTAAACCTGTTGAAACCTATAAAACTAGAGATTTACAAGATAGAAAGCCCTTCTAGGTCTTAAATTATAGAGAACAAAATTATCTCAAGAGGGATTTTGGAATACACACATCAGATGGAAGATAATTGAAATACATAAAAACTGAGTAATTTAGAATTTTCATTTATCCCTAAAATACTACTTCCTTCAAAAATCATAACTCAGTCCTCGTTTAAGTCACAAGATTCATTTAGACATCAATTGCATGGAAATTTAATATGCTAAGAAAAATATCGGAATGATTTTTCTGTTCAACACTACATTTTGGCGTAAATTGCAAAAAACTAGAAACAGTACCAGTATGTACCATGATTTAGTGGGTTTCTTGTAACTCTGTATTATCATAGAGAAATAATAGTCATAATACTTGTTCAAGAATTACAGATGTGGTCTTAATAGTAGATGAAATTGTTTGCTACAATTTGAGATCAAATTGATAATTTTTGAACCAATATTGACCAAGCTTGAGTCATTCTCCCATCTTGCCAGAGGGTATTATGCAAACCTCAGAGACTCATATTATACTCATTTGAAATGCCTAAAGCCTATTTTTTGGAGGCAAAATTCTAATTTGCCAGGGCTATTCCAGACTACTCACCGTCGGCCCACCCCTTCCTCCCATCACCCTAGCAGCGACCGGCGGTACTAGCGTAGTTGTCGCATAGGGCGCCGGCGACACCGATCCGTCAGTCGGCTCCCGTCCGCCCTGAAAGGTGGACACCCCTGTGTGCAACGAATCCACCTCGGCGTAGTCCGGCATGGAAGCTAGCAGATGATTGGTGGAAGTTTGGAGGTGGTTGGTGGAAGTCTGCAGGTGATTGGTGGAGGAGATCTTCTCACTGCGATGGGGCTCAATCCAGAGGGAGGAGTCAGTGGGAGGGGTGTGCGTAAGGCTGACGGCTGTTTTCAGGCTGAGGGGCGTGGCTAGGATGCCGCCGTTTGAACGGGAGTCTGAAAAGAAACAAGAAAAAAATTGATAATTTTAAGATGTTCTCATTGAAATAATAATTCATTGTAAATAAAAAATTGGGGAGAAAGATAGCAAGTCTCTGAAGAGATGAAAAACATCTTTCAGGAAAAACAACCTTTTCATAATAAAAACAAAGCTTTCATTGAAATTATTTTAAAAAGTAGACTACCTATTCAGAAAAAATAGAACTTGTTGAGAGAATAGTTGTGGAGGTGATATTGTGGAAGTTATCCATATTGAATGGAAATACAAGATATAGTTGAACCACTGACTTATTAAAGAATCGAGATACCGGTTTCGGTTGCTACACAATTATTAATCTCTGGTAAACGTGAACTCAAAGTGAAGAGCAGCTGTATTTTATATTAACGGTCGAGCACCGCCATTGGTAGACGCTTGAACCAATCACAGAGTAGGCCTGCCATTGGCCTAGGCAAGCTCCTCCCCAATTAGCGGTTCATACAAACCAAACTTTACAAAATGATAATTCAACTTGAATATTTAAAAATAGCTACAATAACACACGAAATGAATAGAAAAATGTTACATAAGAATGAGAAAAACAACGGACTAAGTTAATACCGTAACAAATTATAATGCAAAACTAGATTTGGTGTGGTGTTATACTGGGTGAAATGATTCTGGTCGTTCAAACTTGACTGTAAATAATTTATCATTTATCACCCCAGTTATTTCTAAAGCTTCTAGAAACTTAAAGAATAGAACTTTTGAAGGCAATGTCGTCTGTTGCAAACTCTCATTAATGATAATGTGATAGTATTATCAGGCTGACAAACAATATTTGAATCTATAAATTGTGAGTTTTGTGAATACCTGGTAGAGTTGACTTTTTGTTGAGCAGCTGATGTCGTCTGACAATGAGCATTGAGGCGAATAGAAGCACCATGACAGCCACCATACTGCCTAGCAGAGCCATGAACCAGGTCTCTGTCAGAAACTCACTGCCCGCCGGGCCCAGGCTGTGGTCCAGCTCTACTGGTTGCCTGCGAAAAAATGATCAAGTTATTCAAAATTACAAAGTTATTTAAAATGATCAATTATGCAAAATAGAAAATGTGTAAAAAAGCTTTAGACTGTCCCGACAGAGCTGAGAATTAACCTTAAGAATTAACTTTTTCGCGTCAACAAGAAACTGTAGCTCACCTCCAAAAAACCATATAGATAATATTTTTTATAAATATCTCTGAAATATTCACAATCTCCATCCTCTCACCTATGCTGTTGATCCTTGAGCAAGAGTCGGCTGGCCGGATCTAGTCTGAGGGTGGCCGGGGCGCTGTACGGCGAGGGTCCGGCTCGTGTCAGGGCCGCCGCCTGGACAGTGTAGACAACGCCCGCCGTCAGGTTGGTGAGCAACAGGGAAGGACTGCCGGCGCCCACTGACACGTTGCTCAGCACCGACCCGTTGAACGGGGCGCCGCCCCTTACCACAATCTGTCAACAGAAATCAGAGATTAATATTGAAAAATAGAACAAAAATTACAATAAAATTGGAGTCAATGGGATTGCAAAACCTCTGCATGATACCATAGAGATAATAAATAATTATTTATAGAGATAATACATAATTGAAGTTATTTTACTTATACATAAGGTAGTTTACTTATATCCTTCCTTTATGATGCTACAACTGTAAGTTCTCTACAACAGAGGAATGGGAGTGGATTTTTGGGGCATGCGGAATTGGTAAAGAATTTTTATGTTGATTTTGCGAATATGTAGTAAGGTATTATGAATATAACCGTTTTGAGAAACTAGTTTGCGCAACATAAGTTGATTATTTTACTCTCCACCCACGAAAGAGCAGCGATGTCAGATTGTGTGAAGCTGAAACTTCTTCTATAATTCTTCTTCTTCTTCTTCTTCTTCTTCTTCTTCTTCTTCTTCTTCTTCTTCTTCTTCTTCTTCTTCTTCTTCTTCTTCTTCTTCTTCTTCTTCTTCTTCTTCTTCTTCTTCTTCTTCTTCTTCTTCTTCTTCTTCTTCTTCTTCTTCTTCTTCTTCTTCTTCTTCTTCTTCTTCTTCTCTTCCTCTTCTCTTCTCTTCTTCTTCTTCTTCTTCTTCTTCTTCTTCTTCTTCTCTTCTCTTCTCTTCTCTTCTCTTCCTTCTTCTTCTCTTCTTCTTCTTCTTCTTCTTCTTCTTCTTCTTCTTCTTCTTCTTCTTCTTCTTCTTCTTCTTCTTCTTCTTCTTCTTCTTCTTCTTCTTCTTCTTCTTCTTCTTTCTCTTCTTCTTCTTCTTCTTCTTCTTCTTCTTCTTCTTCTTCTTCTTCTTCTTCTTCTTCTTCTTCTTCTTCTTCTTCTTCTTCCTCTTCCTCTTCCTCTTCCTCTTCCTCTTCCTCTTCCTCTTCCTCTTCCTCTTCCTCTTCCTCTTCCTCTTCTTCTTCCTCTTCTTCTTCTTCTTCTTCTTCTTCTTCTTCTTCCTCTTCTTCTCTTCTTCTTCTTCTTCTTCTTCCTCTTCCTCTTCCTCTTCCTCTTCCTCTTCCTCTTCCTCTTCCTCTTCCTCTTTCTTCTTCTTCTTCTTCTTCTTCTTCTTCTTCTTCTTCTTCTTCTTCTTCTTCTTCTTCTTCTTCTTCTTCTTCTTCTTCTTCTTCTTCTTCTTCTTCTTCTAATGCTAATTGCTACATGTGACTGAATAAAGTCACAAATGTTCCGTGCGACTTCTTTAGTTATGCAAACAAGGTTTTATTAGACTGAAACTTGAGTTCTTTTCAAATAACTACAAACAAGATTGTTGATTCTTGTATTCTAATAGACAAATAATGGAAAACCTGTAAACGAAGTCGATTACCATAAATTATTACAAAAATCTGTGCTACAAGACAAGACTTACCTGATAAGACCGTATTATGCCGTTGTGCGCATGTGAGGGTGGAGGCTTCCATTTGAGATGAACAGCACTTGAATTCAAAAGAATCGCCTCCATATGTGTAGGAGGCATTGAAGGGGCTGAAACAAATAAATTAAAATTGAAAATATTGTCACTGAAAAATAAATATCTAGAAGTTCTAGCATCAAGAATCCACTATACAGACGTCCTAATGTCATTTGAAAATACTCTATTGAGTAGTTTTATATATTTGACGTCCAAGTTAAATCATGATAAGAAAGAAAGGAAGAAATTTGAAGAATTGACACTAAAAAATAAATCTCAAAAATTAAAACTAAAATCAAAACTTTAGTTGCTAGAATCTACTACAATCCAACAAAGGTTTTTATCAAATAGTTTTATATTCATATAAGTTATTAATAATTTTTACTCATATCTAGCTTATTATTTGATCTTACAGTATTGTTGTATCCATAATGCAGTTATAGGCAGTTGTTGACAAATAACTGTTATTAATTCTCAGCTCTGTCAGGACAGTCAGCGAGCCATCTCCGAGAGTTGATCGGAACGACAGCGTCCCCAGCTATACCACTTCGCTCTCCAAGACAGCTTCAAACTGTCCTGACAGAGCAGAGAATTGATAACAGTTACTTGCCAACCGACTAACTTTGTGATGGCGTCAAGTATGTACTGGAAACACCTCCTGATTGGCTGAAATTGGATCAACGCTTTCAACCTTACATTCTCGGCTCTGTTAGTTTCATATTCAGCCACAGATGGCAGCACTTGTCGGGTCAGTTCTCACTACTCGTCAAACGCACTGCGATTCGCTGGAATTGGTTCCGCCCCACTACACGTCACAACGCTTACTATTGGTTCATGCGTTCTCGGCACAGATAGTTGATGATTCAAATACTAACAGTAGATGGCAGCACTTTATGGGTCAGCTTCAACTACTCTTCAAACGTTTTCTGATTGGCTAGTATCGATAATACAAGAACCAATAGGAAGCGTATTGACGTATTTAGTAAGAGGACCGAGTAATTAAATTTATCAAACACGGTTTAATTTACTTTCAAGATACAGTAACATATATAGATAGATATGAAATATAGTATAAATAGTATAATAGTATTAAACAGTAGTATAATAGATAGATACAAAAAATGATAGGACATTACTCTGTCATTTTCCTACAAAACTCTTGAGAAATGAATTCAATATCATTATCCATTTCTGCACTATAGGCTACTATAATTTTGTGTTTTCTGCACAATTTCTCATTTTCTCTACAATTTTGTATTTCTTTTACAATATTTCTTTGAAATCTTGTATAAATAGGATAAATTTCAATTTAAAATTGAAAATGAGAATATTCTTCAACTCACTATTTTCAAAAGACTTTGAAACTACATTGAAAAACGAATTCAATCTAATGAAAAACTACTCTCAAACTTAACACCCCCAAAAGTCTTGAAACTATTTAAAAATTATCTCTTTCTTTCTCTTTTCCTTTTACCTTTCTCCTACTTTTCATCTTATTTTTTCTATTATTATGTTTTTGAGTTTCTTAATGGCTTGTTGTATTAAAATATGTTAACTCTCAATGCGCACAGTATTCTTTGCAGGTGGAGGTGATTGGTTACTTGTATTTTAGCAGAAAGTTTTGTTTAAATATGTTTTTGCTTTTGAAGGACCACAATGAAGTTCAAATTTGTTTTGCTTGTGTATTCTCCAAATCATCATCTTCTAAATACCTTGGAACGATCAAAAACCGTAATCAATCTAATGAAATACTATCCTCTAACTCAGCACCATCCTGCCTCCAAAGGCTTTGAAACGATTGAAAAACGTATTCAATCGAATCAAAATCTATCCTACAACTCACCATATCCTCCTTGAACTATTATGAAAAAGGTTTTTTGAACAGTTTTATTCAATGGATCTCGATTGCTATTTAGTACATTGGTCAATATTTGCAGTTGCAGAAGTCCTTTGTCTATTTATATAGCAATATATAGAGATTCTAATTAATTATTATTATTAAATTATATTATGAAAAACTAATAAAATCCAATGAAAAAGCTACTATTATCCAAATCTCACCATCCTCCATAGTCCGCGCCGTCCGCGAGTTGGACGGTCGGCCGTCGACCGTCTTGTAGAACGGCACCAGGAAGAACTGGTAGCGCGTGAAGTGAGCCAGCCCCGTCACGAGGAATCCGGCCGCTTCCCCCGCGTGCAGCACGGTCAGCATGCTCGTGGCACGGGACGGCGTGTCCAGGCCACGGGAGTAGATGTAGAAGCCCTCCACGTAGTCTGAGTTCAGGATCTGCAACGGAAGGGATTATTCAAATCGAATTGTTCGAAATCAAATGTCCAGTTTTCTTATTCAATCTTATTAGTCAATCTTCTAAATATCTTATTGGTTCCTCTTAATTATTCATTCAATAATATGAATCTCTTGTTTCATGAATGATAGAGTATTTAAAAGTCTGTCCAAGCAAAGAAGACCCTCTAGCAAGACGAGAAAACCCAGCTCGGTCAATATTGGTTAAAAAATATTGATTTGATCTCAAATTATAGATCAGAATGTTTCCTACGATTGAGATCAAATCAAAATTTTTTGAACCAATTTTGTCCGATCTGCAGTCATTTTCTCATCTTGCCAGACGGTCTTCTTTGCTTGGACAGGTTATATCATAGTATAGCCTACTATGAATCTCTTTTAATTTTGTAACATGAATAATGAATGAAGAGGGTGCTCATTAATGAATGAGGCATCATGCATGTGGCTTATATTTATGAGAAGACACTGTATACTCTTTACATTATAAACAGTCTTGTTCCTTCAAGAATATCAAAGACAATAAAGATAGTTTAAGGTAATACAGTTTGTATGTAACTTAGTGTCCTTATTCAATGACATTTCGTACTGTGTCAGTCAAAATCTGTAGGTGGATTGGGAAACTGGCTGTCCAAAATAGCTGTAAACCGGTTGTCAGTTCGTTGGACAATCAGCTGTGAATTATCAAACTGTCAGTTGCAAGTGAGTTTGAACCCTCCATGAATGTTTATCACGAAATTATCCATTTCACTGTTGAATATTATGTTTTATAAATTTGACTTATTCATTTCATTTCATTTCATTTCATCCATTTCATTTCTCCACTCACCTCCCAACTCAGCTTGATCGAACTGGAGCTGACCGGCTGTATATGCGTCAACTCCACCACGTGACCTGCGGCGAGCGTAGCGCGCGCCTCCCTCACATCGCGCTCCTCCTCCTGCCGTTCCATTGCGTCATCCACGGCGATCGCGTCCGAAAGTGCTGACGGTGCACTCAGTCCGTGCGAGTTTTCAGCGCGCACCAGAAACGTATAGCTGGCGCCTGACGATAGATGGTGCTGTGTGTAGACGGGACTAGTCACACGACGCGCTACGACCACCCAGCCGCTGCCGCCCGCGTTTAGTGGCTGCAGGGGGTCGCGGCTGAACATTTCCACCTGAAACGAAAAAAGTATAAGTGATGAAAACTTCACTAAAGTAAAGTAATCAAAAAGTGTTTATATAGTAATTGAATAAAAAGTCCATGCACTGATAAAAATAATAACATAGCCTGACAAGTAGCACTATACCCTATTCACAATCACTTGAGACGAAATAAACAAACTTTTCGTGCGTGTGTGCGAGTAAAGGGAAGTATCACTTCATTCGACGGTCGGCCGCAGTCGAACAGCTGTAGTCAATCACAGTTCTTGGCTTTTCCTCAAGCTCAAACAAAAATAGCTACCTGTACATGCAAAAAGTTTCATTATTTCGTCTCAAGTGATCGTGAATAGGGTATAGTCAAAAAGTGAATACTTATTTAGGTAAGTGAAAACAAAGTTTGTTCCACAACATCTCTGATAAAAGTTTAAATTTTATTAGAAACACTTATATTTATCTATTATTTCATAACTGAATTGTCTTGTCTATTAGAAGAATTAATGTATACTATAATAGGAATAAGTAGGCCTAAGTAGTCAAAGGACAGCTGCTCCTTCCCAAAATTCGAGCTAGCTCTTTTCAACAGTATTAATATTATTGTTATTGATTCATTTTGCTGATTTATTTTCGCATTGAATATTGAAGTAATGTTCATTTGAAGAATAAATAAATGAATTATATAATCTGGTCGAGCAAGGGTGAGCTGGTTGGGTGGATTGTTGTAGTAAGTGATAACGCGCCGGTCCGGTAACCAAAAGTTCGTAGGTTTGATCCTCAGCCAGGACGAAGCAGACCTTCTGACATTATGAGAGAGTTACTCCAGCTCGGTCAATATTGGTTCAAAAATTATAAATTTGGTCTCAAATTGTGGAAAGCATTCTACTCTACAATTTGAAATTATAATTTTTGAAGTAATATTGACCGACCTGGAGTAATTTTCCCAACAGAATGACTTATTTGCTTGGACAGACTACCTGATAAATTTTGCAATATCTCACTGAATACTGTGATACAGACATATTTATTCTTCTACAAATAATTTTGAAAATAAAATTAATTTTAATAAAATAAAATTAATTTTAATAAAATAGAATTAATTTTAATAAAATAAAATTATTTGAAAATAAAATAAAATTATTTGATTAGCTCACCTGATATCCAATGAGCGACGACGACCCAATCTTATTATTCCGGGTCCATGTGATGGTGACACTCGTTAGTGTGGTGTTCACCACCAGCGGCTTAGAAGGTGGCCCCGGAAGTGTGGAGGGTTCGGGCACGCGTAGAGGGGCTGCGTTCGAGTCCAGACGCAGTTGAGCGCTCCACGTCGCTTTGCCGCTGCGTGAGGACGCCACGCACGTGTACAGGCCTTCGTCGGGTTTCGTTAGACCTTGGAAAAAAGGATAAAATTATAATGATGTGAAATGATAACAACCTACATAATATTGACTTATTCTTTACTTGAATCAAAGTTTGTATTGGAGGCTAAGAATGCTATAAATTTATGCATTCTACAGTGAAAAAGGCTATTACTTTTCACTTTTTAAGTGTTCTCAAAATTATACATTAATATCATGGAGGACAACGTTGGTTCGTCAAATTTATGTACGTGATACATTTTCAGATTTACATGACCTAAAATTGACCTACTGACGTGTATTACTTCACAGTTGTGCTGACTGGGTACGACGGTATTTTGGTGTTTTATAAATTATTGGTAATGAAAAATTCTAGTCTTTTCGATTAAAGTATAATAATTTATTACGCTAAATTGGGTCCAATAAGTAGGGATAGGTCACGAAAGACCATTGATGTTTTTCCACTTCAACATCAATAAGTGAAACACATCGAAAGGAAAAAATTGATGTTCTCCCATCAATCATTTTACTAGCGGTATTCAATGTATTATTGTGCAATATTAATGATAATCTTGCTATTATTTCTGCACAATTTTCGAACTTATTGATTCGTTTTGTTAATTTATGATGAAAATGATAATGAAAAAGAAGACTAAATTGGTCATCATTTGTCAACATAAATAATGAAGAAATCAAAGTTTTTTCAAATTTTGTAGCGCAGATATTGATGTACAGTCTTTATTTTACTGTTTTTATTGAATAAAAAATTGAATGATGGGATTTATAACAAAAAATATTAATAAATCCTAAATCCTTTGAATGAATTAATAAATCAATATGAACATCTGCAATAAGATGATAGGAGTTTTCGAGTTTGAAAAACCAAATGAATCTAAGATACTATTATTGAAATCCACATCGATTAACTCTATCATTGACTATGGATATAAGCCATTGACTATGGACTTATACCATTGACTGGGATATTTACCATTGACTATGGACTTATATCCATAGTCAATGATTCTATCCATAGTTCTCTATCATAGAGTTCTCAATGTTCTCAATGATTCTCAAAGTTCTCTCACCAACTCACCTTATTATCAATTAATTAATGCTTTCAATTAATGCTTCTCTCTTTATCAATGATCTTACCAACTCATTTTTACCAATTCATTTTAGTTGCTTTCAACTAATAAATTAATGCTTTCAATAATTATTCTATATATTATTTAATGCTTCCATCAACTCACCACCAATCTCCAGCGTCCCGCTCTCGCTAATATTAACCCTGGACGTGACCAATACCGCGCTCCCATCCTTATACCAGGATATAACAGGTGTAGGACTGCCGGCCGTTTCACACGCAAACACCGCCTTCGACTTGTAAGGCAGCGTCTGATTGGCTGGCCCCAGCACTATGACGGGGGGAGGGTGGTCCTCCTCAGTGGTCACTGTCAGCTGGGCACGCGTCATGTCCGAACCGGCCGGATTCACCGCCGAGCAGACGACCACTAGGCCTGTGTCGTTTTTTGTTACACTCTGTAAATTCAGTCAAATAATTATTAGAGAATTTGGGTTTCAAAGATGAACGAGTCTTCACAGCGTGAAGAACAGTTTAATAAACTTTTGGGAATATTTCACTGTGACTGCGTTGAGGTAAATGATTCTCTAAAAAGTTGAAATAGATTATTCGTAAGCATTGATCATATTGGTCAAATCAGCAAACAATCAAAATTTGGATTCAATCCTGTGTGAGTTCTAAAATCTTTCACCTTGGAAGTAGATCGCATCAAGTAGTCCCAGACGAGAACAGTGTGAAGAACAATTTAATAAACTTCTGGGAATATTGACTCTGCCTTTGTTGAAATAAATTATTCTTAAATCCGTAAGCATTGATCATATTGGACAAATCAGCAAACAATCAAAACTTGAATTCAATCCTGTGTTCGTTATAAAATCTTTCACCTTGAAAGTAGTCGTCGCTTTAGGACAGCAACAGAGTGGGCACTAGAAGTATGCCATTTTACGAACAGTAGAATCATGTTCCTTAAAAACAATATTAAAGAATACAAACAATGATTTTCATCAATCTCTTGGAGCAGATAGCGCCGTTCTTCATGAACAGAAATTCAAGTTCTATATGTCAATGGAAAGAGAATTCAATTTTCTAGGCGCTTCACTTTTCACGTGTTTGATTATAACGTTATTTGAAAAATATGAGTATTTTCAATCTATTACACTATATCAAATTGTAATTATTCAAATAATGTTGGAATAAAAAAGTGAAAAGTAAAGAATAAAAAAAAATATTTTAAAATAACATAAAGAGCATGAATTTCTGTCCATAAATAACGCCGGTATCTGCTTCAAGAGATTGATGAAAGTGACATGTTTCTGACAGGACATTATTCTGGTATTCGACAAATGGCCGACTATACTGCTGCAGAGTGAAACCAATGTTCACTTCTTGCAATCAATCCCAATAATTTCAAGAATTCATACAAGAAACATTTCTATTTTCTAACCATTAGTATTCTCGAATACTGTCAAACGTGTATTTTCATTTTATACATAGTAAAAAACCCCGTTTAAAATGGATAGAAATTCAAATTCGAGATAGAAAGTCCAAAGTAATGCTCAAACCTAAACTTGAAATTAAAAAAAATCCAATAAAATTCTTACCTGAATAGTGAGCACAGCTTGTCCCTCAGGTGTTGTGGAAGCCGTGAATCGTCCCATCGATTCCCCGGGAAAGAGCAGGGTTCGATTCCCTTCAATCGACCAGAAAATCGACGGTCGTGGATTGCCCTCTGCGCCGCAAAAGAACACGGCGTCCTTGAACTGATCCACGCTCTGATCTGAAGGTCGAATCGATATGGTGGGTGGAGCTGCATTGAAAAGAAAATAATTGATTAGTGGATTTGATCTTAATTTATTCTAAAACATTCAATTTATTAATGAAAGTTTCAATGCCGGTATTAAGCTCTCTCTTTAAAAAATGTTGAAAAATTCAACATTTTTGCTCAAATTCTAACATTCCTATTTTAAAAATGTATTAGATTTGAAAATCTCAAGCAAATCTTAAATAATAAAATAAACAATTTAACAAAATGAAACTATACTTTAACCATATACTTGATTTTTAAATGACTAAAACATAGATAGATAAATTACTCACAATGCACAGTCAACGTGGCACTAGCCGTCAGACTTCCCACTTGGTTATCAGCCACACAGCTGTACTCTCCCTCATCCTCCTCTGTGATGCCGTCCAGCCTCAGCCCGCGGTCCTCCATGATATGCACCCTGACCAGAGGCATGTTGCCGCCCCCGGCCGTACGCTTCCACAGCACGTCGGGCAGCGGATCGCCGCCCACCCGACACTCGAAAACCACACTGCCCCCGGCCAAGGCGACCGCATCTTGGGGGCCGCGGATCAGGAATGGTTTCACTGCAAAGTATAAGTTTGGAATTCAAATTGCTTAATTTTAATTTATAAACAATAAATGAACAGAAGTTTGAATACATTACACAATTTCAATAGATAGCAAAGGATACTGAAATAGTGAGTGCTTATTTAGACCGCGATTTCTGAGATTAGGGTAAGATCTACACAATCATCGGCATTGGGCGGCATTTGAATTTTTCTTCAGAGTTGGATTCTCTACGACTCCCATCTATCAAAAATACGATTTTATATATAGTCATAACCCTTATATTTTTGTAAAGGTTTCATTCAGGTAGTACCCAAATAAAAATAAAATTTAAATTTTATGACTTTTTTTTATACTGGCAACAAAGATTTTCTGGAAATATGTCCTATGAAACTTCTTTCTTATAACCCTTATATTTTTGTAAAGGTCTCATTCAGGTAGTACCCAAACTACTTGAATGAAACCTTTAAAACAATAATTTTTTTCCCAAAAACGTAAATTTTCTGCCTTTTTTATCTCAATAACAAATATTTTCTGGAGATATGTCCTATGAAACTTCTCTCTTTACTTGGAGTAAACATTTAGTTTAAAAAGTATTGAACATTCTTTCTGGAAAAATCTGTCTATACGAAGAAATGAATCGATTTGATGAAAATAGAATCAGTAGAATCATGTAACTGACAAAGAATCAGTTTATAAAACTTACCAAATACTCGAAGTTGAGCAGCTTTCGACTCCCTGGTTGCTACAGCATTTTTGGCCGTACACACGTATTGTCCATTATCACTCTGCCTTGCATCTTGAATTGCCAAATTACCACCATCGACTATCCTCATCCTGAAAATTAATAATTGAAAATTCATCGTTGAAATTCATATTGCAGAAGTGAGAAAAACATGAATTCTTATTTCAACTTGGCAAGTCGAAAGTGAACTTACGATCAAGCACTGGCGGCTCGTACACACGAAACAGGTGAAGTGCCCGTATCTTTTACTGTACAGCACTTCACCTATTCCGTGGGCACGAGCCGTCACAGACCAAGAGGCATAATCAGGATTCAACAAGTGTTTCGATTGCACCAATGTGTCTGAGAAAATGTTTATGGAAAAAGTGTGGAAAGTACTGGGAATTGATGTAGTTTGTATTTCCACCGATAGGTGGCGGGAGCTTACACTTTCCCCAAATATCCCTATACTTTCTCGGATGTCCAAGTATAACTGACGCCTAAAAGTTTGGCGGTTTCGTCTGTTACTTGTGTGCTCCAACATCTGATGTTGTCAATTAGAGTTGTCATTGAGCTCAGCTATGCCTAGATGTTTTTGAAATCAAAAGAGACAATAGATGCTCTACATCAGCTGTTAGTAGGTTACATTTACAAAAGACAGTCGAAACCGCCTAGATTTTAGGCGTCAGCTGTCCACTTTATTCATTACTCAATAAAAACTCTAGAGCTTGATTGAGTATGATGATGAGGAAAAATTTTATTAGAATAGCACACTACACAGATGATGCCTACCTCTTATTAACTAGAGATGAAGAAAAAACAAATCAGAAGAGAATTGCTAAATAGAATAGAATATGGAAGAATTATTAGACATTGCATTATGTTAACTTCTGGATAATTATAATAATAATTAATTCGAATCTCCAATTATTGCTATATAAATAGACAAAGGACTTCTGAAACTGCAAATATTGACCATTGACCATTGATCTCGGCTGCTATTTAGGACATTGGTCAATATTTGCAATTGCAGAAGCCCTTTGTCTATTTATAGAGCAATAAATTGAGATTCGAATTAATTATTATTAGAATAGAATAAAAAAAATTTAATCATAGAAACATGTAAAAATACATATGAAAGGGACTTATCATCCAAGCATGGAGTAATCCATTTACATAAAAAAAATCAGCTTAATTTGATCAGGATTTAGTAATACCCTACCTTTTATTGGCATGATTAACTTGAAGGATAGCCAATAATTATGAACAGAAGACTAAAAAAAAAAAAAATGGTAAATTCATCAGGAAAGGAATGTCAAACGGACTTATCGTCCAAGCATGGAGTAATTCATTTACATTTTAAATCTGTTTTTAAATTAATATTACATTTCTTACTTATCGCCTGTAATAGTGTCTATAAGATATTGTGTAATGTATGAAATATTGAATTAATTGATTTGAATTTAAGATAAAAACTCTTGTAGAGCGTTCAGTGATAAGTTCACCAATTATCAATGATAGCAAGAACGTGATAAGGAGGATTGGTTCTACGATAAAACAAAAAAATCAGCTTAATTTGATCAGAATTTAGTAATACCCTACCTTTTATTGGCATCAAAGTCGATGGGTATCCCGTTCTTTTTCCAAGTAACCACAGGTTCAGGATGACCCTTGGGAGGCCCACATAGCAGTAGAGCCGTATCACCCTGGGCTATTCGAAGATTATCAGGCTCCTGACGGAATTCCTCTCTCAAAACTGCAACAAACAAGGAAATAATAGGAATTAGATTTATATTCTATTAATATGAAGTTGATAAGTGATTGCTTATCAATCAGGTACTGATTGATTGTCATCAAATTTGAAAAAAATTCTTATATTGGTTTTAATAGTGGGAAGACCCTTACGGGTAAGTTTCACCTCGCCGATGTGTACTTGGCCAAATACTGGTCACCCATACAAGAGCAGTCCACAGTGTTCGTGACGCAACTTACTATCTTATAGATTACCCAGCTACTGATTGATTGTCATCAAATTAGAATCCAATTTATTCGGTTTACTGATTTTACAATACTGTAAATCTTTTTTCCATTTCTTTGACAAATTCACTTTTTTACCATTCAAATTGGCCAAATTTGTGATTAAAAGTTCGATGTGAATGAAAATATATGAAATTATCCAAACAAATGTATTGGACTACAAAATTATAAATGAAGCGTAGAGTTCTAGAGTATGCTAAAAACACATAAATTTTGTTTCAAATACTTTATATTCACAATAATTAATTCACGAATCTGCCGGTAAAAACAGCTATATTGGAAATATTTATTCGTTTATTCTTTCTTTACAATTGCGACTTGGTTTCCAAGTATTTTAAGCAAAGGATGAATGAGTGATGATGAAGGTTTAAGATGTAGGTTATATGTCTATCCACAATGTCCACTTTCACTATGCTCACAAATTTCAACTCACAAGAAATCGAGTCTCAAACAAGCATCAACTCAGAAAACAACGTTCACAGAGGTTGATGAGGAACGTAGAGAAGTGAGATACGATTTTTCAGTAAAAGTAAGTTTTGAAAAGTGTGATTGTGAATTAAATTATAGAGAAACGACATTATCATCTACTCTCAATTTTATGATTATAAATGAATCAAATAAATTGAATATGATAATGAATGAGATATAGCTATTAAATGAAAATTAACATCTCAACACTATGCTTTGCACAAAATAGATAGCCTACTGCATACATTCACAACCTATTATAGTAGTGTTCGCAGTATTTCAGTCTGAACAGTATAATAAATGGCACTGTTAGTATTTTGGAGGCTGCTAGACTGTTTTCATTGTTGCTAGCCTGCAATATGCTTCCAAACCAACTTGAATGAGAAATGCTCACACGGAATTCTAGAGTAGGTATAGTCTGTTCAAGCAAGAAGACATTCCGGCAAGATGGGAAAATTACTCCAGCTCGGTCAATATTGGCTCAAAAGTTATAAATTTGGTCTCAAATTGTAGAACAGAATTTTTCTTACAATTTGAGACCAAATTTGTAATTTTTGAAACAACTTTGACCGAGCTGGAGTAATTTTCCCATCTTGCCGGAATGTCTTCTTTGCTTGGACAGACTATACATATGTGTGATGACAAATTTCTCTCACAGTCCTCTCCAATCTCCCACGCCTTTGCTCTCCTATCCTTTCTCTTGCTCTCAATTTCTCATCCTCTCTTGTTCCTTTCCTCTATTCCCTCATTTCTAATTGTTGCATCCTTGTGAATAGTTACATTTGTGTAATGACAGTGTCTTGATGACAAATTTTTCCCTTCTCTTGAATATTTTTTCCATCTCTTCCTTGTAAGAGATTTTGATATGGTAGGTAATATAATGTGGGTATAATATATGTCATACGTACTAAATTTTCCCAATGATCATTAATCTCTCTTTTTTCCTATTCCTTTTTATTCCTCCCCATTTCTCGTATGAATTTATCTTTGTGAGTAGTCTAGTTTGATTCTCACAAATACAGTCGTAATGATTATGTGGAATTCTCTCAAATTCTTCCATCTCTCCATCATCTTTCTCTTCTCTCTTCCTCTCAGAATCCTCTTCACTATCCTCTTCTTCCTTTCTGCCTCTGTTTTCTTTTTCCTCACTCTCTCAAACTTATCCAAAATCCTCTTCTTCCTATCTATTGTGAATAAAGTAGTTAAAACTTGTGTAATCATGGAGAATGTGCCTTCACTCTCACCATAATCTTGCCTCAACATTACAACATCGTCTCTGCTCTTCTTCTTCTTCTTCTTCATCTTCTTCTTCTTCTCTAATTCAGTCTCCCTTCGTTCTTATCCTCCCTTACTCTTTCACAATGCTTTTCTAACTTTCTCTTGATCTATTTCTTTCTCCTTACTCTTTATCCTAAGATAGTTCTATCTTTATACTTACAGTAAGGTAATGTGAATAGTAACATCTGGGTAATTATGACAAATCTTCCTCCCCTTGCAGTATATTCTTTCTATCTATTTCTCTTCAACATCCTCTATCCTCTTCTCTTCCTCTCCATTCCTCCCTCTCCATCTCTTCCCCACACTCCCTTCCTAGATTACACTCTCTCTCACACTCTCTCTTACTCTCCCTGTGTCTTTGTGCATAGTTTATGTTTGTTGGTGTTTAGCCAACCTGTAATTCACTGTAGTGGTCTAGTCCCATTTCCAGTTACCTTTCAGCAGGAGGAAGAAGAAGAAAAAGATGAAGAAGAAGAGGAGGAGGAGGAGGAGGAGGAGGAGGAGGAGGAGGAGGAGGAGGAGTAGGAGGAGGAGGAGGAGGAGGGGATAGGTATGCCTGAAACGGAATAGCTCACTGAGTTAATGAGATGTGAGCCAGGTGAAATGGAACGTCTATTTGTGGAGTAATGAGAAATTTCAAGATGTATGTGGGCTCCTGTTGGGACTGCAGTTGAAAGCTTGGTACCAGGCTGTGTGGGCGGTTTTGTTCACCAAACTCAGCTAATAACTTAGCTATAAATAAGCTTGCCAACAGATTTGGTTGGATACCAATATCTCTAAAGCTGTAGCTTCAAGTTTTCCTTTTGAGATATTATAATAATTATTTATGTGTGTTTGACACAAAAATATAAAAATATGTATGGTGTTCGAATAGATTTGGTTGGATATTACCAACTAAGAAGTTGTAGCTTTAAGGATTTCATGATTATGTTCCTGGCTTAAGAATATAATTGGAAGATGCATTGTATATTGCGTAACAAAAATGATTGACTGATTGAGGAATTTTTAATTTTCAAAAATTAAAAAGTGATTCAAAAATGATTGACTGATATAGGGTGACTAGGCAATGACTGATAAACCAATCATGTTCAAGCTTTGTTGATTGATATTTCATTTTGCAACGAACTCTCTCTTAACTGGTTTTCATAAATCACGTAATTTCAAAGTAGTTACATTTATTTTGGTTTCTACAAAAATAAAAAATAACGGTTTTGTAATGGATATTATTCAAATAAATAAGAATTTGAGTAAAAACAATATAATTGTGAAAATATATTCATACTATATACTTTTCACTCCAAGAATTTGATGCAGGAGTCAATGAGAAATTCAAGGTTGACTTCCGACCTAACTTTGCCCAATAAAGAATATTTCCATTTCATTTCAAACATGATTGATAAGAATCGAATGATATATAAGGTGAATATTATTTTAGAATAATATTATCCAATATTAGGCCTAAGTTTTGATGAATTGGAGAGCTCATAAACTAAGAATATTTTCTTTATAATTATCAGAAATACGTCTCAACTATAGAGGTCATCAATTCACAAGTGAAATAGTTGTTGAAAAATCGAATTCATCACAAGACAACTGAGTGTGAAAAATTAATATTGTTGAAAGTTTGAAATCGATATAATAATAATTATAATTATATATTACAATAATAATTTCTGTATGATACAGAAGCAAAATCTGGAGGAGAAAGTGAAAAAGATAGATTTCTTTAGAAAGAAAGAGACAATTCAGGTTAACGCATACGAGAATGCCAACGAGGCTGAAACAAGAAAGAAAAAGATGAAGTGGAAGAAATGAAGAAGAAGAAGAAGAAGAAGAAGAAGAAGAAGAAGAAGAAGAAGAAGAAGAAGAAGAAGAAGAAGAAGAAGAAGAAGAAGAAGAAGAAGATGCAGAGCGAAGAAGCGAACGAAGCAAGATTAATGACTTGTTAATCCTTTTCAGCTGTGTTGTTGTCATCAGAAAGTTATAATAGAGACAGAGAAGCGAATAGCGGGAGAGAGACAAAGACGAATATGTAGGCGAAGAGGAAAAGAGTCAGCTGAATAGGGAAGGGGGAAAAGGAAGAAAGTAAATCGTTCAAGGGCGGATGCCTTTGAAAGGCGCAAAGGGAAGGAAATTTATATAAATCAATGTTAATTCATTCGGGGTTGAAGAGTATTATGAAAGCGCTTGGTGACAGACCCCCCCCCCCCCGGAAATCAGGGGATGCTTTTGAAAGTTGTCAAGGGGGAGGGGGGTTAAGGAGTTAAAACGTCACGAGATGAATGATGAGAGGGAGGGGGGGGTTTAGCGAATGTCAAGCAATGGAAATGATGAGAGAATGTCTTAGACGATTTCCGACGTTTCAGCCTAAAACAATGGGCTAATTCCCCATTATGTGTGTTCATTGTAATGATATACGGTGCAGAGCTTTTGAATATAATACGACGGGTTATAAGTTATTTAGGAGTCAATCGGAGGAGTTCAAAGATGATTTTCATGAAGATTTCGAAGTACGGAACTTGTAAACTTCATTAGAAGACCTATAGGTACACGATCGAAATTCTAGTCAATTTTCATCCTGATCACAATTCAATAATAATACGTTTACTTCAAAGTGGTTTTGGAAGAATACCCTGCTGTTGCAACATAGACTACTGAATGAATAATACAAACATAGCCAAATATAATTGACAAAACATAGCACAAGTGATGAATTCGTGTTTAGTAGCGATTTTGAGATTTTTGATCGCTATTTCTGAGATTTGGGTAAGATTTACACAATCGCCGCACAAACGTTTTCTTCAGAATCCGACTCTCTTCAACTTCCATTAATAAAAAATACAATTTTATGATTCCGTATCCAGTTATAACCATTATTGTTAAAAAATTGCGTTTTCTAGCTTATTTTTCCAATTATCTCAATAACTGTTGAAGTTACAAACTTGGAACTGGTTTCATTGAATTCCTCAGCTAATTTTACATAGGGATTGATTATTTTAGAACCTTACTAAAGCCTCTGAAAAATTAGAAAAATTAATATATTTTGAAAAATCTCAATTTTCCGCCGTTGTTATCTCGGTAACAAAGCGTTTTTGGGGGTTGGTCCCATGGAACTTTTTTGTCTACTTTGTGTAAGGAATCAGCATGAGAAGTATTGCACATTCCTCCTGAAACACCCGGTATAAATAGATAAATTCATTTGAATATGGAAAATTACACATATAGGGTTGAGTTTAAGTTCAAAGACTTACTAAACCGCGTTATTTCAGTGCCTTTGTAGTAAGATGGTATAGCTGACGCGAAAAATTTAGGCGGTTTCGTCTATCTCTTGAACGTGATGTAACCTAGCATCTATTGTCTCTATTGATTTCAAATACTTAAACCGCCACTTCTCGATTTAGAATCCTACTCCAATGAAAGCATCTATTGTCTGGAGCGCATTGATTTCAGAAAAACATCAACCTGGGCATAGCTCGATGGAATTATTAATTGACAACATCATCTGTTGGAGCGCACAAGGAGCAGACAAAACCACCTAACCTTTATTATTATTATTATTTATTTATCATTGGTACAGTTCGCTGAAGTCATTGCGGACCCAGCTAACATACAACAACGTCATAAAAGATATAGCCTACAAAAAAGGAAGTTCTTTAGGATGAACCTGAGCAAAGAGTCTAGATAGAGATATTGAAAGTTAATTTGATTATTGTTTCAATAATGCAAAATTTAGTAACACTGCATTTGTATATCTGTACTTCTGAATCATATTGTTATTTTTGTATATATGAATGACTTGGTACCGCAATTGCCGCAGTATACTATGCTTAAGTTCAAAATAGCAACCATATACATAGATATATAGACATATAACCTACATCTTTAACCTTCATCATCACTCATTCATCCTTTGCTTAAAATACTTGGAAACCAAGTTGCAATTGTAAAGAAAGAATAAAGAATAAAAAATATAATATTGAAATCATGTACTTATAATTATTCATGACACTGGCAGCGCCTATGTTAAATTGCTGCCAGTATAATTCTAAGATTTAAGAGTTATTGTGTAAAAGATTTTTGTTTATACAAAAGGAAAAATAAATTTCATTTTTCTTTTTTTTCAATTTAAAAAATTTTTACGAAACGCACAGATATGGTGTAAAAGAGAAAAAATGGGAAAATCCCTCTGAAATAAGAAAAAAACAGAAGAATTGAAAATGAAAATAAGAAGGGAGTGGAAGAATGGAACAATGGAGGAAGAGGAGTAGCCTACAAAAGCAAAAGAGAAGGTGAAGGGAGAGAGAAAAAGGGAAGGTTTGATGAAGAGGAAGAAAAAGAGATAAAAGAGATAAAGAGATAAAAGAGAAAAGAAGATGAGCAGTAGGAAGGGAAAGTGAAAAGGGAAACAGATAAATGAAAAGAGGAAAAGAGGAGTGAAATAAGAGGAATACAGATGAACAATGACGGGGAAAGGGAGAGTGAAAGGAGAATGGTTGGAGGAGAGGAAGAGGAGGAGAGAAGTCGACAAAAAAGAAGAGGGGATGAAAGAGAAGCAGGAGGGGAAAGTGAGTACGAGGGTAATCCAATAAGTAGCTGCCTGCCGTGAAACGCTTTAATCACGAAGGCTTATCAATTGAATGAATATTCTCCCAGGGGCCTTTTTTCAAAGTACGTTTTTTCAACAAAGTACATGCCTACACTGTTTGAATTCGAATGGGAGCAAGTGAGAGGGCAATGAAAGAGAGCAGGAAAGTGAGAGAGAGAGAGAGAGAGGAGAGAGAGAGAGTGTTTGAAAGAGATAGAAGAACGCGAAATTTTTGTTTTCGGAATTGGAGCACGTAGGGAGGGAGTTATGAAGGTAATAAGCCTGTAGTGACAGTGCATGGTACGTAGGAGGTGAATATACCGTTACTTTCACATACACGAAGATTATTTTGTAAATTTAGAACAATATGATGTATATGGCCTTACATATCGTTACACATCTATTATTTATTTTTTCAAAATTTGAATTTTCGATCAACATGTTGATTTTTAAAATCAAAACAAGTCGAAAGTTGACAATATAATATTGAGCAAATATTGTACATTACAATTTGCACTAGGCTACTACTGAATATGGTATTACATACTAAACATTAGTATTTAGATACTTATTACTGAGATAATTATTCGAAAAGTAATTCATTTAAATGTTCAGTCAAGTAATATTGCAATGTTGTTTTCATAGTATAAAGTCAGTCAATTTATTTTCGACGGGATAGCGTTGTAATTACTTCAGAATTGGATTTAGAATGAAATCATAACTGGAAATAATTATCATTCACTTGTTTGGATCAGTTATTGCCTGATTTATTCGAATCAATGGTTTGAAATTCATTCATTTATTCATACAACATACTTGTATTGGGAGAAAAAATTAGGCCTGTACAATTCCACTCCCAAAAATACCAATAAAGTCAATGTTCTCCGAAAAAGTTGTAGCAAATTTTTTGCTACATTATGCATTTTGCTACAATGCTCTCCGACATTGTAGCAAATCGTTAATACTGTAATCTGTAATCTGTGCAACTCTCTAAATATTGTAAACATTTTGTTTGAAAGATCTATATTGATACTCGAAAATATTTTGAACAAAATTCTATTCTTGCGTTGTAATACAGAACGAGAAAAATGTTTGGAAGAGATAAGTTTTTTGAATGAAATTTGGAAGTGTTACTAATCAGCTGAAAAGTTTAGCGGTTTCGTCTGTCTCTTGTACGTTATGTAAACTACTAACAGCTGATGTAAAACATCTATCGTCTGTCTTGATTAAAGAAACATATTCTATAGTCCATTCACGATTGCTTGAGACGAGATAATGAGACGAAAGCTCTGCATGTGTGTATGTGCGACTGGAGTGGCTTTGTTTTAGCCATGACATAAGCGAGTCACAGCAATGCCGAAATCCTGAATTTTGTTGTCGGGACTGTACCAAAGCATTGACACAAAAACTTTTACTATAATAATTGTTTGTTCATTTTGTTTTGGACTTTGTCTGTGTTTCAATCCTACTGTATTTCAATCTTGTTAATAAATAATAATGATAAATAATAATAATTTTAAGTTCATGCAGTCGAGAGATAACCAAAACAAGCAATTTCCCAAAGTGTATCTTTTAAAAAGATTACTTAAAGATACTTATTCTGAATTGCCTACAACGAAATTCGGGATTTCGGCTTTGCTGTGACTTGTTTACGTCGCGGCTAAAACGAAGACACTCCAGTCGCACTACACGTGAATGGACTATATGATAAATGACAACTCTAATCGACAATATCAGCTGTTGGAGCGCGCAGGGATCATACGAAATCGACCAACTTTTGACCAAGGTAATCAGAATACAGTAATCTAATTACCTTGCTTTTGACCGACTATATAATCAAGAAGTCACTTTAAGAAACGTTCAACTATTGGCGCTCTTTATTCCTTATCTCTTTCCCATCAGACACCGATCAAAACGCGACATCATCGTCAATAATTAGAAAGAAATTGATTAAAGAACTACCCAGCGCGATGACACTTAGGTACGCGTTTCTGCCCACACACCCTTTGCTGCCATCTTCTTTTTTCCCCGGCAAGTATTTCATTCAACCTCTTGAAAGGGTTCTTGGAGTGCTGTGAAGGGTGATGATTGTATGGGGCTTAATTAACGATCGGTGCTTGGAATGGGAAAAAAATTGTCAGGTCATGTTCTTAATGTCTGAAAGTTTGGCGACGTGAAAATAATGAATTGAGGAGTATTGTTCCTTGTTTATGAGAAACTGAAGGGAAAGAATGAGGAAAGGAGAGAAGAAGGAGAAGTAGAAGGAGAAGAAGAAGGAGAAGGAGAAGAAGAAGGAGAAGAAGAAGAGAAGAAGAGAAGGAGAAGAGAAGAAGAAGAAGAAGAAGAAGAAGAAGAAGGAGAAGAAGAAGAAGAAGAAGAAGAAGAAGAAGAAGAAGAAGAAGAAGAAGAAGAAGAAGAAGAAGAAGAAGAAGAAGAATGAAGAAAGAGGAAGGAGACAAAAAGATGATGGAAAAGAAAAAGAAAAAAGAAGAAGGAGAAAAAGAAGAAGAAAAAAGAAGAAGAAGAAGAAGAAGAAGAAGAAGAAGAAGAAGAAGAAGGAGGAAAGACAAGTGAAGATGATGGTGAAGAAGAAGAGGTAGAGGAGAAGGAAGTAAAAAGAAGGAGTAGAAGAGAAAGAAGAAGTATTAGATAAAAACGAACTGAAAGGAAAAGGAAAAAAGGAAGGAAGAGATAGGAAACGAAAAGATGATGAGGAAGAAAAAGAGATAAAACAAGAAGAAAAAGAAGTAGAGGAAGAAGAAGAATAAGAATAAGAAGACGAAAAAACGAAGAAGAAGTAGAAGAAGAAGAAGAAGAAGAAGAGAGGAGGAACGAACTATTCATTCCATGCACCTACGTGCTGTATTGTTATCATTGAATGACAATCATCCGACATACAATAGAGTGAATGGAGCCCAACCCTTTATACTCTAATTATTGAAGTCTTCAAGTTCCTAATTATCTTGAGAGTTCTTGAAAGTTCAATAAGTAATTACTGGGGGTCGTTGAAGTGCTTCCATCAATATTCATTGTTTTATTTTGGTTTACAGTCAACTGTATCACTCCAAAAATAATAAATCACCAGTCTTTGTTCAACAGTCAATAAAGGTTGTTGAGATGTAAATTATTTTCACTTTTTCAGTAGTTGTGGGGGTGATATTGTGGTAGTTATCCATATTAAATGAAAATCAGTGATTTGACATCATCTCGTCTTTTCATTTAATATTAAGGTAAATTATTGTTGGAAAAATACTTCATTAAGAAATCAATATTAAAAGTATCTGAGGTGGAAAATATAGAAAACATCAAAGTAAATGATATATTAGGAGTAGGATACCTACTAAGATACTTGAAGAATAAACAATGAAAAATTATCATAAGTTATGATAAGCATGTAGATTGATAAGTGTCCGTATCTTTTACTGTACAGCACTTCACTTGTTTCATGGGAACGAGCCGCCAGTGGCAATAATTAAAATGTGAACTTACTTCTTAATTAAGTGATACTATTGGCCTAGAATGAAATGTATTTTTCTCGTGGGCGGAGCCTTGGTAAGTGGACGTGACCCCCCACTTGAACTTTCCATAAAAGAGGAGGAGCTATCATAGAGATGGCCGAGAATAAAATGGCTGCTTCTCATTGGCTCAGCCATGTAGCTCTGTGATTGGCTGTTGTAGTGACGACACACTCGCTAGAGAAAATGGCATACAGTCTATCAATGGAATATTTATGAATTACATTAATAATCTGTCACTGGCGGCTCGTGTCCACGAAACAGGTGAAGTGCTCGTATCTTTTACTGTACAGCACTTCACCTGTTTTGTGGGCACGAGCCGCCATTGATTGATAGGTCGCATTACAATAATAGATTATTCATCTTTGAATAAGAATATTTCTGTAGAGCTTGTGTAAGAATATCCAAGATATTGTGTTTGTGTATTATGGAGAAACTATAATATCCAGGAACTGTTGATATTCCCTGTGATAATTATAGGCGGAAAAATAAATGGCCGCTTCTTATAGACTAAATAAGCTCTATTATATCATGTCATACATTTTCATTAGGCTTATGTGTTTTCAATGTCAAATGGATATGTTATAGTAACTGAATCTTACTTAAACTGAAAGGATGCAATTAGTCTAGAATGAATTTCTTTTTTAAAATTTATTTATAATACTTTCAATATATTTTTTGATTTGATTATTCAAAAATCAATTTAATTGATTGACCAATTGCATCATGATGGAAACGTTTCCAGCTTTGGGCCTAATTGTGGATATTGCTGAAGAATTCAAGAAAGAACATCTCAAATACATTGTTTGCATAAAGTGTTGAAAATATGTTCTGGAACCACTGGCGGCTCGTACCCACGAAACAGGTGAAGTTCTGTACAGTAAAAGATGCAGGCACTTCACCTATTCCGTGGGCACGAACCGCCAGTGTCTGTAACTTTCATCTCGAAAGTAATTCCACTATCCGAGTAATACCAGCCGCTCAATAGCGGGTTAAATTTTCTAATTTTCTTACATCAGCTGATTAGCATTCTCACTGCACTCCATATTCTTTGCAATTGTATCATTCTGTTTCTCTGTGTTCTGTGAGAGCTCAGAATCTTCCTATTCCTTTACGAAAGCAATGTCTTATTATTGTGCCTCTTATTATTCAATTAACAACACACCTCTATTCTCAAGAACTTCATCTTTTCCACTTTCTTCTTCTTTCTTTTTTCCTTTCCTCCTCTTCTTCTTCTCTTCTTTTTCTTCTTCTTTTCTTCTTTTCTTTTCTTTTCTTTTCTTCTTTTCTTCTTTCTTTTTTCTTTTCTTCTTTTATCCTCTTCATTTTCTTCTTTCCTTGTTCTTTTTTTCTTCTTTTACTTCCTCATCATCTTCTGTTTCTTCCTCGTTCTTTCCTTGTCTTCTTCTCCATTATTTTTCTTCTTTTTTCTTTTTCTTCCTCGCCTCCTTCTTGTTTTATCGCTCCTTCTTCATCATCTTTCCGTTTCTCACCTCGTTCGTTCTTTTGTTCTCCTTTTTCTTTTCTCTTCTTCTTTCTCCTCATTCTTTCTTCTTCTTTTTATTCTTTTCCTTTTTCTTTTTTCTTCTTCCTTTCTTCTTCTTCTTCTCTTCTTCTTTCTTCTTCTTCTTCTTCTTCTTCTTCCTCTTCTTCTTCTTCTTCTTCTTTTTGAAACAAAAGACCAGACGCTCAGCTACTATAGGGGAGAATTTCTATATTTTATTTCTCTCTCCTCACTCTAACACCATTATCACTCTCTCACTCTCTCTCTCACTCTCTCTCTCTCTCTCTCTCTACCTCATTCTCTCAGTGCTCAACTCAAAGGTAGCTGTTGGCGTTCTGCTTACTTCTTACATTATTTCTGCAAAATATTCTTATCACGTATTCTTATGGTGGATTGTACCACCTTCTTGGCCCTTATTAAGAGTGGTACACCCCTTGCTTATCATCCAATTGATGTAATTTGCTTTTTCCTATTCTTCCTTTTCTTCTTCTCCTCTTCTGTTCTCCTCCTCATCTTCTCTTATCCTCTTCTTCTCTTATCCTCTTCTCTTTTCATCCTCTTCTTCTCTTCTCCTTTTCTTATCTTCTCCTCTCATCTTCCCTTCTCAAATTCCACTCTCATCTTTTACCTCCAGCATTTCATTCTAAATAATCCGATATCTTCTCTTCGGAAGTTTTTCTCATTCTCACATTGAGTCTCGAATTATCCTTCTCTTTCCTTCTCAAGAAAGAGATATCTTCTTTCTCTCTTTCTTCTCCACCCATTCTTTCCTAATTCAATTGATTGCCAGCAGACCAATTGACCTCAGCCATCCTTCCTTTCCATCCTAATTCTCTTATTAGATTTTCTTGGTTGTCATCGCTCATTCCTTCGATAAAATAATTATCGATACGATGTGCTGAATGAGAAGTGTTGCGCTGACAGATGAAAAATAGAGAACGAAGAAGAAGAAGAAGAAGAAGGAAAAGAGGAAGAAGAAGAAGAAGAAGAAGAAGAAGAAGAAGAAGAAGAAGAAGAAGAAGAAGAAGAAGAAGAAGAAGAAGAAGAAGAAGAAGAAGAAGAAGAAGAAGAAGAAGAAGAAGAAGAAGAAGAAGAAGATGAAGGAGAAGGAGGAAAAGGAGAAGTAGGAGGACGAGAAGAAGAAGAAGAAGGAGAAGGAGAAAAAGGAGGAGAAGAAGAAGAAGAAGAAGAAGAAGAAGAAGAAGAAGAAGAAGAAGAAGAAGAAGAAGAAGAAGAAGAAGAAGAAGAAGAAGAAGAAAAAAAAGAATAAGAATAAAAAGAGACAATTAGAAGAATTGGAAAATGCAGAAATAAAAGACATAATTGTAGGAGGAAGGGTGTTTGAAAATGAAATATGATTTACAATGAATCAAGAAATTAGAATTATTTCAATAATGAAGATCACTTAAATTATCTCAGAAACCATGATTTATAATTATTATGTATCAATGCACAAAACAAAAATGAAATATATACTTATATAAGGAGACGCAATGTGTTGGAATTCTATAATCATTGTTTTTTCTCCAGTGAATAGTATGAATTTCTAAACATTATTATTAACATCGTATGACTTATTTTGTGGAGAGTTCTGAAGAAGTTCCACAGCCGACATAACCACAATTTACCATGTTGGGGAATAATTGAGGTAGTTCTTGATATTAAACGAAGTTATTGGAATTGTTGTGAGTTTCATCAAATTTCATAGAGCCAAACACAAACATTCTAAACATTCAAGCATCTAAAAAAGAGTGTTAGAGTTTTCAAATAACCAAGATTTCTGGATGTCGGGGTTTATGTTTAGGCCTACTTTCAAAATTTGATTAGATCGAACAGAACATAGCTAACACATGATATGTGTCTGAACCATCGGTGGGCGGCTAGTGCCCACGAAACAGGTGAAGTGCCCGTATCTTCTACTGTATAGCACTTTAATGTTTCGTGGGCACGAGCCGCCAGTGGTCTGAACACAGTATATGTTTGCCAACCTTTATTCAATCTTGTAGAATTCATGAAGAAGACAAAATACCGGACGTGTAAAAGTATAGTGGAGTCAGAAACAGGACCAACGTTCAATAAAACATCTCATATTCAAAAACCCTTGAAGAAGAACTTAAAATAGAAGAAATTTAACTTAAAAAGTATATAAACTAGCAACAGAATCCTTTTTTAAGAAATCTAAGCTCTTCATTACAGGAATAATATTTATGGAACTCACTAGACATTAATTGGATATGATGAACATAAATTGATCCTAATTGTTTTTCGAATATATTACTAATTTATAGTAATGGATATTCATTTATTTATTGATATCATCACACAAATTATATTAATACATGATATGATATATCGATAGAATCAGTGTGTGTAAACACGTTTTTTTATTCATAGGAAATACCCAGTATTGAATAGAAATCGTTGATGAATTGAAATAACGTAATAAAGAAAAAATTTAAGTATGTAAACTAGCAACAGAATCCTTTTTTAAGAAATCTAAGCTCTTCATTACAGGAATAATATTTATGGAACTCACTAGACATTGATTGGATATGATGATCATAAATTGATCCTAATTGTACAGTATTTCGAATATATAACTAATTTATAGTAATGGATATTCATTTATTCATTGATATCATCACACAAATTATATTAATACATGATATGATATATCGATAGAATCAGTGTGTGTAAACACGTTTTTGTATTCATAGGAAATACCCAGTATTGAATAAAAATCGTTGATAAATTGAAATAACGTAACTCTGTTCCACTTGCTTCAAAAGATAAAAACCCTTAAATATTTCACTGTTGAATGGAAACGATAAGAAATAGTGCTGACTTCTGTTGTCAAGAAAAACTGTAAATATTTCTCACTGTTGTAAGATTGTAAACGATAAATGGGAGATGATATGTGGGGTGAGAGAAAAATCTCAAGTAGGAGAGAGAAAAAGAAAATGTTGAGTACAAGAGAAGAACAGAAAAAAACTTGAGAAAAAAGTGTGACAGAGAAAAACAGGAAGAGAGGAAAAGAGGGAGAAAGGAAGAAAGGAAAGAGAAAGGGAGAAACTTAGGAAGAGAGAAAGGTATGAGTAAGGAAGCTAACTTGAAGAATAAGAGAAAAATGAGATGATGAATTCAGTTGAAGAGAAAAGAAGTAAGAGGGTAAGTGATTAAGTTATGAATAGGGTGAAGGATATAAAGAAAGAGTAAAGGAAGATGAAGAGAAAGAGGGAGAGAGAGAGTAAGAGAGTGAGAGATAGGCAGAGATAGTGAGAGAGAGAGAGAGAGAGAGAGAGAGAGAGTGAGTAAGAGCAGAAGCAGAATAGCGGGAAGTAAGGGGAGAAGGATGGTGAAAAAGACGAAAAACATTGGAAAGAATGGAGAAGATGAGGAGAAAGGGAGGAAGTGAGAATAGAAGAGAAGGAGAAAAAGAGCTAAAACGTTTGAAAGAATGGGAGAAAGAAGGAGAAAAGGGGGAAATAAGGAAGAAGGGGAAAAAGGAAAAGGAAAACGTTGGAAAGAATGGAGAAGAGAGAGAGAGTGAATGGGGAACTAAGGGAAGGAGAGAAGGAGAAAAATAGGAGAACGTTACAAATAATGAAGGAAGAAAAAGGAAAGAGTGAGAAAGAGAGAGAGAGAGAGAGTGAGAGGAGGTGGGAGTAATAAGAGAAGAGAATAGAGGAAGGAAGGAAAAAGAGAAATAACATTGGAAAGAATGAAGGGAGGAAGAGGGAGAAGGGAGAGAGAACGTTGAGAAGAATGAAGAAGAGAGAGAGAGAGAAAGAGAGAGACAAGAGTCTTGATATAGAGCTTGAGCGATTGGCTCTCCACGGGAAATTGCCATTTTCTAGTTGAGAAATTGTCTCCCATTTACTATGGCAGCTGTTCTCACCTACAAAGATGAACAGGGGATAAGGAATTGGGGGAGGAAGAGGAGAAGAAAGTGTAAAAAATGGGAGAAGAACCATTGATAAAGAGAACTTGTGAAAATACGCGAAACACGTTTGCCTGATATAAGGACCAACAATTCGTGAATATAAATTGTGCGAGCATTGTTATAACTATTGTAATATTTCCTCGAAAACATTTTCTGTATACAAACAGGTATATGATACAGTATCGTATGTGTAAACCTGTACTTATAGTCTGTCCAAGCAATGAAGACACTCTGGCAAGACGGGAAAATTACTCCAGCTCAATCAATATTGATTCAAAAATTATGAATTTGGTCTCAAATTGTAGGAAACATTCTAATCTACAATTTGAGGCCAAATTAATTATTTTTAAAACAATATTTACCGAGCTGGAGTCATTTCCCAGTCTTGCCAGAATGTCTTCTTTGCTTGGACAGACCATACATATGGGATGAAGACGTTTTTCCTTCGGGGATGTCTTATCAGTATATCTGGTATAGTCTGTCCAAGCAAATCATTGATTTGGTCTCAAATTGTAGATCAGAATCTTTCCTCTAATTTGAAGCCAAATTAATAATTTTTAACCAATATTGACCAAACTGCAGTCATTTTCTTATCTTGCTAACATGCCATGGAAAGATGCTGCTCTTTATGAACAAGATGTTTCCAAGATATTTCAACTGGTTATATGCTGAAACAAAACTACTCTAAGATCAACAGACTACTGTATGAGAGTTTCTTTTCCAAACTTCAATCATTTTCGAATCCGCTTATCTGGTTGTTTTCAAAGTAAAGTAAGGGACTTGATAGAAAAAAGTGTTTATGCAGAAAAATAGATGACACCAACATTAATATTTGGGATACCATTGAATTTTGCTAGTGAAGCTGTACCACTGGCGGCTCTTACCCACGAAACAAGTGAAGTACCCGTATCTTTTACTTTACAACACTTCACCTATTTCGTGGGCACGAGCCGCCAGTGAGCTGTACTGATTTTTATACTTTAATACAATGATTCATATATTCTTTATTCATACATCGATACAACTACTTGAATTGGGAGGAAAAAATAGGCATAGCCTGTGTTATTCCTCTCCCAAATATTTTATAATACAGTAAATATTCTCCAAAATGAGGTTATATTGTTACGGAATTCGACAGTGTCTGATGGCCTTGAGACTGTGAGACGCCAAGTGATGGGCAAGCGGGGGGGATAGGAGGCTTTGTGTCAACAAATAATCGCCTTGTTTTGTAAACAAACAAGTATCCGGAAGCCTCTGAAAGTAATTATAGGCCTACCAGCATTTTCTAGCACACTCTACTCATTTCTTGTACCTTCTAGCAAGTTCATACCCTTTTATATAGAGATAGGAATGTTTGCAGAGAGTCAGTTGTACTTGAGCATTCAAACGATTTGTGTCAGTTCTATTGTGTCAGTTGTATCGTGTGATAGACAAACCAGCCGTTGTATATAGACACTCTATAGTTATATTCATATTTCTTCTTAGTGTAGCTTAAAGACTGTTCTCATTTCTTATTCAGTGCAGTGTTAATTTTTAGTGAAATTTGTATTGTGAAACGTTATAAACTCTTGTGCTATCTTCTGATCTGTTATAGTTTATCTTTTTCTAGTGTGTTATAGCAGTGTAATTAATAAAGTTAATCAGTATAAATTGCCTCAAGTCTTTTATTATAGTGGAAACCCGTAACAATATGATATAATAGCACTCAGTAAACACAAGCTCGATCTTGCTCTTTTGGGGAAGTAGTTCCTTATGTTTATTCGCATTTGTTATTATTGATTCATTTTGCTGTTCTATTTGTACATTGTGAATTGTTGTAATGCTTTTTCAAGAAATAAATGAATAAATAAATAATTATCGATCTAGGAATAACACTGAAATTCTTAATTTGGAATCTTGATGGCTGGAATTAAATAAATATTATGCACCAAAGAAAACAATATTGAAAATTAGAAAAATATTGCACAAATTTGAAAAATTTTAACTGAAAAAATTACAAAACTACTCACGTTTGCTGATAACGTTAATGTGATTAGATTTAAAAATTCCTATCACTTTGGCAAGAACTTCCTCTATTCATATTGACATTTGATCAAGTAAGTTAATTTATTTAAATCTGTCAGCTCCATCAAAATTCTTCTTCAATTGAAACGTCACCATTAAATCAAACAAATGGAAAAACAACACCAATTGTTCCATTCACACCAATACTGACAATAATATAAACATCAAACGGCGCAAAGGTTTTTAAAAGCCAGTTGATACAAGAGATTAGGTGTCGCTGCTTTGAGGTGATTTGAGGCATACAAAAAACAACGATTTTTACTGATAAGTCAATGAAAACACCTGAAACACAAAACGTTATCTGGTTGAGCAAAGAAGATATTCTGGCAAGATGGGAAAATGACTCCAGCTCGGTTAATATTAGTCAAGAAATTAGAAACTTGGTCTCAAATTGTAGATTGAAATTTTCTCTACAAATTAATATAAAATTTATGATTTTTGAAGCAATATTGACTGAGCTGGAGTCATTTTCTCATCTTTCCAGAGGTTCTTCTTCATATCAGTCACAACATTGACCAACACACTCAAATGAGTCTAATACCATGTCAAAACAATACCGATTGTTTTCTCAATACGTGGTTGGATTTATTGTGTTTTTCGAACAGGGGTTTTGGGGGTGTTTTGAAGGGAAATTGAAGGAAGAACGTATCAAGGGTTTAAGAGAATTAGGGGGGGTTGATAGAAATCAAAGGGGGGAGGTGACTGTCGATTTTCGAACAAAACAAAAATTTCAATTATTGTTGAAAGCGGGCGGTTTTTGAATTAGAACGGAGTTCAACTGTTTGAAACGCGGCTTATTGATGAAGTTTCGGGGGGTGAACGGGGTTTAGGATCAGGTGATCCCCGTTTTAGGAGGAAAAACGTGAAAGGGGTAATAAAACAGAAGTGGATTGAATGAGACTAAGGGTGGTGGGGGGAATGTTGATGAGTGGAAGGGGGGGGAGAGTAAAGGATTTAATAGAGGTGACCGGATGTGTATGAAGATTGCTGATATATAAAAAGGGGTTAGACTGTGTTTTTGTGTGTGTCGAAAGGGGTGATTTCCCGTTTTGTGTGTATTATTTCTAGTTGAAATTCAGTCGATTCCGAAAATACCTTCCATTGAGGGGTGAACGCTTAAAGGAGGGAAATAACGCAATTGAGTGGAATGGAAACAAGGAGAGGAGGAAGAGATAGAAAGTAAAGAGGAGAGGAGAAAGTAAGAAGAAGAGAGAAAAATATATAAAAAGAGAAGAGGTACAGAAAGTAAAAAAGAGGGAGAAAGAGACATGAAAAGAGAAGAGATACAGAGAGTAAGGAAGAGAGGGAGAGTGTGTGGAGAGATAGAAGAAAAGAGAGAATGAAACAGTGGGAGATAGTGAGAAGAAGCAAGTAAGAGGAGAATGTTAGGAGGAGAGAATGGGAAAAAAGAGTATGGGAAAAGGAGAAAATAGAGAGAGATAGAGTGTATGAAATAGAGGGAAAACAGAGATAATTGAAAAAGAGAAAGGTGAAAGAGAGAGATAATGTTGAAAAGCAAGAGAAGAGGTGAAAGAGATGGAGTAGAAGAGAAGAAAGATTGATGAAATGAGGGAGAATTGAGGTGAGAGAGAATTGAAAAGAGAGTATTTAGAATAGTGAGGAAAACAGAGATAGGTGAGAAAGAGAAGAGATAGGGATAGGGAGAGAGAGATAGTGATAGTGAGAACGATCGAGAGAATGAGAGACAATAGGTGAAATAGGTGGAGAGAGTAAGAATGGGAGAAAAGAAGAAGAAAGAGATAGTGGATAGGAGAGAGAGAAGGAAAGAGAGGATGTGAGAGAGATGTAAAGAGAGAGAGAGAATAGGTCAGATAAAAGAGAGAGTAAGAGAGTATGTGAGGGAAAACAAATATAGGTGAGGAGAAATTGAGAAGGGTTTAGAGGTGGCGAGAAGGAGAGAGAATAAATAAAGGTGATAGAAAGACTAAGAAATTAAGAGAAAGAGGTAGTAAGAGAGTTGGGAATAGAAAGGAAAAACAGAAATAGTTGAGAAAGGTCTAATCCAATGTGAAACAGAGATGGTAGAGAGACAAAGACAGAGTCACTGTTGGCGAGTTTTAAATTTAAGGCCTCTAATCGTATGTGAACACTCGTGACTAAATGTCCCTCCACCAATCAGCTTACAGGGGAAGAAAACACGGTTGGTCCAAAAGTTGATCTCTGTATTATGGGTTTTGATGGGGGATTTGTTCATTTGAGTTCTGTAGGGTTTTGAGTGAGATTTGGTTTTATCTATATGGACGGTGTATTTTAATTAATATCCATGAAAATTCAGTTCTTTAATAGTGAGTTTATTCACAGAAATGTTCCATTCAATAACTAGTTATTTTCATAGTTGTAATAGTTGATATAAACGATTCCAATATTACTCACTACATAACAAAAGGGTTGGATGAGCGGGATTTTGGCTTTTAAAAACCTTGTACTTACTAACTAGTAATCACTGGATAATTAGATTAACTATTATACATTACGAGGCTAAATTTTGAAGCTTGCCAGTAATTTTGTAAATCCTCGCGGTACGAACACTGCGTAGGTTAAGTCCAGTGTTGAGGCCGACACCTTGCTGCTTCCGGACTCACAGGAGTTTTATAAGGATTACTCCCCTAGAAAAGTTGCTTCCACCACAGCTAACGAGCCTTGTCAACGATTCAGTGCTGTTTGTGGTACAATACGCAGGAATATAGGACGAAAAACTCGCCAAGACATGCAGATGAAATTTTATGGATTAATGACCGTACCGAGTACCGATAATTGAGGCATGGGTGTCAATGAGAAAAACGTGAATCCTGTGTACAAGCAGCTGAGATGAGGTTTCTTCGATCGGTCAAAGGCTAGACAAGAATGGATCGAATAAGAAATGAGGTTATAAGAGCCGAACTGAGGGTGGATCCTCTACTACAGATTTTGAAGAAAAGTACAGAAGACTGGTCCAGTCATTTATTACGTATGCCAGCAAACAGACTCCCAATACAAGCTTGGAATTACAAACCCGATGGGAAAAGAGGTGTTTCATTTTACCAATGAAAAAATGGATGCCGGGCCAGGCCAATAGAGCCTAATCCATATGGTCGATGATGATGATGATGATGATGATGATGATGATGATGATGATGATGATGATGATGATGATGATGATGATGATGATGATGATGATGATGATGATGATGATGATGATGATGATGATGATGATGATGATGATGATGATGATGATGATGATAATGATTATATATTACGCTGTAGGCAGTACATTAAAACTATGTATCTTTGCTAAGACTAGACTCAGACAACTATTTAATTTTTTTGTGCACACTGATCACAATTACTGGAAAAGTGATCAGTCAATTTTTAAAGTTTTTTTGTAATTTTGTTTTTATAATGGAGGAATGAAATTGCATTTATTCGTATTGCATTCCACCATTGAAACTCAGTTGGATAAACAGCCACCTATATTCAACTGGCGGCTTGTACCCATGAAACAGGTGAAGTGCCCGTATCCTTTACTGTACAGCACCTCACCTGTTTCGTGGGCACGAGCCGCCAGTGCTATGTTCAACTGCTATTTTCGATGACATCATTTGACAGCTTATTTTCACGGGGCAGAACGCAACCTGTTGATACACTCTACCGTTGACCTTGACCTAGTGACAGTATTAGTACAGCAAGAAAGACTCCAAACCGGTTCAGCACGCTGCATACCCATATCACTGCAGGGGCTGGATTGAACATTCTCTCACTTCTTTGACAGCAGACCTACTACATGGAAATTCTATACAGAAATGGACTAAATGCGATTATTTAATTCACTATTATTTTCAAGGAACTATACTATGCCATCTATACTTTGAGATCTTTTATTGAAGTGGAACAACTTTTAGCAGAAACAGAAATTAAACAACGCAGTGCGTGATGGAATATTTTGAATCATCGATTTGGGATTTTTAGTGTATCACTCTGGTAAGAAATTAGAATTTAAATCAGTCATCTTCATTTTTCAATGTTCCGATTATCATAATTTTGTGTTTTAGTTTCTGTGAAAAATATAAACTCTTTTACGTGAAATGTAACCTTTCAAACACTGGTATTACCGCAATATCCATGAATATGGTTACCGATATTATGCGAGCATACAAGAGGAGCCTATTATTTTTGTTTATGGAAAATTGAACAAGCCTATAGAGCCTTTAGTATCAATACGATGACGGTATAAGCATTTATCGACTGTGAACTCTAGGCCGTAACCCTTGCTTTTTCTTGATCCACTACAAGACTCTTCCACCTCATCTTGTCTTTCCTCTCATGCTTTCAGAAATCCTTGCGTATTTTCCTTTTTTCTCTTTCAACTCATTTTCCTTTTTTATCTTCCTCTCCTTCTCCATTTCCTCGAATCATCTCCTCCATCTACTTTAGTTCAGTATTCTTCTTTGTATCACGTTTACTTCAAACGGCTTAACGTATTGTTCGCATTACTTTTCATGTAGCGGAAATCTCGGCCTATTTCCATGTATCGTGTCACGTGTCACGAGGATTCTTCGAGAAAAATTCCGTAACAACGACCTCAGTAAATCGGTTGCTTATATCAGCGCTAAGAATCCACTGGCGGCTCGTGCTCACGGAACAGGTGAAGTGCTGTACAGTAAAATATACGGGCACTTGACGAACTTCGTGGGCACGAGCCGCCAGTATAAGAATCTGAACGCAAAGTAGATTGTGTTCGCGGATTTGAGAGAGCTTTATTGAAATTTGTTTGATATCAGAATCTAGAAATAATGATCTAGTCTTTCCGACATCGTGGATCATTACTAAACTATAACTCCGACTCGCCCTAAACTACAAAAAACGCTAATATTGAGAGCTTGTGATTGCGAAATTTCAAAGGCCCGTTCTTAGTGCGCGTCAAAAGATCCAACTAAACATGCCTTCAAAATTTGAACGCATTCGGTTCGATAAATTTGTAGTTCTGCTGATAAGTGAATGAATGATTGAATGAAATCTTGTGAAGAAATTGAATCTGTATTTCCAGAGATACCTAATTGTCACTGGCGGCTCGTGCCCACGAAACAGGTGAAGTGCCCGTATCTTTTTAGCCTACAGCACTTGAAAATGGCCCGTATCTTTTTAGCCTACAGCACTTCACCTGTTTCATGGGCACAAGCCGCCAGTGCTAATTGTTTATTTTGCATAAAAATTTCCAAAGAAATTTTACAAGTACTTTGATCTGTATTCGTATAGAAAGGGGACATAATTCTTGTTATTACACACCTATTACGCACCCCGGAGCTTTACAAGTACTAGAACTTGTTCAAGTAGAAAAAGGATGCATAATCCCTGATTGCTTTTTGTCGTCAATGGTTGAAAAACTCGTCTTCGACAGAAAATTACTGTCAACGGAGATGAACACGTATTACTAGTTGTAATGAGTCGGGGGTCGACTTGGAGGAGGTGAAGGATGAGGAGGAGGAGAAGAAGGAGAAGGAGGAGGAGGAGGAGTAGGAGGAGGAGGAAGGTTGACATACACGACATTTGCAGTGATGACGTCACGATCTGCTAGGAATTCGTCGAAGTGGTGTAATCGGATTATAAAGAAAAGGGTGGTGCGAATAGGCTCCGACTAAGGCGAAATGAAACGGAAATTGAAATGAATTTCGGAGACACAGGAGTGAAAGGAGGAGAAGAGGGAGAGGAAGAAGAAGAAGAAGAAGAAGAAGAAGAAGAAGAAGAAGAAGAAGAAGAAGAAGAAGAAGAAGAAGAAGAAGAAGAAGAAGAAGAAGAAGAAGAAGAAGAAGAAGAAGAAGAAGAAGAAGAAGAAGAAGAAGAAGAAGAAGAAGAAGAAGAAGAAGAAGAAGAAGAAGAAGAAGAAGAAGAAGAAGAAGAAGAAATGTAAATGGATGAGAAAAAGAGCTGGAAGAAGATGTGGAACATGAGGTGAAGGGAAGTTGATGAAAGAAGATGATGAGGAGAGGTACCTTTCCATCCTGTTTTCATCAGGAGGTAGTTTTCGGCTTTCAGATGAGCATTCGTTTGTAGGATAGCCAGAAGGCTGAATTGAGCGAACCCATTGCTCCAATGATGTTCACTTCCTAGTTTTGCTGCTAGCAGTCATCTGCTTGCGAAATAACTACCGGCCGACGGTCAACGAAAGCGGAAGCCATCTTGGAATATGAGATTATATAAGTGTTTGAATGAATTATCATTTTTATGATACATAATATGTCATGTTGTACACATAATATATGTTTGAAATATGAATAAATATTTTCAGCTATTTTGTTACTAAAAGCTGATTGGTGAGTACCCACAGACTAGAAATTATGGACTAGGCTACAATAATTCAAAAAAGTTGAGAGAGAATGAGAGCATAAAATAGAGAGCGTAGCCTACTCCATGCTCCAACATTCCAATTCTCATTGATGAAAGTGAAATATTTGAAATATGGGGTTGAAAATTTAGGTTAGCTCATTTGACAATACCAAAATTAGATGAAAAATAACTATTGGCTCTCTGAAACTTAGTGTATTATTGAATCAACTATTATGTATTATTAATTCAACTCAATACCAAAAAAATCTACAAAATATCTAAACTAATTTCAATTGCTCTCAAAATGTTCAATTATTGAGGAATATTGTAGAATCAGCTTAATTCCCTTGTGGCGATATTCGCAAAATATAATATATAAATATAAAATACAAAATACAAAATATAATATATACAAAATACAAAATATAATATATTTTGCAAAATATAATATATACAAAATATAATATATTTTGCGAATACATATTATGTATTGCAAAGGTTTCGTATCAACTAGGTTCTTCCTCAATCATTCAATCGTATCACTATTTTAGACTCTGTATCACAACTGAGTATCCGAAATCCACGTGTAAAAAGGGCAAAATAGAGTATGTTTTTTAGCTTCTCTTTTAATTACTCTGCATTTTAGTTAGCCTTTTCATTATTACAGGCGAAAAGCGCTCCTCTAAATAGCGCCATCTCTCGCCGTTAACGGTAATCACGTTATACAGAGTGACAACAGCTCAGAGTGACACGCGCATGCGCATGCCTCCTCCATCGTCGCCTTGATTGACTGCTTTTCCCGCGCTAATTTTATCGCGCGTCGTAAATTCTCATTAACACCCGATTATTTAACGGCGATGCCGCTGATGCTTGCCGGTGTGCGTAAGGGAATTCCGCTGTGTTGGCGTTTTTGAAGACCAGTGAAGTTTTGTAAAATTTGTCGAATTTTCGAACTCAAAAGATGTGGAGAATGTTGGATACTTGATTTTGGAAAGTGGTGTATTATTTAGACACTAGGCGTATTGCATCTAATCAGAGATTGACCAGCTATATCCAAACTTTAGCTCTACTCACTACCCACGAAATAGGTGAAGTGCCTGTATCTTTTACTGTACGGCACTTCACCTATTCCGTGGGCACGAGACGCCAGTGGCTCTACTATGAATAACGTCACGATTATAATTATCATTATGATTCATTCCTATAGTATCAATTTATCAGATAAATATTGAGTCTTGATCTACTTTTTTCTTCTCCCCTTCTGCCATTACAGCGAAGGGTTCCCTATTGAGTCTATTAATTCAATAAAAAATTAATATTTTTGCTGTTTTTTGTGCTTACGTAAAGTGGTTCTAATCTTCTTCTGGTATTCTGAGGAGATACCAATCACAATAAGAATTCAGAAAAGTCTATCTTTAGTGATTGGGATCGCAATGTCCCAATTGAAATAACAATTTCAACTGAAATTCTTTATTTATTTATTTTAGATATTACAATGAACTTATAAGGGTAAAAACACAGACAATACAGTCCAAAACGTTCTTTTCCCAAATTTAGATGAATAAGTTTGAAAAATAGAGGCTATGTTCACTTGTTTCCTGATCACTATCACTATTCACAAACTTTTACACTCAAAAAATGAAAACTAGTATTTAGTAATATTTAAATAATATGTAATATTTCAAATACTAAGAAAACTCTTTATGTAAATCTTGAAGTATTACTATTCCGACTTACTTTACTGAAAATTAGTATAATATTCGATAAAATCTATACAATTTATTACTTTTTACAAAATCAGGGACTAAAAATCTTTGATATAAAAGATTAGTTGCCGTAATAATTATGATATTTCGTGAATTAATCCAAACATCCTGTTGGAACATTTTTTCTTGAAGTCGCCATACTTTCTCTATACACTATCTGAGTGAACGACTGCCATTGGCTAAGACAAGCCCCTCCCACATTTTCCTGTTCATATCAACGTCAGCAGTGATGGCGGTTCATACAACGAACTTAATACAAATCATTCAACCATTTATAATGATATTATGACAAGTATAGATCGCTCCACTGGCGGCTAAAGCCCACGAAACAGGTGAAGTGCTGTACAGTAAAAGATACGGCCACTTCACCTGTTTCGTGGGTACGAGCCGCCAGTGGATCGCTCCATTGTCAATCCTGGTCCCTCTCTACTTTTTTCATTTACCAGTGATAATGGCGTAATAATATAAATTGGAATATTAAAGTGAAGAAATTTCCTATTTTAAGAAATACATGAACATACCGGAATTTTAGAATCAGGAAGATTACAAAATTTCCATACCACTCAAATACTAAGGTACTAAAACTATAATAAATGAAAAGACAAGATGTTGTCAAACCACTGATTTATTAGAAAATCGAGATACCGGTTTCGGTTGTTACACCATTATCAATCTCTGGTAAACTCCCAGAATCCACTGGTAAACTGGTAAGAAACTGGTAGATTACCAGTGGATTCTGGGAGTTTACCAGTTACTACTGGTAACTTACCAGTTTACCAGTGGATTCTGGGAGTTTACCAAAGATTGATGATGGTGTAACAACCGAAACCGGTATCTCGATTTTCTAATAAATCAGTGGTTTTACACCATCTTGTCTTTCATTTATCATGAATAACTACTACAATATCAACTTCACAACTACTCAGAGTACTAAAACTATAATTGAAAAATTATTTTTGATGTTTGAAGTACATAGCTGATGCAAAAAAGGTTGGCGGTTTCTTGTACCTACTAACAGCTGATGTGGAGCATTTGCAGATATGGTCAGAAAAGGGAGCTGAATAACATACTAAAAGTCCCCAAGAGTCCGCTGTGAGCTTCGGCCGCCATCTTGGAAAAACTGTAAAATTTACCTACTATAGGAATTGGTTTTTCGTGAATTGTGGCCGAACCAAGCGTCGGTCGAGAAAATTTTATAGGACCTTTTTTGTAGACAATAAAATTTGAAAAAGAATAAGAACAATTACATTCCTGTATCATTAACAGTTTTTGAGATTTCTCTTTCATTTGAGACCAATTCCACACTTCTATGTTCAATATTTTTTGTGCTACAGCGATTTTAGAAAATCCTTACACCCCCAAAAGCCTCAAAAATTGCACATTTTAACACAAAAATCTTACTAAAGAAGTTGGGATTTGCTTATACTTCTTGAATACTGTTCCTGAGACCCTAGGCTGTCATTAGCAATGTTCATCCGACCGAAAGTATCGTAGGATCCTTGGGGTGGGTCGAAAGCATCCCTTATATTTTAAATTATATATATTTATTCATAACTTTTGAACTATTCTTCGGGATTCTCGGAAGAAAACTATACCAGTAAACAACAGATTCAACATGGAAATTAAATTTTGAGAAATACTTTCATTCAGCATAATAATGTTGACCAGATAACATTCCAACCTTCAAGTACGACAGGACAGTTACCCAAACTTTTCAACACGGGCTGAAGTAGTGAGGAAACTTACTAAGTTGGAAAGTGAAAAGTGGGGGACTTGATAAGCGCTGGTCACTGTAAACAAATTATCCAAAGCAGGGGAGCTGTCGTCAGCTTAGAGGCAAAAACAAGAGCACATTTTACAGAAATGCCCGGTACGTGTCTTCCCAGCTCGTAAATACTGTTTTAATAAAGCCCGAAATTTGTTATAGAACAAAATTTATAACCGGCGTTCTTCACATGCTAGCAAGTTACCGGGAGGGGTGGATAAGTGGGGAAAGGGGGGTAGGGAGGTTACTGCTCTTGGGCTGACACTGCGGAATGTGGAAGGGAGGGTAGAGAGAATGAAGATGAGGGGAAAAGAGAGGAATACGAGAGAGGAAAAGAAAAAAGGATGAGAAAGTAAAAGGGCTGAGAGGAAGAGATATACAGAGAAAGAGAGAGTGAGAGAGAAAGTGTGAGTGAGTGTTCAATGGAAAGAATATGAACTTTCGAAAGAATAATTGACGATTGCGCAGATTAGATAGTTCAGTTGGAATTTTTTCAGAATAGTATGTTCTGGATCATCTTTGAATAAATGTTGTATCAAGTTTTGTACAACACAGAGAAATTGGACGCACAAGGTTTTATGAGTAAATTGCCAAGTTGACAATTTTTGGAATGTTGCTTCCTGTTTCTTGTGTTACAGGCCTTTAAAAATGTATAAAACTCGTTTCTGATATCCAAAGAGAAAATCTATTTGAAGGTAGAAGAAAATAATATGAGATAATAAAAGAGAATGCTACGCTCATAACGTGGACGCATAAAAAAATTTCATCCAATTCAAGAAGGCCGGTATTACACGATAATAGTTCTATGATCATATCTGATATATGGAAAGAGATGAAAATATGATTTCGTATTTTCATCTCTTTCCATATTAACGAAAAACTCATCTCATTTCATCTTTTTCCATAAATGATCAACTATGATAATAGAAATATTATCTTGTAATACCCTCCTAAGAGAACGAATTTATGTTGAATTGGAGAAGTATAATTACAAGTATTATGAATATGTAATAAAAGTAATTTTGGTTCGAGCACCCCTGAAATCGGGATATAATATTAAAATACAAACTAATTCTTCCCTTCTATCTACGCCTATCACTTCCATAGTAACTACAGACCAATTCATTCTATCTACACAATATCGTAGTATAATTCATCATCGTGACATCACAATATCATCCCTAAAACATTTATTTTTCCTATGATATCATAATATTCTCTATACCGAAAATACTAAATTCAATATAACCCTTCCTAGAGCCCCATTGACAGCCCACACGACCGTTTTGAAAAATCGCAACCTCCATCCTAGAACATCAAACCGTAAATATCCGTGTCATGCCGCACAAGGGGTGAACCGGAAAAGTCGAATGTCACCATTAATTAACACATTTTGCAAGTTTATTATGCGTGCGCCTTGTTTCCGGTCAGTTTTACATCGTTGAAACGCTAATGCATCATGAAGTGACTGATATCGCCCGTGTGAACTGCCCCATGCTGTAGCACGCGTCACATAAACATCGCTTGTGTGAACTGCTCCATGCTAAAGCATGCGTCATACAAACACCGTCGACCGGAACGGAGCGCTCTTGAGTTGAGTGACGTTGCTGTTTTCGAAAATATCGTGTAAAGCCAACACGAACTTTATACCTATATATCTCCCTACACCACCTATATTTCCCTCTATATATAGGTATTAATTCAATGGAAACAAGCTATATATAGTGGATGTATCGTATACATCTCCATTAGCCAAATGAATCCGTCGACATGCAGTTAGTTAATCCGGGCCATAACTCATTTCATTTGTGTCTTTGTAGCTATCTTGCCACCCTTTCGTGGTTGGACTCGCCTAAATGGCTCGTTTTGTCGTGTTCTACATCTTTGGACATTGTGAATAGTGTACATGTAAATGAACATGCAAGCATGACTCGATTGTGAATGATTGTTGAGGTTTTTACGGTTTTGGGATGCACCAGGAGTAGATCTCTGAAGGAATTATTGTTATGTACTTTGAGTAATATATAACGACAAAGTTTATTTCTAATTTGTGAAGAACTGCTACAAGTTTTTTTTTAATTTTTAGGATAACTGGTGCTAATTTGGGAAGTGCAAATGAAAATTCTCAGCAACAATTCTAGACACAAGAAGGACGTTTCAAGCTTTATACACCTGTCAGCTTCCAATCCCAACTCTAATTCCAACAGAACTAATAACTTTCAAATTCCGAATCACCTTTCAGACAACACTGTCTGTCCTTCACAGAAATTTCAGCAGTCACGAACAATATTCGAATTCTTTCTGATGCAAACAGCTGTTTTTTCGCTCTGCATTAGATGTCGACATCACATCAGATCTCCAGTTTGTCCGAGCAGAGAAGACATTCAGGGAGGATGGAAAAATGACTCCAGCTCGGTCAATATTAGTTCAAAAATTATAAATTTGGTTACAAAATTATAGGGTACATTCTGATCTACAGTTTGAGAGCAAATTGATAATTTTTGAACCAATATTGTCCGAGCTGGGGTGATTTTCCCATCTTGCTAGAATGTCTTCTTTGCTTGGACAGACTGTACCACGTTGATTAAATTTTGCCGCTCCTTGTCTGCGTTTTCTATAAACTGTGACAGATGTTCCATTCAGATGCAGACTTTTTCTCACCCTCTCACTCACTCTCTCTCTCACCCTTATTCTCATGTTATCTTTACTTTCCTCGTCTCATCTTTATTTTCCCTTTCAAGCAATCAAATGAATCCGTCCGGTCTTATTTTGTCTGTTTTGTGGATATTTTGTCCAAACGGAGAAGACATTCTGGCAAGATGGGAAAACGACTCCAGCTCGGTCAATATTGGTTCAGAAATCCTAAATTTTGTCTGAAATTGTAGAAAGCGTTCTGATCTACAATTTGAGACCAAATTCGTAATTTTTCAACCAATATTGAGCGAGCTAGAGTCATTTTCCCATCTTGCAAGAATGTCTTCAATGCTTGGACAGACTATACAACTCTCTACTACTTTTTGAAAACAGGGAAACGTCTAGAGACCACCTGCAGTATGCTTGTATCTTTTTTGCCGTTGTTTTCCATTTAAGAGAAAAATATCTTAGTGGGGAAGCTTTCCCGTTACAATTGGGTCCCCCTTACTCAGAGAAAATTTCTATTTTCTCAATTTTCTATTCAAATTACTTTCATAATATTTTTAAATAATATTATGAAAGTAATTTGAAAAGAAAATTGAATTGTTATAGGGATCATATATCCTTATCTATTTGAAAAGTGAGAATTCAAAAATTAACAACAAAATTGTCAACAAAATTTGATACTGCTGATGTCATGTAAAGAATCATAGTAGTATAGTCTGTCCAACCAAAGGAGACCCTCTGGCAAGATGGGAAAATGACTCCAGCTCGGTCAATATTGGTTCAAGAATATTAATTTGTTCTCAAATTGGAGGCGAGAATGTTTCCTACAATTGAAGATCAAATTTATAATTTTTGAACAAATACTGACCGAGCTGGAATCATTTTCTTATTTTGCCAAAGGGTCTTCTCTGCTTGAATTGAATTGAATTCAATTTAATTCATTTATTTTTTTCCCTGGAGGGCGAAGTTGAGGCGCAGCCGGCCCCCTCTTACACTCAACCCTCCTATACATTTCTGAATCGCAAAAAATTGAAATGAACAAAAATACAGTTGTTGGAAAGACTATTTATAATAGGTATTATTGACAACTTAACATACTAGCATTGAATTGTTCCCTTTGTCATTAGGGCTTCTAATGTATAATAAGAAGTATTGTATTGACTAATGTATAATAATAGAATAATTTATAATAATAGAATAATGTATAATATCAAAGTAGGAACCCTCTAGGAAAAATGAAATTATTTCAAGGGTACAGTGATTATTTATTGATTTATTAGCATTGAATCAACTTGAAGTTACTTGAAGGATACATTTTCAATATTGATGACAGTTATTCAAAATCGAATTGCTTTTATATACTTGTAATTTTCAACTCTTCAATTATATTTCCATCCCTTTAGAATAGAATAATGGAACACTGTCTAAATAGGAGAATAGGATAGAAAATGGACAGAATAGGAGAAAGAGAGAGAGAAGGAAGAGTTGAAACAGAGGAGGAGAAAGTAGAAGGAAAGTCTAGAAAGAAGGATTACTTTGAGATCTGAGAAAGTGTCCTTGGAGATCACCGATCACTCTTCCTCTGACTTTTCCGGGAGTAGGAGAAAGGAAAGCTGACACTGCCAATTTTCCGGGCCGTAATTTTCATTTCTTCTAGGAGCGTCCTATTTTCAGCCGGACTGGTTCGGGAGGCGTTTTCCGCGATCTTGTTCCTTAACAGCTCTAAACCTATTATTTTCTTCCATTTCATTATTGAGAGTAAACGCTATTTCAGGTTTGTTCAATCCGCTTTAGTTCACCGAAATAGTGGATTTGAGAACCTTTTAGATAATAAATTATAACTGAATATGCCGCACTCGGCCCTCGCACTCAGCACTGGGCTCGTGCCCACGAAACAGGTGAAGTGCTCGTATCTTTTACTGTACAGCACTTCACCTGTTTCGTGGGCACGAGCCGCCAGTGGAATATGGATAACTATCACATTGTCGCCTTCACAACCTTCTAGAAATTATTGGATCAAGAGAAAACAAATCTAGAAAAATATTGGTCACGATCGCTAATATTCTTGCAATAGAATTGAAGGTGATAAAGTTCGTTAAGTTTGTAGGTGATAAGAGAGGACATGCGTGTACTAACTTTTGCCTCATTCTGTACATAAATACTTTTTATGGTTAAAAGAAACATTATAATAGATCAATAAGATCCATCTTTTTGGAAAATCCCCCTCAGTGGACGATTACGAGTCAAGTTGATGTTTGGAACAAGTTTTTTGAATTTATAATGAGATTATTGATTTTTATCGATAGTAGAAAATTAATCCGATACAAGACGGAGTTCCCCATAGTATCAGATAACCAGAAAAGTAATGTTAGAAGACCCTCTCTCGAATATACATCATTGACAAATGTTCACTTACCAATAATGCAAGATGATTCGATATGAACCAAAATACATTATTTCTACGATTTAAAAAATTGAATCGATTACTGTTGATTATATACGATTATTCAAATACGAACTTTAACCCCCAAGTATATCATACGAGATTACACGTCACATTAACGGTTGAAACTAGAGCCGCATCCACAAATTATTGAATAGCGCTGCATTAATTTGCCGGAATAGTTGACTGTTAATTATATCTACCCACCACCCTCCACCATCTTCCCCCCCCCTCTTACCCATCCCACTTCCCCCTCCCCCAAACCAAAAATCAATACAGCCAATCAACACAAATTTCTGTTGATACAGTCCCTGATTCAATCATTAATCTATATACATGCAGATTATTATCAGAGATAATTGCATTTGTCCCTCCTCTAATCCCTGCACATACAATCACTAGGGATTATCAATGGATTACAGAGTACTCTTTCTAGCCGCTTGGCATGTTGATAGGTTTCTCTTTCTAGCCAATATTTTTGGTTTGCCAATGATTAAGTTAGTAGTATTTTGCGTGATTTTCTGTAAACAAATCACAGAATCATGTTTAGCTAGACTAGTGATTTGATCATTATTTTATTAAATTTGGAATGTTTGTATAAATTGGACGAGGAACAGTTTTGGGAGAAATCCGGTTGTACTCTTCATTTTGAATTGAATTATTAAGATTACGATCATTACGTAATGAGGTATATTTATTTTAATGAAAGAACTGTCTGAAGATGTTGTCTCAAATCCACTTCATTTCTAATACAATTAAAAATTTTAAATTGTATTAGAAATAATTTATTATATGTAATTGTATTGGAAATAAAGTGGATCTGAGATAACATCTTAGTTATTCCATTATGGAAAAATTCCACTACATCAATATTCAATCAAAAAGTATATTTATTTATTTATTCATTTATTGTCATAGTTTGTGAGATGATTCCAGCGAAATTGGCAGTTCGTAAATGATTGTTATTGATGCTCAGCTCTCTCAGGACATTTGGCAAGCGGTCTGGGTGAACAAATCAAGTCTATAACGCAATTCTACATTGTTATTTTCAAATTATACAAGATTGAATACACAATAGCTTGACTCTTAGGTTGAATCAGATTCTATTACTTTCATCTTTAACCCATGTGAGAACATTATAACATTATCATGAAAACATTGTTAAAACTTGAATGTTAACCAAGAGAATTCAGAAAATGATAGCCTAATAAATGAACCTCTATATTACCATTCAAGTATATTCATCACGTTTATGTAGGATATGTTTGTGAATGCGGCTGATATGTGGTAGTATGAAGTCTGATTTGTTTGTTGAGAGTTGAGAGATAGTAGAGTAAATATTGATGATAATGTCAAAAACGATGATGAAAAAGCAGTAGTGTACGATGGTAATAATGACGATGACGATTTTGATAGATTCAAGGGTAGAGATTGGTGATGATGATGACGAATTAGGATCATCATAATGGTGATGTTGTTGATGATGATGATGACGTCAACATAGGACGATGATGATAATGATTTGTCTATTGTTAGTACTGGCAAATTGGACATGCAATGCGTGATTGTGTGATGGTTTGAGTGGGATGAGACGGTCTATTTTCATCCGAATGTTATCGGTTACATAATTGAGGGCGGATTTCGATAAGAGAGAAAACTGAGAAAGAGAAAATACATGGGAGAGAATGTGTAGAATGATAGCATTGGATAGGATATCAGAAGATAGAAAATTAGGAACAGAAATAGAAAAATTAGTAGGAATTGAACTAATTCAGTATTCAGTATTTTATTGCCAACAATATAAGATGTTACAAATACATATTACAAAATCTTCTTAGTTACATCAATAAAGTTGAGGAATATAAATACAATATGATTTTGTAAATGTAAGAAATATAAAAAAATGAATAAGAAGTACAGGCTTCACCAGCAAAAAGATGATCTTTGCCCGCTGGTAAGAGTTGCAAGAAACAAAACAAAAAAGTATATAAACATAAAACATAACATTATTCAAATATATTTGAAGTTAAATTATAATATTCAATTTAGTAGGAATTTAACAAGTTAGTGGGAAGAGAACTAATGGAAAATAATTTTTCTATAAATTTTTTTTGAAGCATTGGATATGGAGAATGAAATTCAAAATCAACTAACATTGTGATTCAAGTATGAATACTCTGGAGTAGCCTATGTACAGTATTAAGTTCACTTTAGTGCTCTGAATGCTGTTTAAAGTGGAACGAAAACTTGTATTATTATATTAAATTTTGATAAAAAACTAATGGTTCAGTATTCTAGCATGTTATGAGTTCAAAGACCCTCTGGCAAGATGGGAAAATGACTTCAGATTGGTCAATATTCGTTCAAGAATTTTAAATGTGGTCTTATTAATAGTTTTCTAGAATTAGAGTTCCAATTGACAATTTTTTAAGCAAAATTGACTGAGTTTGAGTCATAATCTCATCTTGCCAGAGGGTCTTCTTCGCTCGACCAGACTATAGCAATACGGCACTGTCTAGTTACTGACATGTTCTAGCATCGTAAAAACTCATGTAACATTACACGTACAGTATCAATCATCTGTCATCAGTTAACAAATCAATCTGAGTGACATAGCAAGTGAACTGTGCACCGTATCACATTTTACCGATAGTAAATCTCAAAACTGCTCCGACAATAAATTTACGGAGAAGGAGTCACCTAGAATGGACATAGTTGATGGGGAAATAGAAGCGCTAACAACAATGGAAGGTTTATAGGGGTTTATTTTGTGATGTAGTTTTAGGAGGAGTGAAGACAAAGAACATACATTCTCGGCTACACTATGTAATACAGTAACTAGAGTATAGTCTGTCCAAGCAGAGAAGACCCTCTGGCAAGATGAGAAAACGACTCCAGCTTGGTTAATATTGGTACAAAAGCTATTGATTTGGTCTCAAACGTAGAAAACATTCTGATCTACAATTTGAGACCAAATCAATAATTTTGGACCAATATTGATCGAGCTGGAGTCGTTTTCTCATCTTGCCAGAGGGTCTTCTCTGCTTGGACAGACTATAAATATAGAGCCCGCCCACGTCAGCGATTTTGGCCTTTGTTAGTAGCGTGGGAGGAGGAGGAGGATTGGAGGAGGAGGAGAAGGGGGAGGAGTAGGAGTGGGAGGAGGAGGAGGGGGAAGAGGAAGAGGAGGAGGAGGGGGAAGAGGAGGAGGAGGAGGAGGATGAATGATGATGGAGAGGGGGGGAGGCTAGTGTAACCCAGGTGTAGGAAGATGGTCATCGCAATAGCAGTAGGTATAGTCTATCCAAGCAAAGAAGACCCTCTGGCTAGATGAGAAAATGACTCCAGCTTGGTCAATATTTGTTAAAAAATGATCGATTTGGTTTAAATCGTAGAAAACATTCTGACCTACATTTTGAGACCAAATCAATATTCTTTGAACCAGTATTGACCGAGCTGGAGTCATTTTCTCATCTGCCAGAGGGTCTTCTTTGCTTGGACAGACTATGGGTAGCTATCCTATTCTGCACTCTATCCATCTTCATCAAACACTGATTATATGGCCGGGCGAAGACGGATCTCTAATTCCCTGAAAACACGCGTTGCCACCCAAGAATGGTGAGGAAAGAGAGAGAGAGAGAGAGAGAGAGAGATAGCGAGATAGAGATCGTGAGATAAAATTAGTGTTTTTATGGAGAAAGGATGTGAGAGGTGTTTGAGAGAGAAATAGAATGGAAGGAAGTAATGGAGAATAAAAGATAGTCGAACAAATGATGCAGGTAGGAAAAGAAATAAGGATTGAATGAGAGAGAAAGGGAAATCATTTAAAAGAAGAGAATCATTTAAATCATTTATAGGCTACTTCTTTCATCAAAATATATAATACGTATTTGAATAAAAGTGATTTGATATTATAGCTTAGTGAATGAACTTGACAAACCAACCATAATGAATAAGACTAGAATATTATTTCAAAGAGAAAGAAAGAATGGAAGTGGATGGGATTGTCTGAAATGTTGGAAGAGGAATACAATATTGAATAAAATATTCGATATTGATTCAAAAATATTATTGAATAATTCAAATGTATTTTTCTAGAATCTAGGATAAGATGGAGAATTTTTGCAATTGAGGTGCATCAAAAGATAGGAATAATTTTAAAAATAAAATTTTCCAGAAAAAAATTGAATAAAATAGTTTATTGAACAAATTTATTAGATAAGGAGAGAAGATAGACAAAGAGAAAGAGGGATAGGTATAGGATGAACATTGTTGAGAAAAAGAGGAAAAAAGAAAGAGATCTTTCGAAATAAAAAGAGTAAAAAGAGATGAGGAAGGAAACAATCAATATAGGAAATACAGTGAAAGAGAACCAATAATATTGAAAGCTAAATAGAGATGGGAAAGAAAAAATAGGAAAACGAATGAGAAAGAATAGAAGTAAGAAGAAAGCAATTAAAAGCGTATAGGTCTGTCCAAGCAAAGAAGACCCTCTGGCATGATGGGAGAATGACTGAAGCACGGTCAATATTCGTTCAAAAATAATCAATTTTATCTCAAATTGTAGGAAACAATTCCATCTACTATTGAGACCACATTTATAATTCTTGAACAAGTATTGACCAAGCTGGAGTAATTTTCCCATCTTGCCAGAGGGTCTTCTTTGCTTGGACAGACTATAGAAACAATTGGGTGTGAACAGAGTCCACAGACACGCTAACCTTAATTACACCATCATCCACCCCTTACCTTACCCCTCCAAATCATCCCCTCCAACTTGATCACAGCTTAGGGGAATTTCCCAGTCTGTCCAAGAAAAGAAGACATTCTGAAAAGATAGGAAATTGACTCCAGCTCGATCAATACTGGTTCAAACATCATGAATTTAGACACGAATTGTAGGAAACATTCTGACCTGAAATTTGAGACTAAATTAATAATTTTTGAACCAATACTGACCGAGCTGGAGTAATTTTCCCAACTTGTCAGAATGTTTTCTTTGCTTGGGCGGATTATACTAGCCTTTAATGCTAGCCTAGAACACGGCATTGCCTAGATAAGGTCAACTACGCTTCATAGAGTTGATTGCTATTCAATTACAGAATTAGAGCGTTGAACTTGTGTCTGCATTTCGTACACGGCTAGAAACTCAATTGTTTTCAACTTGCTTTCATATTGCACTGTGGTGTATTAGAGGATTTCATGGGTCAGTCTATGATTTTTTGGGGATATTTGAATACTTTTGTCCAGAGAATCGAATTCTGAAATTTCCAAAATTCTCCCAAAAAAACCCAAATCAAAAAATAACGATCAAAAGACGACAAAGTGGACGAAACAATACAAAAATAAAACTCACTGCTTAGTCGTAATTTTAAGATTTTTTAACGCGATTTCTGAGATTTGGGTAATATTTACTCAATTACCGCCATCAAAATTTCATTTTAGAATATGATTCTCTGCAACTCCCATCAATTAGAAAAAGCAATGTAATTATTTCATATCCAGTTATAAAATTTGATTATTGAAAAATGGTTTTTATATCATATTTTCCCTGTTACCTCGATAACCGTTCAATGAATTCATTGATTCCATTTAATTTTCACCTTATATTACTTAGAAATTGATAGTTTTAGAACCTGCCTCTCTCTAAAAAATTGGAAAACTATATATTTTAGTAAATATTAAAGTAAATTTCCTGCCATGGTAACTTCTGGGGGTATGATCTATGGGACTTTTTCTACTTTTTCGACTTTTCTACATGATGTAAGGAATCACCCTGAGAAGAATTGCACATTTTCTCCTGAAACAGGAAGATGATATGTACTCGTATTTCTCATGTTACAACTTATACATGTATTAGCATATATGTATCTATATACACTATACAGACCAACTCCCCAAGGTAGATAAGCTCCTTTATTGATAGATATCAAACCTTGCTCAAACCCACCCTCCATCAATTTGTGTGGTTCGACCAAGCAAATAAGACATTCTGATAAGATAGGAAAATGACTACGGCTCGGTCAATATTGATTGAAAAATTATAAATTTAGTATCAAATTATAGAAAACATTTTAATCTACAATTAGATATCAAATTTATAATTTTTGAATCAATATTGACCGAGTGGAAGTCATTTTCCCATCTTGCAAGAATTCCTTCCTTTGTTGGGCAGACTATTGCTCTGCTATAAACTGCCAATACAGACCTACTGATTAACATGCCATCATTGGCCAGTTAATTGATCGGTCATGAGCAGATGTAGGCCTATAAGTGATTGGCTCTCTCATCATCGGTTAGGATTGATTACGGTTAGTTGACGGACGTATGATTGCTGATCAGTCTTTGACTGGAGATCGTCAAAAAATGCATAATAATTAAAGAGAATCTACCGATGCTAGAATTCTATAGTATCTAGAACTCTCACTGGTTGAATGCTATTCACCAATGATACATTGTATGAAACATTGATACATATTATACAGTATAATACACGATATAATAATTGATACATAATTATAATTAAATTACATAAGTATATTTATAGGATTAGTCTATACGTTATTGAAACGTACGGCACATGAAAGAGCGCTATGGATAGATAAGAGAAAAGTGATTAGGGTAGAAGAAGAAAAGTCGAAAAGAAGAAAGAAAGAAGAAGAAGAAGAAGAAGAAGAAGAAGAAGAAGAAGAAGAAGAAGAAGAAGAAGAAGAAGAAGAAGATGATGATGATGATGATGATGATGATGATGATGATGATGATGATGATGATGATGATGATGATGATGATGATGATGATGATGATGATGATGATGATGATGATGAGGATTATGATGAAGAGGAAGAAGAAAAAGAAGAAGAGGAAGAAGAAAAAGAAGAAGAGGAAGAAGAAGAAAAAGAAGAAGAAGAAGAAGAAGAAGAAGAAGGAGAGGAAGAGGGGAAAGAAGAAGAAAAAAGAAGATGGAGAAGAAGAGGAAAAAGAAGAAGAAAGAAGAAGAAGAATATGGTGAAGGATCATGAGAAGAGAGAGAGAGTGAGAGTACAAGAGAGAGAAGGAGGCGTAGTTCCGTATTCCAAAAAAAAAGTGGGAGAGAAAACAGTGATAAAGATCGTGTACTGTTGAGATACGAGAAGGAAAAACAAAGGAAGAGGGAGAAAAGGAGTTGAATAAAGTGATAAGAGGTGAAAAAGAGGGTGAGAGAGAGAGAGACAGAAGTTTGGGGGCATTTAGGAGAGAGCTGTTGCTATTAATCAAGGCTAAACATTTGCAAGAAGTGTAAAACTGTGCTGGGTCTAGAGGGATAAATTTTCGTCGGAATAACACGAAATGTTTGCAATGAAGAAACTACGCTAACCAACCTTCGCTACCTACATATTATTTCATCTCCTTTCTCTCTCAACTCTTTCTCCTTATTTTTCTTCTTCCTCTTCTTCTTTTCCTCCTTCCTCTTCTTCCTCCACTTGTTCTTGTACTTCTTCTTCTTCTTTTTCTTTCTCTTTTTTTTCTTCTTCTTCTTCTTTTTCTTCCACTCCTCATCGTCATTTACCTTTCTTCTCCTCCTTCTTCTTATTCTTCTTCTTCTTCTTCCTCTTCCTCTTTTCATCCTTCCTCCTTTTCTTCCACTTGTTCTTGTTCTTGTTGTTTTTTATTCTTCTTCTTCTTCTTCTTCTTCTTCTTCTTCTTCTTCTTCTTCTCCTCCTCCACCTTCTTCTTCTCCTTCTTCTTCTTCTTCTACTTCTTCTTCTTCTTCCACTTCCTCTTCTTCTTCTTCTCCTTCCTCTTCTTCCTCCACTTGTTCTTGTACTTCTTCTCCTTCTTCTTCTTCTTCTTCTTCTTCTTCTTCTTCTTCTTCTTCTCCATCTTCTTCTTCTTCTTCTTCTTCTTCTTCTTCTTCTTCTTCTTCTTCTTCTTCTTCTTCTTCTTCTTCTTCTTCTTCTTCTTCTTCTTCTTCCTTTTTCCTTCTTCTTCTTCTTCTTCTTCTTCTTCTTCTTCTTCTTCTTCTTCTTCTTCTTCCTCTTCTTCTTCTTCTTCTTCTTCAACCGATCTTTCTCTTTCTACAATACAATCTTTCGCTTCCCACTCCCCATTTCACGCTCCCTCTCTCTCTCTCTTCCTCCCTACAACCATGTTTCTCCCTCTTTTTTTATTTTTTCTTGTCTTTCCCTCTCCTACTTTCACCAGGATACGGCTGTGACACCTTGGAAATCTTTCCATTAAACCATCTGAAAAACACCACAGCTCTTATCTTTTTTTGGCTGTCTCAGGACAGCTTGTTACATATTTTTCTCTACTAATCTGTTATCTTATGTTTTCACTTCGAGTTCCTTTCACATTTTTCAACTGATTTTTTTCACTTAAACTGGATTTCTTTTCTTGGAAAATTGCTAATATTCCGATATTTTGTTTTGCGAAAAACTTTAAATAATACTACAATCAAAGTACCCTTTTTTGAAAAATATTTTAATCGAAAATATATTTGATTGTGATTATTTAAAGTTCTAACGAATACAGTAGCCCTAAGAGAAAATAAATATTTGTTTTGCGAGTATCGTTAATTAAAACCTGAAGATATCATAGATATAGTCTGTTCAAGCAAAGAAGGCCCTCTGACAAGATGAGAAAATGACTCCAGCTCAGTCAACATTGGTTCAAAAATAATTGATTTGATCTCAATTGTAGAGATATTCTGATCTACAACTTGAGACCAAATCAATAATTCTTAAACAATATTGAGCGAGCTGCATTCATTTTCTCATCTTTACAGAGTGTCTTCTTTGCTTGGACAGACTAAACAAGTGAAGAATATCCTCCTCCCACTCCTCTATTCTACTCGTCTTTCCAAACAAAGAAGACCGTCAGGCAAGATGAGGAAATGACTCCAGCTCGCTCAATATTGGTTCGAAAATTATTGATTTGGTCTCAAATTATAGATCAGAATGTTTCCTACAATTTGAAACCAAATAAACAATTTTTGAAACAATATTGACCGAGCTGGAGTCATTTTCCCATCTTGCAAGAGGGTCTTCTTTGCTTGGACAGACCATACCTTGTTGGTAGATTTAAGCGAGTTATGATGGTGCGAACGCACCCGCTATGATAAAAACTACTCCCGCAGCCCGGAATAGCGAGAAGGATTTCATTAAAATCTGGTTTTTGCTGCTTTGTTCTTGCTGCCAGCATCTGTTCCCTTCCCACAACAGACTGGCGTTGGTTTGTCGCTAAATCTGATGGCAAAACTAAGCAGTAAATCCATTCACTAATCTCATAAACCTGTGCTACCTATCCTAAAAACATATCGATTCTTGCCTAGCTTGCAGCACTACACGCTTTACTTGGGGGCTCAGAATTATATTGAATGATACGTAGTTTTTGTTATAATAACATGATAACTTTCATCAACCAGAATTTTTTCATAATCAATTCCGATATTTAATTTTAAATAATTATCAAAGTACTTTTCTTTTAATTCATTTTTTTTGCATTACTTGTTTCAATTAATTATAGTTATTTTCAAATGCATTACTATACATTTTTTTGCATTTGGAAATGACTTCAATTAGTTGAAACATTGAAAAAATAATTCGAAAAGGTTACTTTGATAATTATTTAAAATGAAAAAAAAAACAGTGATAAAATTAGTTTTATGAATTGAGCTTTAAATATCAATTTTTAGATTAGAGCAAATTTATATACTACTGTTGAAGTAATAATCTAGAAATATCTACTATTGTAACTATATTAATTAAGAAGTCACCAATCAAATGAGTGTAACTCAGAATATGATACATTGTGACAATAAATAAATTTAAAATTTCAAACATTATTTTATTTGAATATTATATTCAAATATTGAATATTAATCAACTACTACATAAACCAACTTCTATGTAGATTTCAATGAATTGGTAGAATTGAAGGAAAAATTACTGGAAGGAAAGATTACCAGACTACGTCTTAACATAACTTTTTCTAAATAATTTTGGAAGGAAATTTGTAAGCAGCATTGCTTTTGTTCACAAAATGGAGTCAGTATTCCATTTTGTGCATTGATTTGAAATAGTGGAAAGAGTTGAAGGCGGTCCTACTCGCCTAACGCCTTCTGATTGGCTGAAGCCCCTTCCACTACGCCACAACGCTTCCTATTGGTGCACGCATTCTTATTACTGCTAGCTCCCCACCTTCTAGTAGGGTCAGCTCCTACTGCTGGTTAACGCCTTCCAATTGGCCGGTTTTGGGACCTCCCCTGCTACATCAGAACGCTTTCCATTGGTGCTTCCATTCCCAGCGATGCTAGCTCCCCACCTTTGATAGTTCCCAAGCTCGCCACAGATGGCAGCACTTGTCGGGCCAGCTCCCACTTCTAATTTAATGCTTTCCGATTGGTTGGATTTGGGACTACCCCTTCTACGGAACACCGCTTAAAATGGTGCTCACATTTGAAGAACCTAGTTTCATATCTTGGCCACAAGGTGGCAGCAATTGCTGGATCAAACTCTACTACTTGACATATGCATTGCTATTGGCTAGAATTGGAAACTCCCACTCCATGTCATAATGCTCCTTTTTGAAACTAGTATTGTTTTATTTTAGTTTCATATTTCGCTGTATAGATGGCAGCCCATCACGGGTTCGATTTCAACTTGTGAATTGCTTTCCGCAGTCGATTAGAATTGAAGCTTCAGAGATAATCATTAACTGAGCATTGAATGTTAATGGCAATCATGAAAGTTAAATTGACATAAACAGGGATTCACTTCTTTTATTAATTGATAATGTTATTGGTGTATTTGGATTCCGAGTAAACTTGCAGAAAAATCAATTTAAATTCTTATTTGTAATTCAAGAAGTACAGTGACAATTTTTTACGGTGACAATAGCATGAATTGAAAATATCTTTATTCCAAATATCATGTTAAATAATATCTTTTCAATGAAATATGCATTGAATCATTGTACTCCATTGAATAGAATTCCCGTTCCATTTCATTGTAGTGATGGCATAAACCAATCAAACAAGCTCCCATAATAATTTAGATTGGAAAGTACGTTATCATGTCTGCAACAGAGATCGTGTCCCTGTATCAGCTTGTTTAAATGATATTCGGTCGTAATAATGGGCCTTGGTAATTTGAGCATTTGATGTGTTCTGAATCCAATCGAAGCCATTTACAGTTGACGCGTCTGCGCGTGCGTAAAAGCGCTTTGTGGCCGCCTTTACGAGCTGGAAGGCAATTTACCTGCCAGAGCGAATGGCGGATATTCCATCATTAAGCCGAGGATTAGCTCTAGCTGAGGTCAGGTTAATCTAAATTCTATTCGATGTTTGCCGTCTATCGTTATCAATGTTATCTTGTAGATAGAATAGCGTTGTAGAGAAATAGCGTTAGTAGAGAAATCAGGAATTCAAGGCACTGGCGGCTCGTACACACGAAACAGGTGAAGTGTTCGTATATTTTCCTGTACAGCACTTCACCTGTATCGTGGGCACGAGCCGCCAGTGATTTAAGGTTTATCAGAAATCGGAAGCAAGATCACACATAGATGCCACATAGTGAACAAGATACTCAAAGCTATAAATTCTATTGGAAAATGATGAATTTTATCTGATGTTTGCTGTACATCGCCATTGATGTTATCTTGTGAAGGGGGCTTTTTAGAGGAAATAGGAATTTGTGTGGCAGAAATCGGAAAAAATACTCAAAATTCTTTATTATATCGGAAAATGATGAAAATAGGATTCAAGTACCGGTATCTTGGATTCAATATTGGCCTTGTAAAATAATTAATCTGGCGATTTTCAAAGTTGATCTGCTGTAAAAATGCTTTTTCTGACAATATTGGTTGTTATGATTGATAGAATATTAAATTTTTCTCAGACAATATTGATCGTCACAATTGGTCGAAGATTAAAGTTTGCACACTTTTATGCAACTGGTTTTATGTCTGTGAAAATTCGTTGATATTAATTTGTTATAAAATTTATTTCACATTGAAAAAAAAAAATAAAACGATAATTATTGGAAAATAGTTTTGGATAAAAGTGATGTGAAGGACGACTTTAATTCCAATTAACTTTCGAAAGATAACTTGTTATCGAATAGCGATTGTTCCTTTGAGATAACAATGATTTTTTTTAATGAATTAAATGAAGCTCCTTCATGCTTTCCTTGAAATTCAAACAATTTCTATTGAAAACTTGCTGATACTCATTAATGAACCTAGAACTAGGATTCAAAATCACTGAACAATGATTACATAGCTCATTGGAGCTCCCAAGACAAGATGAGATATAGACAAATACACAACAATAAACAACGAAGATTATACCATGAATAAAGAACCGCTTTATAATGAAGTCTAAGCTGAAAATGCAATCACCTGTGGAAAACAACAGATTTTCCGCGTCGAGGTCAGTCTGGCGGCTCGTGCCCACGGAACAGGTGAAGTGCTATACAGTAAAAGATACGGGCACTTCACCTCTTTTGTGGGCACGAGCCGCCAGTGGTCTTAGATCATCTGAACTTTACTTGATTGCTCCATCAATTTCACGGTCATAAATTTCCCCACTCAATTATGCATACATCAAACACTCAAGCTTTAGTTTGGAAAATCTCTGCTCCAAAGGTCTGTGCGCGTATCAAATTTTCATATTTTTTTTGAACAGCCACCATTTAATTCGGAGTGCTGAAGCCAGACATAAATTCTATTAAATACAGTTCAAAACCACGATATCCAGCTTGGTTTGTAGCGTTTTCCCGGGTTTGTGGTTATGATCGGTCCAAGCAACGAAGACATTCTGGCAATATGGGAAAATTACTTCTAGCTCGGTCAATATTGGTTCAAAAATTATGAATTTGGTCTCAAATTATAGAGCAGGCTGGTTTCTACAATTTGAGACAAAATTTATAATTGTTGAACAAATATTAACCGAGCTGGAGACATTTTCCCATCTTGCCAGAATGTCTTCTTTGCTTGGACAGACTGTATGCTCGGCCATTTCATCTCAATTTGAGAAATGGCAAGTTTATTCAAAGCTTGAAACGGTCTCTCGTGATTTTCATATTCTCCACTCACTCTCTCTCTCTCTTCCCACTTTCTCTCTTTCTCTTCCTCTTTCCACCCTAATTTCCCAGTTTTCCGCCGCTTGTTTTCCGCCATTTTCTCGCCGATTTTCATAATTTTTCCCATCAGTTATGTCCTGTAGCGCATCTGCTGTGCGGATGAAGTTTTAACGAATAGTTAATTTTTCAAGCCAAACGCGCACTAATGCTTTGAAAAATTCCTGCTATCACATCACTCTGAAATGTTATAACTCAACTGTTTTTCTCTCGTTTCGCCGAGCTTTCATCTGTCGGATTGTGATTTCTGGTTGGATTTATTCTTCTTTGAAATAATAACATCTCCCTTGAAATTAATACCGCATTAATAATTACAAACCAGTTATGTATCTTAATGCAGATTTCAACTATAGTCGACTAAAAAACGTTATAAACAAAAACCTCGTATTGGAATTACAGTATTTAAATCTTATTCTCAATCGTAAAGGTACGATGGAAATGATACCTTAAGAGTGAGTGCTCCTATTCAGATTAGTATTGTAACTGAAATGTGTTATCGATAAAGACAGTGAAAATTCAAAGTAAATCGTTCTTCACTCATCCATTGATGGCAAAAAAATAATGAAGACTGACTAACCAATCAGAAAATTAAAGTTTTTAAAATTAAAGTTAAAATTAGAGTAAACAAAAAAGAGGAAAAGTTAAGTTATTAAAATTCTATTAATATCATGTCGTCTCCACACGAGATGAGTAAATGAGTATCTATTACCATTAGTATCGATACTTTGAAGTTTCAATATCAAACATCGATGTTTTTCACTTATCGAAGTATAAAAACATCGATGTTGTGACATTCGATACCCATCCCTAGGCACCACTTTATCAAGTACACTAGCTAACCTATCGAAACAACCTCATACTATTGAACACCACTCGGTTAAAATTAATGCAAACTACCCAACAGGGTTCAGTGAAATGCGGTGTACTGACTAGTAGTTCGACATAGAAGTGCAGAAGCATCGAAGTTGTCATTCGGTTGGTTATATTTGACGGCGGCACTAACCGGAGCTTAATGGGCTGCCGCTGACGCCCCCGTTTAATTGGCGTCGTTAATTAAACGTCGTTACCTTTGACGGACGAAATGGCGCGTCACTGATTCATCCCCCTCCTCATCCCCCACCACGTCCTACTCCTCCTCCTCCTCCTCCCCCTCCTCCTCCTCCTCCTTCCATCAAAACTCATAACTTACTATCGCCCCTTTCATGTCAAACTCATAACAGTAGCACTATTATTCACAAATGGAGCAGATCTCGAGCAATGATTGCAAAAAACGATAAAGGAACCACGGGTTTGTGTGGGAAGGGATTATTTGTAACCTACAAATAAGGTTGATATAGTCTAGCCAATCGAAAAAGACATTTAAGCAAGAAGGGAAAATGACTTCAGTTTCGTCAATCTCGTATCAGAAATTATAAATGTCACTCAAATTGTAGATCAGAATGTTTTCTACAATTTGAGACCATTTTATTGATTTTTTGAAACTAATCATTTATTACTAATATAGACCAATCTGGAGTAATTTATTTCAGTTTTTATTGGGCACCTCTCTCTTAAAGCCAAGTAAAGTCAATCGAAACAAAGAAGACATTCTGGCAAGTTGTGAAAATGACTCCAGCTCGCTCAATACTGCTTCAAAAATTATAAATCTGGTCTTAGATTTCAAAAAACATTCTAATCTACAATTAGAGTCCAAATTAAAAATTTTTGAACCAATATTGACCAATCTGTAGTAATTTTCCCCATCTTGTCAGTATGTCGTCGTTGCTTGGACAGACTATGGATAATAACGATTTCAATTGAAGTTCTCATTCAACTATGCCTAGATGATTTTTTTAAATCATAAGAGGCATTAGATGCTTCAAATTAGTTGTTAATAGATAACATCCCGTACGATAGGTATTCAAGAAGAAAACCGCATCACTTTTTGGCGTCATGCATTCTTTTATGAAAAAAAAGGTACAATAGTGACCCAAAATATTCACGCAAGATTCTCGGAGACTAATGGGTGGTTTTTCCAAGCACACTCAAAGTTGAGGGACTCAAATTTTGATGAACAGCTGTCATTTTCTATGATAAGTATAGAAAATGTAGTAAACTGTAGTAAACTTCAAGGTAATTAGAATAGAATCCTTTTCTTATTACCTTGGTAAACTTGAGGGTCTCTCAATTTTGAGTGTGATTGGAAAAACAGGGCATAATAGTAAATTAATCAATAACAGTGCTTATGATATCTGTGAATATTAACGTATCTAGTCATTAATGTTGAAATGCATGTTTCTAAACATATTTGTGGAGAAATTATCTTGAGAGAATACATGAACAATGTTGTATCATTAAAAAACGATTTTGTATTTCTTACAAAACAATCGGCTCCTCAATAATTTACTTTTCTTCTTCTTTTGTACTCTCTCTAAATAAAAATTATTATTTCTTCAACGTAAACCCGTTGTCTTCATTGTAGCATTGTAAATAAATACATTAATATCCTTCTTTCTCCCACCCTTGATCACACTTTTAATTAAACCCACCACCTATTGTCACCTACACCTACATAATCCCATTCTTTCTCCGCACAATTCTAATTACCATTCAAATATATTCTTAGCAGATCCTAACCCTCTTACAGTCTGTCCAAGCAAAGTAGACATTCTGGTAAGATGGTAAAATCACTACAGCTCAGTCAAAATTGGTTCAACAATTATAAATTTGGTCTCAAATTGTAGACAAGAATGTTTCCTACAATTCGAGATTAAATTTGAAATTGTTGAACCAATATTGACCGAGCTAGAGACATTTTCCCATCTTGTTAGGATGTCTTCTTTGCTTGGACAGACTATACTATATTCAACCTTGGAAGCACCCCAACCACCTCAGGCTTAGCAATAAGGAAGTCTTTCTTCGAGTGGTTAGGGGTGGAAAATTCATTCAAAGAACACAGGAGTGTCTGTTGAGAAGGGTTGTTTTTGAGAGGAGGGTGGTTGACTCTGGTTGGTCGCAAGAGATCGTGTTTCTTGGTTTTGGTGCAAATCAGACACAGGGAACGTGTCTTAAGCAGATTGGGCTTTTTCTTGGCAATGGATGCAGTTGTCTTGCTTGATAGGAGTAAAAACATCACGTTGAAGTTTTAAGATTGACAATTACAAGTTAATATTAATTTCTACATTGAATTTTATATTCTCTTCCAAATTTTATTATCCTTATCATTAAGAGAATATAGAATCTCAAGTAGATTGGGATTTTTCTTGACAATGGAAGCAGTTGTCTTGCTTGATTATTATGTAACCATTCATAGGAGTGAAAAACATTGTACCATATATAATAAGAGTTTTAAGATTGACAATTACTTCTAGTTACTGAATTTTATATTATCTTCCAAATTTTATTATCCTTATTATAAAAATATAGAATCCCAAGTAGATTGGGATTTTTCTCGACAATGAAAGCAGTTATCTTGCTTGATTATGCAACGATTAATTATTTAGTAATTATAATAATTATAATTAATTATTGAAGTAAGAAACATTGTATTCAAGTTTCAAGTTTGGCAAATACTACGAGTTCATATTTGTACCTATTTATAATAATACTGGATTTTATATTCTCTTCCGCATCTTATTATCGTTATCATTGTAAGAATATAGAATCTTAAGAAAATTATACTTTTTCTTGGCAAGTTATCTAGCTTGATTTTGTAAACATACAAAGTAGTAAGAATCATCATATTAGAGTTTGAAGATTGACCATGACCAATACTACATGTTTATAATTGCATACTGAATTTTATAATTATTATCATTATTCTTCACGAGCGACATAATTAGTACATCAGTATACGTATAATTACCTCCATGGGCAAATCTATATCTATTTATCTATTCATTTACAATTTACATAAGTATATAATATAAGACGTAGGAAGGGCGTGGTTCCAATAATTGGGATTATTCTGACCAATCACAACACATCTGATAAACAATTGAACGAAACCCGTATAAAGCTGCCATCTGTTGACGGAAAACGAAACTAGGTATTTGAATACAAATACTCCATTAGAAAGCATTCTGACGTAAAGTGGGAGGTAACGAATCTGACCAATCAGAATGCGTTTGATGTGTAGTTGACCCAGCAAGTGCTGCCATCTGTGGCAATATAGAGAACTATCAGTGCTGAGAATGCGAGCACCAATAGGAAGCGTTGTGACGTAGAAGGGGAGGTCCATAATTCGGCCAATCAGAAGGCGTTTGACTTGTAAGACCGCCCCCAATCCTATCCACTACTTTGAAGCCATGCTAAATCTATATCTATAAAAGCGAAATGGCACTATAGAATTCACAATAGAAATCTAAAGGAGATTGAATACTGTTCATTGTATAATATTTTATTCAAATTTGCAATATAAATATTGTTGATGTTATTATAACAGTTGCCTATGCCTTTTTTAGTGCTAATGTTAATCTTCCGACATCAATCAATATTCTATGATGTTTTAGTACTAAATAAATTGAGGAAGGCAACATTAATAATACGGTAACATAATAATGATCAACAGCATTGATTATTTGAGTCGTATTTTTATATTAGTATCATTCTATTGGATGTACGATGAATGGAGATGAGAGAGGTAGAAAAATAATAAAGTAAAAGACTCTAAAAATACCAAAGAAAATAAATGTGTTCAATGAATAATGTGCTTCGTCATGTGAATCCGTTTGATCGGTAATGATTGCACTACGACTTGCCCACACATGAAAGGTGCTGTCTTCTTATCCCACTATTGAATTCTACTATTCAATTTCTATGTCCCTAAAAAAATCACTAGAGCCCAGAATTATTCAATCCTGAAATCAATCATTAAATATTATCAACCATGGATTTAGTTGCCATGGCAAAATTATAACACGTTAATATTTTGTGCTTCAAGTTTTTCTTAAATTCAAAAATTTTCTGTTTATTATTTGTGATTTTGACTTGTGCTTGGTGTTTTTGGACCTTTTAAATTGAAAATAGCTCTCCTGAATCAAAATAACTGTGAACATATTCAAGAACATAGTTTGGTGGTCTCTCCACCAAATAAAGTCATAAGCTTATAATAATAATAATAATTCAATGATATCACTGCCATACTTACTTTTATGGCCTGTAATTTAAAAGTAGGCGTAGTAATTCAAATTGGAATATCAATCATCACTCAAACACACAATACTGCTGGTACTCAAATTCTATATTAATAAACATACCTTACAAAATAATGTTGATGACATGAGATTTTCAAACAGCAAACTCACCTGAAACAAGAATGAAAAATTAAATTAATCGGAAATAGTTGATAAGGAATGTTTAGTGAGGGATTTGCGCTTAAGTTTTCCTTTTATATTATACAGAATTTCATTTGTGTGATTAAAATGGAATAGTCTAAATTTCAATCACTCTCTAGGAATCGAACATTGAATTATTCTAGAACTAAATAATTATGATTAAAAAACGAAACACGTCATCAGTGAACGAAATCAATTTCTAGCATTGAACAGTTTAAACAGATTCAAGAATGAAGATTACGCATTGATAAAAGAACTTTCATCTGAAAGCTAGTGCATGTGTCGAGGGGCCATCTGGTTTTCGTAGCAGAGCAGTGCCATATTTTTCTCCATAAATAAACGCGAATTATGATCTTCAGTTTAGTAATAAAGTCGTTTAGAGCATGATAAACATGGGGGATAATCACACGCGTTTAATGTCTGATTTATATTGAGGGGCGTGTTCGGATGGAAAAAACTGTATTAATGTTTCCTGAGAGTAAATTGAGGATTTTATTAGAGCACAAATTAGATAGCGATCAGTAGAATGTAGATAAATTTATACTCTAGAGAATACCATCTCGAAATAAAACACCCCAAAATTCAAAAACATATTTTCAATGAAATTCAATGTAGAACTATACAGAAACCATGAATTACTGTATTACAAATAATTCAAACCTTATATCTTCAAGAAGATATATATTTTTTATTACTCTATATTAGAACACAATCATCAGGAATCCATCCATGAATTCTGCATCCTACAATATTATCATCGTTATCACTCCAACTTACAAAGTCTACGTTTCTATTCAGTCAAGTTCATTACAGAACGTATGTTACCCGATACCGATTCCCGTACACGTTGGCATGGCCCACTTTCCATTTTTCCATCACTAATTCTCCCCCCCCCCCTATCACAACCCCTTATTTCCCCCCTCTGTATCTCCATTCCCCAAAGTTAATCCCCTGGAAATGATTACTGGAAGCCAGCAAGGCGGCGAGATTTCGAAAACACTAATCACAACCTGATACCTACAAAATCGGATAACGGACTCGTTTTTTGAATTTCGCGCGCAAAAATGAAACCAACTGCCAGGTAAAGTCTGTCCAAGCAAAGAAGACCCTCTGGCAAGATGAGAAAATGACTCCAGCTCGGTCAAAATTGGTTCAAAAAATATTTATTTAGTCTCAAATTGTAGATCAGAATGTTTCCTACGATTGAGATCAAATCAATAATTTTTGAACCAATTTTGACCGAGCTGGAGTCATTATCTCATATTGCCAGAGGCTCTTCTTTGCTCGGACAGACAATAACCAATCCTCCATCATCCAAAACGAAAACTGAAAATCCCCGTGATATCCCTTCCCACCACAATTCGGAATCGAAGCCTTTGATTTTTGGGATTTGATTTCGACATGTTTTGAATATGAAAATGTATCCAAACATAACAACCTGGCACATGAGCTCAGAATTTTTATGAATAAGGAAGACTTTTCAAATTATATTCTTCAATATCTTTAGTGGGAATTTGCTGGAAATCCAAACAGATGTGGGCTACATGATATGAGTTGATACATCCATACATGGACATGTACAGTGATTTTTATTTCTATCTATTAACATACATCGACTGTTGCAGAAACAAAAACGAACATTGAGTAAATAAATACATCCCTTAAAATTCGCATTGTTTGGTATAATCTGTCCAAGCAAAGAAGACCCTCTGGCAAGATGAGAAAATGACTCCAGCTCGGTAAATAGCTTTCTTCTATAAAGCACTAATCAATTATTCATATTGATTTTTCATTGTAGAGGTGATTTTTAAGGAAATGATATCGTTTGAAGTAACAAATATTAGTTGTATGAAAGTGTTTACAATTATTATAATTTATAGAATATTACTCAACATATAGTGTGGAAAGGTAGTTTTTACAAACGAATGAATATTCGTTACCTCAACTTCTCACACGTGATTCATACAATTTCGTTCCCGATTGTATAATATAAGGAAAAATAAGTCCAAATAAGCAATGATGAATAATTCTTCTTCAAACATAACCTCAAAATAGTTTGAAATTTGATGTAAACGATTTCTATCAAATCTAGATAAATAAGCTTTGAATCAATTCGATTTGATGATTTGAGGAATGAATTCCAAGAACAAGTTGATCGAAAAACGAGGACAGAAATTTCAGGGTTTCTATAGGCTGGTGGTGGGGGTTGATTGGGAAAGGGGTGGGGGAAGCTGTGAGGGGCTTCAGATAACGGAGCCGGTCAGGCTGTAACGAGTCACTAGCCGATGAATGAAATCAATTACATAAAGCGCAACGTCAAATAATGAGTGCGACCTTCATTATCATCGTCACAGGACATCTCTATTGGATACTGGATACTGTCGCCCCCTCCCCTTCTATTCTACTCTGACGATTCTCTATATCTATCTTTCCACCACTGGCGGCTCGTACCCACGAAACAGGTGAAGTGCCCGTATCTTTTACTGTACAGCACTTCACCTGTTTCGTAGGCACGAGCCACCAGTGCTTTTCACCCCTTTTCCGCTGATCACTTCCTCCCTTTCTGTATCCATTCTCCTTCTCTTATCTGTTTCGTTATGTATTCTCTCACTACCTCCTCTTTTTGTTGCCTATCAATCTATCCCACGCTTCGTTTCAACTCACTTCATCCTATATTTTACTCTCTCTGTTTATGATCTTCTTGTCTGATCTATTTGTTATCTTCTCTTCCACCATCTTCTACGTTTGTCGACTGTTTTTACTATAAGTACCTCTCTTCTCTTTCATCCTAAATTCTCTCCTCTATAATAAACAATATGATGAAAGGAAATGAAATCCCAGTAATAAAAAAAAAAAATAATAATAATAACAGCTTTGGAAGAATGCCTCAAAAAAATTTATTTATATGAAACAATATAATAAAAGATAATTAATTTGAAACAAAATGAAAGTGAAATAACCCATTCTAACCCGCTTCTCTATTGTATATTTCTACTTTTTTCTCCGACATTCCGTCTCATTTCGTTTCCCAAACACTCTTCCTCACGCCCTCTCTCTGTAATTAAACTTCTATTAACACTTCAAAACCGTTCCACTTTACTCACAATCTTTCTCCTTACTCTAATCTCTCTCTTTAATCCCTTCATCACTATTTCTCCTCCCTTTCCCGTTCCCCACTTCACTCATTCCACTCTCTCCCCCCTCTGTTCTAATCTTTACTACACTTTCTCTCCTTTCTCTCTCACACTCTCTTTCTCCTAGTTCCATCTCTGTTTAGTTCCACTCTTATCATCCCCTCAAAATGCAACTTCACGATTCGCGATTTTCCGGAGCCGTATCCGGAACATTTCATCGATTCATCCGTTCTTTTATGCTTCAATCCCCTGTTTCCTATACTTCCGCTTTCTCTTGTTAATCTGCCAGTCATTTTCTACTATCATTCACTACAATATAACTAACACCAAAAATTAAGGCGCTTGGCGAATGACTGATATTAATTCTCAGCTCTCTCTGGGCAGTCGGGGAGCTGTCTGCGATAGAACATAGAAACAAGAGCGATCCCAGCTATACTAATTCGCTTTAGGGTTGTGTGGTAGAGAGGACCAAGAGTCCTAACTCCGCCCTTAATAAAGGCAATCAATCAATCAATCGCTCTCGAAGACAGCTTCAGACTGTCCTGACAGAGCTGAGCATAGATAACAGTCATTCACCAACCGCCTACATTTTTGGCACCAACTATACCCTAAACTAACTACTCTTAAAAGTAGTATTGCGAGGAGTATTAGGCCTATAGTAGGTTATAGAGGAGTAGTAAGAGTAGTATTATAAGGCAATTATATACCTGAAATTTGCCATGAATTCAATTGATTATCAAAGTGTTTTTCGAATTCAATGATTGATTTCAATTTTCCGCCATGATCATGAAGTTGTCGTATTTTATAAATAGTTGTATCATGCATTGTCGCACAATCCAAAATCCCTGAATCCCTATCTCAGTGCCAGCATCCATTCATTTCTTGCATGACACTGTTTTTTTTCAAATTCTAAATTTCTCAGATGCTCAAGGATTAGTTATGTTTATGTATTTGATACTTAATATTTATTTATTTATGTATTTATCCATTTACAGAAAATAATGAACTAATTGGCTAAAAACACAGACTAACATCCAGAACGTCTTTATACCAAATTTAAAAAAATAATAAGTTCGAAACTAGGTTATCTTTTTCGCAGAATAAGTTAACTTTCACAAGAATTTATAGTCGAGGAGAAACACAATATTATACAAATTTGGAATATAGAGAAATAGGATGTATCAAATTAGATTACATAAACTCATATTCGATCAATTCTAGGGAAAAGCTTAATAAATTTATCTGATATTGGGCAAAATGAAATCTGGGTGGGAGAGACAAAAATATGACGTAGTTCAGTTTGAAACTTCTAGTACCGTGCGCCGTACCGAAAAGTATCATATTCATGTTGTTGATCTGAACCACATCGTTTTCTAACTTTTCAACACTTTTCTAGTTCCCTTAAATCGGAATAACCTTCTTGTAACCTTGATGAAAATCTACCGTTATCAGGATCAGATCCATTTCCCCACATATATAGTCTGTCCAAGCAAAGAAGACCCTCTGGCAAGATGAAAAAATGACTCCAGCTCGGTTAATATTGATTGAAAAACATATTGATTTGGTCTCAAATTGTAGATAAGAATGTTGCCCACGATTGAGACCGAATCAATAATTCTTGAACCAATATTGACCGAGTTGGAGTCATTTTCTCATCTTGCCAGAGGATCTTCTTTGCTTGGACAGACTATACCAAGTCCAAAATGAAAAGTTCACTATAATCTACTCACTCTTATTAAATAACCCAACCCAAACTTATCCCACAATTGGAAGGCTTCTCAAAGCAATGACTTGTTCGCGCAGAAAACAGACAAGAAAATTGCAGAAATTCCGCCGCAAAAATTTTGCCGCTGCACCACAATTTGTCGACGCGATTACTGTGTTAAGAGAAAACGCTGATGTCAGCAATACGCTCGAACAAGCGGCAAAGAATTGTCTGAGTCTCTGGTCTATCAATTTAGCTATTTCACGTACGAGGCCCCGGATTGGGAAGCTCATAGGGGAGCTCGAAACTTTATTCTTGCTCTCCACCAGTTGGCGAGCTCCATCAACTGCAAAACCTAGACCGACTTCTGCTTATTCGGTCTACTTATTCTACTTCTCGTTTTTCTTCTTCTTTTTCTTTTTCTTCTTCTTCTTCTTCTTCTTCTTCTTCTTCTTTTTCTACAACTAGTTCTTTCATTATATCTTCTTTTCCTCTACAATTGAAAGAGAATTCAGAACTTTTTTATTTATATAATATATCCTCCTCCTCCTCATCCTCCTCCTCCTTCTACTCCTCCTCATCCTCCTCCTCCTCCTCCTCCTCCGCCTCCTCCTCCTCCTCCTCCTCCTCCTCCTCCTTCCTCCTTCTTCTTCTTCTTCTTCTTCTTCTTCTTCTTCTTCTTCTTCTTCTTCTTCTTCTTCTTCTTCTTCTTCTTCTTCTTCTTCTTCTTCTTCTTCTTCTTCTTCTTCTTCTTCTTCTTCTTCTTCTTCTTCTTCTTCTTCTTCTTCTTCTTCTTCTTCTTCTTCTTCTTCTTCTTCTTCTTCTTCTGCTATCATCAGAGATTAGGAGCACTATTTTATTTCTCGATCTACTCATTGGTATTGAAGGATTTTCTATAATCCATTCACGAACTGAAATTTTGCTTCTTCTCCCTTCCAGTTCCTTCTTCAACTCCATTTTCAAAACTTATAAAAAAAATAGTTGACATCTAACGAATGAACGGTTTTACTGTATAATTTAAACAGATCTGGAAGCATATTGGAAGCTTGACACAATAAGCTTAGGTTTTTGAGCTTTTGAATTGTCAAAACTCATTTTAAATTGTCTGTATAGACTTTTCGATTTTGAATAAACTTATTTGATGAAAATGTACACCTTGTGAAAACAATAGAAACTTAATATCGAAAAACTTGTTCGATGAAAAATGGAGTCTTGTGGAAATAAATAATCAACACATGAATAATGTTTATCGGTCACACACAGGTGTCCACATCAAACTAATGTACCGTGAAAAATCAATTCCAATATAACACCACCATATTTTCCACATTTCATTAGGAATCGAATGAAACATATTATCAACTTTGGAATAAATTCATCGAGCATTACTCCCTATGCTGAGTTTAGCAGCGCTTTTTGCAGTATGGGTTTGTGAAACGGCTGTACATGACTGGTCCTACCAAAACTGGCTCACTACTCTCTCTCTTACTCTCATTCCTTATCTCTCCCTCACATACTCACTCAAAAATTCACTCTCTCTCTCTTTCTCAATTTCACTCTCTCACTCTCACTAAGTCACTCTCTCTCATTCGTTTTGCATCTGATTTTAGAAAACACGAACCGGGAAAACACAACTGCTGCACTCTGACGGAAAGTTGCCTCAACTCACTGTTTTTGAGGCACCAAAACTCTCTGTTTTGCCTCATCGCACGAGGTGAATTTACTCAGGTGAGGTGCCTCATGAATTTGCTCCCACCTCAGCTAGTCTATCCAAGCAGAGAAGACATTCTGGCAAGATGGGAAAATTACCACAGCTCGATCAATAATGTTTCGAAAATTATGAATTTGGTCTTAGATTGTAGGAAACATTCTGCTCTACAAGTTGATACCAAATTTATAACTTTTGAACCAATATTGACCGAGTTGGAGTTATTTACCCATCTTGCCGGAATGTCTTCCTTGCTTGGGCAAACTATAACTGTGAAGCAGGTTTCCTATAAATCCATTACTTGTGCAAACACACTGTGAGAATCGAGCTTACTGGTATAGTCTGTCCAATTAAAGAAGACATTCTGGCAAGATGGGAAAACGACTCCAGATAGGTCAAAATTGGTTAAAAATCATAAATTTGGTTTCAATTTGTACAAAAATATGTTTCCTGTAATATGAAACCAAATTTATAAATGTTGAACTAATATTAAACGAGCTGGAGTCATTTTTCCATCTTGCCAGAATGTCTTCTTTGCTTGGACAGATTATAACATCGGTTGTCGAATCTAGTTTGGATTGCAAATGAATAAATTTGGCTGGCATCTATAGGTTCATTGAGTTGAAAGTTGATTTCAGCATCATTTGCAATGATATATGGGCTTCAGGAGTAGGAATTAGTAATGAAGTTGTGGATATAAACATAATTTTCATTCCAAGCTCAAGAACTTTCAATTCGAATTTTTAAATAATAGTTGACAGATTGAGGCTAATTTTCTAATAAGAAGACATCAATAATGTTTTTGAGGAAGGTTTTGAGGTTCTGTAGTATTTAATGCTCTGTTAAATTGAGAAATTTTATATTATTTATAATAATAATGATATTCGTGTAATCTGGCTGGCTCAGGTCTGGTGTCAGAGTTCTCAGGTCGCTCCTGATCAATTTCAGGGCCTCTAAATAATGATAATTTTTTACACTATTTAGGCTTATTCACTCTGAATTGGAAAAAATTGTAACCGATTTTGTATCTTTAGTGTTAAATTTTTTTTCCTATTCTATATAATGTTAAATAATACCATCAAGTATTACAGATCAACATTCAAATATAAAACTCTATTTATTAGTTATTTTGATATCGTATTCCATTTGAATAGGAATAATTATTGATCATTCTCTATAGCCAGAGATAGAAAAGAGGAAAAGAGTTTGTGTAAGTCATTTACATCGACATGAATATTAAAGTGAAAGAGATTAATAAAAGATAAGGAGGAGGAAAACTTGATTTGAATTACCTCGCTTTTCTACTGGTATTTTTAAATTTATAGATGACTGAATAAGCAAATATTAATAGGAATGTAAAATTATGAATGGATTTCAATATGATTTTTACAGAGTGGAAATAATTATGTCTTAATGTTTCTTGAAATTGAAATAAATCATTTCTGGTTGATTGTGTGTGAAACGAGTTGAGTTTGATTCAAAAGAATTCAGAAACATGCTTAGATTGAAAGGTTGTCTTGAAATCATGTAATTTCTCCCTCATTCAGACGAGATAATATCTATCCAAAACCTTCACATAAATTATTGAAAAACAATCAACTAAAAATCCATCAAAACTGTTCGATTCTTCGCTTCAGTGACCCAACCGATCAATTCTGTCTGCATAATAAACGTGTCAAAAATATGAAAACGTTTCTCTGAAAGAATTCGAACAATGGAAATCTTATCGCCAAACCAGTAAACGACGAAGTATAGTCTGTCCAAGCAAAGAAGGCATTCCGGCAAGATGGGAAAATGACTCCAGCTCGGTAAATATTGGTTCAAAAGTTATAAATTTGGTCTCGAATTGTACAAAACATTCTGCTCTACAATTTGAGACTAAATTTATAATTTTTGAACAAATATTGACCGAGCTGGAGTCATACTCCTATCTAGTCAGAATGTCTTCTTGCTTGGACAGACTTTATTAACACATGGAACGCTAGAAGCCAATCGGATTAATTGAGAAGAGAGAGGGAACTGTCGAGTGGTGGGCGAAAGGAGGCACAAAGAGGGGGAGGAGGAGAAAGGAGGAGGAAGAGGGAGAAAGTTTGGATGGAAGGGTAAAGGGGGAAGTAAAAGATGGAAAACGTTGGAAAGGATGTAGTTGGAAAGAAAAAAGGGGAAATTAAGGATAAATGGGGAGGAGAAAAGTAAGGAGAGTAGAGACGGAGATAAAGAGGGAAAACGTTGAAAAAAAAATGGAAACGGAAGGAGAAGAGGAGGTGTGATGAAGGAGAAGTGAGGAGAGACTAGAAGGAAATAAAGAGAAGAAGTTGGAAAGAATCGAGAAAGAGAGGGGAGTCAGAGAAGGGAGAGAAAACGTTTGGAAAGAATGGAAAAGGAGAGGATTGGAGAGGGAAATACGGAGATGAGAGAAGTGTAATAAGAGAATAAACGTTAGAAAAACTCGAGAAGAGAGAGAAAGTAAAGGAGGGAGTAAGGAAGGAAGAGAAGGAGAAGTAGAGGGAAAACGTTAGAAAGAATAGAGAAGGGAAGGAAAATAGCGGAACTAAGAGGAAAAGGGAGTGAGAAAAAGAGGGAAAACGTTGCGAAGAATGGAGAAGGGAAGGAGAAATAAGGAAGTGGAGGGAGAAGGAAGGAAGAGGAAAATATAGAACGTTGAAAAGGGAAGGATAAGAAAGGGAGTAATGGAAAAGGGAGAGGAAAAGAGGAAAAACGTTGAGAAGAATGGAGAAGGGGAGGGGGCAAAATAAAGTTAAGGGAGAAAAAGAAGTAAGGAAGAAAAGAAAGGATGAAAAAGAAAAAAACTTGTGAAGAATGGAGAAGAAAGACAGAGAGAGAGAGAGAGAGAGAGAGGGATTAAAGTGGAGATGGAGGAAAGAAGAAAAGGAGAAGGAGAAGGAGAACGTTAAAAAAAATAGAGATTGGGGTGTGGGGGGAAGAGAAGGAAACGATAAAAAAGAAAGGAAAGATAAATAAAGAAGTAAGGGAAAAGGGAAGGAGAAAAAATGAAAACGTTGTGAAGAATGGAGAAGAAAGAGAGAGAGTGAGGGAGTGAAGTGGAAATGAAGGAAAGAAGAGAAGGAGAAGAAGAAGGAGAACGTTAAAAAGAATAGAGAAGAGGGTATGGGGGGAAGAGAAGGGAACTTGTTGAGGCTAAAGAAAGGAATGTGAAAGGGATGGGTAGCGTAGCCCATACCAATAGAGAGAATTAAATTGAATATTGACTTTATTTAAGCGACGATTCTATTCAGCCCTCAGACTGACACACAAATCAACGGATTCAATATTCTTTTCCCATCAGGATTTGTCTCATTCTATGGACCTTTCTACTCCCAATATCGGGAATGATTGAGGCTTTCTGTTTGTTGAATGTAAGTTATTTATTCCACTGGTCGAGTAACATTTATTGGAAAGAATGGGCTTATTGAATTGAGTTTGAGAATAAATTTAACTGAATCATATTTTTATTCATCCATTTTTGTATTTTTCAACAGAGAAATGTGTGTTTTTTGTTTTCAACAAAAAAGAAAATGAAAGAACCAAGATGTTGTCTCAAATCCACTTTATTTTTAAAACAATTAAAAATTGGAAATTAAACAGAAACATGTTTTCATTTTACAGTTTAACAGCTAAGGATGTGTGAGTACTACACATGAAAACATGTTACTGTTTAATTTCTAATTTTCAATTGTTTTAGAAATAAAGTGGAATTGAGACAACATTTTAGTTCTTCCATTATGGAAAAATTCCACTTCACCAATATTCAATCAACAAATTTTATTAAAAAACAAAATGTTGGGAATAGCTTGCATAAGAATATTAAGGTATTCTCTATGACGCATTAAATTAAACTGAATTCTAATAGTTTTCAATAGCTTCTGTATGAATTCAGCAGCATGTATCAGATAGGGAATACGGAAGTTACATAAATTGAAGAAGGACATCACAAAAGCAACTTCCAAACAATTTTAATAATGGCAATAGACAAAACTAACATAATTAATTACAAGGGAAGCTCTAATTATATATTGCCTAGTTCTCATTTCCATGAACAGTGTTTATTCACTAAAATGAATTAAATTAATAAATAATAGATTAATAAATTAAATTAAATTAATTGATTAATATACTTTAACAGTGTGTTATGGACACACTCGAGATTATTCAAATAAAACATCTCAACATCTAAGGTTCATAAATATACTGATTATATTGACAGGACTAGGATTTAGAAGGGAAGGATATCTAAAACAACAACACAATTATTGGACTACATAAAGTACACAAACGTGAGTGTGCAGGCGCGTGAGTGAGTGTCGTCATGCAACCAAAGTCTAGCTTTAATTCATGTCGTCACGGTAAGTCACGGAATACAACTTGCGTGACAGTGTTCTCTCTTATCCGACATCAGTTTATTCCGCTATGTAAATAATTCTTTCGGCTTAGTTTAGCTGATAAATCGCCAAGTAATGAGCTAATTGCCTCTAATTGACATGATAACAAGTATAATTCACATGCCTTTCGATACGGGGGTGCCGGGCCGCTTTTTTATTGCTCAGTGGAGTTGGATTTAATTTCCAACGATATCGAGAGTTGGGGGTGAGATAGTGATTTTGCTTGAAAAAAATGAATTTATTTATCCATTCAATACACAAATCATACATGGAAGGGCACAAGGATATGAAATACCATAAATTGCCCTCACATGAAAGGATAACATGAGCATCAGTTGACCCAGCAAGCACAACAAGACAGATTTTCAAGATTTTTCAAATTTCCCAGATTTTCAAAATGAATTATTGGTTATCTATCATAATATCTAATATTGACAGAATAAGTTTTGTCCATAGGTTGTTGAGTAGTGTAGGAGGTGATATTGTTGTAGTTATCCATAATTATAAATAATGATAAAATCTTGTCTTTTCATTCAATTTGTCTACAGGGTTTGTGGTTGATTGGTGGAGTGAACATCACTATCCAAGCTTCGCCGCTTCGTCATAATAATGAAGAATTCATTTCATTCTGACAGTACAATCCGAAATATTCGAAAATGTGCATATGATCTTCTCATCTTACTCGTTTCGTTAATTAATGTTTTTTTAAAAGTTTGATAGCGTCAAATATTCACAAAGGATATCATTATATAGTGATAGTAGATAAGTAACAAATGAACATAAACTCTATATTTGAAATATTAATTTCATTTACCGAAATTTTGAAAAAATACGTTTTGGACTTCATTGTCTGTGTTTCAATCCAATATGTTCATTGTAATTTTCAAATTTATTATTGAATAAATAAACTACAATCGAACAGCTGACTGTAACTCCAGTAGTTTTGCACTGTTTGTTTGTATTCTGCAACAGTTATAGTCTGTCCAAGCAAAGAAGAAATTCTGGGCAAGATGGGAAAATGATTTCGGTCTGGTCAATATTGGTTTTAAAAATTATATGGTTTCATATTGTAGATATAAGAATGTTTCCTATAATTTGAGACCATATTAATGATTTTTGAACCAATATTGATCGAGATGAAGTTGTTTACCTAAATTGCCAGAATGTCTTCTCTAATTGGACAGACTATAGCTTGGTCATTCCCTCTCTTTTTATCCAAAGTTCAGAAACCCAGCAGACAAAGTGAAATAGGAAAGGACTGGAAACATTTTGTCGCTAGTAGATTAAAAAGCAGCACCGCCACGACAACAGATGAGATGGATTCAGGCCGCGCGGTGAATGATGATGATGTTGATGAAAGTGGAAATGGGAGAGAGAAAGAGTGTGTGTGTGTGAGAGAGAGACAGAGAGAGAATAAGATACAATTTGAGACACACTCGAAGTCAGTTTCTATCTCTTTCATTTGCAGTACTTCTTCACTTTACCCTATGGCAGTCTTTTTCTACTTGTAGGACAAGTAATTTTCCAGCTTTCCATTTGCGTGGACTTCTTTTTCTTATCGTTCTTTTCCTTGCCTTTCTGATTCTATTTCTTCTCCTTCTTGTTCTTATTCTTCGTCTTATTCTCCTTTTCCTCATTCTATTTCGGTTTCTGTTTCTAATTTGTTCTCTTCTTCTTCTTTTTTTCTTTTCATGATTCTTTTCTTCTTCCTTATTTTCTTCTTCTTCTTTTTTTTCCTCCACATGATGCTTTTCTTCTTCTTCTTATTATTTTTTTCCTCCTCATGATGCTTCTCTTCTTCTTTTTCTTCTTCTTCTTCTTCTTTTTCCTCTTCTCTTTTTCGTCCTCATGATTCTTTCCTCTATCTTCTTCTTCTTCTCTTTTTTTTCACATGATTCTTTCCCTCTTCCTTATTTCCTTCTTCTTCTAATTTTTTCCTCCACATGGTGCTTTTCTTCGTCTTCTTCTTCTTCCTCTTCTCGTTTTCGTCCTCATGATTCTCTTCTCTATCTTCTTCTTCTTTTTCTTTTTCTTCTACTTCTTCTTTTTCTTTTTCTTCTACTTCTTCTTCTTCTTCTTCTTCTTCTTCTTCTTCTTCTTCTTCTTCTTCTTCTTCTTCTTCTTCTTCTTCTTCTTCTTCTTCTTCTTCTTCTTCTTCTTCTTCTTCTTCTTCTTCTTCTCATTCTTCTCATTCTTCCCTCCTTCCTTATTTTTTTCTTCTTCTTTTTTTTCCTTCTCATGATGCTTTTCTTCTTCTTCTTCTTTTTTCGTCCTCATGATTCTTTTCTCCATCTTATTCTTCTTCTTCTTCTTCTTCTTCTTCCTCTTCTCTTCATCCTAAGCAATGCGCTCAGTACTATCCTCAATCATCCACTTGTACCGTTCAAAAGTTTACATTTAATTCTACTTTTCGAATTGTGAGTCCTACTTCTACATTATAATGGGACGACAGTAATTCTTGTACTTTCTCCTCCTCCTCCACCTCCTCCTCCTCCTCCTCCTCCTTCTCCTCCTCTTCCTCCTCCTCCTCCTCCTACTTTCACTCCTTACCATCTTCGTTCCATTACTGCTCTTCCACCTCCTCATCCTATTACTCCTCACCCTCTCTTTCGCTTTCTCTTCTTTTTCTCTCTCCACAAACCAATTTTCCAACAAATGTTATGTTTCTGTCTGTCCCAGGGCTTTTATAACTTGACAAAGAGACAGACTCCCTTAGCTATCTATGTAGTCGTCTGCTCCTCGGACAGAAGAGATGTAAAAATAACCTAACGCAATTTCAATATACTTCAATTTGTGAATTTAATTTGCAGCAAAGTTGAAAGTTGAAAGTGTAGCTTTCAACCTCCCACTGTCTGCCAACTTTTGTTACCTTTGTCGAGAGACGGTTTTTGGTTTTTTACTCATTTTTCAAAAAAAGAGTGTGTTCTCTATTCTGAACTTTGTTATTATGTATTGTCATTTTCTTAATGAGGTGTTAGTCTGTTCTCATATTAAATCTGGAGGGATAAATTATCTGATAATTTGACTATAAGTAAGTTGGAAGACCTCATTAGGACTACTACATACTGATTAATTACTCAAAAAACAGGGAATTTAATAATGTATAATGATTTCATAAGTATTCAAGGCTATTAGGCCTAGGCCCTTTAGAGGGCTGTTGCGCCATTGACAAACAAACATGTATTCAATAGTTACTGTATTTGGGCACTGCAATTCACCATCATTGAAACTCAGACAAAAAGTTGCTTGATAATAATATTATCATTCATATCATAACTAATCCTTTCAAGACAGGAGTAATTCAAAATGTGGTTATGAATCTTATGATTACTATTAATTGCAGTATTTTAATTATGTTTCTCATTATCATCATCATCATCGAATTTTTCTTGTATTCTCCAGAAATATTTCACACAAAATAGAAAATATGGAAAAATTCTTATGACTTTTAATAGTGGGGAGACTTATACGGGTAGTTCCACCTCGCCAATATGTACTTGACCAAATACTGGTCACCCATCCAAGAGCAGTCCACAGTGTTCGTGACTTAACATCACGTTCACCGATAGATCACCCTCACCGAGAGACCAATACCCAGAACAATAGAAAATAATCGTAATCTATCTAATCAATGTATTGCTTCGATAATACATTTTGTTTGTGAAAATCTTCTCGGCATTTCCAAATCACAGGCTAATAGCAGTTTTCCTCTGGAATTCTTGCAAACAAGACTTTTCCAACCCTTTTTTCAAATCACGAAAAAGTCTCAACTTGAAGAATTCGGAAATTGGTTGCGCGACAAGAAAGAAAATAAAGAAGGAAGTAAATCGCAAAGAAGACGCAGGTGTTTACACGAATGTCAACAATCTATTCTCCCTTCTCTTCTCCTTCTTCTTCTTTATTTTCTTCTTCTTCCTCCTTTTTTACGTATGAAAATCCTTCGCGATTTGTTTCCATCCGGGGGTAGAAAAAACTTTCTACAGTCGAAATTCTGTCACGTCGTTCGTTCGTTCGTTTTCCGTTCTTCGTGAAATTCCTTTCTTCTTCTCTACGTGCGTTAGTGCTTTTTAGAACAACGAATGAGGTGTAGATAGTGGGGGGGGGGAGAGAGGAAAAGGGAGTCAAAATAGAAATTTCACGTAGGGCTATCTCTTTTCCGAAACAATAAAAAAAATCCGGTCGTACGGTTCCGTTTTCGAACACCTGTACTCTTTTCTCCTCTCCTCCTCCTCCTCCTTCTCCTACTCATCCTCCTCCAAACAGTTTGAAACATTTTCCGCCCTCCAAATCTTCACGGACTTGTAAGAACGTTATTAAATATATTATTATGTTCTTTCGCCGCCTCTTTACAATTTCCTTCCTTCCATAATTCACTCCGTTTCTCATTCGATACGGCAATAATAGCCTCCTACCTCTTACACCAGGCGCATCTAAATTGCCACTGAGCCCCCTACCAGGAGGAGCTTTCTACCTCCTACCAGGCTGCCTACCTCTCAAGTAGTGGAGCTCCAAACAATAAAAATTCAGCCATACATTTTGCTACAACCACTCTTATAGAAAAAGATCTTTAGTCTCAGCATGCAATTCATTATAGAAATAAAGAATCCTACCAGGAGCTAGTTTTATACCTCCTACCAGGCGTTTATCAAGTGGAGATTCACAGAAGGAAATAAAAATTCAGCCATGTATATCCCGTCCTCAGCCAATAACTCTAACATGGGTATAAGTTTAACACACGTTTGTTGAAATGGAGTCTGATAGGAAAGGCTATTACATTGGATATCCATCTGAGCCTGCTATGATATTCATGAGTGGTTTTGTTTCAATTTCCACAGCTCTATATTGCAGGTCCATCTCTGTTCCTTATATCCATTTGAGTATCAATTTGGTTGTTTTATTATTTATCTTACGGTTTTTGGAATCTTTTGTGTAAACTATGATAATATTTTATTATGGAATTTCCAATTATTATAAATATCGAAGCTCTTTGTGTTGTAAAGACATTAACGCAAATCTCACCTCAGTCGGTGCTTAATAGTCTGTCCAAGCAGAGAAGACCCTCTGGCAAGATCGTCTTAACACACGTTTTGGTCAATATTTGTTCAAGAATCATAAATATGATCCTAATAGTAGATCAAATTGTTTCATACAATTTGAGATCAAATTGATAATTTTTAAACCAATATTGGCCGAGCTTGAGTCATTTTCCCATCTTGCCAGAGGGTCATCTTTGTTTGGACAGACTATAATCAAACCTTCTAAATTTTTCTTGTATAATATAATTGAAAATAGGATATATTAAAATGAAACTTTCCAGTACAAACTTTCACTTTCACATTACATTTTCTTATTATTTTGAAGGTTCTTCCTATAAGGTGACGTTTTATAAGATAATGTTGGTTCTATCAATTATGATTAAGATGAATTATTGAATAACTATAACCAATACCAACTGTAATACCAACTAGTAATAATACCCAAACATTGGATTCGAAATGGTGGAGAGCTTTTCTAGTAGTTTAGGGAATTCTATATTGATTGCAGACGAAAAAAGCAGTATTGAATTTGTCGTCTGCAATAATTTACATGGGATTTCCAATTCTATTCCAATCAAGCTCGGCCATCTTTTTTCGATGGTTTGGATTTAGTTGATCTTGCTATAACATCATTGTAGAAGACTAGAGGTACGCATACAATATTTTCAAAGTGAAATGCTTAATATCAAGTAAACTCAGTTGGATACTTGTTTATTATGATACAACAGTTGAAACAGAACTCTTTAATGAACAATTGAGTGACTCATTTTATCAAATGAAGCTTGACACAGTACTGTACAATCAATTTTCAAGTCTAGCATTGTCTATTATACAATTGCAATGCAATCACTGCACTCACTTGCTGCAGTATCGTACCCATCAACTCAATTACTCAATCAGTCACTCACCATCAATCCTCTCACTACAGCTCTATAACTCACTACTTCACACAATATCACTGCTACCTCACTCAGTCCATATCAATGTTTTAATCCTACTACTAACAGCCAAAGACTTAAACATTGTAACTTAGTCTATGTACGTATGTAGCATGTATACTTTATAGTTAGTTATGCTACAGTTAACTAACATAGGCCTACTAACTCACGCTCTCACACACATAGACACTTTCTCATTCAAAAATACGCACATTTTCTCTAAAAACCTCTTTAAAAGGTGGATTTTTAATACGCATTAGTGATACAGAGTCCAAAAATTGATACAGGAAGGAAGCTTGTTGATACAAAACATTTGCAATGCACATGGATTGACGTCATATTGGAGATAAGCTATTATTATTTATTTATTAACAAGATTGAAATACAGTAGGATTGAAACACAGACAAAATCAAAAACATCTCCTTTCCCAATTTTGGTTAAAATTTTCAAAATAGAGGTTACGTCCACACTTAAATCTCAAATTATACGCAAATTTCAACTTCTGAAGGTGAAAAAAACTATGAAACCGTAATTTAGAATTTGGAATGTTGTTACATAAATAAAAATAACCAAAACACGGATAATATTATTTAAAATATCAATTTTCACTTCAAATTTTGAAACCTAAAATAGATAGACTTCCATGAGAATTATCTTAATGATTAAACATTTTGAAAACTTAGTTTTGGACTCATTTTCTAAGTTCAATTAATGGTAAATAATAATAAAACGTGGAGTTACAGAGAGCCAAGAGTTATAACTTTCCTCGATTTTCTGCATTTTCAAATAAGCTACCCAAATTTGCAACCCCAAGTTGCAAGAGTTCTGCGTCAATGAACTTACTTTCCGTACGATTGCGTATGAATTGTGAAATAATATTCAATTATATAATATTTAATCTATAATTTTTTTTTAATATAATATAATATATTTAATATTATTAAATATTATTTAATATTTAATATATAATTGCTGCGTATGAAAAAATTTCCGAGTAAAGAGGCCTCTAAAAGGTCGAGTAAAGAGGTCATACGCATACACAGTAAGTCATATTTATCATTAACTCACTAATTCACACCAAAACTACTCACTCTTTCACTACTACACTTATACAATTATACATTCACATTCATACATTCTACACTCATTCCTAACACTCCTACTAACTCACTGACTCTCTCTCTCTCTTATTTTCTCTCACTTTCACTCTCTCTCTTTCTCACTCTCATACCAACTCCCGCTCACCAACCGTACCACACAAACCTTTTTCCACCTGCCATCAGCCTATTAGGTACATTTACACCGGAATAAAGCTTGACATTTGGTGAAAAGGCCTTTCCTATTCTGTATCTGCAGCTAGCATTGGACGGAAGCACTTTTCAAACAGCGAATACTAAGTGCCCTTTGACCGAAAGCCGGGCTTAACTATAAATATATTCACTGATGTACACAGCCTATGTACTGAAACATAGGGTTACAGAAACTGGGCTCTGTCAGTGAACACTATACAGGTATATAGGCGTACGATGTATATAGTATATATATTTATATAACTGTGCAGTTGGCTTCTACGATATCTACATAGTTATTCACAACAGTGCTCCTACAATAAAAATAGTTGCATAGTATATAACTGTACTTTGACGTCATATATATTACTCATTCATCTGGTCTCTGATAGTGAACAGGTATGTAAGTAAACTATATATAACTATGCTTTTTCGATATACTTAGTTATCTACTACTGTGTTCCGACAATAAACATATTTTCGCCATACTCGTATGTAATACACAACTTTCCTAGCTAGATTTGCGTTTGGAGAAAACCGTTGCCGTTTACAGGAGAATCAAAGATCAGCTGTTCTGAATGCGGGAATAATAATTTTGATGATTATTACAGCACTAGTTATCATCACGATGATAATTACAGCACTGAAAATCTAGCCCAGCTGTTTTTTCCGAACTCCGAATTATAAATAAACGAGTCAAACGAGCCGCCATGACAGTTCAGTGTGTGTGTTTGTGCTAGTGTTGTGTTGAGGTTATGTTGGCTTCAGTTAATGTTTTCAGTTGTTTGAGGTTTTAATAAATCCTTCTCAGTCTAGTATGACGAAAAAGAATGTACACAATTCGTGTGGAAAAGTTTACAAACTCATAATTATGTTCCAAACTCGCGTACCTCTCGTTTGGAGAACATAATTATTCGTTTGTAGAAACGCCTTTTCCACACTCATTATGTAATATACTATTATATAACTATGATTCTATGATAAATATAGTTATTCAACTAGGCTTTGACTGTGAAAAGGTATATAAGTGTGAGATATATCGTTATATAACTATGCTTTTACGATATAATATAGTTAGTATCCATTACTATGCTCACTGCTCTGACAAAACAGTATATATATGCCTAGTAGTCTGGTCGAGCAAAGAAGACATATTGGCAAGATGGGAGAATGACTCCAGCTCAGTCAATATTGGTTCAAAAATTATAAATTTGGTCTCGAATTGTGGAAAACATTCTGCTCTACAATTTCAGAATAAATTTATAATTTTTGTACTAATAGTGACGGAGCTGGAGTCATTTCCCATCTTGCCAGAATGTCTTCTTTGCTCGACCAGACTATATTATTCCTTATAAAACTGTGCTTTGACTCTATATAATCTATAATATAATATTATATGATACACAACTGTGTTCTGATAAGAAAACATAGCTTTATAACCGTGTTCTGATGACATATAGTTATTGAACTGTGTTTTGACGGTATGTATACTCTTGTCTAAATGAATTTATTGAATTTATTCAACTTATTTGTGCTTGGACGATATGTATACTTTATCCATAGTTATTCAACAGTGCTTTGACAATATACAGTAATCTCTATTCAGATACTCTGTACATACAGTCACAGTACAGTATAATACACACAGTTTCTGACCGTATGTGTATATAGGCCCACTGACTGCAATGCAGTTCATTCTGGTTTCTGGGCTACTGCATGCAGTCCAACTGTCAAAGCGCCTCAGACCGAGCAAATGTATCCTGATTTATTTTTTATAAAACTCGCCAGAGCGCTCTGCTCTCAGCGTCAGCTTCCTGTAACTCTTGAACCCTGTATGTCACTGATACTATCGCTCACTTTATTCTGTCAATTTGCGATACTCGATGTTTGCTTCGATACTCGACTATTTGTAAGTCGACTTCACTGCAATCACAATTTATTTACGAGGTTCTGTTTTTTGTCACTGGCGGCTCGTGCCCACGATACAGGTGAAATGCTCTTCTGTAAAAGATGAGGGCACTTCACCTGTTCCGTGGGTACGAGACGCCAGTGGTTTTTGTAGAGGTGGAGTTAGTTGTGTGAGTGTAACTGACGCTAAAAAGTTAAGCGGTTTTGTCTGCTCCAACAGCTGATGTTGTCAATTAACCTATTCCTGGATGTTTTTAAAATCAAAAGGGACAATTTATGCTTTACATGAAATGTTATCGATTACAGAGCGCTGATTTTATATTTGCATTTTGTGTCAGAATCAATTCGGCAATTACTGCCGAGTGTTTTTATTTCTATAGTTATTTCTGTATTATGTTTTCAACTGTGAAAGTAACTACAGAAGAGCGCCTATTATCTGAACGCCGATTAACTATCAAAATTATATAATAATATAATTATCAAAATTAATTTATTAAGCGTAGTGTTAAATTTAAAACCAGCGTTTACGACGTGATCGTAGCGCGGCGAGGCGATGTGCTGTAATCATTCGATTGTATAGTAACTGTCCTGTAGTTGGTTTGTATTGTGTCAGGATTGAGATTTAAAATCAGATTTGTATTGTGGAGATCACTGCCGAATGTTTTTATTTCTGTAATTATTATTTTTGTGGTATGATAACAATTGTGAAAGTAGCTGAGTTCTCATCGATCTCATTATTTTTATTCAATTTATCTTGTCTGGTTTAATCCATAATTTCATCCCAAAACCTCCAGAATGTCATATACTTCCTGTACTCTCTAACTTATGCATTCTTGCATTGACTGTCCACATGGGATAACCTGAAACAAACCCAGTACACTGTGATGATATAGTCTGGTTGAGCAAAGAAGACATTCTGGCAAGATAGAAAAACGTCTCCAGCTCGGACAATATCAGTTCAAATACTATACATTTAGCCTACAATTGTGGAGAAGAATTTTTTCTACAATTTAAGACGAAATTTATTATTTTTGAACCAAAATTGATTGATCTAGAGTCATTGTCCCATCTCGCCAGAATGTCTCCATTGCTCGGTCAGACACAGATGCATAGTGTATTGGGTTTGTGTCATCATATGTGAACTATCAATGCAAGAGCTGGCTTCCAGTGGAGGAAGAACACATATTATGTGATCCTACATCCTGATCACAGAACACAGATAACCAACGTTATTCAGCGTCACAGATAACGCTGTTTAACCGGACGATAACGTTATTTAGCACAAAGCAAAGCGAGAGCGGCAGAATTTTCCAAGCGGGGTGCCTGGGGTTGTACTATTGATTTTCCACGTTATCGCATGTGTTCACAACTAATTAACTCTGTTAAACTTTCGCCCCTCTCTGCATGGGGAGTCTCGAACTTGGGGAATCCGGACAGTGCGATATTATTGCGGGAATCTTCAACATTCTTCGCAATAATGATGGAATTTGTCCATGTATTCGAGTTATGATAGAGGGGATGGTTGCATTTCGATTCCATAATAAATATGTTGTATGTAATTACGTCTTCGATATTATTTGCAATAATGATGGGATTTATTCATCTAGTCGAGTTATGGTAGAGGGGTTGTTGTGTTCCGATTCCATTCAGGGTTATGCCAGAAAGGATTGGAATATTATAAAGTTTCTATTTTGTTTTGCTAAGGGGGAGGATGGTTAATTGAAACCAATTGACTGACATACCGATCAGATCTAACATTACAGATTTGTGAGAGGGTTTGATAGTTAAATTTTTATAGAGGTTGTTCAACTTCAAAGCTAATTGTTTTCCCTTCGATAAGGTTGATGTTATAATTGAAATTGTTCTTTAATTAGTTATTCAATTGTTCATAGATTATGGGTAATGGATATTAGTTATTACTCATTATAAGTGTTCACCACAATACCATTATATCGCTATTAAGTGTCCTGTCACTTAAAATACAAAACTTAAATAATTGTACTCATTCTCTAGTAGTAGCAGCTTCTTAAAATATCTTGATAAGATTGGAATTTATCATCCAAGCTTTTTTACAAATTCAAAGTCATCATCTGAATATAAGATTTTCTGAAGAAGATCTGAAACAAATTATTTGAGCCTTCTCTGTTTCAACTTCACTACCTAGAATAAATACCTATTATTATTATAATACCTATTATAACTATTATTACCTATACCTATTATTATAATACCAGTTTAAAATTCCTATTATTAGATAATGCTAGTTCAAAAGTTGTATAGAAACCCTGTGGAATACTTATGTTCAACAAGTAAAGTCTGTCCAAGCAAAGTAGACATTCTGGAAAGATTGGGAAATGACTCCAGCTCGGTCAATATTGTTCCAAAAATTATACATTCGATATAAAATTGTAGGAAGCATTCTGCTCTATATTGAGGACAAATATATATAATTATTTCATCAATATTGACCGAGCTGGAGTCATTTTCCCATCTTCCCAGAATGTCTTCTTTGCTTGCACAGAATATAATCCAATAGTTGATTACTTGTTCAATGGAAGCCGTTGTCCAAAAATACTGGAATGATTCAACTGTTGAAAGCCTCATAATCCTTTTCTATCACAGTCTATTTTTCTCCAACAACACCAATATAAATAACACATGTAATGTTCAACTGCTAATCTCTATGGAAATTAGTTTCTAGCTGTTTCTGTAGAGAAATCCTTTTTATCACAATGAACCCTAACTGCTGGGGGAAGTTCCTAATCACTTTCTCAGACATGCGGAGACATCGAGAAAGTTATAACGATGCGTGTAAGTAGGGAATAAAGTGAGATTATTGGTGACTCTTGTGAGAGAGAATAGGCTATGGACGATAAAGATAGAGAAGTAAAAGAGAAAATAGTAAAGTGAGAGAGTCTAAAGATAGATTGGAAGCACTGGCGGCTCGTGCCCACAAAACAAGTGAAGTGCTGTGCAGTAAAAGATACGGGCACCTCACCTGTTTCGTGGGTACGAGCCGCCAGTGATTAGAGGTGAGGAAGAGATGAAATAACAGACATTGCACAATGGCAAGCGAGTGGAAGGGAAAATAAAGAGAGATTGAGAGCGAGAAAAAGTAAGTGAGAGTAAGGGAAATGGAGAGATGAATGAAGATGATTATAGAGAGAAGATAGCAGAACTGAGAAACAAGATATATTATTATATTTAAACATCTCAAGTTGCCAGGTCTGACAAGACCTATGGCAAACACTGGTTAATCAGAAACGAAGCAGAACTATATTGCTTGTTATATTTGAATACTAAGCAATTTGGCTGAAGAAGAAATTTGGCCTCGTAACCTCAAATTTTGGACTATATTTTAATGAAAATTGTGTTTTGAAATACCTGTTCTTTCAACCGATGTGTGTTTTTCCAATACATAAATAAATAAATAAATTACGGATGAAATTCAAACATGTATTCAAGTTACAAAGATTAAAAGTATAATTCACAGAGTGAGTAACCGATATACAAAGTTTTATGCTTATCATATCGATAGACAAAATAAAATAAAATGATACATAACAAAGAAAAGAAATGAAAATAGAGTAAGGAAAAAAGAAAAAAGAGGAATGGAAATGATCATAAGTCGATAATGAAGATAAAGAGCAAGTCTGAAAACGTAGAAAGAGACAATAAAAAAAAGTGATAAAAATAATAAGAAAGGGGGGTTGAGATTCAGATTTAGATCCAATCACTTAATTCATGTAGATTACATACAGGAATGCAATAATTCCAATCCTAGGTTATGCTATGAGAATAAAAGTAAATGAAAATTACACTAATGAAGAGGGTGAGAGTGAGATAGAGGCCAAAAAAGAGGGGGAGAGGAAGAGTAAATTGGTTAAGGAAGAAGAGAGAAACTTGAAAAGTGAGAGTAAGTCGAGTGACAAAGAGAGATTATAGAGAAAAAGAAAGTTAAAAAGAAATCAAGAGACAAATGACACAGAGAGATAGAAAGAGTGTGTGTGTGTGAGAGAGAGAGAGAGATAGAGAGAGAGAGAGAGAGAGAGAGAGAGTGAGCAGATGAGAGGTTGAGAGGGATTGTAAAGGTGTGAGAGAGAAATACTATGAGAAAGAATGAAATGGAGAGTGTGAGAGGGTAACAAAGTAGTGAAAGAGGGTAAGAGAGTTGTGGGATATCAAGGAAGACTCATATAGTACATAGCGATCAAGAATCACAGTTCCCTCATAACGTTCGGGATATAAACGACGATATTATTGGTTTGTAAGTTGAGGGCTTCCTTGCCCATAACCCTTCCCGGACAAGACACGAAGCACGGGGGCTTACAAAGTCCCCCGTCTAAGTCCAAAAGTCACCAGGCATTATAACTGCATTAGGCAGCGCCGCTGTTATTGCCAATAGCGAGTGTTACTACAATGTAATTGCTGAGAATCGAATGAGTTCCTTGTTCCGAATAAGGGACCGTGTTCCATGTTCAATATAGTGGGATGACTTTGTTGGGTTCGAATGTTGGGTGATTTCACAAAAGGTGAGTTTCTGGAACGGATTGAAAGTTTGGTCGTATGTTGAAATGTGGATTTGATATAGTCTTTCCAAGCAGACAAGACATTCTGACAAGATGGGGAAATGACTCCAGCTCGGTCAATATTGATTCAAAAATTATAAATTTGGTCTCAAATAGTAGAAAACATTCTGATCTACAATTTGAAACGAAATCTATAATTTTTAAACCAATATTGACCAAGCTGGAGACATTTTCCAATCTTGCCAGAATGTCTTCTTTGCTTGTACCGACTATACTTAGTTCCTGGTGTTAGCCTATTTGAATTCAACCAGTCTGAATGAAAAGTTTAGATGATCACTTATTTTGAGTAGTGCAATAACCACGACAGTCAATCCAATCCAAAAATTCGATCAAAGAGACATGAAATAAGGAATAGTTGTTTCCATTCGATATAAACTTGAATCTTTAAAAGATGAATCTTGCCTGCTACTTAGAATAGGCTATTACTTTGACCAATATTTAGCAATATTTGGCAATATTAGCAAAGGACAATTTTATCCTTTGTTCTATTTAAGTATCGATAATTGAATATATTCAATTGATATATTAATATTTGAATTAATCATCATTACAGAATTTTTTTATATAGGAAAATGAGAAATACAATGCATTGATGAGAATGAAATTGAATTCAATTTTTTCAATCTTTCAATTTTTATTTTCTCAAACAAACATTTACAAATAATGGTCCCGCTAAGCCTTAAGATCAGAATTTGAAAAAATTTTCAATCCACCATACTGATCAATATTATGACAGTAAAGGTATAAAGGTATCAATCAGTAAATTAAGAATATACACAGAGATAAACTGCGAACTTCATCAGCATATTATCTTTCAGCGCAATTTTTGAGATACGTAGTTTCATAATAGCCCATCATAATACATCTGACATTATCCTGACAATCCTACGACATTATCCTATGACAATATCCTCATTAGAAATCAAAACATCAACATCCAAACTGACAATCACAAAATTCAAAATTATTCACAAAATCAGCATCTCATCTCCCCAACCACCCACTGACCACCCACTCATTCCAACCCATCGACTAGTCTATCCAAGCAAAGAAGACATTCTGGCAAGATGAGAAAATTACCCTAGCTCGGTCAATATTAGTTCGAAAATTATAAATTTAGTTCCAAATTGTAGAAAACATTCTGATCTACAATTTGAAACCAAATTCATAATCTTTGAACAAATATTGACCAATCTGGAGTCATTTTTCCATCTTGCCAGAATGTCTCCATTACTTGGACAGACTATACAACGCTTGTATACAGAACATTAACATAATTGAAATTCCGATCACTTAATTATTATTCCAAAATTATAATCCATCCCAAAAATCAACTCGTAAACAGATTTCTATCTGACAACAACAGATATCAATTTCAAAATTCAGATACGATAAATTAAACACGAAGTTCCCGAAGTGAATTTCATTTTGTTCATCTAACAGTGATCAATATTCCAAAATTATGTTTCGTATAACTCTGTTTCAGTAAATAATATCCGAAGATTTTGAACAGTTTATATTGGGTTCATCAGAGATCATTCCAAAATATTTATTCTGTCTCATTGAATTAGATACGAAGATTCCGAACGGTTTTACATCCAAAAATAACAAATCATAATGGAATGAATTAAACTTATATTGCTTAAAAGCTGAAAATGTGACCTGTGTGGCCACGGAAACTAGGTACTGTACCAAAAAAACAATGGAATATTATAGTCTGCTCAAGCAAAGAAGACCCTCTGGCAAGATGATAAAATGACTCCAGATCGGTTCAATATTGGTTCAAAAATTATTGATTTGGTGTTAAATTGTAGATTAGAATGTTTTTCACGATTGAGACCAAATCAATAATTTTATAATCAATATTAACCGAGCTGGAGTCATTTTCTTATCTTACCAGAGGGTCTTCTTTGCTTGGACAGACTATATCAGTGAGTTTTATTTCATTATGGAAAGATTCTATAACATCGACATCGAATAACGAATAATAATAAAGAATAACAAATAATAATAACGAATAACAGTCGAATAACAAATCAGTTTGAAGAACAAGCTAACATTTGAATTTTAAGCTTACATTTCGTATTGACGGGATGAAATTCAAACAGATTTCCATACAAAAATAACTCATTAATTCAAAATCATCTCCTATTTTGTATTATTTAGAAGCAATCGGTTCAAAAATCAACTATCAAAACAAACAATCTCTATTATCATGTTGCATTATTCCGATTCGAATACAATCAAGAATCTCTATTATAATGTTGCATTATTCCGATTGAAATACAATCAAGAATCAATATTATTGATGAGTAAACAACGTGGGGACTTATTGAATATCCGTATGCGTGATACAGGCCTAAATACTGTTGCATATTTATGCAACGGATTGTAGATTCAACTTGTAACGGATGTCCCAATTCCAATCTGATCTGCTGACGATGTATTGACATTATTGTTGATACAGTTTGCTTGGTAAAACAACCACTATTGAATATGGATTTTCAGCTTACAAGCAAACATCATTGTTTGATTTGCAGCTTGTATTATTTGATGGACAAATTTAGAGCTTTAGGAGAGTTCACTTCGGTATAGTTTGATCGCGCAAAGAAGACATTCTGACAAGATGGGAAATTGACTCCAGCTTGGTGAACATCGGTTCAAAAATGATACATTTGGTCTCAAATTGTAAAGCAGAATCTTTTATACAATTTGAGAGCAAATTAGTAATGTTTGAACCAATATTGACCGAGCTGGAGTCATTTTCCTACTTGACAGAATGTCTTTTTTGCTTGAACTGTTCATTGGATCGAATTTGGATGTTGAATTACATCAACTTGGCTGATAGGGAGTGATTTGGGAAGCTTTATTTGCTAACATAATACCGGTATATTGTTAAATTCATAGTATTATAAGTTCAATATAATGTAGGCTATTATAATAATACTGTCAATACTCGTATACTCTGTTCAAGCGAAGAAGACCCTCTGGCAAGATGAGAAAATGACTCCATCCAGGTCAATATTGGTTCAAAGATTATCAATTTGGACTCAATTTATGGAAAAAAATTCATATCTCAAATTGAAAAACAAATCACATATTTTTAACCAATATTGACCCAGCTGGAGTCATTCTCTCATCTTGCCAGAGGGTCTTCTTTGCTTGGACAGACTATAGAACAATATTCATAGAAGGAACGGATGTATTGTAAAAAGCTCCATACTCAATTGAGAAAAATCAATCCTATTCCAGTTTCAGTTAATTTGGCTATTCATTATTATTGTATTTCACTCACTTTGATCACTTTGAGAAATTTAAGATTTAAGATGTCCAGTCAATGACATTTTTGAAATCGCCATTTAGTTCTTATAAGGCTGGGAATAGTTGTAATAGCTTATATTAAATGGTTCTATGTCTTTTACAAGACACATATTAAAATAAATGAAATCATGTTCATCAGTGTATCGGTATTATATTTTCATCTCGTTTCACATTGGGTGGCTCGTTGGAGGAGTGATAAAGCGCCGGTCTGATAACCAGGTGGACCCTGGTTCAAATCCCAAGCGGAGAACAATTTTTGACCACAGCACAATCACATAGATACGACCACCCCGTCTTTCGGAGGAGACGATAAGCCGTCGGTCCCGACTATCTAAAAAGTATAGTCGTCATCTATCATCCATTTCATTACCCACGCACAAGCCTATGAGCTCATGTGGGCTTCACCCTCATAAACAAACAAACAAACATATTATTTTTTTATTTATTTTGTAGATGAATTACAATAAATGGTTAAAACACAGACAGCAAAGTCCAAAACGTCTTTTCACAAAATTTCGATACATAATTATTCAAAAGAGGTTATGTTTAAAAGACCATCAACACTATCAGCACAATTCACAAATTTCGACTGTCAAAAATTATATTCATTATGACAAATAAATATTACCGTGCAATACATGTTCTATAAAATCTATTCGAAATTCTACATTCTAAGTTGTAGCTAAGTGGTAGAGTGGACATTACTGTCCAAACTTTGCCACGTCATTAAAATAAAGAAGTCATTCTATTTATTCTATTCTATTCTATAATCTTGTAATGAGTCACCACTCCTGAATAGATTCTTATCATCAAATCTTATCCCTCAAGAGACCAAACCCGACCCAGACACCAAACACTTCACCTGGCTAACTTCAATCATTCCAAGACCTCCATAAAGCTCAACCCAACCATAACTACAAGTAGGGATAACACACCACAACTCCCAAGAACCAGGCAGTGTAACTAACGTACTTGTTTAGTCTGTCCAAGCAAAGAAGACATTCTGGTAAGATGGGGAAATGACCCTAGCTTAGCCAATATTTGTCAAAAAATTATAAATTTTGTCTTAAATTGTAGATCAGTATGTTTCCTACAATTTGAGGCTAAATTCATAACTTTTGAATCAATATTGACCAAGCTGAAGTCATTTTCCCATCTTGCCAGAATGTCTTCTTTGCTTCGACAGACTACCATTCCTTCGAAACACAACTTCGCCAAGTTCCACTTTCGGGAAAAATGTATCATGTGACTATAGGCTGCACGGCTGCACCCGTGGGAAACAAGTCACCTGATGACCAGGCACCCTCTGTTTTAGTGGTGGTGAGGGGTGAAGGGGGTACTCTCACCCCCCCAAACATAGTCTTACATCACATTACCCTCCCCTTGAAATGTTGAGCCACCCTCTGCGCGCGGCTGTTGGCAGAGTTTTGCGCTGTCAAAACATCAACGCCGTACACCTTATTTCATAACGTGTGTTTCAGCGCAAGTCCTGCACTGCTGTGTGTGTCAGTACTCGCTTACATGTACATGTTTCATTTTATCTACTCTCTCTATCTCTCTCTGTAGTAGTATTTATCCTCGGTATGTTTCTTCTTCATCATCATTTTCTTCTTTTGCTTCTTCTTCTTCTCTCTTCTTCTTCTTCTTCTTCTTCTTCTTCTTCTTCTTCTTCTTCTTCTTCTTCTTCTTTTCTTCTTTTCTTCTTCTTCTTCTTCTTCTTCTTCTTCTTCTTCTTCTTCTTCTTCTTCTTCTTCTTCTTCTTCTTCTTCTTCTTCTTCTTCTTCTTCTTCTTCTTCTTCTTCTTCTTCTTCTTCTTCTTCTTCTTCTTCTTCTTCTTCTTCTTTCTTCTTCTTCTTCTTCTTCTTCTTCTTCTTCTTCTTCTTCTTCTTCTTCTTCTTCTTCTTCTTTTTCTTTCTTCTCTTCTTCCTTCTTCTTCTTCTCTTCTTCTTTCTTCTCTTCTTCTTTCTTTTCTTCTCTCTTCTTCTTCTTCTTCTTCTTCTTCTTCTTCTTCTTCTTCTTCTTCTTCTTCTTCTTCTTCTTCTTCTTCTTCTCTTCTTCTTCTTCTCTTCTTCTTCTTCTTCTTCTTCTTCTTCTTCTTCTTCTTCTTCTTCTTCTTCTTCTTCTTCTTCTTCTTCTTCTTCTCCTTCTTCTTCTTCTTCTTCTTCTTCTTCTTTTCTTTTCTTCTTCTTCTTCTTTCTTCTTCTTCTTCTTCTTCTTCTTCTTCTTCTTCTTCTTTCTTCCTCTCTTCTTCTTCTTCTTCTTCTTCTTTTCTTTCTTCTTCTTCTTCTTCTTCTTCTTCTTCTTCTTCTTATTCTTCTTCTTCTACATTATAGAACTTTTTCGTCTCCACTCTGTACATTTGATAATAATAGTTTTTGTTTCCTACTCATATTTCTTCCTCCATTCAAGTTTCCCATAATTCTTCTATCTTCATTCTTCCTCGTTCTCCTCTGTTTATCTTCCTCCTTTCAATCAACTTTTTTTCCATCTACAATTTCTATATTTCTCTTTATTTCACTCTCATCCGCCATTTCATTTAGATACATGACAATCATATTATAACCGTAAGAATATTGAATCCTATATATCTGTAATTTAGTAAGTTCCTCGAATATGTATTTCTTATTTGAACCAATCGTGTAATTAGATTTATGTTTAATTTTTAGAATCTAGGACTTAAGATCGTAAATGCTGTACTCTACTTGAATAAAGTGAATAATCTAATCTAATCTTAATTCCTACTCGTTCATAAATTTCTATTTTTCCCATTCATTCAAACTTCCCCCATATTCACCCAACCTTCTTCATCCTATATCCAGCGTTTTATCATTTTTTAAATTTTCCAGAACAATCCTAGCCACAATACTAAGTTGATAATAATCTAACCGCTAAATTTACAGAAATAAAATTTAATTGAACCACCGTGAAATTATTTCATATCAACAGGATTAATGGAAGGAAAATAAAAAAACAATAGAAAATTCACAGAATAATTAGTTATAGTCGTGATTCGAATCAAGATTATTCAGAAATATCTTGTTACTCACTAACAAGTTTTCAATCACACTCTTTGTAATTTCATTTCAAGAGTTTACTTTCTCACTTATTTTCTTTTCAACAACTTTTTATCAATCATCCTCTTCCTCTTTCCATCCTTGTCTTTCCCTACTCATTCACATTCTTCTCTTCTTCATTATTCCCCACATTCTCAACCAATCCCCTTATTTCACATACAGCACATACGCACAGAAGTTTGCATGAAACAACAACAGAGCACACTAGCGCACTCTAACGTCATAAAATAATACTCGTGCACTGCGCTTGACTGCATTCAAAAACATACACTACTTGTCTTCTGCTATATGTTTCGTGGTGCATATCATTATTATGTCACATATATAGAGAAATGTATGAATTATGTGGCTTCGTGTTCTGGGAATGTGAGTTGTGGTAAGGGGGATGATCAGAGGGGGAGGGGATTGATGAGAGGAGGAAGAGGGGTGAAAATGTGAGAGGGAGGATAAGAAACAAGGGAGGAGTGGAAGATGGAATTGAAGAGGAATGAGTTTCTAGATTTCAGTATTTTATGAGTGAAATTAATGATTCAACATGTATCATCCCCCAAGCTGAAACCTTTATGATTATTCAAAAGAGAAGTTATAAAATGAACGCAAAAATATTATAGGAATATTTTCCAAAAAATATGTTACTCCCTTTCAATACTCCTCAATGTGTATGCCTAGTAGATTATCTTAATGAAACGGCGAAGTTTAGACCATTAAAATGTCCATTCTTGGAAGAGGATAAGAAAGGAGAATAAAAAACCTAGCAGAAAGATGAATAATAGAGACGCAAATAGAATGAGAGAGACGTTAAACTATCAAGGGTGGCTTACAAAATACATGTATAGTCTGTCCAACGAAAGAAGACCCTCTGGCAAGATAGGAGAATGAATCAAGCTCGGTCAATATTGGTCCAAAAATCATAAATTTTTATGTAATTCAATGTCCAATTTCAATCCAATAAACAGCTATAGTCTGTCTAATCGAAGAAGACATTTCGTCAGATACGAAAATGACTGCAGCTGGGTCAATATCGGTTCAAACATTATCAATTTGCTCTCAAATTGTAGGAAACATTCTGCCCTACAATTTGAGACCAAATTTATAATTTTTGAACAGATATTGACCAAGCTGGAGTCATTTTCCCATCTTACAAGAGGGTCTTCTTTACTTGGACATACTATAGTATAGACGCAGTGAATCGAACACAACTCATCAGTTCAAATGCCTTTCAGCGTTTATCCGCCTGCTATTGTCTCGTCGAGCAAAGAAGACATTCTGGCAAAATGGAAAAATTACTCCAGCTCGGTCAATTTCAGTTCCAAAATTATAAATCTGGTTTCAAATTGTGAAAAACATTCCGCTTTACAATTTGAGACCAAATTTATAATGTTTGAACCAATATGGACCAAGCTGAAGCCATTCCCCCATCTTGCCAGAATGTCTTCTTTGATCGACCAGACTTGAGCAGTGTGCAGGAGGATTAGCTCCTAGCTGGCAGCAGGTGGAATACATGTGAACAGGGCGTCCGATAAATTGCTCTTATCACTCAGATGCAGCTCATGAATCCAAAACTGAGTTTGAAAAGCGAGCGACCGACTTGAAAAGCACGCGCTTCAATTGTTCAATTGTTCCACAACTAATTGAATTTACAATACAAGGAAGCGGGACTCACTCGAAAATTAACTGGATTTATTGTAATGGATGAATGCAGTGAGTACTGTGAATCACTGCACATCACTACACAGGCGAAGTTCTCGTATCTTTTACTGTACAGCACTTCACCTGTTTTGTGGGCACGAGCCGTCAGTGCTGTGAAACGGTTTGTTGTGAGATCAGATGCAACGGAAATATATTATGATATTCAATACTGTGAAATAATTTGTTGTAAGGAGATGAGATGCAACGGAAAGACATGATGAAACTAAGCTGTCTGTGTTTGAAGGATCTGTATGAAGTTATTGAATTCTGTTGTTTGAAATGTTGTATCAAAGAGAATTAGAATCTAGTTACTCTATTGGTTGTATGCAGTGGAATGATCCAATGTAAAGTTATTTGAATGCATGAAATAGTGAAGTGATTTGTTTAACGGAAATTCTACGTGATGCAACGTCAAGCATCTTCCCTTGCCATTTTCGCACACTCAATTCTACATTATTTTTTTCATACTGGTTTTACGTTACTGTGGGATGTCTATCCAGATTGTTTGTTTGTACAATCGAAGAGGGGATTACTCTCTTCAAGAGTGAAAAATAAATTAATCTTCACGAGTAATCCATGATATTGCTCTCTTTACGAGTAATCTCATTTCCTTACCCAATTCCGCATGGCAATCAGACAAAATCATTGACGACAATCAGACAAAAAAATGGAAATCTAGCAAGAATCAGATGAAAGCAGTGGCAGCTCGTGCCCACGAAACAGGTGAAGTGCTGTACAGTTAAATATACAGGCACATCACCTGTTTCGTGGGCACGAGCCGCCAGTGTAATACTGTCAATACTCATAGAACAATATTCATAGTAGGAACGCATGTATTGTAAAAAGCTCCATACTCATCACTGAGGCTTCACCCTCATAAACAAACAAACAAACAAACTCATTAAAAAAAAAATCAACGAAAGATGTCAATAAAAGCCTATAACATCCAAATTACAATTGGATGACAAGAATTAAACTATGGTCAAAGTAAACTACATTTTGATCAAGTGGTAGAGTGGACATTACTGTCCAAACTTCGCCACGGCATTAAAATGAATAAATCATTCTAACATTCAAACACCAATATCGTTAGATTTTCGTCCAATTATAGGCCTACAGTTATATGGTAAGAATTAACAATATTTAACAGCACTTTACTCTGGATATATTGGTCAATATCAGTTTTTCAACTCCTCTCTACTCTTAATTTCTTCAAATTTACTCCATTTCAGTAGAACGCCAATTAACCGAATTGTCAATTATCCGAATCGGTATTGAGCATAGTAATAAATAAAAAACCAGCGTTTACGGAGTGATTGTAGCGTGGCGAGGCGATGTGTTGTACTCATTGAATTGTACTTATACTGTACAGTGGTTTAGTTCAGTATATGTTTTGCTTTCCATATTAATTTAACATCACTATACTGTACTTTCCAAATGTTATACAGTTTATTACAAGTTCAACACATTGTTTCTCTTGAATACATGTCTAATTGTCCCATGTCCAATTATCCGAATTTTTGCTTATCCGAATTTATCCCGGTCCCAATTATTTCGGATAATCGGCGTTCTACTGTACTCTCTTTTACCATTCTGTAGCTCTCTTACTCTTTCTCTTTCATTATCACTCCCTTCACTCTCTCTCTCGCTTTCTTCTATCACTCTCTCACTCCCTCTATCACTCACTTAATCTCCCTCACTATCGTGCAAATCGAGACGGCCTCCAAAATACGATTAGGAAGTTATTAGGTTTTAGCGGGCGCTATGATCTTCCGCTAGAATGCAGTCGAGTCGACTTCAAGAACAATGCAAACCAGACGTCTGTTTCAAAAAGGGGGGGGGAATTGTTCTCAAACGGGAGGGGAAAGGAAGGGAATCATCACTTTTGTATAGTCTGTCCCAGCAAGAAGACATTCTGGCAAGATGAGTGAATGACTCCAGCTCGGTCAATATTGGTTCAAAAATTATCAATTTGGTCTCAAATTGTAGAAAACATTCTGGTCTACAATTTGAGACCAAATTTATAATTATTGAACCAATATTGACCGAGCTGAAGTCATTTTCCCATCTTGCCAGAATGTCTTCTTTGCTTGGACAGACTTTGCTTCCTTTAGACACCGATGATGCGTATTCAAAGCTGGGGGGAATTCGGGGAATTCTCATTCCTTTCATCTTCTAGTTTCTCTGCCCACTTCCTTTATCAACATTACCTCCGTGTCATTCGCAAGACGTTTATGGTGGAGCAAGACAAAACCACAAAAGCAGTGTATTTGTCTACAATTGGTGAGAAAATGGCAAATGGAAAATGGCAAACGTCAAAGTTGGATTTGATGATAGGTTTTGTAGTTACAAATTGGTTTGTAGGATGAGAAAACGTTGTTCAAGAGATTGGAGTATTGAATCAATTTTTTGAAGAGTAATTTCTGAAGCCTATTTATTGCATTAAATTTCTTGATATTATTCATCTTTATTAATCTTTATTTAGTTATTTCACATCAGAGAGTACAACATTCTTCATAGCCAAAAACTGTTCCTTTCAATTTTATTCAAACAAACCAAACAAAACAATACTTTCCTTACCTATGGTAGTAGGTAGGGCAAGGAAAGTAAAAGGTTACGTCATAAACCATTTCTAAAACACTAAATTTTACACCAAAAGAAAATTTCGACAAATTTTGAATTTTAAAATCTATTCACAAAAAAGTTCACCAAACAAAATCACTAAATAAAAATAACCAAAATATTCCTGAATTTTGAATAAACTTGAATAATGCAATCAATAGCATTGAAATGCTGTTAAGAGGAGGCAATTAGGGTTTTTACCGGTTTGCCTCCACATATTTCTTCTGTGAATAAATAAATAAATAAATAGGTAAATAAATAAAATTTCAGGATATGACTACAGGCTAATATAAAGATTATCGAACACTACTTCTAGATCACTACACATTCATTCATCATGATTTTCACTTGTTTTTTCTGGTAATAAATATCCATAATGTTGCAAGATTGCCGGAACTACTGTATTAATGTATTCTAAATCCTTTAAAACTCTCCAAAACCTTCTTATATGTACTTCAGAAGACCTGTAGAACTAAAAAATGACGGCCAACACTGGCGGCTCGTACCCACGAAACACGTGAAGTGCTGTACAGTAAAAGATAGAGGCACCTCACCTTTTTCGTGGGTACGAGCCGCCAGTGACGGCCAACCAAAAGACAAGTTCAGCACTGTGCTTCAATTCATGAATCAAGTAATATCAGTTATACTAAAAGTTAAAAATTACTAAAGTTTTAATTCACATTGATAATGGGCTGAGTCTTGAAACATGCCTGTAAAATAATACTTCTAAAGTTTTTTAAAAAGTGTATTTGATTTTTCATTTTATTCATCAATTATTTTAAATAGCCCTAAGTTTAAAGTTCTATTCCTAATTTAATCAACATTTTCATACTATGAACTCTTCGGTCTTTGCAATCCAAAATTACTCATTTAACGAATATCCCGAGAACCAAAAACCCTCTAATAAAAACCCCAATTCCTAATACGATTCACATGACTTACTATTTTTCAAAACACAAGCCCCCAAACAAAAACCTACTGGAATCATAATATTCAAGTCAATATTTCTTGAAGCATTGTGATCATCCCTCCCTCATATTACAACAAAACAAAAACGTACTAAAATCATAATTCAAGTCAATTTTTCTTGAAGGATTGTGGTCATCCCTCCCCCATATTACAAGTGAAATGTTTTTACGATCTAAGACAAGAATCCAGATTGAGGGCTCCCTTGTTCCTTGACTCAAGAAGGGATTGAAGAGAGGGCACTTGTGTTCACTACTATAAATGCTTGGGATTGGAGTGGAGGGAATAGGGATAGGAATGTATGGATAGAATAGGGGACATACAGGAGTAGAAGGCGACTATAAGAGGGATGTAGTGATAGAGAAAGACGAAGAGAGTAATAGAGAGAAAGTGAGAGTTTGATAGAGAGTTAGAAAAAGAGTAGGAGACAGTGAGAGAGAGTAGGAGAGTAAGGATAAGAGAGTGAAACGAAAGTAAAAGAGTGTGAAAAGAGAGTAAGATAGTTGAAGAAGAGAATGAGAGAGTGAGAATAAGAAAGTAAGCGAGAGAGAGTGAAAAAAGAGTAAAAGAAATGGAGTAGATAAGTAAGAAGAACAGAAGAATAGAATAAGAAAATTAGAAAAGTAGAGTGAGACAAAAAAGAAAAAGAGTAAGAGGGTACGAAAAAAAGAAGAACGAGACTAAAAGAAGAGAGTGGAAGAAGAGAGTAAAAGAAGAGAAAGAGGAGTAAGAGGGTGAAGAGAATAAGAAAGTAATAGTTAGAAAAAGAGAGTAAGAGGGTGAAGAGAATAAGAGAGTAAAAAAAGAGAATAAGAGAGTGATAGAGTGAGAAAAAAAGAGTGAGAGGGTGAAGAGAATAAGATAGTAAAAAAAGAGAATAAGAGAGTAATAGAGTGAGAAAAAGAGAGTAAGCGAACGAGAGTGAGAGAAAGTGTGTAAGAGTGAAAGATTAGGAGATGGAGAGTGGAGAGTGCAGAAAACTGAGTGGGAGAGAGAGTAATAGAAACCTTTAAAATAGAAATTATGAAAGAGAGTGAGAAAAAGTGAGTGAGAGGAAGTAGGAGGTAGAAAGATTAAGAGATAAGTTAAAAACAGCGAGTATGAAAGAGAAAGTAATAGAGAGAAGAAGAGAAAGCGAAAAAAGTGTGTGTGATAGAGAGAGAGAAGTGAGAGAAGAGAGAGAGAGAAGAGTAGGAGATAGAGATAGTGAGAGAGAGAGAGAGAGTGAGTGAGAAAGGGTAAGAGAGAGTAAGAGAGTAGAAGAGAAGAGAGAGTAGCAGATAGAGATAGTGAGAGAGAGAGTTATAGAAAGAGTAAGAGAGAGAGAGAGAGTGTGAGTAAGATAGTAGAAGAGAGAAAGAGAGAGTGAAAGAGTGAGTGGCAAAGAGAGAGAGAGTCCTCTCTATAAGGAGTATAAAATATGAGTAAGAGGACTAGGACAGAGTGAGACAGAGCTGAGTTAGTGAGAGGACAAGGACAGAATCAGAGACAGAGGACAGGTTAGGTTAAGAGGGTTGTATGAAATGTGTGGTGTGTGTGCTTGTCCAATATAGAGGCCTACTAGGATGATAGGGGCGAGGGAGTATCATGGGACATGTCATCTTAAAATAGGTACTTTATGCCGTTTGTCGTTCGGTTGTCATGGAGACAGAATTGGACGTGAAATGTCAAATGGGGCCTATCATACAGAAACGGTTATTTGCTTGTTATTCATTGCCTACACCCTTAACAGTCAAGTAGGTAGATTAGTATTTATTGATTATTATGTTTACAAAGTCCAATAAGATCTATATTTCATTCTATTTATTGTAGAGCTTTTCTCTACACGTTTCTGAATTAAAAACTTTGTATGATTGTAATGTTAGTTTTGTAACCTGAAATCGTAGATATACTAAGCTAGTTTGGTTTATGCTGAAATATTTTTTTACATGTTTAACAGTACCAAATTAATAGTAGATTTATCTCTATGAGGCTTATGTCAAGAAGTATTAATTTCCTCTGAACAAATCATATATAGGGTGTTTCAGGAGGAATGTGCAATACTTCTCAGGCTGATTCCTTTAGACAAAAAGTTCCATGGGACCAAAAAACGCTTTGTTACCGAGATAACAATGGCGGAAAATTGAGATTTTTTAAAAAATATTTATTTTTCTAATTTTTTAGAGGCTTTACTGAGGTTCTAAAATAATCAATCCCTATGTAAAATTAGCTGAGGAATTCAATGAAACCAGTCTGAAGTCTGTAACTTCAACGGTTATTGAGATAATTGGAAAAATATTCTAAATAACGCCGCTTTTCCAACAATAAGGGTTTTAACTGGATAAGGAATTATAAAATTGTATTTATTATTAATGGAAATTGAAAAGAGTCGGACTCTGAAGAAAAAGTTGAATGACGGCGATTTTGTAAATCTTACCCAAATCTCAGAAATAGCGATCAAAAATCGCAAAATCGCTACTAAATACAAATTTATCACTTGTGCTATTTTTTTCGAATTTTGCGATTTTTGATAGCTATTTCTGAGATTTGGGTAGGATTTACACAATCGCCGCCATTTAACTTTTTATTTAGAATCCGACTCTCTTCAACTTCTATTGATGTAAAATACAAATTTATGATTCCTTATCCAGTTATAAACCTTATTGTTGGAAAATTGCGTTTTTAAGCATATTTTTTCAATTATTTCGATAACCGTTGAAGTTACAGACTTCAGACTGGTTTCATTGAATTCCTCAGCTAATTTTACATAGGAATTGATTATTTTAGAACCTCAGTAAAGCCTCTAAAAAATTAGAAAAATAAATATTTTTTAAAAAATCTCAATTTTCCGCCATTGTTATCTCGGTAACAAAGCGTTTTTGGGGGATGGTCCCATGGAACTTTTTTGTCTACTTGGTGTGAGGAATCAGCCTGAGAAGTATTGCACATTCCTCCTGAAACACCCTGTATTAATAATAACTATAGAGACTATATAGTATAATAATAATACTGTATTATTATACAGTCTCTATAGTTATTACTATCGTCTATTTTCCAGCCTGCCCAAGAAGAGAAGACATTCAAGACTTGAAAATTACTTCAGTTTGAACATTGGTTCAACATTGGATTTGAGTCTAGAATATTCATTTCCACTTAACATGATATTGTTGGAGATAACAAGCTATGTCCTCTCAATCCACAGATCGTTCTTAGTATCGTAAACTTTCCTTAATTTCCTCAAATGCGTTCCTATTACAATCTTCCTCTAAACAGAGCTTCATTAATATAACATTATTCCAAGTACTCTGGTTTATTATAACGAAAGGCTGAATTGTGATATTCGATACATTTAGTGCATGTATCATGTTAAATCATAACTCTACTTCGAAATCTACATGACTGATTGTTCTCAACCAAAGTTTATCCGAGAATGAACCGTATGTGTTCTACACACTCCACAATAACTCATCAAGTATTCCCATTCCTCATTTCAAAACTTGAGAGCAACTCCGTACCTCACATCTCAACTTGACTGGTCCGAACAGCTCAGTAGTCTGTACAAGCAAAGAAGACATTCTGACAAGACGTGAAAATGACTACAACTCGATCAATATTGATTCAAAAGTTATAAATTTAGTCTCAAATTGTAGATCAAACATTCTGCTCTACAATTTGAGACCAAATTATAATTTTTGAACGAATATTGACCGAGCTGGAGTCATTTTCCCATCTTGAAAGAGTGTCTTCTTTGCTTGGACAGACTATACGTTCATCACGTCTCTGTTACGTTGGAGGAACATCACGCTTACGTCCGAAACATCTCAGTTACGTCGGCGTATGTTATTAATTGATCTAGCAACGCACCGTCGGACCATTTTCGAAATACTCCGACAGTTGATCGTAAATTACGGTCGGCTCGCTTTTACGACCAATGTGTTTATTGGCAGCACCTACTACTACTTCTCCTCCTCCTCCTCCTCCTCCTCCTCCTCCTCCTCCTCCTCCTCCTCCTATTCTTCTCTCTATTTCTTTTCCATTTACTCCTCATTTTACTCCTCCACCTAATTTTTGATGGCTTGTTTCGCCGACTAACTCTGATTTCTCATTGTGATCCATCTATTCAGAAATTCAGTTATCATATTACCTTCGTGATACTGACTTTGATGAAAATTCAATGTGGATTACTACCACAATAATTACCTTCACAACTACTGTACTCAACAACCTCCCTAATACACTGGAAATTGTTTAATTATCCTTATCTTCATCAATAACAATATTGAGAAGCTCTGCAAATGGTTTTCTTCAATCTGATTCTTTTCTGTAATTCTGAATACATGGAAAATCGATCGAGTAATTTTTTTCATTCAAATTTCCATTCTACCTGAACTTCATTATTGTTGTTTTCTCCGGAGCCGAAGATTGAGAAATGTATAATGAGTGACCACGACTATAATAGCTGACGCCAAAAAGTAGAGCGGTTAGACCTGCTTCTTGTGCGCTCCAACAGCTGATGTTGTCAACTAGAGTGGTAATTTAGCTATAACTATATTATGTTTTCAAAATCAAAAGAGACAAATAGATCAGCTATTAGTAGGTTACATCAACGTACAATAGACATACGTTGTAGTCAAGGTTATTACAAAACCTTTAATAACCTTGCGTTTTAGTACAACACTTTCTAGTTCAAGCCGATGGGAACCACGGCTGAACGTCTCTTTTAAGAAAAAGGGATAGTCCTACATGTTCTTTGTGGTCGAAAATTCGTTCCATCAGCTAGGATCCAACTCCGTACCTCTGGATATCAGAACGATACCTTTCGGTGTACTCCAATAAGCCACCATTGGATTTCTCAAACAGACTAATTTCTGTCAGTCATTCTTAATACTAAATGAGTTTGAAAAAATAAACAATAGCTTTTCAGTAAGAGATGTGAAACGCTATTCCATCAGCTAGGATCCAACTAGGTACCTTTGAATATCAGAACGGTTTTAGACCAAGCATAGCCCCAAAAATCTCCTGAAATGCTACCTCACTCATAATACTTCCAATACAAGTCCATAATATATTTCAGTTCTGATCTGTCAGCCCGGTTCAATATTTTCGACGGAGGTCCATAATATATTTCAATCCGGTTCAATGTTTTCGACGGAGGCCTCGAAAATATTTCACGACTCCCGAATCTACTCACCCAAAAGAGATAGATAAAAGAAAGTCAGCAAAAGAGAGAGATAAAAAGGGAAAGAGAAATAGCATGTAGAGCAGGAATGGGAGATAGAAGAGAAGGGAAAATGGGAGGAGAAGAAATAGAGGGAATGAATAAAGGGGGGAAATAACACAGAGAGATAATGAGGTGAAGAGAGGAAGAAAGAACAAGGAGAAGCCGGAATGGGACAGAAATATGAAAGAGGATAAAAAGAGAAACAGAGAAAATTAGAAAGAGAAGAGTGAATGAAAGACAGAAAGAGAGTGCTCGTAACAAACCACTGCCACTCCAGTTCGTAAGTCACTGGCGAGTTGTAAAATTTTAATGGAAGCCATTCGCAGGGCTCGTTAATCTTTTAACCTGGTGTCGGACCAGCGGGGGTGACTTTGCCATTTTGTGACGTCACACCGGTCTATTTTGGCGCGCTCTGATGAATCACAGGTTGTCGAAACTACTTTACACGTATCGAAATTATATCATTGTTGTTGTCTGCGCGTGTACAGCCTGTCCGAGCAAAGAAGACACTCTGGCAAGATGGAAAAATGACTCTATCTTGGTCAATACCGTCAAAAAATCATCAATTTGGTCTCAAATCGTAGAATAAAATACTTTCCACAAATTGAGACCAAATTTATAATTCTTGAACAAATATTGATCGAGCTGCAGTCATTTCCCCATCTTGCCAGAATGCCTTCTTTGCTTGTACAGACCGTAGTAATGGATGTGTTCGGTTCCAGACAGTGGTTGCTTTTAATAGTCAATTCAAAATTCGGGTAATCAATTTTATAGGCTGGTCAAAACAGATTAAAGCTACTGGAAGATAGATAGAGTACACCAATAAAATGCTCTTATTAATAGCTCTAATTCTGTTGTAATGGAGATTAAAATTCATAAACTTCATAAAACTCGAGAGTTCAAATTATTATATCAAGAGTGAATTTCATTGAATACAGCATTTTCTAAATGTAGTTTGACTTTGTTTTTCTATCTGGTCAGTATTTCCCTCACTGGCGGCTCGTACCCACGAAACAGGTGAAGTGCCGTATCTTCTACTGTACAACACTTCACCTGTTTCGTAGCCGAGAGCCGCCAGTGATTTTCCTCCTATTTCCAGATTGAACTGTAACTCGCATGAAATAAGTATTCAACTTTTTTCATAATTTTCATCTTGCTAGTAGCTGGTTCACAGCTCATGGCTGATTCTAGGGTGAAATAATTCTCAATAATTATTAGAATTTACTATTTCAATATTATATACTGATAGAGAGGAAACTACTGGGAGGAAAATAGAATTGATCAAATAGGAATTTGAAATGCATCGAAATATCGAATAATCTATTTATTTATTGTTACAATTGCGACTTGATTTGCAAGTATTTTAAGCAAAGGTGATAAGTGTATGATGATGTTTACATAGTAAATGAAATATGATGTATTTAACTTTGAAAAACACTTTTCACTCCAAAAAATCCTAAAGTTTGATGTAAGTTAACTGTTAACAATGAAGATCTGATCAGAAACACTGATCTAATAGAAGAATTAGACGTAAGATGATTGTGAGGATAATACTCTAATAAATCAAAATAGAATATATTAATGACAACATTAGTCTTAGTTGAACTTCAGAGAGAGAATAGATATAGCCTAGATATTGTTTGAAAAAGTGGAAATTTGATTTATCATCCACAAGAACCAAAAATTCTAACACAAACCATATAACACGAATGAAAATTGGCGTTGGGTGAAACCCTTTTCGTCATATTTATTCAATTGGAAAAGAAGTCCAATACCGACCTACTTCAAATCCTTTTATCCGATTTCAAATGATCACATGTGTTTGACCCACAAGCTCTTCTCATCATTTTTTTCAGTTTTTCTCTCTCTCCACTCTATGTTCTTCTCTTCCTTTTCCCTCCACATTTGTTCTCAAATTCATTTCTCTCTTTATTCTCACTTTAAATTCGTGCTCTCTATGTTCTCAAATCCAGGTCTCTCTCTTTATACCTACTTTATCAATGCATGTTCCATTTTCTTCTTCTAATTTCATTTTCTTGATTTAACTTTTACTCTCCATCTTTCACCAATCAAACTCTATTTCCTTCCCTGTTCTCCAACTCTCCTCTCTATCATTCTGTCTGTCTCTATCTCACCCACTCTTCCCCCCTCACATTCTCTCTATCCCTCTCTTTTCATATTTTCCTTTCTCTCTCTCAATATCTTTCTAATATTTCTCTCACTATCGCTCTCTCTCTCTTCTCTCTCAATATCTTTCAAAATATGTTCTCTCTCTCTTTCAAATTGAACATAAAATATTTCTATTTCTCTCTCTCAATATATTTTTGATATTTTACTTTCTCTCTCTTTCAATATCATTTTAATATTTTCTTCCTCTCTTTGAATATACTTCTAATATTTCCCTTTCTCTTTCGTTATGACCTCATCCAAGTTCCTCTCCAACTCTTATTTTCTCACCTTACCTACTTCCATCTCATCTTCTCCTTATTTTTATCATCATCTTCTTCTTCTTCTTCTTCTTCTCCTTATTCCTCTTATTTTTTCTTCTTCCTCTTCTTCTTCTTCTTCTTCTTCTTCTCCTTCTTCTTCTTCTTCTTCTTCTTCTTCTTCTTCTTCTTCTTCTTCCTCTTCTTGTTCTTCTTCTTCTTCTTCCTCCTCTTCTCCTGCTCCTTCTCCTTCTCCTTTTTCTTCTTCTTCTTCTCTTATTTCTTACCTTACCCACTTCCATCTCATCTCCTCCTTACTGCCCCATCTCTTTTTGACCCACCACATACACAGAAATATCTTGCTCCCGGAGCTCTGGCTCGAGGAAATTGGATTCTGTAAAACCGGCGCTCAGAAAAGAGGCTTACCGATTTTCCGACTAATGAAACACGCAAGAGATGGACTCTGGAGATGGGTTTCAACTGAAAAATTTCATTTCTTGAAGGTTTGCTATTTTGCTAACCCAATTTTGAAATGGTTTCTTTGCTCGCGTTCTCACTGAACATGATGTAGTAGCCTATTCTACATGTTGATGAGAACTGAGAAGTTTATTTATTTGATAAGAATTACATGAATAAAATAAATACTGGGTCGAATAAAATAAGACGAATGATTTAATTCGGATAATCGGATAAAAGACCATGAATAAATATAAACGGAAAAAGAAAGTAAAATACCATAACTTGAGCTCTGCTTCACAAACTAATTACCTTTCAAAATATTTGAACCCATGAATTGAAGTAACGACCGAGTATCAGAATATCAAGTACTCTCCGAGTATCAATAACTTGGAATTGAGTATTTGGGATTGATCCAGAATCTCTGATTTTCTTCATCAACACTCCAATTTTTCAATTATTTTGAACAAAGCCATATGAATTAAACAGAACGTCATAAACTCCACATCTAAAGTAACGATTCTTAATTGATTATGAATAAAATTTGTGGATTGAATATTGATGTAATGGAATTTTTCCATAATGAAAGAACTAAGATGTTGGGATTTGAGACAACATCTTAGTTCTTTCAGTATCATAAGAAAAGTTTCAATCAGTGTGAGCAGTGAAAGCATTTCAACCATTAAGCCATTTTAAATATTTCTCAAAATTTGGAAAAGTGACGTTTTAGACTTTATTGTCCCTGACAATTATTGTCTCTGTCCCCATTCAAAAAGTATATTTTTTTCAGAAAAATTAACAAAAAATTAAATAAATTTGTTACCATACATACTTGAAGACTTCACAATAGTATATTATAAATTGTTTAAATTATGAAGCCTATCTCCACAGATAATCCACTAATTCGATTTGTCTGTGACCATGCTGAGACCATGTATGTATTGTACATAATTATTCAAGTTTCCCAACGACATTATAGAACTATCCATTCTGCACTGTAACCTGTCCTTCAACGCTACCCCAGTAACCATATACAAGTTCTCCCTCGTATCTTCATCTCCGACATTCAAGACATGAATTATCAGTTGGCAAATTATTCGGTAGGGTGGACAGATCCATCCAATGGACATATCACAGTCATGTGAATCACATCAGAAATGCAGAACAGTCCCATCATCCACCCCCCCCCTTTGACAGTTCAGATTACCCTCAACCATGCTCAAATTACCACTTACCTTCCCTTAAAGTACCCCCTCCTTCTTGAATTTACCCCCTCAAATCATCCTCACCTACCATTGGTTTCCCCCTAGGTTTCCTGTGCTGCTCCATTTTGTATTATATATGAATGTCATACTGTAACCGTGCAGTAAGAATAGAAAATGAAAATTTTTCATAAATAATCATGAAATAAGTTTGTTATAGCCTGTCCAAGCGAAGAAGACCCTCTGGCAATATTGGAAAATTGCTGGAGCTTGGTCAATATTCGTTCAAGAATTATAAATGTGGTCTAAATAGTATGACAAATCGTTACCTACAATTTGAGATCAAATTTCTTATTTTTATACCAATATTGACGAGCTTAAGTCAATCTCCCATCTTACCAGAGGGTCTTCTTTGCTTAAACAGGCTATGTTTCACCAATTGAATGAAACAAAACAACGAATAAAATTTGCTTGAGACTGTAGAGAGTAGTAGATAGAAAGTGAAGAATAAAGAACTACCCAAAGTTGAGGAACGGAGAGAAGTAACAAAAAATTGAACAAGAAACCGGAGAGGAGGAAATGAGCACAAATTGAATTGTAGAAAAAGCAAACGAAACAGAAAATATAGTCTGTCCAAGCAAAGAAGACCCTCTGGCAAGATTGGAAAATGACTCCAGCTCGGTCAATATTGGTTCAAGAATTATCAATTTGATCCCAAAATTTAGGAAACGATTTGATCTACTATTAAGACCAATTTCATAATTCTTGAACTACGCTATGTATCATAAAAACCTTACATTAGAAGAAAACAATTATAATCACTCAAATAACTTGATATGTGTTTTAGTCTAAACTGTTTTAGATAACAAGAAAACTTATATACAAGTAGATGTTAATGCAAATTACAGAGCGCATTGCTGACTGCATAAATAAAACAACATAATAACTTTGATGTAGCTTATAACGCGTTGCAAGCTCTCAGTAGGCTTTTAATCTCTCATTTACTTATTAAACAACAAGAGAGGGAAAATAAGAGAGTGATTCTCTTGCTCTTCCTATCCCTTTCTCTTACTCGACCCCTTTCTCCACTTATTCTGAAGTTCTAATTACATTTCCACGCTCAAGAGACTCCTCTTTCTGTTTAGACATACGGGTGTACCAAAAATTTGCTCATCTAAGTAGGCTCAGTGTATTGTACTGTACAAGCTGGCAAGACATAATTATTTGTTAAGCTCCGTAAAATTAACAAAAATCGAAGGAAAATGAGGTTGATGGTGGGAACGTGTTATTTTAAAGTGACAATGAGTGCTCAGAGGATAATGATCGTTAAAAAGTTTAATATTTCTTTTTGAGTAGTTTTGTTGTAGTTTCATTCAATATTTTCATTAGTATCAGTTACACTAAAATTACGTAAACAGTTGCTCACCGGTGTATGGGGAAGATATATTGAATGTTTTTAATCATTGTGAAAAGTTCAAAGAATGTAAATAAAGTGATTAAAAGCAAATATTCTTCGACCGCATCATAGCTGGGCCCCGGATGTGGCTACGAAATCAGCAGACCAGAGCGGATTATGTTGAAAGGAAAAACAAGATAGGCCTACTGTGACTAGCACATATACTCCAGCACTGCACCATTACATATACTCCGCTGGCGTTATCTAACTGTATATTAACATATTCTACCGATTGTTTCTTGAAAAAATTGAGAAAACGCCAAGAAACTATAGAGAAACTAAAATATTTGGCGTATCGTTGAAAAGTTTCCGAAATCCATTCTTAGCGCGCGTCTAAACGTCCAACTGAACATGCCTATCAAATTTGAACGCATTCGGTTCAGTCGATTTTTAGTTCTGGTGATGAATGAATGAATGAATCAGTGCCATTTAGCTTTTATATATAGAAATGTAATATGTTAAGAAAATAACATAGTAAGAGATAAAATAGTAAGGAAATACATTGAAACTTCAGCTGGCTCTTACTCACGAGATTAAACATATAATATTGCTGAAAGTATTAAAATTGAGTAAGTATTAATTACGCTATAGTTTAAGTGTCAATTATCACTTATCTTGCAAATATATTGTTAAAATGATGAAACATTGAATATTTCGCAAAGACTCATCAACACTCCATAACAAACCGGAAACCAACAATCCTACTTCCCCAGCCGCTCTAAATCAATTCAAATTTTCGCCGCCCGCGCTGAAAACTTTACTGAAATTTTAATTTCTTCGCCTCAAATCTCCTAGGTCGGCTTAAGCAAGAAGCATCTTCAAAGTTTGTGGAGACTGAATATTTCAATTCACGGCTGTGAGAGATGAGAAAATAAGAGAAGGAAGAAGGAAAAAGAAGAAGAAAACGAAGAGGAGTTGAAGAAGAAGAAAGAGAAGAGAAGAAGAAGAAGAAGAAGAAGAAGAAGAAGAAGAAGAAGAAGAAGAAGAAGAAGAAGAAGAAGAAGAAGAAGAAGAAGAAGAAGAAGAAGAAGAAGAAGAAGAAGAGGGACGAGGAAGAGGAGAAGAAGAAGAAGAAGGAGGAGGAAGAGGAGAAGAAGAAGAGAAGTGAAAACTTCTTGAGAAGCTGCCACGGAGATTAGGGAACAGCTAAATGACGGACGAAAAGCTAATAAGTCGGGGCGGTGTGTTTTCTAATTAGTAGCTCGAGGAAAAACTAGCGCTGAATTTCCTCAGGCTTTTCCTGGTTTTTCTTCAGCCGTACATTCGTCGGCTAGACGTAACTTCTTGATTTTGTTTCTTGATGTCATTTATCTCTTCTTGTCAAAAGTTGCCGGTAGAACCTAATTGCAAATAATACTACTTTCTTAAAGCTACCTATGAGTTGTGCGGATTTTCAGGGAAAACATTAATTTGTATCTTTTCCAGAGGGGAACATGTTTTAAAGATTTCAAACTTTCACGTCAGAACAAATTTCCTCTGGAAATCAGCAGTCTTCTCTTAACAGAAATTCAACAGAATTCATAGAAAGCATTAGTGTCGATGTTATGGTTTGTCGGAGCTATGGTAGCCACCCGAGTCTACAAGCTGGACCCCATGTTTGTCCATGTTGTATGCCGAATGCCCTCTCTGCCACGGTGTAACACCGAGTCAATCACTGTACAGTACAATACATTGCACAATCTAGTCAACCAAAGAAGACATTCTGGCAAGATGAGAAATCAACTCCAACTCGGTCAATATTGGTTCAAAAACTTTTAATTTGGTCTCAAATTGTAGGAAACATCCTCTTCTACAATTTAAGACCAAATTTATAATTTTTGAACTAATATTGATCGAGCCGTGGTCAATTTCCTATCTTGCCTGAATGTCTTCTTTGATCGACCTGACTACAGTATAGGACGGGTGCATTAACCTGATTGAGTGCTGTGGTAGGTATAGTCTGTCCAAGCGAAGAAGACACTCTGGCAAGATGCGAAAATGATTCCAGCTCGGTCAATTTGATTCAAAAATTATCAATTTGATCTCAAACTGTAGGAAACAGTTTGATCTACTATTGAAATCCCTTTTTTTATTTTTGAACCAATATTGACCAAGCTGGAGTCATTTTCCCATCTTGCCAGAGGGTCTTCTTTGTTTGGACAGACTATAGCCACTATAACAAATACATCAACAGTGCAATCAATATTCAGACCAGGTTGAGCTCGGACCAATCAATTGTCGCTAATGGATTAGACATTGGATGTGCCACTGCAAGCTCTACTAGGTTCAGTAGAGTAACATAGTAATTCAAAATTAAATGAAAAGACAAGACGTTGTCAAACCACTGATTTATCAAGAAATTCGAGATACCGGTTTTGGTTGTTATACCATTATCAATCTCTGATAAACTAAAAGTAAAAGATTGATCATAGTGTAACAACCGAAACCGGTACCTCGATTTTTTAATAAATCAGTGGCTCGACAACGTCTTGTCTTTTCATTTGATATCGATAACTACCACAATATCACCTTCACAACTACTCAAAAACAGACATTGAAATTTGTTGAATTTTATCACATTTTTTTAGATATCTTACAATATTGGGTGGAATTATGTGACAACAATATGACAAATCCTGTATGTTTGTGTAAATTGTTAGGGCAGTTTTGGGCTTTGCCTCTCGTACTCTTTATTCTTTCTTTACAATTGCGACTTGGTTTCCAAGTATTTTAAGCAAAGGATGAATGATGATGATGAAGGTTTGAGATTTAGGTTATATGTCTATCCACAATGTCCACTTTCACTATACTCACAAATTCCAACTCTCAAGAATAAAAAACCATGATTTATCAATTTAAATTTTCAAAAATTGGTAAATGATTCAAAACAGCATCAAAAATATCTAAAATGATTTGAAATAATCAATCCTCACTAAAAAATTTCAAAGCCAAAGAATAAAGATCATCTTCTATGATGATCATTGATCAATTCTTATCTCTTGTAAATGATGTAAATTGAAAATTAGATAGATTTTGAGGATTAAGAAAGTACAAGCTCAATAATTCATAGTAAAAAAATAGATAATATTATTGAATGTGTGGATGCAAGATCTAAGGGCTCGACATTGATAATAATTTGAAAATTAAATTGATAATAATTGAAATTAAAATTGAATTGATAATAATTCGACTTTGATTACTTTGATTACTTGAGGGGTAGAAAGGACTTCCTAGTCCTAGCTCCGCCTAATAAAGGATAATTATTTTCATTTCATATCAAGAAACTTTTCATTTACTAACAAAGAATTTGATTAGTATAGAAGAAAGCGAATCTCCACAAAGATAAATGCAAATACATCAGTAGAAATATATCAGAGAAGAATATTTTCCTGAATTGAATCTCATTAAAAACATATTAAACTTCTGTTTGTAGTACGGTTGTCCCTTGTCCTAATTATAACTCAAAGTTTGAGAATTGAAGTTTTATATCAATCGAAGAGCAAGCTGTATGAATGAAAAGTATTTTCAATTATCTTCAAAACAACACAGTGATATTATCAAAATTATACTGAAAGAGACAATAAGAAACACGAGAATGCGAGTTTACTAAAATTAGAAAAATATTTCACCAAAAATACCTCAATGAAACAAGCTTCCTGATTGGTCAATAGAGTTGGAAGCACGCATTCCAACAAGAATCACAAGAACAGAGTTATGAAAATAGAGAGGAAAGCTGGAAAAATGTGAGGAAAAAGTGGAAATATGTTTGAAAGGCTGGCAGGTGATACGGCCATATATTTCAGCGCTAACAAAGCTTTGTAAGGCCTATAGTGTCAAGCTGTATAGAGTGTCCAAGCAAAGAAGACATTCTGTCTAGATGGGAAAATGACTTCAGCTCGGTTAATATTGATTTAAAAATTATAAATTCAGTTTCAAATTGTAGATCAGAATGTTTTCTTCAATTTGAGATCAAATTTATAATTGTTGAACCAACATTGATTGAACTGGAGTCATTTCACCATCTTGCCAGATTGTCTTCTTTGCGTGGACAGACTATACAATTCACATCACTGCTCCAGGCAATTTTTCCTCTCTCTTACTTTATCTCTCTCTCATACATGTCACTCTTTCTCTCTTCTACCCTTTGTATTCCAATTCTTCCTCTCTTTTTATTCGCTCATAAAATGTCACACACACACCCATCAACCTTGTGACTTTACACAGCCTATAACCTCACTACGAGAGCTGGCAGTCATATTTTGATTTCCGATTCTGATAAAGTGTTCGTCACACGACAACTTAATTTGGATGTCACTGCTAAACTTTATTTATAACACACTCACACAATATTATTTCTAGAAGATTACTGTTGATTAAATAACAATTATTATTATTGTGAACACGATATTGAATAATATCAATGCATGTGATAGACATTATATATTCCATAATGAATTACACGAGTGATATGAGTTACACCACCAATTAACCCACAATTAAATTTGAGTTTAAGATGGAACTTGCGAGTCCCAACTTTGCCTTTTTGTGGTAGAAGACAATAATGATATAAGTAAATACTGTATTGATAGAAGGGAGCAAGTTGATTTTACTTATTAGTGGAAACAATATATTTGCACACATAACAATAGATTGAAGATTTCGTTTACTATTAGCCTAAGTTAAGTTAAAATTCTGCAAAATAAAAGAGATATGTTCAATTCACATGATAATAATATTAGATAAGAAAGAGGAATATGGTTTGAGGAAATGCCTATGTTCAATCAAAGATCTCATTTTGTAATTTCAAAAATCAGAATCTAAAAATCGCGAGGTATCTACAAGGATCCTAACCATATTAGCATTTGAATATGAATAGCGAAAAAAACTGAATAAAACCTGAGGGAAGGAGCAATTATAAATATGATAAAACAGATGAATTTATGGTATAATCATAATAATGCTCATGAGAGATCAGAATACACATCTAGAAATTTACGGAAGGTGTAACTTACATGAACTGTATGTCTGTATTAGTCTTGCAAGAGAGACAAAGATAGTATAGATGATGTTCAGAAACCATATAAAAGGTGTAAGAGTAACAAGGATAACGTACACTGGCGGCTCGTACCGACGAAACAGGTGAAGTGCCCGTATCTTTCACTGTACAGCACTTCACCTGTTTCATAGGCACGAGCCGCTAGTGACAACGTATACAATCGAGAAGACCGTTGGGAGAATCTGAAGTATACGCGGGAAACCCCAATTCACAGGGAACCTATAGCGAGCCAAAGTTGACCCTGGGGTATAGAATATACGTATGGGTAGTCTGTCCAAGCAAAGAATACATTCTGGCAAGACGGAAAAATGACTCAAGCTTGGTCAATATCAATTCAATATTTATTGATTTGTGTTAAAATTGTAGAGAACATTCAGATGCAAAATTTGAAACCAAATTTTTAATTTTTGAGTCAATAATGACCGAGCTGGGGTGATTTTACAATCTTATCAGAGTGTCTTCTTTGCTTGGACAGACTATACATATGTAGGGTTCAAGTTCCTGGGAGTCGTACTAACTTTATAATATTGCCTGTTGCGGAAGTAAAGGCTGAAGGGCTTTCTGAATTCAGACTAAACCCCTTCAGTCAGTTCAAGTACGGACAGACGAATATATGGTTGGTCCAAGGTTCTAGACAACATTTTAGTGGAAAACGGTCCTATTGTTTGCTTGAATACGAGGAAGTTAAGCTACGTTCACTATGAATTTTACTAATCTCTTATTAATATAGCTCAAGTTAATATGTAATATAGTATAGTACATAGTATAGTAATACTAGCCGGCAGGCTCGCTTCGCTCGCCTTCTCTGCCTAACCACGGGGCTCCGCCCCCTGGACCCCCGACAGTATCAGCAGTGTCAGTGAGTCAAACAGGCTCGCTTCGCTCGCCTGCATAACCTCTGTCAGTGTAAGCTGAGACAAACAAATTCCGTTCAGAAGGGATTCAAAACTTATTGAACACAGCATTTCTAGACCTAATCTGGACCTGTTCACCAAATTTCGACATTTTCTACCAATTTATTCTCGAAAAATCCAAGAAAAACTCTGAAAATTCCGAAAAATAGTAAAACGCTAATATTGAGCGTAACCTTTGGAACTATATCGGACATAGTTTGAAACTTGATTCAATATCTTCCAAATTAGTTTATCTATAATCTCGCTGAACCATTGAATTTACAGTAAGGATTGGTCGTATCAAGGCGGAAGATATGCAACCCGCAATACATCTACAATTTTGAAAAACCTGATTACTGGCGTAATCTTGAACGGAATTCAAAAATATCTTAACACAACATTTCTAGACTTTATCTGAACCTACCTACCAAATATAAAAATTTTCTACCGATTGGTTCTCGAAAAAATTGAGAAAACGCCGAAAAACTATAGAAAAACTTAAATATTTGGCGTATCCTTGAAAAGTTCCAGAAATCCGTTCTTAGCTCGCGTCTAAACGTCTAACTGAACATGCCTGCCAAATTTGAACACATTCGGTTCAGTGGATTTTTAGTTCTGGTGATGAATGAATGAATCAGTCAGTCAGTCAGTCAGTCAGTCAGTCAGTCAGTCAGTGCCATTTCGCTTTTATAGATGTAGATGTATAATAAAAAATCAACTATATGAGTCGTATCAAGCAGATGATTTTCTAATTCAAGTCTGATCGAGCAGAGAAGACATTCTAGCAAGATGGGAAAATGACTGCAGCTCGGTTAATATGAGTTCAAAAATTATAAATTTGGTTTCAAATTGTCAATTAGAATATTTCCTACAATTTGAGAACAAATTGATGATTTTTGAACCAATATTGACCGAGGTGTGATCATTTTTCCATCTTGCCAGATAAATGTCTTCTTTGCTTGTAGAGACTCATCCGAGGAATAAATACAGTTAAATTGGAATTACTCACACATAATAGATGTTGAAGAGATGATTTTGGCTTTGGCACTCACCTGCAAGAGAAATGGAACAATTTTAGCAGGTAATAATATAATATTAAAAGTAAGTATTTTTTTAATAAATTAATTTTAATTCAAACACTCAATGGACTTGAAACTTGCACTAATTAGTCTATTAATTTGATTATGAGTAACCATATTTATATTAAAACTAGAATTCAATAACTTTTCAGTTTTGATCCCATTCTTTCATCCATGTATGGGATACCTCATCAACTCATACTCATAAGAATGACCGTTTTTAATATAGACTTTCACATACTCCATAATATAATAGCCTAATCAGAGCTACTATATATAGTCAGTCCATGCAAAGAGGACATTCTGGCAAGATAAGAAAATGACTCCAGCTCGGTCTATATTGGTTCAAAACATAAATTTATTCTCAAACGATAGAAAACATTATTATCTAAATTTTTAGACAAAATTTATAATCTTTGAAACAATATTGACCGGGCTAAAGTCATTTTCGCATCTTACCAGAATGTCTTCTTTGCTTGGACGTACTAAATAAAATGGACTATTATTACGAGGTCTCAACATGAAGTTGTCTATATACTAGTTCATGTTTCAATTTCCTCAACTTCCGGCAGTTTAAACCCCATTAGATTTTTCACGAACAATATTTTCTACGTCCGAATTTACATAAAACTGGATAGAGCCTAGACAGTAAATATTTCTCCCATCCGGTTTACGTTTTTCTAGTTTTTCTCTAGATTTTATAGTCGAGTCACTTGGGAAATGGACTACTGGTTTAGTTTGAAATTCGTGGTACGTTGACAAACCAGTTGATTTAACTAGTTGCCGAACAAGTTGATTCAACTAGTTGACGTTGATCAACGATTCAACTGTTTCCAATGTTTAACACATACAAACCAGTTGAAAAAAACTGTTTCGCCAGCGTTTACGTTTTCAACGTCAACTTCAAAACTAGTTGAGGCATATGAAGTCATAAAATTCCTGCTTATTCTAAATTCAACATGCTCTTTGTGTAGGTGATCTGCCGTTGCAATGAAATGCTTGCGAAACGGCATTAAAATTTTTATTATTTGAAGCGAATAACGCTGGTTTTTCTGAGAGACGCTGTTGTATCGTATAGTTGAAGGATACTTGTTACGAGAATACTTGAGATTTTACGGCCGTTTTTACTTGATAGTCGATGATTTTCATGAGACGAGGAACTGTTAAAGGAAAATTTGAAGTGGGATGATGATCTAGTTTTACTAGATGGTGATTAGTGAGACAGTATGTGAGTTTCATGATTCTTTCGTTCGAGCTCTTTTGTATAAATCAAAGGAACAGTTTGTATAAAGCTCTTTTGTATAAATAACAGTTTGAATTATTGAATTGTGATTAAAAATCAGAACTCATTGAATTGTGTGTGACATTGAAAAGTGCGATGACTGATTTCTGATTATTATCTCTTCTGTATGAAATAATCGAAGAGCATTTTGAATTATTGAAGAACTTACTTGCTGAATAATATTAGTGATAAGTGATGAAGAATCACTGTAATGACTAAATAATTAGTTGAACAGTACAATATTGATTGTTAAGTAACTTTGACCTATCAGGGAACAATAATTAAGATACTTCTTCTTTGGCTTTCCCCACTTTGTCTTCACTGTGTTATCAATATAAAGGTATCATTACAACATGTATTGATATATGTTGTATCAATGGAAAGCAACAGTGAATATCTTAGTCTCTACCCTAAAGAAATGACTATTTGAAAGTCATAATGACTTCGTTCAATGTGGGGCTTAAGGCTGAATTGGCGGTGATTGAAAAAAAAATTATACATAAAGTTGGTCCTAGAAATTGATAATAATTTGAAAAAAATCGACTGATACGTACGTTGATCTGTGCCAGTATTTAGTTTTATAGTTACTAAAAGTTGACTTCTTATGTATTTTCGAATGCCTTATTGCTTCAGAGCATTCGAGAACATTAAAAATTTTAGTATCGGCTAATGATTGATTGATTGATTTTTATTCAGTGCTAGGTCTGGAAAGACCCATTCCACAACACAACATACATTACATCTCAAAGTAACAAAACTGTAATATAAACTTATATTAGTATATTAAATTCAATACCTAAGAATTATGTAATACATATTTTAAATAATAGTTATAAAAAAACGAAAGAGAAAAGAACAAAGTACTGTAGCGTTGAAAAAAAGACTAAATACAAAATCAACGATAGAGTTACTATCTTTAATAAATAATTTAAGGTAGAATAAGTATCAGAATATTTTAAAATGCAATGGAATCCCGTTTGAAATAGAATAATAAAAAATTATGATATACTATTCAATTGAAACTTATATAAAAAACTTATACTGGCAAGGTAAGTACCATATGTATCATATGTAAGTGTCGTTATTTCGCTTTTGGGTTTATGCCCTCAACTAATAAAATGAAGGTTTTCAATGCTACTTCCACTAGAATTACAACTGCAGCTTTCTGTTGTAACTTCTGTAAAATTTGATGAAAGTTACTTTTCCCTTGGACAAATACCTGCTGAGTATTGTTTGTAACAACATATAATTTCAAAAAGAAAAAATTATTTCACGAATAAAGAAAAGAAAATAATAAGATACTATTTCATGTATTGTTCAAGATGATATTTGATCAATCAATGCTAAAAGCTAAGTAATCTGTTGAAGAAGGAAACTCCACTTTGTAAGACAAAACAATCAACAACCGTGAAACAAGTGTTGAACTTTGAATGCTATTGCGATTAGAAACGAATTCAGTGGAAAGCTTTCGTGATGTCGATGATGAAGAAGTGGCATAGTCATCCAAGCAAAGAAGACATTCTGGCAAGATGGGGAGATGACTCCAGCTCGCTCAATATTCGTTCAAAAATTTTTAATTTGGTTTCAAATTGTAGTAAACATTCTGATCTACAATTTGAGATGATATTTATAATTTTTTAATCAATATTGACTGAGCGGGAGTCATTTTCCCATCTTGTCAGAACGTCTTCTTTGCTTGGACAGACTGCAACTAAGTGAACATTCGTGATATTCATTCATAGCACCTCACTCCATTCCATGCTCGAATCAAAAGAGCAGCAAACATTTCACTGTTTGAAAGATCAACAACTTCCGAGGGTAGAAGAAAGTAGAGAAGGATGAGAGGAAGAAGAAGAAGAAGAAGAAGAAGAAAAAAAAAGAAGAAGAGAAGAAGAAGAAGAAGAAGAAGAAGAAGAAGAAGAAGAAGAGGAAGAAGAAGACGAAGAAGAAGAAGGGCAAGAAGTAGAAGAAGGGGAAGAAGAAGAAGGGAAGGAGTAGGAAGAAGGTGAACTTTGCATTGTCGGACTGAAGAAAGACTTTCTTCCTGACTTTCTCTCTTGTTTCCATCTTGCAGTAGTGGTGGGTTTGAAGCTTTTTGTGTATGACGAATGAAGTGGTAAGAGAGGTGAAAAAGAGAAAGGTGAAAGTGCAAAATTGGAGGCACAAAATAAAATTATGTTACTGAACATGATGAGAGGGATTAACAGGCCAATGGAACCAGCAAAAGTAAGACTGAGATTCATAAATAGAATTACTAAGAATAGAGTACTGAAAATATAAATATAGCACTAAAAAATCAAGGAATTTTTATTGGAGGAAAATAATACAGAACTAGTTGTATAATTTGCATGAAACAATTATAATTTATTGAAAAGAATAGAAGGAAGAAGAACAAGTAGTAGATGTCTGAAGAGAATTAAAGGTAAAATGTGCAATTAGACTTATTAAAAACCCTGTACGACGAATACAGTTCAATATTAGTATTTTGGTAAAGGGGAGGGGGATTATGAAATAATCTCTATATATAAAAGCGAAATGGCACTGATTCATTCATTCATCACCAGAACTAAAAATCCACTGAACCGAATGCGTTCAAATTTGGCAGGCATGTTCAGTTGGACGTTTAGACGCGCGCTAAGAACGGATTTTAAAAAATTTCAAGGGTACGCCAAATATTTTAATTTTTCTAGAGTTTTACGGCGTTTTCCTCATTTTTTCGAGAACCAATTGGTAGAAAATGTTGATATTTGGTGGGCAGGTTCAGATAAGGTCTAGAAATGTTGTGTTAAAATATTTTTGAAATCCGGTCAAGATTTCGCCAGTAATTAGGTTTTCAAAATTGTAGATGTGTTGCGGGTTGCATATCTTCCACCTTGATACGACCAATCCTAACTGTACATTGAATGGTTCAGCGAGATTATAGATGAATTAATTTGGAAGATATTGAATCAAGTTTCAAACTATGACCGATATACTTAATACAAGGTTACGCTTAATATTAGCGTTTTACTATTTTTTGGAATTTTCGGAGTTTTTCTTAGATTTTTCTAGAACAAATTGGCGGAAAATGCTGAAATTATGTAAACAGGTCCAGATTAGGTGTAGAAATGATGTGCTCAATAAAACTCTAATCTCTTCTGAATGGAATTTGCTTCCAAACAATTTGTTTGTCCCAGCTGACACTGACAGAGGTCTTGCAGGCGAGCGAATCGAGCCGTCGTAATACTACGACAGGGTATCTAAAAACTTGATAAAAAAAGTGTACAAATAACACATCTTTAAAGATTCAACCAATTGTTTCATGAGTCATCATATCACATCATTCATATGAGAAGTGGAATATAATAATCCATTCTAGATCAATTATGTCTTCATGTATTCTAGAATGTATTCTATGTCTTTCTATTCATATTAATTCATCACGAAGACAGAGAATGGAACCATGCCAAAGGTAAGAACAAGAAAAAAAAACAGTCAAAAAGGAGCTAAAAAAGAAGGGATGAGCAGAACAAAATCGATTGAAGACACTAGAAGGCAATGAAAAGTTGAAGATTGCCCTCTAACACGTAACCATTCGGGCTATAATCTATCCTGATCTAACTTCCAACATGGCGTGATACGTATAAAATACGGGTTACAAGGTATTCCAAGTAGGAAATTACATCTATTCCGGTATAGCGTGGCTACCGCCAACATTGTCTTAAAGGCCTTTAACAGCCCGTTATAGTCTTGTCGAGCAAAGAAGACACTCTGGTAAGTTGGGAAAATGACTCCAGCTCGGTCAATATTGGTTCAAAAACTATAAATTTGAAGTTAGATTGTAGAGGAGAATGTGCTCTACAATTTTAGAACAAATTGATAATTTTTAAATCAATATTGACCGAGCTGTAGTCATTTTCTCATCTTGTCAGAATGTCTTATTTGTTCGTCGACCAGACTATAACAGCCCGTTACACTATTCTTCCTAAACGCTCGCTATTCTCACAAACTTGCCATGTTCTATAGTCTGTCCAAGCAGAGAAGACATTCTGGCAACATGGAAAAATGACTCCAGCTCGGTCAATATTGATTCAAAAATTATAAATTCAGTTTCAAATTGTAGAAAACACTCTGCTCTACAATTTGACGCCAAATTAAACAATTTTGAATCAATATGGACTGAGTTGGAGTCATTTTCTCATGTTGCTAGGATGTCTTCTTTGCTTGGACAGACTTTACCGCCAATAGTTCCATCCAATTATTGCTGCCTTTCTGGGCCAATTAAATTGTCCGACGATTTGGCGAGATTTATAGGCGCCCTTAAAATTTAAACGATTACGTAAGTCGTGCTCGAGCTCGAGTCAAGTTCAGTTTTCATCGAGCTACACTAATAAAGTTGTGGAAGTTTGTTTGTTGAATGTAGCATAAGGATTTATGTTTGTTTGTTACGGTTTTGATTCTGTGGTTTATGTTTCCGTATCAAGGTTTTCCAAGTCATAGTACTGTGAATTTTACAATATTCATCAATATGATTCCTCGAAAAATTTATTATTAATTAGATTAGATTAGATTAGATTTCTTTATTCATATAGACAATAACAATACATTCGTGCTTCAATCGTAGATTGCTTAAATAAAGTAGGTAATTACATTAAGGAGTAATTGTACTACTATTTTACAGAAATGAATATACATTAGCTATTACTTCTATATAAACGTCACGAGCTGAAAACATAGTAAGTTTACATTATTCAACAAACACGGATACACATGAACGCGAAATTATAAAAATTTTATTAAAATATATTTAATTGGCAATCTTTTAAATTACGTTCATTCTCTCAATGAATGAGAGAATTTTAGAAGAGGAAGCATTTAAAACGTGCCTGTTCAAATTTACAATACTGTATCAAATCAAATGATAAATCATTTACATATGTAAATCGTGAATTTTCACAATACATATGTAATTGATGAATGAGAGAATTAGAAGAATTGATGAATTAGAGTTTAGAAGAGGAAGCATTCGAGACGTTGAAACAATTTGTGATGCTTCGTATTACAGAACATGACTAAAGCGGTGTTCTAAAGTTTAAAGAGGAATTGAAGGTGACCACAAAAGAAGATCAGAGGAAAAAAGGAATAACAAGTGTACGAAGGAAAGAGACAATGACAAAAAACCATTTTAAACGCTAGCTATTTTGGCCAACAAATGTCAAAGGCAATAGAGGAAGCAAGAATTCGACAAGCTATTTCAAAGAGAGTTGCAAGAAAGGAAGGAAGGGAGTAAGGATATAAGGAGGAGTAAGAAAAAAGACGAAAGATGATGTGAGGAGGGGAGAGAAAGGAAGTGACGAATGAAACACTTGGTTGAGAATCTTTGAAAGCTTATTTAAAGGATTTGCAGCGTCATTTTAGCAGTAAGAAGTTTCCTATTAGGTGAAGGATGAGTAGAGTATATAAAATGAGTCACTTGGATCTGTAATGAGAATTCACTTACTGCCGATTTAAAGCTAAAATATGGTTAAATACAAGGAAGCCAAACGTGTAATAGTAACCAGAGAGAATAGAATATAACAACAATAATATAGAATACTAGCCGGCAGGCTCGCTTCGCTCGCCTTCTCCGGCTAGCCAGGACCCCCGACTGTATCGGCAGTGTGAGACAAACTGGCTCACTTCGCTCGCCTGCAAAACCTCTGTCAGTGTGAGATCAGACAAACGGGCTCGCTTCGCTCGCCTGCAATTTCCGTTCAGAAGGGGTTCGAAATTTATTGAACACAGCATTTTTGGACCTAATCTGTACCTGTTCACCAAATTTCAACATTTTCTGCCAATTGGTTCTCGAAAAATGTGAGAAAAACTCCGAAAAACAGTTGAACGTTTATATTAAGCGTAACCTTGGGAAGTATATTGGACATAGTTTGAAACTTGATTCAATAACTTCTAAATTATTTCATCTATAATCTCGCTGAACCATTGACTTTACAGAAAGGATCGGTCGTATCAAGGCGGAAGATATGCAATCCGCAATACATTTACAATTTTGAAAAAGTGATTACTGGCGTACTCTCGAACGGATTTCAAAAATATTTTAACACAACATTTCTAGACCTTATATGAACCTTCTCACCAAATATTAACATTTTCTACCGATTGATTCTCTAAAAAATTGAGAAAACGCCGAAAAACTATAGAAAAACTTTAATATTTGGCGTATCCTTATGAAGTTCCAAAAATCCTTACTTAGCGCGCTTCTAAACGTTCAACTTAACATGCCTGCCAAATTTAAACGCATTCGGTTCAGTAGATTTTTAGTTCTGATGATGAATGAATGAATGAATCAGTCAGTCAGTTAGTCAGTGCCATTTCGCTTTTATAGATATAGATTGTTTCCTTTATCTCGGGCTACTTTTATCACTGTTTTTTATTTTGAATAATTATAAAGCATAATTGAATAATGGTACTTTGATAATTATTTAGAATATGGTTGTATTCTATTCTCTCTGGTTGTAATGCGCAATATTAGAGGAAAATAACCATTAATTTCACTATAAATCCAGACATTCATAAATGTGAACATACATTGAAACAACAAATTAACCATGAATTCCATGTAGTTGATCCATAAATGTTGAAATTGATATACACCAAAAATGTACGTAAGTATTTATTTTTAATAAATTTTTTCTTCACTTTTCATCAACACCTACCGTAGTTTAGTCTGTCCAAGCTGAAAAGACCCTCTGGCAAGATGAGAAAATGACTCCAGCTCGGTCAATATTGGTTCAAAAATGATATATTCGGTCACAATCGTAGGAAACATTCTGATCTACAATTTGAGACCAAATCAATATTTTTTGAACCAATATAGACCGAGTTGGAGTCATTCCCTCATTTTGCCTGAGGTTCTTCTTTGCTTGGACAGACTATAGCAAGGATTACATTTTGTCTAGATTGCTTTGATTTTATAACAGCGATCATTTCCAAGACATTACTCTAATAACTTTTCCTGAAGATTACTACTAGGATTAACATTCTAATAAAGATTACTGAATAGAGTGTTTCAGGAGGAATGTGCAATACTTCTCAGGCTGATTCCTCACACCAAGTAGACAAAAAAGTTCCACGGGACCATCCCCCAAAAACGCTTTGTTACCGAGATAACAATGGCGGAAAATTGAGATTTTTAAGAATATATTAATTTTTCTAATTTTTTAAAGGTTCTAGTGAGGTTCTAAGAATAATAATCAATTCCCATGTAAAATTAACTGAGAAATTCAATGAAACCGGTTCCAAGGTCGTAACTTCAACGGTTATTGAGATAATTGGGAGAAATATGCTAGAAAACGCCATTTTTCAACAATAAGGGTTATAACTGGATAAGGAATCATAAAATTGTATTTTTTATTGATGGAAGTTGAAGAGGGTCGGATTCTAAAGAGAAAGTTAAACGGCGACGATTGTGTAAATCTTACCCAAATCTCAGAAATGGCGATCAAAAATCGCTACTAAACACAAATTTATCACTCGTGCTAAGCTTTGTCAATTTTGCAAGTTTTGATCGCCATTTCTGAGATTTGGGTAAGATTTAATTTCCATTAATGAAAAATACAATTTTATGATTCCTTATCCAGTTATAACCCTTATTGTTGAAAAATGGCATTTTCTAGCATATTTTTCCCAATTATCTCAATAACCGTTGAAGTTACAAACTTGGAACTGGTTTCAACGAATTCCTCAGCTAATTTTACATAGGAATTTATTATCTTAGAACCTTATACTAAAGCCTCTAAAAAATTAGATAAATTAATATATTTTGAAAAATGTTAATTTTCCGCCATTGTTATCTCGGTAAAAAAGCGTTTTTGGGGGATGGTCCCATGGAACTATTTTGTCTACTTGGTGTGAGGAATCAGCCTGAGAATTATTGCACATTCCTCCTGAAACACCCTGTATAACAATTACTCTATTCAGGGAAACTAATAACTCTGTTCACAGTTAAGCCTATTTGATTGATTACTCGAGTAATTTTAGATTGTAAATGGTCCGGTAGCAATCGAAAAATCACCTAGCTACATGAAAAACAGTAGAAAAGCGAAAATAGACTGACAGTACACCGAAACAGATCAGAAACAGTGCCAAACGATTGTAACCTTGGAACTGAGTGTCGATAAATTTCAAGTCGACTTTCGAGACACAAAGTCGGTTGAAAAGAGTCAGAGGTGTGTTGCACTTTATAGTCTGTCCAAGCAGAGAAGACATTCTGGCAACATGGGAAAATGACTCCAGCTCGGTCAATATTGGTTCAAAAATTATAAATTTGTACTGAAGTTGTAGATTAGAATGTTTTTCACAATTTAAGACCAGATTTATAATTTTTGAAACAGTATTGACCGAGCTGGAGTAATTTTCCCAACTTGCCAGAATGTTTTCTTTGCTTGGACTGACTTCACTTGTCTTTACGAGGCGCCCAATAAAAACGAAAATAAATTACTGGCGTTGAAGCATGCTGCTCCACTTGTATCTACCTTTGATTTACAGCCGACGTTCGCTTCTTTGGAAGCTGCAACACCTTTCATTGTTTTCTACGTTTCTCTTTTCTTTTTTCTAATTGCAAGTTGCAATATTTCCTGTCGTTACCTTTCATTTCAATTTTGGAGATTTATCACACTTTTCGACTCCGATGTAGTGTGTAGACGTTTAACATATTGTATTCATCTTTAGAAGTACAGGGTGTTTCAGGAGAAATGTGCAATACTTCTCAGGCTGATTCCTTACACCAAGTAGACAAAAAAGTTCCATGGGACCAACCCCCAAAAACGCTTTGTTATCGAGATAACAATGGCGGAAAATAGAGATTTTTCAAAATATATTAATTTTTCTAATTTCTGAGAGGCTTTAGTGAGGTTTTAAAATGATCAATTCCTATGTTATATTAGCTGAGAAACTCAATGAAACCAGTTCCAAGATTTGTAAGTTTAATGGTTATTGAGATAATTGAAAAAATATGCTAGAATACGCCATTTTTCAACATTATTATTTTATTTTATATTTTAGATTATTTTAGAACCTGAGTCTCTAAGCCTCTAAAAAATTAGGAAAATTGATATGTTTTGAAAAATCTCAATTTTCCGCCACTGTCATCTCACATTCCTCCTGAAACACCCTGTATATCTTCACAAACAGTTGTATCCTTACATATTTGTATACTTTTCATGAACAGAGTTCTCCGCTAGGTGAGGAGACAGACGAGTCTTTGGGAATTTAGGGATTCAAATACTTCAAAAAGTATATTCTTGTTATTTTTCTTGAAGTGGGGGTTCAGGCACTCCTAGGATCCCCCGAAACTCCAACCAAGTTTCTGTCCATGCCTCGAAGTATGTTTTTTTAATTTCAATAAGTCTAAAGTTGAAAAGAAGATTATGAAATTGAATTTTTCTTCATCAGGCGGAGTTAGGACTAGGAAGCCATCCTTTCCACCACTCAACCTTATACTATGAGCTGTTCATTCTACCCAAACTTATGAGATGAACTACTTATGAAGTAATTATTTATTAATAAATAATAATCTTATCAACTTTCCAAGCATCACTGGAATTTTTTCATGATATGATCGTCACTAACAGGGAATATCTATCTATACTATCTATCACTATCTCTATTATCTCTATCTCCAATTTTCAACCTTCAACTTCCTCCCGCGTCTATCCATAGTGGTAAACTAAACTCTTTTATTAGGGTGGAATCGATTTCCACTTTCCGAACAAATAATAAGAACTCGCAAGATGTATCGGCAGCGGATGAAGCTTTTTGGACTTTAGGGGACGTGGCCTGTATAGTCTGTCCAAGCAAAGAAGACATTCTGGCAAGTTCGGAAAATGTCTCCAGCTCGGTCAATATTGGTTAAAAACTCATGAATTCGGTCTCAAATTGTAGGGAACTTTCTGATCTACTATTTGAGATCAAATTGATAATTTTTGAACAAATTTTCACCGAGCTGGAGTCATTTTACCATCTTGCCAGAGTGTCTCCTTTGCTCGACCAGACTATAGGCCTACTAGGGTGAATCAGTCAAGTCCAGTCGATACATCAAACACGATAATCCTCTCAGACAAAGAGGAACAAAAAGGAAAGAAAAACGAAGAAAAATAAGAAGAAGAAGAAGAAGAAGAAGAAGAAGAAGAAGAAGAAGAAGAAGAACACGTCATCGTGATGGAGGAGGAGGTCTTCTAGAGACTCAAGCAAAGTCTTTCAGAACAGGATAACTTGGCAGAAGTTGTATCTTTCACATCCCAATGGTTCTTTTCCCCAGTTTCAGACAAGAGGTTTAGCCGGGATGAGGTCTAATGAAGTAGCTTTTTCTTTTTTAGCCGCAATTCTATTGAGTATATCGAAGCTTATTGCGGGACATATTACCTTCTATTTTTTGTCATGTAGGCCTATCTTTCATAGGAAATAATATCAACTGTTATTATTGTTTTTAATAATAACATAGACTAAGTATCCATACTACTGTACTAAGTATACAATTATCTTAAGTTTGTCTACGATTATAGATAGCTTATTCAAATAAACGACATCACATTGATAATATTTTGTTTTTTTTTCAATTTTTTTTCTTTAAAAGTTATATTTTTCTAATAAAAAGTAAGCTACTAATGTGATCATTGTTTCAATTCTAAATGCTCAAAATCTAGAACATAACGTTTTTATAGACACCGATATACTTTTTGAGCGGTTCCTGACATAAAAATAAGGAATGGTCCCCTTCAAAAATTGTTTTTTTTTCAAATTATGACTGAATCGAATCTTTAAAATGACTGGTAGAATTGGCAATGTCAGTTAATTTTACTATATTGAAAATTAGTATTGTTTGTATACTCTTCCTTATTACGTCATCAACATAATTATTTATAAATTGGTTTTATTCTATTTCTCAGAGAATCTCACATAAGGATGTCGTTCAAGTATCTTTAGGAGGCCGCGATAAAATTATAAAACAAGAATTTGAATTAAAATGTTCAATCCCCCGATATTCTTATGTCTGTAACAAATCTTTAAAATAGAATGTTTACTAGTTTTGTTTCATCATTTTAAATAATTATCAAATTACCCTCATTTGAATTATTTTTTCAATGCATTACATGTTTCAACTAATTATAGTCAACTAGATTTGTATCTTATTCCTCTATTCAATGGGAAAACTCATCCACGAAGCTTGTTAGTCTAGATAAGAACAATATTTATCTAAAAGTCTCCCGGTATAGAACTACATTCACATTTTAGTCACTGGCGGCTCGTGCCCACGAAACAGGTGAAGTGCCTGTATCTTCTACTGTACAGCACTTCACCTGTTTTGTGGGCACGAGCCGCCAGTGATTTTAGTGTACAAATATAATAAGAGTCAAAATTTATCTCCTCTGATAAATTTGATGAAGATTATGACGTTGACGACTATTGACTTTCAATCACATTATTCCAACTAATAACCGCATTATGTACTAACTAACAATCTCCTCTAATTAACAACTAACAATCTCCTCCTCCATTATATGAACTAAAGGACTTAATTGGAGAAAATATTCCTTCTCTCACTGATAGAGGGAGGTGTATTCAATGAAGGTTTTGACGTTGCATTTGACAACTATTGACTTTCAATGAAATTATTACAAACAACCACATAACGTCTTTCTTCTTCTCCAATTCATAGACAATATTGGCATCATCCTTCTCCTGTACACAATATAGTCAAAATCCTTCTCCTATATACAATACAGTCAACATCCAAAATAGACCCTTATAAACAACATACACTAAAACCGTGTATTCACCACAGTCCGTAATGTGAGTTCAATAACAGGCCTGTGACATATAGAAGCGAATATTGCTTGAAATGATGCCAAAACCACGTCTAAAAGTCAGTCAGCGCTGATATAGTCTATCCAATCGAAGAAGACATTCTAACAAGATGGGAAAATGACTCCAGCTCAGTCAATATAGGTTCAAAAATTATTAATTAAGTCTCGAATTGTAGGAAACAATCTGATCTACAATTTGAGATGAAATTTATAGCTTTTGAATCGATATTGACTGAGCTGGAGTAATTTTCTCATCTTGCCAGAATGTCTTCTTTGCTCGGACACAGTATGCGAATGGAAATTGATATGCGCTGGATTTGATGCACTCTAATGAAGCAACCGAACAATGGAAACCCCTTTCGACAATATTGGAAAGCTCAAAATTCGACTATTATTGCCTCCTCCCCTATCCTCTTATCATTTTGTTCTCTTTCTCTTGTTTTGTATTCTGTTTGGCTACACCAGTCTTCTTTTTCTCATTCTTCCACTCTCAACTACTCTCTAAACATATCATTGTAATCATTCTTATCATTCAATTGGTTTTTCCTCATTCATCCTTTCTCTTCTTCAGTTTATATCTCGCTCTTCTTTTTCTCTCCTATTAAGTTCAGCATTAACATCATTCTCTATCTTTCTATTCTTCTACTCTCATGATCACATATCATCCTAATATTTTTTGTCCCTTTATTCTCATTTCTGATTTAACTTGCCATCTTTCATCCTAATTTGCTCTCTGAATAAAAGTCTTAATTCCCTCAATTCTATTTTTTTTCTCACTAGCAGCATTATTTTTCTTCGCTTACTTCCACTTTTACTCATCTTATGAATATCCTCCTTTCTCACCCTCTTCCACTTCCTTCCTAATCTATTCTATCTTCTTATTCCACTCATTCTCCGTGAAAATATGACATTCATTGTTATCACTTTTCCTCTAACCACTTTTCTTATTCTTTTCCTAGCCTACTCTCTGCTCTTCATTTTTCTCAATCTCTATGATTTCTTCTCTCCTATCTCCCCCTTCTTCTTCTTCTTCTCCTTCTTCTCCATCATCTTCGTCTTCTTCTTCTTCTTCTTCTTCTTCTTCTTCTTCTTCTTCTTCTTCTTCTTCTTCTTCTTCTTCTTCTTCTTCTTCTTCTTCTTCTTCTTCTTCTTCTTCTTCTTCTTCTTCATCTTCTTCTTCTTCATCTTCTACTTTTTCATCATCATCATCATCATCATCATCATCACCATCATCATCTTCTTCTTCTTCTTCTTCTTCTTCTTCTTTTTCTTCTTCTTCTTCTTTTTCTTCTTCTTCTTCTTCTCCTTCTTCTTCTTCTCTTCTTCTTCTTCTTCTTCTTCTTCTTCTTCTTCTTCTTCTTCTTCTTCTTCTTCTTCTTCTTCTTCTTCTTCATCTTCTTCTTCATCTTCTTCTTTTTCATCATCATCATCATCTTCTTCTTCTTCTTCTTCTTCTTCTTCATCTTCTTCTTGTTCTATCATCATCATCATCTTGTTCTTCTCCTTCTTCTTGTTCTTTTTCTTCTTCTTGTTCATCATCTTGTTCTTGTTCTCATCATCATCTTCTTCTTCTTCTTCTTCTTCTTCTTCTTCTTCTTCTTCTTCTTCTTCTTCTTCTTCTTCTTCTTCTTCTTCTTCTTCTTCTTCTTCTTCTTCTTCTTCTTCTTCTTCTTCTTCTTCTTCTTCTTCTTCTTCTTCTTCTTCTTCTTCTTCTTCTTTTCTTCTTCTTCTTCTTCTTCTTCTTCTTCTTCTTCTTCTTCTTCTTCTTCTTCTTCTTCTTCTTCTTCTTCTTCTTCTTCTTCTTCTTCTTCTTCTTCTTCTTCTTCTTCTTCTTCTTCTTCTTCTTCTTCTTCTTCTTCTTCTTCTTCTTCTTCTTCTTCTTCTTCTTCTTCTTCTTCTTCTTCTTCTTCTTCTTCTTCTCTTCTTCTTCTTCTTCTTCTTCTTCTCCTTCTTCTTCTTCTTCTTCTTCTTCTTCTTCTTCTTCTTCTCCTTCTTCTCCTTCTTCTTTTCCTCATCTCTTTCTATTTCTTTATCACCTCCTCCCACCTCTCTTCACACATGCCAAATTTCCTCTATGAAATCACAAATATCACTGCATCGTGTTGATCTACTATTCCAATACCAAACTCGTTAAATTTGACGTTCAACCATCAATGTAAAAGTACACTGTCAATTTATTCACAATCTACATAGTCTGTCCAAGCAGAGAAGGCATTCTGGCAAGATGTGAAAATGACTACAGATCGATCAATATTGGTTAAAAAATTATAAGTTAGTTCTCAAATTGTAGAAAACTTCTAATCTACAATTGGAATTACAAATTCATCATTTTTCAACCAATATTGACCTAGCTGGAGTCATTTCCTCATCATTCCAGAATGTCTTCTATGCTAGTACGGACTATACACGCATGCATATTTTAGTATTGGTAGTGGTTGATATAAATCCTCTCACGAGAGAGCAATGCTAATAAATTCTCTCAACTAAAAATAATTTCCCCACCACTGCACCGGAATGAAGGAGTTTATGATCGAAAAGGCTTACAATGAAACAATTATTATTGTAATAAAATATTGATAATCCCACGATAGATATAGCTTTATTATTCTGCACTACGGTGTTTCTATAATAAAATAATTAACAGCCAGTGAAATCACGATTCACAAATGGAAATTTGATACCCGTTAGATTTTGATAATATAATACTTTCCACTTCAATTATTTTTCCACACAGGAAATATATTCATGAATTATTTTGTTTTTTGTACTGTTGCATGTTCATGCAGATTTCGGATACCAGTGCATTCTCCATACATTCAAATTGAAATTTATTTAAAAGTGAGACCCTGAAGTAGATTTCCAAAACTAATTCATTTTTAATAACGATGGACTTGCTCTCTCACAAAGTAGAACAGTAAACCTCGATTTAAATTAATATTGGGAGATTTAAAACAGTATCTGCAGTAATAAATTTTTATTATTTTGTCTTCGTTACACCTGTACGCTAGTTATTCTTTTGTGATAAAATCCACAGGCGGCTCGTGCCCACGAAATAGGTGAAGTGTTGTACAGTAAAAGATACGCGAACTTTACCTATTTCGTGGGTACGAGCCGCCATTGATAAAATCTTGTTTACGGATAATATTGGGCTATTATTTGTTATAGCAGTGGAATAACTTGAAGTGATAAACTATCACTTATAATTACAATTTATGCATCGTATAAATTCTAATTCCGGTTCAGAATTTCATCAAATCTATCATTCTATATATAATCTTGTGTTGATATCCATTTGAATAATCTATTCAATTTAGTAATACATTGGAACGTTTAATGTAGATAAATTAGCCTATTTCGAATTGGTTTTTGGAATTTTCTACTTGTACTCAATTTTCCTCATTTGAAATCCAAATTTAATGTTTCGAAGCAGACTCAAACACTCTCATGAATATGACTGTATCCTGAGTTGAACTCTCCAACATATGTTGTAAAGATCTTCAACCTATAATAAACTGGTCCTTGAATAACCCTTTCCATGAAACCAGCGGATAAATTATAGAGAATAAGATAGCCTACATTTTAAAACAAATTGAATGTTGGACTTCACAAACTTATCGAGTTGCATTTCTCATATCCGCCATTTCCTGCCATTCCCACCCAGCAACTCCTCCCATTGAGTGGGCGTGACTAAGTGAGCAGCCAATCAGAGTAGCACTTCCTAAATAGATAGAGACTATGACTCGAGCTTGTAAATATGGACGTCACTAGTATCCGCCATTTTTCTTCATCGGCAACTCCCACTACACTCCCCCCTTCAACTCTAAAGCTTTCATTCTATTGGGTGGGCGTGGCTCAGTGAACGACCAATGGGAGAGCTCCTTCGAAACGTGAATCACACTAGAGGAGCTGTCATTTTGTAAGTCAATACAGTTCACTCGGTTTAAGATGTGGATTGAGTGATCTATTCCAATGAGCCTACTATTATTATTTTAATCTGAAAAATATTCAAGGTAACAAATTATTGGTTTTTAATCGTAATCAATTTTTATTTTCTAATAGTTCAATTCAAATTGTAGTCAAAACTTTAAATTGAATGAATTTGATTCAAATATTCTAAGAGAGCACTTGGAGTATCAACTCTCTCAAGAGACAACTACATTGCCAGTAATGGAAATATCTGGATTGTAACACAAAAATTTTGTGTAATAATTCAACTATTCATTTGTTGGTATTACTTAATAATAATTTGAATAATGGAGCAATAGCAATATTGTCATCGTTGTATTATTGGATTCAATCCACAAATATAAGACTAATAACGTATTTCAGTCTACCGGATTAGATTTTATTGCTGTTTTTTATTCTTTATAACAGCCATTTTCCCCATTACTTCTCATCTTTCCTCTTCTTCTCTCATCTTTCTTTTGTTCATTTTTTTCCTTCTCCATATTTCTCTCTATCTTCCTTTCCTTTCTCTACCTTCATCTGAACCTTCACTTTATATTTCTCTTCCCTTATCCACGTTTACTACCTTCTCTCCATCTTAGCCTTCTCTTCATAATTTTTTCCCGTTTCTCTCCATTCTACTTTCCTCTATTTTTCATCTCTTTTCTTCTCCTCTAATCTTTCTTCTGTCCTCTCCTTCCCTTCTCCATATTTCTTCCTATATTTCTCTTCCTTCTTCACCTTCATCTCGACCTTTTCTCCATCTTTCACTTCCTTCTTCACCTTCAACTTGATCTTCTCTCCATCATTCACTTCCTTCTTCCCCTTAATCCAAACCTTCTCTTCTTCCACCTATCTCTGCTCCACCTTTATCTCAATCTTCTCTTCATCATTCTTTCTTATTTCTCTCCATTCTCGAAATAGCCAGACAATAAATTATTTTACGAAACAAGCCTTCACTGTTTCGGTATAGGTCGAGCAAGCTGAGAAGACACTCCGTTTCTATGTAGAGTGTATTTTAACGGATGTCTTCTCAGCTTGCGCTTACTACAGCAGTTGCAGGGACTTGGCCAAAGCAGTTAAGTTGGTGCTTGCTTGTGTGGCCAAGTCCCTTCACTTCAACTTAAACTGCCATTTCTTTTCAGTCTAGACAGATAAGTATCGCTACATAAGGCCTCAACACACTACTTTCAGCTAGGCCTCACTACGTGCTTACTAGACGATCAAGCGTCAACACATGTGTACCGTCACACATTATTTTTATTTCTATTTGGTTTCTCATAATACCCTCAATTTTATCCTCGATAGTTTCTTTCTTCTTTATAGCAATGTGATCTTTCTTTATTCTCTCATGTCAATTTTTCTTCTCTCCAAAATACAGTGGAACCTCGTTAATTAGTACTTCATGGGACCAAAGGTTTTGTACGTATTAGGGACGATTACAAAGGGAATTATTACGAGTAGGGAATAATAATGGAAAATTATTTCAAGGGAATTACGAATTATAAAGGTACGAATTATCGAGGTTCCACTGTAGTTCTGTTTCGTATTCTCTTCAAAATCTTGTCCCATACCTCTACACAACATTCATTATTCATTCTTCAAATTTTCCCATCTCGATTTAACTGCGAAATTCACCTATTGGATTGATGATGAAGAAAGGTCAGAATCTCAAAATCTTCAATCTTTATTATAATGCTTCTCCTCGAAACACCGAATTCGAACATAGGCTACTAAGAATATTTCAATATTTCATTCATCATATCAAGTTATAACTCCCACCCCATTGATAAGAATGTTAAATGAACATCTATGCCGGGTTTTTCCAAGCACACTCAAAGTTGAGGGACCCTCAAATTATGATGAACAGCTGATATTTTCTATGATTAGTATAGGAAATGTAGTAAAGTGTAGTAAACTTGAGGTCCCTCAAATTTGAGTGTGCTTGGAAAAACCGGGCATTAATATATTATATTATAGTGAATTGACATTATATTCTATTGAAAATATCTTCATAACAAGATAGTAGGTTCATATTTCTAGGAACCCTGTTCAAAATGGGATTTCCCTAAAAATTGAAAAATTCTGATAGGATAAGTTAGTTTTTTTTCAAATATTGATTCTACTATATATTGTTTCGGAGTTTCATATTCTTGGAAATAATGAGTAGAGAAATAAAATACAGAATCATAATGTAAAATTGTAAATTATTCAATAAGATTCATAATTATTAATGTGTAGAATGCGATATTGAACTTATTGAATGAATATAATCATATAATATAACGTGATGCAGTTTAATAGCAGTAAACGGAAGCACTTCTGCTCACTTCTATTCTCTTGTAATAGTGTATGCTTCAAGACGTCTCAAAACTAAAGACAATCTTTCTTCCCTTCTCACCACCCTTCTTCATCACACTTTCCTCTTTCCTCCTGCCTTCTTTCTCTCTCCACCAACATCCTAAATTCCACATCCTGAGCCAAAAGCCGCAATGCATGTCTGCAGTCTGTATCGCACCCGTTCAGACGTGAAATCTTCATAAATTACAACTTTTCATCTTTCTAGTTCACATGCTATTCTTACAATTACGGCCTCCCGTTCTATAATTTGTCCAAGCAAAGAAGACACTCCGGCACGATGGTGAGAATAACTACAGCTCGGTCAATATTGGTTCAAAAATTCTAAATTCAATCCCAAATTGTAGATGAAAATATTACCTACAATTTGAGACCAAATCTATAATTTTTGAACGAATATTGACCGAGCTGGAGTCATTCTACCATCTTGCCAGAATGTCTTCTTCGCTTGTATCTTTCGTCCAATGTGGTAGCAGTAAAACTGTCAAAATATCACCTCTTCGCACAGTCGTCATAATCCATTTTTATTGGTGTAGGCACATCATCAAAGCTGCACTGAAGTTATTGATAGTAAATGTCAATCAAACTTTCTCTGCAATCTCAAACATGTGCGGTCTCTTGTAAGCCTCAATTTTAGTCTTTTAGCACGTGCTTTTTGAGAATAGAAATCTGTGGAATAATTTCATACAGTAATTTAATATTTCAGTTCTTCAATTGTTCAATAATTTCAGACAGTAATTAATATTTCGGATTTTCTTATTAATTGTTCTTGAATAATTTCAGACAGTAATTTAATATTTCGGATTGTTCTCATTTGAAATATGGTTATTCGATAGGATACATCGAAAGAAATACATCTTTTTATCATTAAAGTTAACTCCTTATTATTAAGGTTTCCTATAGCCTCTTCACAAGTCGGATTTTTGATACGAAGTAGTGTTACAGGGTCCGAAATTGATACAGAAATGAAGCTAATTGATACGATACAACTATAACCCTCGCAGCTCATCGATGAATTATTCAGGATCAAAATCTATCATAGGCCTACAATACCGTGCTGATTACAGGGTCAAAATTGATACAGAAATGAAGCTAATTGATTTCTATGATCACAATCATAACCACTGCAGTTCATCGATGAATTATTCAGGGAAGTCAATATCTATCATGTACAATAACCGTGCTGGATTCCATAAAACGACAGAAAAGCAAGATTTCTGTGACACATAACCACTGAACGTAACATGCTTACAATCTATGTTCAATAATTATCACCGAATGGAATTAATATGGATAATTAAAGGATTAAAGGATTATAGGATTTAAAAAAAATAGCGAATTATACTATATAGAGTTGGAATGGCTGTGCTGTTCTAGTTTCCACTGGTCCATTTCCATGCGTTCAACTCTAGTATCCTGTATTTCAATGATTTCGATCAACATTTTTGATAAGTATGTCACACCTAATACTTCAGATTATTTTTCTTTTTCCGATTCTTATATCGAGCTAATCAAGCTGAACTAACAAAGTGTAAAGTGATAGAGACAGCGTATGGGAGATAGCATGGGGATATAAAAACCAGATAAAATAAATGAGGAAGGATGAGAAGAGATTGTAAGAAAAAAGAGAAGTATCCGATTACTTCCTATTATAGTGGGGTGTTAGTATAGTTTGTCCAAGCAAAGAAGAGCCTCTGGAAGATGGGAAAATGACTCAAGCTCGGTCAATATTGGTTCAAAAATCATCAATTTGATCTCAAATTTTTAAGAAACAATTTGATCTACTATTGAAACCACATTTATAATTCTCTAGCAAATATTGACCAAGCTGGAGTCATTTTCCCATCTTGCCAGAGGCTCTTCTTTGCTTGGAAAGACTATATAAGTACACGTATACTACAAAACTTACTTGTTAGTACATCCCGTCTTGAGGGATCAAGAAATGAAAAAACAAGCATTTTTTCATATCATTCGTTTATTCCCTAGCCTCTTAGTGGGAATAGAATAAACGAGGACTAAAAAACTAAGCATTTTTTCAAATCATACATTTATCCCCTGGACTCTAAGTAGGGATAGAATAAACGAAGAGTATGCGGTTAAGTAGCGGGGGGAGGGGGTAAGGTTGAGATCACGAAGAATATCCGTGTACAGACAATTAGAAAAAAAGTGGAAACGAAGAGGGTGTTACCCTCTGTTTGGACAACGGATCAAAGGATGACGTAAAGAGGATCACAAGGATAATAAGGAAGAAGAGGGGAAAGAAGAGAAGGAGAAAGGGGATGAGAAAGAGATGGAAGGGAAAGGGAACTATGATTTAACAGCAAAGATAACGCAGAATTATTAGAGGGTAACAGTCGAGGTCGAAGAATCAAACAAAAAGCCTCAAACACCCTCTGACATTCGTTTGAATGACGTCATATCTCTTGATAAAAGGGCGGAAAACTAAGAAGATGTGTGATTAGTGTTTACTAGTTATCATGTCATCAGAGATATGATATCAGTGCTACATCAGGTCCCCAATTTGTGTGATTGGGCCTATTCAATGCAATGGAAGAGAAACTTACTTGGTTATAATGTTTGCGATGGATCAAAAATAATCTATTATCAACTTGAAATTCAACTTGATCCAAATTTCTAGTACAATAGGTCTACTAAAATAATAATAAGATGGTTCCATAATTTATATTATTCTCACAACAATTCTCCAATTATTTATTTATTTATTTTATTCATGTACAAATATACAAGATGCGGGAAAAAACAGGGAATTGCCCAAAACTTCTTCTCTTCCTAATTTAGTCACATAATAAACTGTCCAAATTTTCAGGTTATGTATAAAATTTTGTTTTACCCAAATAATACTTCAAGATACTTTAACGTTTTCCTAAGTTGCGAATTCTTGTTTTCCAGAATTGGCGAATAATTTTTAGAGATTTGAGACTTGAATTCTTTGTCTTAAATGTTGATAAAATTATCAATTAAATCGACGATAAAATAAATGGAATATTGGAAAATCGGACTGTTATTCAATTTGAATTCACAAGAAAAAAAAATTCACTGAAATGTATCACTGTAACAATAAAATTTTCAGATTATGTGAATTTTATTATTCCAGAACATATAGTCTTGTGAAGAACAATGTGATTGTTAGAACGATAGAAAGTCCCAGCAACATATTTGACAGAATGAAAAGTTAGCAGCTCGGTTTTTAACATACCGTACAAAAGTCGTTTTGGAAAAAAATTCAGGGTAAAGCAGGGAAGTAATAGTCCCTTTCAGGGACTAAGTAGCTCTGGAACGAATAGCGTCACTATTTAATGCGTAATCGTTCAGACGCTTTGCAATAATTCTCTTTTTCTTTTCCTCCTCCTCTTCCTACTCCTCCTCATCCTCCTCATCCTCCTCTTCCTCTTCCTCCTTCTAATTCTTCTTCTCCTCATCTCAAGGGACGTGATGTCCGCTTATCTTGGAAATTACTCTCGTTGCATACAAAAGTTTTTTTTATATTCGTCAGGGGAAAACGTTTAGCTCGGCGTTCTTCATTCTCAACTTATTTGGCTTTCAAAGATAGTGTTCAAACGTGAAGGGTCTTTTTATTTCAGACTGTCTGAGAGTAAATATAATATTCCCTCTGAATAACAAGGATTCACGAGGCAGTCTGCCTCCAGTAATGTAGCCTACCTGGAATTATTTCAGACTCACAGTGGTACATCATTTTTAAACTGATGGAAAAGGGTTCTTGTTTGTTTTAAAATGCATTACCGTTTATGAATACAAATTGTACTGAATATACAAGACATAAGTCAAAGTATGAGAGATGAAATGGAGGTTTCTAATTTTCCTGTATGCTCACTGATATGTGTATAATATCTAGCTTTCCATGTTTGAGCTTCCATAGAGTGCTTTTTAATGTAATTTCATAAAATATTTTGTTTGAGAATACTACTCATCTAAATGTCACTTCATTACTTGTAGTCTCTATCCTGGGTCTAGAAAGTTATCAACAAAAATGGCAGGATATTACGAAAATAGGATTTTAAGGAAAAATGGAGTGTGATTTTTTATTGTTGACGTTTTATATGAGCAAAATAAACTAAAAATAGCACTGGCGACTCGTACCCACGAAACAGGTGAAGTGCCCGTATATTTTACTGTACAGCACTTCACCTGTTTCGTGGGCACGAGCCGCCAGTGCTAAATAGTCTAATCTGAATGCTATTTTTCGTGATCATTATTCACTTCTAGATTAATATACAAGTTATGATTGTAATAGATTACATTATTTCTCTCCACAATCAACACATGGAACAAATTTCCCTCAATATTTTCTTATTAACACTGGTGTCAAAAATCAAGGTGGCTTCGCCTGTTCCTCGCATGTTACAACAGCTGATGTTGTCTGCAAACAGTCTGCGTAACTGTACAAGATCAGCCGGTAAGCTACTGGCAAGCTACTAGAACGTACAAGTAACTTACAAAACCATCTTTATTCCTGCTCAAGCTCTACCAATTTTGATGAGTTCTACAAATATCTGCTTCTCTACCATTTCGAGCAACATCAAACCACTGGCGACTAGTGCCCACGAAAAAGGTGAAGTGCTAAACAGTAAAAGATATGGGCACTTCACCTGTATCGTGGGTACGAGCCGCCAGTGCATCAAACCTCACAAATCCATCAACCGTATTATCCTACGCCTCTAGGTTATATTTACATTGTAAACCTTCTGTCCACTCTCCATTGCATATTTACTTGGTTACCGTGTAGTGGAAGGGTTGTATGTGTCCCATTAATGTTAATTGAATTATTTATGAATGAAGCGCCGTATTGAAAGCTATATTACATACCTCTGCAGGCGTGTTAGTCTCTATATAGGTATAGCACCTTTTATTCCACAATACATCGACTTGTATGGTTCAATATAGTATATATATAACCGCGTATTAGTCTCGATATACCATATATCGACTGGTAAGTTTCGATATAGCATGTATATTCAACTTGAGGACTATAATATAGCGTTCCATATATCGATTTCTAAGGGTTGAGGGTGAGATAGCATACAAATATTATTTGCAGGGGTGGCTACAAATATTGAACTCGTGGGATGCGCTCAGATAACCGTTCCCCGGAGCCGTTTTAACGGAGTTCGGGTCTTTAAATTTTCCCCCAAATCCTAATTAAACTAGCCCAGGTCCCCGTGTGTTATAAATGTATTAATTATACGAAGTTACGGCGCGGCTGGAATGCTTCATATGAATTCAGTCGTGGGATAACAGGTGGATTTGTATTAGTATCATCAGTGTTATAAGTAGTAGTTAGTATTTGTTAGTATAAGTAATTAATATTAGTTGTATTTGAATGATATTATTGGTGTTAGAGAAGGCAGGATTATCTCAGACTCAAATTTTAGATCGAATGTATCCACAAAGCAATACATGCAGGAAATGAGTCAAGATAGACTGTCCAAGCAAAAAAAAAAAAATTCTGGAAAAATGTGAGATTACTCCAGCTTGGTCAATATCAGTTTAAAAATGATAAATTTGGTCTAATAGTAGAAAAAAATCTGCTTCATTTATTTATTTATTCATTCTGTAGATGAAATTACAATAAAGGGTTAAAACACAGACAACAAAGTCCAAAACGTCTTTTCTTAAATATACATAATTATTTAAAAAGAGGTTATGTTTACTTGATCATCAACACTATCAGCACAATTCACAAATTTCCACTGTCAAAAATAAAAAAAACTATCATTTAGAATATTGGAGGTTGATTTAAAAGTCAAAATAACACCAAAAAACATATAAAACTATTTTAAAATATCAATTTATATATAAATTTCCAAGCCAAACATTTCAGGTGATTATTTTCCCCAGCCTCAGCTGTATTCTGATTTACAGTTTCAGACCAAATTTATAATTGTTTAATCAATATTGACCGAGCTGGAGTCCTTTCCCAATCTTCCCAGATTGTCTTTTTTGCTTGTACAGACTTTATATCGGTAGGTGATTTTATTATAATTATTTAATATTATGAAAGTATTTGCAAAAAAATGTTTCTGACGCTATGATGCTGATATGCTACAAGAATCAAAGCTTTTATTTGATAATAATCGGACTCTGCTGATCAATTTCCAATGTTTTTCCTACTATGAAATAAATTTAAATTATTCTTTTCAAATCAAACACCTTTGTAACGAGTATTATAATATCAATTCAACATTTTTATCGTTATTTCTATAAAATCCATCCAAACCAATCCTTGTACAACAACCCAAAAACCTAACAATAACCCTTGAAATTCTCCCCACATAGCAATTCACTTACCACCCTTGTCTTGACCAATAGGAAAAGATAAACAATAGCCTTCACTTTCAACCCTTCTGATCAGGGGATTCACTAGTTCCCCTTCTCACCGCTAGGGGGGAAGAATCAGGTGGCAATGCCTTGGACCACAGACGTTAATCCTGAGTAATAGATATAGGCAAGGGCTAGTCTGTCCAAGCAAAGAAGACATTCTGGCAAGATGGGATAATGACTCCAGCTCGATCAATATTGATTCAAAAATTGTTAATTTGGTATCAAATTGTAGATCAGAATATTTTCTATAATTTGAGACCCAATTTATAACTTTTGAACAAATATTCACCGAGCTGGAGTCATAATCTCATCTTGCCAGAATGTCTTCTTTGTTTGGACAGACTATAGCTGGGACCGCTAAAACGCAAAGAAAGGGCTAAAAGGCCGTAATAGTCCGTCCAAGCAAAGAAGACATTCTGGCAAGATGGGAAAATGATTCCAGCTTGGTCAATATTGATTCAAAGACTATTTATTAGTTCTAAAATTGTAGATAAAAATGTTAACTACAATTTGAGACCAAATTGATAATTTTTGAACCAATATTGACCGAGCTGGAGTCATTTTACCATCTTGCCAGAATGTCTCCTTTTCTTGGGTAGAATGTACCACTGGACGATTACCTTTATCGAGCCCTTCTTCACAGGAATACCTTCCCTGCAATACAACCCTTCAGTCCACTTCTATTTGAGGCTCCTAACAGCCTTGCCCTTGAGCGATTGTTTCAAGTGGTGGGAGGGGGGGGGGGTTCTGGGGAATGAAAGTGGAAAGGGTGTGGGAGAATGAGTAGGGAGATAGAGAATAAGATGTTGAGGAAGAATAAGGAGATGGACGAAAGACTTGGGTAGAAGTTGTGAAAGAGAGAGACGAGAAGACGAAAAAGAAGAATAAGGAGAAGAAGAAGAAGAAGAAGATGAAAAAGGAGGAGAAGAAGGAGAAGGAGGAGGAGAAGATGAAGAAGAAGGAAGAAGAGGAGGAGGAAGAAGAAAAAGGAGAACGAGGAGGAGAAGGAAGAGAAAAAGGAGAAGGAAGATGATAAAAAGAGGAAGACGAAGAGAAAAAAGAAAAAAGAAGAAGAAGTGAGAGAAGAGGAAAATGAGAATGAAAATTAGTAGATGATGATAAGAGAAAGGAGATAAAGAAGGTGATGTAGCTGGAGGAGAAGAAGAGGAGAATATGAACGAAAAGAAGATGAAATAGAGAAGAAAGAAGGGAAAAAATGAAAGAAAATGGAGGAGATGAATAATAAGAATAAATGAGGAAGAAAAAGAAGAAGATTCAGCTAAGAGAGCAGCAAGCTGGGAAGCAAGCGTCAGTCGGCTGCCAATCGAGCAGCAAATAATATTCGCTCGCCTGGGACCAGCTGTCTGGCAAATGTCGCTTGCCTCAAGCCATCATACAACAGCTTCAACAAAAAACCTAGAAGAAAATGGAAAAAGAAGAAGAAGAAGAAGAAGAAGAAGAAGAAGAAGAAGAAGAAGAAGAAAAAGGAGTAGAAGCCCTTTTTGATGTATTAAAATTCAACGCGATCCCCTCCTCCGAATAGTCTGTCCAAGCAAAGAAGACATTCTAACAAGATGGGAAAACGACTCCAGCTCAATCAATATAGATTCAAATAATTTGAACATAGTCTCAAATTGTAGACAACATCCTATTCGACAATTAGAGACCAAATTTATAATTGTTGAACCTCTATTGAACGAGCTGGAGTCATTTTCCCATCTTGCCAGAATGTCTTCTTTGCTTGGACAGTTGGGACAGATGATGTCTACACTCGCTTCCGATGTCTTTCAATCATCCAAGGAAGGCTTAGTCGAAATTTTTTGAAAAATAATAATATATTCGTCTTACTTTCCAGTAGCTCAGGGTATCGAACCCGTCAACGCAGCCTTAATTTGATGACGTCAGCATGATTGACGTCATTATTTGAAGTCTTGAAGGTTCATCCTGTGACTGCCTTGGAAATTCAGCCTACAATGAATTGACACGCATTGGAAATACTTGAGAAAGGCTACTGTTCAATATTATGAAGAAAAATATTCGGAAAGAGTTAAATAAAAATCTTTAACATTTTTGGGAATTCAGAAATACTATTCAATAATAGTTTGACCTGAAATGAATGCTTGCTGGTATCCATTCATTTCAAAAATATAATGATTTTCCCATTTTTTAAAAAATAATTCACAACATTGTCAGTTATTTATTTTATGATAAGATGCACTATCAGCTAAACCGATATGATCTTTTCATAATTTTTGAAAAATGTTTTTCTATCTTGCTGACTATCTCGACAGAAATGAGATCTCAACACCTGCTATCGTAAAATAACAATAGGCCTAATTCACAAAACCCGGAAATTTATACTTTATGGACATCGTCATACCTATTCTAAATTATCTTCTTACCAATTTAGAGTCTAGTCGAGAAAAGAAGACATTCTGGCAAGATGGGAAATGACTCCAGTTCGGTCAATATACTTCTTCTTCTTCTTCTTCTTCTTCTTCTTCTTCTTCTTCTTCTTCTTCTTCTTCTTCTTCTTCTTCTTCTTCTTCTTCTTCTTTTTCTACTTCTTCTTCTTCATCTTCATCTCTCCCCTGTTGCCTCACAGCGTCAGGGTAAGGTCAATCAATATATTGGTTATGAATTATTATGAATTTGGTCTCAAACTGCAGAAACTATTATGTTTTACAATTTGAGACGAAACTTGTAGTTTCCAAAGAAATATGAACCGAGATGTGGTCATTTTCCCATCTTTCGAATGTCTTCTTTGCTTGGACAGACCATACTACCCTCTCCGTTACCCCATCATCAGTGACACATTTATTTCTCTTTCTCTACACACACTATAACACTCTTTCTCTTTCTTTTCTCTCCAAACACTACAATGTCTGACTACTTGGCATCACCACAAATAAAACCCCGTTCTGTTGACTTAACCCCTTTTTGTTGAGTGATCACCGTCCAGCATCATTTTTCTCTGTTATGTTTTATTTGTATATTTTCCCAAGTCACCATCACTCTCTGACCCGCCCATGTTATGTTTACAAGTACTTTCTGAAAAATGAGTTGTCAACAGTAGCGCTACCGATTGTTCCTCCACGTTTTACAGGATGGATTACAATGACAGATCCAAAAAATTATTTTCTTTACGAAAAGTTTCACGGATAGAACATAAAAACTATGTTTCAGTGTTTCACATACTTTACGATCCTTGGAATTAAAATCCTAGATTGAAAATAGAAGAATCCTAGATCTAATATTAACAAAATAATCGTGTTCCTGACTGGTAGGTTCCACCTCGACAATGTGTACTTGGCCAAATACTGGTCATCAATCCAAAAGCAGTTCACAGTGTCGGTGACTCAACTACACGATCACCAAGCAACCACCCTCACAATAGTTATCATAATTAAATTCGTAGGCTACACCGGAGGCGATCTGGAATAATCTGCCCAAGCAAAGAAGAACTTTCCCTCTGGCAAGTTGAGAAAATGACTCCAGCTCGGTCAATATTGGATTGAAAATTATTGATTTTGTCTCAAATTGTAAATCAGAACGTTTCTTACAATTGAGACAAAATTGATAATTTTTGAACCAATATTGACCGAGCTGGAGTCATTTTCTCACCTTGCCAGAGGGCCTTGTTTTTTTGGACAGACTATATAATAGGTTTTTCACTTGAATTTATCCTGATCAGAACAATAAAATTTATTTTCATAGTCATATAATTAGTACTGTTGAACTGGGATGAATGCTCCAGCAATACTCAAATCTTTCCAATCACAAAAATACATAGTATTAGTATTTTAACACAGTCCCCCAGCATTTCTAACACAGTATTGCATGTCTAACACAATTTAGATAGAAAAATTATAATTTCGAATTCCATTATCAAATAAATTAAGATTGACTCACACTGATATAAATTATTATTGAGAATGATTATTCTTATCTTTAACAAGATTTTATTTTGTACTAGCCGGCAGGCTCGCTTCGCTCGCCTTCTCCGCCTAGTCCTGGACCCCTGATAGTATCAGCAGTGTCAGTGAGTCATACAGGCTCGCTTCGCTCGCCTGCATAACCTCTGGCAGTGTAAGATGAGTCAAACAGGGTCGCTTCGCTCGCCTGTAAATTCCGTTCAGAAGGGATTTTAAATTTATTGAACACAGCATTTCTAGACATAATCTGGAGATGTTTACCAAATTTCAACATTTTCCATCAGCCATTTCGCTTTTATAGATATAGATTGAAATTCCTCTCAACATAATCCAATGACAATGGATTTTCATTATTGGGAAATTCCACCATACTCTTCAAATTAAACTGGAACAATAACAAGATGACTGTAGAAGAATGTGGAGTGATCCGTGATATTATAGCTCTAGGCTACAATATTATGAAGATAATAATGCTTTCATTTGAAGTCTATTCTACTTGGAAAAAAATCAGTTCAAAATCTTTTATTATTAAATCAGTATCGGCTCTTGTTATGGTATTCTGGAGTTCTTCCAAAATGGAAAATATAAGATTAAGAAATATCAATTCTCTAGGATATGGAGAAATATGAAGTTATTGGTGAAGAAATAATAATTGAGTAAATAATGGAGTAAAATAGTAGGAGAGAAAAAGAGATGGAAATTATAATAGATAGAGTTGAAAATATCGAGAAAACTGCTCTTTCCCTCTGTTCAAATACTTGGAATAATATAAAATTTCAGAGCCAGGCGTTTTTTGCATGCTGGAAATACTTTGACTCATCCCTAAACAAAGAGTGTACATTGTTCGATACTGAATTTTCACAGCCGGCTTTCCACGGAAAGTGATTGATGAAAAATCGACATTTTTCACGATTGATGAAAAATCATCGACATATTTTCCGTTTCTCGACGTAAATCAAACGTCAGTTGATTTTTCAGCCGCCTGTGGAATGATATATGAAAAAAAAACTTTATAGTCTGACCATTCAAAGAAGACATTCTGGCGAAATGTGGAAATGACTCCAGCTCGGTCAATATTGTTTCAGTATCTATAACTTTGATTTCAAATTCTAGGAAACATTCTGCTCTACAATTTGAGACTAAATTAATTATTTTTCAATCAATATTGACCAAGCCGGAGTCATTTTCCCGTCTTGCCAGAGTGTTTTCTTCGCTTTGACGGACTATATCCACTGTTTGATTACTGTGCTTTTTGTTCAGTTACCGATTGATGGATGCTGATTTTTTCTGAGCTTTTGCTGCTCATTATGAAGCTCTGGTGATTTGGAATGAACAGCTCTTTCATAAACTTTGATATCTGTCAGTCGTTTTGAGCAATATCAGTTATAATTTTTGAAGCATGACTTTGTGTAATGTTTATCCACAAATAAACATTCACATGCTGTAAAAATTCAGTTTTTGTAATAAAAATCTATTTATGGCTTCAAGGCTTCCTGGAACTGATTCAGAAACAGAGCTAAAAATGAACTAACTGAACTGAACTGAAAATAGTCATTTCAATTAAAAATTTCAATTATAGGAAATGATTCAATTTTATCAATTGCAGATCATCAATTCCACCAAATTCTGATTTCTCAGATCACTTCTATCAAGTTCTAAGATTGTGAGAGCAATAATCGTTATGAATATGAGAGTCATAAACTTTGTCATCTATTCAGTCTAATGCAACAAGGTCAATGAAATCACGTTATTTTACAATAATATAATTATCTCAATTGTTTTCATAATGGGTAAAAAAAGTCGAGGCGGTAGATGTATTATTGAATCAATCTTACCAAACATGTTGTTTCTTCTCTAATGGCATCCTTGGTTTTCCATTACACCACATTACAAATTGAGGATTACATAGAGTGATTTATGAGACGAATTCTTCAATAGTTTTTTCTCAACGTTTTTTGCTATTTGTGAAAAAAGTAAGCTTACTAGAGATATTTGAACAATATCTTATGATTGTAAAATACCTTTTGTGCCAAGGTGAGAATTGAAAACACTCATATGTAATGAATAATTCGTAATACATTACCGCTTAAAAAACAAGAAGATCTCGTTTCTATTTTTATAACATTTCAGTTGAAAATGAACTAGCAAATAGTCAAAACAATTTTGAAAACGTGCATACAAACAGCATGAGTTTAGACGGCTAATGAGCGGCTAAATCATTGTCAAATGACACTGAGATATTTCACAAGTGACTGGCG